>CM053792.1:419696263-422096263 GCA_028749045.1 Cupressus sempervirens
TGTATTAATTTTTGGATAAATAATTATGTCATAGATTTTGAAAAGAAAAAATTATCGATGGAATTGAATCATACGAATGAAAACTATGTGTTTTCTTATATTCTATTTATAGTCTTCTGATGTTTATTTTCATGGTGGTCTTCTTTGTGGGTTGTTTAGTTGGCCAAGTTAGGATGTGCACTAGAGGCATTTTTGAGATTTATTTTATGATTATTTGACTCAATATCATGATTCAAATTGAGATTCATTTTATGAGATATCTTTTGATGAGCATTCATGAGAACTTGGGTTTTGAGAACTAATATTATTTTTAGGTTGCTTTTTGAGGAACCATTTTGATCAGTATCACTTTTGTGGTATGGGACACAATTGTGGTTTGTGAGTTTTGGAAAAGTAGTCTTAGTACATGTCTATGGGAGTGGCTTGCAATGGGGGTTGGGGCCCAAAGTGGCTACCAGGGTAACTCATTTTGATTTGTGTAACAAGTGCTAACATAGTGATTTAAAATATTTAGACACACATTAAAAATATAAGTTAGAGATATTACCTCGCCCATTCCTTGAGTGCTTGTATAGACTAAGGATGAGAATAGGATGATACCTAGTGAGAGGCATAACTAGTTTTTCTCATGTTCATGAGTTGTATTTTGGTTCTATATGTGTCATGTTGAGTGTCCAGGGTCCAAAATGACTAGTCTAGGGTAACTCAACACTTGAGGGTCCAAAGTCTAGTGAGAGACCAGTCCAAGGTAACTCAAGTAGTTTGACCATGTGATGACACTCCCTACTATGCAACATGAGTCTCCTCATGATTTTTTAAATATTTGCCTCTAGTGGTGTACTTGTTGGATGTTACTTTTGATGTTGTATTTATTGCGAGTTGTTACTCATTGATTGGATGTCATTTATTGTTGAAAGTTGAATTTTATCGATGAGTGTTAGCTATTTATTGGTGGTGTACTTACTGTTAGATGTTCTTATTGTTTGTTATCTATTGATTATTATTCTTGGACATGCGGCCTTTGACTTAGCTAGACACCTTTCATTAAATTTATCTTAATTTGATACTGTATTGTATTTGGTATTTAGATGTTGACTTGGTATGTGATATTGGTATTGAATGAGTTTCCTTTTGATTTTGATTATCTCCTCTTTTTGAGTAGTTTGTGTTACCCTTGAGGTAGATTTGGATACCAGAATTCCTTGCCTAGGATTGTTTTATGATTTGATTATCTATGTATGTACTATACATTATCTCTCTTACATGGTGGGAGTAGAAGCTCGAATAGGTGACCTCACAGTTGTGAGGTAGTGTCTTATTACCATTTGGGTACCCCTCAATTTGATAGATGTTGGATGCTTGTTGATGGAGTTGTACTATCATCACTGTTATTCCTATCTGAAAGATTTTTATTTAGTTGATGTATACGTGTTATCATGTTATCTTGTAGATATTCTCGCATATCTTGTAACTTGTTTAGTGGATTTTATTCATTAGATGTATTGCGGTAGATGTATTTATGATTTTACTTATGAGCTGATGTATCTATTATTTCCATGTGATCATGACATTGTATTGAAGACCTAAAATAATTATTATAAACTCCTTAAACATCACTCAATGTGAAGGAATCCTTTAGGAATTGAAAATTGTATTTGTAATTTATTATGTGTACTTGATGTGTATGTGTATATTTCTTTTGCTTTATTACCTTGTGTTGTTTAAAATTAAAAAAAAAAAAAAGTTTAGTAAACATTATAACGTGTTAGGTTTATTTCTCTTGGGTTCTTGAGCAGGGTGTTACACTCTATTCTAAATTATCATATTGTAGATTATCTTATTCCATTTGATGGTGCATATAATACTCCCTATGATGATATATTATATGAGATTGAATCTTATATATATATATATATATATATATATATATATATATATATATATATATATATATATATATATATATATATATATATATATATATATATATATATATATATATATATATATATATATATATATATATATATATATATATATATATATATATATATATATATATATATATATATATATATATATATATATATATATATATATATATATATATATATATATATATATATATATATAGAGAGAGAGAGAGAGAGAGAGAGAGAGAGAGAGAGAGAGAGAGATCTAGTTACTCCACTTGTAGCTCCTACATCTCTAATTGAGATCACACATTAATCTCTTATTGGTGATACTAATGAGTCATTATTTTATATATCTATTTTCCTTCTTAATTGGGACTCCTACTTGCCAAATATTTGTTCATTATTTTTGGAGTTCACATTGAAGATTTGGGTGATATATTGGAGTTGGAGATATTTCTTCTCCTTCACTTTCTTCGTCACATTTTTATGGTTGAATTTTGATGACGTGATAGATTACTTGAGCTTGGAGAGGCATATTCAAAACTTTGAGATGCATAATTAGAAACCTTCATCCTTACTTAAGTTGGATATGGATTTGCTTGTTTTAGAATCATCACACTTCATTTGGATTCCAATTCCTAGTTCCTATATAGAATGGGAAACTTTCTTGCATTAGTACTTCAACTATCTTCTTCTCAAGGGGATAAATGATGTTTGTAGGCATTAAGTTGGGGGGGGGGGGAGGGCGTGGGGTAGGGGGGGCGGGGGGGGTGTATAATGTTTCCAGTTATCCCTCTTATGAAGGGATAATTTATTGTATATACATTATGTATGTCATCCTTGGGGGGGTCTTGAGAAATCCATCTATTCATGCATTTTTTTTTTCATCTCTCATTTCATGAGGAGTTTTTCCCATGAGGTTTTCTTGCTTTCTACACTTTATAATATGTTTATTCCATTTTATGTTTTTCATTGCATACTGTACATGGGTACCTAAAATGACCTAGAATTTGAGAACCATCTCTTATATTAAAATTAAATTGTGTAGTTTTTAATCACATGTTTTAGATAACCAAAAATTTAATTGCATGGGCCACATTATACAAAGATCAATTACATTTCCATATCAAATGAAATTTAATAGTATTAGTGTATTTAAAGTTAATTTTGAATAATTGATCTTTGGTCCATTTCCATTTAACAGGAAAAGGAGGAGAATTTTGAGAAAAATGGGAGAGAGTTGGAGGAGGAGAAACATTCCAACTCTAAGAGAGAAAAGGGGAATGAGGAGAAAACAAAAAGTGAAAACTCTTTTGATAACACTTGGTTGTTTGCTGGTAATGTCAAAACCATTGAGACTACTCATGTGTCAGCTAGTTTTACCTTGCAGCCTATCACCTTCTATTAGGACATCAATAAAGTGGATACCTCCCCTACTAGTATCTCCCCTCCAGAAAAGGAAAAAACCAATGTTTTTACTAACCCTTAGGTTTTTTAGGATGAGAACTAGCCATTGACAAAGATTAAGGAGGCACCTAAGAATATAGAAAAAGGAAACAAGGAGGAGGAGGAACATAACAAGAAGAACACATAGATGTAGAAAAGGGTCAAATTTTTAGAGGATAGGTTTTACTCCTCTAATTTTCCCTTGAAGGTTTCCCATGTTGCTACTACTACCCTCCAATCATAGGAGAAGAATGAGGTGGGGTTGGACATGGAGGACAACAAACTCTTGTATAAGTTTATTTCTAAGGATTGGGCTAGGGTGCTTTTAGCTGGGAAAGGAAAAGATAAGGATGAGAAATGATGTGGTGGTCTCTAGGGGTTTTTTAGCCCTACTTTATTTATTTATTTTTGTAGTTTCCTTGTTTGCTAGTTTTTAGCTTATTCTTAGACTTGGGTTGGCTTGTTTATGCCAACAATTTTATATTCCAAACATTCATAGTATGGTTAGTACTATAGTTTTTAGAATTAGTATAGATGATACTTTGGTAGTTATGAATGATTGTGTGTTATTTTTTGGCTAGGATGGCTTGTTTATGCCAACAGTTATGTTTCGAACAATCATAGTATGTTTAGTACTATAGTTTTAGAATTAGTATAGATGATACTCTATTAGTTGTGAATGATTGTATCATGATTTTTTGTTACTAGTCATTTTTCTTTATAGCAATGGTTGCTCTCTGCTTGTTTCTATTGGTAGTGTGTTGGTTGTCATCTGTTTGGTTGTAAGGGCCAACCCCCTTGTTTTGGTTGCTTTTCATTTAAAAAATATTGTGTAGATATTTTTACATCACTTCTTGAATAGGTATTAATTCCATATCCATTCTATTTTTTCCCATAGATAGTTACAATTTTTTTTTTTGTAATTTTTCATACTTTTTATCTTGCAATAAATGTTTCTCATTGCATGTCCTTTTTTGGTAAATTTTTAGGGAACACTTAATCAAAGAATAATTGATGAAGAGTTGTTGAATCTCTTTGAATAAATAATGATACCACAAATAAACTACTAAACTCATTTTAGTGTTGCTTAATAATGCCCATATGATTTATAATTCTTTATCATAAATTAGATTTAGAAAAATATAATAGTAGAATACAAAATATATATACATTCCCCTTTAGTATTATGTCAACCTTGACAAGAACATCATAATGGAAATTAAGATTGATAAGTGACACAAACTTGTGTTATTCTTAGGTAACATAGTCATTATTTTACTCTTAATTGTATTCACTCCACACCTTTAGATAATCACCATGTCACTTCAAATAATTTATAGGACTTGATCCAAGTTTGATGTAGGATAATCCCAAGAAGCACATGAATAATACATAAATTGTAATGCTCCAATTTTAAATGAATCTCTCTCTCTCTCTCTCTCTCTCTCTCTCTCTTACCACTTTTTCTCTTAAATATATTTAATTATAGAGATAAATAATTTGATTATACTTAACTTAGAAAGAGTGATCATGGAATAAAATCTATGTTATTGTTACATTGGTGACCTACATGTTTATAAATATTATCAATGATAAATTATCATTATCATTGATTTAGTCCACCAAGGGTTTTATTATAGGAGAACACATTCACCCATATACTCATTATGCATGAAAATGATGTTTGTATACCATGTTGACAGATATAGGTATTTAGAACATGAAGGAAACAAATATTAATGAAAAAATATCTCATGTCCTCTTGCACATATATTAGATCAATACTATATGATGGATCATATTTGTAGATATTGAGATTGACCCTAAAAGTCTTGTGTTATAAATATGCGGTTTACTATCTTATTATCATTAATGTCAAGCATAATATTCCAAAGGAGTTTGTTTTTTTCTAAAAATTGTGGTATGGAAGTTTGATATACTTTGTGACATAGGTCTATGTACTGAACTTGTAGTAGAGTGCAAAAAAGTATGTATTCAGTATAGTGGAATACATGTATATATCCAATGCACCGCTATGATATAGTGAAAGATAAGTATGTATTTTGTGATCATGTGAAGATGGTGTATGGTTTTAGAATAGTGAAAGAAAAGTATGTGTATCCTATGTTTATGTGAAGATGGTGTATGGTCTTAGAATAGTGAAAGACAAGTATGTATCATGTGATCATTATAAGCTATTTTTTAACGCTTCCCTAGCATTTCTCTCTTATATCCATAAATATATGTAGCCCAAATGTCTATGATTATATGGGAGTGGTATTATATTATAGAGTAGATATCAATTTTATAGTTGTATCTATTTTAAGTATCTAGAATGGTTTCATTTCATAAATTATGGTTGAAGATGTGATGCTATGAGTTCATAAAATTGGAATTAGGTTTTGGTATTAGTTATGGAATTCTAGTGTTTGACGATGTGTTCTTAATATTAAAAACTAAAATCCTACAGTGTTGGACTTCTTTTTAGTTGTTAATATTAACCTAAAAATATATTGTGACAACTTCTAACATGGCATGTTGACATGGATTTTGACATATTATTTTGACATGGCTTCTAATGTGGCATGTGGATATTTTTATAGTCTATGGAGGTTGATTATAGTTGGAAAGTGTGAAATTATCTCTATATATTTTATTTACCAATGGTAGTTGTTGTAGTTATTGCACAACTAACACTAGGCAATATGTTGCAACATCTTGGTCCTTTATTCATTTTGGATGGATTATGATTTCATGTTTAGGTCCAACCACTATATTTAAAAAAAAATTAAGTGTCAAATTTAGATCTAGATTTTATAATTAATAATTATCTCTTATTGGATGGGTTCATTCTATATAAACCTATGTATTTGACATTTATCTCTTTTTTTGGGTTCTCTATTTGGATGCATTTGGCATAGGAATTATTTGCATTTTCCTATTTCCTTGGCCAACATGAAACTTATTTGTAATATCTTTTGGCTTCAATGAACTTTTTATAATTTCCAATGATCTATCATTTGTATGAATAGTATTGGTGCTTCGAAATATAAGTGTAAGGTTTGAATCAAGTGAAGTGTGTAATAGTTAATATAAACAAAGATGGTAGAGTTATTGGAATACAATAAAATGAACTAACAATTTTATGCTAATATGGATGGGGTTTTGGAAGTCACATGATAAGGAGAATCTATTTTTATCTACTTTGGAGGAGTTCATGTACTTTAAGATGACAAGTCTTAGGTACATAAGTATATTTTTGTATCTTTCTACTTTTGTAGTGAGTTTGTGTACACAAATTTAGAGCAGTGAGCTCCTATTTGTATTGTAAGGATGTGAAACTTCTTATATGTATTCACTATTGTAGTGGTAGTAAGCTTGTGGTTTCTAGTTCAAATCCTTGAGCTTATATCATATTATTTAATCAAATTATATATTTCAATAAATTATCTTTGTGGATTGTTCACTATGGTTTTTAGCAGTTTGGATTTTCCACATATAAATCTTGGTATTTATTTGCTAATTCTATTCTTTACTTGAATGTACTATTTAGTTTGGTAATTATTTAAGTTAGTTGTGGATATTTTTTATTAATGTTGAATGTCCCCTACCCCTCATCCCTAGCATTGATAAAATGTTTATCAATTGGTATTAACAAAATATATATCTAGAGGAAGCTTTACTTCTTGAGGAAGATCCAAGATGGCACATAGTTTACACTTTCAAGCTCTAGTATTTGATGGAATACATCTTACATATTGAAAGGCAAATATGGAAGTGTATATCAATACACTATAGAGTGGTATTTTAGAGGTCAATCAACTTAGCTTTCATCCTCTTTTTGGAATACCTTTGACAACTAAAAAAAGAATAAAAATGAGGTATTCTAAACTCAAGATTTTACTAACCTTACCAAAGGATTTTATACCAATGGAGTTCTCAATAAGAGAAAGATATAGTCCAAGTTAAGATTTAATTGATAAAATTAGTAGTTTACACTCTAATTTTGAGGTTTTTGTACAATTAGAAAGAGAAAAGAGGGATATTACTTTTAGAGTTGTTTTAGACGTTAAACCAAATACATCTAAGATGTTTGAGTACATTGAAACATATTTTTCAAGAATATTCAAACAAGGTATAAATAGATACAAATGCAAGATACCTCTTAAGTTCTTTGATTATGGAAGGATATGACATTTTCATAGTGATTACAAGTATAAGGATTTAGTGAGGATAGAAAAGACAATAGGAAAAAGTGATTTAGAAAGAAGATAAACTAGAATGGTATAAATAGAAAGATTTTGTGTTTCATGAAAGAATATTCTACGAAGATGATGATACTAATGAAATAATTGAGGCATGTCTTTTTTTAGCTATTCTACAAAAAGGGAGAATATTTCTTTACATGGTAAAGTTGTTGGAAATGCATGGAATATAGCTTATGGATGTTCAAATCATATGATAGGAGACAAGACAAGATTTATCAATTTTGAATAATATGATGGTGAATTAATCAAATTTGTAGGAGAATGGAGTACTTAAATTAATGGCATAGCAACCATTTCAATTGATGGTAAGCCCAAAAATGATGATATTTATTATGTTAAGAGTTTGAAACATAATATTTTGAATGTTATGGTCAAATTTATAAGAAATATTATGAAGTTGTGTTCAAGAGTAATGGATGTGTTATAAATAGGATCATACTATAAAAGAGTTGTAGGAGGCTTCAGGATTGTTGGTAATATCTATTAAATTGAAGATAAATGTGAGAATCTATATTTTCAAACTCAATACAATGGTAGATTAGCAAATGTAGTAGAAATGGAACTTAATTAAAATAAAGTGGTATCCAGTTGGATATTACTAACCTCTTGACTCATTCCAGGGGTTGATGAAGCTGTCATGTTTGTAGTTAGAGTTTGAAGTTCTTTCTTCTCTAGATTACTCAGCATAATTTTGATCTTTACTCATTCCAGTTTTTGATTCAAATCCCTCTTTTGCTTGTTTCTCTAATCACCAAATTGCTCCGTACTCTTGAAAATCTAAATGCAGGGCATGATATAATGTCTTCAAAATTTGATATATACCTTCCTTTGATAAATTTAGGGTCTCCATTAATGTTGTGTAATCAGGTAAGTGGAAGCTAGTTGTCTTGGTTGATATTGATGCCTTTAAACTAGGTCTTTACTTTGTAACTCGGTCTCTATCATTCCTTTTCTAAATATTAGTTTGTGGTGACTTATCAAGAAAGTGTTGTACATACTTCATAAATTCTTTTGGGTTCCCAAAATTTTTTTTTGGGCCATGGCCGACGTTGTGGTCGACATATGGCTGACATGTTGTAACCCTAAAGTGCCATACAATTACTTGTATAAAAGGGCTTAGGGTTAGGTATTTTCATTAAGTTGTGATGCAAAATTGGTTCTTTTGGTGGTATTGAGCTATAAGGGATTGTAGACTGTAATCAGGTTGTAATCACTGAATCATAATAATATCAGACTTGCTATTTGGTGGATGTAGCCTAGGGATTGGGAGAACAACATTAAATCTTGGTGTCGTGTTCTTTTTTGTGTGATCTATTATTTTTCTATTATTGGTTATATTTCCATGTAATTGTTATTTCTGTTCGTTGTTTAATCATAACACTAACCTGCTTAGTCTATGTTGTAATGATCAATCAATATAGAAAATTTTACCAATACTTGACAATTTTTTTATTGGAAGTCTGGTCTTCTATCTATCTCCTTTCTCCTTCTCTTCTTTTACATGCATCGTGATGATGGATCATAGAGTGGGATTTGAAATGTTGATGTAAAAAATTGTTAACACAATGAAATCTAGAAAATAAATTACAACACTAATGGATTGTGGAAATCTGATAGCTCTACCCTTTCATAAACTTATTCTTATGCATCTTAATTATGTTAATATGAAATTTTGCACATTTAATGTTAGGAATTGTTGTATGATATATCAATTGGGTATACAGTTCCATACATACCTTTCTTGCTTTATTTGAGATGACATGATAACCTTCTTCATTAGATTGGATGATCTTAGCTCCATTCTCTCAAATATTTCCATCTTTTTCTTTCTTTTTCCATTTTTGGTTCATTTCATTCCTCACCTTCTCAATGTCCACTTTTCCTTTTCCATTGTCATTTATTTTGATTTTCTAAATGTACTTAAGTCCTCCAGTTCTTGCTTTAATGTCCAAACTTGTGACATTTGGAACATGCATTATTAGGTGCATAATTCTTCCTCTAATTTTTCTATTAAGGTTTTGTTTATTATTTGCATTCATATTCTCTATGCCCGTACTTTTAGTAGTAATAACAATATCCTTCAAATTTAGGTGTAACAAATGTATTCCTCATTTTTGACCTATACTCATGTATTTCATGTTCTCGTTTCTTATAGTAACAATAGTAACCAGTAAGCTTAGGTTTAGAATTTTGTGAAATATATTTTCTACAACATATATTTGTAGTATGACCAAGTTTCCCATAGTGATAGCATGTTGGTTTGTCTTTTGACTTTGCATTCCTTGGTTCTCCATTCCTGGATGATTCTCCTTGTTTAATACATGAATGTCCTGACCCATTAAAAAAACTATATGACTTCATAATTTCTTCAAAATACTTCATTATTTCTTTAGGTTTGTTGAATCTCTCCATGGATTCTTTCTTATTCTTTAGTATGTCCTATAGTTTGAGATTTGCAATTTCTACATCCTTGTGATTCAATTCCTGATTTGTAAGCATTAGTTGATTCATCATGTCCAATTGTGTGTTTGTGAGCTTCTACACATTTGATATCCTTTCTTTAGGTCTGGTAAACATTATCCTTGTTTCTTCTTCAGCCACAGTCCCATCTTCTTCAAATTTCTTCTTTTGTGCAGTCACTTTGCATAATCTTATTGATTGGATTTCATGTTATTTTTTCAATCCTCTTATTTCTTCTTTCAAGAGTTTATTCTTGTCAAGTAGATCTATAGATGCCTTGTCATTTGGATTGATTGACTCAAACAATACTTCGGGGTCAACTTCTTAATAAGAGTATTTTTTTAAAGATATTTCCTTTCGTCTTGCCTTCTCAATTTTCTATAGTATGAGTTGGATGTCAATCACTTGATTGTCAATAACCTTGTGCAGTTTGAAAGCCTCCACCTCCAAGATCTAATATCCAAGCGATTAAACTTTTCTTAGAGAACCAACACTATGATACCAACTATTGATTGATGGAGATATAAATACAGTAACCATGATATTTGTGGGGGGGGGGGGGGGTGTGAATTAGAATCTTAAACAATTTTAAGCTTTTCATCAGCCCATTCACATCTATCAATAATCTTGTGCACCTAAAACTTGTAATGATACTTACTATAACATTTAAATTTGACTTATCACATGATGAAAATAAAACACATAACATGATATTTGTTACCTATAAACCCTCCAAGGTGAAGGTAAAATTGGGGTGGGGATGAAACCCATAAGTATGCATTACTACAGTAATAAAGTTAACCTATGATGGTGACAATGTTTGATCATAAGATATGATCTACCCTCTGAGGAGTCTTCCTTTTTAAAGGCTTAAGAGAATGTTTGGTCTCACCAGGTTAGAGGATTTAATACTTACAATAAAGTAAGGACTTTGTTAGGAGATTACAAAGATCTGTTAAGACCACTCTGTTAAGAGATTTACCTTGATTCAAGTTGATTAGAACTAATTTAGTACCTGACTCTTGGTATGCTCTACAAGCCAATTTCAAGTCTTCTCATTGCTAACTAATTCTCTCCTCTAATATGATAATACTTGTCTTTCCCTTTTACTTCACTACTATGAATAGGTCACTTGCTCTATTAAGTGATAAAAGAACCCTTCAATGACTTATGATCTATTCTTAATCCTTTACTGTATATTGCTCAATGGTTGCACATATAATCTTCTTATCTCCCTCTCACATTCCACACAATCTAGGTTAAGATCTTATCTATTTAAAGAGTTTCATACAAAGTTTTCTAGATGTTTCCATGTATTGTCTCTTCATTTGAATCATTGATCGCACACCATAGAGCTTTTTGATCTATGTCATTAACAACCTCTACACATATTAAATATTCTATAACAATCTCTTCAAACTAGAAATGTCCTTCCTTGTTGGCTTGAAAAATGTTTTACCTCAAATCTTGTTCCATTTTTGACATTTATGTAAACCCTACATTGCTTGGTCTTTACTATTTTCTGATGCTTGAAATTACTATTGCTCAACCTGTATTGTGCTCTTTTGATGCTTGATATGTATTTCACCCAACACACACTATGTTACTTGGCACTTATATGCTTGAAACTTGATTGGTTTCTATTGACATTGACTCATATAGAAATTACTCGATGACCATAAACTTACTTGACTCCTATAGAGCTCAGTACATACTTGCTTATAAACATGAATCAACTTATATAGAGTAGCTCAGTCATAGTGATGACCATTTGACTTTACCTTGTGAATGACTAAGTGGTTGACATTAATAGACAAGAATGGTTGGACAGACCAATAGATGGTACTTTAAACTTATTGAAAAAGTACAAGACATGAGGTTATTGAGTGTATAAATTTGAAAGAGAATTATGCTTTCAATGAAAGATGCTATGATTGCAAAGATTTAAAGGGAGTAAGGTAGGTCAATGTAAAGGTAAATTAAATTAACTAGAATGAATGAGAATAGAGACATCAAAAACTCCAATAGGCACTTCTATAGCTGAAATGGAAATGGACATAAAAAGTTGCAAGTAGTATAAATATCAATATTAGGACTAATAACACCACTAAAATAAAAATGATGGTTTGATTTTCTATAAATTTAACAAGATATGACATAGTGAAAGATTCTATAAGGATGGTCTAGTTTGATACAAATGTAACATGACATGACATATTGCTAAGTTATGCAAGAATGTTAAAGATAAGGGTGATTGTTTGGTAAATCCAAAAGACCCCAAAAAAGAAACAAGATATATTTTCTATAAAATTAAAAAGGTGTTTTCGATGGTGGTCCAAAATCCATTTAAAATTTTCTTTCCTCCTTTGTTAAAGGAATAATACTATAGGGTCTTACAGGGGGTCTTCATTCCCCACTTTTTTCCCCTTAAGATTATATGTTTGGAATATTCTTAACGTGGAAGTAAGTTATGAATACTTCTTACAAGATAATATTTGTGTATTGTGGTTTAGAATTTTTTTTGGTTGATTGTGTCATAATTATTTCTTTCTACAATATATTCAAATAAAGATTGGAAATATGATGTTTCTAATAGTTAAAAAATTATAGATACATTTGAATGAAATTAATATGAACTATAAAAGTGATCTTGATGAATTTGATAATAAGATAATTCTATGAGGTTGTTTTCTCCTAAGGTTGATGATTGGTTAAAGGATGATAAGTTTTTTTTTCTACATAAAGAGGATTGAGTTTGAAGTTGTTTGGATAGCTATGTTTGGTTTTCTAAGGACTAAAGATGTGGAAAATCTTGGAAAAAGTAAAGATAATGAAGAGATAATAAGAAACATATATTTAGAGAGCTTCTTTACTCTAATAGTTGAATATATTATAGAGATATATTCCAACATATAATCAAATTACTTCACATATGATTGATTTACATTATATACTTCTGATTATATCAGCTCAAGATATGGAATAGTCTAGATAGATAGACTAGCGAGTGTGTTAGGAAGACACCCTTATCCACAACATCTCCATCTATAGAATGATAAAAGGAATCTAGGGATTTGTTTTCTTCCCCTCAAAAAAATGAGTAGATATAGGGATGCATATTATACACCTATATGACATTAGTGGACATATGTTTTTTATATTGCATTTGATGTATGCCATTTTTGACATATATTGGACATACATTACTTGATGTATACTTGATATCCTTTTTGTATATTATATTCAATGTGTTGGCGCTCAAAATTGTAGCCCAAATTTTGAGCACTGTTGAAGAAATCAAGCCCTATAAATGCTTTTGATGCCTATATACCTGGCTCTACCTTTGAGCCTCATGAGATTTTTAATGCTTCTAACACCTTCCATTCAGCCTGTCCACTTGTTTCATAAAGTCAGATTGATGTTCCGAGCCATTTCATGAAGTCTCATTTTTAGCATTTATCAAATCTGCATTTTCACCAAAGTGTCAAACAGTGACAGGAGGCTATGTTTGCAAGTGAATATCTTGCACCTAGAAATGTGTCATGACTACCACTTTGGAAGTATCTAGTGTCCATGGTTGAAAGCCTATGTTTCAAATTTTGAGTTGTCTTAAATCTGTTTGACTAGGTTTTGAATCCCTCAAAATTGGTAGTTTATTGTTTTCATGCTAATGCACTTTGCACCTAATTCCAGAAGGCCTTGTTTGACATGTTATAATTTTGACCCAGTTGACCCAAATGCTAAATTTCCTTTTGTGTTGCATTTTAGAGGTCAGAGACATCTTAAGTTTCAAGTTTTAGTTTATGACGAATCCATTTGATCAGTTTTCAAATGTGATTCCAAATGCAATTCCTGACTTTTCACTGGTGTCAGCATCTACATATTGATCGGTACCCTTGTTCATGATGTCATAACTTGAGATCCATGATTGGTAAGATCAAATGGATTGTACCACTATGTTTTCCTTCAAAAATACTTCAATTGTGCTAGTTTTTGAGTCATGATGAACCCATTTGCACACCTTTCCAAGTCAATTCCATTTGGATAAAATCACTTTTCTAGTCATTGTTTCTAGTTAGTAATTCCAAGTAGCCCACTTTGACTGCTCACCATTTGTACCCAATTATTCATCATGAGCCTAGATTGTAGATTTCTACTCACCTCATCACAAAGAACCAATGCCCTAGTTTTTTGTCTTCCTAAGTGTCAGTTTACCCAATTTTTGAAGCTGATTCTAAACCTAGTTTAGTGTTTTCTGAGATGTTTTCTTGCAGGCAGTTTTGTGAGGTCAAATTTGATGGTCAATATCTTTTGACCCTAAATTCATCATGAGATGAGATTCAACAAGGTGCTAGTATGTGGAACAGAGATTCAGTGTGCCAGTTTTCATAGCTTGATCAGGTGTTTGGATCAATTTTTAAGGCTAGTCAAAGGACCTCTTGGCATAAAATTGATAGTTTGCTAAAAGGGATAAAATGAGTTTCAAATGTGAATTCATTGGTCAAGTTTGATTTCAATCAGTATTAGGTGATGAATAGATTAGTTGCAATTGTTAGTTGTCCAAAAACAAAAAATATTTAGCCGAACCCACTTTGGGGTCCAACTGATTCCATTGGACTGGTAAAAATGATAATACACTATATGGAGTATCTTTAAGATAAAAAGATGGAGTACCTGAATCTTGAGATGAAAAGAGAATCAAAGAAGAACTCAAAGAATATGGTGAAGTTGAGAAAGGTCAATTGTTATGTAACACACCCAAATAAAAAAGAAAAGATTATGGGTTTGTTCATTTCCCTTCTCATAAGGAAGCCTACCTAATTTTTGATAGGATACAAAACGCAGGTTTTAAGAAAAATTACACTACTTATATTGGTCTTTTATCTACGTGCAACCATTCTGGTCTAGTGGATGAAGGTTGGCACTTGTTTTACTCTATGAATAGAGAGTACTCCATCACTCCTAGAGCATTATGCATGCATGGTTGACATTCTTGGACATGTGAGGTGCTTGGGTGAAGCATGCAACTTTATTAACAAAATACCATTTACACCTGGTTATTCTTACCATTTGGGGAGTTTTGTTGAGCTCTTACAAAGTTCATGGTAATATTAAGCTAGGTGAGCTTGCCGCAAAACATCTTTTTGAGTTAGAACCAAAAGACTCCACACATAGCAAAGAATAGGGGAGCCATTTTTTAAAAAAAGAGGCAAGCAAGTCTATGAGAGGGACTCTAAGCACATAAAGTAGAATAGGGCACATATATTGGAACAAGGACGGCAACAAGCAAGAAGACCCAACCCATGCATCACAAAAGATCTCCACGCCATGATCAAGGGAAGTGCAACATAATGTAATGGAGGCCCACGACTTCTCCATGAATAGGTCACACATGGATGGGAAGAGTTCAATGGTGAGTAAGAAGAATTGGTAGTGGGAAATGGTTTTAATAAGTGCCAAAAGGAGATGCCAAGTTATGTATAAAAAGCTACAAGAAAAGAGTTTAAAGTTGCAAGTTAAAGGCAACCATCTAGAGTAGAGATTCCATGGTGTATGAAAGAGCAGATGCCCACACTAGCAGAGGTAGGGGTCTTCATAGACTATAATAACAAAAACCTAAGACCAAACCACCAATCTAAAACCAACTCATTTAAAAAGAAGCTCCATATGCATTGAAGGGAAATCCTCCAATGAAAAAAGGGAGAAGCCTTTTTCAAGGCATTTGAAAATAATTTAAAAGGAAGACTGCATAATTAGAGGCAAAACATGGAACGAAAAGAGAAACATTCCAAGGCATGAAATTAAAAGGAGAATTTTCACATTTTAAAGCAAGAAGACACTGGTGCCATATAAGACAAAACAAGAGATAGGTGTTAAAAGGATGTCCACACTTTTTGAAGAGGGAGCCTCACATGTTAAAAAGGGGCAGAGGCTGATCAAGGCCAAGTAATCTATAGGCAATTAAAGGGAGCTCACGCAAATGGGAAGGGAGTATGCAAATAGATAAATCGTCCATGTTGTAAGGAAAGGAGATGCCATGCTAATGAAAAAACCTCTGTGCAAGGATGATTGTGCAGACCTATGAAATGAAGTAAAACACAAGTCAAACTTGAAGAATAGAATGAGAAAAAGGCTACCAAACACAGAGTTACCCATGTAGGAGGTAAGGCACCATATGAAGGAGAAGTCACAGTCAGTGTAGGGGTAGTCTGCGTAGGAGAGAGGAAGAGTTTGCTATTAAACATATATCCCACATCGCCTGTGTGGGAGTATATTTTGTCCTTAAATACACTGACACACATCACTTAAGATGTCTTAAAGACATTAGTCTTTTATGGATGTGGAGTCTTGCACAAGTGGGCCTGCGGTCAGCTAGAAGCAAGTATAATTTTGAATGAATAAGTGTGTTAAGGTTGATGATGTCAGCATAGTCAAACTCACCAAAAAAGTCAAAAAATCCAATAGTTTGCTACCTCGCTAGCTAGAAAATCTAAGGTTTTCTAGCTAGCGACATAGAGAATCACCAAAAAACCTCAAAATCTAGCCAAGGTAAACACAACATGGGTTCCACCTATAGATATGTCAACAAAACAACATACGACAAGTGGGAATATGTGCAATAGCGATGATGATGTGGCGAGATCATAAAATGAATGACAAGATGGCAACACATGGTAGATCACATGGTATTCACTACGTTGCCAACTGAAGTTGCTCACTAGTTAACCATAGCGACATAGCAAGTGTTAAGGTGGTGACGACACGTGGTAGAAAATGATGAGGTTGCCAACCAATCTTAGTGTGACATGTGGCACTATTGTACAAGTCCAAGCTAATCACTTGACGACACATTGTGGGATGGTCAAAATAGGTTTGACCTAGATGGAGAATGGTGGGAAAATTTGAGAAAACATAAATTTAAATATTTTATTGTTTTTTGAATGTGCAAGTCATTTAAATAAAGTCTAAAACTTTAATATAGTTTAAACTTTGTAAAAAGTTTAAATTCTCGCAAAATGAATTCAAAACCATGAGATAGAGACCTGAACTTCAAATGGCCATAACTGGGGTGATTTTTATAAAAAAATGGGCACTCCAATATACTACTAAAATTAGAACAAGCTGAATTTTCCATTTTTGAGGTTGGTTTGTGTATAGGTCCTCACCAATTTAGTCTATAGTCCAATTTGTGATTCTCGGGGCATTGGTAGCAAAATAGGCAAATTTGATCATGGAACATCAAAAGTGGTTAGAAGGCATATTTGAAGGCTTGTTGAATCCTGGGTTTGAAGAAAATTAATTCTAAAAGATTATATTGGCTTCGTGAGGCCATTTTAACTATTTTTTCACTTTTTACCTTGAGTGCATTTTAACACCAAAATCAGTTACATTCTTTCATCATCAAGCTTCTGAGATATTTTGATGCCTCTAAAAGAAAATTGATCAAGGATTTGATTATAGTAGTGGAAGAGAGAGAGTAGAGAGAGTCTTTTCATTGCAAAGAGGGGGAATTTCAAGTGGACACATGTCATATGCAGAGTAGATCCAAGAATTCACCTCTTCCTATATCTTTCTCATTCTTCCTCATTATGTAGGTTCTAGTTTTTGGGGAAGAAAAAGTTTCATTGCTGGGATACCATTAGGGGTTCCAGTTTTTGACATGTTTCCTTGACTGTGACACCATTCTTTCAGCATGATTCTCTTGTATAAATAGCATTAGGAAGGATAATATAGATAGTTCAGATCTATTAGGTTTTTCTGTGTTTTCATTTCATGCATATGAATGTATTGTTTCAAGGAAATTAATATAAAAAATAGCAAGTTGAGTTTCATCTTGAATCTTGTCTCCTTTATCAATGATTTTCAATGTTTTATGATCTTTGAACAAAGAGCTTAGGTTGTAATTGTAGTCCCTTAAGGCTATATGTTATTTTATTGTTGCTTATAACTCAAGGGGTTATGTAAATGCTTTAGGAGAATCAACAGGGTTGAAAGTTTACTGATGGGGATATGATGTAAGAATGAGATTTAGAATGAACACAGATGTCTATTTACAAGGTGAATAGATAGATTGTATATCTAAATATATAAATAAGTATCAGATATCCATATGTATGCATTTGATTCATGGATTTGCCCAATGGTTTAGGCACTAGTCAGTTATAGGATCATTAAGTGTTACTACTGCATATCTGAGGGTTTGTTGAATTCAACATTATTAATCAAATGATCTTTCCCTTTCATGTTGAAGAACATAAAAGTGATGCCCTCACTCAGCTTGTGAATATCATAGAATTTGCATTTAGCTATTGTAGATCTATGTTATTGCATGAGTATTAGGAGATAAACGGGATTTTATCTACTTTAATAGATTCAGGAGTATGTTTTTGCACTGGTACCATATTAGTTGAATCTGAGGTCCACCTGCCTAGGTCTTGTAGAGCGTAAAGTGAAGAAGGGTCAAAGCCTTATAGTTGGCCTAGTGTCTGAATTGATATGTTAAATATGGGAGTAAGTTGCCCCTAGATGTGTCATATTCTCATTAGGGTAATTGGAAACTTGTAATGTTTTCAAACACCAAAAAAATGGTAACTCTGCTGGGGATTGTATTGAATCTGAGTGATAGACAAACCTTGAGAATTTAAAAAGAGATTCAATAAAGTAGGACAAGTGTGTGAAAAGATTGCAGCAATACGTTAATTGATGTGTTTTCCAGTTTTCTTACTCAAATATCATGCACCCTAGTGATGCTTTGTTTAGGACAGCAGTATCTTTTAAGGTTCAATGTAAACTATGTTGTTACCAAGTTTTATCTTTAGTCAATTCAACTGGATGTTGTTTTCAAAGTAATATTGTTAATTCAGAGTCAAGATTGTTTTAAAGGTGTTTTCTCTCTTCTAAGTGTTTAAATATTTGCAAAGTGCTACAAAGTGAAAATCCAGTTCATATTTGTCATGTTATAAGTCATATTTTAAAAATCTTTCTCATAATTGTGAGTGGCGATTCTCTAAAGGATCTCTATCCCAGTGTAAATTGGTTATGTATGAATGTTTTCAAGAGTTTTAGCTGAATTAGGCAGATCTGAAAGTTATGTGAAGTTTTAAGCAAGAAGAGAGATCTATATAATTTCTTGACTAATGAGTTTCAAAGTGTTGATTGATTTGCTATCATAAAAATTTTGAAAGTTAAAATGAATCATGACAGTGATTTCATTTAGTTCTCTCCAAGGAGATGGTGACTCTACAAGGATTTGATCAGTGGTGTGAAGAATTCAGACCTGCACCAAGCCAATCAGTAAATCAATGTTTTCATGCAGCAACACTAAAGGTATTTTATATTTTCATGTGATTCCTTTTCCATGAAAGTGAGTTCTACATATGTGTTCTTTGTTAAGTGAAGTTTCAGCACTAAGAAGAGGAGAATCGTTTAAAAAGTTCCATACATTTCATTGGATCAGTTTTAGCTTGTTGTATAAAGTTGTGAAATGTATTTGAAATGTTCATTTGGTAGAGAGTTGTGTAGGCTTGCAGCAAGTTACAAATCATAATTTATTATGGGTGAATGAGTTTCATATTTTTGAAGAATGTCGAGTTTCCTTTCACCTCGTATGAAGCCAGTTAGTAAAGTTTCTAGATCCATTTCTACCAAGCGGTATATGCCATTATGTTTTGATGGTATTCATGGTTTCCCAAATGTCATTCCTAATGATGTTAGAAAAAGTTTACCTAAGTTTAATGGGAACCATATTGTTTCAGCCAGTCATCATGTTGAGTTGTTCATTGATTTGATGGGTGACTATGAGATTGCTCATGAAGATGTTCACATGAAACTATTTGTTCAAACCTTAGAAGGTGATGCTAGAGACTAGTTTTCTTTTCTACCAGCATGCTCTATTTCATTTTGGGGTGAGTTATGTTCTACCTTCATGGAGCAATTTGGAGAAAGGGTAAGCATATCTAAATCTTATGATAAGTTTTTGAATATCTACATCGAGTGTGATGAACTTGTCCCTCAATTTAACATCAGATTTACAAGAATTTTAAATGAAATCCTTGAGAGATATAGACTTGATGATCAAATATGTTTGGCTATTTACTTTGATGCATTTGACAAGAAAATGAATTATCTACTAAGGGATAAAGAAGTACATACATTATATCAGGCTTTTGTAACCACTAGGGATATTGAAAATAAATTGAAGTATGGATTGACTAGAGGTCATTCTTCTATGTATGATTGCTGGTATAATGGTTATGAAAGAAAGGATGAAGATAGTGTTGATGCTTCAATTTCTAATCAGAATGTCAACACCTCTACTGTAGGCCTTAATCAGATTGAGAATTTAAATCAAAATGTGTGTATAAGGAAGGTTAGTCTAGTTGCAAATGAAAAAAAACATGTTTTTGATGCTACAACAATAGGATGTATCTCAAACTTTGATGGGTTTCAACATTGTATGGATTTTATGAATCAAGGTTTAGTTACAACAATAAGTTCTTCTCATGATAATTATGTGTGCAATGATGTAACTAATGTTTCAAAATTTGAGGTTGCTGCACCTAAATCTCAGTCTTATGCAAGTGAGGATATTGAAAGTTATCTCTCTAATCATGAGTTTGATGTTGTTGATCTGACATGCCATGAAGAGATAACATAGGATGAAGAATGTAAGTCACATTCATCTTAGTTTCAGTCAAAAGAACAAAGTGCATATATTTCTAATGTTTCAGCAGTAGATCATAATATGGATTCACTTGATCAATTGGATATGCAAGAAATGATTTATCTTATTCATAGATTACATCATGTTGAAAGTGTTATTAAATCTTAATTTGAAAGATAGTCATCTCATTGTGAGTATGAAGAAGCTAAAAGTCATGTTTCAAGTGATCATAATAAAGTTGCTGATTCGATGTATTATCAAGAGGTGTTATATGAAGATGATGATGAGAGTTGTTACTCAAGTTAAGGAGAGGATATTTATAGTGTATGTTCATCTTCATGTGAATCAGATGCAAATTGGAAAGAAGAAAGTAATGACATAAGTGAGTACTCTTACGAGATTAAAGATATGAATTCTTCTCTTAAATCTGAAAGTGAATTTCTAGTTCAGAGTTATGTAAGTCAGCTTGAGGTTGAAGCTTGTGAAGAAAATTTGTCTACACAATATGAAGATAAAAGGATTGTTTATAAGGACGAATTGCTAGTTGTGTGGATAAATTTCTTAAGGGTGCATTCAGTGATAATCAATAGTACATGAGTGATGCCAAGATCAATGCATAAGTACCTATTGATAAGATAAATAATGATAGGTTTGCAAGATATTTGAATCATCTTAAAGGAGACAATGAAAGCAATTTTGATTCATATTTTTCATGCTTCATTGATGGAGTTAATGATATGTCTTCAAATGATGATTCTAATTCTTCTTGTTCACATGATGAAAGTGCTCTTGATAGTGGTCTAAGAAGTAGTTTTAAAATGTACACTAACATTTTGTATGATGAAGATCTTGATGATGGTTAGCTTATGTTTTGTCAAGATGTTCAACAACGATCACTACATGGAGTTATTAACCCACTATTTGAGGAGAACTGCAAGCTTTCAAATTTAGTGTAGCTGGATATAAATGATGATGAATTATCATACTACTACAAGAGATCAAATGTATCTTATTTTGAGTGTGATGGTGAAAGTATTGATGATATTGCATCTCTTGATATAAATAACAAGGTGTTTGATGAGACAGTTATTGAAAATCTGCCTACACCTTGCAAGGATTTCTATGATGAATATTTTAATATGACTGATTCATTTGCTGATTGTGAAGAATCATTGAAGGAATTTGGATCAGATTTTGATATGGATGACATGTGTGAGTACTAGTCAGATTGTTCATTTGAGTATCCTCCGGTTATGCAAAAGTATATACAATTTGAAGGTATGAGTGATCCTTTTCTGCATGTTGAATATGATGCATTCATATTTGAGATTGATAGCATGCATGATTCATTAAATGAAGAGAGTTTTTAGTTTGAGTTTGACAATTATAAGCATGCTGATCAGAACTTTCATAATGTGTAAGTTGTGGAGAGTGAATCAAATTTTTATATACATTACGAAAGTCAAGGTTTAGATTCAGTTTTACTGAATGAGTTGTTTCAGAATGTTGATCTAATATGAATAATGTTCCCAGCTTACCTCATGCATGCTCAAATGAGAATCAGGTTTTGACAAAGGTAAATGTTGTGAGAAAGTTCGGTGGCCCATCGCCATTGTTTGTATATAGTAGCTGTAGTTGTTTCCTATTTTCAATAAATTTGTTCGAGAGAAATTTTTTGAAGTTTTTGTGAGTGGTATGCTTCTTCTAGAGATCTAAATCCTTAACATTCCTACAAGGGACATGAATCCCCAAACAAAGCCACTACTGGCACTCAAATTGTAGCTCAAATTTTGAGCACTATTGAAGAAATCAAGCCCTATAAACGCTTTTGATGCCTATATACTTGGCTATACCTTTGAGCCCCGTGAGGTGTTTAATGCTTCTAACACCTTCCATTTAGCCTATCCACTTGTTTCATAAAGTCAAATTGACATTTTGAGCCATTTCATGAAATCTCATTTTTAGCATTTATCAAATTTGCATTTTCACCTAAGTGTCAAATAGTGACAGGAGGCTATGTTCATAAGTGAATATCTCACACCTAGAAATGTGTCATGATCCACCACTTTGGGAGTATCTAGTGTCTATACCTTAGAGCCTATGTTTTAGATTTTGATTCATTTTGAATCTTTTTGACTAGGTTTTGAATCCCTCAAAGTTGATAGTTTATTGTTTTCATGCTGATGCACTTTGCACCTAATTCTAGAAGGCCCTATTTGACGTGTTATAATTTTGACCCAATTGACCCAAATGCTAAATTTCCTTTTGTGTTGCATTTTAGAGGTTAGGGACATGTTATGTTTCAAGTTTTAGCTTATGATGAATCCATTTGATTAGTTTTCAAATGCGATTCCAAATGCAATTTTTGACTTTTCACTGGTGTCAACATTTACATATTGATCGGTGCCCCTGTTCGTGATGTCATAACTTGAGATCTGTGATTGGTAAGATCAAATGGATTGTACCACTATTTTTTCCTCCAAAAATACTTCAAGTGTGATAGATTTTGAGTCATGATGAATCCATTTGCACACTTTTCCAGGTCAATTCCATTTGGATAAAATCACTTTTCTGTCAGTGTTTCCAATCAGCAATTCCAAGTAGCCCACTTTGACCGCTCACCATTTGTACCCAGTTATTCATCATGAGCCCAAATTTTAGATTCATACTCACCTCATGACAAAGAACCAATGCCCCAATTTTCATCTTTCTAAGTGTTAGTTTACCCAATTTTTTAAGCCAATTCTGAACCTAGTTTAGTGTTTTCTAACATGTTTTCTTGTAGGTAGTTCTGAGAGGTCAAATTTAACAGTCAATATCTTTTGACCTTGAATTTTTCATGAGACAAGATTCAACGGGGTGCTAGTATGCTGAATGGAGATTTAGTGTGCCAATTTTTTCACAGCCTGATTAGGTGTATGGATCAGTTTTTAAGGCTAGTCAAAGGACCTCCTGGCATAAAATTGATAGTTTTCTAATAGGGTTAAAATGAGTTTCAAATGTGAATTCATTGGTCAAGTTTGATTTTGATCAATATTAGGTGATGAACATATCTGTTGAAATTGTCAGTTGTCCAAAAATGAATTTTTTTTACTTGGACCCACTTTGGGGTTCAACTAATTCCATTGGACTAGTAAAAATGATGATACACTATATGGAGTATCTTCAAGATAAAAACCTAGAGTACCTAAATCTTGAGATGAAAAGTGAATCAAAGAAGAACTCAAAGAATATGACGAAGTTGAGAAAGTTCAATTGTTATGTAACATGCCCAAATTAAAAAGAAAAGGTTATGGGTTTGTTCATTTCCCTTCTCATAAGGAAGCCCTCCTAATTTTTGATAGGATGCAAAATGCAAGTTTTAAGCCAAATTACATTACTTATATTGATCTTTTATCTGTGTGTAGCCATTTTGGTCTAGTGGATGAAGGTTGGAACTTGTTTTACTCTATGAGTAGAGAGTACTCCATCACTCCTACAACTGAGCATTATTCATGCATGGTTGACATTCTTGGATGTGCGGGGTACTTGGGTGAAGCCTACTCCTAGGTCACATTTTTGTTATCATTGTCGAACTCTAATATACTAGTTTTATGTTGATGGTTAGTAACATTATTTTGAGATTATCAGATATTGTTTTAGTTTCAGTTTATTATATGATGGGATTACTTAGACTCTACATTTCATGTATGCATGGTGATTATTATATTGCTTTCAGTTATTGACAATGAGTAGTTAGATGGTTTATTATCACATGTGTTTTGTTATGGATACTTACCCCATACTTGCATGTGTATGGTGTGTGTGTTTGTTCTTAGGTATGGCATTTTTGATGTGGATAAGGAAGAGAGTCATAGTCACCTGCTAGTCTAGATCTACATGATGCACCACTTCCTACCATTTCCTGTTTAGCTTAGCATGTATATATTGCATGTACATGCATGGTTTTTATGAAGGTTATAGGTACCGAGTATCGACTTTCCTGAATTGCTAGGATGAGCATACCCTATCACATTATCTCAATGGTAAGAGAGGGGAGATAAATTCTCAAGTCCAAATCCCAACCCTTTAAGCCATTTGTCCAAATTGAAAATTAGGACAAGTATCTGAGTTGAGTACCCTCTAAATGTGTCAGATGACGTAATTCATGATATTAACCCTTTTGGTTTGATTTTGTATGTGTTTTGCTATAATGGGTTTTTCGTATTTTATTTTATGAGTCCTTGGTGTATTTTCTATTAATTAAGCCTAACTAAAAAATTTAATTAATGGTTTAATTTAATGGAAAATTAATATGATATTTTAATATTAATTTAATTTAATTAATTGGGAAATTAATTAAATAAAAAGAATTAATTTGGAGATAAAAGTTATAATTTTAAAATTGGAATGTGATAATATTTATTTAAGTTAATAAATATTTATCAATTAAGTTTCGAAAATGAATTTAAAAACTGGAAAAGATATTAAAATTATTAAAAGATTCTAGATTGCATGATGTGTGCATGTGATTAAAATATAAATATATTAAGATAAAACTAGTGGAGTTATTAAAGTGAGTGCTTGAGATTTTAAAAAAATTTAATAAATTAAATTGAAAAGAGTAAAGTGAATATTAAATTAATTAATGTGCATTATTTTAATATTCATTCACATAGGAGTATGCGAACTCTCGTGAGTTGTCATGTTGACAACACAAGAGTTTGCACTCTAATTATGCACGTGTTGTCAACAACACAAGAGTTAGCGCACAAATTAAGCACATGGTGTCGACAACCTTATGACTCATATAGAAAGTTGGAAAAGACTCATGCTTAGTTGTCAACACCTTCTGGTTGTTTCTAGAGACATTCTAGGTGCTTCCTGAGAATTCTTTATATTGAGGTACTCCTAGAAGCTTAGAGAGCGTGTTTTGGAGGACCGGAAAACGTTGGAGAAGGAAGGAGCTTGCTCTGCGGATTCTGAGGAAAAGTGTTTTAGCATCAATGTCCAGGTAGACACTTGTGATTCCGCCTATGTTATTTCTGCTTCTTGCACTTCCTATCTTCTTCGTGTCTTCTGAATGCTTTTTGAGGATTTCATGTGTTGAATATCTTGTTTGTATGCATTTTGTCATGGGTAGTTAAAATTCTATATAAGAAATTCTCATATGCATAGATCTGAGAATTCTATGGGCTAGGGTTTTAAATTTATAGGAAAACCTATTAGATGGAATAATGGGTAAAGTTAGAGAACAATTATTTTAAAGAGAAAATTCTTAATTTAAAGAATTAGAAAGCCCTTTTTGTTTAAAAGTTATATATGTGTTCTCTTTTTAAATATATAAAATTTGCACATAGATACACACACGCACACACACACACGCACGCACACACACACACACACACACACACACACACACACACACACACACATATGCATATATACGCATATACATATGTTTATTTAAGAAACACGATAGTGGAAAATATATAATAAAATTTTGAATCGCATGAAAATGTTATTTAAAAATGTGAATCGCTTTTGAAGAAGCGTTTATTAAAAATTTTATATTAGAAAAAGTATATTTTAAATGTGGTTGGGAGGGGGGTGTTTACCCCATCCCGTTCCCTTTTAAGGACCACCAGTAGCCGAGCCTACTATCACAGGTACTGCGACTGCAATCACAGGCCCTATGACATAGGCAAGACTACACGACACTATCGAGGTTGATGTGGCAGCGACTTTAAAGCCTACGCCGAACTTCAAATCGTTGTTTGGTGCTAAGATCAAAACATTTAGTTTTTTAAATATATGTATGTTATTAAATATTAGATATATATATATAATATTGTAATTCAATTTTGTTTATAAAGTTTCTTTTTATTATAATATTATTTATAAAAAAAGAATTTATGATATTGTCTTTGTTAATAAAAATAAAAATAAAAATGATAAGAATATTATTATTGTTGATTATTATATTAATAATATTTTAACATTATGTAAACACATTTATTAATAAGTTTAATTAATACTTAGTAGTATTGCGATTTAGGATGGTTAATTTTTAATTAGTAAAATTATTGATATTTTTAAATATTAAATAACTTGAGATAATGATAAGTTCTTAGGTTGATAGTCGTTAATTAAAATTAGTTTAATTATATTTAATTAATGATGAATCCAGTTTGTAGATTTATTAGTTAATTAACTTAATTAAATACAATTTTAATTAAGATTAATTAAATAGTGGAATTATATAATTCTTGAATTATTAATGAGATTGGTTTTAATGGAGTTGACGGTTACTTTATCAAAGAAGGTTATTTTGAATATATGATTGTCTTGGAGTGTTTTAAGGAATTAGTAAATTAATTATTTAAAAGATTATAAGTATTATTCCAATAATTTGAATAATGGTAGACGCTTCTTGGATTCAATGAAGTTTAATTATTAGTAACAATGATTTTAGTAACATAATGCAATGATTCTATTTAAAGTCAATGGGAATTAGTTTAATAATAATTATCTAATGATTTTAGAAAAAAATTTCAAATTATGGAAGGAGGGATCTTTCTCAACATAGTGATTATGTAAATATCCTTGGAACATTTAGAAGATTGATTCTAAAAGTTACGGGGAAAACTTTTATCTATCAAACAAATACTTGGGTTAGATGAATAATATTCCTTCACTATATATTTAACTCTTAAATGAAAACTGAAACCTCCACACTTAATTCAACTATGTGATTTTAGTAAACCAAAACATGTGCTTGCATTGTGTTTTCTCTATGCTTCTTGTTTTGGGGTTTTGGATTGACTAGATTGTTGACTAGTCTTAGAACATCTACCAGAGGCTTGAGGGTTATGATTGTGATGTCATGATGATGTCTTCTGATCTCAATCTTTCTAAACCCAACCATGGTAATGTGATGGTATGCTCTATGAGATGTTGTATTTACTGATTGTTATTGCTCATTAGTCTTCTTGAGTGAAGCCAAGTTATATGTATCTGAGACATTTGACTTAACCATTTTTTAGTCATCGATCAATTATCCTTGGATTACTTTCCAGTCGCCATGATGGGACTAAAGTATTGATTTATTTCTTGATGTTGACATGTTATGACATGTTTTGACTCAACCATTTTGGAGTCTCCGATCATTATTGCTTTGAGATACTTTTTGGTTGCTTGTTGAGAACCAATGGATATTGTGATTATCAATGATGCCTTCAGTTGCCAGTAGAGAAATATTGTGGTCATGATTATTAATGGATGCTTTTTAGTTTCTCATGGAGATTTGATGCTTTTATTGTGGATTATCTTTTGGTATTTTTCCAGTCGCTTGTATAGGACTGTGGTGATTTTGAGATTTATGATTCCATGAGCCTAGGGTAGGTTATCTACTTGTAGTGTCAGGAAGTGGCTTGCAATGGGGGTTGGGGACATAAGTGGCTGCCAAGGTAACTCATTGTAAGTTTGATTAATAAGTGATAACATTTACGCTAAATGGGGATTAAATGAACCTAATAAGATAAATGTATGTTCTTGCCCATGCCTCAAGTGCTAGTACAGACTAGGATGGGAGTAGAGAGAATGCTTGGTTGCGACCTTGCATTCCATAGTATGCCTCATCTGTACAAGAGGAGAGAGAGTCTTTTCATTGCAAAGAGGGGGAATTTCAAGTGGACACATGTCATATGCATAGCAAATCTGGGAATCCACCTCTTCCTAAATCTTTCTCATTCTTCCTCATTGTGCAGGTTCTAGTTTTGGGGGAAGAGAAAGTTTCATTGCTGGGATACCATTAGTGGTTCTAGCTTTTTACTATGAGAGCATTAGTTCTAGTTTTTGACATGTTTCCTTGAATGTGACACCATTCTTTCAACATAATTCTCTTGTATGAATAGCAGTAGGAAGGATAATATAGATAGTTCAGATCTATTAGGTTTTTTTATGTTTTCATTTCATGCATATGAATGTATTGTTTCAAGAAAATTAATACAAAGAACAAAAAGTTGAGTTTCATCTTGAATCTTGTCTCCTTTATTAGTGATCTTCAATATTTTATGATCTTTGAACAAAGAGCTTAGGTTGTAATTGCAGTCCCTTAAGGTTGTATGTTATTTCATTATTGCTTATAACTTAAGGGGTTATGTAAATGCTTTAGGGGAATCAATAGAGTTGCATGTTTACTGATGGGGATATCATGTAAGAATGAGATTTGGAATGAACATAGATGTCTATTTAAAAGGTGAATAGATAGATTGTATATCTAAATATATAAATAAGTATCAGATATCCATATGTATGCATTTGATTCATGGATTTTCCCAATGGATTAGGCATTGGTCAATTATAGGATCATTAAGTTTTATTGCTGCATATCTGAGGTTTTGTTGAATTCAACATTATTAATCAAATGATCTTTCCCTTTCATGTTGAAGCACCTAAAAATGATGCCCTCACTCAGCTTGTGTATATCATAGAATTTGCATTTAGCTACTGTAGATCTATGTTATTACATGAGTATTAGGAGATATAAGGGCTTTTATCTACTTTAATAGATTCAGGAGTATGTTTTTGCATTGGTACCATATTAGTTGAATCTGAGGTCCACCCACCTAGGTCTTGCAGAGCCTAAAGTGAAGAGGGGTCAAAGCCTTATAGTTAGCTCGATGTTTGAATTGATATGTTAAAGATGGGAATTAGCTACCCCTAGATGTGTCATATTCTCATTGAGGTAATTGGAAAATGGTAACATTTTCAAACACCAACATGATGTATGACATATTTGCCATATATTTCATGTATGAGATTTTTAGATATCAAATATATATCTTGTTTATCTTGTTTATGTTTTAAGTATTTCATGTATATCATTTGAATGCAATTTGTCTCTAAAATATGTTTGTATGATACAAAAATGTCACTATTTGTGTATGATTTTCCTATGTATGTAATTTATTTTATCATTTAATCTAATTTTTTTGGTCTTATTACAAGCATTTAACTACAATTGGAAATTTTCATTAGGACTGCATCATCATTGGGTATTTGAATGATTTTTTGACAATATGAAAATTTGGGTATTTGAATGGATAAAGTCTCTAGTGAGAATTTTCAAACAAATGAGAATTGTTTCAAGATTAAATTGAAATGCTACACTTACCCCAATTATAAAAATATTGTCTCCGTAAAGTAGATTTACTATTGCTGTAACCAAAGCTCACAATTAGTGTTTCTTCAACACCAATATATTTTTCCCAATTCCAATCTTTATTGCCCACGTCTTTACTAGGATTCAATGGGTGGAATTTCTCTTCCATAATTTCCTTCATTATTTTCTAGCTGGTAATCTTGTTCAACACCCTTTCCATCCCATGCTACTCCACCATGTTAGTGTAGTTCCTCTTCACCTTTATTTTGCAAACTTCTCCTTCTTTTCTTCATCAATGTCCTCCAACCTTAAATTATTCTTATATTCTCCTTGAGGGCCTCCTTTATTCATTAATACTGTACTATGATGCAGATTTTAGAGGTATCAAAACAAGTTACTCAATTTGGCTTCACAAATGGATCAAAATGCTTAGTTCTCTAAGTGTTCCCAATACACTAATGTTCCTCCAAAGGATCAACACCCAATCTCACACTTTCACGTTGAATCTAAGGATTCCAAACATATTTCATAACTCAAACTAAGGTGATTCATTAGTTTATAAACCATCAAGTCATCATTTTTTATGAAAACCCTTCATAAGCCCTTAACTAGGCCTAATACCCTTGTTGACATATTAGTCAAGTTTGTAATTAGTGACACACACTTATTCATATTTGGTATGGTTACTAAGCTCATTGAATAGTCTATAGTGTTTTCCATGTAATCCAGTAGCTATCGAGCATTTTAATAGTTACCAAGCATATTCAGTTAGTATGAAGCTTAGCAGTTCAAACAAAGCAGATTCAATCTAGTAGTTCAATGCAAGGAGTTCAGTGGTTACCAAGCATTGCAGTTTCTACCAAGTTCATAGTTCATGGAATGAAAAGCTAGTGTTAATCAATCTATATGATGATTAGTATTTACCAAGTGATTCAATTTATGACAAGTTACACAATATTTACCGAGTTAACAGTACAAACTAAGTTCAAGACTACTTTGAAGTGATCAATATGGACCGAGTCTCTATGTCTACTAAGTGCATGATGTTGTCAAGTAATGAAAGTGGACACCGAGTACCAAAACTTCACCAAGCTAGTCTTCAAAACCTAAATGTCTTCATTTGGGATGACTTTGTCATATTTTTGTTAACTTGTATGATGGCTGACTTTGAAATTTTGTAATTTGGATTGGTATATATATGTAATGTATTGTATCACATCAAAAGGTAAGATAATGAAAGGTGTATGAAATGAAAGTGCATGAATGTGAATATAAGTAGTAGATAAAGATTTGGAGGCCACATTAGCATAAGGAGTAGTAGTGATAAATCTATCATAGAAAGGTGATCAGTACATTCAAGGAATCTCTATCAAAAATTCAGTTGTAAATTAGAGATCTACTGTTTCATCCTAACAAGTGAACCAGTCAAAATATTTTCACAAGGTAGACTTAACAATCTTTCTAAAATCTCTTAACGGAGTGCATACTTCATTGCATGTTTGTAAAACCTCTAACAAGGTGGACCTAGCAGTCCTAATTTCTCTTAACAGGGTAGGTCTTCAGAAGTGATCATTGTAAGCCTCAATAGGCCAACTTTATGTTGTAGGATTGAAGTTGTCTAGGTATCATCCCCACCCCAGTTTTACTTTGTATTTGGAAGGTTTCTAGGTCACCAAATCATTGTATTCAAAAGTTGTGGATGCTTTTATATTTTCAATTTCACATACATGCAATTAGATCTGATGTGATAAATTAATTTTCAAATGGTTTATTAGATTTAGAATTGAAACTGGTGCAGAATTTTTAGAAGTTACTAATTCACCCCTCCCCTCTAAGTAACTTAGCATAGTCTTGAATATTTCCAACAATTGGTATCAGAGCTTTTTGGTTCTCAGGAGAAAGTTTAACATCTTGAGCAAAGATCAAGGATATGGAAATATTCAAACTTGATAAGACAATTGACAATGAAATGTTGGATCTAGAAATGGCCATTGCACAACTCAAGATAGCTAAGGAGAAACTTTCCCAATCCCTGAAAAGAAGGAAGGAACTTGCAAATAAGATGAATGATCATCAGTATATTGAAGAAAGAATTGAAGACTTTTCCCTTCAAGCAATTCAAATGAAGCAAATGATGCAATCAAAGAACTCTTAGAGAAGAATGGTTCCCTACAAGAAGAAGTAAGAAAGCTCAAAAGAGAACAAGAAATTCAATCAGTAAAGCTATGTGAAATCTTGGAAGAGAGCAACAAGATAAAAGAAGAAATGGATGGAATAAACAATGAGATCCAAAACCAATCCCTTTAGCATGTAGATACTATGGATCAAATCTCCAATGCAAATGAGGAAATCATGAGCCAAAGAAAAATCAATGAAAGAATAAGAAATTATCTAAATTTAAAAAGACAAATCAATGAAAGAATAAGAAATGAGCTGAGATCTAAAAATAAAATTAAAGAAAGATTGAAAAATGACCTAAACATTGAAAAGAAAATCACTGAAAGAATGATGAAATCTCAAGCAGACTTGATTCAATTGAATGAACAAAATCTCTATAGGAAAAAAGGAAAATTAGGAATTAGATACAAAGAAGAAGGTGAATCCTTTTAACAAGGTGCTCAAAGGAATCAAAGACCTACTTGCAATCACTATGGTAAGATAGGTCATACGTCAAACAAATGTTGTAGTAATGGTAAAGAAAAATTTAATGGAAAATGATACAATTACAATCAACATGGTCACAAGGCTAAAGAATGCAAAGAGAAACCAAAATTTGAAGGCAAGCATAAAAAATGCAAGAAATAAGATCACAAGGCATCAGATTACAGAACTAAGTCATTCAATCTAGCAGAGTAAATTATGAAATAAATATTTGGTTGGGACTATAACACTTGGTGTAGATGCCATTACTATGGAGAATATGGACACATTGGCATGAATTGTGTTAAAAATCACATGAGGAGAAGAGATACCACCATAAGATGTTTCACTTGTATTGAACTTGGTCATCTAGCCAAAAATTGCATGAATACAGGTAAAATTGAAGATGAAAAGAAGGCTAAAGTAGATAGCATTCAAAAGAAAATGAGGAAAAAATGGATCCCTAAATCTACCAAGGATGCTAGTTCAAGTAATGATGGTCATGTTACTCAAGAAGTGGGTGACTCCACCATTTTCAACTAGGTTTCTGAAGGAAAATTTGAACTACATTATAAAGATCACATTTAAATAGTTCCAATTGAAAGGTGACATAGATCCAAATCAGTATTCATGATACAAAAGGATCATTGAGGAAGAACGGTATTAGTTATCACCAAGTTACCTTCTCTACCAAGTAAGGTCAGGTCATAGACTTTATCAAGCAAGGTTTGGAGTAACAAGACACACATGGTTACTCAGTCATGAAGCCTTCATCAAGTGATCAATTGAATAGTGGATGATAGGTTGTTGAGCATAATGTCAAGCATGATGTCAACCCTACTACTTTTGTACTAATCATTAATGGAAAAGTTTTAACAAAAAACATGAAATCAAATTCATTTTTCACCATGACATCTATAGTGCTATTGTGAAGAAGTGAATTATAGAGTGATGAAGTGAGTTTAAGAAAATTTGTAGAAAGTTATCAAGGTTTTCATAGTTTACTAAGAACAATGGCATCACGCAGCAGCTAAGTGAAAAGAGGGTCCGAGATGTTTGTTTGAAGAGTCAAATGAAAAGCACTAGATTTTAAACTTGTGCCTGCGATTGTAGAAACCCTTGACTCAACTAGAGCTTAATCAAAAATTCATCCAAAGGTACTCCTTATTAATGATATTCATACTCATTTCAAGTGTTCTATTCAAAATATTAGAACCCTAGAAATAGATGATGCCCTAGGTGAATTGTGTGTTAATGGAATTCTCAAACCTAAGCATAAGCACTTGGAAGACAAAGGTTTAACTCATATTGCTCACATGTCCCAAGGTTTTCAAATCAAGTGGATTAGATACATTCTAAGTTGGTGCATAATTGTTAGCTATGGCTTGAGAAACTAGTTTTTATTAAAAAGAAAATGATTCATTGCATCACTGACCTCCCCATGCTCACAAAAACCAAAACCACCAAAACCCTAGGTCTTGCTGAGCTAGAAAAGAAAACCCTAGCCAAGTGGGATGGTAGAGACATGAAAATTAGTAGTGTAATAGATGTAGAACTAAAATTTGGAATTCATGTTATGGCACACAAGATATATAGTTTGAGCCATCTTAATAGTGTATCCTGTGAAGCTGTAGACTTGGCTTATAAAATGGTGGAAATCAATCTATCTTATGACCTCACCAAGTTGTTGTTGAGGAAATTTAAAAAGAATATGAAGAGAATAAGAACATCTAAGAACAGCCCTTGTAAATTTGGTTCATTCTTGACATGTTTGTTCTTCTATGTTCAGAAGTTGTTCCCTTCCAAAGGCACGGTAGTATGGAGAAAAGATGTGCCTGTACTATGTCAAATAAATGAATACATTGCAAAAATGGGAGGGAACTATGTTAGAATTATGGACAACTACTTCAAAGTGTTCAAAGAGAAAATGAACAATAGGTTCAAAATACCTAAGAAGTTAGTTGAGGATTACAAAGATGATATATGTTTTATGGTTGATTGTGACAGAGTCTACATTCAAGTAGTAAAGCCTAGAATTGTATGGGTAAAACCTCTTCCTTATGAGGTAAATATTGATGAGGCAAAGGATATTATTGAGGCCTTGATTAATGAACTTATTGATCCAAATGCATTATACTTTGGAACCTATGATGAGGCCAATGCAAGGATAGAACTAGAGATAAAAATCCCTCAGGCAGTTAACAAGGGAAAGAGGAGTATAGCTAAACTAAAATCCAATACACCCATCATGTTAATTGAAGGTAAAGAAGAAGATGTAGAAGAGGTAGCGGATGAAGAGGAATTAGAAAAGGAAGAAGAACCTATGAAGAAGAAAGGCAAGGTGATCATCACCAAGCCACCTAAGCCACCCACTGCAATCTTCACAAGGAGGTCTAGGAAGAAAGGTAATGGTATTATGTTTAGCAAACCTCCTACCACCTTCCAAGAAAAAATGAAAGAAATGGAAGAAGGTGCAAGTATAAAAAATTTAAAATATTTGAAGTATGAAACCAAGACAAAGGTAGAGAAGAAATAGGTTAAAGAACTGGTGTTGACCAAAATGGGAAAATGGAAGCATTCACTAGATGAAATAGCCTCTCAAATCTCTAATGAATTATTGGAGAAAATAAAGACAAGATGGGACTTTGAAATGAAAATAGTAAAAGATATTTATGCACAAACCCTGAGGCAATTGCTACCAAGCATGACAGATGCTGAGGTAAAAGAGTCTTTAAAGAAAAATGACTCTTAGATTTAATACATGTTTAATTTTGATCAAGGATATAGAGCATGTGTTTAAGAATGCCAAAAGAATGTGGAAGAATGTTTATCATCTACATAAATAAAGTAATTTCCTAGTAGATGTTAAGGATAATGATGATGATAGTGATGATGATGAAGAAGAAACTTACACTAAGCCCACACATCTTGACAATGAGGAAGCTACCAAGGAAGATAAAGAAGATGATGAGGAGACTAACCCTATGAAGATAGAAGCTACATTCATTACATCACTTCCTTACTCTCCAAGAAAACTAGTAGCTATATCAAACTCAAAGATGCTTCAACAAGTTTGATTGTGACAACCATAGACACTTCAAATATCCAATCACTCTTCGCCCCCTTTCATCTCAATGTGTCTATAGAAGAAGTGAATTCCACTTCATCTACTGGGCTACAACCTCTCACTTCTTCAACTACTAAGTCATTAGGCATGAATATAGTGTCTTCTACAATTTTGAGTTCTTCAGTAGTAAGTACTTTAGTCTTGGATACTACAGTTTTGTCTACTTCAATTTTGAATTCAACAAGCATTCCTATTAGTTTTCCATTGGTTAGTACTATATCAATTTTCACTACAAGTCCTAGTATATATACAATTGTTTCCATTCTGGATATAAAGGCATTAAGTACAAGGACAGTTGAACCTAAGGCTCAACTGAGTACAAGATTTTTGGGTAGAGGAAAGGAGATAGAGGAGGACATAGACTTAGATGAGAAAATAGAAATTTCTAAATAGGACATTGATCATCTTATTGCAGATCAAATGCACATAGATGGTGAACTCCTTCAAAAGAAGGCAAAGTAGTAGAAATTGAGAGAAGAAAGAGATAGAGAGTATAAGATTATTGATGATGCTAAAAACATTTTGTCTGAGGCAATAGGCATTAAGGTAGATTCTTATCAACCTATTTTGTTGCAATTAGTAGAAGCAATCCAAAATTTTAATGAGGATACTAGTGGATAGGATAAGCTAATTGAGAAAGTTGAAAAGAAATTTGATAATAAAGTGCTTGAGCACATTGCTTAGCAATTTTCTATTCAACAAGTTGAGCTTTCGTCAATTTTGACCAATCTTGAATCATCTTGCACCAATGTGACATCATTTTTTGTGAATTTATGTGATGTTTCCAAGTTCATAAAGGAAATAAAGAGCAAAGTATCAAAAATTGATGATGATCTAAAAGCCAATGCTTAGCAGTTGCAACTTGACCATAGTTCAAGCTCTGCACATCACATGAAGATCAAATTTTTGACAAACATGCAGGAAGAATTAGTGAGAGAAGAAGCAAGGATCTACTCATCATTGATTAATATTTAGAATATGATGCTTCCTATCATGGATACAATGTAGAAACATATTGTTTCCTCAAAAACCTTGATCCATGGAAACAACTTCTCTATTGTAGATCACGTGATAGAACTCTCTGCAGAAGTGCAAATTGTTCTACATACATGAAAGATTTTGCAAGAAAATTGGTTTAAAACCCTGGCACTTATTCTTAAGGTACATTCTAATTTTTTATCTCATATTGGTGTCTCCATGTAAATAAGTTCTAAATAAATGTTTAGCATTATTGTCAAAAAGGAGGAGATTATTATTGAGTCATGGTATGTTGTATATAGAGACACATAGTATAGGGGAGAAACATGCTATGAGGAGAATGTATATAACAGATGATATATAGTATACCTTATAAAGATAAATTTTGAAAAATCTCAAAATAGCATATTCTACCAAGCCAGTATCACATGATGTTGTATACAAGATTTTGGATAATAAATGTTTTTGTCACTAATGCCAAAGGGGGAGATTGTTGACATATTAGTCAAGTTTTTTATTAGTGACACACATTTATTATAATTTTGTATGGTTACCGAGCTCATTGAACAGTCTATAATGTTTTCCATGTAATCTAGTAGCTACCAATAATTTCAGTGGTTACCAAGCATATTCAATTATTATGAAGCCCAACAGTTCAAACTGAGCAGATTTAGTCTGACAGTTCAACCCGAGCAATTTAGTGGTTACCAAGCATTATAGTTTCTACCGAGTTCATAGTTCATGGAATGCAAAGGTAGTGTTAATTGAGTTGTGTGATGATTAGTGTTTACTGAGTGATTCAGTTTATCACAAGTTACACAATATCTACCGAGTCACTAGTGCAGACTGAGTTTAAGACTACTTTGAAGTGATTAGTATGGACCAAGCCTCTACATCTTTTGAGTGCATGATGATGCTAAGTAATGACAATGGATGCCAAGTATTAGAACTTCACCAAGTCAATCTTTAGAACTTGAGTTTCTTCATTTGGGCTAACTTTGTCATATTTGTGTTAACTTGTATGATGGCCAACTTTGTAATTTTGTGATTTGGATTGGTACATATATTTAATGTATTGTATCACACCAAAAGGTAAGATAATGAAAGGTATATGAAATGCAAGTGCATGAATGTAAATATAAGCAACAGATAAAGATTTGAAGGCCATATTAGCATAGGAGCAAACTAACAAATCTATCATAAAAAGGTGATTAGTACATTTGAGGAATATCTATTAATGATTTAGTTTTAGGTCAGAGATCTACTATTTCATCCTAATAGGTGAACAATTAAAATCCTTTCACAAGGTAGACTTAACAATCTTTCTAAAATCTCTTAACAGAGTGCATAGTTCATTGTGTGTTTGTAAAACCTCTAACAAGGTGAACCTAGCAGTCCTAATTGCTCTTAACATGGCTGATCATCATAAGTGATCATTTTAAGCCTCAATAGGCCAACTTTATGTTGTAGTATTGAAGTTATGTGGGTATCATCTCCACCCAAGTTTTACTTTCTCTTTGGAATGTTTCTAGGTCACCGAATCATTGTGTTCAAGTGTTGTGGATGCTTTTATATTTTCAGTTTCACATGCATGCAATTAGATCTAATGTGATAAATTAATTTTAAAATGGTTTATTAGATTCAAAATTAAAATTGGTGTAGAAATTTTAGAAGTTACTGATTCACCCCTCCCCTCTTAGTAACTTAGCACAGTCTTAAATATTTCCAATACCCAACTAGGTCTTTGTAACTTATTTTTCTCACTTTTTAAAAAAAAAATTATTCCAAAAAACCACACAAATTAATACTTGATTGGGATACTATTATTTCCACTATATAACATATTTAAAATTCACATATAGTTATTTTGGACCATCTATACAAAATAAGACTATTAGCACTAAATTTAGGCCTAATTAGGTTACTTTTACAAAGAAATCCCAAATAATACTCACTCTTAAACATCTAAAATATCAATAGTATCCTTTTATGATGTGAATAAAATTATTTTGAGAGCCATTTTGAACCAATGACTCCATTTGATATGCATAGTGTAAAACCCTCATCATTTTCCCTTTTCTTTTTAACTCAACCTAATTTCCAAAACCATCTCGTAGACCCATTTCAATATTTTTAACCATTAAATATACCCTTTTCAATAAGACATGATATTTTTATACCCTTGGCACTAAATTCAAAAACTTTTTCTTCTGATAGTCATGATTTACACCAGTTTTTCCAACCTTTCTCCAAGTTATGATGTTAGTATCATATTATACATGATATTTAAAGTTCATTCGATATGAATAGATGATATTCATTTATAGAATGGATCTATGTTCTATAGGAACTTTGAAAATAATGAGACATAATGCAATTTCCTATACCCTAAACTGAGCTACATGCACTTGGGACTACTTTAACACCATCTTTGTGCACTTCATGGATATTTGACACCCTTCATGAGGAGTGAGATATTTCTATCCAAAAATAATTTTTCTAATTGACTTAGATTACCTTGGGAACACCTAGGTACATCACGCACTAGAGCATTCTTGAGGCTAAGCCAACAAAATGAGGTTTCCACTAGCATTTAACTAGCCAATTAGAGCTAATAAAACTGACATATTGGTCCTAGGATGAATAGTTTGAAAGTGTTGAAGTTAATGAAATATCAACCCCACATTTCCCAAGAATCATCTACATGGAAACACCTATCATAGAAAGAGAGAAGAAAAACTATGGAGGCTGAAATTGCCAGATCCATAGATGAGACAGACTTGATGAGAAACAAAGGTATTTCTATTATCAAAAGTAAATGAATAAATTACAAAGAGATCAATTGTTATAAAAGGAGGTCAAAACCCTAATAGGGTAAAAGCTAGGTTGCATGATAATAATTAATAAGATAAACCCTAATAGGTTGACCTTAATATGATAAAGACTTATTTTGATAATCACATATTACTATTGACTTTTAGTAATCAATAATTATTTTACATGTGTAATCTAGATCTTGTGCACCTCACCACATTATCAAGAAGTTGTCTTCTTCCTGTACCTAACTTTGTATGTCATGATTATATCCCTATTAAAAAATATAACATGAAAATCATTACCCACTTCTTACTTACTTTGTTTTGGAACAATCTTCACTAAATGTCACATAACTTGTGTATGTCTCCATAAATTTTCTTGTGCACTTAACTACATACTTAGGATTCACTTTAGAACATTTCTATAATTGTGCAATTATCTAACTAATAGCAAAGATCTATACTAGCTCAGACTCAGTTTGCTGCTATACTAGTCTTCACAGAAACAATAGTATGTTGACATCAATAACAAGCACATCCATGAATGCAACATACAATCTCATCAACTACTTTAGATAATCCCTAAATAATATCATCTACATTCATGCTAACAAGCTTGTCCCTTAGCATTAATGACAACATAGATGAAAAACATCTAAGTCCATGAATACTAAATGAGTCACTTCTGATGTAGTCTTCTTTTCAAATCCTCTTCATTAATCAAATCTAACACTTAGTAGAGCAACTGTGTATCTCCCCCATAGAGTTATTCCTTTTTCTTTTTTACATGAATATTTCCAAATCTCCATAAAAAAGTTTCCCGCATAGAACTAGAGCATGTTTTTCATACTTATGTCTTCCCCATAGTCAGAGCATGTTTTTCATACTCATCTCTCCCCCATTTACATCAATGACAAAGGTATCATTATGTCAATCTACAACTTCAATATATGCAAGTGACTCAAGTGTCCAAAGATATTATTTAATCAACTACCAAGAGTCCTTGTTGATTCTATCAAACCATAGATACTCTCCCATTCAAGAAGCATCACTATTCTATCCAATATTACTCTATACCACTAGACTAATGCACTCTTTACATCATCTACTCAAGGTTAGGTAGGGGCATAACCCAAAGCATACCACACAAATACTCAAATGTGTCCTTAGCTAAAGACTTAGTGAAAATATTTGCAATTTTCTTCTTTGTTCTGACATACTCCAATTTGATTTCTTTCTTTATAATCGTTTGTCTCAGTACATGATACTTAATAGATATATGATTAGTCTTAGAATTCAACACTAGATTCTTAGGAATACTCACTATTCTAGTGTTATCACAATATATAACAATAGGTTTTGAAAACTTAATCCTGATGGCTTTCATCATTTGTTTCATCTAAATAACCTGATTATAGTTATTTGCTGTTGCAACATACTCTACTTCTATTGTGCTTTGTGAGATACAATTTTGCTTCTTGCTGAAGCAAGAAACCAATATTCCTCCAAGAAAAAAGCTTTTCCACTAGTAATTTTTCTTCCATCCATATTGATTGTCCAATTTGCATCAATATATGCATATAGAGTAAAGTCACTTGATCTGTCATACCATAGACTAAAGTTAGCTGTTCCCTTCAAATATCTAAGAACTATTTTGACTGATGCATAATGTGCCTCTCTAGGATTTTCCTAAACTTTTGTGACTATTCCAACTACATTTTATTTATTTGGTCTTATATGAGTCAAATATTATAATCCACTAATCATAGATTGGTACTTCTTCTACTCCATTGTAGGTGTCTCATCTTTTCTAGATAACTTGTGACCAATTATCATGGGTGTACCAATAAGATTACAACTTTCTAATCCAAATATTTTCAAGAAATATTTCAAATACTTAGTCTAAGAAATAAAGATACCTTCATTGTTTTTCACAATTTGCAAACCCAAGAAAAACTTCATTTCACCAATCATGCTCATCTTGAATTCATTAGAAAATTAATGACTTGCTTCATCTTCTCCTCAAAAGATTATGTCATCACAAATTATTACAATGATAAAAAATCCTTCTTTTATTTCTTTCAAATAAAGATTACTATCTATAGTACCTTTGATAAATCCCAATCATGCCAAATATTTGTCTAATCTTCCGTACTAGATTCTAGGTGCTTGCTTCAATCCACACAATGCCTTCTTTAATTTTCATACCATATCCTTTTCCTTTGTTAAAGGAAAACTTTCATGCTATTTACTGTAGTCTTCCTCTTCTAATTCTCCATTCAAAAATGCTGATTTTACATCCATCTGATATATTTTTTCTTTGCATTTCTTGTTTGTTGCATAAGCCAATAACATTCTTATTGCTTCAATTCTAGCAATAGGGGAAAATGTCTCTTCATAGTATATATCTTCTTGCTATGAATGACCTTTGCATACTATCCTTGATTTTTTTATTACTACTTCTCCTTGCTCATTCATATCTTGTTTTTGAATACCTACTTAGTTCTAATCACATTCTTATCTTTAGGTCTAAGGACCAATTCCCATGTTTCATTCTTTATAATATGATCCAACTCTTCTTTAATTGCTTGAATCCAATGCTCATATTTGGATGCTTCTTCGACATTGTTAGGTCAACTTGAGAAAATAAACATAATTTACATACTTCTTCATTTACCTAATTTCTTATCTAATTTCTTTTGTTTATACTCCCAATGATCTATCTAGGAGGGTGATTCTTTGATATACTTATGCTAAGTGTTGTCAACTCAACCCTCTCTTCTTCTCTAGGCTCAGATCTCTTCTCTTCAATTTGATTCCCATTCTACAAATCATTTTTAGTCTCAATGATAACTTCACTAGTTCTATGATTACTTCTTTGACCTGTTTCTTCATTAGAATCATAATCAAGTATCCTTTGGTGAATTCCAAACTTTTCATCCACTTTAAGATCTGCACTTTCAATGATAGAATTAGTTCTATGATTACAAAATCTATAAGCTTTTCTTTTAAATGAATAACCAAGGAGAATACCTTCATCACTTCTTACATCAAACTTGACAATATCATCATCTCTCCTTATATAACACTTACTTCCAAAATTTCTAAAATACTTAATTGATGGTACATGTCCAAACCATAACTTATAAGGTGTCTTATTCATACATTTTCTAATATGCACTCTAATGATGGTGTACACTACTTATTTATTGCTTCTCTCCAAAATGTCTTTGATACATTGTTCTAAAGCATCATTACTCTTGCTACTTCAACTACTAATATGTTTCTCCTCTCTGATATTCTATTTTTCTTAGGTTTCTTAGGGACTATAAGATGTCTCTTAATACCATGTGCTTTACAAAAATTGTTAAACTCATTTGATGTAAACTCTCCACCTCTATTAGATCTTAAACATTCTATCTTCAAAGTTGATTCATTCTCAAATCTATTCTTGAATACCTTAAACTTCTCAAATTCTTTATAATTTTCTTTAAGAAATGCTAGCCACATCATCCTAGTAAAGTCATCAACAAGAATCATAAAATACCTTTCACCATAGAATCCTCTTTTCATTATGGGACCACTCAAATCTATATGAACAATCTCCAACTTAGTTGTATTAGAAAACTTCTTGCTTGGAAAAGAAATATTTTTTTTGCTTAGCCATCATATATTCCTTGCATACAATATTAGTAGGTTTCAAAATTTTAGGTAAATCTCTTACTTCAAATGTATTACTTGCATTCACATTATTGTCAAAGTTTAGATATATATATTTTTAATGCAAAAGCCAATTGCTATCAACTTGTGTAACCAAATATGTCATCTCAATAGGATTCAACTAAAATACATTACCTTTAGATCTTGTACTAGTACCAATCATCTTACCATATTTGTCTTTGATAGTGCATGTCTTCTCTATGAACTATAACTGATATCCTTTATGCACCAGCTATCCAACACTCAAAAGATTATGTTTCAATCCATCAACAAAGTAAACATCATCAGTGTTAGTTTTATAATCAAGAGTAATAGACCCCATTCCCTTAATGTGGCAAGCTAAATTGTTTCCAACTCTTACTGTTCCTCCATCATAGCTTTTAAATGTAACAAACATATTCTTATCACCTACCATATGATGTGAACAACCACTATCTATGATCCAATATGCTTTCTTTTCAACTTGTGACACTAAGGCCATAACTTATTTTTTAGGACTTTCTTCCTTAATATAAAAAAATCCTCATCACTTTCACTATTTTATTCAGATTCATCTTCATCATCATTTGCATAGAGACAATTTCTAGGCTTTCTAGACTGGAAATTTCTTCTTAACTTCTTAACTCTATTAGGAAATTTAGATATAAAATGACCATATTCTTTACAACTCCAATTTTTAAAGATTATCTCACCTCCAGGTTCTCTTTTCATGAGTGGTGCAATACATTCCTCAATCTTATGTTCTTCTTCTGATTTACTTCTACTACTACTTGTGAAGTTTCCACCAGTTCTTACGCTTCTAGATAGCTTTGGCCTCATGTTTAATGCACTAAATGTTGTCTTAATCTTAGGTAGATCTCCACTTTGTTTTAGACTTACTTCTGCTCACTCCAATCTTTCAAGTAATATTTCTTTAGAGAAATTTTTGCTGCAATGTATCACTTGTTCAATCATCATTTCTACCTATTTAAATTGTGGTGTTAAAGTCTTCAAGATCTTCCATATGATCTCATCTTCATCTTTGGTACCTCCACAAGATTTAATTCCTATAAATTTTTTGGATAATCTACCAATGTATGTTTTAACAAATTTATCTTCCATCTTTTTAGCTTCTTGAAATAAACATATCCAATTATGCAATCTAATCATTTTTGCATGCTTATCACCTTCATAAATAGATTCTAAAGCTTCCAAAACTGTATGAGCTATAATCAAAGATTTTACCTGATTGTAATCATTCTCTAGAAGAGTTGTCAAAATTTATTCTCTTTCTCTTTAGTCACACATGAATACCTCTCTTTCCTCTTTAATGCATTTCTCAAAATCATCTTCTTTGACTATTATCTTTCATGTCTTTGTGATCAACCAATATCATGGACCCATGCATAGAAAATGTATTTTCATCTTTTGTTTCCAACTATCATAGTTGATCCCATCAAATTTTGGACTTTCCTTTCTATAGTTCACCATAGATCTCCTCAACTAGATGTTAAGCTTTTCTTTTAAGAACTTGATGCTCTGATACCAATTGTTAGAAATATAAAGTCCACCTAGATAAATGAGAGGGGGGGGGGGAGGCGAATCAATTATCCAACTATTAAAAAAATTATAAACCTTAATAATCTTTAACCATATGAGTAATGCAATAAAAAACCATAAGAAGATACACATACATAGTAAAACCATATATGTTAACTAGGGGAACCCTTGATTATGAGAAAAAAACCAATGGGGATGGTACCCATAGAATGATGTACTAATTAAAATGTTCCTTATAAGAAGATAAAACCTCTTAGGAGTCTATGAAATACATTTAGTACATATCGCTTCCTATTAGGAGACTTTGAATCTTTATTAGGAGATTCTAACCCTATTAGTAGTTGTGTCCACCCCGTTGAGAGTTGTTGAAGGCAGAAGGACCCACTGTGAAACTTATTGTTGTATTATTCCTTACATAATAATAAAATGAATTGTACTTGTACTTTCCTCTTCCTCTATGCTACCAACCAGACCAATCTTCTATCTTAATCAAATAAGCAAATTCACATCCAATAATCCCTTGTATCACTTACTTGCATTTAACAAATACTTTAGTCTTATTTGCTAGTTCTAAAAAATGATGAATTTCTCAAAAAAGAAAAATGTTCTTCCTTTATACTGTGTCCTAAAGGAGCTTAATAAGATAAACACTTATTTTGACAATCACATATTACTATCAGCTATCAGTAAACAACAATTATTTCACAAGTGCAATCTGGTTCTTTTGCACTTCACCACATTACCAAGAAAATGTCTTCTTCCTGTACCTAACATCACATTTCATGATTATATCCATGTTAAAAGATATACCATGAAATTCATTAACCACTTCTTACTTGCTCTATTCTAGAACAATCTTCACTAAGCATCACATAACTCATTTCTGTCTTCATAACTTTTCTTGCACACTTAACTGCATACTCAGGACTCACTTTAGAACATGTCTGTAACCACACAATTCTCCAAATGGTATGAAGGATCTATACTAGGTTAAACTCTATTTTATTCTCTTCTAGTCTTCACATAAACAATACTATGTTGACATCAATGACAAAAATAATCATGAATGCAACATACAATCTCATCAACTACCTCAGATACTCCACAAATAATATCATCAACAATCATTGCTAACATTATCCAATTGCATTAGATCAAAAAATTAGTCAAAGTTAATAGATGATTCCATATTTACCATTTCTAGTTCTTGTGGGGGACAATAGGTGTCAACTGGAATAAAAAATCATAAATTCCATTTGTCCACCTATTTAGTCTACTTGCATCAATCCCAATATTCCTTTGTACATGATGGACAAAAGCATACCATATTTCATGTGTAGATTCTTTATGAACCTATATTAGAGCTTCTAAAAGAGTGTAACTCACTCAATCTTGTTAGTGTACAATAATCCTCATATATTGCAATGTTAGTATTATCTATCAACCAAAATAATATACGAAACACAAAATCATCTTCCTCACATGGACCCATTGTAATGTTACACTATTGGACAATTCTTTTTGAATTTGACAATATTTCTTCATCTTTGTACTTTAATTCTTCATGAGCTAAGGATATTTTGATACATGTGCCTACACCATCGTGTTCTCCCTTTCCATGACCAGCCTCTATGAAATTTCACATATATTGAATAGTAGTCATCTTATGCATCCTACTCAACCAACAAAAAAATCCATGCATTATTGAATTGAGATGAACAATTATTTGACCATATGATATGTTGATGTGATATGATATTCCCATGTTCCCCAAATCACTATAGAATAGTTGAAAATGGCCATGTATAAACTCTATAAAATGTGACAGATCATCACTAATGTAAAAATGACACCCTTTCAATATCTTCTTGTCCCCCTCTATACTTGTAGGTGAATGCACAAATTCCATGTGAATAAATATGGAAACCTTTTCAGAAGTATAATACTTTTCTTGCACTTCATCGTGTGGTTGTAGTGTGTAGTTCTCTACGAAGTCCATAATTGAAACAATGGTATCCAATGAAAATGTGTCCTTGCACAACTTGAATTACAAATCCAATCATCAAGCTCTTTGTGTATGCCTTTGCAAGATCATAAATAATTTTTACACAAAAAATATTCATGAAATCATACACTAGAATCTTTTAAATCAGTATATCACATATTTTACCCTCTCTCACATCTTTTAGAGAATACACCATAGTCTTATATTTTCCAAAATCTACTATTTGATTTTTAATTGCATGTGTACTATCCATATGTTGATAAGTTGATAAATGTGACAAACCATCACAAACTAGGCATGCACCATTCAAGCAGGATAACTAGTAAAATTGATGACCATTCCCTCTTTTATATAAAATGATAGATATGAGCCTGCTTGAAGATATAGGTGGCTCATTTATGTTACAATCACACAAAACAAACTTAGATTGAAAAAATACATATATTCCTAAAATCATCAAAATTATTAGAAAATTAAACATGTACCCTACAACAACAAGTTGTGTATATGTGATTTATCTTTACATAGAAAGGTTTACCCATTTCAAAATATCTTTGACTAATTTTAATTTGTGGATACATACCAATTTTTTTTACAAAGAATTATGTTTGAGTTGAATCCAAAAAAATGTTTTGCATGTGGATTGTGGATTTGACTACCAATAATCATTCTTACAATATCTTTTTGATTAGGAAAAAATTGTGTGTTATTCATCCAAAAAATTTTAATCAATAATTTCAAAGCTTCGCCAATTTCTTTATCCTTTCACGAAAATCCACTGCTAAATGTCCATCACTCTTTTTCTTTTTGATCTTTCATGCCTTACCATGGGTCTCATTAGAGTATTGCTACCTATTTTTAGATATTTTTCTTGTGTTTCTAATGAGTCAATCTATCTTCATTTAGGTGCATACTATTGCTAATGTAAGTATGCGTCTTGTGATATTACTATCTTCATGCATAAATTACAACTCACTTTTTCATATGAACTCATTAGATTCTTTACAATATTTTTTCCTTTAACTCATCCATCATTATTAGCCTAAGAATCTTCATGATGGGCCTAAATTTCAAATTCCCCATCATTTCAACGAATAATTGACATCTTCCTATCACAATTAATTCTTCAAAGAATAATATCCATATATGATTAACTTTAATTTGACAAGTACACTTTGGAATCTTGTCCAACATTGATTGCAAAATATTACTATCAATATCAATCAAATATTTTGGCTTTCTAAAATGAATTATAGAAGGTGTTCTAATATCTTTAGTGGCCTCAAAACTTCAAATATCAACATTATTTAGGGTGAACTATGTACCTTCTATTGAAAAAAACTATTCAATTGTATGTTGTCATTGATGTTACACAAAATGTCAAGCCTTTACTAAGCAATTAATGATAGGTAAACTCACTTGGGTGTCAAAGACAGTTTCCTATATATGTCAAGGTTTTTCTTATAACCAAGTTTAGAGATAGTATTGATCATGATTAGTTGGTTACTTAAGTGAAGTTTTTATTGACCAAGATTAGTCGGTTATCAAAGGAAAGCCAACATGAAATTACTATTGAGTGAGTTGGGTTACTTAACATTAGAACTTCTATGTTAACCAAGTACTCAATTTTGTATTAGTTGATTGTTAGCATATTAAGTCTAATAAATTTATTGGTTAATAAATTTGACTTAAGGGATGATAATTGTTTGATTAAATGAGTATTCAAGTTGACTTGACAAGGTGAATCATATATATGAAAGGTCAAGTTGAGTATTGAAATGAAGAAAAAATGTGGAATTGAAGAAGATGAATTAAGGAAGCGAATTTGGAAGGATGTCTATAAGAGGACAGCATATCTAAGTTGATAGACCTGAAAAGAAAATTATGATCAAGGAGGATCAAGTAGTCAAGCCAAAAAAAAAGTCTAAATTAGAAAATTTAGTTGCATAAGAAATAAGGTCAAGTCATTGTTACTCTAATAATTGCAATAGTGAATCAAATCTCCTAATAGAGTTATCCTAATAGCTATTTAGAAAATCCTCTAGCAAGATGGCATTTCTAGATTGAAGTGTCTAAAAACCTCTAATAAGGACACTCCTAATAAGCTAAATTAAATCCTCTAACAGGGTCACACCTAATAGTGTGTTTTATAACCTTTAGTAGGGTTGGCTCGTAATAGGGCTCACTTCATAAGAGTGAAAAATAATAACTATTTGCAACTGTTGGTTTTCCCAAATTGGGTTTCTACATTAACTCTTGGTGTCTCTTGTGTTCATGTTGTTTCCTTTATGCTTTTGCAGAAAAGTTATTTATGGTTAAACACATTTAATATCTTAAGATCTAATTATTTATGTTGTAACCAAGTGACAATATTAAACCTAGTGTTAACTAAGTTATATCAAAAAATTTAGTGTTAATCGAGTATTAGTAAGGATTTGGTTTATAGTTTTGTTGACATATTAAGGGACTTGGATTTTTTTTTTTTAGTAAATGATTTACCCCTACCCTCTCAATTACTCCTCATTTCCAACACCTTCAATAGAAGATGATATGCCTTGGCAACAAGATGCAAAAGACAGATTAAAACCTACTTTGTATGTTGATGTTGTGCCTTCAACATGACATGATGGAGTGTGTACACCATCAAACATAGAACATGATGTATCTTTAGTAGGAGAAGGCAATGTGACTTCAATCTTGGAAGATGGTGTACCTTCACAACTCAATTTTCTCGTTAAGTGTAAGAATATAAATTATTCTTTTCATCTTTTCAATTATAACTCTTTCTTTCTTTCTCTTGGTGGTTCGTTCTCCTCTTCCAAGGAAAATTATTTATTGATGGATTGTAATTATTTTTTCACATTATTCCCTTTAATTGTCAAATCTCTCTCCTTCTCTTTTGTTATTTGAGATTTTTCTTTCTTCCTTGGCATGACGATGATTTGTACATGTCAAATCATTCAAAAATACAAATTACAATGATTTCTAAATATCAATTCATTCAAACATATGTATTACATTGATTTCTACAAATTCTATATATTGCTACTTGATAGATTGGAATGAAATTTGTCTCTATAGTCATGTTGTACATTTAAAAAAGAATGCCCTAACCTCAAATGTGTTCCAATGTTGATTAAAATTTGAAATAATGTAGAAATAAATTTTGTGCTTTATGACCTCCAACACCATGAAAACCATATTTCAATCTAAAAAGAAGAACTAAACATAAATTCTCCCTTTCTCTCCATCTCTTTCTCTCTCACACTCTCTCTCTATCCTATCCATTCTCCCTCTTCCTATCCCATACTCTCTCCATCCTATCCCAACTCTTTCTTCCTACCTCCCTCTCCATCACTCACTATATCTCTCCATCCTATCCCATTCTTTTCATCTCTCAAACTCTCTCTACATCAATCAATATTTCTTTCATTCCATCCTATCCCCTCTCTCTCCTCCCATCCCGTACTCTCTCTCCCATTCTCCCTCCCTCCCTCCCTCTCCCTCTCTCTCCCTTTCTCTCTCCTCCCTACCCCTTATCTCTCCTCCTAGCCCCCCCCCCCCCCCTCTCTCTCTCTCTCTCTCTCTCTCTCTCTCTCTCTCTCTCTCTCTCTCTCTCTCTCCCCATAAATCACCATATCAATCTATCTAAATCTCTCTCACTTGATGTGTAAGATCATTTTTTTTTAAACTTGCATCATTTGATTTGAATTCAATGTCAACTAGGGTATGTACAAGATGATATTCTATAGGGATCTTAAGTAATACTTAATAATTTTTGGGGGTTTTTCAAGGTTAAAAAATGACCAACTTGAGATTTTTGTCTTTTTCAAACCTATCCATAACTCTTCTAACCTTCCCTCACTCTAAAAAAAACAACTTAATCTAGAAAACTTATGATCTCAAACTTTGAATCTAGTTTGTATTTTCCCTTTAATTTCAACAATTTAAGATGAATGGAAGTTTAAAATGTGAATATTTCTAAGTTTCCTTTGCATTAAAGAAATTACTCCAAGTCTTATAGATTTAGAATAATAAATCTAAACTTTCACTTTTGTATTATTGAACTAAACAACTCATTTTAAGACTTGCAATTTAATTCTTAACACAAGGAATGACAACATGCCTAACTCTAAAATTAGTATGGAAAATGATAATTCCTATAATAATCCATTTACAATCCATAGAAATAAGAATAATTCCTATAATGTTTGTCTAAGAACCATAAATTTCAAGAGTAACTGCCATCCAAACTACCTTTTTGTGATCAAGTAAACATTGCAAAGAATTTCCAAACATGAATTCCACTACACAGAAATGTATATCAACCATCAATTTTGTATTATCTAGTCTTTAGATTGAAATTCAAAAAACACAAATTTGTAATTATAATAGTTCAAAATAAAGATTAAATTGATTTCCTCAAACTTTAACTACTTAACCAACCAATTCTTACTACTGATAAACAAATACCATTGTTAGTACTCCCAAAAAGGACTAGTAACAAGATATTTATAAAGAATAACCTCTATTTCAAATTCAAAACCTATAGATCTTGCTAATCAAGATTAAATGACTAAAAATAAAATAGAACTTTTTAGTTGTATTGTTACATCAAGAAAATAGAATAATGTAGAAGAAATAAGAAAACATCCATTCAAAACACATTGTGACGCACCAAAATGAATCATTACTTCACTGATGAGTCTTCAATTACAATTCAGTTTGACTAGGATGACTACTTCCATGTACCAAAAATCCATCAGTTAACTAAATCTCATTAATGCCAAATTCATAAAACATTATTTTATGATTTCTCATCACTCATACATAATAAAACACAAAATATGCATAGTAATGACTAAGATTTTCAAGATTCTCAATAATATTCTAGAAAAACATACATTATATTATTTGATTACCAACATTTAATCCACATGTCCAAAATCAACTAAAGTATCATCAACCTAAGTAAAAGTTCATATTAGAGCTACCAATTATACATATTTATCATAATAAAGATGTCTTTAGAGTAATTTCAAAATAGATATAAAATTCATTTATCCCCTTTTTGAACCTCATGATGTCCAAATCATGGATAAGGTGGATTCTTGTTTTGCTCCTCTATATTTAAAGTGATAGATACAATCCCATGAAATAATATGTAGAACAAGGCCTATCTAGATGATATCCATTATCCATTTAACTTGGCTCCCTTCAATTTGTGAATTCTTGAACATCAAACCTATTTGTTGCATTGGAAGATGGAGAAGGAAATATTATCAGCAAAGTTAAGAATCTCATACCAATCTATCTTATTCACTGCATATCAATCAATTCACACATTTCCATTACCCTATACTGTGATCAAATGAAGTTATGAGGGGCCACTGGTTCTCTTTTCCTAGTCCTATGTGGAATAGCCTCATATCTCTCTCTAATGGCTATTCTAACTAGAAATACCATACTATTTACAATAACTCTATTATCCCTAATAGTTTGTTGCAAGTTTTGCTAATACATTTGAGCTATTGTCATAGTATTTGCTAAAACTTTAAATATCCTATGAAAGGAATGGTTTTGGGATAATCTTCTCTAATAGGGAGGCCCAATCTTGCTTTCATTTCTAGAATTTTATCATTTTCTATTTCCCATTCAAATTGATTTTGCATGAAAGAAATAAATGCCTTAACTTGAACATATCCAACTTAAAAATTGATAAAACATTGAATGTTATGTCCCAAAATAAATCAATGGAGATAAAAATAAAACATTGAATTACAAACCCGAGGAGAACTACTTCTCTAATCCAACATAGATTCAAAATAATTTTCACAATCTAGTTTTCTTTTGAGGATTACTTGGAGGAGGAAATATTATCAACAAAGCTCAGAATCCCACACAGATCCATCTTGTTCACTACATATCAATCAATTCACACTTTTTCCTTATCCTAGCCTATCACCAAATGAATTTATAAGGGGTCATTGGTTCTCTTTGCCTAATCCATCATGGAATAGCCTCATATCTCTCCCTAATGGCGATTCTAACTAGGCATACCATATTGTTTACAATAGCTCTATCATCCCTAATAGTTTGTTGCAAGTTTTACTAATAAATTTGAGTTGTTATCCCAATCTTTGCTAAACCTTTAAAATATATAATGAAAGGAAGGGTTTTGGGACATTCTTCTCTAATAGAGAGGCCCAACCTTTCTTTCATTTCTAGAAATTTATCATTTTTTGTTTCCCATTCCACCTAATTTTGCATAAAAGAAATAAATGCCTTAACTTGGACACCTCCAATATACAAATTGATAAAAGATTGAATATGATGTCCTAAAAGAAATCCATTGAGATAATAAATAACACATTAAATTGCAAACCTGAGGAGCATTAATTCTCTAATCCAACCCAAATTCAAAATATTTTTCACAATCTAGTTTTCTTTTTAGGATTACCTAATTGATTTTCCACATTGAGAAATTTTCCATTAGAAACACAACATAAACCTTTGAGGGCTTCTTTAGGGAATTAAAATGTAGAGAAATTTCCACAACTTGATTAATTTTTTCCTCAACTTCATTTTTCTCCTTGGTCATATGTTCTAGCTACTTTTGTAATTAATTCACTTGATGCATGTACTTTTGAGAAGCAAGTGACAAATAATGTGGTTGAGCTATTGATGTATAAAGTTGTTTCTCTAATTGTTTTGTAGCAATTCAAAATTGTTTCCATATTTTTTCTATTTTCTCTTCATATATATCGAACCTTAACTTTTGAAATTTTTTGTTTAATGTGGAGTATCCCCTGTTGCATCATATTCAAATTTTTGTCTTTGGATTTAGTTTCATTTTTCAACTGTTCTAGCTACTTTTGAGGATATTTTTCTCTATTAATCATATTTCCTTTTTTTCTGTGAGAGTATAAGAGCTTCTCTCAACTGCATCTCTTTAACCATAAGGAACTTCTTTAGTAGCCTTTGTACTATATCTTCTTCCTCCATTATTTATTTCGCTTCTCTTCTCTTAAAAAACTTACTCATTTTCTTCTACATCTTTTAATTCTTCTTGTTTAGAAGAAGTCAAAGCTTCAAACTATTCTTTTACCTCATTACCTCCCATGCTATAGTCACTATCTTCTAGAATTTTAACTATTTCAAGATTATTTTGAATAGGGTAATGATGTGGAGAGCTGGAGCATTCCTAATCAGGGACAATTGTATCCTCTGGTTGCAAAATATCCTCTTCATTATTAACATCATGATGTTGATCTTGGCTTGTTTATACCTGAGAAGGTTCTTGTGTATACTTCTCAGAACTATCAGCTAGAGTCTATGTTTTATATGTGGTTTCTTGTGGATTTCTCATAGGGCTCTCTGTTAGAGACAAATTTTATTTAACAAGCAATTCTTGCATTTCTCTTGCTATTAGATGACATTTTGAAACTAAAGTATATAATTGTGATAATTTTTATTTTCAATTTCTATGAGGATACAATAGGATATTTTGCAACTAGAGATAATTGATCACTAATAAAGTGAACATCAAGTTACAATAGTAATTTTTCTTTTCAATTTCTATTTGTCCTTTTTTTGCTTCCGAGAGTTCTTTATTTTTAGTTTTTTTGGTTCCCTTTTTATTTTCTTAACCCTAGGACTTTGAATACTACCTTTCCTAGTTAAAATTCTATACCAAGATTATTCCCCTTCTCCATTTTGTAGAGGGAAGAAGAAAAAGATGACCAATAATAGTGTGAAGATATGAAAGAGAAATCATGCAAAGACATCTCTATATTATTCTTCCAATGATATATGTCCTTTAATTCACTAATGAAAGAGGTGCAAGTTGATAATAAAGGGACTAAACATATCTTTGTATATAAAGACAAACCTCTAATCATAAATTCACAATTGACATGGACATAGGAAACCAAGCTTAAATAGGTGTTAAGAATACATACTCAAGATTTTCCTTGGGATTATTAGGATATGTAAGGGATACATCCTGTTATTTGTATGCATCACATCTACATAGAAGATGTTAAGAAAATGAGACAAAAGGATAAATCTTTCATTGAGAGAGTTTGTTAAACAAGAGATTGAAAAGTTGCTGAAAGCAAGTTTAATTTATCCAATATTAGATAGTCAATGGGTTTCTCCATTAGTTATCATACCTAAAAATAATGGTAAGTGTAGATTGTGTGTTGATTATTAAGAGATTAACAAAGCTACTAAAAAAGACTATTTTCCACTACTATTCATTGTCTCATTTTTGCAATCTTACTAGAGTAGTTAATTTTCATTCTAATTAGATGGGTTTAGTGGCTACAATCAGATACAAGTTACTCTAGAAGATCAAGACAAAAATGCATTCATATATCCTTGGGGTACATGTGCCAATATAGGCTTTCCATTTGGGTTATGCAATGACCCTACTAAATTTGAGAGAGTGTTTTTGAAAATCTTTGCAGATCTAACATCTTTTTGTGCATAAGATTATATGGATGATTTTATAGTGCATGGGATTTTTTTAAAGAATCTTTGGAAAGTTTGGAGAAAGTTTTGCAAAAATGTGAAGATCATTAGTTATTCACAGTCATGAGAAATTTTTTCTTATGATGCAGTAAGGGACTATGATAGGCCACCATATTTCAAAACAATGAATAAAAGTTGTCCCAGATAAGATATAGATTATTCAACAAATTATTACACTTGCAAATTAAACTAATGTGAGGAGTTTTCTAGGGCATGCAAACTATTACAAACAATTTATAGAAGGATTTAGTAAGAAATATGGTCCTCTATTTAAGCCTTTGAAAAAAGATTCAATTTTTGAATGAACAAATGCTTGTTAGGAAGCTTCTGAAAGGATGAAAGAAGTACTGGCTACTACTCTAGTCATTAAAGGGCCAAATTGGAATGAGCCATTTCACATTAGTAATGATGTATTAAACTATGCAATAGGAGTTATTTTGTGACAAAAAGATGAAAAAGGTAATATGCATGCTATATATTACATAAGTAAAAAATTGATTCCTCTAGAGAAGAACTACACCACAATTGAAAAAGAATTTCTTGCTATAGTTTATGTTATAATTAAATTTAGAAATTTTTATATAGTAGGGTATAAAATGTTTATTCACACTGACCATTCTACTATAAGACATCTAATAAATTAAGAAGTTATGAGAGATGGGATTATTAGATGGCTTTTATTATTATAGGAACTTGATATTACCATCATTGAAAAAGAAAGGAAAGATAATTTTGTTGCAAATTTTCTATCTAGAATGGTTTTGTAGGGAAATTATGAACCAGTCAATGATTCATTTCTAGATGAATATCTATTTTCTATATCTATGCAGTCACCATCATTTTTAGATCTTGAAAATTATCTAGTTATAGGAAGATGCCCAACACATTTTAAACAATTACAAAAGAAGAAAATAATCTAAGAAAGCTCCTGGTATGTATGGATAGATGTAATTTTGTCTAAAAAAATTCCTAATCATGTACTTTATCGTTGTTTGTAGGAGAATGAATACTATGATGTCATTCACCCTTATCATAGTAATCTCTAAAGAGTCCATTATTCAATTGTTAGAACAATACATAATATCCTTGGATTGGAATATTTTTGGCCTAATTTGACCAAGGATGTCTCAACTTATGTGAAGTATTGTGATGAGTGCCAAAAAATAGGGAGACCAACTCCAACTATTGAGATGTCACTACAGCCATAGATGACTTTAGAGCCATTTGAAAAGTGGGGAATTGAATTCATTACACCCATAGATCCACCTTCTAGAGGAAACCATTACATATTGATTATCACAGATTATGTCACTAAGTGGTCCAAAGTCAAAGAACTTCCTAAGGCTCGTAAAGATAAATTTACAAATTTTATGTACAAGAATATATTTTAGAGATTTGGAGCACCTAGAATTATAGTACATTTGATCAAGGACTAGATTTTATGTCAAATATGATGGATTTTTTCATGAAGAAATATCAAATTACACATAGGAAATCATCACCATATCATCCTTAAGAAAATGGTTAAGTGGAAGTTACAAACATGGAGCTTAAGAATTTTTTGACTAACCTAGTATCACCTAGCAAATAGGATTAGACAAACCACCTAGATGACATAGTATGGGCCTATAAAACAACTTGGAAAACAACAATGGGTTCTCTCCTTATGAATTGGATTATGGGAAGACTCTATTAATGTGAATAAAATTTTAGTACTGTACTATTAGTATGGAAAATGATGTTCGTATACCTCTATCAAGAGCAGAGGAAGAGATGATTCAACAATTGAATAGGTTGGATGAGATAAGATCTGAAGAATTTCTCCATAGAAAAATAATCTTAAGAAATAAAGTAAATTCTAACATGATAAGAATATAAAGAGTAGGAATTTTGAAGAAGGTGATTGGGCACTACTTTATGATTCCAAGTTTCATGAATTCAAGGGAATGTTTCATACCTTGTGGCTAGGGCCATATAAAATTGACATAGTGTATTCCAATGGTGCATTATGTACCTAGTACTTATTGATGATGAGAGAAAAATAATATTACTTACTAGCCATCAATTGAAGCTTTATCACAAGCCAAAAACAAAAGAATATTTTATTGTAGAAATACATTTATTTGTGGAAAATTTCACCCTAGAAGCTATTTCTCCCATTATGAGAAATTTTGGGTAAAATTGATAGGAGAAAGAGTAAAGAGAGCAGATTGAAAACCAACAATGGTGGTCTATTCTCTAAAAACAAAGTGTGAACTAAAAACTAGGAATGGCAGTTCATACTCACAAGAAGTTCAAAATTAAAAATGATGGATTTCTAATAAAATCAAGTTGCATTTGAAAGCTCTAGATTTCAAAAAGGAATTAAAAAAAAACTTTATTTAATGATAACATGTTGTTGAGCTTAACAGTTCGCATGTGTTAAACAAATTGATTTGTTTTCTCTCAAAGAATGTACCTCCCGTTGACACCTAGTGATGAGAAAAAATGATGTGCAAGATAATTGCTTGATCAAATTTCATCATTTAGTTTATATAAAATCAAGGTAGTGTCCAAGGCTATATGCAAAGGAGAAATAAGAAAACTTTATTGACAATCCAATCTACACTTACAAGAAAGGAAATTTATAATCTAATTACAATTGAAATTATAGGAATTGGAAAGGATAAACTAATTAACTCTTGCTGGAATTGAAACTAGAGGAATTGAAATGGATAAGCTAAGTAGCACTTTCTAAAAATGAAAATCTTTCTTGAATTGAACTTAATAAAAAAAAAATGGAAATTACATTGCTTATGGAAATGAAACTAAACTATCATATTTCCTTAGGCCAAAATTCCTTTTTAACCCACCATATTATAATCAAATAATTACAATATCTTTATAGAATAAAAATTCTACATCTAATCAACCAATCTAATAAAAAGTTAAATTCAATACCCTATTTTTATGGGATCATTTATAAAACTCTGAGAAAATAGATCTTGTTGTCCACCATTTTGTCACTTTAACTTTAATCCAATTTAGATGTTTTTCGCTTCTTTATTTTTATGATTTGTGAAAAAACCTCAAATAATTTTTTATCCCTTACTTGATACTTTCTATATCATTTTTAATTTCTCAATTTCATTAAGAAAAAAGAGTGATATGGTCATTTTAATGAGACTAGGTTTTTAACTGAATTGTTGTCATTTATTACTAAACTTCTAAATTAGTATCTTCATCCACAATCTTTGAATTTTATATTGAGAATCACACCAACTGATTGCAAGATTATTTCTATATATTCAAGTCTAGTTTCTAGAACGTCTTGTAGATCTCAATTTCATTAATAAATGAGTGAGATATGGCTATTTTAGTGGGACTTCCTTTGTGACAATATTTGAGTGCTTGACTTTAGGAAATCTCCAAGTTCTCAATGTGAATGAAAGAATTTATCATCAATCAATTCAACTTGATCATTGGATTTTATCATAAATATCAAAATTACAATCATGTTACATAATTCAAACACTTTTCTAACTTGACTTACCTTTGTTGGAGAAAGATAACATAATGTAATGTGCAACTCCAAATTGCACAAAACAAATAGTTTTCCCACTAATTTAGTAAATAATTGATTGTCCATGATTAATAGAATTTTTTTCTTATATTAAAGAGTATTCTTCCACTTTTTTTGATGCTTTCAAAGCCTTCATTGTGTATGGAGTTCTCTTTTGTGGTTGTCTAGAGCTCTTTGTAGAAAGTCCCTTTGAAACCTTCCTCTTGTCATGAGTTAGTTAATAACTTATTTAGCTACATTTTAGTATCTTTCACACTTATAGAGACATATTAGACACATTTTTTTGTTAGAAACAATAGTCCACCAAGATAACTAAGAGAAGGGGTGTGAATTAGTTATCCAATAATTAAAACATTTATCAACCTTAAATAATCTTATCCATTCATCCAAAATAAACAATAACCATAACAAAATGCACATAGACAATGACACTAGATATATTAACTAGGAAACCCTTAATCAGAGGGAAAAATCCAGTGGGAATGATGCCCACAAGATGATGTACTAATATTAATATTCCTTGTTAGATTATGGAACATGTAAGGAGTCTATTAAAACATTTAGTACATAAGAGCCCTATTAGGAGACTTTGAATCCTAGTTAGGAGATTCCAACCCTGTTAGTAGTTGTGCCAACTCTGTTAGGAGTTGTAGAAGATAGAAGGACCCACTATCCAAAAAACTTCTGGGGCAAGACCACCAAAATCACTATTCAACTAATCTCTCAACTATTACTTGTAGAATAATTGTGTGTACTACTCTAGCTTCTTTCATTTGTCCTATCAACCTAACCAATCACTGTCAAACCTTGTAGACTAGGTCACAAACCTTGGATCCAAGTATCCAACTTTGGATCACACAATAAAACATTGGTAATAAAGTTTCCTTCAATTCCACTCTGCTCTACTTATCTTCAAATTTTTTTCTTCAATCATTCACATTTATCAATACATATTATTTTTATACTTATTTCATTATAAAGAAAAGTGTCCTTCCTTTATACTGAATCCATAAAATAATTCCCTAAGTTAACTATTACACCTACTTAATTTAATTATTATATAACCACATTAAGAACACATTACACTTAGTGATAACATTAATATTTTGTCTTGCAACTTGAATAACTTTCTGTACACATAACATTATGATGAGAGAGCTTGTCAATGTCATCATCAACATGTCTTCTTCACATCTGTAACTTTGACTTACCAAATTAATAAGTCTACTAAGAGATATAACAAGTTTACTAGAACATGCCTTTGTAAACTCTATCTCAGAATAGTCTTCACCAAAACTTGCATAACTTCTTCTAGACTTAATATCTTATTCTTTTGAGGTTACCTTCATATACTAGACACATAGTATATTCTCCCTTTAACCTCACTACTAAAAGTACTCAATGATCTGTCCATAGTAACTTGATCTTCTAACTATTCTTTTGTTAGATACCACAGAAAACTGCTATGTTGACATCAATGACAAAAATAGTCATGAATGTAACATATCATCATGATAATGATCTAATCATGTTTCTACAATACCCCCCCATAGGAATATCATTATCATTCATGCATCCAAAAATCTTCTCCTTTGGAATTGATGGCAACATAGATGAAAAACATCTAGTTCCAAGAATACCAACTTCAAAAGATTGTTAACCTTTCTTTTCAAATCCTCTTCATCAATCAATCTCCCAAACTATTTTCTCCCAAATGGCTAAACTTCTCCTAAACATGTTGTAATTTTTCTTGCTTGTTTTTCATGTTGAATGTCTCCTCCATTAACATCAATGTCAAAGGTTTCAACAACCATCAAAAATCTACAACAACTTCTTCTTACTTAGCTCAAGTGTCCAAAGACACTATTCTAAAACAACATCCAACAAGAGTCCTAGATGACTCTATCCATCACAGATACTATTGACATTACCATCAAGTTTGTTTATTAGTCACACACACACACACACACACACACACACACACACACACACACACACACACACACACACACACACACACACACACACACACTTAGATGGTTAGCAATTACCAAGCTTATCTTGTAGTTTATAGTGTTAACCAAGTAATTTAGGATCTACTGAGTTCTATAGTTTCTAGTGAGTTTTAGGAACAATATTTAGTTCACACCGAGCAGTATCTGCCAAGTTAGTGATTATCACTATAAATCGAGCTTCATAGTGTTTACCAAGTTTCTTAGTGCAAATTGAGTCCTCTAGTGTTTACCAAGTTCATAACTTTAGTGATGTGAATCTAATGTTGACCAAGCTATGTAGCTTATAGTGATAGTGTTGATCGAGCTATGCAGTGTCAACCAAATGATTCAGTTTATATGTCAAGTTTCACAATGTTCATTGAATCAATAGTGCAAATTAACTTTAGACTACTTGGAAGTTTTTAGTATGAGCAGAGCTTTTACATCTATTGAGTGCATGATGATGCCAAATGTTGAAAATGTTTGCTGAGTGTTAGAACCTCATCGAGTTTGTCTTCAAAACCCGAGTACCTGCAGTTGGTCTGACTTTGTGTATTTTGGTGAAACTTGTATTGTACCTAACTTTGATGAATTATAATTTAGATTGGTATATATCTATTGTATTATATCACATCCAAAAGGAGAAGAAAAATAGATATAATAAATATAAATTTATGAGAAGCGGAAGTGTGAAGTGAAAAAAGCTACAAGTAGTATAAGGAGAAGCAAAGTCTTATCTATCACAATAAGGTGATCATTTCAAAGGAATCTCATTAGATCAAAGATTAACCACTAGTTCATCCTAATAGGTGGAACAATTAAATACTTTCACAAGGTAGACTTTACAGTATTTTGTAAATCTCTTTACCAAGTACACAGTTCATTGTATGTTTGTAAATACTTTTGCAAGGTGTACCTAGTAGTCCTTATTGCTTCTAATAGGGAAAATCACCATAAGTGATCATTGTAAGCCTTAAGCCAAATTTATATTGCTGTACTAAAGCTTGTGGGTATCATCACCACCCTAGTTTTACTTTTTATTTCGAAGGATTCTAGCTTACCATATTGTGTGTCAAAGTGTTATGAATGTTTTAATGATTTCATTTATTTTCACGCATGCAATTAGAACATAATACATATGAATGATTAATTGGTGAATTAAGATTAAGTTTTATTTGTTCTTGATTAGCCTATCTTATATTTCCAACAGATACTCCCCCATACAGGAAGCATCAACATTCAATCCAAACAATGGTGCTTTGTTATACTAGACTGATGTATTCTTACATCTTCTACTTTGATGTAGGAAGGGGCATAACTCATAGCATATCTCACAAATACTCAAAAGTCTCGCTAGGAAGAGGCTTAGTGAAAATATCTACAATCTTCTCTTTAGTGCTCACATACTCCAATCTAATTTCCTTTTCTACAACTTTCTCTCTCAACATGTGATATTTGATTGAAATATTCTTGGTCTTAGAATGCAACACTAGTTTCTTAGACATATTTAGCATGCTTGTATTGTCATAATCTATGACAATAGGTTCACTAATTTCTATCCTTATATCCTTTAACATCTGTTTCATCCAAACAACTTGATTACAATTGTTTGCTATTGCAACATATTCTACTTTTGTAATACTTTGTGAGGTATAATCCTACTTCTTGCTTAGCCAAGAAACTAATCTTCCTCCAAGAAAGAAGGCTCCACCACTAATACTCTTTTTGTCATCCATACTCCCTGCCTAATCACCATCATTATAAGCACATAGAGTGAAATCATTAGATTTATCATACCATAATCCAAAAACTAGTGTTCCTTTTAGATATCAAAATATCCTTTTGACTGCTAGATAATGTGCTTCTCCAGGATTAGCTTGGAATCTTGCAACAATTCCAACTACATTTTCTATATCTAGCCTTGTGTGAGTCAAATATTGCAAAGCTCTGATCATTGATTTTTACTTCTTCTACTCAACAATAGGTCTCTCATCCTTTGTAGATAAATTGTGTCTAGTTACCATAAGTGTACCAAAAGGTTTACATGTTTCTAAACCAAACCTTTTCAATAAATCTTTCAAATACTTAATTTGAGAAACAAAGATTCCTTCTTTATCCTATACAGTTTGTAATCCTAGAAAATATTTCATTTCTCCTATCACCTCATTTGAAATTCCTTCTTCATCTCTTTTGCAAACTTTTTACTTTCATCATCATTTCCTCCAAATATGATGATATCAACAAATATTACCGAAATGATTAATCCATCATCAATTTCTTTCTAATAGAGATTACTATCTGTCATACCTTTGCTATATCCAAGCTTTTCCCAATGCTTGTCTAACCTTGCATTCCAAGTTCTAGGTGCTTTCTTCAAGCCATATAATATTTTCTTCAATTTTCATACTATGTTCTTATCATCTATTAAAGAACAACCTTTAGGTTGTTCAATGTATACCTCTCCTTCAAGTTCTCCATTCAAAAATGTTGACTTAATATCCATTTGATATACTTTGAATTTCTTATATGTTGCATATGCTAAGAATAACCTTATTGCTTCTATTCTTGCCATAGGAGCATAGGTCTCATCATAGTCTATTCCTTCTTTTTGTGAGTAACTTTTACATACCAATCTTGCCCTCTTCCTTACAACTTCACCTTGTTCAGTTATCTTGTTCCTAAATACCCATTTAGTTCCTATTGCATTCTTGTCTACTAGTCTAGGGACCAATTCCCATGTCTCATTCTTTACTAAATGAGCCAATTCCTCTTTCATAGCTTGCTTCCAATAGTAATCTTTACATGCTTCTTTTGCATTCTCAGGTTCAATTTGAGATATCAAACATAGTTCTTTGTTGACTCTACTTCTAATGATCTACTCGGGTGGATGATTCTTTTTCATATTTTTTTCTCAAAGTAGGAGTTGTTATCTCAACTCTTGGATCTATTGAAGGTTCCAAGATTTTTTCCTACCTTGGCTTTCCTTCATTCTACAAATGATTGCTAGTTTCAAGGAATACTTCATCATTCATTGGTTTAGTAACATCATAATATGAATATGAACGATTCTTTATTGTATCCTAAATTTCTCATCAACTCTCACATTTGCACTTTCTTTAATAGTCTTAGTTCTCTGATTATAACATCTATAAGCCTTTCTTTTCAATGATTAACCAAAAACAAACCTACATCACTTCTAACACCAAACTTACTAATATCATCATCTCTTTTGATATAACACTTACTACCAAAAATTTTGAAGCACTTAACTATAGGTGAGTGACCAAACCATATTTCATAAGGGGTCTTGTTTGTGTCTTTCTTGACCTATACTTTATTCAGAGTGTAGACTAATCTATTCATAGCTTCTCTCTAAAACATCTTGGATACATCATTCTCAACTAGCATAGCTCTTGCAGCTTCTATTATTGACCTGTTTCTTCTCTCTACTATACCATTTTGTTCAGGGGTCCTCGGAGCTAATAATTGTCTTTTGATTCCATTTTCTTCACAAAATATGTTAAACTCATCTGAAGTAAATTCTCCTCCTCTATCTAATCTCAAACATTAAATCTTTATGCCTCATTCATTCTCAATTCTATTCTTGAATTTCTTGAACTTATCAAATGCCTAAAATTTTTCTTTAAGAAATCCAACCCACATCATTCTAGAAAAGTCATTAACTAAAATCATAAAATACCTTTCACCATAGAATTCTTTGGTGTCTGTAGGACTACTAATATCTATGTATATAATCTCTAATTTTTCTATAGTAGTAAACTTCTTGAAAGGAAAAGAAGTTCTGTTATACTTTTCAAAAACACACTCCTTGCAAATTGTGTTAGACGATTTTACAATATTAGGAAAATCTCTAATTGCAAACTTACTAATAGTCTTCATAATGTTGTCAAAGTTTATATGAAAAAATCTCTTATTCCATAACCAACTGTCATCTACCTTTACAACCAAACATGTCATTTTAGTAGGATTCAACTGAAATACATTACCTCTAGATCTGGTTTCTATTCTAATTACCTTCCCATCTTTGTCTTTGATCATGCATGTCTTTCTATGAACTACAACTAATAACAATGATCTTCTAATTTTCCAACACTTAGAAGATTGTGCTTCAAACCATCAACAAAATATACATCCTCAATGTTAGTTTTACCATCAAGAGTTATAGATTCAATACCTTTAACACAACATGTTGCATTGTTTCCAACTCTGACAACACCTCCATCCTAACTTTTGAAGTCAACAAACTTATTCATATCACTAGTCATATGATCTGAAAAACCACTATCAATTATCAAATCAGATTTCTTTTCAACTTGTGATACCAAATCTACTTTCTTTGGGCTTTCTTCTTTGATTGCTACAAATCCTATTTCATCATCACTAGCACTTACTGCTTGTTGATCACATTCATCTTCTTCATTCGCATATAGACACTCTCTATCTCTTATAGGTTTAAAATTTCCTTTATAATTTTTCTCTCTTTTAGGGCACTTAGATTTATAATGACCAAATTCATTGCAAGTCCAACATTTGAAGATTTTCTTACCATCTTTTTCTCTTCTTACTAGAAGGGCTACTCCTTCAATCTTTTTGTCCTCATTAAATCTACCACTACTAGCAAAGTCTCCTCTAGCACTAGTGCTCCTTCATAAACTAGGTCAAATATTCAAGGCAGTAAATGTTGTCTCTATTCTGGTCAACTCTCCAGATTGTCTAAGCTCATTCTCAACTACTTCGAGTCTTCCAATCAATGTCTTCTTTTTGAAATCTTCGGTACAAGATATCAACAACTATATCATTTGAGTAACTGACTTAAATGGTGGTATTAAATTATTCAATATCTTCCATATAACTTCATCATCATCTTTGGTTCCTCCTTGAGATTTAATACCTGTAGTGATTTCTAATATTCTTCCTACATATGATCTTGTAGATTCATCTTCCATCATTTTAGCATCTTGAAATGCATGAATCCAATTTTGTAGCCTCAATTTCTTAGAGTGTTCATCACCTTCAAAACTAGTTTCCAAAGCTTTCCAAATTAAATGTGAAGTAACAAGTGACTTTAACTGATTGTGTTCAATTTTAGGAAGTGTAGACAATAGGCTTCTCTAGCTCTCATGACATGCATAAAAAGATCTCTTTCTTCCTCAATAAAACTTTCTAATTCTTTTTTAGAAATGATTGTCTTTGATGTTTTTGTCAAGATCCAATAGCCTAGACCCATACATAGTAGATGTGTCTCCATCTTTTCCTCCTTGCTATCATAATTTTTTCCATCAAACTTTAGACTATCTTTCCTAAACATGCGTGTTATGGATTTTCAAAAGTTGTTAAACTTTATCTACAAGGACCTGATGCTCTGATACTAATTGTTAGAAACAATAGTCCACCAAGATAACTTGGGGTGAATCAGTTATCCAATAATTAAAACATTTATCAAACTTAGAAAATTGCATCCATTCATCTAAAGTAAATGATAACTATAACAAAATGTACATAAGCAATTACACAAAATATGTTAACTAGGGAAACCCTTGATTAGAGGTAAAACCCATGAGGGAATGATGCTCACAAGATGATGTACTAATATAAATATTCCTTGATAGAGGATGGACCATGTTAGGAGTCTATTATAACATTTAGTACATAAGAGTCCCTCTTAGGAGACTCTGAATCCCTATTAGGATTTGTAGAAGACAAAAGGCCCCACTGTCCAAACAGCTTCTTGGGCAAGACTACTAAACTCACTGTCCAAATGATCTCTCAACTATTCCATGTAGAACAATTGTGTGTACTACATTTTAACTTCTTTATTTTGTCTTGTCAACTAGACCAATCATTTTCAAACCTCTTAGACTAGGTGATGAACCTTGGATCCAATTATCCAACTTCAGATCACACAATAAAGCCTTAACAATGAAGTTTCCTTCACTTTTGTTCTGCTCTTCTTATCTTCACATTCCATTCTTCAATCATTTTCATTTATCAATACATACTTCTTTCATACTTATTTTATGATAAACAAAAATATCCTTCCTTTATATCAAATCCATAAAACAATTCCTTGAATTGGTTGTTACACCTTCTTGATTATTTATTATAGGGTCACATTAAGAACACGTTACACTTAGTGATATCATTAATCTTTCATCTTGCAACTTGAATAAATTTTCATACACATAACATTATGATGAGAAATTTTTTCCATGTCATTATCAACATGTCTTCTCCACATCTGTAACTTTGGCTTACTAGAATACTAACACTACTAAGAGATATAACAAGTTTACCAAAACATGCCTCTATAACTCTATCTTAGAATAGTCTTCAACAAAACTTGCATAACTTCTTCCAGACTTAATATCTTATGCTTCTAAGGTTACCTTCATATACTAGACACATATTATAATCTCCCTTTAAGCTTTCTATTTAAAGTACTCAATGATTTGTCTGTACCAACTTGATCTTTCTATTGTTCTTCTGTCAGATACCACAGAAAATTGCTATGTTGACATCAATGATAAACACAGTCATAAATGTAACATATCATCATTATAATGATCTAATCATGTTTCTATAGTATTTCCCCATAGGAATATCATCAGTATTCATGCTTCCAACATTTTCATCATAATTAGTTACTAAAAATAAATAAAATATCTAATTTATATTTTACCTTAAACAACTGAAAAATTCTCCATTATTGCTTAAATCTACATAGCATAAATATATTTAGAAATATCTTATTTAAATATTGGGTTAATTATGAGACCAATTTTTGAAAATAGATTGATACAAGTATGATAATATGTTTCAATCATTGTTTTTGTCACTGATGTCAAACCTACTACTTATTGGTAAGACAAATGCTTAGTCGATTTTGAGTACTATCATTTGTTTGATTGAAGAGGAGGATTTGATCAAAAGAGATAACTAAAAAAATTAGAGAAAATGTTGAGTTATGGTATTTAAAAGGGGTACAAAGATCAGTTAAGATAGTGATAATATAGTGCATTGATTATCTACTTAAGGCTACAAAAGTTGAATGCACTAACAAAATCTAGAAGAACAAGAAGAATTGAGTCTTCCAAGCTTGACTAAGTGGACAGTAAGTGTCAAGAAAATTTAGTACAAGCTGAGTATAAAATTAGTTGGGGCCAAGCAAAGTCAAATGTTAGTGTATGCCAAGTGATACAATGAAGCCAAGTAAAGTTTAGTTGATGTCAAGAACCAATAAAATTTAGTGTTTGCTGAGTTATCTAGTAGATGATGAGTGGAAGAATAGTATGGAAGCCAAGTGACAACACATTGATGCTGAGTGCTAGTATTCATGTTAAATCCTGGATTTGAAGAATACGAGAAGACTATTTTGTTTTCTTGAATTTTGTGAAGTGGGTGGAAGATAACTATGATGAGTCGGTGGTACAAAATTCATGGTAAATTTTTTCAAGGTGAATTCAAAGAGGATTGAAGGAGAAGTTTCTAGAAGGGACTAAAATAAAAACTGAGTAGATTCATTGAATCCTACCTAACCCTAGAATGGACAATAAAGGATGAACAAAAAAATCTTAATTTTCTATTTATAGAGATGGTTGGTCAGAAGAAAAGGTTGTCATGAATGAGAACCTAAGGAAAACAAGAGGTCTAAGGTATTTCTTCATTCAGAGATTGAATAGAAGAGATTAATATTGGAAAGCAAAGAAAGAAGGCTTAAGGGTATGGATACTTGAAGGGTGAACAAGATATAAGAATTGAATTTTGTGAAAGCCAAGCAAAATGGAGGACTAAAACAAAGATCTGTAATCTGCAAGTGAGTTGTAAGTTGTTATCATATCAAGCCTTACTATTACTTTCTAATCATTGTACCAATCTAGAGTAAATCCTTTGGATTAAGGTTGACCTAATAGTTATCTATAAATCCTTTAACTAGGTAACATTCCAAGTGAATGATCTTAAGTCCTAAAAAGACTCACTCCTAACAAAGTGATTGAAATCCTCTAACCAGGTCACATTTAATAGTGTGCATTGTAACCTTTAACATGGTTGGCTTTTCATAGGGTGTCAGTTTAGAAGAGTGATAATTAGTAGACTGTTACTAGTGGTTTTTCCTAAATTGAGTTTCTATGTGAAATCATTGTGTCAAATGTGTTATTGAATCTATTATGTTCCATGCTTACATTTCTACAAAGTTGATTAGACAATAACCAACAAGTTTAAGTGATTGTATAATCTAATGGATGCATTCATGATGAATATGTTTTATGGATATGGGTTCACTAAGATGTGAAAAGTTTTATTTATACATCTAGACCCTGGATAATTGATTCACCCCCCTCTCAATTATTCTAAAGAATTTTAACATAATGGTCTCATCATCAATCTCTCCATCCTACACCCCCCTCTCACCCCCTTAATCCTCTTTCTCTCCCACTCTCTCTTCTTATCCCCTACCAACTCTCTTCCATCCCCTCTCTATTTTAATATCCCCTACTATATCTCCCTCTATCCTATGCTATCCCCCCATTCTCTCTCTCTCTCTCTCTCTCTCTCTCTCTCTCTCTCTCTCTCTCTCTCTCTCTCTCTCTCTCTCTCTATCTTATGCTCTCTCTTTTACTCTTTCTATCATATACAAGTATACAAGTTCTCTCTATCTCTCTCTCTGGGTAAGTGCACCAAGTTGTGGTGCCAAAAGGGGGTAAAAGTGGGCACCTTTTTTTTGAAATTAGCAATTTCTAAACTTCAACAAGAATTTGAAGATAGTTACACTCAGAATTTTAAGATATGACAAAACAAAATTAGTAGTCCTTTGAATCTAGTTTCTAAACTACTAAATTTTTTTCAAAATGGTTTAGTTTTAGGTCCTCAAAAAAGGGGACCATAGAAAGTGGTACTATTTATTCCAAAAAAAAATAACATAGTACAAAGTGTGGCCCCCCTAAAATTTTAACTTTTTTTTTTGAAAATCTTTAATCACTTTGGTCAAAAGTTACTTAACACTATGTAGTTTATCCCAGATTTTTTAGTAATTTTATAATGTGTATTTTTTTAATGAATTTTTTAACCAGACACATCCCAAAAATGTGAAATATCTATGTGCTCCCCCTAGAAATGATTGAAAATTAATCTATAATCAAAACTTCTTCTATTCAAAGTGTGTAGAATGGAGTCTAGTTTCTAAAAAACTAAGTTGTTGCAAAATTTTATGAACGAGCTAAAATCTACAGCCTAATTAGTAGATGTTAGTTTTTGACAAAAAATGGACATACATTCAAAAGAAATTATAGATAAAAGGCTTGAAATAGTTCAAATTAAAAATGAATTATATGGTTATATAGCTAACACAGAGACCTACAATGTCATGTAACCTGATCTTATCAATGCTCAACCATGAATCTTGAAGGAGAGCACACAAGAAAAATTAATTATTTTTTGTATGTTTGCAGTAAAACACATCTCAAGCTAGTTTATAGAATCCAAACCTTTAGGTTGGATCTCCAAGGAAAAACCAAGCCTTAGGCTTGGTTTAATGCAAAGCTTTGAATAACATATATGCCCTATAGCACGTGCGCACTATAGTGCACATGCACTATTTAAAGCTTTTTAAATTTGGGTCTCAATAGCATGTACGCACTATAGTGTGCACACACTATTGAGACCTAAATAGTGCATAGAAAGGGAAGAAGAGATGAAAAGCAAGAGCAAGAGAGGGGGGATGGCTATGAGAGAGAGAGAGAGAGAGAGAGAGAGAGAGAGAGAGAGAGAGAGAGAGAGAGTAGGGAATGGGAGAGGGAAGAGAGAGAGTAGGGGATGGGAGAGAGAGGAAATGAGAGAGAGTAGGGGTGGAAGAGAGAGTGCAAGATGGGAGAGAGAGGAAATGTCAAAGAGAGTAAGGATGGAAAAGAGAGAGCACAGGATGGGAAAGAGAGATTGAGAGTAACGGATGGGAGAGAGAGGAAGTGTGAGAGAGTCAGTAGGGGTGGTAGAGACAGTATGAGATGGAAGAGAGAGATTGAGAGTAGGGGATGGGAGAGAGAGGAAGTGTGAAAGAGTGAGTAGAGGTGGCAGAAAGATTATGGGATGGCAGAGAGAGTAGGTAGTGGGAGAGGGAGTGAGAGAGGGAGAGAGATAGGAGGATGGGAGTGTGTGTGAGAGAGAGTAGGGCATGGGAGAGAGCATGAGAGTGCGATAGAGAGTAGGGGTGGTAGAGAGACAAAGTAGGGGATGGGAGAGGGGAGAGAGAGAAAGTATGGGATGGGGGAGATAGAGAAAGTAGGTGGTGGAAGAAAGAGTGGGAGAGGGAGAGGGGGGATGGGAGTGTGTGCGTGAGAGATATAGAGAGTAGGGGATGAGAGAGGAGAGAAAGGGGAGATGGGAGCATGTGGTGTGTGTGAAAGAGAGAGAGTACAAGATGGGAGAGGGGGGAGAGAGAGAGAGTAGGGGATGGGAGATAGAGAGTAGGCAGTGGGAGAGGGAGAGAGAGGGGGAAATGGGAATGTGTGTAAGAGAGAGAGTAGGGGATAGGAGAAAGAGGAAGTGTGAGAGAGAGTAGGGGTAGCAGAGAGAGTATAGGATGGGAGAGAGATTGAGAGTAGGGGATGGGGAGAGAGAGAGTACAAGATGGGAGAGAGATTAAGAGTAGGGGATGGGGGGAGAGAGAGAGAGAGTAGGTGGTGGGAGACGGAGTAGGAGAGGGAGAGCAAGAGAGAGGAGTATGGGAGTGCATGTGTGTGAAAGAGAGAGTATGGAATGGGAGAGGGGGGAGAGAGAGAGTAGGGATGAGAGAGAGAGAGTAGGCAGTGGGAGAGGGAGTGGGAGAGGGAGAGAGAGGAGGGATAGAAATGTGTGTGTGTGTGTGTGTGTGTGTGTGTGTGTGTGTGTGAGAGAGAGAGAGAGAGAGAGGGGGGGGGGGGATGGGAGAGAGTGTGGAAATGTGAGAGAGAATAGGGGGTGATAGAGAGAGTAGAGAGGGGGAGAGTGAGAGTGAGAGTGAGAGTAGGTAGTGGGTGAGGGAATGGGAGAGGGAGAGCAAGTGAGAGAAAGAGTAGGGGATGGGAGATGAGAGAGAGGGGGGATGGGTGTGTGTGTGTGAAAGAGAGAGTGGGGAATGGGAGAGGGGAGAGAGATATAGAGAGAGAGTAGGGGATGGGAGAGAAAGAGAGTAGGTAGTGGGAGAGGGAGTGAGAGAGGGAGAGAGAGAGCGGGGGATGGAAGTGTGTGTAAGAGAGAGTATAGGGGATGGGAGAGAGTGTGAGAGTGTAACAGAGGGTGGGGGTGGTAGAGAGAGAGTGAGGGTAGGGGATGGGAGAGAGAGAGTAGAGAGGGAGAGAGTTAGAGAGAGAGATAGTAGGTGGTGGGAGAGGAAGTGGGAGGGAGAGAGAGGGGGGATGACAGTGTGTGTGAGAGATCTAGAGAGTAGGGGATGGAAGAAGAGAGAGAGGGGGGATGGGAGTTTGTATCTATAAAAGAGATATTTTAGGGGATGGGAGAGGGGAGAGAGAGAGTAGGGGATGGGGAGAGAGAGTAGGCAGTGGGAGAGGGAGTGGGAGAGGGAGAGAGGGGGGGAATGGGAATGTGTGTAAGAGAGATAGAGTAGGGGATGGGAGAGAGTGTGAGAGTGTGAGAGAGAGTAGGGGGTGGTAGAGAGAGATCATATGGGATGGGAGAGAGAGAGAGAGAGAGAGAGAGAGAGAGAGAGAGAGAGATTAAGAGATGGGAGAAAGTGTGATAGAGAGTGAGAGTAGGGGATGGGAGAGAGAGAGAGAGAGAAAGAGAGTAGAGAGGGAGAGAGTACTTGAGAGAGAGATAGTAGGTGGTGGGAGAGGGGGGATGGGAGTGTGTGTGTGTCTATGAAAGAGAGAGAGTAGGGGATGGGGGAGAGAGAGTAGGTGGTGGGAGAGGGAGTGGGAAAGGAAGAGAGAGGGGGAATGAGAATGTGTGTAAGAGAGAGGGTAGGGGATGGGAGAGATTGTGAGAGTGTGAGAGAGAGTAGGGGGTATCAAAGAGAGCTCATACAGGATGCAAAAGAGAGAGTGAGAGTAGGGAATGGGAGAGAGAGTAGAGAGGGAGAGAGAGTGAGAGAGAGAGAGTAGGTAGTGGGAGAGGGAGTGGGAGAGGGAGAGAGAGGGGGGATGGGAGTGTGTGTAAGAGAGAGAGTAGGGGATGGGAGAGAGTGTGAGAGTGAGAGAGAGTAGGGGGTAGCAGAGAAAGAGATAACGAGATGGGTGTCATGTCCCCTTTTCAAATAATGAAAAAAAAAAAATCTTTGCTAAGGCAGGCAGGCCCAAGAAAGTGAAGTTTCAGAAAAAGGGGGTTAATCTTTGGAAACCATTGGACTAATAAATGAAATTATTATTAAAATATGTTTCATTAACCTCTCTTGGACGTGAGTTATGGTTATGCCCTCTTTTAAGGGGTTTGGAGGCATTTTGGGCTGACTCCAGAACTTGATTTTGCTCATTTTCTTTGTTATTCTTCAGAGGCTGCCAAACCTGTGGAGAAGGAGACCTAAGAACGGGGGTTTACAGGTTTCCAGGGAGACCCAAGAACGGGATTTTTCAGGTTTCCAGGAAGGCTAAGGATGGGAGTTTGAAGCCATTCCATGTGCATGCTCATACAGAGTTTTCCTTTGTGCTGAACAGTGCAGATTTGTGGGTTTTCGGGTGTGTTTTTTGTATGAGTTTGGTGTTTTCAGTTGAGTATTTCATATCAGTTTGGGTTTCTGTTGTATTTCAGACTTTAAGGTATTAAAATAGAGCTGAATATATGTATTGGGATGTGATTAAACTTCTGAGATAGATTATTAGTGTTTTTGTGGTATTTTCGGGCATTTTTGTGTTAATTTCGAGAGCTCGATGAGCATAGTTTTTGTCCTACATTTGACAACTGTTGTGTAAATGCTATACGGATCTGGAAATTTCATTTTGTAGGCTGTTATGCTGCTGAAATTTCTGTAAAAATGTCCACTTTCAGATTTATTAATAATTTGTGAAGCTGTGAAGCTTTTGGCACAATTTCTGGCATACCCGATTTGGGGTTTCTTGAGAAATTTGGTGGATCTTTGTGATATTAGTTGTTTGATCTTGAAAATCTGATTAGAGGTTGGAAATATCATACAAAATTGAAAAAGGGACATTTCAGTGGTATCAGAGCCATGATCTTGCCAGCCTGAGGGTTTGTAGAAGTTTGCATGTCAGTTTTGACAACTACCCAGATCTTGCATTTCAGTTTTGAGAACTACCCAAATCTTGCATGTCATAATTTATGGTTGCATGTTGCTTCTAATCAGTTGCATGTCAAAATTTATGGTTGCATGCTACTTCTAATCATTTGCATGTTAGTTCTTGGTGAATTTGGTGGTTGTAGAAGTTTGCATGTCAGTTTTGACAACTACCCAGATCTTGCATGTCATAATTTATGATTGCATGTTGCTTCTAATCAGTTGCATGTCAAAATCTATGGTTGCATGCTACTTCTAATCATTTGCATGTTAGTTCTTGGTGTTTGAAGAAGTTATATCATATTGGGGTTACACTCTACTTTATCCAGAATGGACAGGTATAGTACAGAGTCTCAAAGGACACGATCTTGGACAATTGATATCCATAGTCAAAATAGTAGAAAGGATGGTTACTTAGACATTCGAGATAAACTTATGAAAATAAGCCATGACATGTCTAAATAGTTGGTTGAGCACCACCATATAATGAATGACATGTTGTCCAACCCAGCTAAGGTGGATAAGTTGACTAGATTTCTATTTGGCAAATTTTCTCACAGGACAGATGACACAATTCCCAAGAACTTGCATGAGGAGTTTGAGAAACTAACTGATAGCTAGGTAGAGGTCTTAGATTCTACTCTACCACAAGAGGTGGTGGGAAAGGATATTACATAGATTGATAGTAATGGTCAACTTGATACTCAAATTGAGACAATTGTTTACAGGTCGTCAAAGGGTGATGCCATAGGTATTCAGGATGGTATAGTTACAACAGGCGGTGACTACAGTGTAGTGGGTTCAGATGATGATTATGAGGATGTTGTTGTGCAGGATGGTGAGATACCTGGTAGAGATGAGCAGACATTGAGCATTCATGACTTTGCTGAGAAAGAGTACTAGGCACAGTTAGATGCTTCATCACATGAGGTTGAGGCTGGTAGTACTTCACATGATTTGTCCAGCCAGCTGAAGGTGAACAAAGATAGTATTGTGACTTCATTATCTCATCATGATAGGTATGTGGAGTTAGTTGGTATTGGTCATATTACTCAGGTGAGGAGTTTTCTTGAGTTACCAGTTGATTCTAGTTTACGGATATGGACTCGAGATTGTTATATTGGCATTTGAGATTCAGTTGACTAGAGATCTTTAACACTTTTTGGTAGCAGTGTTTGTTTGGGTGCTATCATGGATTTGATTAGCAGATTACACGGTGTTGTCTTTTCTTGTGCTAGTATCTTATCTGATGTTGGTATTAGTTTTTATACACCGATGTTGGGCTTTGTTCATATATCCAGTCGACCATACTTGCTAGAATGTGTTGATGATATTTCATATTTGGCAGTGTGTATAGATGAGTCCTAGGATCATATTGGCATTGATGACATCCAGGAGGATGCAGTGGGCAATTTTGAAGACTTAGTTTCCTTGGGTATAGAGGAGTTGGACAGCAATGCTAATGTTTTTGATACTCCGTATGTTGATATGAGTTTTAGATTTGATTCACAGGATATGGATGGTAATACTCTAGAGACTACTAACTTTGAGGATACTCCTTTAGACAGTGCATCAGAGGAGGTTTGTAGGAGACAGTCAAGCCTGTGCCATCATGTGTCTAATCAGTTGAGAGTTAGTGACCGAGACATTGCTATCACTTGCCAGCATTTTGATGCTGCTCACCAGTTGTTAGTAGTTTATGGATGGGGTTCTCCTACTAGTGATGAGCAGGGAGGCAGTTATCTTTCCTTGACAGAGTTCCACTCTTTATGGAAGGCTATCCAGATTCTGAGATAGGATTATATGTAGTTGGTAGCCGACAGAGATTATCTTGTGAAGTGGGGCAGTACAGCATATGATGCATTGTTGGCCAAGGAAGATGAGGTGAGTGAGCTTACTGAGCAGCTTGAGGTGACTTCTGAGATTCTTGAGAGTACATAGTTGGATTTTAAGGAGTCACAGTTTCATTTGGCTAAGGTGACCATGGAGTTAGAGCGACTACAGTCTTTACCTGATTCTATACAGTCACAAGCTGTGGTGTTTGGTGATCCGAGGATGTCCATGGCCGAGATTGTCAGAGATAGTGGAGATGGGGATGCATCCATTCTTGATACTAACATTGGCATATTAGGTTCATTCCCACTAGAGTCAGGTTCAGTTGATTTGGGTGTTGTAGCAGATTGTTGTATGCCTGACATGGTGGTGGCCTCTAGTATTGATGGCACAGAGACTAGAGATGTATCAAAGATCATGTGTGATGTTGGTGAGTCGGCAGTTGGCATGGTTCCTACTAGTAATACTACTCCCTTGGTGATATCTTTGGAGGTAGTAGTTAGTTCCAACATGGTTAATGATCAATTGTAGTTAGTTTCATCTAGATTACAGTTTGAGCCACTGACTGAGATTGGCGCATTCTATCGGCATTACACTATGAGGTATGCTCATCAATTTACCTTTGATGACCATGTTGATGAGATGATGATACAGAGATGTACTTTGGTTCCTAGTGCTTATCATCAGTTATGGGACAATTTGATGCTTCAAGATAAGAGTTGTGATGGGCATGACATGGTGATAGGTTCTGCAGTTGACAGCTTGATAATATGTGACTTAGAGTAGGATTTTGGGAGCGATGCTTCAGTGGGTGTTATTATTGATTCTACTCCTTTGGCTATGACATCTCCTAACTTAGCTAGTGATTAGTCACAGTGGGTTGTATCACTTATTCATGGTGAGCTGTTGACTAAGGTTGGTTTTTTTAACCAACATTATATTTTAGGGTATGTACATCAGTTAGCATTTGATCCTTGTTTTGAGGAGTTGATGGCAGACAAATTTGGTTTGGATTCCATTTCTTACTCTTTATCTTGTAATGTCTTTTCACTATCAACAGTGCATGGAAGTTATGGTTATGAGATAGTGGCCGGTGATTTGTAGAGTTGTGTTGACTGCAAGAGTTGTACAGTGTGTGGATTCTCCATAATTGGTACAGTTTCATTCGAGAGTGTTCACCATTGTTGCAGAGTTGGATTGTACATTCCGTATAGGCCAGTGGGATGCATTGATGGTATTTACTGTGTTGGTAGTTGGATTTGTCCACTTTACTTGGGTTCTGATGTTCTAAGAGTTTGTATCTTATGGGTTTTTTACTATGGTAGTGGTGATTTTGGAGTTTGGTTGAGCTATAATTGTCAGTTTGATTATGGATTCCTCTTGGTCATATTGCAGAGGATATTGCAGGAGCTTGTGTTAATTGGTAGTAGTATAGTTCATGACTACATTTGAGATCCAGGTGGATTGATTGGTTTATTGTTCAGCCATTGCTTGAGGACAAGAAATGTTTGGGAGGGGAGGACTTGTCATGTCCCCTTTTCAAATAATAAAAAAAAAATCTTTGCTAAGGCAGGCAGGCCCAAGAAAGTGAAGTTTCGGAAAAAGGGGGTTAATCTTTGGAAATCATTGGACTAATAAATGAAATTATTATTAAAATATGTTTCATTAACCTCTCTTGGACGTGAGTTACGGTTATGCCCTCTTTTAAAGGGTTTGGAGGCATTTTGGGCTGACTCCAGAACTTGATTTTTCTCATTTTCTTTGTTATTCTTCAGAGGCTGCCAAACCTGTGGAGAAGGAGACCTAAGAATGGGGGTTTACAGGTTTCCAAGGAGACCCAAGAATGAGAGTTTGCAAGTTTCTAGGAAGGCTAAGTATGGGAGTTTGAAGCCATTCCATGTGCATGCTCATACAGAGTTTTCCTTTGTGCTGAACAATGCAGATTTGTGGGTTTTCGGGTGTGTTTCTTGTATGAGTTTGGTGTTTTCAGTTGAGTATTTCATATCAGTTTGGGTTGCTGTTGTATTTCAGACTTTCAGGTATTAAAATAGAGCTGAATATATGTATTGGTACATGATTAAACTTCTGAGATAGATTATTAGTGTTTTTGTGGTGTTTTCGGGCATTTTTGTGTTAATTTCGGGAGCCCGATGAGCATAGTTTTTGTCTTACATTTGAGAACTATTGTGTAAAGGCTATATAGATCTGGAAATTTCATTTTGTAGGCATTTATGCTGCTTAAATTTCTATAAAAATGTCCACTTTCAGATTTATTAATAATTTGTGAAGCTGTGAAGCTTTTGGCACAATTTCTGGCATACCCGATTTGGGGTTTCTTGAGAAATTTGGTGGATCTTTGTGATATTAGTTGTTTGATCTTGAAAATCTGATTAGAGGTTGGAAATATCATACAAAATCAGAAAAGGGACATTTCAATGGGAGAGAGAAAGTCAGAGTAGGGGATGGGAGAGAGAGTAGAGAGGGAGAGAGAGTGAGAGAGAGATAGTAGGTAGTGGGAGAGGGAGTGGGAGAGGGAGAGAGAGGGAGGATGGGAGTGTGTGTGAGAGATCTAGAGACTAGAGGATAGGAGAGGAGAGAGGGTGAGAGAGAGAGTAGGTAGTAGGAGAGGGAGAGAGAGAGTAGGTGGTGGGAGAGGGAGAGTGAGAGAGAGTAGGGGATGGGAGAGGGGAGAGAGTAGGGGATGGGAGAGGGGAGAGAGAGTAGGGAGAGAGAGAGAGAGACTGGGGGATGAGAGAGAGGGGGGATGAGAGTGTGCAAGATAGAGAGAGTAGGGGATGAGAGAGGAAAGAGGGTGAGAGAGAGTAGGAAATGGAAGGAGAGAGAGAGAGAGTATGGGATGGAAGAGGAGAGAGAGCAAGAGAGAGTAGGGGATGGGAGAGGAGAGAGAGAGAGAGAGAGCAAGGGAGAGTAGGGGATAGGAGAGGATGGGAGAGAGAGAGTGAGAGAGTGTAGGTGATGGGAAAGGGAGTAGGAGAGGGAGAGTGAGAGAGAGTAGGTGATGGGAGAGGGAATAAGAGAAGGAGAGTGAGAGAGATAGTATGGGATGGGAGAGGAGAGAGAGATTGAGAGAGAGTAAGGGATGGGAGAGGAGACAGAGAGTAGGGAGAGAGAGAGTAGGGGATGAGGGATGGTGGAATAGGGAGAGATGTGTTTTGACATAGTGCGTACACACTTTATAGTGCATACACACTATGTCAAATCACCCAAAAATGGTGATAAAGCAAGTTTGGATCCCATTTCATCTATTCTCTTCTTTTTTTCTATTGTGCATTCTGTTGTTGTGCTAGAAAATACAGGTTTCAAGTTGTTGGAAGTTAGCAAACACTATTTGAAGACTTTTTGAAGCTAGCAAACACCAAATTCAATCATTGGATATGCTATTTGAGGACTTTTGAATATTCTTTCTATAGAAAAGGTTAGTGCAATCCTTTTTAAATATTGTTTGTTGATATATAGATACAAATTTGATTATAATTTAAAATGTTGTTTAATATATAGTAAATTCATTGAAATTAGTATGTTTGAATGAATGTTATTTTGAAATGGTTAGAAATTTGGAAAGTTTTTTTATATATATTGTGTATTCATTGAAGTAATTGTATTTTTTATATGTATTTGAATGATTTGTAACTTACACATTGTAAGTAATTTAGATGTTTGAATAATTTGAAATGTAAAAATCATCATCATGCCTAGGAAGAAACCAAAAACTCAAACAAATGAAGATAAGGAGAGATATTTGGCAATTAAAAGAGATAAAATGAAACTACTATGTGAAAAAAGAAAATTGCAAAGAAATAATGAAGAATTGACTTTCGAACAGGATGAAGAACTACCAATACAAAGAAATAAAGAGGAAGAATTGGAAAGAAAAAGAGAACAAATGAGATTGTTTTTTATGAGGAAAACAGGTTTTACAGAGATCCTGAAACCCAAAGTTTTACAGCATAAAGCAACTTAAAGCAGAAAAGACAGAAAAAAAGCTGCCTCAAAAGGCCAGAAACAAAAAGGCTCAAAGCCTGAGAAACAAAGGCCAGGAACAGAGCCTGGCAGGTAGACTAGTGTCCCTTCTTTTCCATTGCCTGTAGGGTTTCTGCAGCGTCACTTTCCTTCTGGTTAGCCTCTTCCTCCTAGATCGTGGGGAGGAAATGCATCCGGTCCCCCTAACTTTCTTGGATTCTAGTCTCTTTCTGAGGATCTTCTTGGCTGGTTCCATGCTCTGTACCCTGCTCCATGTTCCACACAAGACTGGCATTGGTCAGATAGTCCCCCAGATTAACAATGTTTTCATTCAAGGTATGGAGGGTATCCACAATCTGTTTAGTCACAACCTGGTGGATGGAATCCAGCCTTTGGACCTTCTGCTTGAGCCAGGTGATGCTATCCTCCTGATTGCCTTTGGGGTCCTAGCTTCTATCTTTTTCCTGGCTGCCCACCTGGTCTTTACTACCTCTGGCCTTATGATCCTTGACATCCCCCATATTGTTGGTCTGGTTGGACCTGTCCTTCAGAGTTATGAATTATGAAAAAGAGAACAAATGAGATTGTTACGCTCAAGAAGACAATTGAATTATGAAGCTACACCATCTTCCAATGTTGGAGTCATATCATCCTCTCATGTTGAAGAGACACTAATTTGTAGATCCGACAATGTACACACTCTATCATGTCATGTTGAAGGAACAACATCAACATATCAAGTAGGTGATATTCCATCTTTTGCATCTTATTTCCAAGGCACATCATCTTTGGTTCAAGGTATGCAATACACTCAACCTTATGTTGATGTTCAAAATGTTGAGAGAATGGAAGAGATTATAACACCTTCTAGAATTCATTTTAGGGGACCAAAATATTTGATTGATATTGATACTAACATTTTGAACTCAATGCCTGAAAATATTAGTAGGTGTACTTGTCAAAGAAAGTTAATCGTATGTGGAATTTTTTTTTCAAGAATTAAATATTACAAGTCAATGCCAATTATTTGTTGAAATGATGAGGAATTTTAAATTTAGGCCTATCATGGAGATTCTTGGGCTTAGAATAATGGACAATTCAAATGAAAAAAATATTGTAAAGAATCTAATGAATGCTTATGACAAAGTGAGTTCTAAATCATGCACCAAAGATAGTAATATCACAAGATGAGTACTTACATCAACAATAGTAAGTACCCAAATGGAGAAAGCTAGACTCATGAGAAAGAGAAGAAAAACATTAAAAATTGGTAGAGATACTCTAAGAAGAGCCATGCTAAGGTGTGAGATATTGGAAGATCCAACAAAAAAAGAGTTATGGACACTTAGTGGTAGACTACTACAAAAGGATAAAGAAATTAGTGAAGATTTGAAATCATTGATCAAATATTTTTGAAAAAATAACACACGTTTCCCCTAATCAAAGAGATGTTGTAAGGAGGATTGGTAGCCAAAATCGCGACCCACATGCGAAACATTTTTTGGACTTAACTTAGACACAATTTTTTGCAAAACTTATCGGTATGTATCCTCAAATTTGAATAAGTCAAAGATTTTTTGAGATGGAAAAAACTTTTTATGTGAAGATAAATCACAAATGCACAACTTGTTGTTGTAGGATACATATTGAATTTTCTAACCATTTTGATATTTTTAGGCATATATGTGTGTTTTTGTATTCTAAGTTTGTTTTGTAGGATTGTGACATGAATGAGCCACCAAGATCTTCAAGGAAATTCATATCCAAAATTTTATGTGAAATAGGTGATGACCAACAATTTTACAAGACATCATGCTTGGATGGTACATGCTTATTTTGTGGTTCTTTGCAACTTTTATCAACTTGTCAACATATGGATAGTACACATGCAATTGGAAATGAAATAGTAGATTATGAAAAATTTAAGATAGTGAAATATGCTCTAAAAGATGGGAAACAAGGTAAAAGATGTGATTTAGTCATTAAAAAAATTCCAATGTATGAGTTCATGAAGATTTTTTATGAAAAGATTATTTATGAGTATGCAAGGCATATAGATAGAGCTCGATGGCTAGATTTGCAATTCAAGTTGTGCAAGGATATGTTTCCACTAGATACCATTTTTTTAGTTGAAGAATTAATAGAGAACTACACACTACAGCCATAAGATGAGATGCAAGTAAAGTATTATACTTCTCTATAGGTTTCTATATTTTTTCACATAACATTCATGCATTCACCTACAAGTATAGAGGATGAAATGCAGATTTTGAGAGAGTACCATTTTTACATTAATAATGATCGATCACATTCTATGGAGTTTATACATGGTTTTTTTCAACTATTTTATGGAGATTTGGCTAATAGGGGCATAACATATCATCAACACGTTATTTGGTCAAATAGTTGTGCATCTCAATTCAAGAATGCACAGATGTTCTATTGGTTGAGTAGGATGCATAGGTTGTGTAGAATTTAATATATGTGGAATTTCATAGAAGCTGGTCATGGAAAAGGAGAGCATGATGGTGTAGGTGCATGCATCAAAAGAACCTTAGCTCATGAAAAATTGAAGTACAAAGATGGAGCAATATTGACAGATACAAAATCCATTGTCGAGTGGTGTAATGTTACAATTGGTCTAGGTAAGAAAGGTGAGTCTACGGTTCATAGATTTTTTTGGTTGATAGATAATACTAAGATTGCACCATATGAGGATTATTTCACACGAATAGGATCCAATTAGTTGCACTCTTTTAGAAGCTATTATGCAGGTTCATCGATTATCCACACACAAAAAATGGCATGTTATTGTCCATCATGTGCAGAGAAAGATTGGGATGACTGTGAGTCAATTGAATGGGTGGACAAATGGGATATATGGGTTTTAGACCCAATTGACATCTATCATCCCCCACAAGCACTAGAAATGGTAGAGATGGATTCGTCTATTGACTTTGACCACTTTTCTAATCTAGTGCAACTTGGTAATATATATATATATATATATATATATAATTTCAATAGGTAAATTTATATCTTTTACCTAAGTATTTTCTGAATTAATGATCACATTTTGTACATTTGTCACTATAGGCCATGTTTTTGTTGTTATTGCACCTGAAGACAACAAAGAAGGGAAAAATTGTTATTTGTGTTGTTGTGTCCAATCCAAACAAAGAGTGGATCACTTAGTTATAGATGGTGAAGGTTTAGAGTTCCATGTCAGTGCAGTGTTTGTAACCAGCACATGGCTTAGACAATATTCTATGAAGAACCCTAACTTGTGGTTATTCGAGGATTGGAAAATAGAGAAGAAGATTCTTCATTATTCAAACCTTGTTGTCGCATCAAATGTCCACTTTATAAAATATGGTGGAAAACCACATAATAAGATTCTTTGGAAAGTTTGCAAGTTAGACTACAAGGCAATACTTGAGACATTAAAATGTAGAGTAGATCTAGTTGGCTCATTAGATTGAATAAGGAGAGAGGAAGAGAGAGAAAAAGTGATCAATTAGATCCAAATACAATGTTGCAACCTCTCCCCCAAGACTGTCCACATGACAAGGTGGGTATTTTTATTATTTGTAAGTGATGAGATAAGTTTAAATCATAGATTTTATGTTTTGATTTGCTTAGAATCTAGATACATTATTTGAATTTATATTAGATTCTTTAATAGGACCCATTTTTAGATTAGTCATTTGAATAAGTGAAAGTTTATAATTTTTTGTTTAGATCAAAATTTAATGAAAGAACATGAAAATTGTTAGAATGTGAATGATTTGTGATGTAAAGTCATGATTGTGTGCATGTAACTAGAAACTTCAAACTGGCAAAAGCAAGGATACAATGGGAGAAATTTCCAAGACTCATCAAGCCATTCAATAAGTCGCTTGATCATTGCTAGAAGCTCAAACAAATAATTCTCTGCATTTGGAACATTGTTACCAATAATGATATTATGACTAACAAGCTTTTATCTTTTATTTGTTTTGTCATCTATAATTACTTTAGATAAACTCTAAAACTAATTTATATCCAAATCATAAACTTATAAAACCTATCTTATAATTTTTTTAGATATTGTCTATTTGGAAGCATTAAGACCAAAGTGTATGATCTTTGGTTCACTCCTACTCACAAGATTCAAGTTTTTAGCATATTTATAGGTTTGGGTGTTAAATTCTTTAAGGATGACCATAGGTTGTTATGTTTGTTCACTATTAGTCTGAAGATTGCAAGGTTGTGATTGTGTGGAAGAATTCACACACTTAAGGATAATGATAGTTGGTCCATCAATATTTAATTTTTATCCTTCCTTTTCCCCTTTAGACATAATCATGTTTATGCTCTCACAAGTTGGCTCAATCATATGTAGTTGATCTTTGCATCTTATTTTTCTTCCTAGAACTTTCTTCTTGTTCATGCTTGGGTACCTGGATTCATTGAAAAACTTATGATCAATATTATTCATGAGTCCATCCACCCCAACTTTCTTATCATCAATGAGATCTTGAATGAGGTATTTAAGTTTCATATAATTTGATGCAGAGTGCAACAATGGAAACACAACCTTAAGACCCAACCCCAAAACCAACACTCAAGATGTTCAAAGGATTGAACAATTGGTTTGTTTCACTTCAACAAGTGTATACCTCTATGAGGAGCTACTATGAGGGTTTTAAGACTCACTATACACAAGTATGACACAAAGCAATTTGACCCAAATCAAGCATTTAAGGACAAGTTTCCTTAATTTGGGTAAAATAGGAATTTTATGGTTCTAGGCCTCACATCTTCCAAAAAAGGTTAGAAACTACTTAGTAATTACCCAACTAAGCAAAATCCAGCACTAGTAGCACTCCCAACAACCCACAACACAAATTGCAAGGAAGGACCTAGAATTTTATTAGGTCTCCAATCCCTATTTTTGCCAATAACTTCAAAAATTCCCAAAAGACTTAAGGAAAAAATCACACTTTTAGATACCCTTTTTTAGTTTCTCTCAAACCTCAAAGTTGCAGAGATTGACTCCACTCTAGCATATCATAACCCTAAATAAGTCCACAGGCATAATTCACTAGGTTAGGCTTGGGTTTCAAAGCAAGAGATTAGGAATGGGTGCATAGAACCAAAAATCCACTTCTATGATGTTCTACTAACCCAAAAAAGGATAATTTTTTGGATCACCAAGTCCTTAAAGTCTCTCCATCTCTTTATCTAATCTAATCTCCTTAAAACTGGTCAATACATGGTGATATTTGACCTAGGGCTTCCTGCCAAAACTCAATGCCTTCAATACCTATTCCAAAACTACAAAAATATTATAGTACACATCTCTAACTTGCCTCATACAAGTGGAGAAGAAATTCCACCAATGGATTAGTAAGTTAGGGCCATTTGAGTGCCAAAATCCTAAAATTGAGGATTTCTCAAACCAAAAAACTTATAAATTTGATTGCTTTTAAAGAAAAATGATAAAAAATTCAAACCACTACCAAAATCCTTCAAACACTTAGCATTAACTTTTAGATCAGAAAGGTCATCATCCACCCCTTATTCTTTTGTACTATACTTGACAAATGTTAACAAATTGCACTGAAATAGGTATATTTTATTGATTTGAAAGAAAGTTTACAATTAGATCTCCCCTCTTTATCCATTTTTGAATGTCTCAAGACTAAATAGGTTGTTTCTAACCATTCCACCCAACCATCAAATGGTTTGAGCCGTTGGGACTCCTAAACCAAAAACTTGCTTAGCAAATTGAAAAAGTTGCAGACAACTTTTAAGCAACTTTTGCCACTGCAGCAAGAAATGTTGCAATTAAACTTGACTAACACTTAGAAACCTTGTTAGTCTTCCAAACGCCTAAGACACACCTAGAAAAATATGAAATGACTAACATATCATCCATTAGGAACAAATGATGCCAACGATTTATAAACACACTAAAGGGTCTTGTGTCCTTAACAAAATGGATGGGTCATAGGGAGATCATGAGATCTATGCCCTGACCTTAGTAAAAACATATTAATAAATTAAAGTTAGGTGCTATACACCATAATTTTTAATCTTAAGACCCTTATTCCTATCATAGATGCAATAGTGATTGTCATTCCAAAATTTAGGCTTAACCTTCGGTTCATAAGGTTTATAGTTATATGGTAATGTAATGATCTTATTTGATATTAACGTATTCAACACTAGTTCAATTGAGTCTCCTAGAGGCGTATAGGTGTGCTTAGATTTGGAAACCCATGATGGTTTACCTCTACTAGAGTCAATATATTTGTTTGAGATAATATTCAAGTGGAGAAGCATATTGTTTTGTAGTTTGAATTTCATTGGTCATTGGTCAAGTTGATCACATTAGGCTCATTCCTCATTTCTTTCATTTGTTTCATAAAAAATTCTAAAGGTGAAGGTTCCTCCTTTTGAATCAAGTTGTCAACATTGAGGTTGTATGAAAATTTTACTCCTTGAGATAATAAGTGCATGAAGCATTTATCTTTTTCTTATATCTAGTTGTAACTAGCATGAAAGAATATACAATAATTCAATAAGATAACTAGAATAGACTTGATTTTTAAACTAGGTTAGTAATATTTCCACTTTTCCAAAGTGATGATGTTAAAAAAAGAAAAAAATGCATAAAATATTGTTCTCTTGCATTTTTCTCCACATTTTTCTATAACATTAAGAAAATAAATTGAAGATTAGGATACCCATTTTTCTCCTCTATAACATATCAAAAGATGATGTATAGTTGTTTTGGACCAAGTCTCTGTTGTTACACTATGGGCCACTTTTTGGGCATAAAAATGAGTAATATAGATGATTTTTCAAGGAAAAAAGGATTATTATGTTTCTTAGAAGGTTATAAAGGTCCTTAGGGTCATTAGGTTAAGTTTTAGGTGTCTAGGAGTTAAGATGTCAAAAATTGCAAAAAATTGCAAAAGTTGTCAAAGTAAAATTTTAAAAATATTGACAACTTTGCAGGAGTTTGAGAATTAGTGAAGGGTTGAGAATTTGTAAATAATTTATTTCAGTATTTCTGAACCTTTTCCAAGTTGTAGAAGTGGAATCAAGTGAAAAATGTAAAAATTGCACTTTTTGTGCAAAGTTGCATTGTTGAAAGTTGTAAAAGTTGCTCAAATTTGCAACTTAATGGAAAAAATGTTATGGGATCAAACTGTCTATTTCATTAACTCTGGATGGCCCAATAAATCCTATCTCTAAGATTGTCTCATCCCATTGAGCACTTGAACATTCTCAGGCATGCCGAACTGAAACATCCCTAAGGGTCACTAAATGCCACAGGGCAATGATCTTTGATGGGGCATATCTCGAAGCTCATGTGAGGTATGGATGCAATTCTAGTTCTTATAGGACCATGTTGTAGAGACCTATGATAAGATCTCTCTCTCTTTTTGGATATTTTAATCCATTTTGATTTTGCGATGCCATCTCGGGTGATGCTGAAATTTGTAGTGTTAGCTAGTACAAAGTTGCCAACTGCCAAATCTCTCTCATCTTTCATCTTGGGATCGAATTGTCTATTTTTTTAGCTTTGGGTGGCTAGGTAAACCTTATTTTCAACCTCATCCCATATTTTTGAGTGCTCAAACATTCTTAGGTGCACCAAACTAAAACATCCCTACGGGTCACTGAATGCCATTGGGTAATGATCTTTGACGGGGCATATCTCAAAGCTCATGCAAGGTAGGGATACGATTCTAGCTCCTATAGGACCATGTTACAGAGATCCACAATAACCTCTCTCACTTTTTGAAAATCTTACTCCATTTTGATTTTGCAATGCCATCTTGGGTGATGCTAAAATTTGTATTGTTGGCTAGTACAAAGTTGTCAACTGCCAAATCTCTCTCACCTTTGGTCATGGGATTGAACTGTCTATTCTATTAGCTCTAGGTGGTTGGTTAAACCCTATCCCAAACCTCATCTCATCCTATTGAGTGCTCAAATATTATCATGCACACCGAATCAAAAGGTCTCTAAGGGTCACTAAATGTCATAGGGCAGTGATCTTAGATGGGGCATATCTTGGAGCTCGTGCGAGGTATAGATGTGATTCTAATTCCTACAAGACCATGTTGTGGAGACCTACAATAAACTCTCATTTTTTGGAGATCTTACTCCATTTTGATTTTGCGATGCCATCTTGGGTGATGCTGAAACTTGTAGTGTTGACCAGTACAAAGTTACCAACTACCAAATCTCTCACCTTTCATTGTGGGATCGAACTATCTATTTCATTAGCTTCAAGTAACCAATTAAACACTATCCCAAACCTTGTCCCACCTTGTCAAGCACTCAAACATTCTCAGGCATGCCGAACTAAAACGTTCCTAAGGGACATTAAATGCCATAGGGCAGCAATCTTTGACAAGGCATATATTGGAGTTCATGCAAGGTATGGATGTGATTCTAGTTCCCATAGGGCCATGTTGTAGAGACCTAAAATAACCTCTCTTTCTTTTTGGAGATCTTACTTTTTTTTGATTTTGCGATGCCATCTTGGGTGATGTTGAAACTTGTAGTGTTGGCCAGTACAAAGTTACCAACTGCCAAATCTCTCTCACCTTTCATCGTGGGATTGAACTATCTATTCCATTAGCTCTAAGTGGCCAAGTAAACCCTATCTCCAACCTCATCCCATCTCGTTGAGTGCTTGAACATTCTCAGGCATGCCAAATCGAAACATCCCTAAGGGTCACTAAATGTCATAGGGTAGCAGTATTTGATAGAGCATATCTCAAAGCTCGTGTGAGATATAGATGTGATTCTAGTTTCGATAGGACCATGTTATAGAGATCTACAATAACCTATCTTACTTTTTTTAGATCTTACTCCATTTTGATTTTGTGATCTCATCTCAAGTGATACTAAAACTTGTAGTGTTGGCTAGTACAAAGTTGCCAAATGCCAAATCTCTCTCACCTTTAATCCTAGGATAAAAATTTATGTTCCATTAGCTCCATGTGGCCAGGTAAACCCTATCCCCAACCTTGTCCCATCCTGTTGAGCAATTGAACATTCTTGGGCATGCCAAACCAAAATGTCCCTAAGGGTCAGTAAATGCCATAGGGCAGTGATCTATGATGGGACATATCTTAGAGCTTGTGTAAGGTATGGATGTGATTCTAGTTCCTATAGGACCATGTTGTAGAGACCTATAATAACCTCTCTCACTTTTTGAAGATCTTACTCCATTTTGATTTTGCGACACCATCTCGGGTGATGCTGAAACTTGTAGTGTTGGCTAGTACAATGTTGCCAATTGCCAAATCTCTTTCACCTTTCATCCTAAGATCAAACTATCAATTCCATTAGCTCTGGGTGGCTAGGTAAACCCTATTCCCAACCTCATCCCATCTTTTTGAGTGCTCAAACATTCTCAGGCACACCAAACCAAAACATCCCTAAGGGTCACTAAATGCCATAGGGTAGTGATCTTTGATAGGACATATCTTGGTGCTCATGTGATTTATAGATGAAATTCTAGTTTTTATAAGACCATGTTGCGGTGACCTACAATAACCTCTCTCATATTTTTGAGATCTTACTTGATTTTGATTTTGCGATGCCATCTTGGGTGATGCTGAAACTTGTAGTGTTGGCTAGTTCAAAGTTGCCAACTGCCAAATCTCTCTCACCTTTCATCCTAGGATCAAATTGTCTATTCTATTAGCTCTGGGTGGCTAGGTAAACACTAGCCACTTCCTCATCCCATCCTATTGAGAACTCAAACATTCTTAGGTATCTCGAACAAGAGTTCATAAGTTTCTATTTATCTCCCCCACATTGAAAATATCATGGAGAAAACATGGTGTGATGTGTAGAAGGAGAAGATTCCAAAGGGTTCATAACTTTTTCTCCTCATCATAACTCATGATCTTAAGGGTTTATTAGAGGTAGGCTTAATATGGCACATATTCTAATGTGCCATAGGTTTATGAGATTGTGCCAAAACTATCAAAGGAATGATAGAGATCACTATTTTGTATCATTATGAGGGTTTCTCAAGGATCTTATCTTATGTAATGTCATATTTGTGAATAGCAAAGAATACATTCACTACCTCTTGCATTATCATTCAAAAATACTAATCACATTAACATGCTCCTAAATGATAGATTTGTAAACTGTGATGGTTTTTAGTTCATTGTCTTATATCGAATAATGGTTTGAATCCTTTAAAGAAGTGTGCTTTTGATAGTTATGGGTACATGTGACCCTCACCAATGTATAATAGTTTCATGAGAGGCAATAAAAAAAGAAGTCAAAGTAAATAGATATATAAAGTATGAAAGTATATTTTAGAATGACAATAAGTGACTAGACTCTACAAAATGCATTGAGGATAGTTTTCAAAAGAGAGAGCCAAGAAACTCATATGATATATGAAAATAAAGAGTAGATAATGGTAAATAAATATCAAAGTAGAGAACATTTTTTGAATATGATAGGGAATGACTATGTTTTTGTGTTACATTTCAAGTAATCATTAGTTAGGATGTACGTCATAGACTAAGGGAGATGATATTCATGAAAGGTTTCAAATAAAAGGCTATTATAATTGTCAAAAGAATGTTAATGATAATCAACACATAAGGTAAAGGCATTACGAAGGAATGAGATCAAAGGAAAATATTCAAGTCAACAATAGTGAGTGTGATGAGCAATTTTTTAAACCTTTGTAGTAGTGTAACTATCAACATCTCTAGAAAAACTCTTAAATCTTTATCAAAATGCTAATTTCCATAAAAATAATGACATGGTATTAAACTTAATATTCATTTTCATTTCTAGGGCTTTATGGTAGGGTTAAAGAAAGTGGAATCATTTCCTATGTAGATGGAATAAGTAAAAGAATGTCAAGTGGAAAACTATGGTCATGACAATCTTTAAAATCATTCTAAATTTTCTTACAACAAAGCACAACAAAAGTTCTCATTCCAAACAAGTGAAAAAGTACATGTGAGAAGCCTATGTAGTAGTTATGTGCAAATGGAATACATGTGTCCAATTGAGATCAATGATTGATTAAAGTATAATGCAAAACGTCTTGAAAGCTAGTTTACTACTATATCACATAGATTATAGTCATATGGTAAAAAGCATGGAGAACCTTTATGGTGGAGGTATATAAAAACTAATTTAATGGACCATATGATAGTGAATTTAACAAAAAATAATACATAATGAGACAAAAATCTTAATAAATCTAGTAATCATGTGTAATAGAATAAAAGACATTTAATACTATTTATAGTAGGAGTAATAAATTAAAATATTTCAAGGATCATTTAACAAAACACCTAATTCTATAAATGCAAGTGTTAGAAATGCTTTAGAATAATTGGGGGGGGGGGGGGGGGGGGTGAATTAATAATTCAAGGTCCAAATGTCCTATTCAACCATTCATTCATAATACATAAGAAATCAACACATAACACATTGATTTACATCAAAAATCAATTTGAGAAAAACCACCAGTAACATGCTACTCAATTCTCGCTCTTATGAAGTGATGCCTTTTGAAAGGCCTACCCTGTTAAAGGCTTACAACACACTATTAAATGTGACCTTGTTAGAGGATTTAACCACCCTATTAGAAGTGGACCTGGTTAGAGGACTTTAGAACATTCACTTGGAATGCCACCCTATTAAAAGATTTACAAATGGCTATTAAACCAACCTAAGTCCATAGGATTTTTATATATAATACAATTGCTAGAGAGTATTAAAAAATCTTGACCTAACTACAACATACAACTTAACTTGCAGATCTCAAATCACTTCTTAGCTGATACCATTGCCTAGCCTTCAATAATTGCAACTTTGATAGCTTGCCCTCTTTTCAAGCTTAGTCTCCTTGAGTCTTCATGCTCAATGTACTAGTGCAATCATCTTTTCATGACCACTTGTAGAAATAGAGCCTCTGTGCTCTTCCTTCTCCTAGATGTCTTCTCGTTGATACCTTTCTCACCACTTCACAGTTCGGCACTTTAGCAACAATAGTATCAACAACATTTTCTTCTTGGTCTGTGGCTCCTTAAATAGAAGTCTTGGAGTTCTTTTCTTGCTCAATTCTTCCACTCTTTAATTTCAATTTGTATGGATTAGGTAGGATTCATTGCATCTAACCCATATTTTGTTTCTTCTAGAAACTTCTTAAATAATCCTCTTGAATTCACCTCAAAATAGTTTACATAGAATTTTGTGCCACTAACTCATCATCCTTATCTTTCAACTTGTTCACAAAATTCAAGGTAACCACTTTGTCGGCTCAGATTTGGTGAATCTTTTTCATTTGAAATAATGTAGTAGCTCGACACTATTGAAATACTGGCACTTGACACATACTGTGTTACTCAACATCAACTGTGTTTTCCTTGTTGCTCGGCACCTAAAGATTACTCGGCACAAACTAAAATTTTCTAATGCTTGGTACCTGAACTTCGCTGAACACTTGAAGATCACTCGACACACACTAGAATTTCTTATTACTTGGCTCCAAATGAGAATTTTCTTGGCTTCAACTAACTTGCTTGGCACCCATAGATGATCTTAGTTTAAGCTTTGCAGTCAACCTTGTTACAACTTATTCTTCCAATGTTTCTAAGTTTGACCATCCTCTATATCTTTAAGTATGTTATCAATACATCATTTAACCATTGTCTTAACTGATCCTTACATTTCATTTCAACATCATAACTCAACCCTTCCCTTAGGTACTCTTGTTACATCTTGTTGATCAAATCCTCTTCATCAATCAACTAAGTGATAGTACTTAGATCTTATAAGAAAATATCATCCCTACAAATAGTAGGTTTGACATCAATGAAAAAATAATGATTGAAAATAATAATCTTCTTTCTTTGCAACAATCTCCCTGTTTGATCTTCAACAATGAGCTTTTCAATTAGATTTTCAACAATCTCCCTCTTTGGCATTGATGGCAAACCAAACTGATCAACCATTAGACTAAACTATTTAACCAAATGCTAACTAGGTTAGAACAATAAGTCAAATGCCAAAAAGTAATTGTATTACCATTAATTTTCACATCTCGCTCTACTATCTTGATTGGTTCATTTATGCTTCTCCCTCTTAGCTATTGTATCCTTATTTTTTTATTTCTCCTCCTATTTTGCTCATCTTCTACTGTTCTAATAAAATTTTGATTATTTTTGTCTACTTTTCCTTCTATCTTTATTTGATCAGTATCTTCCTCACTTTTCAATCAGATGTTGTTGATCAGTTGTCTACTTCTCTCATCTTCTCCCTCTGTGACAACAATGTCAAAGATATATTAGCATCTTAATATGCAACTGTAGCTTTTATAGGTTCATTCAATTTCTCCCCCTATCACCATGATTGTGACTGATTTGGAACTTTAGCACTTTAATTACTTTAGGCATGAATCCTAAAGTGGATATCCTCTGCATCAATGTATAACATTTTCAACAATCAGCTCATTTGATGTAGGGCATTCTTGTTTTTGCTTCAAGTAGCCTTGGCTAGGAGTACCACCCCTAACTTACCTCTAAGATACTCAAAAGAATCTTTAGGTAGTGCTTTTGTGAAGATGTCAGCAATCTGTTCCTTTGAGCTAACACATTCCATATTCACTTGTTTATCTTCCACCAACTCTCTTACATAGTGATACTTGATTGTAATGTGCTTGGTTTTAGCATGCATTACAGGGTTCTTTGATATGTTGATAACACTTGTATTATCACAATAAAGTATCATAGGCTCAATTACCTCTTCCTTCATACCATGTAGTAAATGTTTGATCCATACAATATTGGTGCAATTTATAGTAGCTGCAACATATTTAGCTTTAGTGGTAGACTGTGAGGTGCAACTTTTCTTTTTGCTGGTCCATGTAATCAACCTTTTTCCTAATAAAAGTTCTCCTCCACTAGTGCTTTTTCTATCATCAATGTTACTTCCCCAATTTGCATCAGTGTAGGCTTTCAGTTCAAACTTTTCACTCCTTTTATAGTACAAACCAAAGACATCAGTTCCTTTTAGGTACCTTAGTATTCTCTTTACTACCATTAAGTGATTTTCTCTTGCATTTGTAGAAAATCTTACCACTATTCCAACAACTAATCCTATGTCTAGTCTACTATGTACAACTTATTATAGCTTTCTAATAATTGATCTGTAAAATGTCTAATTCACTTTAGCTGATTCATCATTCTTGGATAATTTATGTCCTGTTGCCATTGGTGTGCTAACTGGTTTTGACTCTTCTAATCCAAATATTTTTAGAATCTCCTTGATGTATTTGGATTGGGTCACAAATATGCCATGTTTCAATTGATGTACTTGTAAACCAACAAAGAATTTGATTTCTCCAAACATTGATATCTCAAATTCATGCTTCATTTGATTAGCAAAATCTTTGCAAAGAACATCTTTTCCTCCAAATATTATATCATCAACAAAGATTTTTGATAGCAAAATGTCTTTACCTTTTTCAGCTTTTATGTATAAGTTGATGTTTTCATCTATTCTCTCAAATCCTATCTTCACAAGATATTTGTGCAATCTCTCATACCATGCTCTAGGTGCTTACTTCAATCCATAAAGTGCCTTGTGCAATTTGCAAACCATCTCCTTATTTTTGTCATTTACAAATCCCTCTAGTTGTTCTATGTAGACTTCCTCTTCTAGTATACCATTTAGAAAAGTAGACTTAACATCCACTTGGTACACTTTGAAACCTTTATATGCAGCACATGCAAGTAATGTTCTTACTTCTTCCATTTTTGCAATAGGGGAAAATGTTTCCCCATAATACAATTCTTCTTCTTGTGCATAGCCTTTGCAAACTAGTCTAGCTTTGTTTCTTGTTATCTCACCATTCTCATCAAGTTTATTTCTAAACACCCATTTGGTACCAATCACATTCTTATCAGCTAGTCTAGGAACTAGGGTCCATGTTTTGTTCTTTTCAACTGATCTATCTCCTCTTCCATGGCTTTATACCAGTCATTATCTTGTAGAGAATCTTTTACTATTTTAGGTTCAACCTTTCTTAGAAGACTTGATTCATTTCTTAGTCTATTCCTTTTCATTGGTCTAGCATCCTTGTCACCAATGATTTGTTCTGCAGGGTGATGTCTTCTCACATACTTGGCTAACCTTGGTTCTATCCTTTTTTCCATGTTTAATCCTTCAATTTCAGAGTCATTTGTTCTTCTTCATATAGCACTTCATCATTCATCTCTTGTATACTATTTTCAGAATTAGAATGTGCATTTTCTACATTCTACAACTTGGCTTCTGAATGCAGCTCAACATTCACTAGCTGTGACTCGGTAGATACTAAAATCTTCAACAGTCATTCTTTCATAGAAGTATACAAAGGATCTATAGTCCTCTAATTGCTTAGTTTCATCAACTTAGACTTCTACATGCTCATCAAAATTTACATTTGCACTCTCCACATCTTGTTAGTGTTGATGCTCAAACACTTATATGCCCTACTTCTAGTGGAGTATCTGAGGAATATGCCTTCATCAATTTTAGCATCAAACTTTCCATTTCTAGTATCTTTAAGAATATAACATTTACAACTAAATTCTTTGAAATGTTTTACATTAGGTGAGTGACCATACCATAATTCAAAAGGTGTTGTATTTCTACCTTTCTTAACTTGGACTCTATTCAGTGTGTAGACTATAGTACTTACAGGCTTCTCTCTAGTATTTTAGTGCAACATTTTCCTCCATCATCAAGATTCTAGCACAATTAATCACTGACCTATTCCTTCTTTCTGCAATACCATTATGTGGTGGAGTTCTTGGTGCTGATGTTTTCCTTTTGATACCTTTGTCATTGCAGAATATCTCAAATTCTTCTGATGTGAACTCACCTCCTCTGTCTGACCTTAGGAATTTTAGGTTCTTTCATGTTTCCTTGTCAAATCTAGCCAAATATCACTTAAACATTTGAAATACATCAGATTTTTGCTTTAAAAACATAGTAGTCATCATCCTAGAATAGTCATCTACAAATAGCATTATGAATCTATCTCCTAGGTAGCTTTGCACTTCTATTGGACCACATAAGTCTATATGGACTAACTCTAGTACTTCTTTGGAAGTGTATGTTTTTCTTTTGAAGCTAGACTTAGTCATCTTCCCTAGTTGACATTGTTTGCACATTGTGTTTTCAGGTTTCTTCAATTTGGGCAATCCTCTGACCTTGTTCTTTTTGTTGATGCTAATCAGATTATCAAAGTTAATATGACATAGCCTTTTATGCCATAACCACACATCATCAAGTCTAACAAAAAGACATGTTGCATCTTCCATATCTAGGTAAAACAAATTACTCCTAATTTGTTCACCTCTTCCTATCAGATTTCCATCAGTGTCATAGATCTTAGTAGTTTTCATTCCAAATTCAACTTTGCAACTTACATTGCCTAACTATGATACACTCAAAAAGTTGTAGTTCAATCCTTTATCATAGTATGCATTATCACATGAAATTTTCTCTATGAGTTTAAAAGAACCTTTTCCTTTGATTTAACATGGAGCATCATTAAAAAATCTAACACTATTTCCATCATATTGTGTAAAGGTAATAAACTTACTTTTATCTCTTGTCATGTGATGTTAGCATCCACTGTCTATGATCCACTTGTCATTTTTGTTCACACAGGTAACCAACGTTCTTTCTTCATCTTCATATTTATTTGATTCATCCTTCATGGCCACATATACCACTTCATCATCATTCTCATCAGAATCTTCTTCAACAATGTAGCATCTTTTGCCTTTCTCCTTGTAGTCTTTGCTATCATCTTCCCTCTTTTTCATGTACTTGTTTCCTTCTTTTTAGTTCTTCTTCTATGTACATCTTGCAGCAATATGACCTACTTCATTACAATTGAAACATATGATAGGGAGCTTACCTTTGAATTTACCTTTACCTCTATGTAATCTCCAAGCTAGTAGTGCTTCTAACTGTTCCACATCTTCCTCGTCTGCCCTACTATCACTGGATGCATGTTTTTCCTTTCTTCTCTTTTTGCTTGATGTCTCCTCTTAGTGTCTTTTATTGTCATCTTAGCCTTGAAATAAGATTCAAGGTTCTTTGGTCTATAGTTATTAAAATTGGACATTTCAAATATAGTAAGTCTTCCCACTATTCCTTCAAAAGCTAGTGTGTTTCCTTGTACACACCTTAGCTCTTAGATAGCTGAAACTCTAATAGCATAGATAGGGAGAAGAGTTCTTAAGTATTTTTTGATGATAGTTTCTTCTTCTAATTGACCACCTAGACTTCTTATTGTGCTTACCACTTCTTTCATTCTTGCAGCATACTGAGTAGCATTTTACCCTTCCTCCATTTTTATGTCATCAAACTTTCCACTAAGGCTTTCTCTCTTTGTTCTCTAGAAATTATGATCTCCTCCATTGATATTTGATAAGGATTTCCACATCTTGAATGTAGTGTCACAATCTTTGATGTCATCATATTCTTCATAATTAAGTGCAAAGGCGATCTCCAACATTGCTTGATTGTGCTCCTTCTTTTTATTCAAATCATTTGCAGTAAGAGGTCCTACTGGATTTACATATTCTATTCCAATTAAGGTTTGTGTATAGTCACCTATTGATCCAAGGTACAATTTTATCGAACTCTACCATGCAAAAAATTTGTCTTGGTTGAGCTTGGGAAGTTCTCTTTTGGAAATCTTGATCTTTCTACTTCTAGTACCTTGAAACTAAATTAGCAGAAGGCTCTGATACCAATTGTTAGAAATGTTTTAGAATAACTGAGAGAGGGGGGTGAATTAGTTATTCAAGGTCCAAATGTCCTATTCAAACTTTTCACTAAGTATAGTGAGCCCATTCAACCATTCATTCATCCAAGCTTTAACTTTTCTAACTAGCAAGTTACTGTAAATCAACATGCAAGCATAACATATAAGAAATCAACACATAACACAGTGATTTATGTGGAAACTCAATTTGAGAAAAACCACCACTAAAATGCTACTCAATTCTCACTCTTTTGAAGTGATGCCTTATTAAAGGCTTACAAAACATTATTAAATGTGACCTTGTTAGAGGATTTAACCACCCTATTAGAAGTGGGCCTAGTTAGAGGACTTTAGAACATTCACTTGGAATGCCACCTTGTTAAAGGTTTTACAAATGGCTATTAAACCAACCTAAGTCTATAGTATTTTCATATCTAATACAATTGCTAGAGATTATTAGAAAATATTGAGCTAACTACAACATACAACTTAACTTGCAGATCTCAGATCACTTCTCAACTCATACCATTGCCCGACCTTCAATCACTGCAACTCTGACAGCTTGCCCTCTTTTCAAGTTTAGTCTCCTTGAGTCTCCATGCTCAATGTACTAGTGCAATCATCTCTTCATGACCATTTTTAGAATAAAAGCCTCTATTATTTTCCTTCTCCTAGATTTCTTCTCCTTGACACCCTTCTGACCACTTCGCGGTTTGGCACTTCAGTAGCAACATTATCAGCAACATTTGCTTCTTGGTCTATGACTCCTTAAATAGAAGTCTTGGAGTTCTTTTCCCGCTCAATTCTTCCACTCTTTAATTTCAATTCGTATGGATTAGGTAGGATTCATTGCATCTAACCCATATTTTGTTTCCTCTAGAAACTTCTTAAATAATCCTCTTGAATTTTCCTAAAAACTATTTACATAGAATTCTATGCCACTAGCTCATCATCCTTATTTTCCAACTTGTTCAAAAAATTTAAGGTAACCACTTTGTCAGCTTAGATTTAGAAAATCTTTGTCATTTGAAATAATGCAATAGCTCATCACTATTGAAATACTGGTTCTCAGCACATACTATGTTACTTGACATCAACTATGTTTTTCCTATTGCTCGACACTTGAAGATCACTCGGCACCAACTAAGAATTTCTGATGCTTAGCACCCGAACTTCACTTAGCACCTAAAGATCACTTAGAACACACTAGAATTCCTTGTTACTCAACTCCAATTGAGAATTTTCTCGGCTTCAACTAACTTACTCGACACCCACTAATGATCTTAGTTTAAGCTTTGCAGTCAACCTTGTTACAACTTATTCCTCCAATGTTTCTAAGTGTGACCATCCTCTATATATTTAAGTATGTTATAAATACATCATTTAACCATTGTCTTAACTGATCCTTGCACTTCATTTCAACATCATAACTCAACCCTTCCCTTAGGTACTCTTGTTACATCTTGTTGATCAAATCCTCTTCATCAATCAACTAAGTGATAGTACTTGGATCTCATAAGCAAATGTTAGTCCTACAAATAGTAGGTTTGACAACAATCTCCATCTTTGATCTTCAACAATGAGATTTTCAATCAAATTTCCAATAGCAAGATGACTCACAATCAAATACTACAATGAGTTGTAAAGTTGTGAATTAGTTCATAAAGGGATAACCATGAAGGAACAATTACAGTTCTAAAGCTATGAAGAGGAGCTCCAAATGCCATTTAGGTGGTGGTAGGTTGGTAGTTTGAGGAAAATTATTATCTACTCCTATTTTTTCAATATTACATTCTACTAGAATAAATTTACAAGTTTCACCTAGCATGAACTGAGAATTCAACAAAGGCTTTCAAATATTTTTGCATACATTTAGTGAACTAGTGATATATGGTGATTTTGAGGCTACATTGTATCAATATATTATTATATTGTTATGATGAATGGTAATTTAATGATTAGGAACCTAATAAATGTAGAGGTCCAAAGATGTGTAATTGTCATAGCATTAAGGATAAGATATTGAAATAGGGAGGTTTTCCCTTTGGAGAATGTGACAGTTATAGCATTATGGCAATAGTAGTGCTAAAGAAGATGAAAATAGGTGCTCCAAAATTCATGGCCTAAATGAGAAAATGGATTGCAAAATATGTATTATATTATGCAAGAAAGGGGCCTAAAAGTGAGTCTAAGGAATTCTTTGACCAAGCTCTAGGCGAGCTAGGCAATGCTCGACTAGGGACTGTCAGCAAAGAAAGAGCTCTCGAGAGAAAAGCTTGAAGAATGAAGACTTTACCTTTTGAGAGATTGAAGAGGGGTATGAGGAGGTTATAAATTTTGGAAGAGGAGTCCTAATGAATTTTTTTAGGTGTCTTAAAGGTGGGGACAACATGCAGCCAAGAAAGCCCTACCAAACCCTCAATTTTTCTTTTTTTGTTGTATGGTCTGTACACACCTTAAGACCTTGAAAATCCTTGAGAATGGGTCCTATGTATCAATTTTTATTAATGAAAAAGGTGTTGAAAATCTAATAAAAAGGACCTATTGTCCCTCAAAATCTAGGTGTAGGCCTAATTAGGGGCTCTCCTTGTAGCCCTTTTGTGAATAAATCTTGAAATCGAATACAAACCCATTGTTGTTATCCATTCAAGCATAGTAAAAGTGTTCCAATAACACCTTAGGATATCATAGAAACCTTTGTTGGACTGGGGAGTGCAATGGTACCCTAGTAGACCTATAAAATCTTTGGAGGGATACTATTCCTAGAAGAGTAAGGGAGTGATGTTGCAAGTTTGGATCAGTTAACCTGGTGAGTAGGTTGGGCAAGGTCAGTGGATGTTCTAAGTAGTAAGAGATCCTATAGACCACATAAGTGTATAGAAAACACCAAGATCCACATATAACATAAAAGGTTGCACGGGGACAAGGGTACTTGGGGTACTTAGGGTACGGGTATGGGTACGGGTACAGGTACAACTATTTTTTATAATAGGGGATGGGGGTACTTGGGTATGTCAAACTTTATTTTTAATTAAACTTTTATATTTATTGAAAACCTAAATTTATGAGTCATGACAATGATTTTTCAAATAAAAAACAGTGATAAAGTTTGCAAATGTAATGTATTTTTTTCAATTTCAGATTTGTTATATGTTTGTATTAATAATTTATGATAAATGTTTAGATGCATAAAATAGAAGGTAGGCTTTAAACATGAAGAAGATCATAAATCATACGATAATGACATATTGCAAATGATAAATTTTTGGCTTTAACACTGATAAAGTTTATTGCTGATCAATATTGTATCAAAAATTCAAACCGATTAGGTATTGAATTAAGCTTGTTAAACAAATAATAGAGAAGGAAAACTTTAACCATGAACAAGATCAATAATCATATGATGATGACATATTGGAAATGATAAAATTATGCTTAAATAGTGATAAAGTTTATTGTTAATCAATATTCTATCAAAGTTTTGAACTGATTAGGTATTGAATTAAGCTTGATAAGCAATGAGCTAATACACAAACAAAAAACCAAAAAAAAAAATTCAAAATATCAATCAAGGTCCTTAGCTATGATGCTCTCCACCGAGTACCCAATACTTGGGTATGTGGGTACGAGTACCAGGGGTGTGGGTACAAGTACCCATGCAACCTCATAATATATTATGATAACTGATAATGTCATACATGAATGAACATATAATATATTATGATAACCAATAATGTCATACCTTAACGAACATATAATATATTATGTTAACCAATAATGTCATACATGAAGGAACATATAATATATTATGATAACCAATAATGTCATACATGAACAAACATATAATAGAAAATGATAACTAGTAATGTCATATATTAACAAACACATAATATATTATGATAACCAATAATGTCGTACATGAACAAACATATCATATATTAACCAATAATGTCATAAGTCTAATAATGTCATGCATCAAATAAATGTCATACATCAAATATAAAATGTCATATATACATCAAATGTATATCGAATATGTATGTCTATCAACTATATCTTCTCTTTCCCACAAGGGGAAGGAAATAGATCTTTAGAGGTCTTCGGTCGTCGTGTGGAGGGAGATAGTGGCAATGATGGGGTCTTCCTCACATGCTCTCTCATCCTCTTGTTGAAGCTCTTCTCTAACTCGAGCTGATACAAACAAAGTAGATATGAATTAATAATTATTATACATTGAAATCAAATATATGTACACACACAATTAATTATTTTCTTACAGCCATCATATAGTCGGTCTACAAGTCCACCTCGAAGGCTCATGGATGATTGGTTGTGACAAGACCCTACAACAATTCAATCCATATAATCAATTTATAAATGACGTTAGAAATTTCAATACTAAATATTATAAACAATAACTAAAACAAATAAAATTCTTTCATACCTCAGTCAATAGTTGTGAACTAGCCATAGCTATAGCCACTCCATAATCGATGAACTGCCGAAGATGAGGAGTCTCAAATGTCAAGAGCTACATGTCATACAATACATGTTACATGTAACATGAAATATGAAACAAATATAATGAAATGAATTAAATTAACATGAAACAAATGTACCTCTAGAAAGCTTGTATAACATCTAGGCTCAGAGTCCATAATGAATGTTGATGGTCCTGTAGAGAACTGATGCACATGCATAATTTTTTTTGTCAATCCTTCATATGATTACTTAATAGATATATGTATTAATTTAAATGATTAAATCAATAAATACCTCTAGACTCATCGACGAGACAAAAAATAGGGCCAGGGGATCGCTACTAGGGCCACCAACACTCTGACCCTAAATTTTGAATAATGTCAATACATGCTAATTAATTAGTCATTCACTAAACATATGAAATGTGATCCAACTAGTTTATTATAATTGTAATTTACCTGTGTGTCAATGCCAAATGTCTCATTCAAGAACTGATCAGTCACTAGCCCATCATCAATACCATCTTTGGCATGACTACCAAATGTGCATAAGGATCCACATGATGTGCACATGTGACTGCAATGTGTAGAAGGCTCCTCCTTAACTAATGGACTCGTGCAATGAATGAGGGTCAACATCAAAGTACTAATAGTCCCTAGAGTGCTAGCCTCTACATGTTCCTTCACAACTAAAGGAATAGTCACATGCTCACCTTGTGGCTTGACCATAGGTGCCCAAACTACATTAGGGTCACAATGTTCCCTGGCTTCTCAAATGATGACCCCCCACCTCTACCGGAAGAGTCTAATATATCAAAATAATTGGGGATCTCCCCAAGGACAAACTCACAATATAATTTCCTTAAGAAATACGTTGGGACCTCGTGATTATTACAAGGAGGGGCATCAAAAACCATCCACCATCTATCCCAAAAATTATTTCTAATACCATCATGTATGCACCAATGGATGGGGAACCATTAGTAGTCTCTCTAATAGTATCTTGCTCACCAAGCTTTCTAAATAATGCACAAATCCTACCTTTTGGTATATCTTTTTTTTTAGCATCTTGATATTATAATTTATTTGCATAATATCTTTTTTGTTCATCCCTCTTAACCCACCAAACATCTAACTAACCACTAACAGAAGCTATCTGGGTCTTAATGGACTCGAGGGAGGATGCCAATTGAGCTCTCATTGGATTGGTTTGTCCACAAGCTTTCAACCTACCAATGAGTGCTTCTAATTCATTTTTGCCTCTTTCTATTTCATTTATTATGTTTTCTTGTGTGCTAGGAGGAGGTCTTGAAATTGGTTCAAGTTGCAGAAGTTGTTGTTCTTGTTGTGGAGGGTTTTGATTCTCATCTTGTTGAGGGTTTTGGTTTAAATCTTGTTGAGGGTTTTGTTTTTGATCTTCTTGGGGATTTTCCGGTTCATTATTCATATTTCCTAATTAGAAATCAATTGAAATCTAAATAAATAAACAAATTTAAAGAAAAATTGAAAAAAAAACCTACAAAACAATATAAAAAACATATAAGACAATGCAAAATGAAGGTTAGACAACATACAATGTGCTCATGATCTCGAACTTTGATGGCAAGGAGGCATATTGGCAAGGTGGGTGGTGAAAGCCTTCTATTCTTTCAATCCGCATACGCGCTTTGAGGAGGGGAAGTAGGAAAATAGAGAAAAAATGAATGGGTTGTGGGTATGCAGCCCATTTATAATAATTTAGGTTTTTATAGAGCGTGTATGCGTTATTGAAAATTAGAAAAAGAAAAAACACCACAGCTTGGTGCACCTACCCCTCTTCCAATATACTCTTTTACTATTACGCACGCGCGTGTGTGTGCACACGCATAGGCACATGCATATGTGCACACACGTGCGCGCACACACACACACACACACACACACACACACACACACAGAGAGAGAGAGAGAGAGAGAGAGAGAGAGAGAGAGAGAGAGAGAGAGAGAGAGAGAGAGAGAGAGAGAGAGAGAGAGAGAGAGTCTCCATTTCTCCTTATGCTATTCATTTACTACCTCTCTCTTCCTATCCCCTTCTCTCCCTCCCTCCCTTCCTTCCTTTCTTTTGCACTTATAAATTCTTAATTAGCGTGTACACTCTATACTGCACCTACCTTATATTTTATGTATTAAGCATGCATAATAGTGTGATCTTACTATAGGCCATACACACTTCATAATGCATTGGAATTAACCAAGCCCAAGGATTGGATTTTCCTTGGAGATCTAAGCCAAAGGTTTGGTGGTCTCAAATGGATCCAAGATGTGTTTTCTAGCAAGCAAACCAAAAATGTTCAATTTATTTTGTATGTGCTCCATAAGGTTTTGTCATGGCTGGATATTGATAAAATCAAATTACATGACATTGTAGATCTATGTGTTAGTTATATAACCATATAATTTATTTTGAATTCAAATTATTCTAAACCTTTCAAATATAATTTCTTTTCAATGTATGCCAATTTTCTCTCAAAAACCAACATGTAGTATGCCCATTTTCTCATAATAATTTTTAGGGGAAGCACATAGGCATTTCATATTTTCAAGATGTGTCCACTTAGAAAATTCATTAAAAAATAATACAATTAAAAAATTACCCAACAATATGGGATAAACTTCATGTTGTTAGGTAACTTCTGACTAGAGCAATTAAGGAATTTCAAATTTTTTTAAAGCATTTTAGGGGGACCACACTTGACACTATTTTATGTTTTTTATTGAAAAACAGAACCACATTGTGTGGCCCTCTTTTTTTAGGGCCTTAAACTCCACCATTAAAAATAAAAATTAGTAGTTTAGAAACTAGATTTGAAGGACTACGATTTTTATTTTTATTATATCTTAAAATTTGGTTTGTAACCATCTTCAAATTCTTGTCAAAGTCCACAAATTGTTGATTTCTTTAAAAAAAAGAAAAGTGGCATCTTATACCCCCCTTTTGGCACCACAACTTTGTACGCTTACCCTTATAGCCATTCATCATCAATCCTTGAGTTGCACTCTTTCATTAGATTTATTTTAAGTGATTTATTTACTTCAGTCCAATTATCAATCCTTAGTCTATTATTTAAGTCCAATTATATGCTTAATTGATTTCATTTATTTAATTAACTTAAATAATTATATGCAACATATTTATTTATTGATGTGAATAGGGAGTTTTACTTATTTGATTCATGTAGGTCCCATTCACACTACTATACTTAAGCTTATTTAAAGTTTACTTAAGATGCATATCATTTAATATCTCAAGTTTTATGGTTAAGACAAGTCATAATTTTATATAGTCTTATCTACCGTATTGTACATATAATCAAAGGGTTCTCCATTATACGATAAGTACATGTAACTCTATTGTGCATTTGCATCTTTTGAATATAATTATATTATTATCTCATAATTTTTTCCACTTATACTTTCTTTGAAGCTCTACGAACTTGAATGTCTAAACCTATAACCAAATTATACATGGTTTAGAACATGTTATATACCGACTCTTGTAATTTTATTCTTTCTTATAATATTATGATGATGTTTTTGATTAACTAAAATAGGTTTTTTAGAGGGGTTCCTGAAACCCACCAGTTAACAACATAAAATCTACTAAAATTTCAGATCTAGCAACCAAGCAATATAAAAAATAATAGGCCTAACCCGACCATCGAATGGAAGCAAAAAACAAAAGGCCAAAAGCCAAGAAACAAGCAAAAACTAGGAGAAATGATCAGGATTCTAATTCTTTAGCCAACTCTACTTTCTTGAGCTTCATCTCTTCCTTGGCCTTACCCTTGTCAATCTTTAATTGGCTATCATCCTAGGAAGCTTCCTCTTCCATGTTCCTCTTTTCCACCCTCCTTTTTCTGTTTGGGTTTTCCCCCTACAAAGATGCATCCTCATTAGTCACCTTGGTTTCCTCAATGTCCTTATCCTCCTTCCACTTTTTATTTTCCTCCATCATCCTGTACAACTGAATGATGTTATCATGTAGACCTTTAATTATGTTAAGGCTCTGATTAGCCAATCTATGGAGCATGGTCTCTATACTTTCCACCCTTTTTTACATCTCTAAAAACCTAGCATCCAGCTTGGCAATTCTAACATTCTCTTCCACCCCTTCTGATCTTTCCTGCCCCTGCAACTTTGACTTGATCTCTTCAATTTCATGGAAGATCCATTTAATGGACCAAAAATTATCCACCAAATTTTTGTGGGCATTGTTAATGAGGTTCATACCCATTTCCCAAACATTGTCACTAAGAATCACCAAAGCTGGGTCAATAAGCTCTTCCAACTAAATTTTGCCATCCCTTCCCTCTAGCACCTTTGGGTTAATGTGTTCTCTGACAAGACCCATTTTCATTGTATTGTGTGAAAGTTCCTCCATGCATATTTCCTTCCTTTTGCATCCAGAGAAACCGTCGTATTAACCAAGCCCTCTTGTTCCTTCCTCTCTTCCAGTGCCTTAGACGTGCTCTCCTTACCCTTTCCATGAGCCCTCCCAGCTTCCTTCTCCCCTCCTCTTTTCCTTTTGACCGAGCTATCCACCTTCCTACTTACCTATGCCTTACTAGTTCCCTCCTCTCTTGCATTGCCTTCCTTATCTGTGTCCATCACCTCTTCCTCATCATTATAATAATCCTTCAAGTCCTCTTCCTTCTTCAACCTTTTCTCCAATCCTTTCCCCGGCTTCTCTTTCTTCTTCTTACCCACATCCTTCATGATTTTTGCCAACTCCTCTTCATCTTTTGAGTGCATACTAGCACTATCCTCCATGTCCAATGGGAGGTAGGAGCTCTTTGTCTCTTCAGAAGACACCGCCTTCTGGGCAATAGCCCTTCTATGAGTTTGAGCTTTAAAATGCTCATATATGAGTAATAACAAACCCTCATGGAAGGTAGCGTTAGAGTACACTTTCTTCTTATAATCCATTATACTCTTATTTGCAGAGAAAAACAAATAGAAGGGGATGAAAATTTTCGTTCCATACCTAAAATGATTTAGGATAACGAATTTAAAACTTTGGGGGGAAAGCGCAACCCTATACCCCAGGCTAGTAGAGTAGGTACTTGGCACGAAAGTCTCATAAGGGAAACAGGCCTATAGCCATTCTCCACTCCAAAGGCGAATCAAACTTGTGACCTCAAGGAAGTAAACCTCAAGGCACAGACCAACTCACCTACAAGTGGCAACTAATGTTATGATGATGTTGTTGATCTCTAAATAATTTATTTCTACCATATTCTCAATATATTGAACAAACTTTATTGAACTATTCAATAAATCAATATATATATATATAAACCACACAACTAAATTGATCATTAAAATGAAATATAAAAGATATGCTATATCATGCATCTTTTATCTAAATGAATATAAAAGATAACTAAAATCATCAATTTTTACATATCCTTTTGCTCTCATGTCCTTATAATGGATCACAAGAATAAGCCAAAACGTTAACATTAAAATTCTTACACAATGAAAAATTTAATAGCATTACTTTCTATACTTGATAGATTGTGGAAATCTGCCTACCCTTATAATGCACCTATAAAACCAAGTTTTTTTATCACTAATATATAATAATATCAAAGAACCTAAATATATAATATTTACTTTATCATTCAATTCAGTCCATAAATATTTAATTTCTGAAAACAAATTTTGCTACTTCAAATACACGTTTTGAATTTTGATATTATTTCTAAATAAATTTGCGGATACTAACCAAACAAATCATAGTAATTTTTTTAAAAGCAAGTGATACTACTCTGACTCTTATTTCTAGATTTTCTAAATTATTGTAAACAGCTTTCTTTTAAAAAAACCCTATTATTAAAATACTCTAAAACTTAAGTCATATCACATGGCAAGAATGGTTGCATTAAACACATGGTCCACGCCGTACATGGTATAAAATAATAGTAACGCATGAGTAACACAAGAAATATTCAAAAGATGATATAAAAAACAATAAAAATAATAATAATTGGATGAAAAACCTCTAACACTTCATCCAATATTGTCGGTAATCTTTTATTACATAGTTTTGGTCACAATCTCCACTGTTTCATTTTTCAATACAATAAAATAATGTTCAGATGCTCCGATTTTTCATGCTGTGATTTGTCTGATTCCTGCCTGGAATAATATATAAGAAATTGTGTTGTGGTCTTCACTCTTCACTATACCGATCTAAAAAATCTTGATTCACTAGGAAAGCTATAATAAACTATTGAATTTGTGTATGTAAATAAATAAATGGTTCAAAGACAATATGTCACCAAATGCATAGATTGCGTGCAGGGCGGACAACATGATTGCTAATTATGTTACTACTTGGGGGTTTTTAAAGCATTTAGTTGTGTGGTTTATATATAGTGAGTATCAAAGATAAACCAAAATAACTGTGGTTTATATGTTTATATAATGAGTATATAAATGTTTTTGGTTTATATATAATGACTATATAATTTGTTTTTTTTTTTTTCAGTAATATTAGATTGAACAATATGGATTATGTTTGTGGTTATGGTTATGGTTATGATTATGATTATTATGAGACAAATTGAAATTGTATGTTTATATAAATTTTAAAAATTTATGAATATATTAATAAATGTATCATAATAATTCTGATGCAATATTTTACTTTGGTAAAAAAATTGAAATAGAGAAGATTAGATCTAAGAGAAGGAATATAGTTTCTAAGATTTTCTTATTGTAAAATGGATGCCAGAGATCACGAGTTCAATAAAGGTATTTCCATATAAGATATTTAGTTTCTTATTGTTGTAGCAAGCTCTATGTTAATTAAAATTGAAGTCGAATAAGTAGTTGGCCTTATGAGACTTATCATTTTCTAGTTTACAATAGATTTTGATAAATGAATCATCCATTTAGATAAAAATGCCATTTAATCATTAGAAGGCTCAACTTTTAGGCAACATATTGTCAACAAAGTCAAATATTTGATAATATTTGGCTTTGTTGCCAATATTTTGCCTAAAAGTTGAAATGCTACAAAAGTGAAATTCTACAACCTAAGATATACTAAAACTGACCTATAATTATTTTCTATTATTTAATAAAGAAAGGATATTAGCCTCTAAACATGAGAAATAAACATTTTGAAGGCAATTAACATTTTTACACTTGTCAATTTCTTTATATGTTTAAGAACAATCTTTCAATATTTGACTTGATGTACTTCTTAGGTCATATCATCTTAGTTACAATACAAAACTATTTTGATCAAAACATAATAGAAAATATGCAACATAAATGAATCAACTTTTCTTAGTATGAAGATAGCCATTAAACAAGTAAGCATGCAAAGCCTGAAATCAAAAAGCCTAAAACACCATGCAAACTAAGTATTTTCTTCATTTTTCATCTTGGATTTTCTACTATGTATCCTGATCACTAAATCTACAAGCTTTGTTATCTTTTTCTTTTTCCCAAAAAAATTACTCAAAGTATCTACATTCTACATATTAAAATAAATGACATAAAGATTCACATTAATGATATTATTTTAGGATTGCATCTTTAAGAAATCAATTATTTCATTATTTAATATTGTACAACACATTTTATTTTTATTTTTAATTCATTAACAACAAAAAAATCATTCTAAATTTAATGACGAATAGAATAATATAACAAACTTCCTTTCACATTTCAATGATAACATTGAAGGCATCATAGAACATGGATTTTGTACACGAATTTGTTATAGAATATGTATTTTTATATTGTGAGAGGAATCCTATAATTACAAGTAATGTCAAAGATACATTTCCTAGAGGAATACTTATATTTCTTCGGTCATAGTTTCTGTCAACACTATTACTAAGCTTCTTTAGGTTAAATGTTTGAGTCTATGTAATCTATAACTAGAAGAAAAGGTGTTGAAGTGTGACTATTCTAAAAGGAGAACATTACTATCCTAGACTAGGTGGTGGGCGAGCTCAAATTTTTATTTATATGTTTTTCTTAATTCTATATAAACTCACTACATATTAATGATAGATTTTATAATATTTCATTATATCTAATTATATCTTTGTAACTTTGGAGATTATAACTACATTTTTTTACCTTTATGCAATTTTTTGGTTGGCATGGTAAAAGTGCTTAGGCCACACTTCCATCTCAGATAGCAGATGGATGATGTTCGATGGCTTTGAAGACTGGATCTTACAAAAGACACATGCTCAAGGCATCTTGATAAATCTTCAATGATGAAATGTAAACTATCATTGTGAGATGATCATTATGATATAATTATGAAAATGAGTAATGTATCTTTAATGATTTTAATGCACTTGATATACATGCATATTTGATGGATGTCTAATGTGTAGATCAACATCTTGGTATTATAACATGCAATTGCATTTGGTATGGTAATGAGTTGTTAATTTGGATTATGACTTTTCAAACCAAGTTCTATTTTGTTAATTCCATTTTTTCAGCATTTGTATGATGTGACATTTACTGACTAGGACAAAGTTCTTAACAATTTTTTGAGGATAAATTATAATAATACCTTTTAATGTTTGGTTAGCCACTACAAATCATTCTTGTGAGATGTTTTTCTCTTTTACTCAAGTTTTCACCAATTTATCTATATATCTTTATTTCTCAATATTTATTGTATCATGCCAAACTAGGACAGTTGAAGGATTCACGAGTTCTTCTAATTATAAAATCAAGATACTAGTTGTCAAAAATCATGATAGTTTTATTTAATTTATCCCTAGATTTCAAATTTGCGACAAGTGTGTTAGCCTTAGTGATTACACTCTTACTCCATATTTCTTTCATTACTATTTCATTTCCTTATAAAGTCTTTTTCTACATCCCCATTGGAAATAAGATAAGTATTTTGATATATATTCACTAGTCTTTCATTTTGATTATTCTTGCAATAATGCTCTAACATTAAATTTACTCAATGTTTGATATTATTATAGAAGATATAATGAACATTGATTCTAGAGAGGTATAATACATAAAATAGAGATAATTGTAGTATTTATTAGATATCTGCAAACCTTCTTCTATATTGTTTTAGATTGACTATCTCTTAAGATAATGGACAAATTTTATTTTTTGTAATATATATTTGTTAAATTTGTACTTGTTCTCCACCATCTTCTACATTAACTCTAATTAGATTATTGTTGCTAAATAAATCAGCTAACTTTGATTTTCTTGATCTACGTTCTCTCTTTTTCAAAATCCTTTCACATGAAATGTTAATATTAATACTTTTTGAAAGCTTCCTTATATTTTTCCATTCGTAGATTCTCATTTATGACATGTTTATTCATATAGAATTAAGTTCCCTATTTTTTTTATTTAAACGAATTTCTCTAACTTCTACACCATCAACTGAAATCATTAAAATACTTTTATTCAATTATCCTTGACCTACACAAAAAATTATAATTTTATTCACTTTTGTTTTGATGATGGGTTCATACCTTCCGGGTTACCCAACAAAGGCACAAAGTCTGTGAGCTCCCACTCAATAAAGGCCACCACATAAGCATTTTAGCAACCCAATAAGGGCACATTCATACTTGAAACCTCTTTGTCTAAGAGCCAAAGACTAAGGGGTATCCATTTTGCCAAAACTGCACAGAGCACGATCTCAACTTCATCCCTTATTATATCCAACCTTACAGATTTCATTCACATTTTACTTGTCTGCATATTGAACAAATAGAAATCAATTTTAAATCTGTCAAATTATGGTTAGAACACATTTTCATATATCATTTCAAAGCTGTGTCCCTACCTAATCAAAGAGTTTTACTTTAAGGATCAACTTTGTTCAATCACCTCCAATATGATTTTAAAACAAATATTTTTTCTCTTGCTTCCTTGTTGTGTTTACTCAACATAGGGACCTTCATCCACTTGTTGACCATAGGTGGGCAATCAAAATCTAACCAAACTACCCTAATTACTCAATAGAAAAAGCCAAGTGGTAACATAGCTGGGATGTGTATAGCATGGCCCCTTGGAGTCTACACGTTTGCTCACATGCTGTTAATGTTGTTTTGATATATAAAATTTTAATTGATTATTAGATTTAGAACTTTTCCTTATATATGATTTAAAGTCTGGAATCCTGGATACGTATTATACCAGGAATCATTCGAAACATACACATAAAAAGGCAGATAGCAGATTTTGTCATAAAGCAGTTTAGTGCATGTGAATAAAGCAAAATGCAAACTAATTACAGCTTTGATCAGAACATCTAAACATTATAAAATAAAATAATAAAATGAAACAATGGAGATTATCATCAGTAGGCTTAGACAAGATAAATGTAATAAAATATTCACTACAAGATGGTGGAGCATCAAATTAAAATCAATGAAGTCGTCCCTTTCATATTTCAGTTTGTTTAATCAGACGCTTTGAAAATTTATAGCCAAGTGGTATTATTATTATTTGATAGCCTCTTCGTGTGCGACGTGCATCATGAGTTAAATGGAAATATTCTTCCCATGTGATATGAATTTTGTCGAAGAATATTTTAACAATAAGTTTGTAGTAGCTTAGAAAATATAGAATAAAGAATAACAAAGCGTAGAATCTATTTTTCTTTTTAATGGATAAATGTTCTCATTTATATACAAAATAAGTTACACTCCTACATTTAAAATGGTGTAGGATTAGAAGCTGTAACAATATAGACAAGAGCTGTACAGCAGGGAGTTCTTTTAAAGAAGAGCAAAGAAAGTTGTTTTTTCTGCAAAGTTATTTTGATTATTATTGTCAAAGATTGCAAGGACAATTTTATTTATACAATTATGTTGATTAGATTCATGCTATAGTCAACATGATGACTTATCCAATGTTGCTTCTCCAGAGGAAATCTAAAAAGGACACACACCTATCCTATGCCAAAACATTGTGGAACATGGCTATTTGCTTTGGCTAGTGTTAAGAGCTGTTTTTTACATGTGAACATTTGCTTGGCCAATTAAGCTCGATTGTAACTAAATATGGGAAAAGTAGCTTGATAGTAACATATTTAAATATTTACTATTCAAGGTGTAAAGGCTTAATTTGATAGAGATGAGATGTAGCAAAATTGTTAAGAGTTCTATAATAGCAATTTGGATGTGTTGGACTTATCAAATACTGAAAAGTTTGATTGTATATGCGTAGGACAATATATAATTGCTACTTTTTAGAAAGAGAATATATCACTTTAGATAAAAGATATAATAGTACACAAAATTAAATATTCACATTTACAATAAAAATAAATGATTGAATTCTATTATGTCAATATCATTACAAAATTTTATGTTTATTCAATTGCATTTGGGATTTTATGTCTTGTTTTCACAAGAGCCTAAACGCATTTTAATGTACGTAGGGAAAACTATGTTTTTTAGCTATATGCTAATGATGAATATTCACATATATGAATTTCAACTTGTAAAGAAAATTTCTATTTAAGAAATCTATACCTCAAATAAGTGTATCATGTGAATAACGATGAGGGAATGGAATTAATTTACACCAATGGATAAAAGAAATTGGATGGGGTTTCATGTGCAACTCTTGAAGGTGAAATTTTGCAAGTTTGATGAACATGTATTTTAAGATAAAAAAACACAAAAACAATTATGAGATCATAGTCTTGTTTCATGTGCTTAGATGATCTCTTCGAATGTGTCATTTCATGCAAATATTTTTTATAACTCAACTTTGAAACCTTTTTTTGTGTGCATTTGCTAGGAACCTTACCACTCATCATTAACATTTGCAAACCAAATGATGGTGCACAATGTGGTATTAAATCTTGTATAAAAGAAAGCATATAGTTGCTTTCAATCACAAATCACAAATTTTCTTTAAATTTTTTTACGATATCCTCAATGAAGGTGAAGTAATCACAAATTTGAGGCTTGAACTAAATAAAGCACCCTAATAAAGGTCTTATTTACAGAATCTACCTTTACATATTTATCAAAAAAAGTTATGTCAAAATATCCTTAATTTTAAGGACTATACTCTCTCATACCAAAAAGTTTTCTTCCCATTCTCTCTTATCATTATTTATGATCAAGACTATCTACCAAAGTTAATGCACAATATCTTTGAAAGTGACATCAACTAAAATTTATGATGGACATATATGGATAATTGAAATTAATTTATTCTTTTCCCAAAAAGTATTTATTTTTTTAGTGTCTATTAACATTTCTTAATTGGATTTTGAATGAACTTCCTAAATAATTTAAAACATGTTCATTAAAAATAAAATTCATCGAAAACTTTCTCTAAGAAAAAATATTTCCTTCCAAGTTTCATCATGTTATGTGATACAAGAAATCCCCATCTTTAATACTTTAACCACAAGACTATTCCACCCTAATAGAAAAAACTATAATTTAAAATCTTGCAATTTTGATGAATAAGGGAATTTTTTTTTTTTCAATTTTAGGAAGGTGACAATCAGATTAGATTTTTTGTGTGCAATTCTACCATTATTGTGGGCCCTCCATTTTCATGTAAATGTTCCTTGTCACTCATATTCACTTCTTCCTTTTTATGTGCATTTGAAACAATATCAACAATTATTTTAGAAACTCACCACTCATAATAGAACCCAAAAACCAAATAATCGTCAAGATCATGAAATTTTTGAGACCATCTAAGTAATAAAGGTGTACTAAATTAGGTTTAATGAGATTTGCACCCTATATGTGAATGTTGTTCAAGCAAAAATACATGATGTAATTAGAGATTATAATAAAATTCTTTAATCAGCTACACCATATTGTATTTAGTATGATAAAAAAACAAATAAGACATGCCTAAAATATTGATCTTACATTAAAAAAATTATGTTAACTTGGAAGTGTTTGTCAATGTTTATTTTGTGCAAAATCACCTTCTCCTTACGTAACTCTTAATAGAAGAAATCTAGTTAATGAAAGATATCATATTTTGAGTGCCATAGAAGGGGGTTCATAAAATAGTGAATTGAAGTTGAAGATAAAATATTTTAAATGGAAAAAACATGGTAGGAAAACACACAACTTGCAATATTGATGCAGCAAAGATCCGAGGGTACCCCTACTGGATGTAATATGAATCCCTACAAATAACCACACATCAAAAACACAACAAAAATGCAAGATCTGATACCAATTCTCAAGAATTTATTCATAAAATAACTATTTACATGCAATGTGCTTGAGTGTAAGGCCTTTTGGGTTAGGGCCAAATACACTAGCAATTACAAATAGTTCTCTAAGATCCCTAAAGATCCAACTCAACACTAGCTAGTCCAGATCTATGCTCTAGTAGAAACCTGCAAGGAAGATCTCAACTTGTGCAAACAAGCCCACCAAGCAATCTCCTTGTTTCCTGAGCCTTAACTACTAGCCCTTCACGAAATTTTCTCCTCCACTTCATCCTCTCCTCCAAGCTAGATGATCTAATGACTTAAGACTCCACAAAACCCCTACTTATACCCAACTAAGCCACAAGTAAGCCTATCCCATTAAAAACTAAAGTAAACCCTTAGATTAAATGTCCACACAAGCCACAAGTTAGTTTCAACACAAGTTAAATACCTACACACAAATTAAATGCACATGGTTGGCCCATAGACAACTCCATTAACACAGAACCAAGACCAAATTGAGCATCAGAGAAACTACATTGAGTATGAACAACTCCATGAGCATAATCGATCCCCTCATCAACCAAACCAACTTGAGAAACACTACTACCGAGTTCTTAGTGTAAGCTAAGCCACAATATACACTGAGTTCTTCCTTTGATGACTGAGTCCCTTCAATAATTGGGATACTCAGTTAATAAAACAACCATAAATAACTTAGCATCAATCAAGCCACCCCACTTCCTTTTATTGAGTCCTCCAACTACAAGGTCAAACCACACCAACATGTAAGATTACTAGCCAACCAAGGATGCTCTTGTATCAGACACCCCAAGTTTGAAAAGATGTTCTTAATTTAGCTGGAAAACATCTATTGGATTTCAGCACATAAATCCCAAATTTGTTCTTCACATACATATCCTCCAAATCCTTAACTTGTACACTCTTTCCCTTGATCTTCTTATGCTTCTTCACATCCATCCTCAGTGTTCTATAGGTCTTCCTTCCACACTGATCTCTAACCCTCTTAGAATCCTTCAACTCAACTCAGCTACCAATACCCAATTCCTTCTAGAAAGCTCTTCATTCTACAAAGGAATCAAGGAATGCTTCCTACCACCTTCCATAATTGTAAACACATTCTTGATATAATCATGCATAACCCTACAATCATATTGCCAAGGTCTACCAAGAAAAAAAGGGTAGCTATTCATGTCCACAATATCACACAACACTTAATCCTTATACTGTCCAATCTGGAAACCAACAAGGCATTGCTCCCTCACTTACAAAGAAAGCTCACCTTGCAACTAACCAATCCTATAAGGATAAGGATGTTTCATTCTTCTCAAACCAAGTTTTTGAACCATCTCCTCAGCAACAAGGTTGTCAATACTACCACCATCCACAATCACATTGCAAACTCTACCACCAGACTTACAACAAGTCTTGAAAAAACTAGTCCTTTGACAAGATTCCAGTTTCCTCTAACCAGTTAGTACTCGTCAAGCTAGTAAATTCTTTCCTTACTCAAGTTCACTAGTAGGTTTATTAGCCTCATTCACAATAGCAACTCTTCTATCACCAGCCTTAGGACATTCATAAGATTTGTTTCCTACTTCACCACATCTATAGCAAGTACCCATAAACTCACCTCAACCTGCCCTTCACTTCTAATCAATACGTTTTGGTTCATCTTCAACACTCATTTAATATTTTGCTAAGTTATCGTGCTTCTCCTTCCCTCTGGAATCACCTTGAATTTTCCTGTTCAACTTAAAAATCTACCTTCAAGGCATACTGATAAGAATCCTCAACCAAATCAATCTTCAACATGCCAACCTCATCTTGGATTTTGAATCTCAAACCATTAATGTACTGAGCTACCTTCTCCTTTGAAAATTATCTATGCCTAGACCGAATAGTCAACTTGTAGGACTCCTCAGTATAATCTTTCACAAACATATCTTTCTGTTTCAAATTTTGCAATGTCTTGAACAACTCAAGTTCTTAATCATCAGGAATGAACTTAAGTTTCAACTTGGTTACCATCAACTTTCATCTAGTGATCTTCATTTCACCGTCCTCCTCTCTGTCTCTTTGTAGTTTTTTCCATCAAAGAGAATCATGTCCTTTCAACTTAGTTTGTTCCAACCTTACTCTATGTGAATCCTCAATATCCTCAAGCTCAAACTAGTCTTCCAATTCACCAATCTAATCAATTAGGTCTTCAGGATTCAAAGGACCTAAGAAATTATAAACCTCCATCTTATGCTTCAACATCAACTGAGATCCAAGTCTAGCAAATTGACCAACTCTATTTCCCATATGTAGCTCCAAATGATCAATTCTACTTGATCCAACTACATCAAAGTCTTCAACAGATTCCTCATAACCATCTTTAGTACCCAAATGTTGAGGTACACCACCTATAATACTTATGATCTTGGCTATCATATCACTCTTCATTAGTGCAATCTCAGATCTAAATTCTTCTTTAATCTTCTCTAAGATCCTTTATTCCACAACATCACTAGATCATTAATTGCCCTAGGGTCCAATATTCTTAGAGGTATCTTCCAAGATTATTGCAAGCCCAAATCAATAAATCCACAAATCCAAAAGATCAATCATCTCCACAATATCAACCTTCTATTCTAGCCTTCACTCAAGTCCTAGTATAAATTGCCTCAACTTCAGCACTCATTCTACACACTCAGGAACAACTGAACTCTACTACCACATGATGCAACAAAGATTTGAGGGTACCCCTACTGGAGGTAATCTGGATCCCCACAAATAACCACATTATGAAAACACAACAACAATAGAAGATTTAATACCAATTCTTGAGACTTTATTCATAAAATAACTATTAACATGCAATGTGCCCATCTATAAGGCCTTCATGGGTTAGGGCCAAATAAACAAGAAATTACAAAATAGTTCTACAAGATCCCTCAAGATCCAACTCAACACTAGCTAGTCAAGCTTGATGCTCTAGTAGAAACCTCCAAGGAAGATCTCAACTTGTGCTCGCAAGCCCACCAAGCAATCTCTTTGTTTCCTAAGCCTCAACTACTAGCTCTTCTCAAAATTTTCTCCTCCACTTCATCCTCTCCTCCAATTTGGATGATCTAATGACTTAAGACTCCACAAAAACCCCCTACATATACCCAACTAAAGAACAAGTCGGCCTAGCCCATTACAAATTAAAATAAATGCTTACATTAAATGCCCACGCAAGCCACAAGTCTACTACAACACAAATTAAATACAACGTTGACCCACAGACAACTTGGTTAACACAAAACCAAAACTAGACTAAGCATTAGAGAAATTACACCAAGTATCAACAACTCCACAAGCATAATCAAGCCCTTCATCGACCGAGCCAACTTGGGCAACACTACTGTTGAGTTCCTAGTATAATTTGAGCCATAGTATACACTGAGTTCTTTCTTTGATGATCGAGTCCCTTCAATAACCAAGCTACTTGGTTACAAAAACCATGAACAACTCAGTATCCACTGAGCCACACCTCTTCCTTTGATTGAGTCCTCCAACTCCAAGGTCAAACCACACCAACATGCACAATTTCTAGCTAACCAAGGATGCTCCTAAATCAAATATAGGTGTGATAAATGGTAACTCTCCACCACATTGCTCCTTAAGAAATCCAAAAAATTTCACACCTAAGTTTTTAAAGCCACATCATGCTTTTATTAGCACCATCAAGTTATAAACTAAGCATTATAGTTTCTCATAATTGTCCACCTCAAAGTAGCATGCTAAAAATAAAAATGCCCTAATTGCTAACTATTATTGCAAATGCATCAGGAGTTGTGCATTAGAATTTGGTGGACCTCTACAAGTCAATTGTAGGTGTTATACGAGTGTCAAAGGATGATTGTATAGATAGTACTAGAGAAACTAACTTCTCTAATATCTATGCACTTGGGATTTTTAGGATTTTATCCAAGTTATCATATGTGGATATAGAGTAGGTTGTTCCTTCTATTATTGGTGGGGGCCTTCACTAGGAAAATCAAAAGTGCACTAAACTTTTCAGTTTTAGACTTGAAAGTAGTTAATCTCTTCTATAGTTCATTTAGTGAATCTCTCCTTTTTTTATTATTCTAATTTAGTCCTAGATCAACTAGCTAACAAAGGATCTATGGAGACCTCTTTGGTTGAAAATATTGATGGACCTAGACCCAAATAGATTTTTTCATCTCTTTGGGGGCTAGAAAATAGAAAAATAAGGTCCATATAAATATTTTAGCTACAGCCAATGTCTTATTTTCCTTTACTTTGACCTATGAAGATGATTTATTAGCGGTTGTGGCATATGGCCCATGGATGTTGGGTAAGTCATATCCTTCACTTAAGCGGTGGGAAATTGAATTCTATTTCTTGGATTGGGTGTGTGATGCTACCCCAATTTATGTTAGAATCCCAAGTCTACCTATAGAGTTTTGGGATGAGGAAGTTTTAACATGGATAGTAACCTATTTTTGAGAGCTTTTGTTAGTAGATTCTATTATAAAAAAACTCAAAAGTTACTTATTATTGTGTGTACATATGCATTAATATCAAGCAATCTATTGATCTTCCTGTAGATATTTCTTAGATCTATGATGGGTGAATGGTCTTGGGCTTTGGGGTTTGGATCCATTTCATTTTTCTATATCTATTGTAAGAAGGTATATAAGTGAGTTAAGGCTTTCCCCAAGAATATTTGGCAGAAAAAGGACCTTGGTAAAACTATATCCTTGAGGGAGTCTATAGATAAATATGTTTTAATGTTAATACCTAATGAATTCCCTATGGGATCTTATGGTGAACTAGATATGTGGGAAGGACCTAATTATGGGGATATTAGTTTCGAAGGGAATGTTGAACAAAAACATCAGGGGAAATAGAGATTTTGAAAAACCCCAAAGACATTTGGACAATGGGTTGAATGAGAATGAGATAACCAATAGAATCATTTTGGTCCCACACTCATATAGACATAGGTATAGTATTAATTTTATTAGTTCTAAGGGATCAAATTATTGAGAGAGTGTTGAATAAATATTCAACCAAATAATCAAAATTTTAACATTCTAAACCTTTATCTCATCTCTCCTCTACATATATTCCTTCTCTAACTGGATTGATAAATTCTTTCCTTAACTAGATTAATATATTCTCCCCCCTTTAAAAATAAAGCCATAGGTGCTAGTACACACTAATTGTCTATTCTTTGAATCTTGACTTACCATTACCTACTACAACTGCTTTGCTAAGTACTAACCTCCAAACATCAATTAATAGTGATGAAGGGTAGTCCCCTTAATTCCATAAACACATTACAAAAAGAGAGAAACAACAATAATTTTTAAGAATAGACAATGGACTTCTTATTTAAAAGTATGAAATTATAGATTTTAGAAATGCAATATGCAAAGCTACATGGGCCTTTTTCTTACAATATTCTTCCAGATAGAGCTATGACAAACCCCCCAAAATTACTCTAGACAAACCTACAAGCCTTTCTTATATATGTAATTTTCCACTACATGGGAAGGTTCTAGATGTTTAGTCCTAATCCTTGAGGCCAACCAACCCTAAAATTATACTATATTCAAAATTAATTATAGAGTTTCAGCTCAAGACAATTACAAATTACATTTTCAAGAATCCCAACTTCTAGAGGTCATAACATTTTAGTCTTTGTTTAGTCTCCCTATTTTCTTTCTTCCTAAATAACTATGGCAAGAGCTCTAGTAGGAAAGATCTAGTTGATGGGAATTTAGCAATAGGGACTAGCATTGGTGATGCAAGGAATCTAGAAGCAAGGAGCTCGATAGGGAATGCAAGGAAGTCATAAATGAATTTTAATGGGATTCTAGAGTGGGAAGAAGTCAAATTTTTTTTTGGGTTTCTCTTCTAGAAGATGTGGGGTCACCAAATATAATCATTCTGATCCTTTGGCCAAGAGACCTATCCAAGCTAGGGACCCATTGTAGGATGTGGGCAAGGTTGTAGAAGGATCACATGTAGAGGAGTAGAAGGAGGAGGATTTTGAAGCGGGTCAAGAAAAGTGGTCTTCTTTATTTTGAAGAAGTTTCAAAGGAAAGTCTTCTTTTCCACCTATTACTTCAAAATCCTACTAGGAAAAAGGTGAATTTTGGATCTTTATGCCAAATTCAATTTTTGATTATCCTATTTTGACCATGAATTTTTCCCTTGTTGGAAAATTTGTAGGGGCACGCCTAGATATTGATGCTCTTAGAAATATGGTTAAAAGGAAATGGGCTATACATAGTCAAGTGGATATGGTGTTAATGATGAAAGGGTTATTTTCCTTTGTTTTTACTTGCAAGGAAGATTTAAATATGGTTCTATGTGTTGGTCCTTGGTCATTTGGCAACAACACTTTAATGATTAAAAAGTGGGAACCCAATATGGATTTTTCTGATGCTTTTTTCCTTACTGCTCTATTATGGGTTAGACTACCAAGACTCCCTCATGAGTTTTGGCATGAAGAAACTTTTAAAGGGATATATGGTTCATTCAATGAACTCATAGTTATTGATAATGTGATGGCTTCTAGGTCTAAACTTCATTATGCTAGAATCTATGTGAAAGTTGCTCATTTGAAGAACCTTCCCTAGAAGGTGGAATTAATTTCAAAACTTGGAAAATGGATGCAAGAGATAACCTTTGAAGATCTTCCTAATGCATGTTTTGTCTATAAAAAAATAGGGTCATTGGGCTAAAAATTATCCTATAAAAATAAAAAAATAAACCAAAGATGGTGAATATGGAAAAAAAGGTGGAAACAAAGATTCATAATAGGGTTTGGAAACCTAAAGTTATCTCGGATAAGGCAGTCGAAATGGAAGTAGACCAAGGTAATCAAAATAAGGAGATGATAATGGAAGAAGAGGAGATAACCCAGAACAATGAGAAAGTTAGGCTCAAGGACAAAGTGAAGTGTGAAAATCCAATGAACTAGATGGTTATTTATCAAAATACAGATTTTGAATTGGAAGAGATTGAAGATTTAGAGGAGGTTGAGGAAGGAGAAATTCTTGAGGAAAGAAATGGTCAACTCAATGAGATTGATATCTTAGAGGAATCATAAAATGAAGAATCTCAGTCCCTATTGAATCACCTATGTCAAAAGTTGTTTCTTGTTGAAAGTGTATTAGATTCTAAATGTTTGGATCTAATAACTAATAAGAAAGAACCTAAATAGAAATATGGTCAAAGAAAGAAAATAGAGAAAAAATCTAACCCTATACCTATAGGACATGAGACCCATAGAAGTAAAATAGAAATTGGCTCTCTTAAATTGAAACTAGATGTTGGAACTTTAGAGAAACCTAGTAGAAAATCTACTAGGAATAATAGAGAAAGTGAAAGCTTACAGAATATTGTTGATGGGAAACAAGCAACTATTCTGGATTTTACCCCTAAAAAATTATAATGAAAGTTATCACTTGGAATATTAGGGGGATAAACAATATAGATAAACTTGATATTGTTAAAAAAATTGTTAGAGATCACAAATCTAATATTTTGGTGCTCCAAGAAACTAAAATGGATAAAGACAAAGCTAAAAAATTAAAATCTTTTAATAATTACTATACATAGCTAGTAGTTCTGAAGGTGCTTATGGGGGAATGATAATTTTGTGGAAGCAGTCTTTGTTTGTTGGTACTTTGGTGGATGCAAATAAATATTTTATGGCGGTCAAGATTAAGAGTTTATCCCAAGATAACTATTGGTATGTTGTTAATGTGTATGCACCTAATAATAAGAATACTAGAAAAAAAATTGAGACTCCCTATCTAAGATTAAGAGTGTTGATTATTATGGTAGATGGTTATTTTTGGGGAATTTTAATGTTCCTCTTTATGAACATGAGAAAAATAGTGGAAATGCTAGTCAACTGGAAGGAAGACTGGATTTTATGGACTTTATAAATAATGAGGGATTAATGGACTTAGATTTTCAAGGGATTGATTTCACTTGGATTAATAAAAGAGTTAGAAATGATTGTATCCAAGCATATTTGGATAGAGTCCTTATATCTCTGGATTAAACTAAAGATTTTGTGTGTAATCTAAAGGCTATTTAGAAGATTACATTTATCCATTTTCCTCTTTTATTTATGGCAGAGGCTATTCAAGCTAGGAAGAATTTCTTGTTTAGATTTGAAAATATGTGGATGTAGTATCCACAGTTTGAGGATTGGCTAGAAGAATAATGGAACATTAATATTGAATGAACGACTTTATTCCATGTTGCTTCTAAACTCAAAAATGTTAAAAAGAAAGTTAGAGAATGAAATAAAAGATACTTTGGGAATATATTTGAAAGTAAATCAAATATTAAATATGATCTAAAAGTTATCCAAGACAAAATTCAGTAGGAGGGATACTTGATGGAATTGGTGAAGGAAGAAAATGAAAAGTTGGGGGAGTACCATGCTATCATTTCTAAGGAAGAGATCTATTGGAGATAGAGGTCTAGATACATTTGGCTAGAAGGAGACAAAAATGTGATTTTTTTAAATTTGTCTACTTTGAAACATAGATTAAAAAAAATTATATCTAGTCTCACTAAAGGAAGACAAAAAAATTACTAATGAAAAGGACATTTCTAATGAAATGGTTTCCCTTTTTTCTTCCATGCTATCTTCAGACCCTGATATTGATGAAACTAAACAGTGCAAGTTGCTTGATGCAATTCCCTCTTTGGTCACCTTTGTGTAGAATAAAATGGTGTGTGCTATTCCCAAGGGAGAGGAAATTTTCAAATTTGTGTGGCCATTTGAAGGAGATAAGTCACCAGGGATAGATAGATTCCCTATGTGTTTCTTTCAGATTGAGTGGAAACTAGTTGAAAAAGATGTATTTGATGCTGTCAAAGATTTCTTTGGGGTGAAAAGAATGCTGAAGGAAATTAACTCTACCTTCTTTTATCTTATTCTAAAGAAGATTGGATCCAACTCACCAGATCAGTTCAAACCTATTAGTCTCTGCAACTTGATTTATAAAATCACTTCAAAAATCCTCACTCTGAGATTTTTGAACATTCTTCCTAATTTTCTTTCTGAGAAAAAGAATGTTTTTATTCTTGGTAAAAAAATCCTTAACTCTAATATTTTAGTTCATGAAAATATCCATTCTTTATCTCCTTCTAATGATTAGGGTCTTATTATGAAAGTTGATATTTCTAAAGCCTATGATAGAGTTGAATGGACTTTTCTTCACATGATTTTACTCTCTTTTGGCTTTAGTGTCAATGTGATTAAGCCAATTATGTAGATTGTTCCTACCACTTTTTTTGCCATGATAGTCAGTAGGAGATCCTTAGATTTTTTTAAACCTTCTAGGGGGTTGAGGTAGGGTGATCCTTTATCTCTGATTCTCTTTACTATTATGGCTGATTGTTTGGGTAGACATACTAAAAAGTTGGTCTCAAAAGGGGAAATTCAAGGTTTGAGACCTTCTTCTAATCCTCTGATTTGTTATCATGAATAATTTGTCCAGATGATACTATTTTTCTAGGTAAAGCTAATTAAGGGAGTCTAGAAACCTTAAAAAGGCTCTTAATATTTATTCCTCTGCCTCTGGACAGTTGATTAATTGGAATAAGAGCTCTCTAATTTTTCCTAACACTCTTGATTTTAAATAGAGAAAGATTGCTAATATTATTGGTTGTTCTATAGGATCTCTTCTATGTACCTATCTCAATCTACCCTTGGGGCTTAGTCATTTGGATACTTTTTGGGAGAATCTTGTTAAGAAATTCAATAACAAATTTGTAGGGAGGAAAGGTAATATGTTGAGTCAAGCTGATAAAGTTACTCTTCTCAAACTTGCCTTCAAAGTATTCCTACTTATTCTTTGAGCCTTTTTAGGATCCCAACTAAATTTGCAGATGCTATTGATAAAATTCAAAGGATTTTTTTCTAGTCTGGAACCAAGAAAAAGAAGAGAATGGCCTTGATTGCTTGGGAAAAGATCTATAAACCCAAGATGGAAGGTGGGTTGGGTATTAGATCTATAAGAAGAATAAATAAAGCTTTACTACCTAAACAAGGATGGAGAGTTTATCATGATAATAAGGAATGGAGTTCCATTTGGAAATATAAGTACCTTTATGAGGCTCCTTCTATTTCAAATTTTCTATCCTACCCTAATGTTTCTTCATCTTCTGCTATTTGGAATGTAGTTAAAGGATGTAAACATATTTAAAATAAAGGATGTAAATGGAAATTTGGTAATGGTAGTAAAGTCAAATTTTGGGATGATGAGTGGCTCTTGGATCATCCTTTGATTGAGGATTTTGAGGATACGACTTTTATAGAAATATGTAAACAAACTTATGGTGATTTTGTGGAGAATTATTGGATTAGCAATGAGTGGGTTAATATTTTTGAGATTAATCATGAATTTTCCAACATCCAATTGGATATGAATGGTTATAGCCTTTATCCACAAAAGGAGGATATTATGGTATGGGGATTGAACCTAGAGGATGTTTCAAGGTCTCTTTTGTGTTTAGATCTGAGGATAAGGGAAACTCTCTAGTGTGGGCTAACACATGGATCAAAGGACTTATTCCTAAAATCAATATCTTTTTTTGGACAATGCTTCAAAATAAAATTTTAACTCTAGATAATTTGCAAAAAGGAGGGGTTTATTTGGTTAATAGATGTTGCCTTTGCAAGTTTTAGAAGATAGGAATCACCTTTTTTTAAATTGTAGGTTTAGCCAAAATATATGGAGTTATCTCCTTCACTATTAGAATATCAATTGGGTTCAACATAATAACATTGATCAATGTTTTTAGAGCTAGATATGTCCTACAAAGGATGTTGATATTGATTTTCTCTAGAAGATATCTCTTCCCCATCTCTGGTGGGGTATCTAGAAAGAGAGGAACAATACAATTTTCAAAAATAAGGAAACTCCTAATTGGGTTTTGGATCAAAATATTGTTTGAGCTATCAAAGAGAAACTCAAATCTTAGAATTTTTCTTTTTGATGAAACCCAAATAAGTAATCCAATGAATGGTAAAGGTATCAAAATTAAAAAGGATGATCAAAGACAGTATGTGAAGTGGAGATCTCCACTTTTGGGATGGGTTAAAGGTGATTTTGATGGTTTGGCTAAAGGGAATCTTGGAAAAGACAGATGTGATGGTGTTTTGAGAGACCACTAACCACTACAAAAGAGTAGCAGATGCTATTGCAATACCTATAGGCTAGTCCACTAGTCATAAAGTTGAGGCTATGACTGCTTTGTTCATAGTGAGGATGGTTGTGGAATTTGGATTTTGGAATTTATGGTTGGAAGGATATTCTCTTAATATTGTCAACATGTTGAATAATAAGAGTCTGATAACTTGGAGTATTGAGGGCAGTATAGTGGAAATAAAAGACCTAGTGAAAATGTTTGATAATATTTTTATTACTCATATTTTGTGTGAAGGTAAAAAAGTTGCTGATGAGTTGAATACATGACCCAAGAAAAGAATGTGAGATGATGGTAAATTGTTAATTATGATATGACACATGCTATCATAGGAAAGATCACTTGAGATTGAGGAATTTATGATGAGAAGTGATGGGTTTATGGTGGATTATTTGTGTATCCCAAGGAGTTAGCATTTTGTAATTATGGAATGTAATTGGCATGTATGTAGGACTAAATTTTTTTTGGAAATAAAATATAGTTTATTTTTCTTGTTGGTTACCATTTCTTAGATTAGTTTTAGGTGTAGAGCCAAATACAAGATGGAAGGGGAACCTAGAAAGCAAGAGCTGAATAAATGTAAGGAATGGAAGGAGAATTTGGCTGTGTGCAATATTGTGTAGAAAGGGAGAGTTAAGGGATATATTGAGAAGCTTTGTGGGTATAAGCCCCACATTATAGAGTATTTTTTTCAAAAATTGGATTGAAGATAGGGTTACAATGCATGGGGTTACTATGAAACTGTCTAACAAATTTACTGCAGAGATTATAGGTCTTCCAATGGAGGAACTTAAATTTAGCAAGGAGAATAGCATTTTGAGTGTCACCTTCAAGAAATTCCCAAAAAGTGATGAAGAGGAGAAAAATATGGAGAAAAGTGGTGACTTCTATGACCTAAGCTAGATTAAGGTTATTTGGAGGGATTTTTTATCGTACACTCATGAGTATTTCATCCTTGATGGTAGATCTAAGAGGGTACATAAGTTTCATTTTGTGCTTTTAAATCAGTTTAGGTACCAAGATAGAGTATCTTTCCCATTTTATTTGAAATACTCTTTGATTCAAAGTCTCCAAGCCCATAGGAAGAAAGAGTCATGTCTCATGCTCCATGAGGGGTTAATTTTAGTTATTGAAAATTACAATAAAAACAAGGGTATTAAACCCTATTCAGTTGTGGAGAAGAAGCAAAATTGACTTGTAACAACCCTCACTCAAAAAAATTAAGTTTAAAAGAAAGGAAGCAATTAGCAATAGTAAGGGTACCAAAAAGGGAAAGAAAATGGAGATTACAAAGAAAAATGTGGAGGAAGTTACATAGTCTGACAATTCTATTGAAGATGATGAAAAAATGAAAGTGGGGGACCTTAGTTCAAATTTGGATGGTTACTCTAGGAGAAGAGGCATTCCTACTATCAAGGATTATGTGGATGATAGTAAAGATAGGAAAATAGAGTCTAATGTAGGTTCAAAAGCTTCAAGGGATGAAGAGGGGAAACAAAGTGCTCACACTACTTCTACTAAAAGGAATTCTAGTGAGGATAAAATGGACATGGAAACCAAAATAACTATGAGGGTAAAGCCCTTATCATGAAAGAGCACAAACTAAGTAAGGAGAATAAAGAGGAGCTTAATAAGAAGTAGGACACAAACACCAAGATCTAGGTCAATATAAGGGATAATAAGGATACTACTATTGACTCTTTGAATAGAGTTGATGATGTGTGTAGGGATGATTCTCATTAGGAAAAATTTTCTTTCCTTTATACTACCAAGCTTAAAGCTGATGCATCTCTTCAAGGTGATTCGTGGTTCTACAATGAGATTATGATGCTTAAGAAAAAAATTGGGGATATGCAAAAAGAGTTGGATTGTGAATGTGTTTTAAGAGCCCATTTGGAAAGCCAAGTTGGTAATATTCCTAACAAACTTAAGGAGTATGAGATAGAACTTTGTCAATTAATCAAGGATAGTAGGCAGAGGATGGGGTTTGTTACTTCCATTTTATGTATTGTGACAACTAGTTTGGGAAAGAAAAGCAATAAGGAGGTTATGTCTCCAAATACTATTGGGGTGAATAGCCAGGAGGTCCAAGTAAGAAAACTAGGTAGAGTATGAAGAAAAATATTACTAAGGCTCTTGAGGCTTCTAGTTTTTCCATGGTTGATATTATCCAAAGTACTATGGAGGTAGGCAAGGAGGTAGTGAAGATCATTAAAGAGCTATTGTAGGAGTTGGTCGAGGTCACTGGTGTACTAATTGTTGGTTTTTGTTATTTTCTTGGTTCTATTTTTCTTTATTTCCATATTTTTGTCTAAATTTTAGGTTCCACACTCTTGTAAAATCTGGGTTTGTTTCTATTTGGTTTACTCTTGAGGTTTCAAATCCTTGTAAAACCTAGTTTTTTTATTTTTTTTGGTAAAATTTAGCTCTCAGGTCCTTGTAAAACTTGATGGTGCTTAATGTTGATATTTAACTTTTGTTAAAGGTTTTTGGGTCCCTTCAAAACCTATTTTTGTCTTGATCTAAAAAAAATCAACTATAGACTAAATTATCTATTAAAACCACTTTTTAGAAATGATAGTTTTTTTTATCTATAATGCTTGACTCAAGAAATCTCCTATTAGATGGGGTTTGACCCCTTTTTGAAACCTCTTAACCCTTTGAAATTGAGCTCAAAGTTTATATACTAGAAATGCTCAAAAACTTCACCAATAAATATGATATGGAAATGAAACTCATTTGGCAGGTTGATATATCTAAGATGAACCTCCACCTATAAAATTAGAATATTTTGAGCTCATATGACCAAATTACTAAAATTAGTAAGCTTCTACAAATAACATCCCTGAATTGAAATACCCTTATTGAAAATATAGAAACAAAAATATTTGGGTGATGCAAGATTTCCTTTGCACCCAAGATGCTCCTACATTAGACACCCTAAGTAATTTGAGAAGTGACCCTGTCATATATCAAGTGTTCAGAGGTTAACCAAGATAATTAACCTCCTCCCTTATTAGTCATGGTGAATCTTCTACATGTCATCCTTTCTACTAGATATTCTTTATATGTCTTATTCCTTGTGTTCTTCCAATATGACTATTCTCTTTCCTGAACTTATGAAACACCCTAGAAATATGCATTATATGCTCCTCCAATATTTGATTGAATATCAAAATATCATATAGGTAAAAAATGACAAGCATACCTTAGGAATTATTTTAGTGTCTCATTCATGAGCTTCATGAATGTGATCAATGCATTGGTTAACCTAAAAGCCATGACTATCCACTCATACAATCCTTATTTTGTCATGAAGAAAGTCTTCCATTCATCTCCTTCTCTAATCTAAATCTAGTGACATCCACTCCTTAGGTTTATTTTCATGAAATACATAGCCCCGCTCAAATAGCCTATAATATCATCCATCCTTGGAAAAATAAAACTATAATTGATTGTAATATTATTAATAGATCTGCAATTTGTACACATCATCCATTCTTCTTTGGTACTAATATAGTTGGTACAACCCATGTGTTAGAAATATAAGAGAATTAAATAAGAGGCGAGGAGTGAATTAGTTGCCACTAAAATAATTCCAAACCCCTTACACATCAATACAAAGTTCCTTTTAACTCATAGCTTGTTAGAACTAGATATTCACTATAACTTGGTTAACAAAGTAATCTTGAGATAATGATATTTATTAACCTTTAGTAACTTAGTTGCAAAAATATAAAACAATAAGAAAATAATATTAACACATGAGACACCAAGATTTAATGTGGAAAATCAATTTTGGAAAACTACCAATGTAACTAATTATAATTTTTCACTCTTTTGAACTGAGCCCTGTTAGGAGCCAATCTATTTAAGGTAACAAAAAACATTGTTAGCTGTGACCATGTTAAAGGATTTAAATCACCCTATTAGGAGTGTCCTTGTTAAAGGTCTTAAGATACTTCAATCTATAAATGCCACCTAGTTAGAGAATTTTAAAAAAGATTGTTAAGTCAACTTTGTTAAGATATTTCTTCACTACTACAATTGTTAGAAAGTAACAATGATTGACTTGATTGACAAAGCAACTAAATTATATATTTGGATCACTATTTTTGTTTATCCTCTAGATCCTCCCTGATCAAAATATTCTTTGTAACTCCTTGGATATTCTTGTTAGTTTGTGGTGACTGAGCGGGGAAGTATTATACATACTTCATAATTCTTTGGCCTATTTTATCGATAGTTTTGGGCTAACATATTGTAATTAAATATAACCCTAAAGCATAAAAAAAATACTTGTATTAAAGGGCTTAGGGTTAGGGATTTTTCTATAAGGTGTGATGCAAAAAATGCTACTTGTGGTGGTATTGAGCTATAAGGGATTTTAGATTGTAATCACTAGATCGTAATAACATTGGACATGTTATTTGGTGGACATAGCCAGGGTCTAGGTGAACCACATTAAATCCTAGTGTCTTTTGTTTTCTTCTATGTGATCTTTTTTTTTTTTTTTTTTAATATTTGCATCTAATTGTTATTTCTATCTCAGGTTAATCCTAACAAGTGGTATCAAAGTGAGGTTTCTTTTTTCAGTTATCTTTTGGAGGAAAGTCTCACAATTGAGTGGGAGTGATGGCAGATGAGGGTAAGCTAAAGGTTGACAAGTTTAATGGACAAAACTTTCAATTATGGAAGATGCAAATGGAAGACTATCTTTTTTAGAAGGATTTATGGAATATGTTGGAAGGAAAATCCAAGAAACAAGGAACTATGATAGATGAGGATTGGGAGATTTTAGACAGAAAGGAACTTGGAAGCATTCAATTATGCCTGGCACCATCAATGAATTTTACCATTACAAAAGTGAAGATGATAGAAAAGTTGATGAAAACCCTAATGAAATTGTATGAAAGGCCCTTCGCTTCAAATAAGGTATTTCTCATGAATCATTTATTTAATATGAAAATGGCAGAAGGTGGATCTATTACGGCTCATTTAAATAATTAATACTATTACTAGTTAGCTATCTTCTATGGGTATTAATTTTGATGAAGAAATTAGGGATCTCTTGATTTTATGTTCTTTTCCTGAAAGATGGAATCTCTTGGTAATGGTTGTGAGTAATTCTATTTCTGATCTAATACCCTAAAATATGATAAGGTGATTGGTGTTATTTTGAGTGAGGAAACTCATAGGAAAACTTTAGGTGGATCTACATCAGGTAGTGCTTTGAACACACAAAGTAGAGGCATAATGACTGAGAGAGGAAATAATTCTAAAAATCATGGGAAATCAAAAGGAAAGTCAAAGCGGAAGAGGTCTCAATCTAGAGGACCAAGATATTGCTGGTACTCTAGTAAAATGGGGCATAAGAAGAAAGATTGTTGGAATCAAAAGAACAATGAATGAGATAAACTAGAAGGGAACAAGGAGGAAAATGTGATAAGTAACAAATCCAAAGATGATGCTTTGCTTCTTTCTTTAGAAAGTGTTGATGATTCATGGGTTTTATATTCTAGGGCTTCATTTCATGCCACACCCCATAGAGGTTATTTTATTGATTATGTCCAAGTGGATTTTAGGCTCATTTATTTGGGGGATATTGAACCCTCTCAAATTTTTGGAAAGGGAAATAAGATTAAGTTGTAGAATGGGAATCATTGGCTACTACATGAACTAAGACATATTCCAAGGCTAAGTAGGAATTTAATTTTGGTAGGGCAACTCAGTGATGAGTGTTGTGTAGTTACTTTTAATGATAAAAATTGCAAGGTTTCAAAAGGTTCCCTTGTAGTAGCAAAAGGTGTGAAAGTAGGCACCTTATATCTTTTAGAGAAAAATGAATGTTCAGGAACAATTTCTATAGTTGGGTAGGGAGAACAAAATTTTTTTGTAGATTCTAATATAGTGCTATGGAAAAACATAGGTATAAAAGTACTTCATTCAAAGTAAGCTTTACCAATTATGAAATGTATTAATATGGATTTCTATGAAAGTTGTGTGTATGGAAAACAAAAGAGAGTGAGTTTTGTGAAGAGTGAGAAGGAAAAGAAAAGTGAGAGATTAGAGCTTGTGCATACAAGTGTATGGGGACCAACTTAGGTATCTTCCCTTGATGGCTCTCATTATTATTTTACATTTATCGATGATGCAACTAAAAAAGTATGGGTTTATTTCCTTAGATAGAAATCTAATGTATTTCAAACTTTTAAAAAATGGAAATGCTTGGTTGGAAATGAGACTGGTAAGAAATTAGAATGTCTCAGGTTTGATAATGGTGGTAAGTATTACATTTATGAATTTGAATATTATTTCTCTAATAATGATATTCATAGACAAAAAATTGTTCCAAGGACTCCATAGGAAAATGGAGTGGCTGAACACATGAATAAGACTATAATGGAGCATGCAAGGAGCATGAGGTTGCATGTTGGGTTGCCCTTAAACATGTGGATGGAGGCTATCAATACTATTATATATCTAATTAATAAAGGTCCCTCTACTCCTTTGGGCTATCGTATTCCAAAGGAAGCATTGACTAGTAAGAAGGCAAGTTATCCTTTTCTCAAAACCTTCGGTTGTGAAGCATTTGCTCATATAGATTCTAAAAATAGAACCAAGCTAGAAGCTAAGTAAAAGAAATGTGTATTGGTTGGATATAACATTGATAAATTTGGTTATAGGATTTGGGATTTTGAAAATCATAAAATTGTAAGAAGCAGGGATGTCATATTCAATGAGAAATTTTTGTATAAAGATCTATTGCAACAACATGAGAAGAAACAAGATGATTATGTAGTGTTGTATGATACTCCAAAATATGATGTTCTAACAATTCCTTGTGATCTACAACAACTGCAACAACAAATACCACACACACCAATGAATGTTAGACTATCAACAAGGCTAAGTAGACCTCTAGAAAGATTTTTTCCCTCTTTGTATTCTATTTTACTTACTAATGTTGGCAAAGCTAAATGGTATGATGAAACTATGTAGGTGGATACTAAGATTTAGTGTGAGTCTGCAATGAAAGAAAAAATGGACTCTTTGTTGACAAATAAGACATGGGATTTATGCAAGTTGCCTACAAGTAAAAGGGCTTTATAGAATAAATGGGTTTATAGGTTGAAAGAAGGGGATCGAGGTAAGAAAATATTTAAAACCAAGTTAGTTGTAAAAGCATTTGCATAGAAAAAGGGCATTAATTTTGATGAGATATTCTCTCATATTGTTAAAATGACTTCTATCTGTATTGTGGCTACTAAATATTTTCATTTGGAGCAGCTTGATGTTAAAACAACCTTACTTCATGGTGATTTGGATGAAGAGGTATATATGGCATAGCCACAGGGATTTGAGGTCAAAGGTAAGGAGAACTTAGTGTGCAGATTGAAGAAAAGTCTATATGGCTTGAAGCAAGCACCTTGGAAATGGTATCTTAAATTTGATAGTTTTATGCATGAGCACGGATACTGTAGGTGTCATTTAGATCATTCTATTTATTTTAAGAGGTTGGATGATGATAGCTACATTATTTTATGTTTAAATGTTGATGATATGCTTTGAGCTAGGTCTAACATGGATCACATTAAGGGGCTAAAATGCTAGATAACACATGCATTTTCTATGAAGGATTTGAGGGCAGCCAAACAAATCCTTGGTATGAAGATTTGTAGAGATAGGAAGTACAAGAAATTGGCATTATCTTAGGTTGATTATATTTTGAAGGTTTTGCAAAAATTTTCTAAGGAGAATGCTAAATCTATTAGCACATCTTTACCTGGTCATTTGAAGTTGACTAAGGAGATGTGTCCCAAGACACAAGAAGAGAAGGACAAGATTTCTAAGGTACCTTATCTTTCATCTATAGGAAGCTTGATGTATGTTATGGTATGTACAAGGCCAAATATTGCACATGCAATGGGAGTCACTAGCAGGTATATGAGTCATCTAGTGCTTGAGTATTGGAATACAGTTAAATGGATTCTCAGATATTTGAGAGGAATATCTAGTAAGTGTCTACATTTTGGGGCCTCTACTACTGATTTATTAGGATGTGTTGACTCAAATTTGGTAGGGGATATTGATACTAGGTAGAGTACTATAGGTTATGTATTTACTATTGGTGGAGCATTAGTGAGCTGGGTTTCTAGGTTATAGAAGGTGAATGCTTTACCCACTACAAAGGCAGAGTATGCTGCTATTACAAAGGCAACCAAAGAGATGATATGGCTTCAATTCTTCTTGTAAGAATTGGGACACCCATAGAGGGATAATTATTTGTTTATAGATAGCCTGAGTGTCATTCATCTTGCCAAGAATTTTTCTCAAAATTTTTCTCAGCATTTAGAGACAAAACACATTAAGCTATGGTACCATTTCATTCAGTCAACTTTGGATGATGGACAATTAAAGTTGGATAAGATATATATAGATGATAATGTTGGAAATGATTGAAAAGATCATGAGAAAATTTGTTGGAATGATATATGGAAATGGTAAAGAATGTTCTCAATCATTGTTTTGTCATTGATGTCAAACTTGCTATTTGCAAGAATGATAATTGCCTTAGTGATCCAAATACTATCAATTAGTTGATTGACAAGGAGGAGGCAATCAATAAGATATAACTAGTACACCAAGAGAAAGGTTGAAGTTATGATGTTGTAATGAAGTACAAGGATCAGCTAAGCCATTGATGAAAAAGTGTGTTGATGACATACTATAAGACACAGAGAATGGGCACACTGAAACATATCAAAGATGTAAAGTTTTTAGCTAAGACATCTGTAAAGCCTAACTAAAGTTCATTAGAGAAAGGGAGTCGAGCAAGCTAGTTGAAGCCGAGCAAAATCAATATCAAGTGCCAAGAAAACTTCAAGTGCCGAGTGATATCAAGTGCCGAGTAGACTTCAAGTGCTGAGTGATATCAAGTGCCAAGTAAACTTCAAGTGCCAAGTAATATCAAGTGCCGAGTAAACTTCAAGTGCCAAGTAATATCAAGTGCCAAGTAAGCTTCAAAGTGCCGAGTAGATATAGGTGTCGAGTAACATAGAGATGCCGAGCACCAATAAAACCAATAGTGCGGAGTAACACAGAGATGCTGAGCACCAGTAAAAACAATAATGCCAAGTTGCTACATTATTTTGAAAATTGAAGATTCGCCAGATCTAAGCCGACAAGGTTGTTATCTAGAAGTTTGTAAATTAAATGGAAGATAAGAATGATGAATTGGTGGCATAGAATGGCATGTAAAACATTTTTAAGGATACAATTGATGAAGTTTCTAGATGAGAACAAGATATGAGGTAGATACATTGTATCCTGCCTAATCCATTTTGAAACCCTAAAATTAGAGAAGAAGAATTGAACAGCAAAGGAAAAATCAGATTTCTATTTAAGGAGTCACAAGTTCATGAAAAAGAGAGAGAGAGAGAGAGAGAGAGAGAGGTGGTCAAGCATGAAAGCATAAAATGCTGAAGGAGGTGCTAAGGAGAAAAGAGAGCATAGTTACTTTGTTTCAATAAGAAGACCCCAGATATGGATGCATTGGCATGATGAGTAAGAAGAATCAAGGAGACAAAGCTTGATAAGAAGACAAGCAATCAGAGTTGAAGTGATTGAAGCCAAGCATAAGGATTGAACTAAAAGTGTGATCTAAAATCTGCAAACTATGTTGTAAGTTATATCAGATCAAAAGGCCATTATCATTACTTTCTAGCAATTGTAATAGTTAGTTTAAATCCTATGGACTTAGGTTGGTTTGATAGCCATGAGATAAATCCTTTAACAAGGTGACATTCCAAGTGAATGTTCTAAAGTCCTTTAACCAGGCCCATTCCTAACAGTTTGGTGAAATCCTCTAACAAGGTCACATTTAACAGTGTGTTGTAAGCCTTTAACAGGGCAGGCCTTTAATAGGGCATCACTTTACAAGAGTGAGAATCAAGTAGCATGTTACTGGTGGTTTTTTCCAAATTGGGTTTCCACATAAATCATTATGTCATGTGTTGATCTTGAATGTTTCATCTCTGCATGTTGATTTACTGTAACTTACTAATATGGTTGATTTAAGTTTGGATGGATGAAAAGTTTATGGATTTATTAAAAGTGTAGAAAAAGTATTATTAGGGCATTTGGACCTTGAATAACTGATTCACCCCCCGCCCGCCCCCTCCCCACCCCTCTCAGTTATTGTAAAGAATTTTAACAGATAATCTAGCAAATATGTTTACAAAGGTGGTGACAAGGGAGAAGTTGAACTCCTCTTTAGCTTCAAATAGTCTTCTAGACTAACAAAATAAATGAACAACTGAGTCCAGGGTGGTTTGATCTAGTGGGAACCCCATGTGGTAGCAATATTACTATAGGATTAGTCTCCAAGTGGGAGATTGTTAGTTTTTCATAACTGATTAGGGAAGTATTGTACATACTTCATAACTATTTGGCCTTAAAAAAAATTGGGCCCTATTTTATTGGTAATTTTGGGCTGACATATTACAATTAACTATAATCGTAAAGCGTCAAAAATCCTTGTATAAAAGGGCTTAGGGTTTGGGATTTTTTCATAAGGTGTGATGTGAGAAAAAAATTGCAATGGTATTGAGTTGTAAGGGATTATGGATTGTAATTATGTTGTAATCACTGGATCATAATAATATTAAACTTGTTGTTTGGTGGATGTAGGCCAAGGTTTGGGTGAACCACATTAAATCTTGGTGTTTGGTGATCTATTATTTTTTTGATATTGTTTATATTTACATGTAATTTTTAGTTCTGTCTGATTTTAATCCTAATAATTCTACCCTTTATTAGATATCCTTTTTTGTTCGCATATTATCTTCTTCTCTATGACTTCGTATTTCAATCCACAACTTGACCATTCATATATATGGAACCCAATGTCAAATCAGCTAGAATATCATTTCAAATAAACAAATCACATCCACTATGTTAGCTTGTATAAACCAACAAATGGATAAAACTAATTTGTTGCAGGTCTACTAAAATTGGGTCACTCGATTACCACTGAGTTCCTTGGTAACCTCCCTAACTTAGTTTACATTGAATTCCTTTGGTAATCAACCTGACTTGGTTTATAAAATAATTCTTGAACCTTCTTCTTCTAAACTTATGATTGGCTAATACTAGAGTCTTATGAACTCAGTTCCAACTAGCAATGCTCAATTAGAGTATAACATTTGTGTAACATCAATGCCAATATGCAATTGAATAATTGTTATCAATAATCTCCTTCTTTGACATTGATGATAACATAACATTTCATTAAGTAAAGAAAAATTAGATAAATCAAAATTGTTTTTAAGATTTTATAATATCCTTACTTTCATTTTGATTCTCTATCCATCCATGATAACTCCCTTTGAGATTCTCCCTCTACCATCTTATCTTTAGACTCCATTAGCATTGGATCAAGTTCTCCCCTTTGCAGATTACTACCTCTATTTCTTCTCTAATTATATAAATCTCTCCCTTGATGAATATATGACATGATTATCTTCCTCTTTGACATCAAATGCGAAAGACTTGATATAGTGATTTTACAATGTATCTGATATATTGATTCATATGAAATGAGCTCTAACTTCTTTACATTAACTTGATAGATCTTTAAAGTAGTTTGGTTGATGCATCACTAATCTATACTATAGTGAGCATCAAATAGGGGAATGACCCTTAGCTTTCTTCTTAGATACAAAAATGCATCCATAGGTAATGGTCTAGAAAATATGTCAATCACCTACTCCTTTGTGTTCACATATTCCAATCTAATGTCTTTATCTTGAACTAATTCTCTTAGAAAATGATACTTGATTGCAAAGTATTTTTTCTTGGTGTGCACCACTATATTTTCAAATATATTGAATGTACTTGTGTTATCACAATAGATAACCATTAGATCCTTGATTTCTTGCTTCATTCTTGTTAATAGTTGCTTCAATCACATTATGTTGGAGCAATTAACTACTACAACAACATATTCTACTTATGTTGTAGACTGAGAGATACAATTTTTCTTCTTTCTTGTTCAAGATACTAACCTCTTTCCAATAAAGGATTCTCCTCCATTGGTGCTCTTCCTATCATCATTGCTTCCAACCCAATCAAATTTAGTAAAGGATTTCAACTTGAAGTTCCCTCCTTGTACCACATACCATAGTATTGAGTGGTTTTTAGATATCTCATAAGTCTTTTGATTTCCATCATATGATTTTCTTTGGGATTTTTAGAGAATCTTGCAACTATACCAACTACTAATGCAATATCAGGTCTTGTATGAACAACATACTAAATTTTCCCAGTCATAGATCTATAGGTAGTCAGATTTACCTCTTTTGAATCATCATTGTTAGATAGCTTATGTCCAATAGACAGAGGTTTTCCAAATGGTTTGTAAATTTCCATTGCAAAGGTCTTCAATATCTCCTTGACATATTTTGAATGAGTAATGTAAATTCTATCCTTCATTTCATAAACTTGTAAACCAACAAATAATTTTATTTCTCCAAATATTGACATTTCAAACTCTTTCCTCATTTCTTCAGAGAATGACTTGCATAAGTCATCATTTACTTGTAAATATGATATCATCTACAAATATTTTCACAAACAAAATCTTGTTTTGTGGTCCCTCTTTAATATATAAATTATTGTTATCAGTATTCTGACTCCTTCAAGTTTAGCAAGAGGAGAAAATGTTTCTCCATAGTCTATATCTTCTTCTTGAGTGCATCCTTTGCATTCTAGCCTTGCCTTATTCCTTGATACTCCACCATTTTCATTCAATTTTTTCCTAAATACCCACTTTGTACAATTAAATTTTTTTTGTTAGGTCTAGGAACAAGAGTCCAAGTATTGTTCCTTTCAATCTTCTCAACCTCTTCATTCATTTCCTCAATCCAACTTTCCTTATGCAATGCATCTTTAACAATTCTACTTTCAAATTTAATGAGAAAACATGTACCTTTTAGTACCATACATGCATCCATAGGTATGATATCACATAGTACATATTGAGCAGTCACTTTGCATGGTGATAATTACAAAAATCCTTATAAATTTTTCTGTTGAAAAGTTGATCAAGTTAACTAAGTGGAAGGTTCATAATGGTAATTTTTCAATCTACGTGGTAGCTCAATTGAAGATACATATGAATGTTCACAAGGAGGTTTTTGTTGGTATCTATATATCCTACAAAAATTTGAAGAAATACTACCACAAACCAATTTTTTTTTCTTTTTTCTTTTTTCTAATTTTTATGATGAATGCAAATTCTAATAGTACATCTCTATGAATGCCTATTCTAACCACATGTTCAAAAGATAATAACAGAGTTAGTATAATAAGAAATTTAAAGGAAATTATTTAAAATGAAACTCCTATTGGATATAAGTCATAGCCACAATGTGTCTGCAAATTAAATCTTTAAAAGGGTAAAGTAGGAAACTAATGAAATTAGGAGTAGTGCATCCTTAACTCCATGGATGTAATCGTCAAGGGGAACTGAGTGAAATAAAAAGATATTTCATAATTCATCAAATTGTATAGCCAGAGAAAGTGTGTGCACATGGGATAAATTGTCATGTGAGAACTCAAAGGTGATCCTTTCTCTAATTTGTCACAATAGAGAAATTTGTTAGCAAATGTGACAAACACCAAAATGAATAGATCACACAATCATTAAGACACAATAAAAATATTGGATCCATCACTATTCATGAACATAAATTCACAAAGAAAATGCCCATTCCAACAAGAAATATTGCACGCAGAATAAGAGCACTAATAACATACTTTATTTCATCAAAATATCCGTCTTGAATACATATTATATCTTTTTATTTATAGGAAACCACATCCTTAATACAATTTTTGGATCTAGGCCTTTTCCTTTGCAAAAATCATGCTAAAAACACTAATTTTAAGAAAATTATGTACAAATAGACTCCTAACTAGGTGCTAAGTAGGCATGCACTCTTTATTTTATTAATTTCATGGTGCATGGAACTTTACATGACTCAAAAACTCATAAGAAGAAGAAGATAAGAAGAGAAGACTTAGGATGATATGGGAGTCCTTGACACTTCTTTAAATGCAAGCTTGAGCTTCACTATGAGTCTCTACAAGTTAAATTTCCACCAAAATGTATTTTTGGTGCATGAAATGCTAAAAAAATATAACAGGCAATTAATTGTTGGCGCCGCTGCAATTGACCCAAAAATGTCAATGCACTTGCACACCTTACAAAATTGAGCACCTTCACACTAGCACATCTAGTGCACCTATGCACCTTTGGGGGTGACAAAACCAAAACTAGCAAACAAATTTGAAGTCCCAAAATTTAGTTTCTAACATCTTGTATCTCAAGCCCTTCTACCAAAATGATGGCAGGATGGGCTATTTTAAACTTTTGAACAACGATAATAATTTCCCAAGTATCTAACATGTCTAAAGATTCATATTTAGTCCTTGTAATGCCTACCCCTAATTGACTATTCTGATTGTAATGTCAAATTCTTGTAGGCATGTTTGATGATCATGTTTATGATTATCAGTACTTGTTTACCAGATTAGATTAAATCTATTTCATATTCAATTCATTTATGTGATGAGTTAATTAGTTATTTCAGTTATTTCAAGATTAGTTTGATGATGATATATGCTCATTTAGTGACTATCAGTTATTTCATAATGTTAGTTAGATGAATGATTTATATGCAGTTTTATGGATATTTACCCCATACTTGCATGTGTATGGTGTATGCATATGTTTTACTTTATGATTGGTGTTCTTAATGTTGTTGAGGGAGGGAGTCATAGACACCTATTAGTCAGGATCTACATGATGTACCACTTCCCACCATTGTCTATTTAGTTTAGAATTTATGAGTATGTACATTTGTGGATTTTATGTAGATTGCAAGTACTAGGTATCAACTTCCCTAAATTGTCAAGATGAGCATACCCTATCGCAATATCTCAATGGTATATGTGGGGAGATAATTCTTGAGTCCAAATCCAAACCTAAGCCAATTGCCTTAGAAAGTAGGACAAGCATATGAATTGTTTACCCATCCGAATTTCTCAAGTGACATGAATTCATGATTTCGACCCTAGAGATTGATTATGTTCTCTGTCTTTAGTTGAGTTCTTGGATTTAGTCTTATGGGTTTGTGATGATTTTATATTATAATTAAATCAAAATAAAACATAATTCAATGATTTAATTTAATGGAAATTTAATTTAAAATTTCAATATTTAATTAATTGAGAAATTAATTAAATAAAAGAATTAAATTCAAAAGGTTTTATTAAAGTTCTAATTTTGGCATATTTATATTTATTTAATTTAATAATAATTTATTTAGGAGTTTTATTTTAATTAATAAACTCTAAATAATATTATTAATTAAATTAATAAATATTATATTTAAAAGTATTTTATGATTTAATAAGAGAGAGAAAGCATTAGTTTAATAAAGTTTATTTTAATTAAATTGCATAAGCTTGTGCATGAAATTAAAATAATAATATAATAAAGGTGAAAAAGGGTTTTCGCGTGATTGCACAATCAAAGCCCTAATTTAGGGAAAAACTCTTTATGAGGAAATTAAAAGTCATTTCTCCATACAGGGGTTTGGAGGATCCAATTTCTAAGAAGAGGGTTTTCAAAAGAAAAGGAAGATTCTTGCATGTTTTGTGTGTTTGTTGTTTAGCATCAAATCTAGGTAGGATCTCATGAGTTTTGAGCAGTAGTTTCTTCTATGAAATCATAATGTCTTCTTTATGATTTATGATTTTGTGTCAAAATTTATTTGGGTTGAAACCCTTATTTGAGAAGAAATTGATTTTTGTTATTGTATTGTCTAAAACACTTATTGTGGATCTATTGTTTTCTGTTTTGAAAACGTCTATAAATAATCGAAAGTTTGAAACCCTTGTTCGAAAAGTTTCCATTTTTAGCATGTTTCCATTTCAAGAAAGTTTCCTTTTTAACAAGTTTCCATTTTGAGAAAGTTTCCATTTTTAGCTAGTTTCTATTTAGGGAAAATTTATATTTTCAATAGTTTTCCATTTCAAGAAAGTTTTCATTTTAGCATGTTTCCATTTTAGGAAGTTTTCATTTTTAGCAGGTTTCCATTTCGGGAGAGTTCCCATTTTTAGTAGATTTACATTTTAGCAACTTTTTGAAAAGTTTCTATTTTTAGCAAGTTTCCATTTTTAGAAAGTTCCCATTTTAAGTAGGTTTCCATTTCAAGAAAGTTTATATTTTTAGCATGTTTCCATATAAAACTATTTTGGTAATAATTGATAATTATTATTGATAATAATTTAATAAGTATTGTTAAAAAAATTAATTTAATTATTTGAAATTTTGATTTATTACTGTATTATTTAAATATAATTCTAAAGTAAATTAGAAATCAAAGAAATTAATTGGGAGAATTAATGTTTTCTTTTATAAGCTTGGATGTGTTTATATGGTTCAGATATACGAGAATGATTTGTAATATTAGGGAAATTTTATGATTCAAAAACCTTGGTAATTATAATACTTTGAGAAGACGAACATGAACCCTGATTATAATTGAAAAGTCTATAAATTTTAATTCTTGTAAACAAGAACTGAAACCTTGGTTGTTTACTGAACTTTTATGTTTGAAGAAAACTTAATGAACTATGAAAACAAATGTTTAAAAGATTATGATGAGATGTGTTTGGTTTTACATTTGGAGTTTTAAAATTAAAAGATTTTTAACAATTTTTTGAGAGTTGAGACTCATGTGGACTCAAGAACTTTAGTGAATCTGTAATACCTAAAAATGAAAATGAAAGCTTGAACACCTATAATGAAAGTTGAACTCTTCTATTCTTAAAACCTATTGAGTTTTGAAAGTTACTTTTGTATGTACTTTATATGATGTGTGGTTTGTTGTTATGGGTTTCAGGGTTGACTTAATGCTTTGACCAATCAGGATGTTTACAAGATGTTCGGGAGTTTTTTTCTATGATGATGTTATATATACAATCTTTTATACTTGACCATGGTAATGTATCACATGTTTCTATGATGAGTTATGATTAGTACTTGTTTATGCTGAGGTGTATGGTGTATTTTCTTGATGTAACATTTTAGTTTTTGACTAGTTGTCTTTTGGATGCTAGCTAGTTTCTTGTATAGAACTGAGGTGAATGGTGTGACTTTCTGGTATAACCTTTGAGTCTTTGATCAGTTATCTTTGGATTGCTTTCCAATTGCTTATTTAGGACTGATATGATTGTTGTGATTTATTTTTGGTAATGACATGTGATTTCATGGATTGGTATATGTGTACTTGATTTTACACCAGCCCCCTTAGGATGATTGTATTGGTGAAATCTATGATTTTTGATCAGTGATATTTCAATACTTTCTAATTGCTTGTTTAAGAACTGAGGTGTATTTTATGATCTTATGAGATCTTCTAATTTTGCTAAGCTTATGGTAGGTTATATGTATGTCATGATGGAAAGTGGCTTGCAATGGAGGCTAAAGCCCTAAGTGGCTACCTAAGCAACCCATTGTAGGCCATTTTAATAAGTGATATTATTTCATTAAATGGCTTTGAAATGAATTAATAAGATATCGGTACCACATAAAGTCACTAGGGGGTCAAAGTCTTTAGAGACTACCAGGGTAACCTTGGAGTTGACTTGTTAGTATGCCTTGTCTGTATGAAAAGATACTGATGTGACATAGAGACACTAGGGGGCTAGAGTCCAACAAGGTTGCTAGGGTACCTTAGAGTTGTCTCATGGGATGACACTTTTTAACTTACGTAGTAGATTTCTTACATGTCTTTGTTTCCTCTAGGATTAGTCGATACTTTTGTCTTGGTATCCTTTGAGATAGTTATCTTTCAAGTGTTTCCTTGACCTAGATGTTGGTTTTAACTTGTGTTTTGATATCAAGACGAGACTTGTTTGTAATCTCCTCAGTGTGGTGGGAGTGGGCCATTTAGGTTCCACAAGGTTGGGTGGTAGTGCATTTTCTTATACCATTGAGATTCAACTGTTAGATGTCATTGTTGGATGTACTTATGTAGCTAATATTTCCTTTTTGGTCTTATATTTTTGTTGGATGGTTATAGCCTATTTTACTATATTTTTTAAAAACTTAGTGAAACTTTAGGTTAAATTATTTTGGGTTCCTTGGTGGGATATTACAAAGAACTTCAACCTTCATCTTGGTCAACAAAGAACATCGTCTACTCAATGCATTAGCAACTTGGTTAATGACTCCACTCTTATGCTTAATTACAAATGTAAAACTTTGCAAATACTCAACTCACCTCATATGTCTCTGATTCAACTTATGTTGACTTCCAAAGTACTATAAAGCTTTATGATCAATATAAAACACAAACTCCTTTGGAATCAAATAATGTCTCCACCTCTTTAATGCTTGCATCACAGCATAAAACACTTGATCATACAGAGAATACTTCCTTTTAGCATCATTCACCTTCTCATGAAGAAAGCAACATTTTTACCTTCTTTACTCAATACAACTCCTATCACACTACCATTTGCATCACATTCAACTTCAATTACTTTGTTAGAATCAGGTAAAGCCAATACAAGTAACTCAACAACTTTTTGTTTCAATGTCTCAATACTCTTATCAGATCCATGTGTCTACTTGAGTTCATTTTTATCTCCTCTCATTGTCTTAGTCATAGCATTACAAATAGAACTAAAATTCCTTATAAAATTTCTATAAAAACTAGCCAAACCATGAAATGATATTACCTTACCCACATTCTTAGGTGTAGGCCACTCCAAAATTTCTTTAACCTTCTTAGGATCCATCTTCAAACCATTGGCTAAAATTAAAAATCCCAAATACGCAATCTCTTCTTGCATAAAAGAAAATTTCTTCATATTAATCATCAAATTTTCCTCTTTCAATCTTTGAAATACTTTTCTAACATGCTCAAGATGTTCTTCTATAGTCTTACTAAATATCAAAATATCATCTAAATAATCAATCACAAACTTACCCAAAAATCCTTTTAGAACTTCATTCATCAACCTCATGAAAGTACTAGGTGCATTAGTCAAACTAAATGGCAATACCAACCATTCATACAAATCATCTTTTGTCTTAAAATAAATCTTCTATTCATCCTTCTTTGATTATGATCTAATGATAGCCACTCGTCAAATCAATTTTGGTAAAATACTTTGCTCCACTCTGTAGTGCCTGCCCCTAGTTCGCATTTCTGTTATCATTGTCAAATTCTTTTAGGTTGATTTTATGCATTGATTAGTTTAGAGATATTGGATTTACAATATTATGATATTATTTCATGTCTTGAATTACAAATGTATCGGTTATTATTGCTTAATTGATTTCATTCATGTGTTGTTAATGGTATTTTGATGATCCTAGTTAGTAAAAGTGGTTTCTTTTATAAAATTGTTAACATGATGTCTTTAATGATGATTATGTTGTATTGATAGAGATGCATTATTATATGTACGCATTTGATCTTAGATTTTTGATTTTTATACTTACCCCATACTTGCATGTGTATGGTGTGCGTGTTTATTTTATCTTTCTGTCTGATGTGTTTGATGTGGTTAAGGGAGGGAGTCGTAGTCACCTACTAGTCGGGATCTACACGATGAACCACTCCCCGCCATTTTCTATTTAGTTTAGATATATTATATACATGTACATGCTCGTCTTTTATGCAGGATGCAGGTACCGGGCATCGACTTCCCTGAATTGCCAGGATGAGCGTGCCCTATTACAAATACTCGAATGGTGAGAATGAGAAGATAATGATCAGGTCCAATCCTAGCCATAAGCCTATAATACTTGTCCTACAAGGAGGACTCGTAACAGACTGTCTACCCTTTTTAAACCCGTGAGTATTTTGTGCATATGTTGTTTTGTGAGTCTTTGATGAATTTCTATTAATTAAGTCTAATTAATAGATTAAATTAATAATTTAATTTAATGGAGAATTATTATGAATATTTAATTATATTTAATTAATTGAGAAATTAATTAAATATAAAGAATTAAATTGAAGATAAAAGTTTTAAGATTAAATTTAGAACATGATAATATTTATTTAATTTAATAATAATATATTTAGAGTTCATTTTTAAATAAATGCTAAATATTATTGTTATTTAAGTTAATAAATATTTATCAAATTAAACGTTCTAAATATATTAAAAAGTTAAATAAAGTTTAAATTTAGAACGTGATTATATTTATTTAATTTAATAATAATATATTTAGATTGCATTTTTAAATAAATGCTAAATATTATTCTTATTTAAGTTAATAAATATTTTATCAATTAAGTTTCTAAAAAAATTAAAAATTAAAAGTGAAAAGATATTTAATTATCATAAAGATTATAGTTCGCATGATTTATGCATGAGTTGAAAATAAAAGAAATTAATTGAAAAGATTAAACATGTGAAATTAATAAAGATATTTAATCGCATTAAGTGCGCATGAGATTTATAAGTTATAAATTGATTAAAATAGAAGTCAAGTGGATAGTTAAATAAAGTAATTTAACAATTCACTTAAAGTGCATGAAGGAATAATAAAAAAGAATATTTTAATTTAAAAAGAAAAATTAATTGTGCATGAATGAATTAATTAAATAAAGTAATTATTCTATTTTAGAGTTGTGGAGACATAAACCCTAAAGGGTAATTAGATTCTATATTAGAGGTTTCGGGTCATTATTGCACACACAAGTTTTCACACACAGGTCTCAGAGAGTTTTTCATACACAAGTTTAAAAAGGGCACACACAAGTCTGGAGAGCAATTCAGAGGGTTTGGAGAAGAAGAAATTTTTCGTAGCTTGAAGGATATTGCTTGCAGTAGAAATTTTCATCCAGCTGTTAGAGTTTTAGCATCAATACGAGGTAGGGTTTTGAAATCTCGTGAATGCAATTTTAATTGGAAATATTTGTTTGCTTCGTGATTTTTGGGTGATTGAAATTTTGTTTATCATCTCGATTGTTTTCAAGATCTGATTGGTTAAAATTAGTCTCTCATTATTCATATAGAAGAATCATTGAGGAAATTAATTAAATCATGTAGGGTTTGAAGGAAAAGAAGATTTAAAATTAGAAATTCGAATGATTTGTTGTGTCCTCTCTACCATACTATATTTGCAGATAGTATTTAAAAAAATAAAAAAATAAAAATTAAATAATGAGAAGAAAGAAAGAGGTTTTATTATATATATATAAATTGTTATTATTTTTAAAAAGAAATATATTTAAAAATAATATTAATTTATTATAATGTATTTGGATTGTTTAAAATATTTATATATTATTAAAAAAAAAAAAATGTTTGTTTGAAATTTTATATTTTAAAAATTTTAAAAATATAATATATAGGGTGGGGACATACCCCCCCCCCCCCCCCCGCGTACCTGCTATCGGCAGAGTCTGTCGCGGCAGCAGTACAACTGCTGTTGCGCGCAGCAGGGTACCTGCTATCGCAGGTACCAGGCCGACAGGCCTTTAAACACGTCGAAACATGTAAATATTTCTATTTTGTTTTTTTTTTAATTAATTAAATTTTAATACGTTTTAAAATGTATTTAAATTACATTGTAATAAATTTACTTTATAATTTAATAACATTTTTGTACTATTAAATTTTATAATTATTTATTAATTATTTAACTATTAATATATATAAATGTTTTGTAATTAAATAAAAATTAAATAACTTTATTAATAAAATAAAATTAATCTAATTAAACTTGATTTAATTAGGATCTATTAACGATAAGAATTAATTAATGAAGTTATTAATTTATCATATTTAATAATATTGATTTTATTAAAATTATGGTTATTTTATTTAAAATCAATGAACTGTTATTTTCTTTTAATAACCTAAATGGAATAAAACGATTATTCTAGATTATTCTAGTAGGAAATGACTTTTATTATGATGGTAATTTTACATATTTAAGTCAAATAATGAATGGGTTAATGGGTAGAATAAACCGAGAATTTCCTACACTTGAACGTTCATTGTAATGCAAATTGAAAACATTACTTTTAACTTCTTTTTTTATGTCTTTTCAAATCAAACCCAACTATGAAATTGTACTGTTTTCTATGTATTGTCTTTACTTGTGGATTTTGGTGTTGATTAGATGTCGACCAGTCTAGGATGTACACCAGAGGTGTGTGAGATTTTTGTTATACCATTTATGTGACTGGATGTCATGATATGTCTTATGATTCAGTTTGGAAATTATATTTATGAGGTTTACTTTATGAAGCATTTATGTGTACTTTGATGGGAGAACCATCGTGTTATTAGGTTGCCTGTTAAGGAACCGAGTTTGATCTTTATGGGTGTTGTGGTATGGGACACAACTATGTTTTTATGTGCTTAGGAGAGGTTGTCTAGGTACATGACTTTGGGAGTGGCTTGCATAGGGGTCCGGGACCCAAAGTGGTCAGTGCCAGGGTAACCTAATGCAAGTTATGTATTAAGTGATAATCTAGTAATTAAAATTTATGGGGGGAAAACACACTAAAAAGATAAGTTAGAGATATTTGATCTACCCATGCCTTTAGTGCTTGTATAGACTAAGGATGGGAATGAGATGAGTGCCTCGTCTTCTTGAGAGGGTTTTCTAGTTTTCCATATGTGTGATGTTGAGGGTCCGGGGTTCAGAGTAACCAGCCCTGGGTAACTCAACACTTGAGGGTCCAGGGTCTCTTAAGAGATCAGTCCAGGGTAACTCAAGCAACCATGTGATGACACTCCCTAGTATGTAGCCTGAGTCTCCTCTATAGATTTGTGTACCTCTGGTGGTGTACTTATTGTTGGTGGTGTATCTATTGTCGGATGTGTTTATTATGGTTATTTACTTTCATTGATGATGATTGGTGATTCATGGATGATGTACTTTTGACATGTGGCTTTTGACTTGAGGTGATTGTCTTTTGTTGACTTTATCTTGTGATCTTGGTATTTGGTTTATACTTGGGTTGTGTATGATGTTTGGTTATGTGATGTCGGTATTGGTTGGAGTGTTCTTTCTTTCTAGATTATTTTATCTTCTGGAATAGCATGTGTTACCTTTGAGGTAGTTTTGGCTATTAGGGGTACCTTGCCTAGGAATTTTTTATGTTTGATAGCCGTTTGTGGATCATTCATTATCTTCCCTGCATGGTGGGAGTGGAAGCTTGACTAGGTAACCACGCGGTCGGGAGGTAGTGCTTTCTTACCATTTGGGTCCCCCTTCACATTGACAGCTGTTGGATGTTCATTGTAGAAGATATAACTTTATCATTCTTATTTCTTATCTCAGAGACTTCTTTTCAGTTGATGTATATATGTTATCATGTATTATGATGTATTGTATCTATTCTCACATACCCTGCGACATGTGCAGTGGATGTTATTTAGTGGATGTACTATCATTGTATTAAATATACTTATGCTTTGCTTATGTGATTATGTATCTATTATTTCTTTATGATCATGAGACATTGTACTTGAAACTTAAACTAATTAATTTAAAATTATTAAATGTGACTCAACGTAAAGGAATCCTTGAGGAATTGAAACTGTATCTGTAATTGCATATGTGTATTTGATATGTATGTTCTTATTGCTTCCGCATTAATGTTATTTGATGTTGTTTAAACTTTAAAAAAAAAAAAATAGTTCAGTAAACATTGTAACATCTTAGGTTTAATTCTCTTGGGTTCCCGAGTAGGGCGTTACACACTCAAACAATCCATTATGTCATCCATCCTCAGGATAGGAAACCTATATTTGACTATGATTTTGTTAATAGTTCTAGAATCAGTACACATTATCCATTCTCAATTCTTCTTAGGTGCTAATATAGTAGGTACAACACATGGGCTCTAAATTTCTTTACTCAAACCTCTCTCCAACAACTCATACACTTATTTGTTAAGTTCTTCATTCTTAGTAGGTGTTAGTTGTATATGTATAATGTGGCCTCAAACTTGACACACACACTTCAACATGGTCCTTACCTACGGATTCATCTTGGAATGAACCTAGGATAGTTCATCCAAGAGGTCCAACAGTGCGACCTATTGCCTTCTAGTTAGAACAATTTTTCCTGTTTATGCTCTCAGACTTGAGATGTAGGCAACCAGACCATTCTAGAATTAAGGATTTTGAGTGCAATTAAGTCTATGTGATATGCAATTATTCTATATGAAAGATGCAATTAATCTAATAACCTATAAAACAAATTAGACTATATGTAAGCTTATGCTAATAATGAGTGTGTGAGTGCACAATTCAGCAGAGATTTGATGAAAATTTAATTCAACCTCTCATAATGAGGAATTATGAGTCTCTTAAATAGAATTCCTAGAATCCATCAATGGTTGAGATCAACTCAAATCGACGGTCAGGATCGAAGCCAAGATTCAATCAAAGTGGAAGATTCCCAATACAAATGTAATTAACTGACTCAAACCATACGTGCAAGAAATAGTTAACTCAAATTCACTTTAGTGTGAGAATGAGTGAATTAAGTCATTTCTAATTTGAGAAGTAGTTGACTAAGAACTTCCATTTTGAACTGAGAAATAGAATTTGGGAAAGATATTCAATTTAATAAAATGAGATATGACCTGATAAATGCCTTTTCCATTTAATTGAATAATTACATTCAATTAATTAATATAAGCATGGTTATTAAATTAAATATTTTTAATTCCTTAGTACATTATCCTTAGGAGATAATTTAATTTAATTAAAGTATAAATAATTTAAATTAAATTAAATCTTGATCAATAGGTTTAATGTGACTAATATGAGTCTATACTTTGGGAATTAAATAAAGAGTATGATGAATGTAGATTTAGGGTTTTTTGCATTTGACGATTAGGTCAAATAGCGACAATCAAAATGAGAATTGCCAAATGAAATAGGGCTTTAGGATTGATTAGAATAGACCAGAATTGGTGACCATGGCAATGAGCCAATTTTGGAGTATTACATTTTGCCCCTCTTTGAATGAGTGTGTGAGCATCACATTCAATTCAAAGAAAATCAAAAAGCATGATGCAAAGATCAATAAGTAAGACTAGTTCTAAAGTTGATGTCACGAAGACCAATTGATAAGCTTTTAAGGACTAGCTCTAGAATGAAGCTTAATCCTAAGGAATCCAAGTAGACTACCTAGATACCTGAATCGATAAGCATTTTAAAGGTTTTCTCTAGAATAGAGATTGACCTTTAAGGATCCAAATAGAACATCTAGATACCTGAAATTGATAGCATTTAAAAGATTATCTCCAAAACGGAGCTTAATCTTTAAGGATCCAAATAGAACATCTAGATACCTAAAATTGATAGCATTTAAAAGATTATCTCCAAAATGGACTTTAATCTTTAAGGATCCAGATAGAACGCCTAGATACCTAAAATTGATAGCATTTAAAAGATTATCTCTATAATAGAGCTTAATCTTTAAGGATCCAGATAGAACACCTAGATACTTGAAATTGATAGCATTTAAAAGATTATCTCCAAAATGAAGCTTAACCTTTAAGAATCTAGATAGAACATCTAGATACCTGAAATTGATAAAAGATAGGAAGATTAAATTATGAGTCATAGAATCATCCCCAGAACGAAGCTTGATCTTTAGGAGTCAAGGATTAGATTGTCCCAATACTTGTCCATTGAACTCTTTATAAGACATGATAGATGTAAAAGATGCCAAAAAGAGGGGAATAAGATGCCCCAAGTGACGAGATGCCCTGAGTGATGAGGACATAAGATGGGAACAAGATGCCCCAAGTAATAAACATTCAGATTGATTTGAAATTTAAATTCAATGATGTAATCATCCTGCCTCCTCAGGAGTGAAATCAAAAGATGACACACCAAAAATATGATATAGAGTAGGATAGAGAGAGATATAGAAGAAATTGAAGAAACAACAACATATAGAAGAGATCAGAATGATTAGAAGAAAGATCAAGGTCAATTCAGCATGATTTTGAGGTCTAGAAGACCAAGTTTGACCAAAAGTTGACTAGAATTGAGCACAACTAACTTAAGTTGACTTTTTCCAAAATTTGTGGTAAAATTTGAAGAAATTTTGAGTTGAAAAGATTCCAAGATTCACAAAGTAGTTGAAGAATTTGAACTGCACAAGTGTTCGATTGCGTCAATCCCAAAATTTTAAAATGTCTTTTTGAGCTGCTTAAGTGTGTCAAATTTTGATTTTGATACCAAAAAATGGGTTTAGAGTAGCCAAAGTAACCAAGAGGGTGATTAATCGATCATTTGTGCAATCGTAAAGAGCATGATGGTTTAAAGAGACTAAGAAACCCTCATCATAGAAGGTAAAAGTACATTTGCAATAAAATCATATGTTGAACCAAGTAATGTAGTCCTATGCTAGATGCAAACCCTAGGTCTAGTAACCAAGCCTTGACAATTATCTTCATTGAGCGTATAGCAAAACCCCAGATGTCATACAATCCCCACTAACATTGCAATCATAGGAATATGAAAAGGACATCTGTTCTAGTATTTTTGAGATTAAATGTAAGCATTTGAGGCACAAGAAGCTAGAATGACTACAACATTTGTCCCTTTTAATGTTGCAAATTAACATAAGCATTAGAGCATAAACACTAGGATGACCAGAATGTTGCTTATGTGCAGACACACCAAACACACCAAAGATCCATCTCATGCTAAGTATTCCATAAGTATTCTATCCGCAACAACCCTTACATTCGTAATCTGAGATAAAAATGTGCTAGATATACTTGTAGTGACCCATACATTCACTTAGCAAGATGAGTATTAGTATTTACTATAGCATGAAGAGTTCACTCCAACAAGCAAGAAGAAGAACCAATGTTACTAATGTATCTATATAAAAGGAGTTGAGGTACACCTAGCCATCCTATACGAGATGGAGGCTCTTATAGTGGACACCCCTTTTATAGGAATATGTCAACTTATTGGAACTAAACCACAAATAGAAAGAAAATAAAAGATCATGCCCCCAGTCATTACTTCTCCAGTCAGAAATGACATCATCAAGTTGCTCGAGGAGACATGATGAAAGCAAAAGAAAAAAAAACAAAGAAAATGCTCAACATATCTAAACAAGTATGTCATTTTGAGTTTAATGTTTGTCATGGAATTGATGTCGAGTGTCAATGTCTAGAACATGGATGAAAGAAATCTCTTTAGTAGGGTGACAACAATAGGCAGACGCAATCAGAACAACTACTGACTGAGGTCAAAAGAGGAATCTTCAAGATGAAGAGCCTAAAGAGGACTGAGTGATGGTAGACAGACATAGCCAGAATGACTGGTGACTGATGCAAGAGAGATCTTCCATAAAAGAATCTCTAAACATGACCAGATCAACATTAGGTAGACACAGTTGAAACAACTAGTGACTATTGTGAAAGAGATTCTATGAGGAGAGTCTCAACAAGGAGTGACATTAGCGACTGTAGGCAGACATAGCTAGAATGACTGGTGACTATCATGAAAGAGATTCTATGAGGAGAATCTCGACAAGGAGTGACACATGCAACAGTAGGAAGACATAACTTGAAGGACTTGTGACTATCACAAAAGAGATTCTATGAGGAGAATCTCAATAGAAAATTAAGTGACAATAGATAGACATAGTTAGAACAACTGGTGACTATTGCATAAGATATTCTATGAGGAGAATCTTTACAAGGAGTGACATTGGTGACAGTAGGTAGACACATCCAGAATGACTGGTGATTGTCATGAAAGATATTCTATGAGGAGAATCTTGACAAGGAGTGACACTAGCGACAGTAGGTAGACATAGCCAGAATGACTTGTGATTGTCGCGAAATAGATTCTATGAGGAGAATCTCGACAAGGAGTGACACTGGTGACAATAGGTAGACACAGCTAGAACAACTGGTGACTATCACGAAAGAAATTCTATGAGGAGAATCTCAAGAGAAAAGTAAGCAATAGTAGACAGACACAGTTAGAACTAGTGATTGAAGCTTAAGAGATCTTCTGCAAGAGGAATGCCACTTTTTCCTATTTTTCAAATTTTTTGTATTTTTTTATTTTTCAAACATTTTTGGAACTTTTAGAATTTTTTTATTTTTTTTTGTTATTAACAAGGCATCTATTGTTAGGTTTTCACCAAGATAATAGATTTTTTTAGGACTTTTTACAATTAAAAAAAAAAATTAGGACATTTTCAAATTTTTAGAACTTTTTTAGAGATTACTAGCTCTCAAGTAGGATTACCTTGATTTTGCTCCAGTGTATAGCAAGGTGTAGGATGAGATATAGTAGAAAGTTGGTGGATAAGTGGAGATGGATAGGCAAGGAGTATGAAGCAATGAATGTTACCCTCAAGGAAAGTCTTCACAAGATTACCTAAGCTAGGGAAAAAGAAATTATAATATAAGCTCATGGTGTAATGAAGGGTGTCATGTAATTAATCCAAGAAAATGACCAGGTCAAGAGATTGCCAAGAAATAAGTTTTCTTCTTTCTTTCATTGGTCAAGACCAAAGGGTTAAGTGAATAGGATAGCAAAGTTTGTTATGGAGGTTGTGAGTGAATGACTTTGGGAATGAGGACATCTGAAGGATAAGCAAGATCATGATAGAATGTCATGGATGGAAGAATTACGCATGACACCTATTTACCAATTTTACATCATGGTACTTGTCCAAGGTGCAACAAGAAGTGGTTTTCACCATAGGATGGAATTATTTATCTTTACTTTTGCTACCAAGGTGCCTGCTTCCAAGTTTTCACCAAGGTACTTTTTTTCTGTTTTTCTTTTTTTCCTTTTTTTGGACTTTTAGAGTTTTTGGAAAGAACTCAAGCCTTTTGTCAATTTGAATAGTACTCCTATAAGAAGGATAAGTTATGACAAGCCAAGGCCATAGTAAGGAACACTCAAAGATTTTGATAAGGTAATGGAATAGAAATAATGGGAAAATAAGAGGTAGATGGAGGATAAGGTTGTTGGTCTTGGAAGACTGAAATAAGCAAGGATAGGCATAAGATTTAGAGGATTTTATGAGGGCGGATGAGATATTAGGCAAGATCAACATTGACACACACCTTGAAGGGTGATGGAATGATGGGGAAATCATGGACAAAATAGATTGAGGCTTAGATATATGAGGTAGCAGAGCCATTTTGGAGAGGGGTGGAGTAGAAGATTTTGAAACCTTTTTAGGAAGATGTTGGGAAGAAGATGGAGTGGAAGCCTTTGAAAACTTGAATGTCAACTTTGATTTTTTTTCAATATTCAAGTCCTTCAAAAGAGACTTGGGAATCCATATAGATTTTGATTTTACATTAGATGCTTTGGAACACATTCCTTTAATAACATATTTAAGAACTCACACTTTCCTTGGTTGAGCTCTTTGAATAGTGGACCTTTGCAGTCTCTTTTGTGTATTTTCCTTCTTGACATTCACATGTCGATTAGAGTAGACATAGTGAAAATTTGAGGATGGATTCATGCACTTGTGTTTGAGTTGATCATCCAAATTTCTTCTAAAGGATTTGGGACTTGTGGATGAATGAGGCCAATATGACTGGTTTAGATGGAAAGGTGGATGTGAAGAGTTCAAGTATGTGTATCTTTGTTGATCTTGGGGTAGGGTAGGAGGAATGTGTAATAAGAGTGGAAGTAGGAAATAGAGGAACATAAGGTCCCAATATGGATGGAAGGTTTGAAGATTTTAGCTTAGATGGATAGGGACCAAGGATAGATTTAGAAAACATGAATGGACCATGAGTAGGGATATTAGCATCTTTAGAGTGAGAAACACGACCAATTCCATCAATATATTTATGAGTAAGTGTTATAGGATCAATACCTTTGACAAGAGTATTTAAAACTTGAGCATAGTTTAGAAATGAATGTAGTGAGGTAGAACAAGAAGGTGAGGGAACACTTTTATCTTCAAAAGGAATTTTAGGTAATATAGGAAAAGTATCCTTCTCTTGGTCTTTAAAAATCTCCTTAGGAATGGTGGAAGAAATATCTTGATCTTGTTTAGTAGAGGTGCATGATATGGGAGATGGAGGACTATGTGACTCTTGGGATGGAGGGATGAAATCTTGAGGGATATGAGAGGGTTCTTGATATTGATCTTTAGATTTTTTTAAATCCTCTTGACATGGATCCACTTCTAAGGACAAGATAGGATGTGGAGTTTTCATGGTAGGCTCTTGAAGAGATAGTGAAGGGATAGTTGGAGTGGGTATAGTTGGCATAAAATTGCATGAAGATTGAAGATATGTAGTCTTAGTAATATGAAAGAGAGGTCTTCAGCCAAGTCAAGATAAGCATGGGTTTCTTTTAGAGGCAACCCTTGAAGGTACACATAGTCAATAGAAAAAGATTTAAGTGCTTTGTTTGGTGGATGTATGTTGAAAGAAGTAGAAGTTGTGTTTGAACCATTACTAGACATGGTTTCATGAGGTTGATCCTTCTTGAGAGTGTAATCTATAGTAGATGAGGGCTTAGATTTTTGAATTATGTCATTGTCAAAGAGATCTTGGATCTTATTTTTCAGCTCCCTACAATGTGAAGTTTTATGTAAATTATGTCTATGATAAGCACAATAGTTACCCATAAAGTAAACTCCCACCAAAGTGACCTTAGGTAACATAATGAGTTTCTTTTGAAGAAGTTCTTCCAAAGTTGATTCATAAGATCTTCCCAAAGGGGTCAAATCATGCTTTGGTTTAGGTTCCCAAGGTTTTTCTTCAAAGATATTTCTAGATTTCTTCAATGTTTGTGAAGTGTTCTTAGATATCTTGGATTCAAGATCACAAGATTTGATTTTTGGTTGTCATAGGGGGAAGGAAAATTTTCTCTCAAGGAGAATTTGTTCGATGATGTTTCATCTTCCTCCTTTAGTCTTTGAAGTTAAGCACTCATTGATTGGATTTTTTGCTTCATGTTTGCAATAAGTAGCTTTTCTTCCTCACTAGGAATATTGGATTTAGCACATTTGTTGTTAGCCATTTTGATGTACTATGTTTCAAGTAGTGATATCCAAGTTTTAGAACATAAGTCAAGTTGCCACAATAATAGAAAATGATGAAAACCAAAAGCTTAGACAAGGACCACACTAGAATATAGTCTCCAAAAGGATAAAATAAGAGTGTTGTATACTAAGGCACAAATAGTCTAATTTGAAGGCTAGAATAGCCAAAGATTATGACTATTGTAGCATGGAGTATGACAAGCACTAAAGGACCAGAATTAAGATAGGTAAAAGACAAGACTAGTTAAAGTACAGGTCACAAATCTTTGGCTAAGAACAATGTCATTATTTGGGAATATTTTTAGACAAAGGGGCATTAAATAGATGTAGGAAATAGACTTGGTACATACTATAGATAACTCTAACAGACTAACTTGATAGTTCAAACTTAAGATCTTGCATGAAGATGCTCTGAGAGGCACACAAGAAACTACACAGGATTGTGCAAAGACTCAAGACATCATAAAAAAATTGCATGAGGATGTGCTCCAAGCTGCATGAAGAAGTACAAAATTGACAACAAAATAAGGACACTAAGGCCAAATATCACATAGGGATGTGCAACTGTTCATGCGAGGAACATGATAGAGTTGTGCAAAGAAGTGATAGGACAAAAGGATCCCATGTGAAGTCTTCCAAAATTGTGTGCAAAATTCAAGACCAGAATGACAACAGAGTTGGATTTCGAAGAGATTTCTGAAAATTTTGAACTATTTTGGATAGAATATTGGACAAACAATAAGATTAACATTTGAAAGTTGTTGGAAAACCTTTAGTTTCAACCAAGACAAAGTGTTTTTGGAACAAAATATAGGAAGCAAGCAGTAGTCAAATACAATCCAACTAAGGGAAAAGCAACTCAGAGGGATAGGGGAGTCTTGACATTCAGTTTGTTTAAGTAGGTTTGGACATGTTTAGGACTTGATAACAAGCACACTTTATCCCTAGAAATAGAAAATGGTAGAGAAGACAAAACTTGTGTCCCACAACTTATGTGCATGCATGCACCTCACATAGCCATGTGACACCCTAGAGGGCACTTGTGTTTTTTTGGCATTCAAAGGGCTCAATAACATATACATTGAGTGAAAACCTTTATGGCAAGGGTCAAGCATGTATACCACCTTCAAAAACCAAGTAGCATGCCTATTGTAAGTTCTATAGGAGAGATTATTCCCCCTCCTTACACAAAGATTATGCCTCCTTTCAGAGGTGAATTGGGTAGCTTCTAACTAAAGGATTTTACTTGGCTTCCATTCTATTAATCCATAGTGGCTCTGCAAGCAGAGTTGAGACTAGTAGCCCATACTAGCATCTGAGAGTGCACACACTTTCTTGGCAAGACTCGGGTTGGTGCCAACTAGTGCAAAAGATAGAGCTTCCCCTTGATAAGTGATATCAAGAATCAAGGGAAAGAAATTAATCTAGCTTTGGAGTATTTTTCTCTACAAAGCATCTTGATTATAATGAGTTGGAATCTCTGATGAAAGGAGTGTGCTCACTTGGGTCATTCCCAGAGGTTGGATCACTCTAGAAGGCCCTCTGAAGGATTGACTTAGACTGGTGGTTCAAACGTAAGGGTCAAAGTTTCTAATTTTCCTGAAGGGAAAAGAGCATACCCCTCTACCTTAGTTTCTCACCCGAACATGCAGAACACGTTAATTACCGACTTAGCTTAATCAATCTAGACTCATCCTTCCTAAAGATTTTGATCCCCTTAAAAGGAAACCATCATCTCATCATAGAAAAGGATTAGCACTAAAAAACCACTAAGCTACTTGCCTCCCTCAAAATGCCATCTTTTAGAAGCATCTAAGTTTCTGATTCACCCTTGGTCATGACCTCCAAGTGGTGAAGAGCATAATCCTCTATTCTTCTATCTTGCACCCTAAGAAGTTCACAAGCCCTAATTAGACTATGTTTAGAAAGTAGGAAAGAAGACACATTGTTTAGTGGGTTTTAATGTTGTTCTTCTTCAACAAACATATCTTCAACAATCATCTTGAAAACAAATAGTCAGTCCATGTTTGGAGAGTTTGTATAAGGAATGTTTGTCAAATGTCCTGCAGACAACTGTTAAGCTACATAGAACCAAAAATTAGAAAATACTATTAGTCAAAGAAAAGTTTAACTATGGGAAAATAAAATTTAACATTTTTTGTTCTTTTTTATACCCATAAAATAGCTTAGAAAATGTCAAAACCTATGAAAACATCAAAAGTCAAAATTCATTTTGTACTCTTTAAAAAAATAAAAATTATTTTATCTAGAAAATTGTATTTTGTATTGCTATTGCAAAATTCTATGTGAAATCTTGCATAGACCCATGTGAAGAAATGGTGTGCACCATGTAAAATCATGCAAAAACCTGTGCGAATAGATGGTACAAACTACATGAAATCATTCGCAGGTCTACATGAAGTCTTTCACTATCATGCGTGAGAAAATGAGGTGTCACACAAGAATCCACAAAATGGGGCACTATTTCACATGAGAAAGTGGAATAGAATGTGAAACCCTCAAATCTTCATGAAAAAATGAGATTTCCCACACACAAATCTAGAACATTGTACAGACAAGTATGAAAAAATGAAAAAAATGTTAGAAAACCAAACAGATGAGACCAAAAAAATTGTTTTTCTTGACCCCATGGTGGTTGCCAGAAATGTATATGCAAAATGTGGCCTCAAACTTCACACATGCACTTCAATGTGGTCCTTACCTATAGATTCATCCTAGAATGAACCTAGGATAGTTCATCCAAGAGGTCCAATAGTGTGACCCGTTACCTTCTAACTAAAAGGATTTTTCCTGTTTATGCTCTCAAAGTTGAGATGCAAGCAACCAGACCATTCTAGAATGAAGAATTTTGAGTGGAATTAAATCTATGTGATATGCAATTAATCTAATAACCTATAAAAAAAATTAGACTATATGTATGCATATTAAAACTATATGATATTAAAATCTAAGAAATGGAAAGCTTATGCTAATAATGAGTGAGTGAGTGCACAATTCAGTAGAGATTCAATGCAAATTCAATTCAACCTCTTGTAATGAGGAATTATTAGTCTCTTAAATATAATTCTTGGAATCCATCAGCGATTAAGATCAACTCAAATTGATGGTTAGGATCGAAGCCAAGATTTAGTCAAAGTGGAACATTCCCAATACAGATGCAATTAACTGACTCAGATCCTGAGTGCAAGAAATAGTTAACTTAGATTCACTTTAGTGTAGAATGAGTGAATTAAATCATTTCTAATTCGAGCAGTAGTTAACTAAGAACTTCCATTTTGAATTGAGAAATAGAATTTGGGAAAGGTATTCAATTTAATAAAATGAGATATGACGTGATAAATGCCTTTTCTATTTAATTGAATAATTACATTCAATTAATTAAAATAAGCATAGTTATTAAATTAAATATTTTTAATTCCTTAGTACGTTAGTTTTAGGAGATAATTTAATTTAATTAAAGTATAAATTCTTTAAATTAAATTAAATCTTTATCAATAGGTTTAATGTGACTAATATGAGTCAATACTTTGGGAATCAAATAAAGAGTATGATGAATGCAGATTTAGGGTTTTCTACATTTGACAATTAAGTCAAATAGTGAAAATCAAAATGAGAATTGCCTAATGAAATAGAGCTTTAGGATTGATCAGAATAGACTAGAATTGGTGACCATGGCAATGAGCCAACTTTGAGGTATTACATTAGTCTATATGGTGATTTATTTGAAAAACTAGCTCTAGGAATCAAATCCATATAGTGACATACACTTATATCTAGTGGTAATACATCAGGTATATCCTCTACAACAATATCTTTATTTTCATTCAACAATTTTGCAATTTCCACTAGCATTCGATCAACACTGCCAATTTTTGTTGTCACTCAGTGACCATTGAATGGTACTTGGTTTCTACTAGCACAACTCAGTCTCCTAGGAATATTAGAAAAATAGATATAATTCTTCTTCATTTCCTTTTCAATTTTCTTTCCATTAACCATGCAAATTCTCACAGTATTACACTTATTCTCATCCAGACTTTCAATCAAAGGCAACAATATTTTCTTTTTCTCATTCACCCAAAGAGTATATTGATTCAATCTTCTATCATGTATAGAATATCTATCATATTGCCAAGGTCTACCCAAAAAAATATGAAAACAATCCATAGGCATAATATCACACAAAACTTCATCAAAATAAACTCAAATTTTGAACTTCACAATACATTGTTCACTTACCAATATCTTATGCTTATCTTTGATCCATGAAACATGATAGGGTTTAGGATGCTCCAACCTTTGTAGCTACAGCTTTGTAACCAATTATTTTGATGCCAAATTTTTAGAACCTCCACTATGAATAATCACTTTGCAACATTTTCTAGCCATCTTACATCTGGTCTTGAAAAAAATTCTTTTTAGGATAGGTTCATCATTACTTCCCTTATTACATAAGGTTCTTCTCACCATCATATTTTCTCTAGCCTCAGGCCCACTCAGTAAACCTTTTATATCTCCTTGAACCACAAAATTTATGTAACCTTGACCACTTTCAAAACATCTACATTCAAAAGATCTATGCCCTTCTTTACCAAATCTGAAATAATTGCCATGAAAAACCACTTCTTCCTTAGTAAGAATCAATACCTCCTCAGTAGGAATCATTACCTTTCCACTTATTCCCTCCTTTATCATCATTCTCCCATTCATATTTTCCCTTATCTTGCACAAAACTATTAGATCTACCACCTTCTCAATAAGATCTACATCTTCCTCTCTAGAATTTACCACCTCTACCTCTTTTTCTTTGTTCATGCTTCTTTGTCAAGATCTCTAGAGCTTTCAAGGCATATTGATATACTTCCTCCACACTTTCCAATTTCACAAAACTTATCTCATCTTTAATTCTACATCTCAATCCATTTATGGACCTTTCAATTTCCTCAACATCATCATCCACATGTCTAGATCGAATGTCCAAACTATATATTTCCTTAGTATACTCCTTCATAGTCATGTCTCTTTGTCTCATATTCTACATCTTTCTCAACAAAATAACTTGGTAATGTGTAGGAAGGAACTTCTTCTTTACCTTGTTCACCATCTTTTCCCAAGTCCTAATCTTTTCCTTTCCTCTTCTTTTCTCTATTAGTTTGAAAATGCTCCCACAACAGTGAGGCATGTCCTTTCAATCTTGTAATTGCAATCTTCACCATCCTATTGTTAGGAGTGTTTTCATACTCAAAGAACTTCTCCATTTTAGAGATCCAATCCAACACATCATTGGTATCTAAATTTCCATCATAAGGAATAACTTCAACAATAGGTTTTTGAATTTTCCCTAGACAATACTCTCAACAACCTTGCCTCATCTTGATCTTCTTCAAGATCTAGATTATGGTTTGGTGATGTTGCTTCATCATCACTCACATCATCATGATGTGCTCCTCTTCTCTAGGTCATCTCTACAACATCTAATTTAGCTACAGTTTGTCTCAATGTATTTGAAATTGCATTACCAACATTTCCTCTACCTTGAACCATCTCTACAATTAGGTTCCTACAAGATCGTAACCCTCTACAAGTTATAGGTCAAATCTTCAAATCTACAACCCTACAACCCAAATAAACTTAGGTTTCTACATGATCTACTCTCCACAAGGACAAACCTCTAATTTGATATCACTCAACATAGGGAGGGAATAGATAACTAGGGCCAAAGGCACACCCAACTATTCAAACCGCTTGCAAGAGTAAACACAATGGAAAAAGAACACCAACTAACAAAAAAATTGGGAGATAACAGAACAAATTCTTTCATATATTCATCAAAGATATCAAATACATGCCTAGCTATAAGGCCTTATGGGTTACAACCAACATTACAATTTGATTTCAAACTTCAACAATCACACTTTACATCTTAGCTTGCTTATGCTCCTACTATGCTTCTACATTCTAACTTCTATCTCTAAATCTCTACCAAAGACCTCTTTAAATATATATACATAACCACAAGTCAGCCTCTTGCAAATTTAACCAAAATAAACTCTCATATTAAATGGTAGGATAAGCCGCAAGTTGGCTCATAGTAGATACCTATCACTAAATTAAATGCAAAGGTAAGCTCACAATAGATACATAGACAACTCAACAAATGAATAATCCAACAAAAATGTTGCAACTTAGTAAACTCAACAACACTTAGCAACCAAATAAACTCGAAAATGCTCGATAACCACATAAAATCAATAGCACTTGACAACCAATGGAACTTCATAACCAAAGAATCACTTGTCAACAAAAGAAAGATCGAAGACCAAAGGATAACTTGGTAGCAATAGTGAAAGTGACATACATAGAGAGCTCAACAACCACCACAAAATCAACACCAACTCCTAACTTGGAAACAACTAAGAAACTAGACAATGTAAGACATTGCAACTAGATATCAATAAGAAACAAGGAAAATATGTAGGATAGCAATGCAACCCAGGATTATCCTACATCAAAAAGGTAAATCTATTCTAGGTTTAGAGATTCAGTTAGTTGGGAGATGTTACAAGTGATGAATCTATTAGACCTGGGAGATCATGGATCTTACATGTATAAGAACTATTATATTCTGTAGTTGATTCATATTGTATTGGTCATAACCAAAAAGGCTTCACAACCTAACATGTATCATGTTTTAATGGTTTAGTAAAAGACATATAGTTCATCTCTTATATTTCTATGTGATTCTTTCATTGTGTTACTTAGTAAGGAGATCCAATAATTGGGCAAGCTTTTAGCCTTGATTATCGACCTTACCTTGCATCAAAAATCTTCATACCTCTAACTGATAAACTCTAATTTATAAAAATGAGGAAGATTAGATAACAACAATTCTTAATCTATTGTTTGCATTCAACTAAGATAAAAGGTAGGAAACTACTTGTTATCCTTTCTTAATAAATGTAATATTTTAATGGAGTTCTTCAATGAAAACAAATAATGTATTTGTGGGTCCATGTATGTCCAAATATTTTTTGTAGATCTATTAAAATTATTTAGGCCCTAGGTTTAATTAAATATTTAATAGTCAAGATAATGATACTAGGCCAAAACATCATGTCAAAATTTCTCATTTTTGTTAATGTCTTGTTAATGTGTTTCTAGAGTACTATTATAGTTGTAATCACCCTTTCTAGCAAATTTTCATAATTTATCTATCATTTATCTTTGATCAACATATCACTTTTTTATTTATTTTATTATAACTTATGGATTGGCCACCTTATCCTAAGTCTTTTATTTAATTAAAAGAACTTATTCCCTTTTTATTAAATAAAGTCCCTAACAACCCACTTATCTTAAGTATGCACATGAAAAGCATTATTACTATTTTAAAAATATAAGAAAGGCATTTTTTTCTCACTTAAGGGACACACTTCTCTATGTGAGAGGAACCCTTATTTTCCAAATAACTTTAATTCTCCTCCACTCATTTATTTCCTCTTAAACATCACCATTGATCTTGCTTGGGTGAGATTCTTGTGCAAATGGACCACTCAAGGCTCATTCTCCACCCTTGATTTTGTCTCTTAATATGTACCATCAATTTATCTTTAAAATGAGGCTCTCTCCTTACTCTCTAATATCATTCTAGTTTATGCTAACATTGTGTTAAAGGTTTTCTTATAGGATTTGAAGCACTTGGAGCATCTTTGCATTCTTGCAATCTTAGCTAGTCATTGTTGGAACTACAAGTGTGTAACAATTTTTATGTTGTCATTGATGTCAAACCTTACTAGTAACACATTTATTAACAATATATAGTGCCATATCATTGATGAAGAGGATTTGAAAAGAAGAGATCATGAAACAACCTAGTGAAAGGTTGAGTTGAGATGTGAAACTGTGATGGAATTACAATGGGCACTTGATAATTTAGTACTTGAAAAGATAATGTGTTGTTCATTCATTACAATAATAAAGGAATAAATATCACTTGAGAAGAAAAATATTTTTGAAGAAAAGGATTATCTAAAGTAGAAGATTAAGGAACTTCACCATTTTCGAGTAAAGCAATGTTGGTGGAGTATTAATATTGACCAAGTGACAGAGAATGTTAACAGATAGTAACGACTGAGTTGCATAGTATAAACCAAGAAATATAGTTTAGTGATGACAAAGTGGTCCAATGATGATGGAGCAGTAGAATGAAGTAACGACTAAGTGTTAGAAAATTAACAGATTGAGAAAGAATCAAGACTTGTGGCCGATACAGTTGAATTCTTGAAATAATAAAAATGTGTTGATGATAAGGATTGATGAGTTGAATTATTTAATGTATGAAAAATATTAGTTGAGCGATCAAATTCTAAGATTTGAGGAAGAGTTTCTAGAAATTTCAAGATGGAAGAAGAAGAATAGAAGATGGCTAGGTTCATCAAATTTATTGAATCTAATTGTAACCCTAAGATCTACGATTATGTTTAATAAAAAAAAGATCTAAGAAACCTATCTAAGGAGGCATATGAGATGTTTTATGTTGGTTGTTGGACTGGAATTTGAGAAGACAAGTGGCGAACAAACTTGAAAAGGAGAAGTGCAGAGTTTGTGATGTGCGAGATCACTTGAAGAGATGTCAAGCATATCTTAACTATTGAGAGAGATGGCCTAGTCAATGAACCAGTATTGATCTAAATTTTTAGAGTGAGTTGTATGTTATCAGATCAAACCTAACTATTAATTTCTAATTATTATGGCAATACTAAAATCCTTTTAATTAAGGTTGACCTAATAGTCATTTGTAAATCCTTTAACAAGGTGACATTCTAAGGGACTGTTCTAAAGTTCTCTAATAATGACACTCCTAATAGGGTGATTTAAATCCTTTAATAGGTTCATACCTAATACTGTGTTTTGTAATCTTTAATTGGGTTGTCTCCTAATAGAGCTCACTTTAGATGAGTGAAAAGTGGTAACATGTTACTTGGTATTTTTTCCCAAATTGGGTTTCCACATTAAATACTAGTATCAAACATTTGTGTAGATGTTTTTTATGTGTTTATGCTACTTAGCATTTTTAAGTTTGAAGTTTATTGTTAGCTATGATATTATTTGGGACATACTAAACATAAAGTTAAAATGGAATGAATAAGTTGAATGGTAATATTTGTTCATAAGTTTGGTGAAGTTTGTTGGAGATGTTAAAAGTTGATTTTATATATATGATCCTAAGAATAAGTGATTGAATGCTCTCTTAGTTATTCTAAATATTCTAGTAATTGGTATTAGTGTATTGGTACTTGTGTAAAAGTTTAAAGGACTTAAAGCTAAAGATCAAGAAGTATAAGAGAGAGGTACCAAAGCTAAGCAAGGAGAAATTATCTACATGGAAGAGGATGATGAAGTTGAATCTATATGGTATTGGAGATTCTTCACTTTACTATCTAGAGAATGAATACATTTAAGTTCCTACACCTATGACAGTTGATAAAATGAAAGACAATCATGAGCATAACCAAATGATGATTGAGCTTGAGTCTTACCTAAGCTATTCTAAATTTGAAGTAGTGAAAGACTATGAAAATGCAAAGAATGTATGGGACAAGTTGGAATTAATGCATAGAGGAGACACAAATGTACCAATAGCCAAGGAAGAAAGCTTAAGACGAAATTTTAATGACATGAAGATGAAGGATGGTGAAAATGTGGCACAATATGTTGAGAGAATTAAAGAAGAGGTGAATGCGATCAAGTTTACTAGTGGTATCATATTTGAGTAAATAGTGATAAACAAGGTATTGTGAACTTTACTTCTTATCTTTTCTATTAGATTTTCTACAATACAAGAACTTAGATGTACACCTAGTAATGATCTGACATTGGATCAATAGTCTAGTTGATAGACTTATAACTTTTGAGTTGGAAAATTTTGATAATTACATACTTACTAATGTTGAAAGTAATTTCAAAGAAAAAATGACTCTTGATAAATCTAGAGGAAAGAAGAAAAGAAAGCATGTGAATAGTGAGAGTGAATCAAGTGATGAACTTGAGGCATTATTGGCTAAAAGGCTACCAAGAGGAAAAGGAAAATACAAAGGTCAACTTCCTATTATTATTTTACATGTAACAAGGTTGATCATATTCAAATAAAAAAGACAACCAAGGAAATAGAGACTACAAGGGAAAAGGTAAGAAATCATGTTACATTGGTGGAGAAAGTTCTCATAGTGACATTGATGAAAATGATGAAGTTGTCTATGTTTCTATGAAAGATGAATCTAATGATGAATTGCATTAGAAAATTTCTTTAATCTCACATATAAGCAAGAATGATAGATAGATAATTGATAGTGGATGTTAACATCACATGAAGGTGATACAAGTAAGTTTGATAAGTTGGTACATTATAGTGGAAGTAGTACCAAGTTTGGAAATGATGCATCATGTTATGTGAAAGGAAAAGGATCAATTGTACTAAATGAAAAGATTAAGTGTGATAATGTATATTGGGTTGAAGGTTTGAAATATAAATTTTTGAGTGTCGCACAGTTGATCAGTTCAGGCTATAGAGTTTAGTTTTACAATAGGAAAGTGAAGATCTATGATGCTAACAGTGAATTAATTGGAAGTGAAGACAGATCTAGATGTAACTTGTTCTATCTAGACCTATCTAAGAAAACTATGAGAAAGAGGGAGTTATACACAAGATGATGAGAATATGAAGATGATATCTAGAGGGAGCATATTTGAGATTGCATTGGATGAGAATTAGAATGAAACTAAGAAAGAGATAACACAAATATAGTGGGAGTTAAGAAGTGAAACACTTGAGATGTTGATTTCTTTTTTTGATTGTATGGTAACTTGGAAGATGTTGCATTTAGAAGGTGTTGCCATCAATGTGAAAGAGGGAGATTGTTGGAACTACAAACATGGAAAATTTGTAATTTTGTCATTGATGTCAAACATTATTGGTAAGACATTTACTAATAGTGTAGAGTGTTGTGTCATTTGATTGATGAAGAGGATTTGAAAAGAAGAGATTATGAGATGACCTAGTCAAAGGTTGAGTTGAGATGTGAAAGTGTGATGGAATTACAATGGGCATTTGATAAGTTAGTACTTGACGAGATAATGTTTTTTTTATTCATTAAAATAAGAAAGAAAGAAAGATCAGTTGAGAAACAAAAGAGTTGTGAAGAAATTAAGTATCTAAAAAAGAAGATTAAGGAACTTAAGCATTGACAAGTAGAAAAATATTGACAGCATGTTAGTATTGTCTGAGTGACAGAGAATGTCAAGTGATAGTAACGATTAAGTTGCATAGTGTCAACCAAGAAAGAAATTTTAGTGATGACTGAGTAGTAGGACAAAGTAATGAACAAGTGTCAAAAAATTAACAGTTTGAGAAAGAATCAGGATTTGTGGCCGACATAGTTGAATTCTTGAAATAATCAGAATGTATAATAATAAGGATTGATGAGCTAGATTGTTCAATGAATGGAAAAGATTAGTTGAGAGATCAAAGACTAAGATTTGAGGAAGAGTTTCTAGAAATTTCAAGAAGGAAGAAGAAGAAGAATAGAAGATGGATAGATTCATTGAATTTGTTGAATCTAATCATAACCCTAAGAACTACAGTTATGTTTAAGTGGAAAAAGATCTAAGCTACCTATTTAAGGAGGCATATGAAATGTTTTATGTTTGTTTTGGGAGTGTAATTTGAGAAGAAAAGTGGATAATAGATTGCAAAGGAGAAGTGTGAAGTTTGTGATGTGGGAGATTACTTGAAGAGTTGATAAGAAAATCAGATTTATTGAGAGAGACGAAGTCTAGACAATGAACTAGTATTGAGATGAATAAAGATTTGAATTTGCAAAGTGAATTGTACATTAGAAAATCAAACCTAATTGTTACTCTCTAATCATTATGGCAGTAGTAAAATCCTTTTGATTAAGGTTGACCTAATAGTCATTTGTAAATCCTTTAGAAAGATGACATTCTAAGTGAATGTTCTAAAGTCCTCTAACAAGGCCACTCCTAATAGGGTGATTTAAATCCTTTAATGGGTCATACCTAATAGTTTTTTGTAACCTTTAATGGGGCTAGATCCTAACAAAGCTCACTTCAAGAGAATGAAAAGTGGTAGCATGTTACTTGGTAGTTTTTCCCAAATTGGGTTTCCACATTAAATACTGATGTTAAACATTTGTGTGGATGTTTGTTATGTGTTTATGCTACTTACTATTTTTATGTTTTAAGTTTATTGTTAACTATGATATTATTCTTCTAGTTGGAAATTATTGAACAAAGAGCTAAAATGGAATGAATATGTTGAATAGTGATGAACAATTTTATTTGATGCATTGTTCATGAGTTTGATTAAGTTTTTTAGAGTTGTTAAATGTTGATTTTATACATTTGGATTTTATGATAATTGATTCACCCCCATCTTAATTTTTCTAAATATTCTAAGAACTATTCTACTTGCATTATGGCATATCTTTAGCTTAGTTTCCTTTTATTTCATATCTTAGATCACATAGCTTAACTAGGAGGATCTTCTAACTCTCTTTGTTAGCTCTTGTATTTCATTTAGAATAGCTTGCATTTGTATTGCATTCATAATTAATTCTTGGATATTGGCATTCTTGCCTCTACTCTTTGATTTTTCCATTCTATGGTACACCTTGGAAGGGTTACATGATAGGTTCATTTGAGAGCCACCATCTCATATCTCTTCTACAACATAGATAGGAATCTATAAACTTCCTCTTGAGATGCTCTTCATCATGAGTATTCTCAAGTATAATGGTTTATAGGAGTGTGTCAAAAATTTATGCATACATTTTTGGCACCCATCATGGGGCTTGAACCCATGATCACAGAGAGATGGTTGATCCTAAATATACATTTGATAAGCAGTGGGGATTGGACATTTGGATAGATAGATCCAAAGAAAATGGAAAGGTCAAGCATATTCCTTGGAGAGATAGAACGATCGATAATGAGCAAATGGAAAGGTCAAGCATATGCTCCTGAGAGATAAATTGATCAAGAAAAAATGAAAAGGTCAAGAATATGTTCTTAAGAAATAGATAGATCAGGAACAAATGGAAAGGTCAAGCATATGTTCCTGAGAAATAGATATAGCAAAATTAATTAATAGTGATGAAAAACAATGATAAAGTATTCCTACACCCTCAAGATTGGAATCAAAATGAGGTAGAGGAGATTCATAAATAAGATCTAATCAAATTGAGATAAGGTAAAGTTTGTGATGAGAAATAAGTGATTAAGGCTAAAGAGTGACCACTAAGTGATGAAGATATTCCTCAATTTGATTAAGTTTGACCAAAAAGAAAAAACATAAAAATTAGGTCAAATTAAAAAGAAATGAAATGAAAGAGAAGAGATAAAGAGAATAAAAATGATGAAGAAATAAAGAAATGGTGATGATTTCCTTAGAAAGATTGAATGATTAAGCCTCAAAAGGTGAACCAACTGTGTAGAAGAAAAAAGACATTCTAAAATGTCATTTTGATTATCAAGATGAAATAAAATTTCAATTGTAATCCTTACAATGGATCCAAAATGTCAAAATTAGGTAAGGATGTAATTTTTTTGCAAATATGAGGAGTTCAAAATTTAGATCAAAAATAGGTCAAAAGAGTAGATACATATAATGATACAATTAACCCTTTTGATAGGAAAATAAAGAAGATGAGATCAAAAGAAGATGAAAATGTGATCGGGAAGAATCAAGAAGATGAATGTTTGATTGACACTTCCATGAAATATGAAGAAGACTTTCTCAAAACTCAATTTAAAACTAAGCTAGAATGAAACCCTAGAATGCAAACTAGTATGAAAAGTGGAATCACAAGGGTTATATAAGTAGGTCCTAGTTTCTATCATCAAGCCTTATTACGGACATCGTAAGATCATAAAATAATCACTAGCATTAAATATGAGGATATCAATATGATTTATATTGAATAGGTGTGTGGGAACCCAACCTATGCATCAAAGACATAAGGTCGAGATAATAGTGCAATTAGATTCCCTAGATTTAGTATAATAAGATTTTTCTTGCATCAAGACACAAATTATCAATATTTCCATAAGCATGCACTTGCAAAAAATAGACAAAGATATAACATTAAAAATCTTAAGTGTCAAGTGGGCCAAGAAATATTCTCAAGACACCTAAGATTATAAAAGTACACTTGCAGATAGAAAACAAAGGAAAACATGCCCCATGGCCTCAGTCATCTAGTTTATGACATCCTTGAGAGACTATTAGGGATGGAACACTTAGCAAAGAAATCATCATAGAAAAAACATAAATAAATTAAGCCAACAAATCTCAACTAGTTTTTAGTTCAAGTATGTGTGTGAAAGTCACATGATTGTGTCTTTAGGACTTAATTCCATCAATGAGAAATATCACAACATCCTAGACTGTAGCCAAAGTATCGAATAAGTGTTGAGAAACACTCTATGTCAACAAGAGTGTTGAAAAACAATGTTTGAATAGTTTCCAAAGAAATGAAAATGCAACTAAGAGACCCAATAAGCTATACACTTTGTGTCCCTTATACTTAGATAAGAGTAAATTCCAAACTAGGAAAGGCAAAAGAGATATGAGATAAATGGTTTAGAGTGCAAAGAAATATGCTAGTGGATATAATTTTGAGGGTCTCAAGTAGCACATGTTTCCATTTTTTTACCACTTGTAGGATTAACTAGCTCTTAAGCAAGATCACATTATTTTTTCCTAGTGTCTAGTAAGGTATAAAAGATGAAAGACTGACAATGTAGATAAGATGGATAAGGATGGATGGAGAAAGATGAATGCAATCCTCAAGGACCAACTCCTAAAGAGTACCCAAGTTAGGGAGAAATAGGAATATGAAGCATGTTTTGGATAAGCAATGGAAGTCAATGAGCTAAATAAAATATAGGATAATGACCTAACATCATATAAACATGTAGCCCAGAAGAAGAGTGGACATGTCAAGAGACCTCTAAAAACCATGTGTTCATCTTTATTGTTATCAAGACCAATGGGTAAACTAGATAGAATCACAATAGGATAGAGAAATAAGAATGAAGCTAGATATGAAGGCTATGAGTGGATGAGAAAGATCGTGATAGGGAATCTAATGGATAAGACACCCAGTGCACATAGATAACTCAACATTGTTAAGATCAAAGAGAGAAGAGCGAATAGATGGATGATGGAAGAATTATGCATGATACCTATTTTCCAATTTTACATCATGTTACTTGTGCAAGATGCCACAAGAAGTGGTTTGCACCATAGGACATATTTATTTCTCTTTAATTTTGCTACCAAGGCACTAGTTTACCAAGTTTTCACCAAGGAACTTTTTATTTTCCAATCTTTTGTTTTTGAATTTTTTATGGATTTTTAGATAGAATTCATTCTTTTTCAATTTGCATAGTGCTCCTATTGGAAGGATAATTCAATATAATCCAAGACCATAGAAAGGCATGCTCAAAGATGATGATGGGGTGATGGAAGGGAGGCTAGAAGGAGTATAGATAGTAGGTAAGTGTAGAATTATAAAGATTTCATTATAGTATATGATAAAGTGGGAAATATCAACATAGAAAAAAACATTGAAGGGATATGGATTGATATAGCAATAATGGATGAAATAGATTGAGGTTTTGGTATATGAGATGGTAGGAGACTTTTGGAAGAATATGGAGTGGAAGGCATTAGAAGCTTTTGAGGAAGATGTTTGGAAGAAGATGGAGTGAAAGCCTTTGGAATATTTAACGTCAACTTTGATTTATTTTCAATATTTAAGTCTTTCAAGAGAGACTTGGGAATCCATATAGATTTTGATTTGTCTTTTAATTTGGATTCTTTAGAATGCATTTATTCAATGATAGATTTAGGAACCCATATTTTTATTTGAGTCTTTGGTTAGTGGACCATTGTGGTCTCTTTAATATTTTTTCTCTCTTTGCATTCACATGTTGATTAGATAGGAAATGGTGGTCTTCACTTGTGAATGGATTCTTATGTTTATTTCTTATATATTGAAAATATAAATTGCTTCCAAAATACTTGGGATTTATGGATGAATATGACTAATATGACTGGTTTAGATGGTTGGGTGGATACCAGTGAGAAAAGTAACCAAGGCCATCAATATACTCATGTGTATATTTGATAGGAGAAACACCTTTTCTAGGAGCATTTGAAGGTTGAACATAGTTTTGAAATGGATATGAACACTTAGAACAAGAGGGGATACTTTGATCTTGACAAGTTTTTTTGGATAGCATAGGCATAGTGCATTTTTCTTGATCTTCAATAAGCTCTATAGAAGTATTTGAAGTGATGTCTTCATCATACTTTGGATATATAAAGAAATAGGATATGGAGGAGTGCCATCTAGAACGAGATGAGAGGGTTCTTGATCTTGATCATTCTTGAGACTTAAAATCTTTATCTTTTTGAGAGTTCTCTTGACATGGAGCCACTTCTAAGAACAAGGGAGAATGTGAGGTTTGAATAGTAGGATCTTGAACTAATAGTTAAGGAATAGCTAAAGTGGGAATAATAAGCATAACATTGCATAGAAGTTGAGGGTCTTTAGGCTTAGTAGCAAGGAAAATATTTGCAGACAAGTGAAGGTTAGCTTAAGTTTCTTTTAGAGGTAGCCCTTGAGGATACGCATAATTAGTGTGAAAAGAATTAGGTTCTTTGTTTAATGGAGTCATGTTGGGAAGATTTGAAATTTTAGGAAGTCTATGAGTGTTGGGAAAAGTGGAGGTATCAAGGAAACTGTTACAAGACATAGGCTCATTAACATGATCTTGCTAAAGAGAACTACCCTCTTCACATGATTCATTGGGGGTTTCAATATTGACTACCTTTCCATCAACAAGTTCTTGAATTTTATGTTTTAATTCCATGAAATATGAAGTACTATGGTTATTGCATCGATGGTAGGCACAAAAGGTTGCAAATCATGTCACTGCATATAAGGTAGATTAGGAAATGTGAAAATCTTTTTATCAAGGAGTATTTCTAAAATGATGTCATAGGAATATTGCAAAGGAGTAAAGGTTCTCTCAAAAGTATGCCTAATTAGGGGTTTTAGCAGAAGGTTTGAATCCTATAGTGGCAAATACAAATTCAAGATGAAGGAGACTAAAAAAAGCTAATAAGATGACATAGGATAACTTGATGTCCAAACTAGAGAGGTAAAGTGTTCAGTTTCCAAGATAATAGAGATAGACTAAAGTAACTTGTCAAACAAAGTGTCCAAGTAATTTATGACACCTGTAGCTCGAGTCAAGAGATAGGCAAGAATCCAAATAGCCAAGTAGATAGATAAGAAAAAACATGTAAACAAATCTCTAAATTAAGGAGTGTAGTCAATAGATCAAGGTGATGTTTCAACAAAAAGAAGGCCCTAGCACACTAACATAGACCAAGAAGGTGGAAACGGCCAAAAGGATATTTTAAGCAAGTTCAAAAGCTAGAGACATAGCAAAGAAAGGTCAAATGATGAAACCCCCCCAAAAGAAACACAAGAAAAAAAATTTGACTTCAAGGAAATATTTTGGACTTTTAAATAGTTTTGTTGGTATTTTTTCTTTTTGAAATTTTATGTTTTTTGGGGATTTTTTTGAATAAAAATACACAATGAAAGCATGTACAAAGGAAAAAAATCCTAAGGCTCAATTTGATGGATGTGTCCCTTTTTTTTTCTAAGTGGGGAAGGTTTTAAAAATTCAAGCACATCAAACACACCATGCACAAGCTCAACTAGGGGATGTCCCCGATATACACAAGGTATGTGAGGCCCAAATTCATAGATGAAAGAGAATATTTCCAAATAGTCAGGAGGAAACAATAACCCAATATCTAACTTCACTTCCCAAAGGTATTAATTTCTTTGGAGCTTAGACAAGATTATTGTTACTTCTAGGAGGCATGTCTTTAGATTCAAGCCCTGCTATTTACACTTCATCGAAACAAGAGAGTTGAGGTTGTTCCCTAGAGTGATCACTTCTCTCGGAAGGCCCCCCTAAAATTAAAAAAGAAAGATCCATTATTTATGTTCAGCTCAAATTACTCAACAAGGATGCATGAAGAAAATATCAATAAGAAAACCTTAGGAATTAAAAGACAAAGGGGTTCATTTTAAGCCCAAATCCTAGTGTGAACGGTTGCTTTTAAGCCCTTTTTTCCAATGTTGGGAAGACACACCAAACAAGTTTAACAAAAGAAAGAAACTATTTTACAATGTAAAAGGAAGAAAATTATCAGTTTTTACCATTCAAAGAAGAAGGTTTGGAATGTGTGTGCCTTGATTTCACACTTTCCAATTTTTTTCCATTGTTTGCTTCTTTGACCTCCAAGTTTCCTTTGCAAGCTTCAATAAAGCCCATGGAATCATGAAGAAATATTATAATTCAAGGAAAAATAAAACTTATATCATGCATTGGACCATGTGTAGATAAAGTGAACTCCAATCACCAAATACTCTCTTTTTAAAATTTTGTTGATTTTGACCTAGTCAACAAGACTACATATTTATGCCATGATTTCTCCTCTAACAATGAAAATGAAAAGAAGAGACCTATATTAAAAATTGTGGAGATTTCCAAAAATGCAAGAATTTCAAGGATATCTCTTATTTGTTCCCTAGGGACCTATTTTCTCAAAATAGACTAGTGTATCTAAATTGATTTTTTTGAGATATTTAATTGCATCTAAATAAAAACACTCAAAGAAGAAACCCCCTGTAGAATTCTTAGACCATTCTAAAACTATAAAATTTTCTCAAATGTTTTTCTAATAAGAAACAAAAATTATATTTTCATGAAAAATAAAGAAAAAAACATACCTCATAGGAATCTAAGAAAAAAAATATGAATTTTTTAGTGAGTCTCCTTTGATACATCTCCAACCTAAAAAAATATTTTAGAGCCAAATAGATATGATCAAATCTTTTAAAACCTAAGGTTTTTGTGTTCAAATCAATTTGCACAAGGGTTAGCCTTAAAATCAAAATGAGAACCTTGCAAAACCACTTGATTAGCTCCAAATAAGTGGCTATAAAAAACCATAAATGATAAATGCAACTAAAATGAAAGAAAATTAAACTACCAAACTCAAAAAAATTCAAGAAATAGAGCTAAAAATTTGGTTCAAGCCCCAACTGTAAAAAATGTATGCATAAAATGTGGACACAGTTCTATAAACCATTATACTTGAGAATACCTATGATGAAGATCATCTCAAGGGGTGACTTATAACTTTCTATCTATGATGTATAGGAGCTATGAGATGGTGGCTCTCAAATGAACCTATCCATTTGTTACAAGGCGCACCATAGAATTGAGAGTAGAGGAAAGAATGCCAATATCCAAGGACCAATGATGAATGTAATGTAAAAGCAAGATGTTATGAAATGCAAGAGCTAACAAAGAGAGTTACAAGATCCTCCTAGTTAAGCTATGTGATCTAAGCTATGCAATAAAAGGAAAATAAGCTAAAGAGTATGTCATAATGCAAGTAGAATAAAGACAATCTAAGAATGTAAGAATGCAATGATGCTCCTAGGACACCAAGTGATCCAAAAGCTATAAGAAATCCTACAACATAACATTAGCATAAACTAGAATGATGTTAGAGAGTGAGGAGAAAGCCTCCTTTTAAAGATAAATGGATGATATAGATTAAGACAAAAAATCAAGAGTGGGGAATGAGCCTTGAGGGGTCCATGTGCACAAGAATCTCACCTAAGAAAGATGAATGGTGATTCTTAATAGGAAAAAGATATGTGGAGTATGATTAAAGTTATTTTGAAAATAAGGATTTCTCTCACATAGAAAAGCGTGCCCCTTATGTGAGACAAAAATACATTTCTTTTATTTTTTAAATAGGAATATTGTCTTTCATGTGCACACTTAGGATATGTCAATTAAAAGGGAACAAGTTATTTCAATTAAATAAAAAACCTAGGATAAGGTGGCCAAAACATAGGTTATAATTGAATAAATAGTGAAATGATAATTTGATTTAAAGATAGGTGATAGATAATTTTTGCAAAATTTCTAGAATGGGGTCTCATAGTCTAGATGACCATTTTTGGGTGATTACAAGTATGCCATAGGAAAATACCCTCTTAGTGTTTCTATATTCAAAAACTATAAATGATGTATACATATGTTCCAGTGGACTAAATTATTTATGCACATGTCTAGGTGGATACATTATTTGGAATAAATAAATATTATGTACTAAGAAATTCAAAATGTCAAAATCAGCAGTTACAAAACAATAAGATGTGAAGTTGGAAAATTATATATGCATTCATTGCATAAGCCCAACAATAAATCTCTAATGGAAGAGTAATCAAGAGTTGAATTGAAACTAGTAATGGCACATCTAAAAAATAGTAATGACACATCTAAACAATAAATAATCTAAACAATAAGAGTGAGATGTGAAGTTGGAAAATTATATCTACATTCATTGGATAAATTTGACAACAATCTCTAATGAAGAGTAACTGAGAGTTGAATCATATAGTATATTCAATATTTTCCTAAAGAGATATCTTGATATTTGTATTAAGTTATTTCTTGAATATTGGAAACATCCTCCAATCTATTTGTTAATACTATTATTAATTTTGAGTAGGGATAGAATACAATATGCATTCTTTTGACAGATGTGTCTATTTAGAATAAAAATTTACCTAAAACAAGAAGAAACAAAATAAATTCTTGAAAAATTAGAGGAACATTCACCTATAATATTGTTGTAGGAAAAAAATCTAATTTGGTAGGAAAATCCTTGGGATATGTTACTCCACATTGTCTCTAATCCATTGTGGAGTGGTGGAACTTGAAATTAAAAAAAAAAAAAAGAGATCAATATTGATGAACAATGTCTTTTAATGAGTATATTCTCTCAAAGAGATCACAAAGTTGTTGACATTAAGGTCAATTTTTCTATTAGTGACTTAACACTTAGTCAATTGGTTTTAGTTGCTACCAAGCTAAATAGTTAGATTGTAGTGCTTGTTGAGTTCTACAATGTCTACCAAGCTTTAGAGGCCAAACACATTGTTACCCAAGCATAGTAGAGTCTACTGAGATTTCTAGTAGGAGTAATGAAGTTCTTAGTGTTAACCGAGCTTTATAGTGTTAACCAAGTATATCAATGTCTACCAAGCTTGTAGTGTTAAAAAAGAGAATCTGGTGTTGACCAAGTCATGCAGTGTCAACCTAGTGATTCAGTATCTACCATGTTACTCAGAGTTCACCAAGCCATATAGTGTAGATTGAGTTCCTACTACTTGAAGTGATTAGTGTGGACCAAGATTCAACTTCAATCGAGTGCTAGATTTTTTTGAGAGTTGACATTGTTTGTCGTGTGTTAGAACATTGTTGAGTTTGTCTTTAGAACCTAGGTTATGATAATGGGTTGACTTTGTGAGTTATGATGAATTTGGTATCATACCTGACTCCAAAAGGTAATGAATTGGATTGATGTATATGTAATGTATTGTATTATATCCAAATATAATCAAGTAATGAGTAAGAAGAAGATGAGCGTGAATTGAAGAAGGCTATAGGTAGTATATGGTATACCAGAGACTTATCTATCATAGTCAGGTAATCATTGCAATTCAAGGATCTCATTCATTAAATCAAAGTTGATGACCATAGATCAGCTATTGATTCATCCTAATAGGTATGTACATCAGTCAAATCCTTTAACCAAGTGGACTTAAGAGTCTTTTGCTAAATCTCTTAACAAAATGTATACTTCATTATATGTTTGTAAATCCTTTAACAAGGTGGACCTAATAGTCCTTATTGCTCCTAATGGGGAAGATCACCAAACATGGTCAATTGTAAGCCTTAATAGGCCAACTTTATACTATAGTACTAAAGCTTGTGTGTATCATACCTACCCTAGTTTTACTTTCTATTTGGAAGGTTTCTGGGTCACCATATCTTGTGTCAAAGTTTTATAAATGTTATTTCTTTCATTCTTTCATGTATACAATTATATTAGAATAATATATGAAGGATCAATTGGTGAAGTAAGTTTAAATATTTAATGGTTCTTGATTAACCCCTCCCTTCTTAGTAATCTAACCTACCTTATACTTCCAACAATTGGTATTAGATCTCTTGGTTCTCACATTAGAAGTTTAGAATCTTAAGAAGAGATCAGAGATAATGGAGGTATATGGGCTAGAAAAGGCTATTGAGAATGAAAAGTTGGAACTAGAATTAGCCATTGGACAGCTCAAGAAAGAAAAGGAGAAGCTCTCTCAATCCTTGCAAAGAAGGAAAGATCTTATAGCACAAATGGATGACAATCTATACATTGAAGACTTATGCCCAGAAAGAAATTCAAATGAAGCTGATGAAACAACCAAAGACCTACTTGAGAAGAATATCATTCTTCAAGAAGAAGTCAAAAATTTGTAAAGAGAATAAGAAATTCAATCATTCATATTATGTGAAGTCATGGAACAAAAGGACAAAGCCAAAGAAGAGATAGAAGAAAAATAAAATGAAATCAATCAACTATCCCTTCAAAAAATAGACTTTATTGATCGGCTCAATGATGCAAATCAAGAGCTTATAAATTTGAAGATAGAGAATGAAAGACTACATAATGATCTTAGCATGGAAAAGAAAACCAATGAGATAATGATGAAATATCAAGAAAGTGTGAATCAGTTGAATGAGAAAACTCAATATAGACACAAAGGAAAAGATGCATTAGGATATATAGATGAAGGTGAATCATCTCATCAAGGAGTTCAAAAGAATAAAAGACCTACTTGCAATCATTGTGGTAAGATAGGTCATACATCAAATAAGTGTTGGAGAAATGGTAAAGTAAAATTCAATAGAAATTTTTGCAACTGTAACTATAAGCATGGTTATAGAGAAAGTGAATGGACAAAGAAACCTAAGTTTGAAGGAAAGTGTCACAATTATAACAAACAAGGACACAAATATTTAGAGTGTAAAACCAAGAAGTGGAACCTAGCAAAGAAAATTATAAGAGAAATATTTGGATGGGATTACAATACATGGTGTAGATATCACTACTGTGGTGAGTTTGGGCACATTGGAGAAAATTGTTAGGATAAACCACGCACAGAAATAAAAAACTACATGCAAATATAACCAATAATAGAAAATAATAGAACACACAGAAATGAACACAAGGCACCAAGATTTAACATGGTTCACCCAATCCCTGGGCTACGTCCACCAAACAGCAAGTCTGATCTTATTACAATCCAGTGATTACAACCTGATTACAATCCGTAATCCCTTACAACTCAATACGCTGCAAGAACCAATTTCGTATCACCACACATAAAAAAATACCCAACCCTAAGCCCTTTTATACAAGTATTAAAACTCTTTAGGGTTATAACATGTCGGCCATATGTCGGCCATAATATGTTGGCTACCATGTCGGCTACTGCCCAAAAAAAAAATTTCAGGCCGATGCCCCGAACCCCACTATTTATGAAGTATGTACAGTACTTTCCTGATCAATCACCACAATCTAACAAACTCCCACTTGGGGACTGATCAGGCTCCACACTAAACAAAAATCTCCCACTTAGAGACTGATCATGTAGCAATACTACTACCACATGGGGCTCCCACTGGATCAAACCATCCTGGACTCTACTCTTCTTTTATTCATGTTCAGTCTAAAAGACCAACCGAAGCTGAAGAGGAGTTCAGCTTCTCCCTTGTTACAACCTTTGTCAACATATCTGTTGGATTGTCATTGGTATGTATCTTCTCCATCTTTAACTGTCCATCCTCCAAAACTGACCGAATGAAATGGTAATGCAACTATATGTGTTTGGTCTTAGAATGTAGAGCTGAATTCTTAGCAAGATGAATGGCACTCTGACTATCTGTGAACAAATAATTATCCTTCTGAGGATGTCCCAATTCTTCCAAGAAGAACTGAAGCCATATCATCTCTTTGGCTGCCTCTGTAGCAGCAACATACTCTGCCTCTGTAGTGGAGAGAGCATTAATCTTCTGTAACCTAGAAACCCAGCTCACGGCTGCCCCACCAACAGTAAAGACATAACCTGTAGTACTCTGCCTGGTATCAATATCCCCAGCAAAATTTGAGTCAACATAGCCCTGTAAATCAGTAGTAGAGCCCCCAAAGTGTAAACACTTATTGGATGTTCCTCTCAAATATTTGAAAATCCACTTGACAGCATTCCAATGCTCAAATCCTAGATGACTCATATACCTCCTAACGACTCCCACTACATGTGCAATATCTGGCCTAGTGCATACCATAGCATACATCAAACTTCCTATAGCTGAAGCATAGGGTACCTTGGACATCTTATCCTCCTCTTCCTATGTCTTGGGACACATCTCCTTAGTCAATTTCAAATGACCAGGTAAAGGTGTGCTGACAACTTTAGCATTCTCCATAGAGAAACGTTGCAACACCTTCTCAACATAATCAGCTTGAGATAGCGTCAATGTTCTATTCTTCCTATCTCTGCAAATCTTCATACCAAGGATTTGTTTTGCTGCCCCCAAATCCTTCATAGCAAATGCATGTGCTAATTGGCGTTTCAACCCCTTAATATGATCCATGTTAGACCCAACTATAAGCATATCATCAACATATAAACATAAAATAATGTAGCTATCATCATCCAACCTCTTAAAATAAACACAGTAATCTGAATGACACCTATTATATCCATGCTTATGCATAAAACTGTCAAATTTTAGATACCATTGCCGAGGTGCTTGCTTCAAGCCATATAAACTTTTTTTCAATTTGCACACTAAGTTCTCCTTACCTTTGACCTCAAAACCCTGTGGCTGAGCCATATATATTTCTTCATCCAAATCACCATGAAGAAAGGTTGTTTTAACATCCATCTGCTCTAAATGCAAATCTTCAGTAGCCACAAGACTTAAAACAGTACGAATAGAAGTCATTTTAACAATAGGAGAAAATATCTCATCAAAATCAATTCCCTTTTTCTGTGCAAATCCTTTTACAACTAACCTAGCCTTAAATATTTTGTTACCTCCTTCCTCTTCTTTCAACCTATAAACCCACTTATTCTATAAAGCCTTTTTACCTGCAGGCAACTTGCACAAATCCCATGTCTTATTTTTCAGCAAAGAGTCCATTTCATCTTTCATTGCAGACTCCCACTAAATCTTAGTATCCACCTGCACAACTTCATCATAACTTTTAGGTTCACCAGCATCAGTAAGTAAAATAGAATACAAAGAGGGAGAAAACCTTTGTGGAGGTCTAATTTGCCTTGTTGACCGTCTAACATTTACTGGTGCGTGTGGTATTTGTTGTTGTAGTTGTTGCACATCATGAGGAATTGTTGGAACATCAGCTTTTGGAGTATCATCCAGCACTACATAATCATCTTCTTTCTTCTCATGTTGCTGCAACAGATCTTTGTACAACACTTTCTCATTGAATATGACATCCCGACTTCTAATAATTTTAAGATTTTCAAAATCCCAAAGCCTATAACCAAATTCATTAATGCCATATCCAAAAAAGACACATTTCTTTGATTTAGCTTCTAGCTTGGTTCTATTTTCAGAGTCTATATGAGCAAAAGCTTCACAACCGAAGGTCTTGAGAAAAGAATAACTCACCTTCTTACCAGTCCATGCTTCCTCTGGAATACCATAGCCCAAAGGAGTAGAGGGACCTCTATTAATCAAATATACTGCAGTATTGACAACCTCCACCCACATGTGTAAGGGCAACCTAGCATGCAATCTCATGCTCCTTGCGCACTCCATTATAGTACTATTCATGCGTTCAGCCACTCCATTTTCCTGTGGAGTCCTTGGAATAGTTTTTTGTCTACAAATACCATTAGTGGAGAAATAATCTTCAAATTCATGACTGCAATACTCACCACCATTATCAGATCTGAGACATTTTAATTTCTTACTAGTCTCATTTTCAACCAAGCATTTCCATTTCTTAAAAGTTTGAAATACATCAGATTTCTGTCTAAGGAAATAAACCCATACTTTTCTAGTTGTATCATCAATAAATGTAACATAATAATGAGAGCCACCAAGGGAAGATACCTGAGCCGGTCCCCATACATCTGTATGCACAAGCTCTAATTTCTCCTTTTTGTTTTCCTTCCCTGTCTTTACAAAACTCACTCTCTTTTGTTTTCCATACACAAAACTTTCACAGAAATCCATATTCACACATTTTAGACCTGGTAAAACTTTCCTTGAATGAAGTACTTTCATACCTTTCTCACTCATGTGCCCAAGTCTATTGTGCCACAGCGCTGTATTAGAATCTACAGCAGCTATTTGTTCTCCCTGCTCAACTGGAGTAATTGTTCCTGAATATTCATTTTTCTCTGAAACAATCAAAGTAGAAGGAACAATATGACCTGTACAAAGATATAAGGTGCCTACTTTCACACCTTTTGCTACTACAAGGGAACCTTTTGAAACCTTCCAATTTTTATCATTAAAAGTAACTACACAACCCTCATCACCGAGTTGCCCTGCTGAAATTAAATTTCTACTTAGTTTTGGAACATGTCTTACCTCATGTAGTAGCCAATGATTCCCATTCTGCAACTTAATCTTAATTTTTCCCTTTCCAACAACCTAACAGGGTTCATTATCCCCCAAATAAACAAGCCCAAAATCCCCTTGGATATAATCAATGAAATAACCTCTATGAGGTGTAGCATGAAATGAAGCACCAAAATCTAAAACCCATGAATCATCAACACTCTCTAAAGACAGAAGCAAAGCATCCTCTTCGGATTTTTTACTTAACACATTTTCCTCCTTGTCTCCATCTGATTTATCTCCTTCATTTTTCTTTCGGTTTCAGCAATCTTTCTTTTTGTGCCCTGGTTTCCCACAGTACCGGCAATCATTTGGTCCTCTTGATTGAGACCTCCTGCCCTTTGACTTTCCTCTTGATTTCCCACGATTTCTAGAGTTACTTCCTCTTTCAGTTGTTTTGCCCCTGCTTTGTGCATTTAAAGAACTTCCTGATGTAGATCCACCTGAGGATTTTTTACGAGTTTCCTCACTTAAAATAACACCGATCACATCATCATATTTTAGGGTACTAGATCCAGGAACAAAATTACTCACTACCATGACCAAGCCATTCCAGCTTCCAGGCAAAGAACAAAAAATCAAGAGAGCCCTAATTTCTTCATCAAAATTGATACCCACAGAAGATAATTGACTAGTAATAGTATTAAACTCATTTAAATGATCTACAATAGATCCACCTTCTGCCATTTTCATATTAAATAAACGCTTCATGAGAAATACCTTATTTGAAGCGGAGGGCTTTTCATACAGTGTTGCTAGGGTTTTCATCAAATCTTTTGTCATTTTTGCTTTTGTAATATTAAATTCCACCAATGGTGCCAAGCATAACCGAATGCTTCTGAGTGCCTTTCTGTCCAAAAGATCCCATTCAGCCTCTGACATAGTTCCCTGATTCTTGGCTTTTCCTTCCAACGGCTTCCATAAATCCTTCTGATATAAATAGTCTTCCATTTGCATCTTCCATAACTAAAAGTTCTGCCCATTAAACCTGTCAACCCTCAACTTACCCTCATCTTCCATTGCTCCCACTCAACTATGAGACTCCCACTTAACTATGAGACTTTCCTGTAGAGGATAAGTGAAAGACAACCTTGCTCTGATACCACTTGTTAGGATAAACCACAGACAGAAATAAAAAACTACATGCAAATATAACCAATAACAGAAAATAATAGAACAAATAGAAATGAACACAAGGCACCAATACTTAATGTGGTTCACCCAATCCCTGGGCTACATCCACCAAATAGCAAGTTTGATCTTATTACAATCCAGTGATTACAACTTGATTACAATCCGTAATCCCTTACAGCTCAATACCGCCGCAAGAACCAATTTCGTATCACCACACATAAAAAAATACCCAACCCTAAGCCCTTTTATACAAGTATTAAACCACTTTAGAGTTATAACATGTCAGCCATATGTCGACCATAATATGTCGGCTACTGCCCAAAAAAAAAAAATCAGGCCGATGCCCCGAACCCCACTATTTATGAAGTATGTATAGTACTTTCCTGATTAGTCACCACAATCTAACAAAAATTGTGTCAAGCATCACATGAGGAAGAGAGATAACACATTGGAGAAAAATATGACAACATTAGAAAACAAACAAGGCAACAATGTGTACAGAAATCTCTAGAGAATGTAAGCCCAAGTCAATGAGTTGGGTGGCACAATCACTTTGACCTAGTTCCCTATGGAGATCACTGGAACTATGATTCAAAAGAATTCATCTAACATCATTTTAAGTTAGCAAGTAGAAGATCTATATCACCATTTAAGATGCACAAGGATCATCAAGTGATCATGAAAGTTCAAGACCTTACCAAGCAAGGTCAGGTTGCGAGACCTTACCAAGAAAAGTTAGGTTGCACATCTTTACCTAGTTCTGCATGTAGATGTGGAGTTAGTTCAGACTAAGAAATAGTAACCTTATCAAGTTTGAAGTTCTTACCAATTTGAAGGTGTCTTTTGAGAAATAAAGATCAAACTAAGTGGAGGACAGCCTATCATCGAGCAAATATTTGTACGAAGTATTAATGGCAATTATAAAGACAAAAATTTTGTTAAAAGGAGAAAATTCATTGAATCATTTCACCATGAATTTTTAGAGCTATTAGTGAAGAGTGATTTTAAAGTTCCTAAGCACTTTGAAGTAGTATTTAGTGAAGATTATTTTTTTGTTCAAGAATTTACCAAGTGGATGGCATTTTCAAGCAACAAAGTGAAAAAGGGTCTAGAGATGTTGATTCGTGGAGTGGATTGCAAGGCTCTCACATTCAAACTAAGAATAGGAATTGCAGAGGCACTTGACCTAGTTGGAGCATAGTTTCAAATCCCTCCAAAGGTACTTCTTATTCATGATATCAAATCATTTTATCATTGTTTAATTAAAGAGCTTGGAACCCTAGAAATGAACTAGGCATTCAATGAACTTTGTGTGGATGATGTTTTAAAACCCAAGAATATACATTTCAAGACAAAGGGTTTAACACACATTATGCATATTCCATGAGATTTTCAAAGGGAATGGATTAGATATATCCTAATTAGAGTTCATGAGATGCATTTGTGGTTGGACCTCCCTATCCAGATCACAAAGAAGATGATACATAGGATTATCAAGTTGTCAATGTTGAACAAAGATAAGACTATGAAACCCTAAGTTGGGTTGAACTAACGAAGATAACTCTTGCTAAGTGGGATGGTAGAGGAATGAAGCTTAATGGAGTGATAGACATGGAAACCAATTTTGGGATACATGTTATTGCTCACAACATATATAACTCAAGTAGATAGAATAGTGTTCCTTATGAAGCAATTGACCTAGCACTAAAGGTGGTGAAAAAAAATTATCTTTTGACCTTTTGAGATATTGTTGAGTCAATTGGGAAAAAACATGGAGAGTATCTGAGTCTCCAAGAACAATCTATGTAATTTTGGTTCTCTTTTAACCGATTTATTGTTCTATGTTGAAAATTTTTTCCCTTCTAAAGGAACTATGGTATAGAGAAAAGACACACCTATATTATATCAAATTAATGAGTTCATAGCTGAAATGGGAGAAAACTTTGAGAGTATAATAGATACATACTTTGAAACATACAAAGAGAAGATGCAGAGAAGATATAGGATTTCAAAGATAGCAACAGAAATTATAACTTCTCTTCCTCATTCTCCAAGAAAAGCTTTAGTGAAATCTATCTCAAAGAAGGCTTCTATTGAGTTAGTTGAGGTTAAATTTGGATCAACAACCACCCAACCAATCTCTAGAGCTACTTTATGAGTATTTCAATGAGTGAAGTGTCTAACACTTCATCTACTGAGCAATAGGCTCAACTCATTCCAGCATTAGGCTTGACTAAGAAACGACAAGGTATTCTTGCTATTAGTATTATTTCTACTATTCCTACAATTGTTTTTGTTTCTACCATTTCCACTATTTTTTCCACCATGATTAGTGCAAGGATAGTTGAGACTCTGTCTCAATTTAGTACTAAAGTTTTGAATAAAGGAAAATAAATTATTTCATTTGTTATTCCAATAGATAAGGGTAAAGAGGAAGAAATTAATCTAGATGAGGATATTTTTATTCCAAATTGGGATACCTCTAACCTCAATCTTGAAGAGATTGATACGCTTGGATAAATTTGGAAGAAGAGAGCAAGGAAACAAAACCTCGGAAAGGAAATGAAAAAGAAAATCCAAGTACTTGAAGATATAAAGAGCATATTTGTTGATGCTCTAAATATTGAGGTTGATGAGAAACAACCTATTTTGGATAAATTGGTTGAAATTGTCCAAAAATACAATAAAGATCTAAATGGACAAGAATTTTTTTTGTAAAGGGCAGAAAGAAAATTTGAAAACAAAGTTTCGGAGCAAGTAGCATAGAAGATAGCTATAGATCAAGTAGAATTATCTACTATTATTGCTACACTAGAAACATAAGTAAATAATAGTGTTTCTTTATTTGTCAAGTTGAGTGACACATCTATATTTAGTAAGGATATTAAGGATAAATTATCAAAGATAGATGAGGACTTGAAGGCAAGTGCACATCAGTTGTCACTTAATCCTAGTTGTAGTTTTGCTCATTTTACAAAGATTAGGTACTTGATAGATCTCAAGGAAGAATTGCTAAAGAAGAATACAATATTAGGGCCACACTTGTAGAAATCCAAGGCATGATTCTTCCAAACATGGATGTACTACAAAATCACATTGCACATGCAAAGACAGTCACCCATGACAATAACTTCTTCATAGCTAATCACATGATGGAACTTTTAGCAGAGGTACAAATAGCCTTGCATGCATCTAAGGTATTGCAAAAGAATTGGGATAAGACCATGGCAATCATTTTGAAGATACATAGTGATTTCTTGTCACATTTTGGTATTAGCTTGTAAATATTTTGCACCTTTGGTATTTATGTCAAAAAGGGGGAGAATATTATTGATAAAGAGGGAGAAGTTTATCATACTCCAGATATATGTATGGGGGATAAATATATGTATGAAGGAGTACTAATATGAAGAAGATGTACATATAAGAAGAAAATATGTTTAGAAAAGAAGTTTTGAAAAATTAAAAAAATAAAGTAAAATAGAGTAAGAGTTAACTGAGCTACAACAACAAACAACAATCAAACCAAGTTGAAGATCCATACTATCGATAAGGAAAGCTTTGAGAAAATAGATTTTTGGTATGATAATTGTTTTTGTCACTAATGCCAAAGGGGAAAATTGTTGACATTAAGGTCAATTTGTCTATTCATGACTTAATACTTAGTCAATTGGTTCTAGTTGCTACCTGAGCTAAATAGTTAGATTGTAGTGCTTATTGAGTTCTATAATGTCTACCAAGCTTCAGAGGAAAATCATAGTGTTACCTGAGCATAGTAGAGTCTACTAAGATTTCTAGTAGAAGTGATGAAGATCGTAGTATTAACCGAGCTTTGTAGTTTTAATCAAGTATATCAGTGTCTACCAAGCTCACAATATTAATAAAGAGAATCCAATGTTGACTAAGTCATGTAGTGTCAACCAAGTGATTAAGTATCTCCTGAGTTTCTTAGAGTTCACTGAGTCATATAGTGCTAACTGAGTTCTTGTTACTCAAAGTGATCAGTATGAAATGAGCTTTAACTTCAATTGAGTGCCAAAATTTGTCGAGTGTTGACATTTTTTGCCAACTATCAGAAAATCATCAAGTTTGTCCTTAGAACCTGAGTTACAACAATGGGCGAACATTGTGACTTATGTTGAATTTGATATTGTAGCTAACTTAAGGTAATGAATTGGATTGATATATATGTAATGTATTGTATCATATCCAAATGTAATCAAGTAATGAGTAAGAAGTATATGAGTGTGAATTAAAAGAAGGCTACAAGAAGTATATGGTATAGCAAAGACTTATCTATCACAATCAAGCGATCATTGCAATTCAAGGAATCTCATTCAACAAGTCAAATTTGCAAATCAAAGATCATTGATTCATCCTAATAGGTGCATCAATAAAATCCTTTAACCAGATGAACTTAATAGTATTTTGCTAAATCTCCTAATAGAGTGCATACTTAATTGTATCTTTGTAAACCCTTTAACAAGGTGGACCTAGTAGTCCTTATTATTCCTAATAGGGCAGATCACTAGAAGTGGTCTATTGTAAGCCTTAATAGGCCAACTTTATACTATAGTACTAAAGCTTGTGGGTATCATCCCCACCCCAGTTTTACTTTCTGTTTGGAAGGTTTCTGGGTCACCATATCTTGTGTCAAAGTGTTATGAATGTTATTGCTTTCATTCTTTCATATATACAATTAAATCATAATAATAAATGAAGGATTAATTGGTGGAGTAAGTTTAAAGTTTTATTGATTCCTGATTGACCCCTCCCCTCTCAATAACCTAGCCTACCTTATATTTCCAACAAAAGTATGTGACAAAATAAGAGATGTAACTATCACTAAGAATGTACATATGGATATGAAATAGCCATAAACAAAATAGCATAGATCAACATTAATAAACATTATTAATTAATAACTATGTTCTCACAAAGAGATCCCAAAGTTTGTGATGAAATAGATTCATATAGGATAATTGATAGAATCCTAGAAACCTACATGTTCAACTAGAAAAGGACATAAATAGTGAGAAAGACTCTCAGCCAAGTTTCCATGCTTTGAGAACTCTCAAAATTGCATACATGAATCATTCCAGCAAACAAAATGAAAGAAGCTTGCCAATTTTTGCTATCATAATGAACATCAACTAACTGCCACACTTTGGGAACACTTGAAGAATAGTCCTACCAAACAAGATGTAATAAGTTTGTCAATTATTTCTATCATACTGAGCATCAATTGGTTGTCATGAATAATTTTTCCTAACTAAATCACAAGAACATTATTTTAAAAAAGTAAGATAAACAATTAAGATATGTTTCTTTCTCAAACCATATCTAAATATATCTTAAACGATAATTGAATAATGTGATTTCCCAATGAGATTATTTAAGCACATCCAATGATTAATTAATTCAGTAAATTACCCTATGCACAAACCCCTAGATTATTGCAGCCTAGAAAAACTCAAATGAATGAAAAAGGATAAAAGCCCTGAGTTCAACTATGAAAATGGTGAAGAGTCCACCCACAAGTATAGGAAAGAAGACATTGTTTCATATTTGGAAACATTGAAAATGCTATTTTGGTAGTCCATGAATCAAATGCTTACATATGAGGAAAAATCTTTACCAATCTAGGACAAGTTTTGGGATTAATGTTTCAAGATCAATATCTCTTGGTACAAACATACCCTATAGGTATCTATGCACTTTGGTCCTTTTTTTATGAATATGGATGAAAGAGGAGGTCTCTTACAAAATATTGCTTAGTATATCTAGTCAAAATCCCACATCTAAGCCATGAATTAACAAGGTTTAAATGCTAAAATGATCAAGGGTTTATTGCAGTGTATTTGATTATTTAAGAGATCTTTTATAGCCATAAATTAAATTTTAAGAGCTCTGTAACATTCTTTAGGATTGAAATTAAGCCTACAGTGGTTGTAACTTTAATGATATCTATTTAAGTACTTATTATTATTGCCAATGAGAATTTTTTTTGAAATTACTACCTTAGAAAAAGAAAGGGATAACAGAAAGGCAACTTCTAAAACCCATAAAGTTAAATAAGCATATTTTAATTCATCTAAAATTAATGAATCAATCAAATCTAAAAATAAATTAATGTAGTGTACCTAATAGAGGAATCTGCAGAAATATGAGAAGAAAATATACATGAGAAGCAATGTAAGGAATCTGTATCCCCCATTTGGAAGGTGGTGCTATCATGTTTGTGTATACCAATTGAGAAGCTCCACCCAATATGATAATAATTGTTGTAGGAAAATTTGGGTAAATCTACTCACTTGATAATGCTCTTCTTAATCTTTCACTTTTAAAGTTAATCAATTAGAATTTTTCTTTAGAAAGAAATAACATCATGTTTTAAAGTGTTTGCATGTGAATGACATGTCTATCAATCTACACAATGCCTTTGCAAAGCCCAAAACATATATGTTGATATTAAATGGCATGATTTCGTGCAATCTTTTTTCCTCTAATTTTCTAAGAAATAAAATCTAAAAGACTACCATGAAAAATGAGGAGCAGCAATTAGAAAATATAAATTAAATTTTAAATTTTCATTTTAATTAAAAATATTCCATGGACCATTGGATAAATGAAATGTATTAAACATTTTATAGTCTCCAAAGCAGTAGTTAATAGAAAGTAGAGGCTCAAAAACATTAGTCCCTATTAGAGAAGAAGGTTGATTTAATTTCATTTATTAAATTACCTGTTCTCCCTTCTTAAGATTTCACTTTATGCACCTTGCATTCACATTTAATAATTAATTAGTAATTATTAAATGGCTTTCCCTTTTAGGTTACCCTTTTTTGGGTTTCGATCTCCTTCTATAAGGATTGATATTTTTGATCTTTTTCAATCCTATGAATACAATTTGCATATTTTTCAAAGCCTCTTGTCTTTTTCTTCTCTATGACAAGTTTTTACATGCAGGCATTCTTCAAGCTTTATGGATTTGTATTATGTATTGCTCAAATCCTTCATGGTATTAGAGCCAAATCTATTGTAGCTTGTTCAGTAATTGGAGAAAAAGAAGAACAAGAGTTTGAAAGAGAAGATCTGGTATTTTGTATGTATTTCTTGTGAAAATAGGGGGTTTCTAATTTTCAGAGCACTTTGAGGCCCAAAAAACCTCCCGATTGGATTCAAAAGGCATCAAAACCCCCATTTTCATATAAAATTTATCAATTTTGGACAACTTTGATCTGAGAGGCAAAAAACATTTGTGTAGCAGGGCCATACAACCTCTACATGCACTCTAAGGTAGGATTTTCATTAAAAAATTTCCAAAAAAATACATTCAGTAGTCTTTTTAACCACCGCAGTTACTTAACCACAGCGGCACTGTTGCACTCACCGCTAGTAGGCAGTCATTGTGGCATCACTCTATGGCATGCTCACAACCATCGCTAGAAGCTTCATCGCCCTCTACTAGGCTGCCACTTTATGAGGCCACCGCTCTGTAAGGTCATTGCTCCACTAGTGGTTGTTATATTTTTTAATTTTTTTAAAAAAATTCTTTTATTGCTCATACAGGGGCCCTATTGGTTTTCTCGCTATATCTTGAGCATACTGGGGTCTTTTTTCAATCCAAAAGAAGCATCAAAAATTTGGTTTTAAGAAAAAGATGATGGAGTAGATATTTTTTGGATTTCTTTTAGTTTGGTACCACTTTTCGGTTGAAGTCTATTGACAAATTTTGTCATCCGGGGGCCATAAGTTCTTCATTATAGCTCCATTTTTTTATTTAGAAAAAGAATTGGAAAGCTCTTCTCAAGCACTATTAAGATTATCTTCTATTTTTCATTAATATTTCTCAAAGGTACATGTGATTCTAAACTGAATTATTTTTCTCTATTCTTGTTTACGCATTCCTTCTAGTAGCTAGGGTTCATTTTTTTGTATTATAGGGGGTGTTTGTATTATTGGTTATGTTATTTACATTAGTAAACCATAAATTTTTCAAAAAAATCTAACACCTAAAAAAATGGCTGAGACCTCTTCTTTTCTAGAACTTCTGACCCCTCATAATTATCACACATGGAAGACCTTGATGACTATAGCTTCTCTGGTTAAAAGGGTTGTGGTCTTGTTTAGATGTAGAGCAACCAATTTTATAGAGGTCTTTGAGGTCACATAGCATAGAAACAAGATGGATGAGGCAATATGATTGATTTCTTTATAGGTCTTCGACAGTCAACAATTTCATCTTGATGGGTGCAATACCCCTCTAGCTATGTGGACCAAGATTTTAGGCTTGTTTGGTATAGTGAATGAGTTCAAGGCACTTCAAATTGAGGTAGAGCTTATCTCTCTTATTCTAGATTTTTTTCCTTCCATTGAGGACTTCTTGGTGAAGTTAAATTGATAGAGATATTTATTGTAGGATTGTGGCAAGACCAAGATTGACATTGAGTGTATTCATTTTATTCTTTCTAAGCTTCGTGGAAACTTTTAGGTTTTTGCTTCTACCTTCTATTCCACTAAAGATGCTTTAGGTAATATATTTACCTTGTCCTTTGATGCTTTTTGTGATTGTTTGACTCAAGAGCAAGCTAAGATCTCTCAGTTGGATTCTCTCATAGGCTCACAAACTTATGCATTAGTAGCTCAACCATCTTCAAGGACAAAGGAGAAGACACCGAAATCTCATTCTATAGAGTCTTATATTGATTCTAGCACTCATAGTTCATCAAGGCCACCTCCTCCTAAGGAGGGTAAACCAAAGCCAGAAAGAACAAAGTGTGCTTATTGTAATAATCCTAATCATGATGAGTCACATTCATATGAGAAGAAGTTAGATAGCTATGCCAAAAAGGTTTCATATTTGACAACTCTCCTTCAGAAGATAAACATTGATATTTCTTATACTTCTCACAGATCTTCTTCATCATCATCATTTTAGTTAGATGGTAAAGATATAGGAAAGGGTCATGCACTATGTGCAACTACTATTCCTCATTCTTCTAGATGGTTATTGGATTTAGGTGCTTCACACCATATGGCATCTTCTCAAGATTTGTTCTCTTCTTTTGAGGCTTCTCCTACTCCACACATTTTCATGGGGAACAACATTGTTATGATTGTATGTGGGAAAGGTTCTATTGACATTGATGATGGTACATTTCATGATATACTTTGTGTTCAATCTTTTTCCTCTAACCTTCTCTCTATTTATTATATTACACACAGTGGGACAGGGAAGACAGTTGAGTTCACACAAGATTCAATGCACATTAGAGATAGTGAGACATACAATATTATTGCTATAGGGACTATTGATCATGCTTCCCACCTATATTCCTTCTCTCATTTTGGTCCACCATCTCCACTATCAGAGACTCTCTCTCCTTCATGAGAGGCTACTAAGGTGAAGTCAGGTTGCTTGAACTTATGTGTTGTTCCTGACCATTTTTGTGACTTCCACACCTCTACCTCCTGTTTAGATTCCATCTCTTACACAAGATTACTCCTCAATATTGTCTACTATTACAGCTCCATTCATTGATTAACCTACTACAATTTTTGAGGATATATTAAAAGACACACATCTCCTCTTAGATGATTTATTCAACACACCTATTATCCAACCTGCATGATTGGAGATTCTATTCAAGATTCTCATGCTTTCTCCTTTCAGCATTAGCTAGGACTTCCAGCTACAACTTACAAACATGAGTTTTATCATCCTTGTCCACTGCCTTTGTTTCCTTCAAATTGAAGCCACATTTGTATGTTCATCGACATAGGATTTTTGCCATTCTGGGGGGGCTACAGAGTCTCAGGAGTTTATCATTGAGGCTTTCATTATACTTATGGTCTTGAAAGATTCTCTTGAGATGTTTCATTTATGCATCCTTTTCTATCTCTTTGTGGAGTAGGTATTTTCCCACTGGGTTTTCTCTATTTCTCTATTTCATAGAGATTTGATTATGATTGGGTACCTCATCAGGCCTTGTTTATGGGACCCAAGTTTTCTTTTAGCATTGTATTGTAGTTTCCTTGCTCTTTCAACATTGTTTGTACCTGCATTGTTTCTCATCTTAAGAGGGGATGTTAGAGAAAAAGGTTAATTTTATTTTATTTATTAAATTATCTTTTCTCCCTTCTTAAGATTTCACTTTATGCAACTTGCATTCACATTAGATAATTAATTAGTAATTATTAAATGATTTTTCCTTTTAGGTTACCCTATTTCAAGTTTCAATCTCCTTCTATAAGGATAGATCTTTTGTAATTATCTCTAATCTTTTTCATTTCTAAGAATACAATTTGCATTAGTTTTAGAGCAAGCCCTTGCCTCTTCTTGTCTTTTTCTTCTTTGTGACAAGTTTTTACATGCAAGTATTCTTTGGGCTTTGTTGATTTGATTGGCATATTGCTCAAATCCTTCAGTCCCCACTTTTAGAAGGTAGGGACTAATAATTAGTTTCTTTAATTACTTTATCCACTTAAGCTTAGAGATGTAGTTTTTTTTCACTTTTATTAGATAGATAATAATATCTTAAATTATCTCATTACCTTTGATTAGGACACTTGGAACTAGATTATATTTTTAGGTTTTATCCAAGGGTTTTGTTCCTTCTTTATTTGGATTCTTTAATTTGTTTGTAAAATTATTACTTTATACATCAATACATAATTACTCAAGCTTATCGAGCATATTATTCTTACTTGCTCTATAGTTTTCTATAGGCAGTGTGTTTATATTATTGTGTTATGGTGTTGAATAATCATCTTCTAAATGGTGCTAGAGTAGATTTGATAAGATCTTTAAAAAACTTCTATAGAAGTTCATCCTTAAGAGAATGTTTTGTGAACATGGGATTTAAACAAAGGTCATTATTATGTTGATAATTTCCCAAAACCTATCTAGGTTGGCTAAATTTTCACCAGAAACTAAGTATTCAAGTTTTTAAGGTGATTTTTCTCGTGGGTACACAAATAAATGGAAGACTAGTCATGATTACAAAACATGAGATCTTTATATAATAAATTTTTCTCATGAATTTTTGTTATAAACTTATAATTATGATAATTTTTGGTATGTTATATAAAGATATATATCTTGTTGAAGGACATTAATTTGATATTTAACTTTACATGTTTCTTTGAAGTAATATATGAAGTCATGATTCTTCTTGATCACTATTAGATCTTTATTTCAAACAATGATGCATGGAATCATGATGAATATCAGGATACTGTGTACCTGTTATCTGAATATGGATATTTGTCACATGGAATTGTTGTGAAGGTGAAGATCTATTCTAGTTTTTTTTGGAGTTGTTTTAGAAATTATTTCCTTTATGGAGGGATAGTTGTGTTTTAAAATTCAAAGAAATGGCTATATATAGTGATACATTCATAGTTTTAGGGAGTTCGGTTGTTCCTTTTGTTTTCTTTAGGAAATGATAGTTAGCTTAAGGATATCTTAGGAAGTTTTTGAGTCCATATTTTAGTTCATTTCAAGTTGTATTCTTAGAGCTATAAGGCACTACCATATTTTGAGATTTTATAAAAGGAGTTTCAGATTTGTAAGTCATAAAATGTCTTTTGAAATATGGTGTAATTACTATGAAAGGTGGTTCTTATGTTGTCTTACTTTCTAACCATTTAATTCATATTTTTAGAAGTAGGAACTTTGAAATTGTTCCATTGGAAAATCACATTCAATTTATTTCAAATGTTTGAATTTAGATTTGGTATTCATTGAAATGATAATTCAATGAGTTCAATTTGGTTTCAATTGTGTAATTTAGATATTGATGAAGATGTTAGAATTAATCTCATAATTGCTTAAGTTATGTTGGAAGTGAACAAATAAATTTTAAAGTAAATTTTCGTAAAACTAAAATCTAATTTAAGATTAGAAATCTTTCACGTTGAAACAAAGTTAGATGTATATAAACTCCTAGTGGCTCTCGGCAAAGTTAAGATCCCAACTTAGTCACTATTTTAATAGTTCAAAACCCCCCAATTGAACCTACAATACAAAGCAATTCGTTATAGACTATATTTGTGTACACACCCTAGTTTATGGTTAATTAAACTAAATGATGCAAGTTGGCCATACAATGATCTTTCACATTAACTAGGAGGTAAGCCAAAATCTTAGACACCATGGAGTGAAAAATGCATTGCCATCATGTCCATAGTTTCCAAAAAACTATAGATTAGTTTTTATTTTGTGAAAATCTTAGTTGTGATTTTGGGCCTTCTTTTAAATATCTTCATATTGAGGCAAGATGTAAGATTAAGATAATTGTTTAGGTCCTTTGGGGTAAAAGAAAATGTCATGATTATGCTTGCAATAGCCATAAACCTATAGATTCGATGTTTATTTCCAAAAATTTCTTCTTTTAGGGATATTTGTATTGAGGTGAGATGTAAGATTAAGATTTTTTTTTTTTTACATCCTTTGGTGTAAAAAAAATCATGATTATTCTTGCAATAGCCATAAACCTATAGATTCAACATTCATTTGCCAAAATTTTAGTAGTTGATGTTTTTGAACAATTTTTTTGTAGACACGTATTCTCAAACAAACTCTATATATATATATATATATATATATATATATATATATATATATATATATATATATATATATATATATATATATATATATATATATATATATATATATATATATATATATATATATATATATATATATATATATATATATATATATATACTTTTACTGAAATAGACATCAAGAATTTCCATTTCCATGTAGAGAATATACTGTCACTAGTCATTATGATATAACATTTCATCAAAATATTCGTCAATAGAATATTCCATTTGAGCCCTCTTCCTTGATTTCGATCTACCATTAGTAAAATGGCCATTACTTTTACATAAAATGTCAAAAATTCACAAATGATATATTTCCAAACTAAAGGTTTTTAATTCAATCTAATGGTGCTTAAAGGTCTCAATTCTCAATTATGTTCATTTTTTTCACAAGAATATGAAATGATATCTTTATTTTTGTGCTTCTAGGAGCCATATCTTACACATCCTTTTAGTAAATAGAAAGGTGTTTTAAATTTATTCCATTCCTCTAAGTAGATCTCAAGCCCTTTTTTTCTAAAATGTTCATTAGATATCTCCTATTTCATTTAGATTTTAGATCTAGTTTTTTGGTTTCCTTTCTTGGAAAATATACGGTTTAATTTTGTATGTTTAAATGCAACTTTTTGGCACTGAAAGACACCATAACTTAATGTACCCATAATATTATCTTACTTATTTTCATTAATTTATCATGGATCCAAACTCCCTTCAATCCATTCAACTACTATAGTTGAAAACATGGCATGAAGGTCTTGATTGTGAGGAAATATGGGTAGTAAAAATTGACCATGTGTACCAAAGTTGAGCCTACAAATAATGTTAAGAAGATGGTGTAATAGGTGTGATGAGTCTTTTGGGAAAATGTATACATGTCCATTTCTTTTGATCTTTATTATATTGACTCACACCACTTCTGCATGATCTGCACTACTTTGATGTCCTTTTTTGGAAAACAAGATTCATTGAGGGGATTTTAGTTGGACAATGAACTTATTGGTTTGAATCTTTCATAGTTTGATAGAATCCAAGACTTTCTCAACAAATTCAAGTCTCTTGGCTTGTAGTTGTAGTAGTGTGGCATTTAGGTTCTAGACCTTTTGTTGATTCTCTAACTTTTATGTTCTTTCCTTAAATTAATAGTCAAATTATCTTACTTATATATCTTGATTTTGTGGAAAATATCTCATATTAGCTATATTTTATGTAGGTATTATCCAATAAATAGGAATCACCATTACAGGTTTCCTTCAATTTGTTTGATGAAAAATTAATGTTAGGGCCCATTTTCATGTATCACCTTAGAATTACTTCCCTTAATGTTCCTACCAAATCAAAGAGACTTACTTAAGTATCAATTTATTAAATCTTATCTAGTATAATTCAAACATTAATTTATTTTCTTTAGCGTCCTTAATATATTTAGTAAAAAGAATCATTTTTATCTATTTGTTGGCTACAAGTGGGAATTTAAAATTTCCCAGTGATTTTCTATTAGTGAGTTATGAATAAGAGTTTGTTTCACTCAAAAAGGTCCATGAAACACCATGTATTATTTGAATGGTTTGTGTTGTAAAGTTCAATTAAATTTAGCATAACTGTAAATATAGTGTGTGAATCGTGTTTATTTTTACATTTATTGTACAAAAAGTATATTCTAGGATGTCTTGAATTTAAGAAATGTCATTGATACATTAAAAAAAAAATGTAAAATTATTTTTTAATTCTCTACATTTACAATAAACTTGTTGAAAAATTAAAATGACAGTTTTCCTCACTTTCTAAATTTAAGAATATGATATTTATTTAGTTGGAAATACATTATTGAAATAATATTGTATTGAATTAATATTCTTATTTAAATATTTATATTTTTTATTCATCAATAAGAAAAATAAATTGACACAAGAACTAATTTTCATTAAATAAAATGTCAAAATTTACATTTAAAATATAATTCTATATTATACACATATAAGAATCATTTATCAAATTTCCTCTAATTTATAACATATTAGATTGTGAAACTAAAGAAGAATAGTCTTAACAATTTATCAACATCAACCTAACAATATTTTGCCAAAACCCCAAGCCTTCTTTGTCTCTAGATGGGCAGTCCCTGGTGTTTTTAAGTTGACAATTCGTATGAAATCCACAATACCAACATATTTCATTTCAATTATAATCTTGTCCTTTAAACTCTTCAAGCTAGCTACAGTAGTAGGAACCATATGCCATGTTCTTGAGGTTGGAGCCCATCTTGTTCATAGCTCATTTCTCAATGAAGGACAGCATTGAAACTATATTTCTTTTTCTTTGATTTGCAACTTCTCTTATATGGCGTCCAAACTAAAGTTACTTCCAAGAGAGAATAATCCAATGGAATCTTTATAACTACATTTCTCATCCAAAATTATTTCAAATTTGACATCTCAAATAATGTGGTTATAATCATTGTCATAGTGTTCGGATTCAACCCAAGACTGTCACTGCGTTTCAGTGTTGTCATGAGAACATGTTTTGCTGTTGGGAATGATGAGCATGGCCACTAATTGGACTCATGCTGTCAGCCACCCAACCTACTCATTTTATTATCAATTGTCTTTAAGACATTTATTTATTTCCCGCAACTTGACAAAACATACATTCTACCAATATTTTGTTTTGGGATATATAAGTTTAATAGATTGTTGAAATTTTGTATGTAAACCAAGATTTTAAAGATCCAAATATTTTCACACATGATTTAAAATTTCGAATCTGTAGGTTTGAATCATCCGTATTATCCGAGTACTCATTTCAAACAGGAAACAGACAAATAAGAGATAATGGCAGATGGGTTGGTGGTACAGGAATCACGTAGTGTCATAAAGCAGTTCAGTTGCATATGAATGAGTTGTAAATTAAAGCATCTAAACATTCTCATGTCATGAATTGTATTGTTTTGTCAAACAGTCTCCTTATAAAATGAAACAGAGAAGAGGATTATAACGTGGCCAAGACTATACAGCGGAGAAGCTGCAATGTTGACAAATTTAACGAGAGATTCCCGACAAGAAAGCAGGTATAAATCTTAATACCAGGCCGTGAAGTTGTCCTCCACTTCATACGTTATTTTATCTGTAGTTTTTCCAATTTTGAAGTGCTGCTCAACTGCTATTATTTTATTTTTAAAACCTTCACCTACATGTTGTGCACAAGGTGTTGAACATAAATATTCTACACCTGTGGCACTAGTTTTGCCAAAGAATATTTTGATAATAAGAGTGTTTAAGATTGAATAACAGAGTATCAAGAGTAGTACCCGTTCTTAAATTGTTATTATGATTTGTTTGATTTGTTTCAACAAACTTTTTTTAATTTTAAATAAGAATCAACATGATGTTTTTTTAATTCATTTTAGCAGAAATTTCTTCATCTTTGTTATTATATGATTAACAAATTAGTTGGTGTATTATATTTTCAATTTAGAAGAGTGATTAAATGATTTTTATTATTATTAATAAGTATGGTTGGTAAAGTGGATGAGATATTGTTTACTTGTATGAAAATAACAAAATGTATGGTTATTATACTTATTGAGAAATATGAATAAGAGAAAGATTATAATTGAAATAGCTTAATTTATTGATTAAGTTTAACTAATACAAAAGTAGGAAGCTACTTATTCCTTTTTTAAGATGTAGAACGTTTCAATGATGCTCTTCACTAACATCAAATAATATATTTTCTAGTCTAGATGCATATGTGAAGTATTATTGTAAATGTTGATGTTCATTAGACTTTAGTTTAAGTCTACATAAGAGATTTGAGTCAAAAATATTATGACAAATTAGTCATGTAAAAATCATGATTGAATATATATATATATATGAATAAAAAATGAAGCCTAAGTTTATGTTAGATAATGACAACAATGAAGAAAAGTGGAAAAAACAATATTGTGAAAACAATCTTTCTCTATTTTAGAAAAAGAACAGTTTTTATTTTCAAAAGGAAACTTTAAGTTTTTTGAAGGAATAAAAGAGGTTTCATTCTATGTTGAGAGTTTTCTCTTATCTTCAAGAGGTTGTATATATTTTCTTCTTTGTGAAGGCATATCATATGTTTCCAAGAGAAGTATTGCAACATCAATCGAGAAGTTTGCATATTTAATTGTTTTTCCTCTTACCAATAACATTACCAATACTTGCCCTATGGATGTTTCATTGACATATTGTCAAGGTTTTACCACATATATTTGTGTATTGTTGATTGTGTTGTTATTCTTCATTATTTCTCTCACTATTACTTTGCACCTAATTTGTGTTATAAGTTTATTATTTCTAGTTATTGCTTTCATTTTCATAACAAGTGGTATCAAAGCAATTTCTTTTTGAAGTAGCTATGTTAGGGTTTGGTGTTGAGTTTTTATAGCATCATATGGAAAAGGTTTCAAATGCAAGATTCAAGGTAGAGAAATTTAATGGAAAAAATAACTTTGAACTATGGAAGCTCAAGACATGTGATTTGTCAGTGTAAGAGGGATTGCATAGGGCATTAACTAGAAAGTCAAAGAAATTGACAAATATGAGTGATGAAGATTGGGAAGATTTGGATATGATAGCCCTAAAAACAATCTGATTGTGTTTGGTAGATGAGGTTCTCTTTAATATTGTTGGAAAATATACAATTGGATGTTTATGGAGTAGAATGCAAAGTCTTTGTATGAAAAAATCCTTGACAAATTGAATCTACTTAAAGAGGGAATTGTATGTAGATATAGGATTAATTACTGAGAGGGGGAAGTGAATCAATAATCACCAAACATGAAAACTTCTTTCTTTTTCTTTTCTCCCACATAATTTACTGATAAGATCCAATCATACCTAGATAATGTTGTTATTGTTTAAATAAACAATTAGCTTAAACAAATAGTATAACCATCCAAATAATTAGAACACCAGGATTTATCTTGTGAACCCGATCAAGATGAAAACCATAGTGTGAGAACTATGCTCACAAATATAGTACTCGTTTGGAATGCACTTTCTTAGGAGCTTCCCTAATTAAGGGTTACAAAATAATATCAAGTGTACCTCATTATAGGATTTCCCTCTAAATCTATTAAGATCTTTACTTTGCTAGAAGTAACCTTGTTAATATTGTTGGAAAAGATACAGGTGGAGGTTTATGGAGTAGAATGCAGAGTCTTTATATGAAAAAATTCTTGATAAATCGAATCTACTTAAAGAGGCAACTATATGTAGATATAGGATTGATTACTAAAAGGGGAAGGTGAATCAGTAATCACCAAACATAACAATTTCTTTCTTTTTCTTTTCTCCCACATAATTTACTGATAAGATCCAATCATACCTATAATGTTGTTATCATTTAAATTAAACAATTAGCTTAAACAAATAGTATAATCATCCAAATAATTATAACACCGAGATTTATCTTATGGAAACCCGATCAGGGTGAAAACCACAGTATGAGAACTATGCTCACAAATATAGTACTCTTTTGGAATACACTTTGTTAGGAGCTTCTCTAATTAAGGGTTATAAAACAATGTTAAGTGTACCTTACTACAGGATTTCCCTCTAAATTTATTAGGATCTTTACTTTGCTAGAAGTAATCTTGTTAAAGGATTTTAGCACTCTAATCTAAGAATGTCACCTTGTTAGAGATTTTATAATAAACTGATTAAGGTCACCATTGCAAAGGATTTAGACTACTACAGTGGTAAGAAATTAACAGATTTAAGAATGAGCTCTATGATTTTCACTTCCTTGTTATATCAAATCCAATGAAGCTCTTCAACATAAGAACATACCATTCATTGTTCTTCTTCTTCCCTTCTTAGCTTCGATAACTTTGCTCCTATTCTATCCACTATTCTCCTCTCTCTCTCTCTCTCTCTCTCTCTCTCTTTCTTTATTTACTTTTCATTTTTATGCTTCACAAACCCTAAAACTAGATCTTACGATTATAAAGACATCTCTCCATCCATGTAGAAACTTCTTGAACTATCCCATAACACTTAACCTAAAAACTTGACTTTACTTCCCAACTTTACCAATAAAACATAACTTTATTGATAAGTCTCTAGTCTCTTATAACCTGATATGATAATCCATCACTTAAATAGTTTGCATTTATCATTCCAGTTCTTATCGGATACAGTGCTTCCCTATTAGTTCTCAGTTCCTCCAACTAATAACCTTTCTAAAGCTATAGTAAGAACATGAAATAATAAGTCAATCATTTGATATCAATGACAGATAGTGTAACTAATGAATAATACAATTCATATATTTCCTTATGTCATCATAAATTTGTGAATCAATTATGCCAGCAATATCTTCCTTTAGCATTGATGGAAAACCAATAAGCAATGTAATCATGTGCCAAATAACTAATTTACCCCATTCAATATGATTCTCTTTATCTTATCATCTTAGACTCTTCAAAACGTCTCTTTGATTACTATACTTTCCCCTTTTCTTGATAAATATACTTCTCCCCCTTTTTTTCCTAAATACCATACTTATCCCCCTTTTCCTAATTACTATACTTCTCCCCCTTTGACAATAATGCAAAAGATATCATACCTTTTTAGGCTTACTTTTATTCTTATTCCATGCAATTTCTTTTTCAAATGACTACTCCTCTCTCAAGCAGACGATGTCTTCATCAGTCCATACAAAAGAGTTTAGTTGGTTTCCTTACAAAATGATGCAAACTACATTTTCTTAGTTTGATAGGGGTAGAACCCCTGGTTTAGTCTAAAAGTGCTCAAAGATCTCTCTTAATAGTGTCTTGGTATTTATATATTAGCAACTTGTTCCTTAGTTAAAATGTATTCCAACCTAGCTTCTTTATTATGTACTAGCTCTCTCATAAAAATGATACTTTATTTCTATTTTTTTGGTTTTCTAGTGCATTATTAGATTCTTGGATATGTTTCAATAGCACAGGCATTATCATGATGTATAACAATAGTTTTCTTAATTGGTTCTTGTATTCCTTCCAAAAAAAAATTCATCCATACAATGTGTTGACAATTGATTATAGCCACCTCATGCTCTACTTTTGCAGTTGATTGTGATATATGAAACTCTTCTTCTTGCTAAACCATGCTACTAGCCTTTCTCTAATAAAAAAATGCTACACCTCTTGTTCTCTTCTTTTTTCAATATTTCCTCCCCAGCATGCATCTATATAAACTTTCAAATCAAAATCTATTTTCTTTTCATACCATACTTTGACATATTGAAATATCAGTTTAACTGCTAGCAAATGTAACTCCTTAGATTATGACAAATATATGGCAATAATTCCTATAACTTGAGCTATTTTTTTTATGTTGTGAACAAAATACTATAGTTTCTCAATTATCAACCTATACAAGGTTTCATTTACTTCTTTGGATTTATCTTCTTTAGATAATTTACAAATGATAATCATTGGCATACTAACATGTTTAGATTCTTCCATTCTAAACATATATAATATATTTTTAATGTATTTTGATTGAGTAATGTAGATACCCTTTTTGATCTATTGTACCTAAAGTCCAATAAAACACTTTATTTCTCCAATCATAGACATTTCAAATTCATTGTATTAGATAATTAAGAAGGGTGATAGAGGGGGTGAATATGTTATGTCCATCTATCATACAATCCCTTCAAAGATTTCAGTTTCAACCAAACATCATAAATATTAACTTCAACCACTTGGTGTAAACATTAATCAAATCTTTCAAATACTTTAATCCTTTGAAACTTTCAAATCATTGTTCCTTGCATTATTGACTAACAATAAAATTCTAATTATTACCAAGTGATATCTCAGTTATTACCGATTTCTCTAAATTGTAAAAACATGTAAAACAATTTGTAACACAAATAACATTCACACATTTGACACCATGGTTTTTATGTGGAAACCATGTGATAGGAAAAATCACATGGAATTGGCAACTCAGAACTTTCAATCTTCTAATGTGAGCTCTATTAGGAACCAACCTTGTTAAAAGTTACATACAATGTGACCTTGTTAGAGGATTTCACCAAAAGATCATCTAGACCTTATTACTCCTTGTTCCTGACTAAAAAGAGTGGTCTAATTTAAAGGACTTACAAAAACCATTAATCCATGTTACTAGATAGGATTTCAAAAACTTGTTAGGTCCACTTGGTACTCCGAGATTATTTGCTACAATGGTTAAAAAGAAATAATAGACAAATTATCTATTAGAATAGAAACTTCCTTTTCTTCCTTAGATCTATATTCTTTCTTTTCCTTTTTCTCTTTCTTTTTCTTTTTCTTTTTCTTTTTCTTTTTCTTTTTCTCACTCAGTTGATTCACTCTTTCACCAATTATACTTCTTATTTTTTCTCTTCTCTACTCTATTCACCTAGCTCAACTCTTTACTCTTTTTCCTTCAAAAAATTTGCACTTCACAACAACCTTCAATCAGATCCTTATCAACATCATCAACTCTTTCTCAGCATCCTAAAAATGTCTCTAACATCTCCTTAAATAGTTTCCTCAATGCTTTCAGATCCTTCCATCTTTTTCTACTTAATTAGCATCGTCAATCTTTTTTTCATAAAATGATTCCTTCATACAATGAATTTAGACACTTAGAAAATATAAATTTCATATAAATTCATACACATCATTATCTTCATTCAATTTCTTTCATCACATCCTTCTTGAATTTTCTCATCCATAGATCTTACAACAAACTTTGACTCGTGCCTTAGGCCTTCTTCAAACTTTCTAAATTTCCATCAAAAATTGGCCTCAATTTCTACTTTTCCAAGATTGTTCATTCAATTGTCACTTGGTAAACATAACATTTACTTAGGAAACATAATGTTAGCCCCAACTAATATTGTAATTGATAGTGGTATATTGTTAGGTGATGATTCTATGAATGTATGTAAAAGAGTTATATCAGTTGTTATATTGTCAATTGATGTCAAAGTCTTAATTGGCTAGACATTATGCTAACATAGGAAAGTGCCATATCATTAGATTGATGAAAAGAATTTGATTGAGGAAGAGGATTTGAAGAAAGTATGATGAAGATAGATTCAATATGTAAGGTATGCAATGGGTACTTAAATGAGTTGGCAATGATAATGTACTATTGGTTTGATTATTTTACAATCATGTATTGTTACAATGAATTGAAGATCACAAGACTGACCAAGTCACAAGGTTAGTGAAGGTACTATGTATTCAATGAGTGATTATAGTATTACTCAAGTGATTGGTAAAGGAAGGAGGAAATCACAATTTTTTCCAAGCGAGATAGTATTAATCGAGTTATATGTTTCCTGAGTAAATGTTATGTTTACCGAGTGACAACTAGATGAAAGAGATTGAGAAATTGGAATATGAGGCCAAATTTTGATGAAAATGTTGAAAGTATGAGAAAGTCTAAAGAAGGGGTTAAATATTTGTACAAGATCTATGAATGAGAAAAATAAAGAAGGATCTAATGAAGGAAATTGAAGAAGGTTAAGGATGGACACAAAGTTCTATGAAAAGTTATATTTTTCAAATTTCTAAGTTCATTGTATGAAGGAATTATTTCATAAACCTAAGATTGACAATGTTGGTTAAGCAGAAAAATATGGAAGGATGTGAAAAAATTGAGAAATCTATCTAAGGAGTAGAAAAATATATTTTTGGTTACTAGTTCAAAGTGGTTTCTAATTTCATTTGATGATCAAGAGCTGATGATGCTAGTTGACCACTAAAGTAAGAATTGGAGAACTAATTGAAGGTTTTTGAGAAGTTAGAAGTTGTTGAAGGAGACGAGTTAATTGTTGAGCCAAGTGAATCAAGAAGAGCAAGGAGAAGACAATCTTGAAGAAGAGTTTGTGAGACACAAAATCAGTCAAGTGAGTAAAATATTGTAAAGGAGCAAGAACATAGATCTAAACAAGAAAAGGTAGTTGTTTATATTCTTAACAGGTTACTTTATACTGTTACTATTTAACCATTATAAGGAAAAATATTGAAAGCACTGAGTGGACTTAACAAGTCTATGAAATCTTATATGATAACATCGATTGGTGGTATTTGTAAGTTCTTTAAATCAGATCACTCTTTTTAGTCCTAGACAATGAGTGGTAAGGTCTAGATGATCTTTCGATGAAATCCTCTAACAAGGTCACTTTAAAAAAGTGTGTGTAGCCTATAACTAAGTTGTCTCCTAGCATAGATCACTTTAAAAGAGCGAAATTTTTGGGTTTTTAGTCCTATATGGTTTTTCTCTCTATAGGGTTTCCATGTAAAAGAATTGGTGTCAAAATTGTGTGAATGGTATTTATGTTATAATTTGATTTACATGTTCTAACAATTTACTGCAGCTGGGTAATAACTAAGATATCACTAGTTAATAACTGGATTACTGATAGTTGGTAATGCAAGGAACAATTTGATAAAATTTTGGATTAAAGTATTTGAAAGAAATGATTAAAGACTATACGGAGTGATTAGATTTATCAAAGTTAATGTTGTTAATATTTGTAATGCTTTGATGTTTTTGATAAGTTTGAAGGGGCTATGAGATAACTAGGCACAACTGATTTGCCCCTCACCCTCTTAGTTATCTAACAATCTTGTATCAGAGTTGAGTTCTTGAAGAAATAATTTAAAAGGTACTTGATCTAAAGATCATAAGAGAGAGCCATTAAAGCTTAACAAGGAGAACTTTTCCACATGGAAAGACCAAATGAAACTACATCTTTCTAGTATTAGAGATAATGTCACACATTATTTGGATAATGAATATGTCACACCTATTGGTCACCTAACTATGGAGAAAATGAATAAGAAGAGGAATCACAATAGTATGATGATTGATATTGCATCTTCTATAATTGATGTTGAATTTGATGATATCAAGAACTGTTCTAATGCTAAGAAAATGTGAGATAAAATGAAGCTAGTAGGTAGAGGGGATGACAACATAAGAAGAGCCAAAGTTGAAAGTCTTAGATGTAAGTATGATGACATGAGAATGAAAGAAGGTGAAAATGTTGCACAATATGTAAATTGAATCAAAAATATTGTGAGCTCATTCTGAGCTACTAATGGAACCATCCTAGATTCAAAAATTGTAGGTAGAGTCTTGAGAACTCTTTTGCCTATTTATACTATCAATTTTTTTGTTATTCAAGAAGTAAGAGCTATGCCTAGAAATGATCTGACACTTGATGGTCTAGTTGGTTGGTTGATTGCATTTAAATTGAACAATTATGATAAAAATATGGTTACAATGGGAAATTATTTTATTGCAATAAGGTGATCAAGAGGTAAAAGTATACAAAGGTAAAATTTTTGCAATATGTTTCAAATGTAATGAGGTTGGTCACTTTACTGCAAAATTTCCTAATAGAAGAAAGTCTAATAGAAATGATAATAATGACACAAAAGATTACAAGTATAGGAGAAAAAAGGATTACAAAGATAAAGGAAAGAAGTCATGTTACACTTTTGAAGAAGAGCACATCGAGATAGGTCCTAATAATGACAAGGAAGTAGTTGAAATGGTCTATGTCACAACCACAAAAGATCCAAATGGTGAAAGATATGAGAATGGAACTACCCTTATTTCACATGTTACTAAGAATGACTCATGGATTATTGATAGTGGTTGTTCACATCATATGATTGATGATCTAAGTAAGTTTGACAAATTTGAATAAATTGATGATGGCGGAACAATTAAGTTTGGTAGTGACATTTCATACTTGATAAAAGGTAAAGGATCACTATTGTTGAATGGTAAGACCATATGTGATGATGCATATTGGGTTCAAGGAATTAAATATAATATTTTGAGTGTTTCTTAGTTGAATAAAATTTAAGAAAAGGAAGGTCAACATCTTTGATGATGAAGGTAATTTGATTGGAACATGTATGAAAACAAAAGTTAACTTATTCTACCTTGATCCTATGCTTGAGACGTGTTTATTTTCTAGAATTGAGGATGTGTTGTTATGGCATAAAATTTTGTGTCATGTAAACTTTTTAAATATGGTGAGAATCAATAGAAAGAAAATACTGAGAGTCTTACCAAATCTGCAAACCCTAAAAATGCTATGTGTAAAGAAATTCATCTTGGTAAGATGACTAAGTAAAGTTTTTCTAGAAAGGTGCACACTTTAAGTGATTTTCTAGAATTAGTGCATACTTGTTTATGTGGTCCAATTAGAATTAATAGTTACTATGGCAATAGAGACTTCATATTGTTTGTGGATGATTATTCAAGGATGATGATAATAATGTTCATGAAAGTGAAATCACATGCTTTTGATATGTTTAAATGGTACACAACAAGTGTTGAAAAGGAAATGGGTATGTCAATGAAATGTTTGAGATTTGATATAGGTGGTGAATTTATGTCTCTTGAATTCACTAACTTTTGTGTTGAGAATGGTATTAAAAGACATTTATCTGCACCAAGGACACCACAATAGAATGGTATTGCTAAAGGAAGAAATAGATCTATCAAGGATTGTACAAGGATACTGATGATTAAGAGGGAGGTTTCTCATATACTCTGGAGGGAAGCAATTAGTACTCCTATTTACACACTCAATCAAGTTCAATTGAAGAAAGGAACAAACAAGACATCTTATGAGATATGGTATGGTCAAACAATGAATGTAAGTTATTTAAAAATTGTTGGAAGTAGATGTTTTATTCATAAAAAAGCTAGGAATGGAAAATTTGATGTTAAAGGAGATGAAGGTATATTCCTAGGATACTCATTTAAGAGGGAAGCTTACAAATGTTTGAACAAGGCTACTAACAAGATGATTGAAAGTGCAAATATAAGATTCGATGAGTTTGTAGAAAGAAATGATCTAGAAAACAAGGAGCTAGAAGATTATAATAAAAAAAAAATATCTCTATGATGAGGCACCTGATACTCTACCTGAGTTACAACACAATGCACCCAATCACTAGACAGCTGCTACCAAGTCCTAAACAATGACACCCACGCACCAAATATTAGGAAGATGAACTTCCACCAAGTGAAGAAAACATTGAGAATCATAGAATTCAACTTGTATTGGCCAAATATGTGAGGAAGAACCACACCTAAACAAATATTTGGAGATATAAGTGTTGGAGTACAAACAAGAACAAAATAAGAGAAGTTACATGTTTAATAGCTGATTTTAAACCTAGATTAGTAAAAATTACATTGGATGATGAATTTTGGATTAATTTTGTGAATGGGGAGATTGATCAAATTGAGAAGAAGAATACCTAGATATTCTTGTATCTAGACTTGTTGACAAGAATGTGATTGGAACTTAAAGTGGATTTTTATAAACAAACTGAATGAGAATGGATAAGTGGTAAGAAACAAGGCTAGATTGGTTTGCAAAGGTTATGCACAAGAAGAAGGAATTTATTATGGTGAAACTTTTGCACCTATGGCAAGTTTGGAATGTGTAGGAACCCTATTGGCTTATGCTATATACAATAAATTCAAGGTATATCAAATGGATGTAAAATATGCATTTCTAAATGGAATACTTAAAGAGGAAGTCTACATTGAACAACTTGAAGGATTTGAACCTGGAAACAAGGACATGGTCTATAAGTTGAAAAAGTCATGCTGTATGGACTAAAAAAAGCCCCGAGAGCATGGTATGAAAGGTTAGACTCTTATCTTATTACTATTAGATTTTCTAGAACAACTAAAAATAGTAATCTGTATTTGAAGAATGAATCTCAAGATATGGTGTTGATCACTAAAATATTTGTTGTTGATATAATAGTTGGAGGAAATAACATGTTGAGTAAGACATTTTTTGATCAAATGGAAACTAAATTTAAAATGTCAACATTTGGAGAGATTAAATTTTTCATTGGATTGCAAGTCTATCAAACACTAAAAGATACCTATGTTACTCAACCTAAGTATGTGAAAGAAATCTTGAAAACATTTGCAATGTATGAATCTAAACCAGTTGGTACACCTTGTTGATAACTGATTGAAAATATCATTTGAAAAGAGTATTGTAAAGAAGGAGATTGTTGAAGAAGACTATGTGTTTCAATCATTGTGTTGTCACTGATGTCAAACCTGCTATTTTATGGTAAGACAATTGCTTATATGTTTCAAGTACTATCACTTAGTTGATTGATGAGGAGGATTTGATCAACAAGATGTAACAAAAGTACCTAGAGGAATGACTAAGTTGTGATTATGTAATGAAGTACAAGGATCAGTTAAGACAGTGATAACATAATGTATTGATGATCTACTTGAGGTTACAAATGGTTGGATACACTTAGAAAGTTTAGAAGAATAAGTTAAATAAAGTTCATCTACCAAGCTTGACCAAGTGGATATTAGGTGTTGAGAAAAGTTAGTTCAAGCTGAGCAAAAATTCAGTAGGAGCCGAGTGAGAGAAAATTCTAGTAGATGTCGAGCAAGACAATAGATGCCAAGTAACTTTCATTGATGTCAGGCACCAGTAAAATATAGTTGATGCTAAGTGATTTTATAGTTGATGTCAAGTGATGCAGTATGTGTTGAACATTAGAAGATTGATAATGTCAAGCCATTGCATTATGACAAAGATTGAAGATTCACCAAATAAAAAACTAACAAGTTTATTTTCTTAGAACTTGTGAATCAGGAGGAAGATAAGATTGATGAGTTGGTGGCATAGAGTCTTAACTATTTTGGAGGTAAATTCAAATGGATTCTAAGAGAAGATTCTAGAGAAGATAAAATTATGGGGTAGATACATTGTATCCTACCTAATCCATCCAAAACCCCAATTTAGATGATGGATGATGAGCGAGAAAATATTCTAATTTCCTATATATAGGAATGTCTAGTTATAAAGAAAAAGAGTTAGAGAGTTTGGTGTGAGAACCTTAGAAGGAGAAAGAGAAAGGGGTTTTGCTTCGTCAAGTGACCCAAGAGAAGAGTTTTCAATGGCGTACTAAGAAAGAAGGCTTAAGAAGATGAATGCTTGAAGGGTGAACAAGTTGTCAAAGTTGCAAAGAATGAAAGCCAAATAGAATTGAGGACTGAACAGAGATTTGTAATCTACAAGTGAAGTTGTAACTAAAGAGGGAGAATATATTCTAAGGATGATAATATGTTGAATGGAAGAAGAGTAACTAAATAAAGAGGGGAAAGAAGAGAATATATGCATGAGAAAATATGGAGAAGATAATCAAAATAGTAAAAGAGGAGCAATTACCCAAAGAGGGAGTGCTATAAAGATGAAGCTACAAATGAAGATGACATAAGACTGAACCTAAAACAAGAGATCACAATCAAAGGGAGGCCAATTTTGAAGATGTTGAAGATTGTTACTACTAAAGATACAAAATAAGTACCAGTTTGAAGAACTAGAATGAAAATTTTGATTTTTGTCAATGCATTCCTTGTGTAATGTTTTGTAATGGTACTTTACTAAGTTAGCATAATGTCTAGCCAACTAGAACTTTGATATCAATGAAAATATAACAACTAATATGACTCTTTTGCATACATTCTATCATCATCACCTAACAATATCTCGTTATCAATTACATTATCAGTTGGGGATAACAATCTCCCCTCTTTGGCATTGATGAAAGCATATAGCATTAAAAAATTTATTACAAAAAATTACATAAGATAATAAAATGTATGCATTAATGACAACACAACTTTGCAATTTTGTTCCTTCAAACTAGTACTTGGTCTATATCTTTAGTAATAACAATATCTTCAACATTATTCCCCATGTGATTTTAATATATCATTTTAGGTTTAATCTTTTTTCTCATCTTCACCTCTATATGCATGTTCTCTCTCCTTTTCCTATTCTCATACTTCTCCTCTTTGGGTATATTCTCCCCCTTTATCATCTTATTTCATTTATCTTCTTCATTATCAATAGTCTTCTACCCCTTCAACATCAATGTCAAAGGTCATTATAAATTTCAACATGAAACTTATAACACCTCATATTTATCCTTGTAACTTTCATGTACACATTAGTTTAGTTTCATCACACTCAACTTTACAACTTAAAAAATGCTCCTAAAGTGTGAACACTTCTACATCAACTCTATAAAGATATTACAATTTATCCATGAATTCATCTGGCATGAAACTTCATCTAATGAATTTTGGATAGGGGCATGACCCCTAGTTTACCTCTTAGATACTCAAAAACATCCTTAGGTATTGGCTTTGTGAATATATCAGCAATTTATTCCTTATACTTTGCATATTACAGTGTCACTTTCTTCTCTTGTGCTTGCTCCCTCAAATAATGATACTTGATTTCTATGTGCTTTATTTTTGCATGCATCATTAGATTTTCTAAAATATTTATGGCACTTATATTATCACAATAAATAGTAACATTCTTGGTTACCTCTTCTTTCATTCGTTTCAACAATTGTTTGATCCATACAATATTTAAACAATTGATTGCAGCAACATTTCATGCCCTAAAATTTAACAAGTTAAAACAAAACCACAAATTTTTGTTTTTATTTTTAAAAATTATCTATTTTTTATTATTATTATCATTATTATCCTCATTATTATTAGTATTTATCTATTGTAACATATAAAACCAAGTTTTACTAACACCTTGACAATTTACACGTTGTTGTTTGGTTATCATCTAGTTATGTATACATGACACCCTAACACAAGGTTTTCTGAGGGACTATTACAATCCCCGAGTATCCTAATGGTCATGCTCTTAATCAAGGGAACTCCCTAGTGACTAGAATAGAATGAGGGACATTACTCCTCCTTACTACCTGGGTATACATACATTATTGTCCTAATTGAGGCACGTGTTGTCAAGGCTTGCATCGATGAACTTACTAGCCTTAGGATCTATTCATCCAATATATAATTATATCACTTGTGAGAATAATGCACCCTTCTTACACCAATGTAGCTACAAAACATATGACACACTGCTTTAATCACTAGTGTATGGGAGGATAAGGGAGCAGGTTCATCTATAATACCTTAGCTAAAATAGTCTTTTTTGGCTTCACAACCTATATACACATACAAGTATCTTAGTTATATTTGTTAAACAATTAAATATGGATTATTATAATTATGTACCAAATGATGGATAACACTAAGTACAATAAATCCTAGGTCAAGTTTATGAACAACTACGTTTATTAATCGAGCTGAATTAATAAAACCCCATATCAACCACGCCTCCATACTTGAGGGCCTGATGATATTAAACTTCTAATAGTGTTTATATATGTATCTATGTAAAAAAAATACATTTAGGTATGTCATATAAGGGTTTCTTAGGTTATCAGGTCATGTCAAAATGCCTTCCTATCGAAATTACATATGAAAATATTTTGATTAAGTAAAAATAGGTTTTAAAGGACCTGAAACCTTTACAAAATAACAAAAGTCTAGAGATAAACAAGAGAAGTAAACATTAGAGAAAAGAAACACATGACAACATGAAACAGACCTCCAAAAAGAAAGATCATGAGGTCACCCAAGACAAAGCTAGAAAAGGCAGCAAAAGAATAGTAAAAGAAAAATAATCGACTAGCTAAGAAGTCTTAATCAGGTCAACAACCTAATCCGCCAAAATATGCAGATTATCAACATCAAACTTCACCTCATCCTTCTTAATAACATCCTCATTCTTCTTAGAATGAGCTCGGGTGCATTTTCTTGGTCCCTGAGTCTCTACCACCAGAGGGGAGTCCTGCCCTTTGTCATTCTCATTCCACTTCAAGAGCTTACCCACATTGTCCACCATTTGTTTGAACAATTTTTCCAAATTTCCCAGTTTAGTATCCATTTTCAACACCTTCCCCTAAATACCACTAATATCTTTATCCATCACCCTTTGTTTGGCCTCGAGTAGTGGTATCTTATGCATGAGGTTTTTAACTTCTTCTGCATTCCCAATAACCTCTGAAAGTCTATCTATATGTTGGCCCAATGTATGCTCACCTCTGGTAGTTTGCTAACTTGCTCTATTTCCTTGTCCAAAAACTACATTTTTTTCTTAAGGAAGCCAATCTCCTTCAAAATTGAACCAAGGTTACCAAAAAGACCCTTGGACGACCTGAGATCACCTTCAATATTATCATCCAAATCTAGAAGGTGCCCTTGTTCTCCAATATCCTCGTTATCCAAGTCCCCATTCTTCCTAGTCTGTAACCTTTCCTTCAATCACCTTAAAGATTTTCTTTTCCTTTCCAAACAATGAGCTAGAGGCTCATTGTCAAAAGGAGGAGAAACTTGATCATCTTGAAAGCCCTTACTACCCTTTCCTTTACCTCCACTCCTATTATTATAGTGGTCTCTCACTAGTTCCTCCATGAAGTCACTCTCTCGATCAGAATCACCTTCCTTAACAATCTTTTTCTTCTTTTTAGAGCTACAACCAGATACCTTTTTCAAACTACACAAGACCCCTTTAGCTTCATCTTGGGTATCAAAATCATAGCTCTTATCCAAGAGACTCCCTTCCATATCCTAGTCTTCCCCTTTCAAACTACCCCTGGGTTTCACAATCTTCTTGGACTTTAACACATTCATTATCAAGACTATAAGACCCTCATGGAAAAAATGCTCACCATTCAGGTCTTTCTGAATAGCCTGAGTGGAAATATTAAGAGACTACAATAAATAAAATGGAAAATTAATCCTAACATCATGTTGAAAGAGATTTTCCAACATGAAATGTTACCCATACAGCTTAGTGAATCTCCCATCTAAAGTTAGATATTCCATTATCACAATAAGCACAAATTGCCATGGTTGAGAAATAAAGGCCGAGTTGAAATATGAATCACCTATTTTTACCAAGCAACTTTTATCATGCTTTGCCTCCACAAAATCATTGATAGCCATATCCGAGAGCTTCCTCTCCCAATAAAATTTAATCACATCCATGTCCAACCCCGTGGCCTCTGCAATTACTTCTTTGGTAACATCCATTCATTGGTTACCAACCATCACAAAGCCATCCTTCCAAGATTTGATAAATTGGTGCATAATAGCTGGATTGTTACCTCTAAGCCTTTCCATGTACACTATGAAATTGCCTCACCTTAAAATATCCCAAACCTTCATCTTGTTCCTCCACTCTGAGTAGCTTGTCGGCTCCACCCTTTTCCTTTTTCCTCCCATATTCACTTTGCCAAATTTACTAGTTTTCATTCTCCAAAATCCCCAAATTTCTCTATAACTAAATACCACACCAAAAATGAAAAGAGAAATGGAAAAAACTACCCAGAATCTATGCGAAATGCTCAACTTTCTAAAAATCATAACCCACCACACTTTGAAAGAGTTCACCTCATAATTACAAATCACTGACACCATCATATTAAAATATTTTTACTTAGATCTCCATTTATCATACTCGATAAGTTGGTAGCCATCTAGAGGTAAGGACCCATTAAAATCCCAAATGATTTTATGATCACTAAAACAAGCCACATTCACAACCCAATCAACAGTATAGTTGGCTTCTCTAAAATTATGAGTTATAATGCATGTTTGAAAAGAATTTATAATATTAATAGCCTTGAAGATAATATTGCTAATAGTCCACGATGGTTCAGTAATTTTATTTAAATAATTAATAATGTTGATGGAGTCACCTTCCACCCATATGTTCCTCAAATTCATACTTTTGGCATAGAGAAGACCATGAAGAGTAGCGAAGGCTTCTTTAACATGATTAGTTTGATCCCCTATTGGAATAGCCATACATCCCACATAGTCACCATTAGAGTTTCTAATAACAACTCCACATCCTATTTTTCCTAGGTTCCCTTTTGAGGCCCTATTGGGCATTCATTTTGCACGAGGTCAACGACAGGAATCCATAGTGTAATTCCTCTCTTGAAAAGAAAATCTTTTTAAGGATCCACTCCAAGGTTCAATGTTTGTCTTGCGATGTACCAAAATCTGCTTAGTAGAAGATAAATGTGAATGTTCACGAGGAGGCTTTTTCTGGTTCTAAAAAACTCTTTTATCTTGGAATCGAAGTAAAATCTATTTGTTGTCTCAAAATATCACACCAAAACAACAATATTTTTGTATTTTCTATTTTTCAATGAATGCAACTCTAACAATGCAGTTAGTATGAGGTCCTACTCTAACAGGGGGGGTTAGCAAAGCAAATAACAAAACTAAAAGAAAATAACATGAAATCAAATAACTTGAAATTGAAATTCCTAAATGGACATAAGCTACAGAACACAACACGTTGCGAGTTAACCTTTGAAAAAAATAGTAGGAAACTAATGAAAACAGGAGCAACACTTCCTAGAATCCACTGATGCAATCATCGGTGAGAATCATTAATAGATCGAATGATGTTTCACTCTTCATCAAATTGCAAGGCCATGGAAAGTGTGCCCATGCGAGACAAAAAGCTATGTAGACACAATCAAGTGATCTCTTCTCAAGCTCATTACGTCAATGGAATTCATATATCTGTAGAAAACACTAGAACTAAAAGATCGCACAACCAAAAACAACACAATAAACCTCTGGCTCAATCACAATCTCATGAATAAAATCCACAAAAAAATGACACATCCAAGAAAGAATAACTACACTCTGAATCCTAGCACCAAAGGCATAACTTTATTGCATAATAATGGCGGCCCTTTTTACATTTTACAATGGGGTATTTATAAGAAATTGTCTCCTCAATTTGTGTTGAGAGTGAGAGATATCAAAATGCAATAAAATGCTTTTAAAACATCTAAAACAAACTAAATATATAAAAACTAATAATCTAACTGGTGCTTAGAGGGACTCCACCCATATTTTATTCATTAATTGGATGCATGAGCCCTTTACATGTCAAAAATAATGAAAGCATGAGAGAGAAAGTAGGAGGAAGCCATCAGTCAAAGTAGAAGTGCATGGAGACACCAAAAATAGAAGTTGGCCCTTCACTAGGCATGTGTCAGAGTTAACTTGCCATTAGAATGCACTCCCAATGCATGGAAAGTGATATTTTTGGAACTAGTAGTCAATTGCTAGTGCACCTCTGAATTGCAGAGCTCAAAAATGCGGACCTACAGAGCTCAATTCGCCAAAAAATCAAAGTTCTCAATTTTGAAAATGAGGTTTTGCTCAAATGAGGTTTTAGATCACTTTTTGTATACGCTTCATGCCCCTTTCTGATGATTTACACCCTTTTTATAGCCAATTACTTTCATAAACTTGCATTCCCTCTGCTTCTTCAATCGAAAATCTCAAGGCACTTACATTGAGTCTTGTCCCCAATAGCTGCATAAGATGAGGAACCTAGTTTTCTTTATGTGTCCAACCTCTGTATCTTTGACCTTTTTCTTCTCTCCACCTATCCAATCCTTCTCGGTGAGAAACCAAGTGATCCAGATTATCCAAGATGATCAAATGTTTGCAACTTTTTCATATTTTTTCACAAATTTTCTAGGCATTTTTAAATGACCTTTATGGATGTCTTTTGCTCAAAATTTCAAGTTGGAACCTTCATCAGTCCCTAAAATTGAATAGTCAAAGACTTACTATTTTAGGGATTGAAATTAGATCTTCAGTTCTTCTTTCCAACAATGTAAGCGGTTCTGAATTCTGAGGCCTGAGTCAAAAGTTATGACCTTGACAAGTTGAGGATGTCATTTTTACCTACAAAAGAACAAAACATTAGTCCGTAGGGTTAACAATGCATAGTAAAGACACAGTAGCTACTCAAACAAAACTGGAGATGAATCTTGAAATCTGGCTAAGTCTGAAATCTTGAAGCCCTGAAATTTGGCTAAGTTTGAAATCTTGAAGCCCTGAAATTTCCTAAAATCTTTACCTTATCTCGGAGAGGTCTAAAACCTATCTCAAAAGATTCATCGCATATATTAAAATATATCTTAAGTATAAGGAATTACTTATACTTAAACGATATATTTTAAACCCCTTCTATTTCATTTATTCAGTATTTTAAACCCCTTCTATTTCATTTATCCGGACACACACCAAGATGCACACACATCGCGCCTTCATGAAGGGCACGCACGCACAGCCTCCATGAGACGTGCACGTGGTGCCCCCATGGGAGGTGCGTGCGGTGCCCCCATGGGGGAGGCAAGCACGGTTCCCCCATGGAGGACGTGTGCGCGCACCTCCATGGGAGGCACGCGTGTCACCCCCATGGAGGACGCGCACACACCTCCATGAGAGGTGTGCGCGGTGCCCCCATGGGAGGCACACGCGGCACCTCCATAGAGGATGTGCGCATGCACACCTCCATGAGAGGCACGCATGGCACAAAATCTTTAGTAATTATTTTATTTTATTTTATTTTATTTTTTGCATTTTTGTTATTTTTAATATTTTTCAATTTTTTTTGATTTTTGGACTCAACTTTGAAACAAAAATTCTTCTCCTAACTCTCAAATTGTGAGTTCGGGAGTTGAAAAAAGCAGGAGGTCCCCATTCCTAGTGAGGAATGGGGCGTGTGTTGTGGACACCACAACAGGCCCCATCAAAGTTTATCTTAAACCAATTCATCGGAAGACAATCCCATCTAGCATTATCCCTTGGATTAAGATCCTTAATATTCATTCCCAAACTCCTTATATTCCAGCTATTAAGCAACCATTCTTCCCACTCATTACAAGGTTGTTGTCCAAAACCAATAATTTTAATATTTTCAATCATAAGGACCTTAATTTTATAGAACACCTAATCAAGATTGGATTCCACTCCTCTAAAGATCCTACCATTGCACTCCTTCCTAATGCCCCAATATAGATAAGGAGGAATGAAGTCCCACAATTTGACAATCAAAGCATTCCTAGAAGGAGTCATCCAACTAGTAAAGAACAATTGAATAGTAGCATGGAAAACCCAATCCAGTTTTAGTAAGCTACAAACTTTATCCCAAAGCTTCTTGGTAAAGGGACAATGCAGCATGATATGATCCACCAATTCCCCATCATTCTTGCAAAGAACACATCGATTAACAATGATGAAACCTCTCTTCTTAAGATTATCGAGAGTGAAAATTTTATTCTGCAGAAGAATCCAAAAGAAGATATTAAATTTGGGTGTCATGCCTTTCACCCAAGCCTTAGCCCAGCAAGGTTCATCATTATCATCGAAAGAATTAGCATAGGTAGAGGCAATAGATTACATACCACTAGGGTTAGTTTTCCATATTAGAACATCCTCTTCATGGTTTAAAAAGAATGCATTCAAACACTTGCCAAGCTCAACCAAGTTATGGTCCACACTATAAAGATTCACCCACATATCATCCTTCCAATAATCACCCACAAAAGTACCAAACTAATTCTTACATTGCTCCATATACCTATTCCACTTTGGATCATCACAAAGAGGGTGGTCCAAGATCCAAATGTCTTCCCAAAAAAGAACTTTTCTACTATTTCCCACCTTCCATTTAACCCATTTCCTTAAAATATATTTGAATTTCTAAGAATTCTTCCAAATCAAAGATCCCCCTTGTTCTAAGTCACTATTAAAGAAATGATGAAAATCAAATTAGTCCCAATTATATTTATCAACCCAAATGTTTGTCCATTCCCCCTCTTCCTTGTGCCATCTCCATAATAATTTAACCAATAAGAATTCATTCATTGTAGTAATCCTTCGCAAGCCAAGCCCTCCCTTCCCTCGGGGCATACAAACATTTTTCCAAGCAATTAGAGGGAGTCTTTTTTTAATCTTTGTTCTAATCCACAAGAAAGTCTTCTAAATTTTTGATGGGAACACAATCCAAGCACAGAATGGACACAACAGGAAAGGGAAAATTTTATTAACTGTGAAAATATGCTAGTACACTTAATGCAAATAAAAAAACTCCAAAACATGCCCTATGGGCTTACAATAGCATAAATCTAGAGATAAATTCTTCTCCCAGTACCTTCTCTCAAACTCCACTCCGAACTACCTTTTACAATGCCAAAAACGTTCTTAAATAGACCCTGAAGGGTTAAGGATTAGGAATACATTCTAGAAAGTGCTAGTTGGCATCCACCAACTAAATAGAAGGCTCCAAATGTTGCATTAGAAGTCGGCACAAAATTAGAAGAATCTAGAAACGGTAACCAAACTTTCGAGAGGCATAACTTTTGAATCGTAGCTCTGATTGACAAATTGTTTACATTTTTGGAAAGCTCTTGAAGTGTTTTATAGCCTTATGGATGAGCTTATCTTGTCCCCCATTTTTTGGCCCTATTTGAGGTCATTTAATGCCCCTAACTTGACTTTGAAGCATTCTTAGGATGTCTCCAAAAATCAAAAAACTGGGATAACTTTCAAATCGTGGGGCCTTTTGACCTGATTCCTTTTTTGGAATGCTCTAAATTATAATGAAAATCATCCACCCAATTTACACCTTCTAGTTCACCCCAATGATGGCTCAATTACATACTCCTATTTTTTTGGCATTTACATGTATCCCAAGGTGATTAAAAACTCTAACCCAAAACACTAATAGTGGAATTGTGAGAGTTGGAACCTTTATTTGACCCAAATGGGTATCCAAAAATGAAAACACATGAAACAGAAACTAAGTACTTTTTTTTTGGGTGACACAGGATTGCCCTTATACCTCCGGATGCTCCTGCATCAGACACCCAGGGTAGATTGAAAAGTGACCCTGTCACTTTATGAATGGTAGAGGAAATCCCAAATGGGAAACCTTAGTTGTTGATATCCAAGTTGAGTCCTCTATCAGTCGTCCTTTCCACTTGACCAAATACTCTTCATACTACCTATTTCTAGTACTCCTACCCACACAACTATCCAAAATCTCCTCTATCTCCTCCTTCTTAGAAATAGGAATTGGACATGGCTCTAACATCAGCTCCTCATTTGCACCATCATCATGATACTCTGTTAAGTCTATAATGTTGAAAATAGGAGAAATGTGAATTCCATCTGGCAACTCTACTTCATATGCATTTCCTGAGTCATGTTTCTTCAAAATTTTGCAGGAGCCAAATTTTTTCATCTTCATCTTGTTGTAAGTACCGGCTGGAAATCTTTCTTTTCTTAAGTGTACCATGACTAGATCCCCTACTTGGAACTCCTTATGTCTTCTCCTTTGATCAACCCTAGCTTTATACTATTGGTTCATCTTTGTAATGTGTGCCTAGACCTCCTCATGTAGATGCTTGATATGTTCAACAAATTCTTCAACTTCAGCACTTGTCCTCTCCCCTTGCTCTATCTTCCTCAATTCTGGTGCAGTCCTTGGGCTACTTCCATATACAATTTGGAACGGTGATCTACCAGTACTCCTATTTATAGAGTTATTGTAAGCAAACTCTACTTGTGGTAGAATCCAATCCCACCCCTTGGGCTTATCCCCAACTAAGCATCTCAGTAAATTTCCCAGACTTCTGTTTACCACTTCTGTTTGTCCATCAATCTACAGGTGATGTGTAGAACTAAACTTCAAGTCTATTCTCAGCTTCTTCCACAATGTTCTCCAGAAATACCCCACAAATTTAGTATCTCTGTCAAAAAATATACTCCTTGGGAGACCATGTAGTCTTACCTCCTCTCTGAAAAACAAGTTTGCAATATGGACAGCATCATGAGTTTTGTGGCATGGAATGAAATGTGCCATTTTAGAGAATCTATCAACCACCACAAATATTGAGCCATTACCCCTTTGTGTCCTCGGCAATCCAAGAAGAAAATCCATACTTATGTCCTCCCATGGCTTTGATGGAATAGGCAATGGTTGATATAGTCCAGTATTGTGACTAAATCCCTTGGCCACTTCACAAACCTGGCAATTCTATACAAACTTCTTCACATCCTATGACATTTAAGGCCAAAAATAATGTTCTTTGAGAATGGCAATGGTATTATCTCAACCAAAATGTCCTACCATCCCTCCACTATGTTTCTCCTTAATTAGATTTTCCCTCATGGAACTCCTTGGAATGCACAATTCACTACCCTTAAACAACATACCATCCTGAATCAAATAGTCTAGCCACTTGGTTCTATCTATAGCAACAGGCTCTTTACAAGCTTTCTATGCTTCAAAAAAATCAAGATCCTCAGGGTATAGATTCTTGAGTTCATCAAATCCAACTACTTCAACCTACATTATTGTAAGCAACAACTATCTCCTACTTAGTGCATCTGCAACCCTATTATATTTTCCACTTCTATGCTTCAACACAAATGTGTAGCTCTGCAAGAACTCTACCCACTTCATATGCCTTTGATTCAATTTACCCTGGCTATTTAGGTATTATAATGCCTGCTGATCAGTATATAAAACAAATTCCTTTGGCAATAAAAAATGCCTCCATTTCTTTAAGGCCTGAACTATTGCATAGAACTCTTGATCATAAATAGAATACTTCTTTTTCGTATCATTCAATTTTTCACTAAAATATGCAATAGGGTTACCTTCTTGCCTTAATACAGCCCCAATAATGCTTCCACTAGCATCACAACCCACCTGGAACACCTTTCTAAAATTTGGAAGTGCCAACACAAGTTGTTCTATCACCTTCTTCTTTAGCATTTCAAAACTTCTCGTAGTTGCCGCAGTCCATTTGAACTCTTTTCTATCCCCTCTTATTGTGTTAGTCAGGGGTGCACATATGCCACTAAAATTCTTAATGAACTTCCTATAAAAACTAACCCGACCATGAAATGATCTTACCTCAGTAGCAGACCTTGGAGTAGGCCATTCCAAGATGGCTTTTACCTTCTCTAGATCCATTTTGAGACCTTCAGGTGATATAACAAACCCCAAGTAGACTAACTCCCTTCTTGCAAAGATACACTTCTTCAGATTAATTAATAGTTTCTCTTCCCTCAACCTTTCAAGGACACTATGAATATGCAATAAATGTTCTTCCAAAGTCTTGCTAAAAATTAAAATATCATCCAAATAGATAATAACAAATTTTCCCAAGAACTTCTTAAGTACCTCATTCATAATTCACATGAAGGTGCTTGGGGCATTCGTCAACCCAAATGGCATGACTAACCACTCATAGAGACCCTCCTTGGTCTTGAAGGCTATTTTCCACTCATCTCCTTCTCGTATCTTTATCTAATGATAGCCACTCTTGAGATCTATCTTTGTGAAGTACTAAGCTCCACTCAAGCAGTCCATAAGATCATCCATTCTTGGCAAACGAAATTGATACTTGACAATTATCCTATTTATAGCTCGAGAGTCTATACACATCCTCCACTCTCCATCCTTCTTTGGTGCTAGTACTACAAGTACTGCACATGGAATCAAGCTCTCCCAAATCAAGCCTTTCCTCAATAGCTCCTGAACCTATCTATTTAGCTCCTCAGTTTCAATAGGAGTCATCCTATGAGCAACCTTGTTAGGCAAACTAGCTCCTAAGATTAAATCTATCTGATGACTGATTTATCTTACCGGTGGCAATCCTTCTAGAATATTATCAGAGATGATATCTCAAAACTCACCGAGTAAATCTGAAACTTCAAGTGGTATTTCACTACTACCTTCTTTATCTTTCCTAGGAATCAAAGCATAGCACATGCATTGATGTTCCATGCCATCTAAAAGCTTCCTTCCATCAACAAGACAAATCCTAACACTGCTACATACCTTTACACCTTCCTTTTTAATGGGCCTCAATTTATGGAAAACTCCATCCTTTATTAGAGAGTATGTGTCTGCATGACCATCATGTACTACATGCCTATCAAACTGCCATGGTCTAGCCAATAATAGATGGCAAACATCCATTGGAATAACATCACAGAGAACTTCATCATGGTAACTCCCAATTTTGAACTTCACTAAACATTGTTCACTTACCAGGACCTTATGATCATCTTTCACCCAAGCAATCTGATAGGGTTGGGGGTGTTTCTCCCTCTTGAGCTTTGGCTTAGAGACCATCTCCTCTGATACCAAGTTATCAGTGCTACCACCATCAATGATCACATCACAACATTTATCCTCACAGTTCCACCTAATATGGAATAAACTCCTCCTTTGTCCTGGTTCAATCTCACCACTTAGTAGGACCCTTTTATTTACTAAAGTTTCTCCTCTTTCTGCATCCTCTAAATGTGATGTTTGTGCATTCTCATCCACATGAGCAACCTTAGCTTGACCCTCAGCTCTCCTATCTATCCTTCCTTGTTGTTGAGGGCATTCAAAGGCATGATGACCTTCTTCATTATAATGGAAATAGGTACCATGGTAGCCTCTTCTTCCTTTTCCATGTCCTCTACCTCTTCCTCTCTGATTTCCAAAGTCTTGATCATGGGAGCAGTTGAAACCCTTGTTCCTCTAGTTCCTGCTAGTACCCACATCTTCATTTTTTTTTTGGGTTTCATTTCGGCCTCCAAATGACCTACCACTACCCCTTCCTCCTTGAGCATGCCCTCTTTTTCTCCCTTCAAACCTTATATTTAGCTTCTCTTCAACTCGTAGGGAAAACCGATATGCCTCCTCAACGCTGGTCATTCTTACTAGACTTAATTCCTCCTGGATTCTAGGTCACAACCCATTGACATAATGAGCAGCCTTCTCCTTATTTGCTTCTACATGCCCTACTCTAATCAGAAGTCGATAAAACTCCTCTATATATTCCTGGACTAATTTTCCTACTCGCTTTAACGCATGCATCTTCTTAAACAAATCAAGCTTGTAGTCAACAGGAATGAATTGCTTCTTTAGTTTGTCCACCATGCGATCCCACCTTGTGGTCTTCTCCTTTCCTCTTCTATTTCTTTCCAATTGAACCTCTTGCAACTAGATTTTGGCATGTCCTTTCAGTTTGGCCTTTGCAAACTTAACCCTATCTAGATCTTTGATATCCTCATACTCAAAGTACTCTTCTAGTTCATTGATCTAGTCGATCAACTCATCTGGTTTCAGATTTCCTGAAAATACACCCACATCAATTGTAGGTATTTTTCCAAACTTAGTAATGGACCAAAAAAGCCTTTCCTTTGCCTGATTCAAAACTTCCTTGTCAACTTCCCCTTCTGGTCCAATTTCTTCTTCTTTATTGTCATCCTCACTTTCGTCGCCTGTGGTAACATTTGTTCCTCTATGGAGCTCCTCCTACAATGCTTGTACCTACCTTTGGAGGGCTCTAACCTCCTCGAGATTAATAGATCTAGCCCTTCCACCATGCTCTCTTCATAGAAGCATCTTCTTAACTCAAACCCACAACCACACAGTCTTGGTGCAAACTGCTTCATAGTCGGCACTCTGTCCACACACTCAAGAAAACCAACTCTAATACCACTTGATGGGGACACAACCTAAGCACAGAATGGACACAATAGGAAAGGGAAAATTTTATTAGATGTGAGAATATACTAGTACACTTAGTGTAGAGAAACAGACTCCAAAACATGCCCTATGGGCTTACAATTGCATAAATCTAGAGATAAATTCTTCTCCCAGTACCTTCTCTGAAACTCCACTCCAAACTGCCTTTTACAATGCCAAAAATGTTCTTAAATAGAGCCCAAAGGGTTAAGGATTAGGAATAAATTCTAGAAAGTGCTAGTTGGTATCCACTAACCAAATATAAGGCTCCAGAAGTTGCATTAGAAGTCAGCACAAAATGAGAAGAATCTAGAAACAGTAACCAAACTTTTGGGAGGCATAACTTTTGAACCGTAGCTCCGATTGACAAATCATTTATATTTTTGGAAAGCTCTCGAAGTGCTCTATAGCCCTATGGAGGAGCTTTTCTTGTCCCCCATTTTTTAGCCTTTTTTGAGGTCATTTAATGCCCCTAACCTGACTTTGAAGCATTCTTAGGATGTCTCTAGAAATCAAAAAATTGTGATAACTTTCAAACCGTGGGCCTTTTGACCTGATTCCTTTTTTGGAATGCTCTAAATTAAAATGAAAATCATCCACCCAATTTACACCTTCTAGTTCACCAAAAATGATAGCTCAATTACATACTCCTATTTTTTTAGCATTTACACGTATCCCAAGGTGATTAAAAACTCTAACCCAGAACACTAATAGTGGAACTGTGAGAGTTGGAACCTTTATTTGACCCAAATGGGTATCCAAAAATGAAAACACATGAAATAGAAACTAAGACTAAGTACATATTTTTTGGGTGACATAGGATTGCCCTTATACCTCTAGATGCTCTTGCATCAATTTTCTCATTAGCAAGAGAAAAATTTCTTAGAATTTTTAAAACACTCAAAGCATAGAGAGGAACACTTTGTAGGATAGACTTCAAAACAATAACCTTACCAGCCTAACTAAGGAGAGAACCTTTCCAACCAGCAAGTCTCAAGTAGATTTTATCAATCAGCGAGTTCCAAAAGCTGTCAGGAGGGGCTAAACCCAAAGGTAAATGTAGATAGGTTCTAGGCAAAGAACTGCTCTCATAGCCAATAATCTTTTTGATCTTATTTTTTCTTGTCTCACTAACATTAATAAAGTAGATCAAACTTTGCTCCAGTTAATGATTTGACCACTGGCCATCCCATAGTCACCTAAAGCCTTCTTAATGTTCCTAGCATTTCTCACCAAAGCCTCCCCCATAACAATAGAATCATCTAAAAAAAATTGGTGAGAGAAAACTAGAGAAAAAGATGAGGGATTAAGGCCCACAAAGTCCCCTTTCACCACCATATTATCCACAAATCTTCCCAAGCATTTAGCCAGAATAACAAAAACAATAGTAGAGATCGGGTCCCCTTGTTTAAGACCCCTAGAAGCCTTAAAGAAAGAGGTAGAGGAACCATTAACAAGCACCAAGAAGGAGGCCAACACAACTAACATGACGATAAGGTCCTGAAATCTCTTATTAAAGAAAAATGCTTCCAATCCATGGAGGAGAAAATTCCAATCCACTTTCTCATAAGCTTTTGAGAGATTCTAGTCCACTCTATCATAAGATTACATATGAAAATGTTACTAAAAATAGTTATAACGACTTCGATAAATATTGTGTAGTGCATGACAATCTTAGCATTAATTCACTTCTATCTCCACTTCCATTGTAAACTAGTTCAAAAGGTATATCTATGTGTTTGCATTTAGGATGTTCTTATATTCATAACATCACATATACATTGGTAACACTAGATATTTTATTTATTATATGTTTGTTAGTGATCATTTCTAGTTATACTAATTTACGTAAGCTATAATTCTATTACACCTCAATTATTGACCATGTTAAACTCTACAATGCGACTATACAAATCTATTATTTCCAACCACTAATTTCTTATTACATTTAAAAGTTTATCATTATTGTTTCATTAAGCTCCCTAATATCACATGGAAAAAATACACTAGCTAAATTAGTCATATTTATTTTATTTCTATCCAAATAAAGTAATATATAAATCTACTATTACTAATTGCCCACTACTATTCTCCTCATTAGTTAAGGTAATAAAATAAAATCTTATTAACACCCTAATTATCCAATTATTACTAAAGTACCCCACTTACTTTATCCTAAACATTTTCTAACATCTACACTAACCACGATTGGCCTTTTTTTAACTACCCACTAACACCTTTCTAAATGTTTTACCAATAATTCTTTTAAACACCTTTACTAACCTCAAGTCTTACATTTCCCCCTACTACCCTATACCTCTTCCCACTTCCCTGCATGTCATCATTACCTAGGTTAGTGAATACTTTCTCTTTCATGGTGTAGGTGCCCAAGAGGGGATGATTCTGATATAGGTCAGAGCATGTCCCTTTTTCATATTTCTATGGATTTCAAAAAGGTCCTCCATAAGATAGGCAACTTAAGCCAAAGTCTCATGATCCAAAATAGTAAGGGTCTTTTCCTATGCGTGATTGGATGCTTGGGACCCTTTGACTCCCCTATGATCATTTGGTCACATTGACTATTATTGCTTTATAGCATATGCACCCAAGCCCTTGCCTAGTCCTTTAATATTTAAGTTTTATTTTGTTTTAGAGGGGAATGTTATTACTATTATTTTCTATTAAAAAAAACTATCAAGTCTAGGGGGGGTAAGATACCTAGGGCTTTTTTATACTTGACTTGACATTATCTAATTTGTACCTATATTTTTAACACTTGTCAAATTGTGACTCAAAGGTCACAGGCTTATTATGAGTCCTTAAATTCAAATTTTGTGCATTAGTACATTATTACAAGTTTGAGTCTCACTTCTAATGTATTATTTTTTATTATCCTAAGCATGGGGTTCCCAAGGTATATATTCTTTTGAATATTTTATTGCTTTTCATTTTTGGGGAGGGATTTATTTTCTTCCCCCATAAATTTTCTAGAGGGGAAATGTAAACCTCCAGCAAGACTTCTCATAGATTTTAGATTGTATTTTCTATTCTCAAGAAAATTTCGTCCTTTATTCTAACATGGAAATTTAATGATTGCGTGATGATGTGAAGATATTATCTACCCTACGAATAGATTAGAACTTGAAGTCCAAGTAACCTAATTCTTCATACATGAATGAACTATCAAAATAGGTAGCTTTCTTCTATCATATTTGTATGCATAGCATATTTATATATTTATAATACATCCATTTATGCATTGAATTAAATCAACTATATCAAAAATTTGTAACCACTATGAATTTTTACACTAATTGAATTGTAGGAAGCAGTGTTTCTTTTACATGATTCTCCATTTTGCACCAATTTACATAATGTGAAAGCTCACAATGAATGTTTCCTTACAAGTAAACTATATAATTATTTTTCAATCTTTCCTTACACATTTTTGACAAAATACAATAATAAGAATATCCCTCTTGACATCACAATGAAATGAACATGGAGACTTAACATCCTGACACATTTACAAAATGGAGGATTTGTATCTCCACACACATTAGGTTTCCAATATTGACAAGAATAAACCCTTGTATCTCCAAGGGATCCATCTTCACAAAACCTGCAACACAACACAAAACTTGGAACCATGAAGGCTCACCTCCCATCCTAGTCTTATATGAAGCCACCCACTAAGTAGGGGAAACAAGATCCAAATGGGATACACACATACAACATATGATCATGCATGAGAAACTTACGAGATAACACATAATAACTCCTTCCAAGGTTTACACTATGATTCACCATTGGAACCATTGCACATAGGGTGAAGGTGTGCTTTTAGACAAGAGACTTTCCATATCATCACATATCTACAATAAATAATTTGCATGCCCTTTCAGAGCTTTCACAATTCAATGATTTCATGCCCTTTCAGGGCTTTCACCAAAGTCCTCCAACATACTACCATTAACCATAGCATCCTTGAATGCCCACACTCTATAATCTTCCTTTCTACACCATCATTTCCCTTATCACCTCCAAAGCAAGATTTTAATGAATATGGCATACAATGGAGCCCATACTCGAAGGTTCTCAACTATTTTCAAGCCCAACTAAGCCCTTCACCCTGGACTTCTCTTCCCTTCCCAAAGGGTGAGTGAAGCCCTTACACCCATATCAACACTTGACATTCAAATCAAAACAAAAAGATCAAAAAAGAAATCAAGAATCTACATGAATGCAATACTCATTCACAAACATCACAACACAATGCCCAAATCCTCAATACAAGATTCACAAACTTCACAACACAATTCCCATATCCACAATACAAGATTCACAAACTTCACAACACAATGCCCAAATCCACAATACAAGATTCACAATACATTGCATGAACCCATAACAAATTTATCACTACTTGCAAATTCATTATGCAATACAAAAGAAAGAAATGATCATGCTTTGAAACACTAACCTCAGTCCAAGTTAAGGCAAGGAAAGTTGTTGTAGAGCTCCCTTAATCTTCCTCCCAAAAACCCTAACTGTGTCTAAACATAGAGAGTGGGTGAACACTCCACTAGTTTGTCCAAGACCTTCTAATAAGGCCTTCTCACTAACTATTTTAGCAAGGACACAAAGTCACTCCCTCTTATAAGCTTGTATCCTCTAAACTTGCTATATTTTACTTAGTGGGAAACATGGAAGAGAATACATGTAAGAGCTCAAATTTCGAATTGGTGGGAGAATGCATGGGTAAAGGGGTGCCCTAGGCTATCTAGGTACTCACGTGGTCAAAATTAGGTCCCTCACTTGATATACTATCATATGGGTAACTTATTTTCACCTAAAAGACACTTTGGAACCACTTAAAAACCCCTCAAAACCCTAGCCAAGTCAAATTTCGAATTTCCTTTGATTGTGACCCATCCTACCCCTTGCCAAGTGTATTTACTTACTCATTAACAAGGTTGTCATTTTTAGGGTAAATTGCCACCATAATCAAAACCCTAAATAACTTGTCAATTACACATTAGGTCCACAAGTGTCAAGTGACACATAAAAAAAACACATTCCACATCACCATAACATGCCCCTAATCCATCTTAATGATTAAATATTTCCACATGCAAGAAAAATCACATTAACAAAGAAAAATTCTTTTACAATGAGGATTTTGAATCTTCCAAAGATTTTCCTTGGTTAGACTGTGTTCACAAAGGTTTGAAACTTGTTTCCCCCAGAATTTCCATGGTTCCTCTCCCTGCACATTAAACTCGAGCATCATTAGTCCAAGGAGGTCATATCAAATATATATATCATAAATGCATAAAATTTCAAATTTTATGAAGTCCCTAGAAACATATTTCAAATTAAATTTCCTTTCCTAATCATTTCAAATAAATCATTCAATACGTTAGAATATCAAATCTACATACCATAAACCATCATAATTAGATTAGCACTTATCTATGTATCATAAATTATCATAATAAAAAACATTAAGTCATAAAACATCTTAATCCAATTAACATTTCACATACTATCATTTCATAAAACTACATACATATGTGTTTGATCATCCCATTCATAGAATTAGGTTTTATTGCATAACAAAATCTATCCTTTAACACTAACATTATATTTTGACATTTCAAGCATTTCTACAAATTCAATTTCTATCAAATCAGTCAAAATAATTTAGAACATTAAATGGGGTCATTAATTATATCAATTAGGTCCTAATGTGTGGATTATTAAAGTGCAAATATTAAAATAACACAACTCTATAGTCTTGAAAGTATATCACAACATCAAATTTGAAGTATCATAATGTATATATGTCATCTATAATATGGTGGGTTGGGTGAGACCTCACAACTTTGTTTCTTTCTTATCCATGTAATCAATCTTTCTCCTAAAAAGAAGGCTCCACCACTTATCCTTTTTTTGTCATCAACATTTCCAGCCCAATCGGCATGTATATAAACTTTAATGTTAAAATCATCCTCTTGTTTATATCATAGGCCATAATCTTCAATTTCTTTGAGATATCTCAATATCCTTTTCACTGCAGTCATTTGAGTTTCCCTTGGATTAGATGAAAACCTTGCAATAATTACAATAGTTAGGGAAATATCTTATCTACTATGTACAACATACTATAGCTTTCCAATCATAGAGTTGTATTATGTTTGATCAACCTAACTAGTAGTGTCTTCTTTTGATAATTTCACTCCAGTCACCGTAGTTGTACCGACTAGCTTAGATTCATCCATCCCAAAACTTTTCAAGATTTCTTTCACATACTTAGACTGGGTAACATAGATACCTTTCTTTGTTTGGTAGACTTCAATCCAATGAAAAATTTTATCTCTAAAACCATTGACATTTCAAATTTAGTACTCATTTATCATCAACATATCATTTCCACCAAATATTATGTAATCAACAAATATTTCAGCAATCAACACCATATCTTTAGATTCATTCTTTAAATATAGATTATTGTTTTCACTTGTTTTATCAAATAAGAGTGTAACCTTTCATACCATGTTCTTAGGGATTATTTTAGTCCATATAGTTCTTTGGTCAACTTTCAAACCATGTTCTTCTTTTCAAGTTCAATCAATCTTTTGAGTTGTTTAATGTAGTCTTCCCCTTCAAGTATTCCATTTAGAAATGTAAATTTTACATTTATTTGATAGACCTTGAACTTTTTGTATGTATCATAATCTAACATTTTTTCTTACTCCTTTCATTCTTAGCATAGGTGCAAAAAATTTCTTGTGCATATGCTTTGCAAACCAATCTTGCCTTGTTTCATATCACTTCTCTATTCTTGTTCAACTTATTTTTGAAAATCCAATTGGTTCCAATCATATTTTTGTTAGTAGGTCTCGATCAAATTCAAGGTATTGTTCTTCTTAATTTGATCAATCTCCTCATGCATAGTATAATCCAAAATTCATCATCTAATGGAATGTTTATTGTTCTAGGTTCAAAATCATCTATTAAACATGTACCTTCTCTTATATTTCTTCTTGTTTGTACTCCATCACTTCTATCTCCAATTATATGTTCACCTAAATGTTTCTTCCTCACATATTTGGCCAATACAGGTTTAGTTCTTTGATTCTCAACATTTCCTTCACTTGGTAGAGGTTCAACTTCTTGCTTGAGTTGTACTATCTAGTGCTCAAGTATAACTATCTAAGACTCGGTAGCAACTGTCTAATTCTTGGTAGCTCCTTGTTATAAATTAGGTAGAGTATCAGGTGCCTCTTCATAGACATAAACAAACTTGTTATAATCGTCAAGTTCTTCCTCCTTTCCACCTCATTCTTCTTTGTAAACTCATCAATATTACATTCACACTTTCAATCATCTTGTTAATAGGCTTTTTCAAACACTTTTAAGCTTTAGCCTTAGATGAATAACCAAGAAATATACATTCATCTCCTTTAACATTAAATTTACCATTCCTTGTATCATTATGAATGTAGCACCTAATTCCAAATATTTTGAAATAACTTAAATTGGTGTATGGCCATACCACAGTTCATAGGGTGTCTTTTTTGTTCATTTCTTGAATTGAACTCAGTTAAGAGTGTAAATAATAATACTGATGTCTTCTCTCTAAAATATCTATGAGACCTCCTTATTAATCATTAGAGTCCCTACACAATCTGTGATAGCTCTATTTCTCCTTTTAGAAATATCATTTTTTTGTGGTGTCCTCCATTTAGATAATTGTCTTTTGATACTATTCTTAGTACAAAATTTAGTGAATTTAGAAGAAATAAACTCACCACCTCTATCAAATCTCAGATATTTCAAATATTTACTAGTTTCCATTTCAACTCTATCTTTATACCATTTTAACATATCAAAATCATGTGATTTCACTTTCATGAACATTACAATCATCATCCCTTAATAATCATCCATAAACAATATGAAGTATCTATGACCATAGTAACTATCAACACCAATTGGACCACATAAAGTTGTATGCACTAATTCCATAATTTTTAATGTGTACCATGCTAGAAAAACTTGAATTTTTCATCTTACTGAGTTGAGATTCTTTTACACATAGCATTCTCAAGTTTTTGCAGTTTCAGTAAGCCTCTTACTCTTTTCTTTTTACTAATTTTCACCATATTCTCAAAGTTTACATGACACAATCTTTTATACCATAACCACACATCCTCAACTCTAGAAAATAAGCATGTCTCAACTACAGGATTAAGGTAGAATAAGTTACTCTTTGTTTATATTCCTATTCCAATCATATTATCTTCATTATCAAAGATCTTGACCTTCTTTTTCTCAAATGAACCATCTTTTGATCTAAATTATTCAACTGAGAAACACTCAAAAGGATATATTTAAGTCCTTTGACTCAATATGCATCATTACAATTGATCTTATCATTCAACACTAGTAATCCTTTACCTTTCACCGTGTATGAAACATCACTACCAAACTTAAGGGTATGTGTAGGATCATGGTGTGCCAAAAAGTGGTGATGTGAAAAAAATAGAGTTTGAAGACATCTAAAAGCGCTTCAAAATTTGCTCTGATTTTTTTTCACCTATCCAGGTACCAAACCTGGAAGGTAAGGCCGAGCCTTATCGGATATTCGATTTGACATCGGATATCCGATAATTAACGTAATCATATTATAACAATATAATTATTATAATTATAATTATTATACTATAATATAATATTATTATTATATTATAATCGTATAATATTTTACTATAATAATAATATTATAATAATATAATATAATATTTAATATTATAATATAATATAATATAATATTTAATATTATAATATATAGTAATGTAATATAATATATATAATATAATATCATATAATATAATATAAAATATAATATAATGTAATATAATATATATAAAATATAATATAATACATTATAATAATATTATTATATTATAATAATATAATATAACATTTAATATTATAATATATAGTAATGTAATATAATATATATAAAATATAATATAAAAATATATAAATATAATATAATATAATATAAAATATAATATAATGTAATATATTATATATAAAATATAATATAATAATAAAAATGTAATATATTATATGTTATAATTAATATATAATATTGTGGGCATATCAAATATCTGATACCTGCGCATAACATAAAATAAAAACACAGACCCGTCGACCCTCTTATTACATTAATTTGGGGCCAATATTACAAGAGCGATCGGATATACAATTCAAGATTGGATATCAGATATTAAGGCATGTTTTGTTTTTCCAACTCATTTTAACCTAAATTCAATAGATTTTAGGATGATTTTGTTTGTTTTAGTTGAATCTAGGGTTTTTTTGAAAAAATTGTTGAAATTAAGGTTTTTTTTTTAATATATATTACATTTTGCAATTTAATAGGAATGGCTGATCAGAATGATGACATTGAGGTAGGGAATAATATTCCTTGTAACCCCCCACCAAATGATCTAGTACCCCCACAAAATTGTCCACCAAATGATCCTCTACCCCCTAAAAACCCTCCTCAAATTGAGGATTTGATAAATGAAAATCTCACCGAGTTGAGAGGTTTGCATAGAACATATAATAATGTACCTACATTGGCTCCTATGTTATGCACGTTAAACACCATAGCGGATAACATTGAAACCCTTACGAACCAACAAATTGCCGCTCTTCGTTGGCATGATGAAATGCATGAGATGTTTGATGATGGTTTGGATTATGATGAGGTTGTGACCCTCAACATAACCAAAGATGATTTGGCTAGCCTTTTTGCGAACCCAAAAATGGGTTTACCAGTTGACCCAAAAAAATCCAAACTATCAATTAAATGGTGCACAAATGAAACCATAGGTGCAAACTTTTGGGATCGTTGGTGGATGGTCTTTGATATCCCTCCACATGGAAATTTAGACATACCATTTTATTTTCTTAGAAAATTATATGCAAAATTTGTGTTGAAACTTAAAGTGAACTATTGGAGCATGAAGCCCAACATGGGCTTAGGACTAGGAGCTCCTTAGGATAGACCCTCTTCCCTGGGGAAGAAAGCTAGCACTTTTGTCCCACCCACTGATATCTCCCCCCCTCCTTGAATGCAACATCTAGATATTATGACAGAGGCTAGCTCTCAGACCATCAGAGCCATTCAAAGGCTGAGTAGCCTAATGATATCTCAGGTTAGGTCAATCCTGCCTACTCATGTTGATGATGCTAGTACCAGTTCATCATCAGCTAGCTCATCACATGTTTGTCTTCCTCACACTTGCATTACGTGCAAGAATATTTTCCAGGGTCCCATAGGTGATCTTCCTAAGTATCATTTTGTATTAGATGAGGATACACCAAACACATGTGCATAGGCTACAGACACTAATGCAAGAGACGACGAGAATGCATAGGCATGGACTCCTTCAATGTCAGTATGTGTATATATTTTTTTGTTATGACATATGTGATTTAAAGTTAATTTTTATAATATATTAATTTTAATTTTTAAGCCATATTGACTTTTATATGTATGTGATCTTCATTCATGTTTAGTTGATGGTCGAGGAGGAGCTCAAATAGATTGATGATGCCATACTCTTGGCCATTTCATTTGGCATTGAGACATCTATGGTACATTATGTTGTGTTTGCATTTTTTTTTCTATTTGATATTGTAGCATATATGGTTGCTAATCTTTCTTTTATCTTGTAGGTACCACTTATCCTGGGGGGACAAAGTGCGAGGGGTGAGCTAGCATGCATTGACAAAGGAAAAGTAATGAGGTGCTTTCTATTTGATTAAATATTGATGCATTCTTGTAAAATGGTTGTGGTAATCCCTTTTAATTACATTCTTTATTATATATAGGGCGTGGCTACTAGTGATGAGCCTGTATAGATTTTGCATCGTAGACCATAAGGGATTTCCATTCGCAGTGAGAGCCCCATTGTATGTATAAGTATCATTTATTTTTTATTATCCTTATCTTCATAAATAAATTCAAAATTGATTTCCGTGATATTAACAACTACTATTTTGTATCTCATAGGAGACTCCTAGTGCACATGAGGTCCAATGGGAGAGTTATGTAGATTTGATGACACAGCCACTCTCTCCTAAGGAGGAGCCTACAATAGTAAGTTGTAGTTTGAATTCATTATTAAATATATTATAAATTTAGCATGCTATGAATTATAATGTTATAGTTTAAATTGTAGATTCATCTAAAAAACATATTTGAACATATACAGCCCACAATCAGAGAGGTACAAACATTGTTGAGGGCATACGAGAGGACTCCTGACCGGTGCATAAGGTTGACGAGAGAAATATTTATTATGAAATTTTGATAGTATAAATCTTCATTACAAAAAATATCATTATGCATTTCAGTAATTCAATGTTAGATACAAAGAATCATATAGATTTAGTAGTCTAACTTTGGGTTTTCCTTGTTTGTTTATGTAGGAGGCATCTGATCCACCTAGTGCAGCGAAGATGCTACATTTTGATCATCCACCAGCACCCTAGGATAGTATAGTTGTCATAGGATGAATCATGAGACATTTTGAGATTGCATATGCCACATTGTATACAGAAACATTGATATTATTCTGATGGCATTATCAGCCACATTTTGTATATGGATCTATGTATTTTGATATATATTTGAGTCCTTTGTCTATGGATACATGATCTTCCATATATATTTGTGTAAAAAAAAATTTATAGATACATGTATTTTGATATATATTTTTGTCATTTATGTGCACAATGATATACCTATTAATTTAGTATCTAGTATTGTTCAATTTATCGTGGATCATGTGTATTGGTCATGTTTATGGAATATCATTAATTTTGATTATGTTTGTTATATTCAATTCAAATGAAATAATTTTTTAATAAAATTTTAACAACCTTTATTATCAAATTTGGATGCAATGTAAAATTTGAAGTGCTATCATGACATAAACACACTTGTTAACCTCTTACACAAGGTTCAGATAACCCCAAATTTGATTTTAAACTCCACCTTCAACCTCGAAACTAACTCTTGGCTTCAAATCTAATCTCAACATAGTTAAGGACTTCACTCCTCAACCATGGATTCTATTCCCAACCACCAAGTCATTCATAGATTCATAATCTTTGATAGCTAGCACTTCACTTAGTTACTATCCTCATACTACAACTTTTCAATTTTAACATAACTTCAAAATATCTCAACTTAAGAGACTTGATTGAATAGTTCATCGATAGCCCTCACAAGCTCCGAGTTATGACCCTTAGAAGATCAACCTCGAAATGTACTTAGAGCACCTTGGAGACTCCTTGGTACGGGGTGACCGCGGATGATAGATGGTCTCCAAGGCCTAAACAAGGGTGTGACTAGGCTTCACTCACCCATGCAAAGCTAATGGCACTAACAATTTGATGCCAAGATCAGTGGTTTCAAAGTTACTTGTGGTGCACCTATGAACTGAGGCACACTGTGAGTTTTGGCATCGAGCAAGATTGCTATGTCAAATCCAAATAGAATGTGATCTCTCAATAATGAGAGAGGTTATTTTAGGCCTCAGCATCAATATCTTGTAGCATTTGATAATTCATTGATAGCCCTCATGAGCTCCAAGTTATGACCCTCAGAAGATCAACCTTGAAACGCACTTAGAGCACCTTAGAGACTGCTCGGTACAGGGTGGCTACGGATGATGGATGGTCTACATGGCCTAAAAAAGGGTTTGAATAGGGTTCACCCACCCACTCGAAGCTAATGGTGCTCACAATTCAATGCCAAGATTAGCGATTTCAAAGTTGCGTTGTGGTGCACCTATGAACTGAGGCACACTACAAGTTTTGGAATCGAGCAAGATCGCTAAGCCGAATCCAAATGGAATGTGATCTCTTAAAAATGAGATAGGTTATTTTAGGCCTCAACATCACTATCTTGTAGCATTTGAAAGTTCATTAATAGACCTCACAAGCTCTGAGTTATGACCCTCAAAAGATCAACCTCGAAATGAACTTAGAGCACCTTGGAGACTCCTCAGTACGGGGTGGCTGCAAACGATGGATGGTCTCCATGGCTAAAACAAATGTGTGAATAGGGTTCACCTGCCCACCCAGAGCTAATGGTGCTGACGATTTGATGCCAAGATCAATGGTTTCAAAGTTATGTTGTGGTGCACCTATGAATCGAGGCATACTGCAAGTTTTGGCATCGAGCGAGATCTTTGTGTCAAATCCAAATGAAATGTGATCTCTCAAAAATGAAATAGCTTATTTTAGGCATTAGCATCATTGTCCTATAGGATTTGATAGTTCATCGATAGCACTCACGATCTTTGAGTTATGACCCTCGAAAGATCAACCTCAAAATGCATTTAAAGCACCTTGGAGACTCCTCGATACAGGGTGGCCACAAATGATGGATGATCTATGTGGCTAGAACAAGTGTGTCACTAGGTTTCACCCGCCCACCTAGAGCTAATGGTAGTAATGATTCGATGCCAAGGTCAACATTTTTAAAGTTACGTTGTGGTGCACCTATGAACTAAGGCACACTATGAGTTTTGGCATCAAGCAAGATCGTTGTGCCAAATCCAAATGGAATGTGATCTCTCAAAAATGAGATAGTTTATTTTAGGTCTCAACATCATTGTACTGTAGCATTTTACAGTTCATCAATAGCCCTCATGAGCTCCAAGTTATGACCCTCGAAAGATCGACCTCGAAATGCACCTAGAGCACCTTGGAGACTCCTTGGTACGAGGTGGCCACGGACGATGAATGGTCTTCATGGCTAGAAAAAAGGTGTGACTAGGGTTCACCCACCCACTCAAAGCTAATGGCATTGATGATTTGATGCCAAGATTAGCAGTTTCAAAGTTACGCTATGGTGCACCTATGAACTGAGGCACACTACGAGTTTTGGCATCGAGTGAGATTGCTATGCCAAATCCAAACGAAATGTGATATCTCAAAAATGAGAAACATTATTTTAGGTCTCATCATCACCATCATGTATCATTTGATAGTTCATTGATAGCCCTCATGAGCTTAGAGTTATGACCCTTGAAATATCGACCTCGTAACGCACTTAGAGCACCTTAGAGACTCCTCAGTATGGCGTGGCCACGGATGATGGATGGTCTCCATGGATGAAACAAGGATGTCACTAGGGTTCACCTTCCCACCTGGAGCTAATGGTACCGACAATTCAAATAATTTTAGCCATTAGGAGTTAGATTTTGAAAAGTTGTCAAGAAAATTACAAAAGTTGCTAAGCAAATTTTTGCAATTTTTGCGCTAAGACAAGTTTTATTGCAAATTTGTTTGCAAATGGACTCTACAAACTCCTAGGGACCCTAATAATGTTCTAAACATCTAGACTTACCTAAAAAACATAGAATTTACCAAAAATCCACTTTATTGGACCAATTGATGACCAAGGCTTATAGTTGCACCATGGGGTCTTGTGTCCATTACAAATGTGGATGGTCATAGAGAGATCATTAGATCTATCCCTAGACCTTATTACGTCAAAAAAATAAAAATGATTAGGTGCTTTGCACTAGTGTTCCATGTATTGATGTAATAAAAAAGTGCATAGAATGGTTAGTGATTGTGCATACCTCATGTATGCGTTACTTGATTTATTTATTTTTGATGAGATGTGGTTGGTATGTCATCAATTAACAAGCTTTCTTAGCATGAGAATTGTTGGATAACCAATCCATTTTCTTACTAATTCAAATGGGTGTGCCTAAGGGCTCAACATGTTTGGCTGATATTGAATCCACACGAAAATCAATTGCTCTTCTAGAGATGCTAAAGGGTGTATGCAAAGGGACTAGCATCCTTTAATATTATAGAATTTCATTTTTGTGCATTTTTATGGATATGCATTTGGAAACATGTCATGCATTCTTGAAAATTCTTTTTATTAGATGTAATAGGTATGTGGATGATCAACAACCTTGTATTTCATTAATGTTATTGGACTAAGAACCAACTTTCCTCTCAGTTGGAAGGGTGGGCCTAAGGGTTCAACGCTAATGGTTGATGTTGAACCACCTTGGTAATGACTAATTCATTTGGGGAGGCTTGAGACTGCATGCAAAGGGATTCTTGTCAATTTTACTCTTGTTTCAAGGGGTGCGCCTAAGAGCTCAACATGTTTTGGTGATGTTAAATCACCATATTAATGAATAGCTCATTTGGATATGGTAGCTAACTAAAGCTTAGAAGATTATTTTTATAGTATTGTAAAAGTTTTTTGTGAGAACCTTGCTACTAAAAATTCAGAGTATATGCAATTTTTCTAATGATTCTAAGCATGGTAACCAATGGAGGAAGAGTTGGCAAGGTTGTAATAATGCATGGTAACCATGATGAACCAACAAAAAGGAGAAACACTATGAACCATGATGGACTTGAACATGAAGATGATTATGGAGAGGATCAAATGCAACATGTTGCTTCAGTCCCAAATGTTGACAATATACAAGGGTTTGACTTTGACAATATACAAGATCACATTATTAGAATAAAATAATAAGTAAAATATAAAATGGAAACCTCACACCATAAAAAATAATGAAATGCATTGATAAGGCTTGTAGTAAAAGGCTTACACAATATTAGCATCATAAAATCACTTTTTGTTTCAATGCCTCGTTGCGAATGAGTATTCAAACTTATTGACACCATCCCCAAATTGTTTTTTAAGAAATCAAGTATTCTAATTGTTCATCCGTACTTTCTAGATTTTTCTTATTTGATTAGTTTGATAAAAATAGTTTTAAATAATCATAATGTCAGCTCTATGTCAAATAAGAAAAAATCCAAACTTGTAATAAGATATCCACAAGCAATTATCTTTCATATAGTTATAAATGCTCTTAAAATTGTCCTTATAGCCTTGTATCACATGCAAATATGATTTGCAAGAACTTGTTCACTATCTTCCTCTTATAATTCCTTACAAAGAACCTACCAAAATACAAATTAGAATGTGCAACTAATTTAACCTATCTTTTTCATTATTACAAAAGCCATATACAAAAAAAGTTCACATTTTACATCATAATACATCATAAATATTAGGAATTCTTTCCAACACCACCCCCCTCCCCCAACTCTTCATGATGTACCTACATTCCAATATCATAAAAAAATTAGTAACTTATTGTATTAAACAAGATAATCATTAGTTCATTGAATCATTATGAAGTAAAAATAACATAAGAAGTAAATATACCTAGTCGAGTGTTCTAGTAGGGTCCTCTCTCTATTTTAGGGTCTCCAACAGGGCTTCATGATCAGAATTAGCAATCGTAAAAAGTTATTTTACTTTTGGTCTTCCTTGATGCTTCAAAAACTTTACATTTGTTGCTATAATAAGATGAATATATGAGAATTATTTTGTGCTTTTGATAGTCTCTGAATGCAAGAATTTTGTTCCTTCTAAGCATGTATGTCTGCAGCCATGTTCCAGTGACAACCACTGAACCAGTAGGATATGTGAATCCATCATCATCTGTGATCAGTTGTGCAAGTTTTTGTTTACCTCTTACACAATGTGCTAACCAATAATTGGATTTCTCATTATTCCCTTGTGGTGCAATCAATGCAAAGACATGTCCTAGCTGAAGTAGATCTGATAGATGGTTATGCTCAAGTGAACTTTCCATGTCATCATTTTTGATAGAAGGTAAGATAGAAAATGGAGTAAGATAATGTGGAGCCCATGTGTCCACCCACTCACTTGACTCACAGTGATCCCAATCACACGGAAAACAACTAGGATAAAAGCAAGCTAGTTGTCGTGTCCAAATGGTCCATGTACTAGAATCAGAGCTCCGGAATGAATGCATTTTTGATGGGTCTCTCACTATAGCACAATCTAATCTATCAGCTATGGACCCTTCCTCAACCAACCAAAATAACTTGTGTACCACTGAATCAAGAGTCCCCCCTATGATAATGCTAAACTACACCAATCAACAATGCTACAAGCATCAAGAAGCTCTACTGCTGAAATCTTTAGTTCCTCCTTAACTAGAGCTCTCTTCACACATGCCCTTCCTCCATCATGTTCCCCTTTTCCATGGCCAAACTCAAAGAAACCTCCAAATATGAGCCACCCCTCTCTCTATGTGCAACCTACACAACCAATAAAGCATGTGATCATTCTTGAATTGACCTGTACAATTATTTGACCAAATGATATGTCTATCCATAGCAATTACATGCTCATGTAAGAAATCAAAATAATTCTCAAAAAAATGTTGCACAAACTCGTGAGAGTGAGATCTATCATCACTCATATAAAAATGATACTTTCTAATAATCTTATGATTATCTTTTGCACTATCAAGGGCATGTCTATATGTTATGTGAACAAAAATAGCAATTTGAATGGAGTTGTAATGATGAGATTGTGTCTCATTTTGAGGTTGCAATGTGTAGTTCTTAGAAAAATCAACAACTGATATAATAGTGCTAATGGGAAAAGTCTCCTTACAAATTTTAAATTGTTCATCCAAACACTAAGACCTATGACTATGTCTTGCATACTTGTAAAAAATATTTCCCTTGAAATCTAAAATAAAACTAGCCACACTGATATCTTTTCCAACCAATTCACATCTAGAGCTCTCACCCCCACTCTTCAATGTGTATTTCACCGTTTCATATACCTTTTTTTTTACTATTTTCTTTCCAAGATCTTGTTCGCACGCCTCATGGAAACAGTGTCAAACTTGGATAAGCCACCACATTCTGAACACTTCTCATTTAAGCAAGGATTTCTATAAAAAGAAAAAGCCATCAAATCTATGACATAAAATTTGATCTAGCAAGTCTCTTGATGATTATGGAAGCCCACTAGCACCACAATCCTCCAACATTTTTTTACTATGTGAAGTAGAATAGATGGAGTGTAATAGTTCATGGTGCATAGAAAACTCAACATGATATTTGCAACAACATGTATTTCAAATTTTGAGTGGCACACAATAAAATGGCTTCAAAGATTCAAAAGCCCTTTGTGATATATGAAGACTTGGATGACTCTCTCTAAATTGTTTGAACAACATAGTTTGACTTACATCCAAATAGTGTTTAGAATGTGGCATGCGGTCTCTGATGCCAATTCTCAACTTTAACCCATCTTTAGCATTGGATGATAGTCGTGAGCTAGAGTGCCAAAATTGTGTAATTTTTTCCTTCACATCATTGAATAGCTTCTTATCAAAATGTGGAAGTCTCCCACCAAATTCTCATATTTCATTTTGAAGAGGATCATCAATATTCTCTCATCAACTAAGTGCTCTTCTCAAAGTAGTATGATTTAGATTCAAATCAATACAAGTTTGTCTCATATATCTACCCTTTCTCAAATGATGACTTACTAAAGAGGTTGTAATAACCCTTTGAGCAGCTTTGTTATCCTTCTCCCTGCTATTTTTCCTAATGCTATTGAGAGCACTACAAAGATTCTTCACAATAATGGCATTTCTTTTCAACTTTTTATTGACATGAATCTTCAATTTGGAAAGCATAGGTCTCATCTTTTGCATCTTTAATAAGTGCATGAAAAGCTGACATTGCTCTACCATTGTCTTGTTGCCAAAAAACATCTTATATAGTCTTGAAGCCCATAACCGAATAGTTCTTTCTAATTTTTCCCCTTTCAAACAAGTAATAATCATTTCATCAATTTCAATTATCCATTTTGGTGTTTTAGAACCTTCATGTCGATTATAATAAGGAGATATGTAAAGTTCTTGTGCATTAGGTTCCTGTGCATTATCATGTTCAACATGGTCAATTATGCAATTTGTACTATGACCTAGTAGCATTTTGTCCTCAAAATTTTTATTTTTTAAATTTTTAATTCTGGCATTATCATTTTCAATAGGTACATTTTCATTCCCCTACTGTACATATTCATTATCTAACTCTATGATTTCACCTTTGACTAATTCATCATCAACTTGACTAATATTTAACATATCTTGTCTTTTTCTTCGGTGTTCCATTTTGTCCCTTTCCCTATATGCCACAATGTCTTCATTGGATACCTTCCTTTTGTATTTAGCCTTTCGATGACTGTTGCTCCCCATTCAGATGACAATATCGAACACCTAGGGTCATATTTTCAAAAAAAATCGATTAGTTGGGCCCCAAAACGTGACTTTTTGTAAAACCCATGAAAAAAAATTAAAAAGCGATGTTGTCGGGTCTGCAGGGACAAGCAATATGTTAGAAAATGATGCCATTAATATCGGATATTAGATTTGAAATTGGATATCTGATATAAAATCGGATATCCGATATGCTCACCAAAACATTTTTGAGGGAAACCCAAATATTTGAGTTATAGTTTGTGACTTTTCAATTATTTGAGTTATATTACTATGTAAAGATATATTATAATAATGTAACATAAAGATATAACATATAATCTATTAATATATAATAATATATTATCTTATTCTTATTATAATCTATAAATATAATATATATTATTATATTATATTATTATTATTTTTCCTATATTTTAATTAAATATAATAACGTAATATATTTTATGTATATATATATATATATGTTATTAATATATTATTATTATTATTATTATTATCTATAATATAGTATTATTATTACCTATGTTATTAATATATCATAATATATTATGTTATTAGTATTATAATCTATAAATATAATATATATATGTCGAAGGGGGTAATGGGGTGACCTATGATCCCATTCAACCCATTACATGATGACATATGTCCCTAGGGGTCTTAGCACCCCTAGAGACATATTAGAATGCTTCTTATGGGTCGAATGAGGTCATAGGGTGACCTATGACCCCCTTCAACCCATTACGTGAGGACAAATGTCTCTAAGGGTCCTAGGACCCCTGAGACATATTAGAATCCTTCCTATTTCAACCCATTACATGATGACATATGTCCCTAGGGGTCCTAGGACCCCTAAGGACATATTAGAATCCTTCTTATGGGTTGAAGGAGGTCATAGGTTGACCTATGACCCCCTTCAACCCATTACATGATGACATATGTTAGAATCCTTCCTATGGGTCGAAGAGGGTCATAGGTTGACCTATAACCCCCTTCGACCCTTTACATGATGACATATGTCCCTAGAGGTCATATAGAATGCTTCTTATGGTCGAAGGGGCTATGACCCCCTTCGACCCATTACATGAGGACATATGTCCCTAGGGTTTCTAAGACCCCAAGGGACATATTAGAATCTTTCCTAGGGGTCAAAGGGGGTCATAGGTTGACCTATAACCCCCTTCGACCCATTATATGATGACATATGTCCCTAGGGGTCCTAGGACACTTAGGGACATATTAGAATCCTTCCTATTGGTTGAAGGGGGTCATAGGTTGACCTATCACCCCCTTTGACCCATTACATGACAACATATGTTAGAATCTTTCCTATGGGTTGAAGGGGGTCATATGTTGACCTATGACCCCCTTTGACCCATTACATGATGACATATTTCACTAGGGCTCTTAGGACCCCTAGAGACATGTTAGAATCCTTTATATGGGTCAAAGGTGGTCATGGGGTGACCTATGACCCCCTTCAACCCATAACATGATGACATATGTTTGTGGGGGCCCTAAGACCCCTAAGGACATATTAGAATCCTTCCTAGGGGTCGAAAGGGGTCATAGGTTGACCTATGACCCCCTTCGATCTATTACATGATGACATATGTCCCCTAGGTATATATTAGAATCCTTCCTATGGGTTGAAGGGGCTCATAAGTTGACCTATGACCCCCATCGACTCATTACATGATGACATATGTTAGAATCCTTCCTATGGGTCGAAGAGGGTCATAGGTCATGTCCCCTAGGGATATATTAGAATCCTTCCTATGAGTTGAAAGGGCTCATAGGTTGACCTATGACCCCCAACGACTCATTACATGATGACATATGTTAGAATCCTTCCTATGGGTCGAAGAGGGTCATAGGTTAACCTATGACCCCATTCGACCCATTACATTACAACATATGTCTCTAGGGGTCCTAGGACCCCTAAAGACATGTTAGAATCCTTCATATGGGTCAAGGGGGTCATGGGGTGACCTATGACCCCCTTCGACCCATTACATGATGACATATGTCCCTAGGGGTCCTAGGACCCCTAGGGACATATGTCGTCATGTAATGGTCGAAGAAGGGGGTCCTAGGACCCCTGGGGACATATTAGAATGCTTCATATGGGTCAAAGGGGGTCATAGGGTGACCTATGACCCTATTCAACCCATTACATGATGACATATGTCCCTAGGGATCCTAAGACCCCTAAAGACATATTAGAATGCTTCCTATGGGTCAAAGGGGTCATAGGGTGACCTATGACCCCCTTCGACCCATTACATGATGAAGTATGTCCCTAGGGGTCCTAGGACCCCTAAGGACATATTAAGGTGACCTATGACCCCCTTCGACCCATTACATGCACGATATATGGACATGTTAGAATCATTCATATGGATCGAAGGGGGTCATGGGGTGACCTATGACCCCCTTTGACCCATTACATGATGACATATGTCCCTAGGGGTCCTAGGACCCCTAGGGACATGTTAGAATCCTTCATATGGGTCAAAGTGGGTAATGGGGTGACCTATGACACCCTTTGACCCATTACATGATGACATATGTCCCTAGGGGTCTGAGGACCCCTAGGGACATATTAGAATCCTTCATATGGGTCGAAGGGGGTCATGGGGTGACCTATGACCCCCTTTAACCCATTACATGATGACATATGTCCGTAGGGGTTCTAGGACCCCTAGGGACATGTTAGAATCCCTCATATGGGTCGAAGGGGGTCATGGGTTGATCTATGACCCCCTTCTACCCATTACATGATGATGTACGTCCCTAGGGGTCCTAGGACCCCTAGAGACATGTTAGAATTTTTTTTATGGGTCCTCTTCAACCCATTACATGAGGACATATGTCCCTAGGGGTCCTAGGACCCCTAAGGACATTAGAATCCTTCCTATGGGTCGAAGGGGGTCATTGACCTATGACCCCCTTCGACCCATTACATGATGACATATGTTCCTAGGGGTCCTAGGACCCCTAGGGACATATTAGAATCCTTCCTATGGGTCGAAGGCTTCGACCCATTACATCACAACATATCTTAGAATTATTTCTATGGGTCAAAGGGGGTCATAGGTTGACCTATGACCCCCTTCGACCCATTACATGATGACATATGTCCCTAGGGGTCCTAGGACCCCTAGGGACATGTTAGAATCCTTCATATGGGTCAAAGGGGGTAATGGGGTGACCTATGACCCCCTTTGACCCATTACATGATGACATATGTCCCTAGGGGTCTTAAGACCCATAGGGACCTATTAGAATGCTTCATATGGGTCGAAAGGGGTCATAGGGTGACCTATGACCCCCTTTGACCCATTACATGATGACATATGTGTGTAGGGGTCCTAGGACCCCTAAGAACATATTAGAATGCTTCCTATGGGTCGAAGGGGGTCATAAGGTGACCTATGACCCCCTTTGACCCATTACATAATGAGATATGTCCCTAGGGGTCCTAGGACCCCTAGGGACATAGTAGAATGCTTTCTATAGGTCAAAGGGGGTCATAGGGTGACCTATGACCCCCTTCAATCCATTAAATGATGACATATTTCCCTAGGGGTCCTAGGACCCCTAGGGACATAGCAGAATGCTTCTTATGGGTTGAAGGGGGTCATAGCTTGACCTACGACCCCTTTTGACCCATTACATGACAACATATGTCCCTAGGGGTCCTAGGACCCCTAAGGACATATTAGAATGCTTCGTATGGGTCTAAGGGAGTCATAGGTTGACCTATGACCCACTTCAACCTATTACATGACAGCATATGTCCCTAGGGGTTCTACGACCCCTAGGGACATATTAGAATCCTTCGTATGGGTCAAAGGGGGTCATAAGTTGACCTATGACCCACTTTGACCCATTAAATGATGATATATGTCCCCAGGACCCCTAGGGACATGTTAGAATCCTCCGTATGGGTCAAAGGGGGTCATGCAGTGACCTATGACCCCTTTCGACCCATTACATGATGACATATGTCCCTAGGGGTCCTAGGACCCCTAGGGTCATATTAGAATCCTTCCTATGGGCCAAAGAGGGTCATCGATTGACCTATGACCCCTTTTGACCCATTAGATGATGACATATGTCCCTAGGGGTCCTAGGACCCCTAAGGACATATTAGAATGCTTCCTATGGGTTGAAGGGGGTGACCTATGACCCCCTTCGAGCCATTACATGATGACATATGTCCCTAGGGGTCCTAGGACCCCTAGGGACATATTAGAATGCTTCTTATAGGTCAAAGGGGTTCATAGGGTGACCTATGACCCCCTTCGGCCTATTACATGATGACATATGTGCCTAGGGGTCCTAGGACCCCTAGAGACATATTAGAATGCTTCATATGGGTCGAAGGGGGTCATAGGTTGACCTATGGCCCTCTTTGACCCATTACATGATGACATATGTCCCTAGGGATCCTGGGACCCCTAGGGACATATTAGAATCCTTCTTATGGGTTAAACGGGGTCATAGGTCCTTCGACCTATAACCCACTTCAACCCATTAAATGACGATATATGTCCCTAGGGGTCTTTGGACCCCTAAGGACATGTTAGAATCTTTCATATGGGTTGAAAGGGATCATGGGGTGATCGATAACCCCCTTCGACCCATTACATGACAACATATGTCTCTAGGGGTCCTAGGACCCCTAGGGACATGTTAAAATCCTTCATATTGGTTGAAGGGGGTCATGGGGTGACCTATGACCCCCTTCAACCCATTACATGATGACATATGTCTCTAAGGGTCCAAGGACCCCTAGGGACATGTTAGAATCCTTCATATTGGTTGAAGGGGGTCATGGGGTGACTATGACCCCCTTCAACCCATTACATGACGACATATGTCTCTAAGGGTCCTAGGACCCCTAGGGACATATTAGAATCCTTCGTATGGGTCGAAGGGGGTCATAGGTCGACCCATTAAATGATGACATATATCCCTAGGGGTCCTAGGACTCCTAAGGACATGTTAGAATCCTTCATATGGGTCAAAGGGGGTCATTGGGTGACCTATGAACCCCTTCGACCCATTACATGATGACATATGTCCCTAGGGGTCCTGGGACCCCTAGGGACATATTAGAATGCTTCTTATGGGTTGAAGGTTTTGACCCATTACATGACAACATATGTCCCTAGGCATCCTAAGACCCTTAGGGATATATTATAATCCTTCGTATGGGTCAAAGGGGGTCATAGGTTGACCTATGACCCCCTTCAACCCATTACATGACGACATATGTCCCTAGGGGTCCTAGGACCCCTAGGGACATATTAGAATCTTTTGTATGTGTCGAAGGGACAATATTATATTTAATAATTATATTATATTGTACATTTTAATATAATAATAATATATTATTAGATTATATAACAATAATAATCATATGTGTTACTAGATTATAGATTTAATAATAATAACAATATATATTATTATATAAAATAATTTTGTTATATAATACTACTATATATATTTAATAATAATATATATCATATATATCACTATATTATATTTAGAACTATATTATATTTAATAACAATAATCATATATATTACTATAATATAATAATAATTATAATATTAATGTTCACACATTCACGAAATATATTTTCTTCTAAATTTGTCTAAAGTTATTATCTTAAGTTTATTTCCCATTAAATTTGTCTCCCTCCAAATTTAAAATTTAAAAAAACTTCCCTTTTAAAATTTCCCTTCAAAAATGGGTTAGAACTTACTAGGCCATATCTGATATCTGATTTCAAATCAAATATCGAATTAGGCCTGGTATTTACCAAGCCTACCCAGTCAACCTAAAAAACGTGTTTGAGGAGGGTTTTAGTGACACTCAGACTTCAGGTAGCCATCTAACAATTTTATTTTGATCGAAATTGAATGAAACAAAAAGGGTTTTTTAATATCACTCTCAAAATTCCATCGATATAATTGCTATCAAATTCTGAGTTTGATAAGTATTTATTAGTTAATTTTCAATAAATATTATTGTAAAGTGCTAATTAACATACTGATTGAAAAATAGCTATAACTTTCAAATGATATAACATTTTTTAAATCTAAAAGTTGCATCACATTCTATGCTTCACCTAGCATAAGAAAAAAATTAATTAAATTTGATAAAATTTCCTATTAGTTATGGTGGTCAAACACAAGAGTTTTTTTTTCAAAAATGTTTTGGTAGAAAATTCATATTTAATTATTTATTTGGAATAAAAATACCAAAAAATATGTGTCACATCCGGGCATGAGTCTACTTTTTTATATCTATAGTTATATTAAAAAATATATATCATTTGATTTTGATTAAGGTGGTCAAACATATACCTAGTTTTTATTTTCGCCTTGAAATTTTTGTAGTACTGCATTAAAATCCAAACTTTTGACCAATCAATTATTTTTTTCTCCTGATAAGGCCTAGTAGTTTAGAAACTAGATTCAATTTCCTACAGATTATTTTGTTACAACTTTTTGATATAAAGTCCATAACCACTTCAAAATTATGTGTCAAGTTGACATAACCTTGAACTGTCAATTTTTCACTGCCACTTAAGGCCATAGTTTGGTACACCATGATCCTGCACATACCCTTAATAGTTTGGCCATCATCAATTTCTTTAAACTAATCAAAATTACTTAGATCAACAATGATGTGTTGTGCACAACCACTATCAATAATGCATGAGTCATTATTAGTAACATGTTAAATCAATGTGCTCTTCCTCAACAATACAAGATGACTTCTTACATTTGTCTTTGTAATCTATGTTCTTCCTGTACTTGTAATCCTTCTTGTCATTTCTATTAAACTTTATTTGGTTAGGACATTTAGCAACAAAATGACCAACCTCATTATGTTTAAAATAGATCAAGGGCATTTCTTTACCTCGTGATAACCTTCTTGCAAGAAATGTTTTAATCTCATCTAGATCATTTTCAGTTTTAGACTCACTTTTTTCTTTAGTTTTCTTCTCTTTCTTTGAATTATTGATGGTTAGTGAACACTTTAAATCATTTCCAATTGTAACCATATTGTCATCATAATTTCTCAACTCAAATTCAATCAACTAACCAATTAGACCATTAAGCCTTGGATTATTTTGAGGCATAGCTCTAACTTCTTGAATGTCAGAAACTTTGATAGCATAAGCAAGCAGAAGAGTTATGAGAACTTTATTTACAATTTCAAAATCAGCAATAGCTCCTCCAAAAGCTCTGATTGCATTTACAAGATTCTTTATTTGATTCACCTATTGATCGACATTCTCACCTTCTTTCATTATCATATCATCATACTTACCTTTTAGACTTTCATCTTTGGCCCTTCTTACATTATCATCTCCTCCATGTACTTGTTTTAGTTTATCCCATATTTTCTTAGCATTTGAACAATTCTTGATATCATCAAAATTGGCATCATTGAGAGAAGATGAAATCTCAATCATTAGACTATTATTGTTCCTTTTCTCATTCATTTTCACCACATTTAGGGGACCAACAGATGTGACATATTCACTATCCAACCAATGGGTGCTATTATCTCCAATACTAGAAAGGTGTGGCTTCATTTGGTCTTTCCATGATGAAAATTAGTCCTTGTTCAACTTTGGTACCTCTCCCTTATATATCTTTGGTTTTTATCTTATTTTCCTTTAAATTTAATTCTCCAAGAACTCAACTTTGATATCGAAGTATTAGATAAATGACGGGGTGAATTAGTTATATCAAGTTATCATGCAAACATTTCACTACCAACTAAACATCACAAACATTAACTTCAATCACTCAGTGTAAGTATTAATCAACTCTTTCAAATACTTTAATGCAAACTTTTAAATCATTATTCCTTTCAAATGGTAAAAGCACAAACCTGTGTCACCCTTTTATAAAGGAAAAGGCTAACACAAGTATAACCGTTCACCTTCAATAACATAAATCTTGCATTATTATTTAGAATTTAAAAATGAAGTAAACTAATGAAATGTATAGAAATGGATGAAGTTTAGGATTATAATTTTTAATAATTATTTATAAAAAGAAATTATATAATTTCCTATTTTTTAAAGAAAACTTTTTAGTTGTTGAAAAATGCTGAAAATTAGGGGTCTAGTTTCCACCACAAAACTACATGGAAATAAACTTATTTCCCTTTGATCTTAGATTATGTTATAGATGACATATGTAGCTAGAACAATCAAAAATAAAAAATTTCTTTAGACCTATATTTTCTCTTTTATAATATTCAAATTTCAACTTATTCAAATCTATAGTTTTCATCTCCCACCATATTTTTCAAAATAAATCTATTCCAACCAAAATAAAAATTATAGATTCTTGAAGACGACTCTCTCCTCTAGAATGTCATATAATTTTTTATTTTTTATTTTATATGATATAATATTTTTTCTTTCTTAAAATCAACATCTTCTTGAGTGTTAAAATACATACTTGTAGATTTTTTTAATTATAATATACTATATCTAATTAAAACACTATGAAATCTATATGAGAATATTCTTGACTTTGAGCTCTATAAAATGGTGTTTATATGTTACCAAAAAATATCATAAATTATAGTAAGAGTTATTGAAACATCATTTTTCTAAAATAATTTTATTTCTTTAATAATTGGATACTAACTACTAGACATTTCCAATTAGAAAAGTGTAAGACCATATATAACTTAGCTAGAATTAATTTATCAAGGTCATATGTTTGAATAAAATTGATTTTTAGATAAAAATACTGAAATTTTGTCATTCTGATAAGTCACCCTAAAAGGTGACACAACTTTGTACTTTCACCCCAATGTTACCAGCTCACAATAAAATTCTAGTTATTACCTAATGATATCTTAGTTATTACCAAGTTCCAGCAATCTTTAAAAATGTGTAAAATAACTTGCAACACAAATAATATTTACACATTTGACAATGTAATTTTAACATGGAAAACCTATGAAAGGAAAAAACATCAAGATCGACAACCAAAAAATTTCACTCTTCTAAAGTGATCTCTACTAGGAGCAAACCTTGTTAAAGGTTGCATACACATTGTTAATGTGACCTTGTTAGAGGATTTTACCAAAAGATCATCTAGACCTTATCACTCCCTATTCTTGACTGAAATGAGTGGCCTAATTTAAAAGACTTACAAATTTCGCTAATAAATGTTACCATATTAGATTTCAAAGACTTTTTAATTCCACTCATTACTTCCAAGATTTTTTGCTATAATGGTTAAATAGTAACATTATACAAATGATCTGTTATAATAGCAACTACCTTTTCTTTTTTAGATATTTTTTCTTTGTCTAGCTCTATCTTTTTCTAAGTCAGTTGATTCATTATTTCACCAATTCTACTTCTTATTGTTTCTCTTCTCTTCTATGTTCACCTATCTCAACTCTTTATCCTTTTTCCTTCAACAACTTTGAACTTCACAACAACCTTCAATCAAATACTTATCAACATCATCAACTCTTGATCAATGACCTAAAATTATCTCCAACATCTCCTTAAATATTTTTCTCAATGCAATACTAAAATTGGACTCAATTTTTTATGTTAATTGGTCAATATTTCAATGCCAATTGGTCAAAATTTTGAACAAAGTTTTTGTCGTTGATTTTTCATCAAAGTTTCAATGAAAGTATTTGGGCATCTATTTTTTAATGCATCTTGGCATCAACAAATAGGTCATTTTTTAAAAAATGAGGCATCGAAAAAGAGTTGATTCGATGAGGATGCTATCTCCTCGATGACAATCCTCATCAAAATTTCTACCAAATTTTGTTGAACTTTCTACAAGATTGGGCATCAAAAAATAGTTGTTTTGATGAGGATGTTATGTCCTCAACATAAATCATTGTCAAAATTTCTATCGAACTACATCAAAAGTTATACCTGATTAGGCATCAAAAAAGACTTGTTTTGACAAGGATGTTATGTCTACGATAGCAAGCCTCGTCAAAATTTTGATGATTGTTAATTTTTATTTTTGAAAATTGATTTCCTAATAATGTATTTAGGATTTATACTTTAGAAAATTATAATGCAATAACATAAAAATATAATGAAGGGAATTTGGGATTGGCAAGCATATTTAGATTTGATCAAAATATACCATGTATTGTAGTGGTATTGTTTACAACCACTATAGCATCACCACAGTAGTGGCAACACAGTTCACAAACAATATTCATGTCACTTTCAATCTTAGGAAAGCTTCAAAGCCTCCCAAAAATAATTTCCTACTAAAAGGCTTTCTTCCATTACAATTAACTAGCTTCATATGGCATGTGTCAAAACTTTTAATTAAAGACTTCCAAATTCAATTCATAGTTCATGGTAAAGGAAATCAATAATTTCATTTAGTTAAGTAAACATAAAAATTTAAAAAAAATTAAAAGGTAAATAAATAATTCTAGTCAAAGAAATTTATTTGCAACTCATCACAAAACAAGATTTCAAAAGAAAACTCAGTGAACAAATAACTTATGTAGCACTTGCACTATCTAAGCAAAACATGTTGACCTATGGATAGATTTCATTTTAACTTCCAATGATCAAACCATGGATAAAAGACAACCTAAAAGATAAGAAAAATGGATTAAAGTTTGATGACGGGCCACACCACCCGTACCAACTCACAACCCAAAATGCAACAATATGGAGCTAGAGAGAGATGACAAAATGCTTCATAAAAATTCCATTAATACTTGAAATTCATTATAATATCCTCCAAATGAAAAGACTCCAAATTCTTACAATATAAGAGAGCTTCTACAAGAAATTACATCCGAAGAGCTTCTATTTCTCTAACTTCCATTAGAAGAGCTTCCATTTCTCGAACTTCCATTAGAAGAGCTTCCATCTCTTGAACTTGATTACAAACGATTATAAGCCTTGCTTAAATAGGCACTTCTAACCCAAGACATTACAAACACAAGCAATGTGGGATAAAAGGTAAATACAACTACCTTTAAATAAATATTAAATTCCCACCCAAATACAACTAAGCACCCAACAAATATTAAATGCATGATTTAAGGATCTTTCCACAAACTTCTAAATTGCCACCTATACACCTCGATTAATGGAATGACAACTATTTTTTATTATTTTTCTTTTTACGCCACCTATGCACCTCGAAAATAGAAATCTCCTTTTCCTTTCTTTTCTCCTTTTTATTTTTTTATTATTTCTCCTCTAATTTTCGTCACTTTCTCTCTCCTCCACAATTTTTTTTTTTTTTTTTCTTTTTTTTTTCTCTCTTTTTTTTTTTTCTAATAATTTAATTTTCCCATGCAAGATGCTCCTGCATCAGACTCCCTTGGTAGATAGAAAAGTGTGTCCCACACTTTGATGCCAAAAGAAAGATATACATCCATCTTCATCTTCACCACAAGCTTCCACCTCAACAGGACAAGAAAACCAACATGCAAATCTTCCACCTTTTTTTTTGCTGATGCATGATGCTCCTACATCCGACTCCCATGGTAGGAAAAATTTTGTGAGTATGGATTCACAAAATGAAGTAGCCACTGTTGAAATTTTTTTTTCTTTTCCTCCAACACATAGCTGGAACAAGTATTCGATGTTGAAATTTCTCCTTCTTTCTTCTTTTCCAACACCTTGCTGGAACAAGTATTTGCCGCTGAAAATACTCATTCGCAATGAACTCTAACCAAGTATAACTCTCATCCTCATCCAATATTGTTGAATTAATCACACCTGTAATAAATCCAGCAACACCATACCAATCTTCCTTTGCATACCACACATGACTAACAAGATCCTCATGCAAACCATCATCAATATCTTTTAAACTCATATCAAAGACAACATCCCATGATTCATAAGAATTTACCTGTTTGACATCTTCATCTTTGCTTACCTCTTTTATGTCATCAACAATGCACGTAACTACTCCACTTGCTTGATCTCCAACGAAGGCACTATACTTTTCCTCCATTGCTGCAATCTTCAAATCATCTTGATCTATCTCAGGTTCATAAATCTTGTCATCATCATGCTCTTCCTCTTCTCTTTCATCTTCTTCCACTTTAGGTTCACAAATAATTTTCTCTGCTTCCTCTTGCTCTTCTTTTGTACCACATGTCTCATACTCCACTAGATCTTCTTTCTTTTCTGCATCCAAGGAATTATCAACATCCCTTTTCTGGTGACATGCTCTTTGTTTCCACAACTCAGCTTCTAATTCATTCACTTGCTTCTGCAAATCAACTAGCAATGATTGTTGATTTCTTGCTCTAAATTTCTCAAGTTGAGGAATCCTTAGAATCCATCCAATCACAAAAGTCATCTTCTTCTTTCTCTTCTCCATAATCAAGTCTTTAGAAGACAAATCTCGTCCAAAACAAGAACCTCGTGCAAACTACCTCACAGTCGGCGCTCTGTCTACACAATCAAGAACTTCTTCACAAACTTCACCCAACTCAAGGTCCTGGTGCAAACTGCCTCACTTTCGGCGATCTGACCGCACACTCAGGAACTCCTACTCTGATACCACTGATGACAGGCCACACCACCCGTAACAACTTACAACCAAAAAATGCAACAATATGGAGATAGAGAGATGACAAAAATGCTTCATAAAGCATCCATTAATACTTGAAATCCATTAGAAGAGATTACATTTGAAGAGCTTACAATTCAAGAACTTCTATTTCTCGGACTTCCTTATAAGAGATTACATACAAGGAGCATCATGCATCAAAGTTAGATGATAACAGACAAATATTATATGAAACTCTAAAGCTAATTTATAAGGTGGAGAAAGAAATAGAAGTGTACCGAATAGACAAGACTCATTTTCAATCCTCCATGAAGCTCATGAGAAGCAATAAGTAATTTCACTACTCAAAATTTTAATGCAATACTTTTCCCTCTCTTATCTATAAAAGGTATCAATTTGGCTCTATTAAGTGCTCAAATACCCACAAACATAGGATGCACATTAAAAGCATGAGAATTAAAGAAAATATAACTTAAAATTTGATTATGCATCAAGTTGTATAGTCCATAAAAAATTATCCAAATCAAAAATCTGTAGAAATATAATTAGTGTTATATTATTTCATCATTCAATTAATTTAGAAATAGTACAATTTATTAAAAGACAATAATGTATAGTATTGTAGCAAGATGGAAGAATGTTAATTGTCATAGCTTCCATAAAACATTTTTTCTTATGCCTAGATTTACAAGGTTTGTTGATGTATTCTTTCAATGTATAGACTTATTCCATCCAAATATTTAAGCATTTTTTTAATTAAATTACCATATTAATAGAATTGGAACATTAAACAATCACTAAGTAGGCTAACCATAAGGTGAAAATATTTGGAACAGATACATTAGATTAATTGTATGAAATATTGAAAGTACATAAGGGGAATAAGTAAATGGTGTACTCCATCATGTAGATTTCTCAACCAAAAAACCTTAAAGGTTGTATAAAATCATAGATATTAAGTATTCAATGTCTCCATTAGAGCCACTTAGTCACATAAACAAGTCCCCTCCCCCATGGCTTTAGAATGGTAAAAATTATTAACTTTCTTAGAACTTAAATCTTGATGAAGCCCAAGCATATCATTAATTTTCATCATAATCCCATCAATCATTTTTAGTATTTTCATGTTATGGTCTTCAAAAAAAAATGGTTTCAAATCTTAGTACTACTCATACAAACCTTATGCTCTTCATTTATAGCAAGCATCTTACAATGAATGTGATTAAGCCACAAATTGAAAACAGAGGAAGACTAATAAGTCTTGAAGAACTTACACTATAACCACATGACCTCCAAAAGTGTAAAGAATGTGTGTGGCTCTAGTAAATTAAAGAAATGATTTGGTTGGTGCATAGTGATTTACATCTTCAACCTATTTAATTGGAACATAGTTAGTGTCGGAAACTACAATTGGAACAATTTTTATGTTTTCATTGATGTCAAACCTTAATGGTGAGATAGTTGCTACCTAGGTAGAGTTCCATATCAAGATGATTGATGAAGAGGATTTGACAAAAATTTCTACTTTGGCTCTTTTCACATTATCATCTCCTCCATAGATATTTTCTAGCTTGTTCCACATATCATAGGCAATAGGGAAATCTTTGACTTCATCAAATTCAAAGTAGTTGAGAGAGGTAGTAATATCAATCATCATTGTGTTGTAATTCTTCATGTCCACCATCTAATCCATAATTAAATGCTTTTGAGGTGACACATAGTGATTCTCTAAGAAGTGTAGACTTATATGTCCAATGGTTCCTAGATGTAGCTTCATCAGTTCCTACCACACTAAAAAGATCTCTCTATTAAGCATGGGGATCTCTCTCCTATAAGACATCTTTGATCTTTAGCTTAGGTCTTTGAATCCTTTCCTATAGGTACCAAATTCTCTAATACCAATTGTTGGAAATATAAGAGGAGTAATTGAGATGGGAGGGGTGAATCAGTTACAACTAAAATAATTCTAAATCCCTTATATGTCAATACAAATTGCTTTCTAAGCCAAAACCTTGCACTTTTCGATTAGAACTAGATATATATTATAACTTGGTTAACAAATAAATCTTAAGATATTAAATGTGTATTTAATTTTAGTAACTTGGTTGTAGAAAGATAAAGCAGTAATAAAATAATGTGAACACGTGAGACACCAAGATTTAACATGGAAACCCAATTTGGGAAAACCACCAATGCAACTAGTTACAACTTTTCACTCTTCTGAAATGAGCCATGTTAGGAGTGGCCTTGTTAGAAGTCTTAAGAAACTTCAATCTAGAAATGCCACCTTGTTAGAGGATTTACAAAATGATTGTTAAGTTAACTCTCTTAAGAGAATTCTTCACTGCTACAATTGTTAGAGAATAACAATGATTGATATGATTGATGAAGTAACTGATTTGCAAATTTAGATCATTATTCTAGTTTATCCTCTTGATCCTCCCTAATTAGAATATTCTTTGAAGCTCCTTGGATATTCTACCCTTAATCAGATATCCCTTTTAATTAACATCTTATTATCTTCTTCATACTTCCATATTTCAATCCAAAAATTGACCTTTCATATATATGAAACCCAATGACAAGTTAGCTTGAATGCTCTTTCAAATAAATAATTAACATCCACTATGTTGGCTATCAATAATTACATAACAGACCAAAAAAAAAAAATTTACTTGGCTGGCACTAAAACTGAGTCACTTGGTTAACATTGAGTTCCTTTAGTAACCAACTTGACTTGGTTAACACAAGAATCCTTCATTGACCAACCTAACTCAATTTATACTAGTTCTCTAAACTTGGTACCTTCTAAATCCTACTCAACTGATACTTGAGTCTTCTAATCTTAGTTACTACTAGTAATAGAATGTGGCATTTTTGTAACATCAATGACAATTTACAATTGAATAATTGATTTTAATAGAATATACATATGAACTCCCTTGTAGTATACATACACATAAGTGGTCCTTGTCCATCCTCAAGGTTAACATTTACATACACATATCTCTATAGATAAAGTACCCTTGTCCATCCACATAGGACACAAATACAATAAATCCTTATGGTGACAAATAGATTGATATTTTGGGTGCACACACGTAATTCTTCATGGATAATGAATCCCACTACATTCATCAAGAGCACACGTATGCATTCTTGCAAAGCCATGAGAAGGCAAAAAGTTTTTTTTTGTAGAATTGACTACCAAGAATTAAAAAAATTCTACACTATTTGATCTGACCTTATGTAGTTTACATTAAGAGACACAAATGTTACTGGGTGAGGTTAACATGTCTCTTTATATCTATCTTTTATGGTAGTTATGAGTGTTAAATATCAGCCTCTAAATTAACCACACACTTCAACATGATAATTATTTGCCAGGTTCATCTAGGAATGAATATGAGATTATTCATCATGTCTGCACAAGGTGATATGTTGCCTTCTAACTAGATGAGGTTTTACTATGCATTGTCAAAATCAAGAGTTCAATAACCAAATCAGTCTTAGCTAATGGGAGTTCTAAATTTTTTAAACCCTCAAGGGATTTGAGACAAGGTGATCCAATATCTCCTATTCTTTTTATTTTTATGGATAATAGTCTTGGGAGGTATATTGGCAGGTTGGTTTTGAAAGGGGAAATTCAAGGTGTTATCCTACTTCCCAATTGCTTTTGTGTTCTCGTGAACATTTTTTGGATGATACTATATTTATGGGAAAGTTGATGTTGGGGAGGCAAGAAATCTTAAAAAGGCTTTGAATTTATATTCAATAGTCACTAGGTAATTAATTAAGTGGAATAAGAGTTCTCTCATTTTGATTAATACTCATGTTCTTAGGCAAGGGAAATTGCTAATATTATGGGGTGTTCTATAGGTTGATTTCTGAGAACTTACCTTGGTCTCCCTTTGGGGTTTAGTCCTTTTGAATCCTTTTGGGAGGATTTAGTGGAGAAATTCAACAATAAATTAGCTAGTTGGAAAGGAAATATGTTGAGTCAAGTAGGCAAAATAACTTTACTGAAGTCTTGTCTTCAAAGTCTCCCCACCTATGCTCTTAGTCTCTTCAAATTTGAGCTAAATTTGCAAATGCTATTGATAAAATCCAAAGAAATTTCTTGTGGTCTGGTATTGAAGAAAAAAGAGAATGGCTCTGATAGCTTGGGAAAAGGTTTTTAAACCTAATATTGAAGGAGAATTGGGAATTAGATCAGTTAGGAGTATGAATAAAAGCCTCTTGGCTAAACAAGGATGGAGAGACTCCATTTCTTAATATTTCTATTTTATACCATCTATTGAAACATTAGATAGACATCATTTATGTAATGACCTAATTGGTTAGTAGGAAAACCCAATTCATTAGCAAAGTTATTCATTAGATACAAATTTGAACAAAATTTATTGAACTTATCCTATATTTTTAGTAGGAAATACATTCAACCATTCAATATGTTATCACTTTTAATGCACGTACTAAGTAGATTAAATTCACTCCATATTGGCATTCACCCAAAAACTAACATGGTTGCCTCCACAAACATGGTTACCTTCATTAGTTCACAAACCAAATTTTTTTTTTTTATAAAAAAATGTTTAGTTTTGTGATGTTCAACAAACCAATCATTCAAAGCAAATCTCTAATCTGCAAACAATTAATAATGTAGCCTATTCTTAAGTTTCATTATATGTATAGATCACTACCATGAAAGTAATTTGATTGTGAAGGTTTCCTTGTTATAGCATATTGCGTGTTAGAGGAAGAGGTTATAGAACCCTTAATAATACCTATATTAGTGATTACATTGACATGACTAACTTGGTGGATACACACATTAAATACTTGGCTAGTGCTTGTCATGGTGAAGTACATATATATAATGTTGGCATTGGAAAAGGTATGCAAGATATGAAGCTAAATATGTTTCTTTACTATTTCTTTCTTATCACATTTATTCACTAGAATAATTGAGAATTTTTATGGGTATGTTCATGCTTCATTCACATTATTTCCTTGTCAACAGGAAGGTATGTCAAGGAATTTATAGAACCTTGTAAGGCTATAACAGGAGTCAATATAATAGTAGGGTATCTTGATAGGTGACTTGCAGATTATGCAAAAGTGTATAAAGACCCCTCCAAAATTTATCAAGAGCTAAACTAGATAGCAAAACATACTAATCACAAGAAAAGCTTTAGAACAACCTGGGATTGGTAGAAAAACAACACTAGAGGATATGATTTGTTATCAATTGGTGTTATAGAAATGAGAAGCATATTTTCAAATTTCTGGTATTAATGTAGGACTTGATTTTCAATCTAGTTTTTAAAATTAAAGATTTTAATAAAATTCATTTCTTATCATGAATTGTTTAGCCAACAATAATATCACAATTTGACAAAGGTCACTTGGTTTGAAACATAAAATTTAGATTGAAATTCTAGATCCTCAATGTTCAGTTTAGCCAACAATAATATCCCAGTTTGGCAAGATCACTTGGTTTGATCCAAAAAAAATAGAATTAAATTATAGACCCTTGATGTTTAGTTTGATCAAACAGTTGAAAGCCTTAGTTGATGTTCACACATTACCACATAGGTAGTAATATAATGTCAAAATATGAACTCTTCATATTTCCTCTTGAACTGTTCACATGTGTATTTTGTTCTTCATTTTCTGTAACTTCAACTTAAGTATCTGCATTTTTTCTTTTTATTCAAAGTCAACCATCAAAATGGATTACCAAATCCTTGAATTGTATTTAAAGGTAATAACTATACTAAAGGAAATATCACTAAATATCTTAGAGAATAGTCTAGCCTAGATTTCATGTCCAAGTGGTTTCTAGTTTTCTCAAGTTCTATTTGGATTCAAGCATTTCCTTCTATTTCTAGTTTATCTAGAGATGGTTGTGTCTAGAGGATACAAAGAACTGACTTAGCCTAGCTTAACTTGAGGCTAATGGAGGAGCATCCTAGGTTGCACTGCTATCTTGCATGTTTTTGGCTTTCCTAGTTTTTTCGAGTTGCAATGTCTTGCATTTTTGAGCTTTTAGTAGTTTCCAAGCATTAGAGACACACTAGGGAACCTTTTCCTATGTGCACAAAGAGATTGGAATTATCATGTTAAAGTTTTAGTCATTTTTACCTTATTGTTGGAGCTATGTTTTTCTAGTTTCTAGGTTCCTGTTGTGGGCTATGTAACTAATTCTGTAGAATGAGTTAGAGGCTGAAAATTTTAGGTATTGAAGAGGACCTAGATTAATCTCTTTTATCAAGGTTTCAAGTCATTTTTCATTGTAAGTTTGGAGAAATGGAAATTATCCTAGAGTATTAATTTTTAGTAGTTTGCACGACTGGTTTCTATGTGTGACCTTCAGGATGGATGTAGACTTATCCTTGGTGAATTATCATTTTTTCCCTTAAGGGTTTGTAGAGGGCCTAAGTACTACTATTAATTTGAAGCACAAGTTCTAATTCAATCAAGGCTAGGAGATATTCAAATTTTTCTCGAGTATCAATTTTTGGACATTTAATTTTTGTTGGAGGCTGACTTCTGGCTCTTCAAGTATTTAATGTTAGGTTTATTTAGTTCTTAGCATTTTGGGCTGACTTGTGGCTTAGATTGGTATAAGGAGGGGTTTTGGTGAAGTATTTATGGATTATTATTCATCCATCTTAAAGGAATATAGATGATAGGAGGGTAGGAAATTGAAAGCATGTGTCTAGAAATCTGAACTTGAAGCTAGATCTTGGATTTGAATATATTTTGTATTTGGTAATAACCTAGAAGGCCTTACAATTGAGCATATATGATGATATTTTCATGAATCAATAAAGAATATTATTCTCTCCCTCTATGGGGTTGTTCTCTTTTGTATTTTCTTCTATCATGTTAACTCTTGCATGGTGGTTTGGGTAGCTAAGTGTGTCAATTGGCCTTAATTACTCACACCTCCCTGCATGAGGTGGTATTAGAGCTTGGTTGTTCTTGAGTGTACAAGTAGATCACTAAAGTGTGAGGTAGTTTGTACCATGACTTTGGATCATGTAGAACCCTGATTTGGATTTGGTTTTAGGGTTACAAATCTATAGATTTGACCTATAACTTGTAGAGAGTTATGATCTTGCAGGAACCTAATTTGTAAAGATGGTTCATAGTAGAGTAAATGTTGATGATTCAATATTAGATACACTAAGAAAAATTACAGCCATATTAGATGTTGTAGAGATAGCCCAAAGAAGAGGAGCACATCTTGATGATCTAAGTGATGATGAAGCAGTAGCACATAACCCTAATCTAGAACCTGAAGAAGATCAAGATGAAGCAAGGTTGTTGAGAGTGTTGTCTAGGGAAAATTCAAAGCCTATTGTAGAAGTAGTTCCTTATGATTTAAAATTGGATACCAATGTTGTGCTATATTTGATCTTAGAAATGGAAAAGTTCTTTGAGTATGAAAACACTCCTAATAATAAGAAGGTAAAGATTGTAGTTACTAGGTTGAAGATTCATGCTTCACTATGGTGGGAGCATTTGCAAACTAATAAACAAAGGAGAGGAAAGGAGAAGATCATAACTTAGTTACAGATGGTGAACAAGGTAAAGAAAAAATTTATTTCCTGCTAAATACCAAGTTATCTTGTTGAGAAAGATGCAAAATTTGAGACAAAAGGACATGATTGTGAAAGAGTATACCAAGGAATTCTATAGATTATACATCAGATCTGCACATGTGAATGATGATGTTGAGAAAATTTCAAGGTACATAAATGGATTGAGATCTAGAATTCAAGATGAAATAAGTTTTGTGAAGTTGGAAAGTATGGAAGAAGCATATCAATATGCCTTGAAAGCTGAGGAGACCTTGAGAAAGAAGTGTGAACAAATACAAAGAGGTAGAGGTGTTAGATTCTAGAGAGGTAGAGGAAGATCTTATGGTGAAGGTGGTAGATCTGACAATATGTGCATGATAAAGGAAAATATAAATGGAAGAATGATGAAAAAGACAAGACTGAATGGAAAGGTGGTAGTTCTTATCAAGGAGGTACTAGTTCTTACTGAGGAAAAGGTAATTCATATTCTAGAGGTAGTTTTCGTGGTAATTATTTTAGATGTGGTAAAGAGGGGCATAGATCTTTTGAATTAAGATCTTCTAAAAGTGAGCAAAATAATAGAAATTTTGTGTTTCAAGGAGACATTGAGAGTTCACCAAGTGGACCTAAGGCTGGAGAAAATCTAATGGTGAGAAGAACCTTATGTAATAACGAAAGTAATGAGGAACCTATTTTGAGAAGAAGTCTTTTCAAGACCAGATGTAAGATGGCTAGAAAATGCTACAAAGTGATCATTGATAGTGGAACTTCAAAAAAATTTACATCAAAAGAGTTGGTTACAAAGTTGTAATTTCAGAGGCTAAAACATCCCAAACCTTATCATGTTTTATGGATCAAAGATGAGCATAAGATATTGGTAAGTGAGCAATGTATTATGAAGTTCAAGATTGGACATTACTTTGATGAAGTGTTGTGTGATATTATGTGTATGGATTTTTGTCATATTTTCTTGGGTAGACCTTGGCAATATGATAGATATGTTGTACATGATGTAATATTGAATCAAAATACTCTTTGGGTAAATGGGAAGAAGCAAATATTGTTTCCTTTGATTGAAAGTCCAAACAAGTTTAGTTGTACTGTAATAAAAGTTTGCATGGTTAATTGAAAGTAATTTGAATAAAGAAGAATCAAGTTTGTTTTGTTAGAGTTCCTAGAGGACCGAGTGTTAGTAATAATGATCGAGCAACAAAAGCTAGTAATGACTGAGTGATAGCAGATAGTGGTAGTCGAGTACTAGAAGAAATTGTAAAATTTTTGAATGAGTATAGAGAGATTGTTTCAGAGCATATACTTAATGGTTTGCCTCCAATGAGAAGTATAAGTCATTTTATGGATCTAATTCTTGGAGCTAGTTCACTAAACAAAGCACCATATAGATTGATACCTACAAAGAATGAGGAACTTAACAAACAAGTGCATGAGTTGTTGTAAAAAATTTTGATCAAAGAAAGTTTGAGTAAATATTTTGTACCTACTATGTTAGCACCTAAAAAGAATGGAGAATTGAGAATGTGTATTGATTCTAGAGCTATTAACAAGATTGCAGTGAAATATAGGTTTCCTATGTTGAGGACAGACGACATTATGGACTGTTTGAGTGGAGCAAAGTATTTTACCAAGATTGGTTTAAAGAGTCACTATCATTAGATTAGAATTAGAGAAGGTGATGAGTGGAAGATTTCTTTCAAAACAAAAGATGGTTTATATGAATGGTTGGTTATGCCTTTTGCTTTGACTAATGCACCTAGTATTTTTATGAGGTTGATGAGTGAAGTTCTAAAAAGATTTTTGGGTAATTTTGTGATTGTTTATTTGGATTAAATTCTAATATTTAGTAACACTAAAGAATAACATCTTGATTGTATTAGACAAGTATTGCAGAGATTGAAGGAGGAGAAGTTGATGATTAATATAAAAAAGTGTTCTTTTATGTAAGAGGAGATTGTGTATTTGGGATTTGTCATTTCAACTAATGGTTTGAAGATGGATCCTAAGAAGGTTAAAGAAATTTTGGAGTGGCCTACATTTGAGAATGTTGGTGAGGTATGATCATTTCATGGTTTGGCTAGTTTCTATAGAAAGTTCCATAAGAAATTTTAGTTCTATTTGTAATGTTATGACTGAGACAATGAGAGAAGATAAAAAGGAATTCAAGTGGACACATGAAGCTAATAATATTTTTGAGACATTGAAACAAAAATTTGTTGACTTACCTATATTGGCTTTACTTGATTCCAACAAAGTATTTCAAGTTGAATGTGATGCAAGTGGTAGTGTAATAGGAGTTGTATTAAGTCAAGAAGGTAAACATATTGCTTTCTTTAGTGAAAATTTAAATGATGCTAAAAAGAAGTATTCTATGTATGATCAAGAATTTTATACTATTGTCCAAGCATTGAAAAAGTAGAGACATTATTTGATTTCTAAGGAGTTTGTGTTGTATATTGATCATAAAGCTTTATAATACTTGGGAAGTCAACATAAATTGCATTAAAGACATATGAAGTGGGTTGAGTACTTGTAGAGTTTTACATTTTTGATTAAGCATAAGAGTGGAGTTACTAATAGAGTTGTTGATGCATTGAGCAGAAGATGTTCTCTATTGACTAAGATGAAGAATGAAGTTCTTGATTTTTAAGACATGACAGAGATGTATGATACTGACCCTAATTTTTTCGAGGCATGGAGAAAGTGTAGAGCACCAATTTAAAAAATCGCATAAGTATGATGAGTATATCATTCAAGAAGGTATGTTGTTCAAAGTTATTTAGTTGTGTATTCCTATAGGTTCTATGAGGTTAAATTTGATCAAGGAAAAGCATAGTCGTGGATTGTCTAGACATTTTGGAATTGACAAGGCACTAAGTTTGTTGAAGGATAAGTATTATTGACCACAAATATATAAGGATGTTCGAAAGTTATGGAGTTTTTCAAGTTACAAAAGGAGTAAGTCAAAATATTGGTTTGTATACACCTATTACTATTCTTGAGAAACCTTGGAGGGACATCAATATGAATTTTGTTCTTGGATTACCTAAGACAGTAAAGGGGTATGATTCCATATTTTTTGTAGTGGATAGATTTTGTAAGATGTCTCATTTCATACCATGTAAGAAGACATCAGATACTGAGCATGTTGCTAAACTTTTCTTTAAAGAGATTGTGAGATTGCATGGACTACCAAGAAGTATTATTTCTAATAGAGACAATAAGTTTGTTGGCTATTTTTAGAAGAAGATGGGTACTGAGTTGGAGTTTAGTTTGTCATTCCATCCATAGAAAGATGGACAAATAGAGGTTGTGAATAGAATCTTGGGTAATGTGTTGAGTTTTTTAGTTGGGAATAAGCCAAGTAATTAGGAGATGGTATTGGTAGAAGCTAAATTTTCATTTAACAATTTTGTGAGTAGGAGTATAGGGAAGAAACCTTTTGAGATTGTTACTAGAATGCAGTCTAGAGGTATATTAGATTTGAAAAATATTACTGGTGAAGAAAAGAGAAGTGTTGCAAGACAAAAATTTGCTAACTTTATTGAATCTTTACATAAGTGAAATTGAGGATAGAACAAAGTAATCAAAATTATAAGGATAATTTTGATTAGTCTAGGAGACATCATGATTTTCAAGTTGATGACGGGGTGATGGTTCATTTGAAGAAAGGAAGATTTCTTGTTGGAACATATAGTAAGATGAAGATGAAGTTTGGACCTTGTAAGATCTTGAAGAAATTTGATAGTGGAAATGCTTATGAAATTGAGTTATCTGATGACATGGATATATCCCCTATATTCAATGTTTCTAATTTCTACAAGTATCATGAGTCAGATGATGAAGTTATTATATCACAAGATTATCCTAAGAAGTAGATTGAAGAAGTTGAATAGATATTGGATCAATGAGTTGGTAAGAACACAAGGGAAAAAGATTATTATGAATATTTGGTGAAGTGTAAGAACAAACCTATGGAAGATGCTTCATGGATTTCTCAATATGAGTTGGATTCAGATCAGGTTGTGACATCTCAATGATTCAAGAGAATCATTTCTTCCAACCTTGACTGTCTGATGTAGGAGCATCCTAGGTTGCACTACTATCCTACATGTTGTTAGCTTTCCTAGTTTTACCGAGTTGAAATGTATTGCATTTCTGAGCTTTCAGTAGTTTCCAAGCATTGGAGACACAATGGGAACCTATTCCTATGGGTGCAAAGATATTGGAGTTATCATGTTAAGGTTTGAGTCATTTTTACCTTGTTGTTGGAGTTGTGTTTTTTTCATTTCTGAGTGCCTATTGTAGGTTATGTAACTAATTCTATGAAATTATATAGAGGTAGAAAATTTCAAATATTGAAGAGGACATATATTACTCCCTTTTATCAAAGTAATAATTCCTAATTCATTATAAGTTAGGAAATATGGTAATTCTCCTGGAGTATCAATTTCTAGCAGTTTACACAACTAGTTTTTGTACATGACTTTCAGGATGGATGTGCACTTATCCTTGGTGAATCAGCCTTTTCACCCTTAAGGATTTGTAGAGAACCTAAATTACTACCTTTATTTTGAAGCACAAGTTCTAATTCAATCAGGCCTAGGAGATATCATGATTTTTCTTGGGTATCAATTTTTGGATATTTAATTTTTGTTGGAGGCCGACTTGTGGCTCTTCAAGTATTTAATGTTAGGTTTATTTAGTTCTTGGCATTCTAGGCCAACTTGTGGATTATATTGGTATAATTAGGGGTTAAGGTGAAGTCTTTAGGGATTATTATTCATCCATCTTGAAGAAATATAGATGATAGAAGGAGGATAGGAAATTGAAAGCATATGTGTCTGGAAATCTGAACTTGAAGCTAGATCTTGGATTTGAATGTATTTTGTATCTGGCCATAACCCAGAAGACCTTATGGATGGAAATGTATGATGATATGTTCATGAATCAATAAAGAATATTTTTCTCTCCCTCTATGGGGCTATTCTCTTTTGTGTTTTATTTCTTTGTGTTAACTCTTGCATCGTGGTTTGGGTAGCTAAGTGTGCCAATTGGCCTTAGTTACTCACACCTCCCTATGTTAGAGGCATCATTGCAACATGTGGAGAAATACTTGGTCACAAATTATCATGAACATGGGTATGAGCTTAGGTCCTTAAATAGTTGTAGTAATAGATTCATTCTGGCCATAACTTCAACCTAGGCCTTCAAATGTGCATGTGGATACCACAAGGCATACTTGTGATTATGGGAATATATTCAAGGATTTGTAATGGTGACCATATCATGAGATTTTCAATATTATAACATTTAAATGTAATAAATGAAGGTAGTCACTAAATAATATTCTAGGACTAGTATGATATGGCTAATCTGTCATTCACTTAAAATGCATATTATTGGGGAAATTGCTTCACATGTAAATACATCTCCTTGCATATTTATAAACCCACATAACTAATCACATCTTAAAAATTCAATCCTAGACTACAACCAATTGAATATATACCTTGACAACATTATCAGTTCAAAAGAGAGGATGGTTTAATCGAGCTCAAGTTTTTTAAGAAAGTAAGTTTTTCAAGGGAGAATCTTACTAGTTGGAGAAAAATAGGATTCAAGATAATGGCATTGCCAACTATCCTATATCTAACATAACAAGACCAAGAAAAGCACAAATAGCCCATGTCACAATTGCAAGGTCAAGACACTAGTTGAGCACAAACTCAAGGATCCAAATATGTAGAAATAATTCACTAAGCACTTAATTGTGGTATCAAAGTAAAAAAATATTATAGGGAATCATCTTGTTATTCCCAAAGAGACTAGGAGAAAGGTTGGAATGAGTGTGAATATGCACCCATCAGTTACTTTACTTGGTGGATCTAAAGATGAAACTATTGCAGCTCTTCCTGTTATTGAATTTAATCAAGAAAGTTGATGGGTTTGAGATGGTGAAGTACCTTTAGGAGATGAAACATTTCTTTGGCATGACTAGAGATGGTGTTAATGTTGCTCCATCCTTGAAAAAGGCCAACACTACAATTGTTGTGGTTGATGCAAATAATGTTGCTAGAAGTGCATCTTATATTTGTAGGGCCTCTCTTTCTATGTACTTATTTAAATATGTATTTATCTTTTAAATCCTTTATAGTATATTTGAATAGATATATGAACTCGACAAGGAAATGGTAGGGCAAAATGTTATTATTCTTGCTAGAAACCATGTAAACTACATTGTGATAATTATGGCTATCTTACATATAATTGTTTGATGATTGTTACAATAATATAACTTAATACTTACCCTCTTTTGAATCAGTAGAAATTCTAAGAGAAGATTATAAACTCACTATAAGTTCCCTTAAGTAGCTAAATTTTAAATATTATAGTAAATTTTAATGTGTTAAGGTTGTTAGGGTATGGGGTACAAGAATTTATACTTATGTATTTGGATGCTCAGTTATTCGGGTGCTTAACATTATGGTTTAAACCATAAGCATGCATGTGTTCTCTAGGATACATCTGCATAACTAGGTGATAGAAGTTATGGAATTATATGATTATGATGATGGATATGAATTAAGGTTTTATGGTTTAGGTTTTCTAATGGAAATTGATATCAGTTGATACATTCATTTTTTGATACCATGTGATTCAAACTTGCTGCATCATTGATTGTTTAAACATCAATTTATACTAATGATGCTATGTGGTATTTTAACTTATGATGATGATGTTATTTATGGTACCTTGATTATTATGTTATATTCATTCAAATAGTTTAGTATGCTTTATTGATGGTTTTTATTATGTCTAGGTATATGCATGCATTATGATGATGATTTCAGTATTTTAATTTGAATTTATGAATATGTTATGATATTTCAATCATGCAATCAATTATGTGTTATCAGGTACAAAAATGGAAAATTTTATTAAAATGAGAATGTAGAATGTTCAATCAATTGATTAAGTAATTTGATTTATATATACATGTGATTTTATGAAGCTACTAATATTCAATTGAGTGTGTAGGAAAGTTGCCATAGAAAGTATCAGAGAAACAATAACCAACCATATGTGCAAACTATAAAGCCAAGGTTGAAATGAAGAGATTCAAACCTCATTATTAAGTGATTTAATTCATGGTCGTAATTTGTATATATGTATTAGGTGTTTCATATGTAATTAGTGGCATCTCAAATGTTGTGTAATGTGATTTTATAGTGTCACTTGACACTTGTCATGTGTATGTGTAACTACATGTTTACTAAGGTTGGCAATGTAATCCTAAACCAAATTGACTTATTAGGAACCTAATTAAACCCCTTTGATTAAAGATACTTGTAAAGTCCCACTAATTAGGTCATTTGGATTCAAATTTTTTTAGTCACTTCTAGAGGCCCTAAAGTGGTCCTAGGTGCCAATTTCAATGAAATCTAAGTTCCTAAGTGTTAGGGGTAGGGTTAGGGATATTTTTGACACTACTAGAACCCCCTAGTGGCCTTGGTGACCCTTTAAATATCTCATTTACCACATGTTTCGAAAATTGAGTCACCTCTTGACTTTCCCCAAACCCATACTCCTTTCTAATATTTCATTTATGATAGTGTACATGATGATGGCTAAGGGAATTACGGTCAAATCTAAATTTATCCCTAGTTCGCGGGTGGATTTTAGAGGCCCTTTATGGAGTTAAACGGTGTTAACCCACTCTCTACTTTTAAAGACATTAGGGTTTTGGATTGAAGGAAGAAAAAGTGATTGGGCTCTTCTCAAGCACCATTTTACCTTAACACTTGTGAAGTTTGGTCACCTCCATTTCCATGGAAATCTTGTTCTTACTTGCTGATAGATTAATATGTTATTTAATTCGCTTGCATGTATGCTACATGTATTTTGTGTTGATGTAATGTAAGGGGATGGTTTTTTTTTTTTTTGATTTCATTCTTATTGCATTAATCCTTTGATTAAGTATGAGGAAATTTGTGAAGGGTGTAATGGCATTACTCACCCTTAGATAGGGAAAAAGTGGCCAACTATGGGGAAAGAGGTTAATTGGACTCCATGGAAGTGTAGATTCTCTTCTCATGGAGAGAAGAGGGAAGAAATGCAAGGTGTATGGGCCCTTACATGCCAATGTTATTGATCTTGTTTTGGGGGAGATAAGGGAGAAGAAAGTATGGAAATTTTATGTGAATTCTAGCCTTGGAAGAGGCATGTTTATTATATGTTTTACAATTGGCATCTCCTATATGGTAGTCCTCCTTCACCCCTTTGTCATGGGTTCAAGGTGATTCTATTATGTAAGCCTTGGATGGGTGTTAATTGATGTAATTATGTTATTGTGGATTGGACTTGATTGTCACTTGATTGGTTATGGTTTCTCCTAGCTCAGTGGGTGGTCTCTTTGAGACCTAGGATGGGAGGTGAGCCCTCCATGGTTGTTTTATGTGTATTTTCAGATTTTGGATAGCTTCTTATGATGAAGAAAACTTGGATTTAAAGCCTTGATGGTGTTCTAGAGTCATTATGTTTGGAGGCTTCTCCATTGTAATACCTTCTTATTTCATCTTACATTCATGAAATAGAGATAGACTTGTAACTTGATAAAAAAAAATATGAAATAGATTCAATGTTGTAAATTTCATAATTTGATAAGAGAAATGAATTTATTGTATGAAAATTGCATGTTGTGTGACAATTCTTCAAATGATTTTCAATTCATTCGTGATCTTGATACATTGTTTTAATACAATTTAGAGTTGATTATTCCATAAATTGCTCATTGAAATATTGGAATTCAATAATTTTAGAAAGAGTATGATATTAGTAAAATCTTGATTTTGAAAGAGATATTTAAATTTAATTTAGTATAAGTTCTTCCCAAGTTCATGATTCAAAACAAATGTTTTAATGGACACATTATTCAATAGTTGCACCTAAATTTAACCTAATGGATAATGGTAAGATAATTTATATATATTGAAATCCAATCTAGAATACATATATATCACTTCAACAACCTCCTAAAATAATAGAAAATGCACCTAAATACTATTAGAGTAAAGTGTTAATTTAATTTCATTTATTAAATTACCTTTACTCCCTTCTTAAGATTTCACTCTATGCACTTTGCATTTCCATTTAATAATTAATTAGTAATTATTTAATTTCATTTACCTATTAGGGTTTCCCATTTAGGTTTTTTATCTCCTTCTATAAGGTTTGATCTGTTGTAATTAGTCCCATCCTATTCATTTTCTATAATACAGTTTGCATATTCTCAGAGCAAAACCCTTGGCTCTTCTTTGCTTTTTCTTTTCTGTGACAAGTTTTTACATGCAAGTATTCTTTGGGCTTTGTGGATTTGTATTGCTCAAATCCTTCATGGTATTTGACTTGGAACTATTGTAGCTTGTTCAGTATTTGGAGAAAAAGAAGAATGGGGGTTTGACAGAATAGATCTGGAATTTTTCAGGTATTTTCTATGAAAATAGGGGTGTCTCTAATTTTTGGACCACTTTGAGGCAAAAAAAAATCTCACAATTAGATTTAGGAGGTGTCAAAACCCTTATTTTCATATGAATTTTCTCAATTTTGGGGAACACTAACCTAGGAGGCAAAAAAAATTACATACTAGGGTCATACAACCTCTGGCATGCAAAAGAAGATGAAAAAATACAAAAAAATCACAGAGAAAACCACATTTTTTTGTGTATTTGTGGTTAAGGTTTTTACCACAATAGTTAGCTAACCATTGGTAGTTTTTGTACCCACTAGCAATTAACACTTGCAATGGTCTCTCTCATAGCAGTGCTCCTCCACGTGACCACCATTGTAGCTTTGCACGGCCACCTTTCCTCCACCACCATCAACCATCATCGTTGACTTCCTGCCTATAGCACCACCACTCTCTAGCCACCAACATGCCACCACCACACCATCGTGGTGGTACAACTTTATTTATTCATTTATTTTTATAAATAAATAATTTTTTTGTTTCTCATTCTAGGAGCCCTGTCAATTTTTGGCGATATCTTGAGCATACGGGGGTATTTTTTCAATCCAAAAGAAGCATCAAAAAGCTGAGTCAAAGAGGGAGAAAATGGTGTGGGTTTTTTTTGGAATTTTTTCTAGTTTGGTATCTATTTTTGTGTTAGAATTCTATTGATGTCTTCCATCTTCTAAGGGCATAACTTGTTTGTTATAGATCTATTTTTCAATCCAGAAAAAGCTTCAGAAAACTCTTCTTAAAAACTTTCCAGATTCTCTATCATTTTACCAAAATTTTATACCATCTATTTTTTGTTCACATCTAATTTTTTTTCTCTTTTCTCATTTGCTCATTCCTTTTGCAATTAGGGGTTCAATTTTTTGCATTGTGGGGGTATTTTTATATTCCTTTCTATTATAATATCAGCTTATTAGAACACTTCAAAACCTCTTTTTAGAAAAATGGTTGAGACCTCTTCTTTTTAGTACTTCTACACCCATATAACTATTATACACAGAAATCCCATATGTAGTGGCTTCTCCATTCAAAGGGTGTGTGATCTTGTCTAGATACAGTGCAGCCAATTTTTTTAGAGTCAATACTAGACTTTAGATTGAGGAAAATCTTACTTCTCTTGAACCTAGTGCTTTCCCCTCTATTAAGGACTATCTTATGAGGTTCAAATAGCAGAGGAATTTTTTACAAGGATGTGGGAAAGAGAAGACAGATAAGGAGTGCACCTACTTGATTCTCTCCAAGCTTCAAGGAAAGTTTTAGATTTTCTCTTCTATGTTCCATCCCATTATGGATGCCTTGGGTGCCAAATTTTTTATGCCCACTTTTGAGGTTTTTTTGATTGATTGACTAGAGATCAATCCAAGATTACACAAATGAATATTATCACTAGTTCAAAGACATAGGCATGGGTTTCTTAGACATCTATAGGGAAGCTGAAGCCTAAACCAAAGCACAAGTTAGATCCAACAAGTAGTAAGAGTTCCTCCAAGCCTACTCCTAAATTAGATGCTCAAAAAGCCTCTCAGAATGGTAAATCTTTTAAGTCTAGTGAGTCTTCCTCCAAGAATAAGTACATATGTGATCCTTGCAATTTTGAGAAGGACATCTATTATCTAGGTGCTGGAAATGTCTTGAGGCTTTAGAGGAGGCCATGCAACAACATAGTATTGCTTCTTTGAAACCACCACCTCCTCCTTCAAGGAAAGCACATGCTCTTTGGACATGAGCATTGTTTTCTACAACTACTTGGATTCTTGATTCTAGAGCTTCACACCATATGACACAGTCACATGATTTATTTACCTCACTTGCTCAGAGTGTTACTACATAGATTAAAGTTGTTGATTATACATAGCTTTCAATCACAGGTTTAGGAACTATATCTTTAGAAGGTGCTTATTCACTATAGGATGTTCTCTTGGTTCCTACTATTTCTATGAACCTCCTATATTTCTTTCACATTTGTCATTCTACCTCTAGAAAGATAGTTGAGTTCTCACCATATGATGTGGTTATTCAAGACCTCCATGGTCCTAACTTGGTTATTTCTCTAGGGAGTGTTGATCTTTAGTCTCATTTATATCAGTTTGATAGCTTTGAGAGATTTGATTATGCTAGTGTTTCTTTCATTTTTCATGTAGACATAGTGAGCAAGCTTTGGCATGAGCATTTTGGCCATGTAAACTATAGATATCTACAACATATGAGTACACAGGAGCTATTAATTGAGCTAGCACACATCTCTTGTACTAATGGTGTGTGTCAAGGTTGTGCATTTGGAAAACATCACAGAGATCCATTTCCAATAGGTAGATCCACATGTGTTAAGGCACCATTGGAGTTGATACATAGTGATCTTATGTCATTTCTTGCTCCATCATTTTTAGGTGCTCAATATGTGCTCATCTTCATAGATAACTTCTCTTGACACACATGTTTGTACTTTTTGAAGTACAAGCCTGATGTCTTTGATTCATTTTGAATCTTTAAGACATTTGTAGAGAAGCATTTTATTCTTTCTATTAGGTCTATATGCACTAAAATGGGGGGAATATGTAAATTAATCTTTCAGGGATTTTTGCATTGAGCATGGTTTATAGCATTAGCTCACGGTTCACCATACCCCTTAGTAGAATGGGTTGTAGAAAGAAATAATAGGACATTATGGGAGATGGCCAATTGTATGATATAGTCTCAAGCTATGAGTTCTTCATTTTGGGATGAGGCTATCAATTACGCCAATTATATTTAGAATTAGATGCCTTGCAAGGCATTGCAACCCTTGAGTCCTAAGGAGGCTTGGACTCGTGCCAAGCCCGATGTTTCTACTTTCTGCATTTTTGTAGTGAGGCAAAGTCATGGAGAAGAAGAGCTGACCACTCATATTTGTTTGCTATTGATCTGATTTTAGAGATGTCTTGTTTTGGTGAGATGTTTAGTTTGATGAGCATTATTCTCGGATGGACCTACCATCACCAACTTCTTCCACACTACCCAGTACTTCCTCTACTACTCGATAGGGTTATGCATCCTCTAAGGAAGATCTTGATATTGATCCCCCTTCACCACCTCCACTAGTTGTTTAGTGAGTTCCCAAGTGGGTTTGTGATATTGTTGATGTAGTTGGACCTTAGATAGGGTATCCTACAGATGCTTGTCACACTCGTACTTAGATTGCAATTACTACCCTCTTGAGTCATGTCATTTTAGATGATACATAGAGTTTTTCACAAGTCATAGAACACTTGGAATGGGATAGGGCTATTGATAAGGAGTACTCTTCTTTGAGGAAGAATCACACATGGGATCTTTTTCCTCTTTCAAAAGGAAGAAAGTTGGTTCAATGCTAGTGGGTGTATCATACGAAGTATGTTGTAGATGGTTCTATTGATACGTACAAGGCATGTCTTGTTACAAATGTTTTTTCATAGGTTACTCTGAGCCCTTTGCCCCTATTGCCAAGATGAATTTTTTTCACCTTGTACTCTCTCTTGTAGCATCATAGGGATAGAAAATTTATCAAATGGATGTGAAGAGTCCCTTTTTGCATGGAGACCTTCATGAGGAGATCTATATGGAGCAGCCTCATAGTTATGTGTAGGACTCATCATTATTATGCAGGCTTTGAAGGTCTTTATATGGTCTCAAATAGGCCCATAGGGCTTGTTATGAGAAGATGGATTCCTTCTTTCTTGCACTAGTACATTAGGCCCCCATTTTAAACCAAAATTTTTGACCAAAGGCCTATTTGGGTTGTTAAATTCTTTTGTTTTGAAAAAATGGGCCCGATATGCTCGAAATTTTGACCAAATTTTGACTATGGTAAAATTGTTTAAATTTTGACCTTCAGAACATAAGAAAAAGGTCATGGCAATGTTAATTTTGTTTTGGGGTGCACTGTGACTGCAATGGGCGGGAGTTTGGTGCAGGGTCAACAGGAGAGGAGAAAGGAGGTAAGAATCAGGTCATTAGATATCATTCCAAATTTTTTATCTATCAAAAAATTGCAGAGGTGGATTCCAAAGCTATTCAATGCTTTTAAATTTTCTCTTTCTCTTCTACTCATCGCAATTTAAAAAATAGAGCCACTATTAATTCTTTCAGGTGACAAAGTTGTTTTATAGATGATGTTTAGGTTCAAGGTTGGCATTGTTGGAAATGAGAATGGAGTAACTGAGAGGGGGAGGGGGTGAATCAATTATCACAAAAACATTTCACAGTCCCTTAGATGTCTAAAAGCTTGATCTTAGTTACAAATTACTGAAACTTGATAATGCAGCAAATAATAGTAATTATTAAGAACTGATAACCAAAAACAATTCAGCAATCATGAACACTAGAGACACCAGATTTAACGTGGAAACCCAATATGGGAAAACCACCAATGTAACTAGATATTGTTTTTCACTCTTCTGAAGTGAGCCCTATTAGGAGCCAACCCTGTTAAAGGTTACAAAACACACTGTTAGGTGTGACCCTGTTAGAGGATTTAATCACCCTGTTAGGAGTGGCCTTGCTAGAGGTCTTTAGAACAATTCAACTGAACTATCACCTTTTTAGAGGATTTATAGAATGGTTGTTAAACCAACTCTATTAAGATATTTTGAATTCATTGTTACAATGGTTAGAAAGCAACAATGAAGTGATCTGATACAATATGCAACTTATCTTTTCTGATTACAGATCTCTGTTATTCTTGACCTAATCCTTACTGATCAAATAAAACTTTTTAGCTCCTTCAACGCATCTGATCCTTCATCAGACTTTTCTCAACATTTGCCTTTTCATTTCATACTATAATGCACCTTCATAGCTTTTCACACTACTATTTTGATTTACAACTTGAGTGACCATATATACCTTTCAGATTATCTTAGTCGGCTCAAATCACTGACCAATAATCAAACAAATACAATAGTCAGCTAAAATTACAAACTAACAAATCCCTTTACTAGCCGACCATGCTCGGTTAATACTGTTTAGAAAATAATTCCTGTGTTAACCAACTGAGCTCGGTTAATATAGTGAACTTCGTGACAACCCTTCAATAGTCGAGAGAACTCAGTAAGTACTAAGTTTCCATAGATGACCGAGTGAGCTCAGTGGAAATTGTCTTTGCCAAATTCATTTGTTGATCGAGTGATCTTGGTTAACACTGTTTGCCTCATTTTTGTCGATAACCGAGTGAGCTCAGTTAACACTTGTCTGCCTTATTTTCTTTGATGACTGAGTAAGCTCGGTTAACACTTGTCTACCTTATTTTCTTTGATGACCAAGTAAGCTCGGTTAATACTGACTGCTTCATTTTCTTCGATGACCGAGTGAGCTCAGTTGACACTATCTGCCTCATTTTCTTCGATGACCGAGTGAGCTCGGTTGACACTATCTACCTCATTTTCTTCGATGATCGAGTGAGCTCGGTTGACACTGTAGCTGAGCTCAGTTAGCTGAGACTAATAACTAATATGACATTTTTGTGACATTAAGGACAAAATTATCCAACAATCTCCCTCTTTGGCATTGATGACAACACAACATATCATAATAGACTAAAATTTTGAAATAAGTCCAACAAGATAACATACTTCTCCCTCTTTTAAGGAACTTCATAGCAAATTTTTTCAAATTTCAAAAATTTCAAAAGGATATGATAGTAGATCTCTCCCTCTTTGACAATACATGCCAAAGATAACAGAAGTAAAGTGAATTGCAATGTACCTTTACTACTTATTCATATGCAATGATTTTTGATTAAACTGCATCAACGGATAGATCTTTAATCTTATATGTGTTGATGCATCACTAAAAATTGTTTTAGTGAACTTCAGATAGGGGAATAACCCCTAACTTACCTCTAAGATACAAAAATGCATCCTTAGATAAGGGCTTTGTGAATATATCGGCAATTTGTTCCTTTGTGTGAACATATTCCAATCTGATCTCCTTGTCTTGCACCAATTCTCTGACAAAATGATATTTGATTGCAATATGCTTGGTCTTGGAATGCATCACTGGATTCTAGGATATGTTGATTGCACTAGTATTGTCACAGAACATAGCAACTGGTTCTTTGATTTCCATCTTCATTCCTTGTAATAACTGCTTAAACCAAACAATGTTGGAACAGTTTACTGCTGCAGCAACATACTCTGCCTCTACTATAGATTGGGATGTACAATTTTTCTTTTTTCTTGTCCAAGAAACCAATCTCTTTCCAAGAAAGAATGCTCCTCCACTTGTGCTTTTTTTGTCATCAAGATTCCCTGCCCAATCAGCATCAGTAAAAACTTTCAAATCCAAATTACCTCCAAATTTGTACCATAGTCCATAATCTTTAGTTCCTTTCAAATATCTCATTATTCTCTTGATTTCCATTAGGTGAGTTTCTCTTGGTTTTGTTGAAAATTTTGCAACAATACCAACTGCAAGAGCAATATCTGGCCTGGTATGAACTACATACTGCAACTTTCCAATCATATATCTATATAATGTTTGATCTACTTCTTTGGATTCATCATCTTTGGTAAGTTTCAATCCAGTACACATAGGAGTTCCAACAAGTTTACAGTCCTCCATACCAAACTTTTTTAATATCTTCTTGATGTATTTTGATTGAGTAATGAAGATGCCATTCTTATTTTGTTGAATTTCAAGACCAACAAAGAATTTTATTTCACCAAACATATACATTTCAAATTCCTTGTTCATTTTTTCTAAAAATTCTTTGCAAAGATCATCATTCCCTGTGAAAACAGTATCATCTACAAATATTTCTGCCAAGACAATCTTATTATCTGGTCCTTCCTTTATATAGAGGCTACTATTATCATTAGTTCTTTGAAAACCAATCTGAATAAGATAGTTATGCAATCTTTCATACCATGCTCTAGGGGCTTGTTTCAGACCATACAGTGCCTTGTGTAATTTGCAGACCATGTCCCTTTTATCTGGATCGACAAACCCTTCAGGTTGTTCAATGTAAACCTCTTCATCCAGTAGTCCATTGAGGAATGCTGACTTGACATCCATCTGATAAACTTTGAATCCTTTGTGAGCAGCATATGCAAGTAAGGTTCTAACTCCTTCCAATCTTGCAACAGGAGCAAAAGTTTCCCCATAATCTATGCCTTCTTCTTGAGAGTATCCTTTGCATACCAATCTAGCTTTGTTTCTAGATACCTTACCATCTTCAATCAACTTGTTTCTGAATACCCACTTGGTTCCAATTATATTCTTATCTTTAGGCCTGGGTACAAGAGTCCATGTCTTGTTCTTCTCTATCTGTTCTATTTCCTCATTCATTGCCTCAATCCAACTATCATTTGCCAGTGCATCTTTAATACTTCTAGGTTCAAAATCAGTAAGTAAACAAGTATTTTTCAACTTACTTCTTGTCAAGGTTCCTTCAGATTTGTCTCCAATGATCTGATCTAGTGTATGATGTCTTCTGACATATTTAGCTAATACAGGTTCTTTACCTCTTGAATGAGTTTCATTGATATATGCTTGTGCTTCAATTTCATGTTCTGTCTGTTCTGGCTTGATTGCTTTAGACTCGGTAGACACTTGCTCGGTAGTGTCTGAATATTGTTGTGGCTCAGTTTGAACTATTTGCATCTTGGTTACTGAAGACTCAGGAGTTGAGGATTCTTGAGTGAACGGTATACTTGGTATAGTGTCTGGTTTAATGTAAACAAATCTCTTGTAGTCTTCAGGTATCTTTTTGCTTTCTTCTTCTGATTTGTCTGCAAACTCATCAACTTTCACATGTGCACTTTCTATGACTTTGTGAGTGGATAGATTTAAACATCTATATGCTTTGCTTTTGCAAGAATATCCCAAAAATATTCCTTCATCACCTTTTACATCAAATTTTCCTTTTCTAGATTCTTTCAAAATATAACATTTGCTTCCAAATACTTTCAGATAACTTACATTGGGTTTGTAGCCATACCATAATTCATAGGGAGTCTTGAATGAGTCCTTCTTTAACTATACTCAATTTAAGATATGAACTACAGTGCTGATGGATTCTTTCCAGTATTTGATAGCAATGTTTTTTTTTATCATCAGGGTTCTTGCACAATCCATAATGGATTGGTTTCTTCTTTCAGCTATTCCATTTTGTTCTGGAGTTCCTGGTGTTGAAACCTATCTTTTAATACCTCTTTCAATGCAGAAGTTATTGAATTCATGTGAAATGAATTCACCACCTCTGTCTGACCTTAAACATTTCAGCCTTTTCCCTATTTCTTTTTCTACTCTTGCCAAATACCATTTGAATTTCTCAAATGCTTCTAATTTATTCCTTAGATACATGACAGTCATCCTTCTTGAATAGTCATCAACAAAAAGAATGAAAAACTTGTCTCCAGTATAGCTTTCTATTCCAATGGATCCACATAAATCAATATGCACAATTTCTAATATATCTTCAGACTGATAGTTTTTACCTTTAAAACTAGTCTTTCCCATTTTACCAATCTAAAAATTCTTGCATAGACCAACCTCAGGTTTCTTAATGTTAGGAATGCCTCTTACTTTCTTGAATTTTCTTATTTTTACCAAATTATCAAAATTGACATGACACAACCTTTTATGCCATAACCAACTCTCTTCAATTTGAGCAATAAAACATGAGCATTTACCAAGTTCTAGATAGAACAAGTTACCTTTAGTTTGGGTGCCAGATCCTATCAGTTTTCCTTGTTCATTCAACAGTCTTGCCTTTCCATGCATGAATTCCACCTTGAATCCAGTATTTAGTAACTGTGCAACACTTAGCAAATTATGTTTGAGACCTTCAACCCAATAGGCATTATTACATATAAGTTCTTTGGATAGACAGATTCTTCCTCTTCCTTTTATGAAATGAGGTTCATTATTACCAAACCTTACACCGCCACCATCATAGTCTTCAAACTGATCAAACTTAGTTTTATCACCAGTCATATGATGTGAGCAACCACTATCTATAATCCATGTATCATTCTTACTTACATGAGAGATAAGAGTCATTTTATCTTCGTCATCACTGTCACAGTCATCTTTAACAGCAATATAAACAATTTCATCCTCACTATTATCAGAATCCTTAGAATTTTCAGCCATGAAACATGATTTCTTACCTTTGTTCTTGGATGATTTAAAGTCTTTCTTGCCATTCCATTTATGATCTTTCTTTTCATCATTATTTTTCTTGTTTGGGCACCTTGCTGCAATATGACCAATTTCATCACAAGAAAAATAGATTAGAGGAACTTTACCTTTGTATTTTCCTCTGCCTCTACAATATTTCCTTGCTAGTAGAGCTTCAATCACTTCAAGATCACTGTGTGAACTTTGGCTTGATTCATTTGCACTTTCTGACTGTGATTCTATCTTCTTTTTATTTTTCTCTTTGAGTGAGAGCTTGGCTTGAAATGCTGATTCAATATTTTTGGAGGCTGGAACATAGTTGTCAAAGTTATCTAGTTCAAATGCAGTTAGTCTTCCGACTATGGCCTCAAGATTTATCTTATGATTTGCTTCACACCTTCTTTCCTGAATTGTAGAGACTCTGATTGCATAAATGGGAAGCAAGGTTCTGAGAACTTTTCTTACAACTGTTTCTCCTTTGATGTCACCTCCAGCTGCCCTAATTGCACTTACACATGCTTTAACTCTTTCAACATACTTTGCAATGTTTTCATCCTCTCTCATCTTCATTTGATCAAATTGTCCTCTTAGACTTTCTGCTTTTTCTCTTCTCACATTATCATCTCATCCATAGATCTCTTTTAGCTTGTTCCACATGTCAAAGGCAGTTTTGCAGTCCTTAATGTCATCAAATTCTTCATAGTTGAGAGCAGATGCTATATCTATCATCATATTGTTGTGAGTCTTCTTTTCAGCAATATCATTAACTGACAATGTGCCAGAAGGTTCTTCATATTCTTGTTCAAGGTATTTCAATCCAGTATCACCAACAGTAGCCAGATGAAGTTTCATCAATCCTTGCCATGCTGAGAAGTTGTCTCTGTTAAGTTTTGGAATTTCTCTTTTGTAAGACATCTTGATCTTTGGCTTAGATCCTTGAAATCTTTTCCTGCAAGCACCAAAAGCTCTGATACCAATTGTTGGAAATGAGAATGGAGTAACTGAGAGGGGGAGGGGGTGAATCAATTATCACAAAAACATTTCACAGTCCCTTAGATGTCTAAAATCTTGATCTTAGTTACAAATTACTGAAACTTGATAATGCAGCAAATAATAGTAATTATTAAGAACTGATAACCAAAAACAATTCAGCAATCATGAACACTAGAGACACCAGATTTAACGTGGAAACCCAATATGGGAAAAATCACCAATGTAACTAGATACTGTTTTTCACTCTTCTGAAGTGAGCCCTGTTAGGAGCCAACCCTATTAAAGGTTACAAAACACACTGTTAGGTGTGACCCTGTTAGAGGATTTAATCACCCTGTTAGGAGTGGCCTTGCTAGAGGTCTTTAGAAAAATTCAACTGAACTATCACCTTGTTAGAGGATTTATAGAATGGTTGTTAAACCAACTCTGTTAAGTGATTTTGAATTCACTGTTACAATGGTTAGAAAGCAACAATGAAGTGATTTGTTACAATATGCAACTTATCTTGTTTGATTACAGATCTCTGTTATTCTTGACCAAATCCTTATTGATCAAATACAACTTTTCAGCTCCTTCAACGCATCTAATCCTTCATCAAACTTTTCTCAACATTCGCCTTTTCATTTCATACTATAATGCACCTTCATAGCTTTTCACACTACTGGTTTGATTTACAACTTGAGTGACCATATATACCTTTCAGATTATCTTAGTCAGCTCAAATCACTGACCAATAATCAAACAAATACAATAGTCGGCTAAAATTACAAACTAACAAATCCCTTTACTGGCTGACCCTGCTTGGTTAATACTGTTCAGAAAATAATTCTTGTGTTAACTGACTGAGCTCGGTTAATACAATGAACTCTGTGACAACCCTTCAATCGTCGGGAGAACTCGATAAGTACTGAGTTTCCATAGATGACCGAGTGAGCTCGGTGGAAACTATCTTTGCCAAATTCCTTTGTTGACTGAGTGATCTTGGTTAACACTGTCTGCCTCATTTTTGTCGATAATCGAGTGAGCTCGGTTAACACTTGTCTGCCTTATTTTCTTTGATGACCGAGTAAGCTCGATTAACACTTTTCTGCCTTATTTTCTTTGATGACCAAGTAAGCTCAGTTAATACTGACTACTTCATTTTCTTTGATGACCGAGTGAGCTCGATTGACACTATCTGCCTCATTTTCTTCGATGATCGAGTGAGCTCGGTTGACACTATCTGCCTCATTTTCTTTGATGACCGAGTGAGCTCGGTTGACACTGTAGCTGAGCTCAGTTAGCTAAGACTAATAACTGATATGACATTTGTGTGACATTAAGGACAACATTATCCAACAATCTCCCTCTTTGGCATTGATGGCGACACAACATGTCATAACAGACTAAAATTTTGAAATAAGTCCAACAAGATAACAGACTTCTCCCTCTTTTAAGGAACTTCATAGCAGATTTTTCAAATTTCACAAATTTTAGAAGGATATGACAGTAGATCTCTCCCTCTTTGACAACACATGCCAAAGATAACAGAAGTAAAGTGAATTGTAATGTACCTTTAGTACTGATTCATATGTAATGATTTCTGATTAAACTACATCAATAGATAGATCTTTAATCTTATATGCATTGATGCATCACTAAAACTTGTTTTAGTGAACTTTAGATAGGGAAATAACCCCTAACTTACCTCTAAGATACAAAAATGCATCCTTAGATAAGGGCTTTGTGAATATATCGACAATTTGTTCCTTTGTGTGAACATATTCCAATCTGATCTCCTTGTCTTGCACCAATTCTCTAACAAAATGATATTTGATTGCAATATGCTTGGTCTTGGAATGCATCACTGGATTCTTGGATATGTTGATTGCACTAGTATTGTCACTCAATCTTTGAGAGGATTGATATATTGTAGGACATCTGTATCTGCATTCCTTTCCTCTTCATTCTAGTAGTTTATTTTCATCTTTCTATATGGCTTGCATCCACAACATGACCTTGTTGAGTTAGGAGTCTTTTTCACTACTTTATTTAAAGAAGAAAGGAAGCTTAGCTTGCAAGTTTTCAAAAGAACTTCATTGTAGAGTTTGGAGCCCCAGCAATGTAAATACTATGAGGAAATTATACAAGATGCATTGTTATAAGTTATACAAGGTTTCCTGGTGTAATCTAGAAGTACCATTTTAAGGAACTATTTCTCCAAAATAGAAAATGTAATGTAGTGATTCTAGCAGATGACGTGTAGATGGGTATGCTTGTGTGGGAGAAAAAAGAAGAAGAAAAGAAGCAATTTTCTTTATCATCTCTGGCTAAAGACATAGCTCATACTCTTGAAGCTATGTTATATTCTCTCATAGATAGTCTTGCTATAAATAATTATTCATTTTTTTCCCTCATGCTTGTGCTTTGAATGATTAGGAGTAGCATGTATCTTGTTGGTGTTTCAAACTGCTAAAACTATCAAGCAACAAAATGCTTAATATCACAATGAAATGACTCACACAATCTAGGGATTAGCCAATTCCCAATATCAACTATATGAATGAATCACTATAACCCAACTTCAACAAAACCAAATGATGGTTTCCTACTCTTCTGGCTCTACTAAACCAAGGTGGGTATACCTAGGGATAATTCTAATGCAACTATGTATGAAATTATCTTAGTTACATTCTAATTCTCATCTGTTACCTTCACATATATACACAGCTCACTTCAATTCTTCAATGCTCTCAAACTTATACACATCTCTTATCAACAGATCTAGTCATAATTCTCCTAAAATTTACAAATATTCTTGGAAATAACAGCTACCTAAGACTTAGGAATTAGATATAAATGAGTTGAGACCAGCATTTATAATTCTTGAATAGGATTGAAATAATTTTGATTTTATAAGATGACTTGATATGCAGTAGCAGAATTCATCCTTGTTTACTTCTGATTTATAGGACCAGTGCCTTATTCATTGGGAAGGAAATTGACTATTGGTGAGAGATCTAATTCAAATAACTTGTATAAGAATTTGTTAGGAATAAGGTGTCTCGACCTTGTATAATTCATATTCTTATTATTTGTTTTGTAAAATGTATTTCTTGCAAATAATGTTGATGTGTCGACATCTTGAATTATGTGTAAGGAGATCGTGAATAAAATGGTTATGACAGATTCCTATGACGCGTAAGAGCTATGTTAGGAAGATTCAATGATAGGTGAAGACATGTGGCAACTAAAATATTTGAGTACTATACACTCTACCCCAATAGTGGGGTTCAAAAAAAATTTTGGGGTTCCTATTTTCTCGGAGAATGGTAAAACCCTAATATGGTTTACCTTTGGGAGTAGCTCTAAAGTGAAGCACATGTTATAAGCATTTTTAGGGTTGCAAAAAGATGTGATGCATGAGAGTGTATTGTTGGTACTGTGAGTTGCTATTGGAGTCTTTTTTTGTTGCTGTTGAGCTTGCACTGCAAGTGTAATGTAACTTTTTGTTGAAGATAATACATTGTACAGGTTCTGAAGGGGTGGAGTTGTTTTATCGAAAGGTTTTTCCCCACCAAAAAATCTTTGTGTTATGTGTTTCTCTCTCTATCTATTTTATGTATGCATGGTTTGCTACAATATTGTTGTTTACATGATATTGAATATGTAAGTGTAGAAGATTTTAATAGGATTCACATCATACTTTCCTTATGAGATTAGTGTAGGAAGCTGTTTTCGCACCTGAGTTTCCTTACAAGTGGTATCAGAGCTTGATCAAATTTTGATCCTAATTGTTGGGTAGGGTTTTTTGAGCTAATCTCAAGTTGAGTGGGAGTCTTGTGCAAAGCATCCTGAATCTTATTTGCAGATTCTGAAGGTGAGTTCATCATATGGAAGAATGGAGGTGGAGAAATTTAATGGCACTAATTTTGAGTTGTGGAAACTCAAGATGGAAGACATGTTGGAAGATCGTGACCTATGGGAAGTGACTACAAGCACTACAAGACCAGAAACTATAGCCCAAGCAGATTGGGATATCAAAGACTGTAAAGCTAAGCGTCTCATAAGACTCTATTTAACCGATGTAGTCCTTCTGAATGTTTTAGATGAGAAAACTGCATATAGTTTATGGGAGAGACTTGGGGCCGTGTATCAGGCCAAATCTTTGGTGAACAAGTTGTTCCTGAGGAATAAGTTGTATTCTCTATGAATGGAGGAAGGTGGATCCTTAACAGATCATTTAAATGCATTTAATCTATTGGCTGCATAGTTGACATCAGCTGGTGTCAAGTTAGAGGAGGAGGATCGTTGCTACACACTTTTATGTGCTTATCAAATTCATGGGACCATCTTGTGATGGCTCTTGGAAGCACATTAGTCACCTTCAAAATGGATGATGTGGTGTCTTCACTGCTATTAGAGGAGATGCAGAGAAAGGCTTTCGTTTCAAAAAAAGAAGCCCTTGTTGTTCGTGGGAGATCCACAAAAAGAGGAAAGAAAAATGATAATAAGTCTAATAATAAGGGTAGATCCAAATCTTGTGGGAAGTCAAAGACTTCCAATAAGTCCAAGGAAAAATGTTGGAATTGTGATAAGACTGGGCACTTCCATAAAGACTATAAAGAGCCTAAGAAGAAGAAGAAAGCCTCAAATTTTGGTTCTGAAAAATCTCAAGAAGATGGCGATGCATTCATCGTAGCTTTGGTAGCCCATGCATCTGATGATGTGTGGTTGGTTGACTCGGGTGCATCTTTTCACATGACCTCTCATCGAACCTGGTTCCAAGATATGAAGAGTTCGATGGTGGAAAGGTGTACTTGGGTGATGATTCTCGCCTAAAGATAGTTGGACACAGAAGGGTCACTATCAAATTTCCTGATGGACGAGTGAAGGGAATCAATGGAGTTATGCACATTCCAAGTTTGGCACAAAACCTATTATCTGTAAGTATGCTGAATGATGTAGGTGTGCAAGTTGTTTTTTCTAAATATGGATGTAAGATGATGAGAGGAGCTATGGTGCTTGCTAAGGGTACTAGGAGAGGTACTTTGTTTCAGCTTGATGCATACATTTCTCAATGTAATAGTTCTTTTGTTTCAAAGAAGAGAGCAGCTATCACTTCATCCCCACCATCTGAACAAGTAGTAAAGAAGACTGTGGTTAGTGGTTTTGATGGTAGTGAAACAAGTGTACCTAAGGGTGCAAACACTTTGGAAGGAAAGCTTCCTGTAGAAAAGACAATGTTGTGACATATGAGATTTGGCCACATTGGTGAGAAGGGTCTCAGAACCCTGAAAAATAAAAATCTCATTGAGGGGTTAAATGATTGCAATCTCGAGTTTGACTTCTATGAACATTGTGTATATGGTAAACAAAATCGTGTTCATTTTTACTCTAGTTCTCACAAATCTTTTGATGTTTTGGATCTTATTCATTCTGATGTATTTGGTCCTATAAAAGTTCCTTCAATCTCCAAGTCTCTATTTTTTGTATCTTTCATAGATTATTATAGTAGAAGGACATGGATTTAGTTCCTTAAAAGTAAGACACAATTCTTTAGTTCATTCAAGGAATTTAAAGCCCTTGTAGAGAATCAAACTAGTAAGAACATTAAGTGTTTTAGAACTAACAATGGTGGTGAGTTTTTCTCAACAGAGTTTGAACAGTTCTGTAAAGAACAAGGTATCGAGAGGCATAAGACAACTTCGTATACCCCATAGCAAAATGGAGTTGCAGAGAGAATGAACAAGACACTGATGGAGAAGGCTAGGAGTATGCTTAGTGTAGCTCATTTAGAACAAAGGTTTTGGGCCGAAGTTGTGGCCACTGCTTGCTATCTAGTTAACAGATCTCCTACATTAGCCCTTGTTGGTAAGACACCCATGGAGGTGTGGTCTGGTAAGAAGCCTTCAATTAGACATCTTCATGTTTTTGGTTGTGAAGCTTATGCACATGTTCCAATGGAGAAAAGATCTAAGTTGGAAAACAAATTTGTTAAATGTATTTTGATCGGGTACAGTGCTAGTGTGAAAGGATACAAGCTTTGGGATCATGTGACTAGTAAGGTGTTGTATTGTAGAAATGTTATTTTTAGAGAGCTAACATCTTCTCCTATTGTGATACAACCAAATGAAAAAGAAAAGGAAAAAGATGTTGTTCAGTTGCCTCCTACCCTTGAGAAGACTAAACAGAGAGACCATGTTGGGTCTAGTGATGAGAAGAGCTGTAGCAACTTTGATAGCTCAAAAGAAAAGGAAGAACAACCTCAACCTCAGCCCTTGAGGAGATCCATGAGAGAAAGAAAGCAACTAGAAAGGTTTGGTTATTCTATGTTAGATTCCAGTTGTGTTTTTGCTTTGATTACTAACACTGATGAGCCTAGATCTGTGAAAGAGGCTTTGGGCATGGAAGATGCAGGTTCCTAGATTGAGGCTATGGATGATGAGATGGCTTCATTAGAGAAAAATAAAACATGGGACCTTGTACCTTTTCCTAAAGGGAGAAAATCTATTGGTTGTAAATGGGTGTTCAAGAAAAAAATATGTGCAGATGGTAGTGTTGAAAGGTACAAAGCTAGATTGGTTGCAAAGGGGTATTCACAGGTAGAGGGAATAGATTATGGTGAAATATTCTCTCCTATTGCAAAGTTGACATCCATTAGATTTTTGTTATCTCTTGCTACATCATATGATTTAGATATAGAACAGATGGATGTGAAGACATCTTTCCTTCACGGTGATTTGGAGGAAAATATTTATATGTCACAGCCTAAGCACTACATTGTTAAAGGTAAAGAATCCTTAGTTTGAAGATTAAAGAAATCTCTATATGGTTTTAAACAATCTCCTAGGATGTGGTACCTTAAGTTTGATGCCTTTGTGTTGTCAATTAGATTTGTAAGATCAAAATCAGATCATTATGTTTATTTCAGAATTGAAAATGATCACCTTCTTATTGTTGCATTATATGTTGATGACATGTTGTTGTTTGGGAAGGGTAAGGGGTATGATTTCTAATTTTAAATCTCAGTTGTCAGCATAGTTTGAGATGAAAGATCTTGGGGCAGCTAGGTACATATTGGGTATGGAAATCAATAGAGACAGGTCTAACAGAAAACTTTGGTTGAGTCAAAGTAAGTATGTGAAGTCTATGTTGGATAGGTTCAGCATGGCAGATTGTAGACCACTATGTGTTCCTATTCCTATGGGAACAAAGTTATCTTTAGATGATTGTCCAAAATCTCCTAGTGAGTTGGAGGACATGAGTAGAGTACCTTATGCTAGTGCAGTTGGCAGTCTTATGTATGCTATGGTTTGTACTAGACCAGACATTGCCCATGCAGTGGAAGTCCTGAGTCAATTTATGGCTAATCCTGGATGGATACATTGGGATGCAGTTAAGTGAGTATTCAGATATTTGAGGGGTACATCAGAGTACTCCATATGTTATCATGGTAACTCTTCTGGATCTCATCATTCAGTTTGTATTCATGGGTTTGTGGATTCAGATTGGGTAGGTGATATTGACCACAGGAGATCCACCAGTCCTTATGTGTTCACTATGTTTGGTGGTACCATCAGTTGGATGAGCAAGTGACAACCTGTGGTTGCTTTGTCCACTACAGAAGTTGAGTACATGGCTGCTACTCATGCTTGTAAGGAAGCCATTTGGCTTAAGAGATTGTATTATGATGTTGGTGTTGATGTAGAACAGATTACTATTTGGTGTGACAGTCAGAGTGCTATTTGCCTTGCAAAGAATCCAACTTTCCATGCCAGAACAAAGCACATTGATGTTCAGTATCATTTTGTGAGAGATATGGTGGAAGATGGAAAGGTAAATTTGGAAAAGGCATATACTATGAAGAATGTTGCAGATGCATTAACGAAACTAGTGGGCAATGAGAAGTTTAGATGGTGTTCGGAGTCTATGGGCCTTTTGGCCTATAGCGGTTAGTTTTTGTTATGTTCCTGTTGCTCTTAAAAGGTGTTTGACAAGTGGGAGAATGTTAGGAATAAGGTGTCTTAACCTTGTATAATTCCTATTCTTATTATTTGTTTGTAAAATGTATTTCCTTCAAATAATGTTGATGTGTCGACATCTTGAATTGTGTGTAAGGAGATCATGACTAAAATGGTTATGACGAATTTCTATGACACATAAGAGCTATTTTAGGAAGATTCAATGATAGGTGAAGACATGTGGAAACTAAGATATTTGAGTACTATACACTCTACCCCAATAGTGGGGTTCAAAAAAAATTTTGGGGATCCTATTTTCTCGAAGAATTGTAAAACCCTAATACGGTTTACCTTGGGAGTAGCCCTAAAGTGAAGCGCATGTTATAAGCATTTTTAGTGTTGCAAAGAGATGCAATGCATGAGAGTGTATTTTTGGTACTGTGAGTTGCTATTGGATTCTTCTATTGTCATTGTTGAACTTGCACTGCAAGTGTATTGTAACTTTTTGTTGAAGATAATACATTGTGCAGGTTCAGAAGGGGTGGGGTTGTTTTACCGAAAGGTTTTTCCCCACCAAAAAATCTTTTTGTTATGTGTTTCTCTCTCTATCTATTTTTTGTATGCGTGGTTGGCTACAATATTGTTGTTTACATGATATTGAATTTGTAAGTGTAGAAGATTTTAATAGGATTTGCATCATACTTTCCTTATGAGATTAGTGTAGGAAGCTATTTTCGCACCTAAGTTTCCTTATAGAATTAATCAACTACAATCACCCATCTCCATTCTTATGCAATATCCCTTTTATGAACTCATAAACCCTACTGATTTACTGAAGAATTTATATAATTGCTTGAACTAAAAGCAACAATAAAACCAACATACAACCCATCCAGACTGCATTTAGCCAAATAAACCTTATTTAAATGACTTCAAAGTAAACAAACCCATAAACTGGAGATAGAAATTGATGACACTGATATAGTGTAAATACCCTATTGTATTATCCTTTTCATATGACTAATACAATAACCAATAGAAAACCAATTGAATGCCTAGAATAGATTGCCATTTCTATCATTTCAATTTGCTTATCAAAAAGTATAATGGAAGCAAAATCAAAACCCCTACATACTATTGGACCGACTATATATGTACTCTTCTTGAAAGAAAACAAAAAATTACACAAGTCTCGGACCATCACAATGCCTTGAAAACTCATTTATATAGATATGAGTTGCAACAAGAAAAGGGAAAATGTGATTGACAAGTGTCCAAGGAACAAAACATTACACAAAAGACAAAAAGGTCACAACAGAATGCCAGGCATATCAAATATTCTTTTAGGTAGGCCTATTTCTATTACTATTGTACTTATCAACTTTTGACTTGTCTCTCATTTTTTCGGATCCTCAGAATACGTGGCTGCTAGGCTAGCTAATGAGGGGTGATCTTGTGATGCCTTCAGATCAGTTTGTTCCTGTGGGTTTTCACTGCTTTCACCTTGAGCAAGCACTATTTCCTTTTCACTTTCTTCTTCCTTCAATTTTGGTGCTAATGTGTCAATGACCTGCACCTCATCTTCCTGTTCCCTATCATTATCTGAACTTGCTTCCTCCAACTACTAGTCCAAAGGAATATCTACCATCCATGTGTTAAACTGTATGTCACCTGGCCAGCTGAACCGCAGGATATCATCTTGTTTCTTTAATATATAATCAGCCTCCTTTTCAAAACCAACAAATTCTTGCCTCAAAGAATCAAAAAATAACTGGACTTTAACCAATTCCTCTATGGTGGTGGCCCACCAGGCATGCCCCTTTTCATTAACAACTTTATTTATCCTTATACAGAAAAGCTCATCCAGTTGTTTACTCCATTCATCCTTATTTTTCAATCGGTTCTTTCTATCCAAAGCACAAGGAAACATATCAAAAAATTTATTCTTGTATTTATTCAAATAAGAAACAATTTTCAATTACAAAGCAACTATCCTGTTATCAAAATCTGTCAAGTCATTAGCAATATCATATAATTTTTCAATATGGTCATTTGAAGATCTTATAATTGAATAACATAAAAGGGTGATTTCTTTTTCCCTTTTTTCCCACTTGTTAACAATAGGCTTGAGGATTTCATCATGGGTTTTCAGTTGCTCCCATATACTTATTACTCTTTCCAACTGATCAAAAAACAAGGGCCATTCAATCTTATCTACCAAATACATTAGGGCCTTTCTAAGCTTATCCTCATATTGCATATTTAACTCTACATGCAAAGCCCATAGCTTTTTTTTTTCTTCTTCAAAATCCTTAGCTGTATAATATTCTGGCCTTTGAGGTGTGTCTAGTAGTTCTACAAGGGGGGTGGATTTAAAAGGTTCCACTAGAGGATGGGGTATGTTATTCTTGGCCTTTTGGACTTCCCCATTACCTTGTTTTCAAGTTCAATTCTCCTTTTTACCTCCCTATTATGGGCCTCAAGAAGTGTTTAATATTTACCCTATAACTTAGACATGGCTTGTTCCTCCTTCTTTGCAGTATCCAAAAGAAACTTGGAAGATTCCACATTCCAAGATGCTGCCTGCACATGTGAGGTATTAGCAACTCTTCTCACAAATAAGCTTCCCAACAAGCTAGAGTCATCTGACTACGATGATGTGGGTCTGGATCCTCTTCTTAGTGATCAACTAACTAATGCAGCTTGATCTTCAACGAATGTAGTGCCTTGAAAGTTCTCTTTATTCCGGTCTTGCAAAGTCAATTTATTTGAAACAGAACTAAAAACTAAAGCATCAGCAATATCCCAATTTGGCAACAATAAAATGTTAGATGCCTTGACCATTTTCCTCCCTTCCTCAGGGCTTATATTCTACAATTCTTTTATCATTTCTTCTTTAGTTTGGTTTTGAATGGAAGTTTCATCCATTTCTGGATGCTCTATTTTCATCTTTTTACATATCTCCTCAAAAATGTTCATGTTTTCCCTCCATGCAAACTGCTGAAAAGCCCTAGATTTAACAAAACTATCATCAGTCAAAAATTTATGACTTTCCTACTCTAACATAGGGTCCAATTCCCTGCCACTATAATCTGCTACAGTTAGATCCAAACTTGGGAGGGAAGTTTCTGGAGGGTTACACTCATCTAATTCTGCTTGAGTAATAAAAATACCTCCTTATGATCCTATCTGTTTGATCTGTTCACTAGTGAGATGTTCTTCTCCAATCCTCAAAGGGGACTGAGTGGGTGAATATTCCTCAACTTGAGGCCTTTCTTCTGTTATTACCTTCTGCCTCTTAGGACTAGGCTCATCAGGTCTCTCCTCTTGGGCTATACTAGTGGATCCTTTTATTTTTTTGCCCTTATCTATAGGAACCCTTTTATTCTGAATTCTAGTATACCCAGGCATCTTTTGTACAATTATTTTACCAGCTCCCACATTTGTGGTGAAAGCCAATCTCCTTATGACCTCTCTAGCCTTATCAAGATAGGAATCAATAAAAAAAAATTTCTTTCCATTCATGACTTCCATTATTTCAAGGATGGTATTCATGAGTTTACTTATTTTGTCAGCCTCTGTAACAACATTATTTAAAGGATCATATTTATTATCAAAACAATGAATGAATTCTAAGACCCAGGAATAAACTCTCCACTTTTCCTTTTTAGTTTCTTACTCCTACAATGAGAATTCATTCCTTATAATGTCCTCTAGATAATAATAATCGTGCTTGATCGGTCCCAACTTGATTCTATGTCTCAACATCTGATTGAAAAATCCCTCAGAATCACAAAAATGGGGATGAGAGATAGCCATCATTTACTGCTCCAAAATTTTATGCAAAAAAATTCATCCCCCTTTTGTAATCACAAATTGATGGGCCACTGTGCAAGTAGGGAAAATTAACCCTAATTGCCTTTTCAACAAAAACATTTCTTCAACTCCCCCTAACTGCCACAAAACTTTAGCCACTCCTACCTTCAAAGGTACTTGGTAAGGGAAAACATGAGGACTCCCTTTAAAACCATATATTCTGACAATAGTAGAAATAGAGTAAGGGATGATATCTCCCCAATTATGTGAAACTTTCAAGTCATGGGGGTTATCCATAGGCCTAATGAGACTCATTATTGCTTTAGGGATTCTAGGATTGTCACTCAATATAAGGCACCTCAGCTTAGAAGCAAAATATCTATCAAATTTGACAAAACTAGCATTACTTGCATCCCAGGTCATATCTGCACTCCACAACCAGACTGGCAGTATTTCCCCATTCTCCTCTTTGTTTAATTCCATCTCATTACCAAAATATGTCACTCCTTTGAACAAAAACATATGCATTAATAGAGAGTAGTGACCAAAAGTTTTTTCGACCTTGCCCTTTGCAATCCCAACTAAACCAATGTGAATTTCTTCATCCAAAAAGGAAGCAAAATCAAAAATAACATCTACACTGAAGGAAGAAATCTGAACCATCATGTACATGAAACCAATGGGCATAAGTTCTTGCTCATCTTCACCAAAAACTTGGCATAAGGTCCTGTATATCTCTACAACCCGGGAAGTAAAAAGACTCTTCTTAAAAGGCTCTCTAGAGGCTACAGTAATTACTAGCAAAGTTCCTATTGTACCAATATGTGCCCTCAATGCACCTCCCCTAATTACATCCTTCTTTGCTTTATATTCATTCTCTAATTCTAGCAGATTGATTTGCACATGGTAATCTGATAATGGTTCCAAGTGAAAAACCTCTCTAATTTCTTTAGGAGTAATCGAGACTAGAGGCAAACCATCCTTTCTTCTTACAACCCTAATGGCTTGGTCATAATTCTTAGCAATGGCTTCAAGAAAATCATAATCCATGAAAACACTTGAGACTACTAACTTTCCCAAATCAAAATTCTAGACATTAGTATACGGGGCAAACAACTTCCTTTCTGAAAACCACTTTTTATATAGGATAAGACCAGTTTGAGTAGTTATTGTATCCCTTACCCAATCCCCCTTGTCAGATAGGCCATCCATAACTTTAAGCCTAGGGTTTAAGGAAATCAATTTTTTAACTTGTGCAGGCTCTATAGTAGACTCTGGGAGTAATTCTAATAAATCATCATGGACATTCCTATCCATATAGTTAATTTTCCTAGAAAATGGCTTCTTAGGAGGCATTTTGACAGTATTGAGAGAACTGGAATGCCACAGAGGTTATAGTATGAGCACTTACTTGACTTGCTAAACTTGTTCTTCTTTGAACCTCTATAATTGATCTCGAACAACTGAGGAATAGTTTTCACGTTCTTACCAAGCTTAACACAACAAAATCAATAGGCTCTTGTGCTCAAAAAATCTGCAATCTTTGTTCGCGTGGGATTGGAATTAATGAAAATCTCCTGTATTATACTCTATTTTTTTCACACATGAAGCTTTCATTTATCATAAATGTGTAGGACAGAAAAATAGAGTGGCGTCACATTTTCTCTTTTAAAATTGCACTGTTGATCCATGAAAAATCCTACGACCTGGGAATGACAAAAAGGCTAACTCAGCTTTCTTCTTAACACATTGGCAGTCAAACCAATGAAATATCTCCATTTTTACCTTTCCTTCAAGGCTGGCAGTTCAAACTGGGCCCGCGGATGACCATGGACACATGTCATCAACTCGCTAACTTGTTATACATAACTCTCAAGCACCTTTCCACAGTGAGCCAGCGATAACCACTTATCTTACTTTAATCGTGTGGCAGATAATTGAAACAACCTTTAAGAACACAATGGTGGGTCCCTTGCTTGTTAACATGCTATACTTATTTATTGCACATCTCCCCATAGCAAGTTAACAAGCATTGTCGATCTAGATTTGACCTTGCGGTCAGCAATTTATTGCAATAGTGGTAGCAATTTACTGCAACAATGGTGGGCCATACATAGCTTCCAAGCACTTCTTCATAGCGAGCTAAAAATGGCCTTTGATCCTAGCTCGATCTCATGATCAAAAATCTTTGTACTTTATACATGGGAAGTGGGTCCATGATACTGTTGTCGCTGAGCTGGCTCAACATGCTGGCACATATATATATTTTTAAATCTCTTGATGACATCACATGTCTTGGGCCTCATTGTGTTTATGACTTTTAGGTGGGTCACTTGTCACTACCGACAAAAAAACCAACAATCTAGCTAGCTACATAGTGAGCTCTGACGAATCAAATTTTTCTGGCTCAAAGATATTTCAACAAGATGCCACCATGTAATTTGATTTGCATAGCTCAGCCTTATCATGTCACTCATTCAGGGCCCACCTTTGAGGATTTTTTAGTTACATTACCATTTTTTGAGCAATCGCTACTGGCATAAAAACCACAAATCTGGCTAGCGATATGGCGAGTTCTGGTAAGCACTTTAAAAACAATGCCCAAAAAAAGAAACTACAAAAGACAATAACCTGCAGAGGGGAAAAAATGAAACATGCACCATATCTTCCTCGGGATCCTCAAAATTACTTATGATCTCAAAAAGACATCATCTTTCAAAAATTTGGGCATTCGCTATATCGCCACTGGCAAGTCACAAGTGTTTTCAGTTAGTGACTTGGTGAATTGTCGGATAAAATTAAACTCTGGTGACACCACTTGCAAATATTTCCACATGCCTTTCTTCTTGAAACTGACTGGTCTGGGACATAGTACATGGTCAATAGATCTTCCCACCAACACATTTTGTGGCACTGGACTCCACTTTTCAGTATCACACATAATTCTCCGATGGTCGCTACCTCACTATGCGTAACATACGAGCATCTTGCCATAGTGAACATGCGACAACCGTAGATTCAAATCAAATTAGATAGAAAGATTAAAACCCCTTTTTCAAAAGACTTAACAACGGCAATCAAGCAGGCTGGAAAATAATATTTTCTCCTTGTTGTTTGTTTTTTTTTTTTTTTAATTTCACGGTAGGAAAAACTTAAAAGGACAAACCTAAGGCTTTTCACAAATTTTTCAAAGGTATCAAAATATACTATACCAAAACCTAAAGCCCTATGACTTATCAAAAACTTCTCATCTGATTTTTTTTATGATCCTAAGAAAATTTGATTCACAAAAAATTAGACCAACATATCTGATGTACTCATTAAAAGATACTTTATCCTCAATTGAGGGATCATTTTTGTACAATTTAATGTGAATAGCACAAAAATTGTATTGCACATTTATCTGCTAGATGTTGGGTACATTGATTTGACATAATAAATTAGTGGTTGCTAGTTCTAACAGATTCAAACTTGTGAAAAAAATTCTAGAAAACATTTTTACTATCCAACATAGTTAACCTGAGAAACCAGCAACTCCATGGATATATCCACACAACCTCTGTAATTTTTTTATATGCATAGCTATGGGTATTCTGTTTAAATTTTCAAACTTAGTGCCATAGACTTAAGTTGTCCTTGATATGTTCTACTGATAAGTCAATGAGTCACTATTGATATGTAAGACATGGAAACAAATAGATTCTTATTATGGGCTGGCGTATTTATTGCTTCTGGGCACTAACATACTGTAGATCTTTACTTTTGCATTAGAAACCTTGTGACTATTAAGCAGTACAAACTTAATAATTTTACTACCTGGATTAGTGGGATCAAGAATTCTTTCGAGCACAGATCTAGGTCATTTCTTGATTTCCAACTCTTCAACTATTTTTTGTCGAATTTTCACATAACTCTTGTATCACTTCCAGTCCTCCAGTAAAATTCATGTTTACTTTGTGTTCTTGTGCTATAACTTTTTAAGCTAAGCCAAAGCTTTTTGATGTCTAGGTTTTAGGCTTGCATGCTTATCTGTTCAATGAGATACATTATATAATCTTTTTCCTATTGACACGATGAATTTTGAAGAATGCACTAGTTTAGGTCTAGCCCTTTTTCATACTTCATTCCTACATTTGTAGAAATGTTTCTTTCATACTGTTACTTGAATTTGTAATAGTAGCTTGGATAGTTATGAACATTTTAATCTATAAAATATATACCCCCACTTGGGTCTACTCACCATGTCATCATTCTAGAAAGTTAATTTAGAGCAAGGTAGTGCATTGTAACATTGTGAGGCCTTAGTTTTATTTGTTGTTTTAATATAGAATTGTAAATAGACAATAGCTTGGGAATAGTGAATAGTTTCTAGCTATTGCTTCCATGTTCAATGACCCTTCTCATGTTTGTAGTTGTATCTAATTCCAAGCACTGCCCCATAAAAAATGATGTAATTTCCACATTTGAGCGGTATCTACCTTTTTCCATAAGATAGTCATCCCCCAACATAATGGACACTTTATGCACAATTTCATTTGTTTTGAATTTCATTTTTTTCAATCTATTCTAGGAAACTTTCCCCAAAAATACAATCATTGCTTTTCTGGCCCGAAGAGAGAAATTTTCCAACATTGTCAGTGGAAAGGTGGTATTCACTAGCCACCTCCAAGCATCCAAAAGCACCTTTGAATGTGGTATCCCTTTTGAGATCACAATTTCTTCCACACAAGATATCTACCACTCTGTAGAGGATTACGAGCGATGCATTTTTGAGTTTGTATTTGACTTGTGTACTTTCCTATCTTCTCACCAATCCTTCATATTGATTTTCCTTAGGTCCATGAAGGTCATTGTATGCATGCGATCCTTTGACTCGATGGCCACATTAGAAATTTGGGTCGCATCCATGCTTCCCTCTTTTTTTACCATAATATTTTGAAACTTTAGAATGTTGCAAGTAGACTTGAGAGGATCTCCATCACTTTGTTAATTCTCCAGTAATACAATCTCCCCTAGGAAAACATTTGTCATGATAAGACAATGTCATTCCAAATGCAATTTTACAATTGTGATTGACTATGGTAACTAGACCCGAGCACAACCTTAGCTTCTGCTATGTTATTGGCTCCAAGAATAAATTTCTATGTATTCAAATCTGATGCATCTTCTTTCGAGCTTGCTATTCCTCATTGAATACTAGATATTGTAAAAATCAAATGTGTTTAAGCTAGATTTGAGATTGTGTTGGATAATCTTGCCACACATCTCAGATTTAATTTTTGTGTTTTTTTGAAAATTATTCAGGATTGGGCAATAAAAACCCAATAATCTAAAAGAATTCTACAACAACACATTACCAACCATCCAATATTATTATTAATTAAGTGTGAACTTAGTCCCATCACAAATAAAGATACTAATAAAGATCTCCAATCGAACATGTTCATGGTAGTGAAGCTTGCAGCTCCAACAAGACTTGTCATTCTGATAAACTAGGAGTACATCTAGAAAATCATCCTAGGTGGAAAGGGAGACATCATGAGAGTGAATCACAAGGGAATTTAATGGTGGATTCTACGAAACAAAGAGATCATGCTTATCATTTCCTCTAGCAATTATTATATAAAACATCATTAAAATAATTGTTCCCTTTGACAGCATCAAAGAGTGTATATATTCAATATTTTTGAAGTTTTTTTGTGCTAAATGAACCTTTTGTGATCAAGTCTTGTAAATATCTTGGTTGGTACAACTACAGATTTCTTACTAGCTTTGTACTAGTACCCAAGATTAACATTGGTGACATTAGTAGAATTCCAAGTTTTTCTCTTGTATTCCTATTAATTGTACTTGATTATTGAATATGTTAAAGAAGAAACAAATTCTAGTTAATTTACAGACTAGAACTGACCTGAATTGCTTGATGTATTTTTTAAATGTTCAGATGCATATACTAAGAATTTTTTGTTGTTGCAGGCCAAGCCACAGCTGACAGGCATGTCAAAGCTTCCAACTATTGTGGATCCTGTGATTAAAGAGTTGTTGAACTTGAAATATCTTCAGCAAGTAAGTTGCATGGAAAATATTTCTTTTGAAGGGAATTGACATTATTTTTAAAAATACATTCAGTTTATACAATTTTACTCATGTTTTGGTGGATAAAAACTTAGCGTTCTTCCACATTTCTTGCCCATTTTATTTCATATGTGAAATAAGACATAATCTTGCCATTTTCCAATAGCTAAATTTCTTTAATTGTGATTGGAATTTGGCATAAAATGTATTTTTAAGGTTAGATTGTCAGCTAGTTCTGGTTGATCGCCATTTGAAAATTAGAGGTGCTAATCCTTTCATTGAAGAGAAAATTTGTAGTGCACTACATATCATCACACTTACCCAAAAAAGTTGAGCCAAACATTTGATTATCTAGATTGAAAGTCATTGTCCACTTCATAATCTTAGCAAGAAGAACACCATAAGCACTTGTGAACCAAGTATTTATGATGAAGCAAGAAGGAAAGAAAAATGAAAAAATGTGTTGAGTCGAGAGATAGACATTGGAAAGAAAGCCATTGATTATAAAAAGTATTAAGATCAATTTTAAAACTAATGTTTTAATTGACAAGCACAAAGCAAGATTAGTAGCTAAAGAGCAAAAAAAATTCCTTGTACATCTGTGCACTATCTCCATTATTCAATGTTTGGTCCTTAGCCTCTTTGCAATAACCACATGATCGATGATTGCCAAATAGTGCCAACATACTATGTGGAAAGGCCCTTTCTAGATCATATTTCAATGCAACAATTTATCAAACGATGGTGCTTTGAGGGGACAATGATCATCTTCAACTGTGTGACTTTGGCTCATTGCTTCAATTTTTTTAGAGGATATAGAAACTTACTAACTGTAAACAATAGGTATGTTCTTAGAAAAAAAACCCATACTCATTGTAAACAATAGGTATGGACTTAATGCATATTTCATGAGTTGTGGTTCATAAAAACCCATGCTCATTAGCTTGAATTTTTTGTTTAATACCCAATGCATTGAGGTGATGCTTACAATTTGAATTCATAACAACTATTTCTCATCAACTTAAATTGTTTGTTTAGTACCCATTGCATTGACGTGACACTTATAAGGTTGAAGTATTGCAACTTCCTAGAAGGTCTGCCTACTCAATTTCATGATGATCCAACTTTCCTTGATCCTTGGGAGAATGATGCAGGAGCATTAAGGTCAAGGTTGAAGGCATGAGAAGACATTAAGGTCTCAAGATAACCAACATGACCATGTTAGAATAGTTGATGTAATAAGACCCTATGAAAGTCCTTTTTGATATGTTTGTAATCATTTTAGTTACTTTTGAAAACATTAATTAACAAAAACCATATGTGCAGATATAAACATTAATCACAACATGTCCAATTTATTTTTAGGTATATTTTCCTATGAAGAAAGACCATGCCTGACAATATGAACCCAGAACTAAATAATGAGACAATGGTTGCATTGTGGGCTCAGTTCTGAAGAAAACCTGATAAATGCTATTGTCCTTGCAAAAAGTGTAAGGGCTTAAAGTATTGAAGAATTCTAATCACAATAGTCTAGAGTCATTGTAGGCAATATGGTCATGTTGAAGGGGGCCATGATTTTCATCCATTGTTGAATGTGGATTTCCTACTGGAGGAACATGGAGCTGTGAATATCCAAGCTGAGGATAACACTCCCATGCAAGAAGATGATAATGTGCCAAAGGACATGATTGAAGAAGATGGTATTGAGGCAAGTGATGAAGAGGCTCACAATGATGGTACTAGCAAATCTGATAATGATGGTGAAGATGGTCTTGATATACCTTTACTTGAGAAGGCACACGAGCCCTTATACGAAGGCTCCCAAACAACTCTACTGTTGGCTATAGTGTTGTTGGTGAATGTAAAGGTTATGAATAGTATATCCAAAGTAGCAATGTCACATATGCTAAGGTATGTCATTTTTTTCATCTTCAATGTTAGCATACAATTGCTATTCATTATATTAATAATGCATATTTGTTGTTCTAGGTTGATTAGTGAGTTTTTGTTACCACCATCAAACATTTTTCTTTGTTTGTACCAAGAATTATCTAACATTGTGGATCAAATTGGAATGAAGTATCAGACAATACATGCATGTCCCAATGATCACATTCTATATCATAAACAACATAAATTTGCAATAGAATTCCTTGATTGTCATGTTAGTAGATATCAGTCAGATCAAATAACAAAAGAAGTGCCTCACAAGGTTCTTCAGTACATTCCCATTATTCCACGTCTTGAACAGTTATTCAGGTGCACTAGCTTGGCACAATTTATGGATTACCATGCATGCAATATAAGTTAGGATGACATTATGTGAATGCCTGTCGATGTTTCTACATTTAAAGAGATAGAAGAAACATGGTCACACTTTAAAGAAGAATCTTGTAATCTGAAACTTTCATTGGCGTCGAACGGTGTCAATTCATATGGAGATATGAGATTTGCTTACTCAGTATGGCCTATTTTGTTCATTAACAATAACGGTGTTATTAACAATAACATTCCTCCTTGGATGTTCATAAAGAGGGAGCACATAATGTTGTCAATGATTGTGCCAGGTATTTTTTTATTTTATAGTTATCTAAATTAATTTATAAATAGTGCATGAAAATATTTATAATAATTACGTAATGTTTATGTTCATTCAATTGCTAAGTAAATACCAAGTTAAAGATATGAACATGTATATTGAGCCCCTAATTGATGAGTTGTTGAAGTTATGGAATGGCATCACTATGTATGACATCTCTAGACTGATAGGACATCGACAATTTCAATTCCATTCAATACTTGTATGGACAATACATGATGCCCTTGGGCTAACTCATTTTTGCGATATGTTATATTGTTAAGATTACATATTTTTGGTATGTTATAGTGCTTACACATTACTATCAAATGCTTAAGTTACACGTGATTATTGTACATGATCCAATTATACATGATCTTTTAGGTCTTCAGACAAAAGGAAAATTTGCATGTCCAGTTTGTGGTCCGAAGATGAAATATTGTCATTCGAGAAGTTTAGGAAAGTAGGTGTTTGATGAGTTTAGACACTTTCTCCACCATAATCATAAGTATCAAATTGCCAAAAAACATCTTTTCAATGGGAAAGAAGAGACATCATCAAGGCCACGAAGAATGACACCTCATTTATGAAAGTTGGAATACGATCGACTAAATCGTCGAGGTAATGTCCAATTGGTCATCTGAAGTTTACAATTTTTATTTCGATATTGTCTTATATTTACTAATGCTATAATTGATGCTCATGAAGGTTGTCAAGGCATCAATGACCAACTTTCTAGAGGAATGAAAAGTTATCCTACTCAATTTAGTAGGTTACCATACTACAAGGATCTCCCAATAGCGCATTTGTTTGATGCTATGCATATTGGAAAGAATGTAACAGAGACACTTTGGAAAATTTTGGATGGAAGGTGTGATAGAGAACAAATTGCTAAAATTTGTACTAACATTCATGAATCTAATCATGCACTAAAATTTTTAATTGAATCAAATAGGAATGGAGACCACATAAATATAAGTGCCCTTCCTTGGTTATCAACAAAGCAACAAAGTGATGCATTAAAAGAAGTCATTAATAAAAAAAAATTCCAACAAGATTTGCTGCAAATATAACCACTCTTCTATCAAAGAAAGGTGATTTTGGGTCAGGGTTGAAGACACATGATTGGCATACTTTCCTCAAGGTAAGTCATGTTTACTATTTATAGTATATTTGTAAGATTGAATGTAGTACCAGTTGCATTATTTAAAAATATATTGAAATGATCATTTTTTAATGATTTTTTTTTGTCCTACCTCTATCCCTTCCACAAAAGTTTGACAACAATATTAAACAAGTTATATATGATCTTGGAAAATACATGAGGTTAGAAGAGTTTTTTTTCTTAGATTTGTAGCTTTTTATTTGAAATCTATTGTATAATTTTATTTGAAATCTCCTCTATGTGTTTTTGCATGTTGAATCTCTTTTAAGTGGTTATCATCTAAAGAAATTGATAAAAAAGATATAAAATATTGGAAGAGAAAAATTTCACAGCTTATGTGTGAAATGCAAAAGTGTTTACCTCCAACGTTTTTCAATGCTCAAAAACACTACATCATACATCAAGTTGAGGAGATTGAATTGTGTGGACCTGTACAAGCTAGATCAATGTGGATGGTTGAGAGGCACTTGAAATTTATGAAGGGCTTGGTTCGACAAAGAGCATTTCCCAAGGGTTCTATGATAGAGGGATATATGATATACCAGACCATGGTGTATATCAGTGAATATCTTCCAAAGTTTGCAGTAGGTATCCATGTAGATCGCATTTGGGATCCCAACTATAATGAAAAATTCAAAGGGGAGTACCTAACGAGGAAAGGTAGATTGAGGAGGGTGAGAGATAATTATAAGTTTTTTTTTTAAATTTAACAATTCTTATCCATCATCAATATATATATAAGTTATTTCTAACTGATGTAATTGTCTTCATTATAGTTGGTCATGAGGGGGATGCGCTACACTTGTACACTACAAACAATCTTGATTAGATGACAGTGTGGATTGAACAGTCTCAAGAAAATGGTCACTCATTAACATGGGATGGTGTTGCATTGTTGGTTAAAGAAGCTCATCGTAATGGAGATTACAATGTTACGCCAATGGTACTTGATCTAATATATGGCTTAAGAGATACAAAGGTATGCATAAGATTACTAATCATGAGACATAATCTTAATATCAACTCATAGATCAATGAGAAGATTCTTGAAATGTTTGAATAATTTTAGGTCAAACACCACAAAGTTATGTACTACCATGGCTATAAATTTTGCACAAAAAATTTAGATGAAACAAAGAAAACGTGTGATTTCAGGATAAGTGTTGTCCTCGCGGTCACCAATATTTCATCTAGAACTGACATACATCCTCAACAATCTAAAAATTGATACTATGGCATTTTGGATGATATACTTGAGTGCGACTTTGATTTATTCAAAATAGTTCTATTTTTTGTCAAATGGTTCAGGTTACAACTGAATCAAAATGATCACGATAGGACTATTATTGAACACGACAGTGGATTTACTATGATTAATACAAGGTCATTTGAGCCAGTTGGAGATGAGCCCTATGTTCTTTCAAGTCAATGCGAGAAAGTGTTTTACTTTGGTGTTCCAGACAAACTAGGTTGGTCATTTGTTGTTAGACATGACCCAAGAGGAAGGCTAGTAAAGTATAATGTGATCGAAGAAGAAGATATTGAAGAAGCACAAGAGGAAGTAAATGATTATCAGGAACGACAGTTACCCAGTGATGAAGAAGAAGAAGATGGTGATGATTTTGGTCATGCTAACAATAATGGTGATAATGATGATGATGATGCTGATGAAAATCATGATCATGGTGATGAAGATGGTGATGATCATGGCAATGATGGTCATGATGATGATAGTGATCAAGAGGATGATGATGGTGATGAAGATGGTGGTGGTGACGATGACAATCAAAGTGACAAGTTTGATGATGATGATGATGATGACATGGATGAAGATCATGATGATCAATGAAATCTTCAGATACGATCAATGTCAACTATGATAGGGTCTTGTATGACCAAATATTTCTTTCCAAACCATATGTGCACATATAAACATTAAGTAGAACATGTCAAATATTTGTTTAGATATAAACATTAGTTATGCTAAATTTTTAACTTAAGACAAATGATTTACATATACAATATACTTTATTATTAATATTTTTTTTGGTAAGTCTATTACTTTAATTTCGCTGCTGATTTCTAAGACTTACTAATTTTTTTCACAAGGCGATATGGATGTGCCATCTCAGACACCTTTAATAGAGGTAAACATTAATTATTGTAAATTTTAATGTTAATATAGAAACAAATGTCCTATTATTATGTTCTTTTCTTTATGGCTTTGGAGTTATTTTGATGAAAGTATACGAATATTTGATGTCACAAATGATAGGAAAAAGCTACAATGATCGTTGATCAAATGCAATCTAAAATACGGGCATCATATCTACATTACATTGGCCTTAGTACTGACCCTGTATTCATCACCCAACAAATTACACAAAGATACACTGACGAGCTTGTTAAAATTATCATCAAGGGTGACAGAAGTGAGGAGAAAGAGGCACTGAGAATAGAATTGGACCGCATAATCCAATCTTTGAAAGTAAGCAGTAATAGAAGTTCAATAGATATTAATCTTTTATAGTATATTATGAATCATGATCTCTAATTTTATGTGTTCTTGTATAGACATATGTGCCAGTTGTGAGGTCACATGGTGAACATGGTTAGGATTGTTGCGCAGTACCTTCATGTAAGTAACACTTTGTTTGTTTTGATCAACATTATAACACTTACCTTTTTTTTTGTGGATGTTTCTTGGTAGTATCTCATTTGATATTTATCCATTGCAAATGTCTTTGCTAACAATATTCTATTCTTCAGTTCATGATGAAGTGCAGACTCCTCCTTTAGTTGGTGGTCCACTATTGTCTGCTACATTACCGGCAACAAGGACCATGCAAACATCATCGTATATGCCCAGTAGAGCTGGTAAAACCTTATTTTGCTATATTTTGTAATGTGTTATATTTTGTAATGTATTTCTACAAGTTGATGAACAATGAAGTAGCATATTAGTGCTTAAATGATGTCTACAGAAGCTTGCATACACACAAACACATGCATACACATACCACGCATACATACATACATACATATATATAGCCACACATAGAGAGACATGGACATAGGCAGGGAGGTAGACCAACAGAGAGCAGTATTAAAATTGTCATTTAATTTTATGATGTTTTAGTTGATAGAGCAACAGAGAGTAGTACTACTGAAGCTGATCCATTTCTTGGAGTAGTTCGTGTGATTAGTACTAGTTTGTATGGAGGGACATTGTTTCTGAATAAGAAAACTATGTTTCCATTAAGAGAACGAAAGCTTCCAGGTGCTTTAAAATTGATATTATTTAAAGTTTAAATTTAGTTTACTTTTACATTACTCATTTTGGACTAATAAATCCTTTATATTTTTGTAGGTAAATGCTTTCTTTGAACATCTTTTTCATATGACATTGAGACTATTTGGACCCACCATACGTAAAAGGTACATAGTTTCATATCACTGCTACATAATTTTTGTTTTCTTCTATTTATTGTAATATATTAAAGTTATTAATCTAACAATCTATTTGTTTTTAAAAAGGTGGAATTTACAAGCTATGGAATTAAAAAATCAGCTGATTGCATCCATTGAGGAGAAATTGGGGGAAAAAAAATTTGACACTGGCCTACTTCTGAAAAGAGCAGCAAAGCATATAAAGACTGTGAGGGATCAATATAGAAGGGATCTTAAGGATAACCCAAAGTAAGACCGTCCTCCTATGATTCCACCAATGGAGTGGAATGAAATAATAGAAGATGCAAAGGAGAAAAGGCTATGTGAAAATAGAGATAATGAAGCAGCACAGGGCAAAAAGAGGTATGCCATTATTGTATTAAGCACATTGTAATCATGCACTAATTATTGATATTTGTAAATATATAATCTAAGATGTTTGAAATTGTTCATAGATTGCAGGACACATTCGTGGCTACAAAAGCGAGAATAGAAAAGGTTGGCCAACACAAACTTGGCTCTGGTGGCTATATGAATCTGTAGTCTCGACTTGTAAGTAGAGCAATGAATTTTATTTTTTTTTTTAATATAATGTTGCAAAAAGTTTTATTTAATGAAACCATACATGGAAAATTGACATTATCAAGCAAAAAACATAGGGCACAGATTTCAATGTGGAGGTCATAGATGAAGATAGAAAAATTGCCTTGAAGGAAGGCTATAAAGTTGTGGTTGCACGCCTACGTATAGAATCTGTAAGCCTTGCTCAAGAATCTAGTGCACCAAATGATATCTCACAAACAAATTGGTCAGATGAAAAGTAAATGAAATTAAATAGTTGAGAAGATTCTTTTTTGGTATTAGTTTTAAACGTAAATTGACTACATAACAATGTGCATAACATTTTACTGCAGCCTTCATATCCTACCACAGAACCTGCTCCTGACGAAGGCCATGATGTGCATTATAGTGGTGGAGATATTAATTTTCTATTGGAAATTAATTATGCAATTATGAATACAATTTAACATCTTCAATTGGAATTTGACATGTATCCTTTTTTTGAATATTTCATAGCATGTTGAACATCATGCTAAAGCAGTGGACCATGTTCCAAGTGTTTAACATGTTGAAGTTGTGGCAGATCAAAATGTTAATGTAGATGATGTGGCATTGTCAGGTTAAAAAAATGCATTTTATGTTTTACTTGTACTTAATTACAAAATTGTAATAGTTAGAAAAAGAAAAAGAGTATGTGAATTTATCTCATTCACTTGTTCTTGCAACAGAGCCCCCTTTAGTGCAGCAACCTCCTGCTCCTCCAAAAAGAAGGAGCCATCATAATTTGACATTACATGTGCTAGAAGAGGAGGAGAATGAAGTAGATATGGATGGTCCTATGAGAACTTTTCTTAAGAGAGCTCAGAAAAACAAAAAAAAGAAATGATGTTTTAAAAATCTTCTTTGAAAAACCTTGTTGGATAATGAAAGAACTTTGTTTTAAGTAATTTTGTATGAATGATGTGTATTAATAGAAATTTTTAGTTTATGTTAATGAATATTGTTATGTGTTAATGAAGTTTTGATTAGTATTGTGTATTAATGAATTTTATATCATATTAATGAATGTTATGTGATTGTATTGATTGAATGTTATAGTTCATAAATGGATGAATGAATGAATGAAGTATGTAATTAAATGATAATGGGTACTTTAGATTGGTGTTAGGAGGAGGGGGGTGAGGCCAAATGAGGTTCCACCTTCACATGGTTGGCCTTGTTAAGTAGAGAATATTATAGTATTCTTGAAACCAAGTGAAGCTCAAATTTGTTAAGTCTTCAAACACACATCCCAATTCTCTTTAACGAGATTGAAGTTTTTTCACTTGTAATAGTCTCATTGCAGTCATCTTTTGGTTCCTTGAACATATAGTTCTTGCTTAGTTTAAATCCCAATTATTAGATATATGTCCACATTGGAGTTAGTTTGGCACAGAAACCTGCATATAATATTATATATATTTAGTCAACTGAAAGCAATGTAGAAAGCATTCACATAGTTGATGTCTAACAAAAGAAGATAAGATGCATATACTATTTACCATGGAAATCCTTGTAGGTGAATTGTGTGTGTCTACACACACACACACACACACACACACACACATATGTATGTATGTATATAACTTCAAACAAATGTGTAGACTCAATTAGCAAGAGACACCAACCTAAAATCCTGCAATGCAGAAGGAACTGACCTTTAAAATGCAAAGTGTTTATAATGTAGGTAGATTTTCCTTACATCTCCTTGGAGGTCTTCAACAAATCTGCCTTGTACTTATGAATAATCCACCAAGATTTGAAATAGTGTTTTTCAATAAATGCTCTAAACTTGGAATATACCTTCATAAAAATTCTACCGTAGATCTACTCATCATATTCAAAATAAGCCTTCACATGTCTTTTCACTTAGGTCTGATTTAGGTCATCCAAAAATTTGGCTTATAATTATGCTCTTGAATCTCTTAAAATCTTCTTTGTATTCAAATTATATTTAATAAATTGATTGATACAAATTTCCTCATACTTGAATCCAAATATCATTATCATTGTCAAACATAACACAGACATAAAATCATTTTGGTTATTCTCTTGTTGTACAAGTTAGTCTTATCTTTTTGGTTTTCACAAGTCATGCACTTATGTATCTTTGGGATATCCACAAGCTATTAGAGATGTTTGAATGGTTCATGTCCTTATTTTTTTGTGTTGTTTTTAGGGTTTTTGTCATGAAGTCTAAGGACAGACATGTTGGATGTTTGTGATAGACATGTCCACCTATAAGAAAAGCATCAATTGTAGAAAAAATGCAAAGAAAAGCTTGTAAGGGTTTTAGGTGTCTTTAGGCCTAGTAAAGCTTGTAAGAGTTTTAGGTGTCTTTGGAAGGGTTAGTGAAGTTATAAAAACTTTGAAAAGGTTAGTGAAATATATTAAAGTCATATATGATTGTAAGTTGTCGAAGTTGACACTTTGTGTCAACTTAGACAACAAATTTTAGTTTATAACTAACTAGTAATAGTCAGATAGTTAGACAGCAGTGATTGTTTATTGTTGTTTGGTTATTTGGAAGGGATTTTTCAAGTGTTTGGGGGAGAAGTAGAGTTGGGGTGGTGAAACAAGGCATTGTGAAAAAAATTTGATCAATAAAATAATCTTGTTCTCTGCAATTCAATCTTTATCCCATGGAACAATGAGTTCCTATGATGTATCAAATACATTTTGACTAATATTTAATGTGAGAACATTTTATTATTTTTGTTATCTTATCCACGCATTATTTTAATTTTCATTGTGGGTTGAGTAAGGAATAATAGACTGGTGCATTCAAACCAACGACGGGTTAGGCACAGTCAACTGTACTTATTCTAAAGTTTCCAATGTAGATTCTCTCCTACCACCTATAGTCACTGTTATTGGTGGGAGAAAATGAGGTTGTGATAATTTATTTATACTATATTAACCAAATGCAGGAGAGTGGGAAAACTTGGTGTAAGTGCAGTGTTGGATGGTAATTGATGATGGAGGTTTAACATGGATTAGACACCAGTTTAATAGACAGTGGATCATTTCATGTTTGAATATGTTTGGGGGGTGAATCCTTCATTTTTGGGGGGTGTCTCTGTTACCAAAAATGAGATAGTAGAGCACTACTAGTGTTATGATGGGAAAAATATGTCTTTCATTGTGATAGACTATTTCTAAGTCATCCATGTTGTTTCTGTTGGATAATGTTGTCCTTGATGTCACACAAATGTCATATATGTCATTAGTCTCAAGATCACCAAGCTCAAACAGTCTGCAATGCAATCTAAAGTGCCAACCGAGCTCACTCAATTATTAAAGGAATCATGGAGAAGACATTGTTCACCGAGCTCACTCGGTCATCAAAGAAATCATGAAGAAGTCAGTATTAATCGAGCTTCACTCGGTCTCCAAAGCGTAGTTTCCACCGAGCTCACTCGATCATCAAAGAAATCATGAAGAATTCAGTATTAACTGAGCTTCACTCAGTCTCCAAAGTGTAGTTTCCACCAAGCTCACTCGGTCATCAAAGAAATCATGAAGAAGTCAGCATTAATCGAGCTTCACTCAGTCTCCAAAGGATAGTTTCCACCGAGCTCACTCAGTTATCTCAGGAAACTCAGTACTTATCGAGTTCTCCTGGTGACTGAAGGATTGTCACAAAGTTCATTGTATACATCGAGCTCAGTCAGTTAACATAGGAATTTTTTTCTGAACAAAGTTTACCGTGCAGGGTCGGCCAATATAGGGATGTGCAAATTAATTACTTCTAGCCGACTATTGTAATTGTTTGATTAGAGCCGACTTAGATAATCTGAAAGGTATATATGGTCATTCCAGTTATGAATTAAGAGAGTGTGAGATTGTGAAAAAGAAGTTATGAATTTGAATTATAGTATGAAATGATAAGGTGAATGTTAAGCAAAGTTTGATGAAGGATCAAATGTGTTGAAGGAGCTATAAAGTTGCATTTGATCAGTGAGGATCTAGCCAAGCATAATAGAAATCTATAATCAACAAAGATAAGGTGTACCTTATGTCAGGTCATTTCATTGTTGCTTTCCAACCATTGTAATAGTGAATTCAAAATCTCTTAACAGAGTTGGTCTAACAGCCATTCAATAAATCCTCTAACAAGGTGACAGTTCAGTTGAATTGTTCTAAAGACCTCTAGCAAGGCCACTCCTAACAGGGTGATTAAATCCTTTAACAGGGTCACACCTAACAATGTGTTTTTGTAACCTTTAACAGGGTTGGCTCCTAACAGGGCTCACTTCAGAAGAGTGAAAAATAGTATCTAGTTACATTGGTGGTTTTTCCCATATTGGGTTTCCGCGTTAAATCTGGTGTCTCTTGTGTTCTTAATTGCTAAATTGCTTTGTGCATGATAACATATCAGTTCTTAATATTTTTTATTTTCTGCATTATCAAGTTTCAGCATTTTATATTAATCAGATCAAGGGGATATTCAGACATCTTAGGGACTGTGAAAGTTTTTTGAGTAACTGATTCACCCCCTCCCCCTCTCAATTACTCTATTCTCATTTCCAACAATTGGTATCAGAGCATTTGGTGCTTGCAAGAAGAGATTTCAAGGATCTAAGCCAAAGATTAAGATGTCTTAAAAAAGAGAAATTCCAAAACTCAACAGAGATAACTTCTCTGCATGGTTAGGACTAATGAGACTTCATCTGGCTACTGTTGGTGATACTGGACTAAAATACCTTGAAGAAAAATATGAAGAACCTCCTGGCACATTGTCTATCAATGACATTGCTGAAAATAAGACTCACAACAATATGATGATAGACATAGCTAAAAGAGATCTATGGAGGAGATGATAATGTGAGAAGAGCAAAAGTAGAAAGCCTAAGAGGACAATTTGATCAAATGAGGATGAGAGAGGATGAAAACATTGCAAAGTATGTTGAAAGAGTTAAAGCATGTGTGAGTGCAATCAGAGCATCTGGAGGTGATATCAAATGAGAAACAGTTATAAGAAAAGTTCTTAGAACCTTGCTTTCCATGTATGCAATTAGAGTTTCTGCAATTCAGGAAAGAAGGTGTGAAGCAAATCATTAGATAAATCTTGAGGCCATAGTCGGAAGACTAACTACATTTGAACTAGATAACTTTGGCAACTATGTTCCAACCTCCAAGAACATTGAATCAACATTTCAAGCCAAGCTCTCACTCAAGGAGAAAAACAAAAAGGAGAAGGAATCTCAGTCAGAAAGTGAAAGTGAATCAAGCCAAAGTTTAGACAGTGACCTTGAAGTGATTGGAGCTCTGCTAGCAAAAAAATATTCTAGAGGCAGAGGACAATACAAAGGTAAAGTTCCTCTAATCTATTTTTCTTGTGAAAAAATTGGTCATATTGCAGCAAGGTGTCCAAACAAGCAAAACCATGATGAATAGAAATGGAATGGCAAGAAATACTTCAAATCATCCAAGAACAAAGTTAAGAAATCATGCTTCATGGCTGAAAATTCTAAAGATTCTGATAATAGTGAGGATGAAATTGTTTAAATTGCTATTAAAGATGATTTTGATAGTGATGAGGAAGATAAAATGGAACTTTTTTCTCATATAAGTAAGAATGATACATGGATTATAGATAGTGGTTGCTCACATCATATGATTGGTGATAAAACTAAGTTTGATTAGTTTGAAGACTATGATGGTGGCAGTGTAAGGTTTGGTAATAATGAACCTTGTTTCATAAAAGGAAGAGGAAGAATCTGTCTAACCAAAGAACTTGTATGTAATAATGCCTATCGGGTTGATGGTCTTAAACATAATTTGCTAAGTGTGGCACAGTTACTCAATACTGGATTCAAGGTGGAATTCATGCATGGAAAGGCAAGACTATTGAATGAGCAAGGAAAGCTGATAGGATCTGGCACCCAAACTAAAGGTAACTTGTTTTATCTAGAACTTGGTGAATGCTCATGTTTTATTTCTCAAATTGAAGAAAGTTGGTTATGGAATAAAAGGTTGTGTCATGTCAATTTTGATAATCTAGTCAAGATAAGAAAAATCAAGAAAGTGAGAGGTATTCCTAACATTAAGAAACTTGAGGTTGGACTATGCAAGAATTGTTAGATTGGTAAAATGGAATGACTAGTTTTAAAAGTAAGAACTATCAGTCTGAAGATATATTAGAAATTGTGCATACTGATTTATATGGACCCATTGGAATAGAAAGCTATACTAGAGAAAAGTTTTTCATTCTTTTTGTTGATGACTACTCAAGAATGATGACTGTCATGTATCTAAGGAATAAATCAGAAGCATTTGAGAAATTCAAATGGTATTTAGCAAGAGTAGAAAAAGAAATAGGAAAAAGACAAAAATGCTTAAGGTCAGATAGAGGTGGTGAATTCATCTCGCATGAATTCAACAACTTCTACATTGAAAAAGGTATTAAAAGATAGGTCTCAGCACTAGGAACTCCTGAAAAAAATGGAATACTTGAAAGAAGAAACAGATCCATCATGGATTGTGCAAGAACCTTGATGATAGAAAAGAAGGTTGCTATCAAATGCTGGAAGGAAGCCATCAGCACTGCAGTTCATACCTTAAACTGAGTACAATTGAAGAAGGACTCATTCAAAACTCCCTATGAATTATGGTATGGCTACAAACCCAATGTAAGTTATCTAAAAGTATTTGGAAGCAAATGTAATATTTTGAAAGAATCTAGAAAATGAAAATTTGATGTAAAAGGTGATGAAGGAATATTTTTAGAATATTCTTGCAAAAGCAAAGCATATAGATGTTTAAATCTATCCACTCACAAAGTTATAGAAAGTGCACATGTGAAAGTTGATGAGTTTGTAGACAAATCTGAAAAAGAAAGCAAAAAAGTACCTGATCGAATACTATACCAAGCATACCATTCACTCAAGAATTCTCAACTCTCGAGTCATCAGTAACCGAGTTACAAAAAGTTCAAACCGAGCCACAACAACATTCAGACATTACCGAGCAAGTATCTACCGAGTTTGAAGCACTTGAGCCAATTCTTACTGAACCAGAACAGCCTGAACATGAAATTGAAGCACAAGGAGATAGCAATGAAACTCATTCAAGAGGAAAAGAACCTATATTAGCTAAATATGTCAGAAGACATCATGCACTAGATCAGATCATTGGAGACAAGTCTGAAGGAACTTTGACAAGAAGCAAGCTGAAAAATACTTGTTTACTTGCTGATTTTGAACCTAGAAGCATTAAAGATGCATTGACAAATGATAGTTGGGTTGAGGCAATGAATGAGGAAATAGAACAAATAGAGAAGAACAAGACATGGACTCTAGTACCCAGGCCTAAAAATAAGAATGTAATTGGAACCAACTGGGTATTCAGAAACAAGTTGACTGAAGATGGTAAAGTATCCAAAAACAAAGCCAGATTGGTATGCAAAGGATACTCTCAAGAAGAAGGCATAGATTACGGAGAAACCTTTGCTCCTATTGCAAGATTGGAAGGAGTCAGAACCTTGCTTGCATATGCTGCTCACAAAGGATTCAGAGTTTATCAGATGGATGTCAAGTCAGCATTCCTCAATGGAATATTGGATGAAGAGGTTTACATTGAACAACCTGAACATTTTGTTGATCCAAATAAAAAGGACATGGTCTGAAAATTACACAAGGCACTGTATGGTTTGAAACAAGCCCCTAGAGCATGGTATGAAAGATTGCATAACTATCTTATTTAGATTGGTTTTCAAAGAACTAATGATAATAGTAGCTTGTATATAAAGGAAGGACCAGATAATAAGATTGTCTTAGCAGAAATATTTGTAGATGATACTATTTTCACAGGGCATGATGATCTTTGCAAAGAATTTTTAGAACAAATGAACAAGGAATTTGAAATGTCTATGTTTGGTGAAATAAAATTCTTTGTTGGTCTTCAAATTCAACAAAATAAGAATGGCATCTACATCACTCAATCAAAATACATCAAGGAGATATTGAAAAAGTTTGGTATGGAGGACTGTAAACCTTTTGGAACTCCTATGTGCACTAGATTGAAACTTACCAAAGATGATGACTCCAAAGAGGTAGATCAAACATTGTATAGATCTATGATTGGAAAATTTCAATATGTAGTTCATACCAGGCCAAATATTGCCCTTGTAGTTGGTATTGTTGCAAGATTTTTAGCAAAGCCAAGAGAAACTCATCTGATGGAAATCAAAAGAATAATGAGATATTTGAAAGGAACTAAAGATTATGGCTTATGGTACAAATTTGGAGGTAATTTGGATTTGAAAGTGTTTACTGATGCTGATTGGGCAGGAAACCTTGATGACAGAAAAAGAACAAGTGGAGGAGCATTCTTTCTTGGAAAAAGATTGGTTTCTTGGACAAGCAAAAAGCAGAATTGTACATCCCAATCTACAGCAGAGGAAAAGTATGTTGCTGCAGCAGTAAACTATTCAAATATTGTTTGGTTTAAGCAATTATTGCAAGGAATGAAGATGGAGATCAAAGAACCAATTGTCATGTTCTGTGACACTACTAGTGCAATCAACATATCTAAGAATCTAGTGATGCATTCCAAGACCAAGCATATTGCAATAAAATATCATTTTGTCAGAGAATTGGTGCAAGACAAAGAGATCAGACTGGAATGTATCCATACAAAGGAACAAATTGCTAACATATTCACAAAGCCTTTACCTAAGGATGCATTTTTGTATCTTATAGGTAAGTTAGGGGTCATCCCCCTATCTAAAGTCCACTAAAAATGAGTTCTAGTGATGCATCAACACATACAAGATTGAAGATCTATCTGTTGATGCAATTCAATCAAAAATCATGGCATATGAATCAGTACTAAAGGTACATTACAATTCACTTAACTTCTGTCATCTTTGGCATGTGTTGTCAAAGAGGGATAGATTTACTATCATATCCTTATGAAATTTGTGAGATTTGAAAATTTTTCCATGAAGTCCCTTAACAGAGGGAGATTATTGAAAGAGGGAGAAGTATGTTATCTTGTTGGACTTGTTTTCAAAATTTCATTCTGTTATGACATGTTGTGTTGCCATCAATGCCAAAGAGGGAGATTGTTGGATAATATTTTCCTTGATGTCACACAAATTCCATATCTATCATTAGTCTCAAGATCACCAAGCTTAGACAGTCTGCAATGCAATCTACAGTGTCAACCGAGCTCACTCGGTTATTAAAGGAATCATGGAGAAGACAGTGTTCACCGAGCTCACTTGATCATCAAAGAAATCATGAAGAAGTCAGTATTAACCAAGCTTCACTCGGTCTCCAAAGCGTAGTTTCCACTGAGCTCAATCAATCATCAAAGAAATCATAAAAAAGTCATTATTAACCAAGCTTCACTCGGTCTCCAAAGTGTAGTTTCCACCGAGCTCACTCGGTCATCAAAGAAATCATGAAGAAGTTAGCATTAACCAAGCTGCACTCAATCTCCAAAGGATAGTTTCCACCGAGCTCACTCAGTTATCTCAGGAAACTCAGTACTTACCAAGTTCTCCCGACGACTGAAGGATTGTCACGAAGTTTTTTGTATACACCGAGCTCAGTCGGTTAACACAGGAATTATTTTTTGAACAAAGTTTACCGTGCAGGGTCGGCTAGTATAGGGATGTGCAAATTAATTACTTCTAGCTGACTTTTGTAATTGTTTGATTAGAGCCGACTTAGATAATCTAAAAGGTATATATGGTCATTCCAGTTATGAATTAAGAGAGTGTGAGATTGTGAAAAAGAAGTTATGAATGCGAATTATAGTATGAAATGATAAGGTGAATGTTAAGCAAAGTCTAATGAAGGATCAAATGTGTTGAAGGAGCTGTAAAGTTGCATTTGATCAATGAGGATCTAGCCAAGCATAACAGAAATCTGTAATCAGCAAAGATAAGTTGTACCTTATGTCAGGTCATTTCATTGTTTCTTTCTAACCATTGTAACAGTGAATTCAAAATCTCTTAACAGAGTTGGTCTAACAGCCATTCAATAAATCCTCTAATAAGGTGACAGTTCAGTTGAATTTTTCTAAAGACCTCTAGCAAGGCCACTCCTAACAGGGTGATTAAATCCTTTAACAAGATCACACCTAACAGTGTGTTTAGTAACCTTTAATAGGGTTGGCTCCTAATAGGGCTCACTTCAGAAGAGTGAAAAATAGTATCTAGTTACATTGGTGATTTTTTCCATATTGGGTTTCCACGTTAGATCTGGTGTCTCTTGTGTTCTTAATTGCTAAATTGCTTTGTGCATGATAACATATCAGTTCTTAATATTTGTCATTCGCTACATTATCAAGTTTCAGCATTTTATATTAATCAGATCAAGGGGATATTCAGACATCTTAGGGACTGTGAAAGTTTTTTGAGTAACTGATTCACCCCCTCCCCCTCTCAGTTACTCTATTCTCATTTCCAACAGTTTCTTCCTATTGTCAAGCAGTCTTTGTTTTCCTTGAGACCATGAACAAAATTATCTACCATTTTTGCTAATGATAAACTTTTGACTTGAACAATGATAAAGTTTATTATTAATCATTATAGTGGAACAGCTTTTGACTTGTTCAAAAATTTTAGTCGAAGGTGTTGGAATTGATAGTGAACCCCAAGCTCCTAGAAATCACCTACAACCAAAATGCATGTTACATCTGTGTCTGAGAGAGAATATGATCCAAAAAGCATGTCTACTTTGGTGGTTTGGCTATTATTGCAACACTACAAAGTGTCTTATAGTGTTTCTCATTTTCTTAAATAATAGGCAATTAGTTTATGATTTCATCATATCTTATAGTGGAACAACTCCAAGAATCTTGGGTAAATTGCTTGCTATAATACTTTCTTGTATAGGACACTCAATAATGTGGGCTAAGTGGTGGGCACAAAGAGGAAGAAGAAAGGATCTCTACAAGTGCACAGTGCAGTAGAATTCAAAAATGAAATTGAAGTGCTCTCATTTATTCATTATAAGAATCTAGTCAGGCAAATTGGCTTTCATCTCCATTCATGATGGAACTTGTAAAAAATGATAAGATTGAGCAAGGAATGAGAAACAATCCAAGCAAGTTAAGTGTGAAACAATGTTACCATGAGATAAGCAAAATCTAAGAGCATACACCAAGATGGTTCAACAATGGAGACAAGAATTTGTAAGGGGAAAGCAAAGAAAACCCCTTGTGAGTATTATGAATGAAGGCAAATGCCTAGAGAAGAGAGAGAGAGTGTGTTGGAGCAAAATAGCTCAATACAATAACTCCAAAGTGATGAGAGTAAAGAAGAAAGAAGGAGGAGCATCTCTTATAAAGAGATGAGAAAGGAGTTGCATGTGTAACTCCCATTTCTATGAATGCCACATTCATAATAGGTGTGTGCAAAGTGTCACAATCCTCTTAAGGAGGATAAACTAAATTCCTTAATAAAGGAATTATAAAAATGAGTTGTCCTCACATGTGGAATAAAGGAAAAACAATGACATGTCCTCCACATGTGTACATTAGGACAAACTACATTTAGGGATCCTTGGAATATCCCAATTAAATACATCCAAGGGAAGATTAACCTTTCTAACACCCCTCCTTAATCTTTACTTGGGGAGTTTACATCAACGGGTTGTAAACCCAAATTTTTACAATGGAATTGAAATCTCTCTTTAGAAAGTGGTTTGGTTAAAATATCAGCCACTTGATCTTCACCTTTACAATAAAGAAGAGTAATTTGCTTGTCTTCAACTTGTTCTTGAATGAAGTGATGTTGAAGTGAAATATGTTTGGTCCTTGCATGAAAAATTGGATTTTTTTCCAAGGCAATAGCACTTTGATTGTCACAATGTAGAGGGGTAGGTGCTTGTTGAGGTAGACCCAAATCGTCAAGAAGTATTCTAATCCATAAAGCTTCCTTAGCTGCATTGGTACAACCTTTGTATTTAGCTTCAGTTGAGCAAAGGGAAATAGAGTGTTATTTTTTGCTTTTCCAAGAAATTGCACCTAAACCAACAAAGAAACAATAGCCACAAGTGGATTTCCCATCATTGGGATCTCCACCTAGATCAAAATCAGTATAGCCATGTAAAATAAATTCAGAATTGGCATCATAGAATAATCCCATATTAATAGTTCCTTTAATGTACCTTAAGATTCGTTTAGCAACTTTAAAATGAGTTTGTTGAGGTTTAGACATAAATCGAGAAACTAAACCAACACTATAAGCAATATCAGGTCTAGTAAGAGTTAAATAATTTAAACTTCCTACTAATTGTCTATACAAAGTTTCATCAACAAAAGGAGCATTCATATCAGCCATTAATTTAGTTCCTAATTCACATGGAATTGAAACATGGTTGGAATCATTCATCTTAAATTTTTCTAAAAGATCATGAGCATACTTGCTTTGAGAAAGAAAGATACCCTTAGGAGTTTGGCAAATTTGCATACCTAAGAAGTAATGTAAGATACCTAAATCAGTCATCTGAAATTTTTGTTTAAGTTGAAACTTGATTTTAGAAATCAAAGCATCTAAACTAGAAGTGAGAATTAGATCATCTACATAAACAATAACAATGATAATATCATCGTTAGTATGTTTAATATACAAATTAGGATCATTATTACTTCTAGAAAAACCTTGAGAAATAAAGAAAGAATTGATTTTAGAATACCATTCTCTAGGTGATTGTTTAAGACCATAAATAGATTTTTTCAATTTGCAAACTAGATTTTCACTACCTTTCTTAACAAATCCAAGAGGTTGAGCCATATAGATTTCTTCATGTAAATCATAATTTAAGAAGGCACTTTTAACATCCATTTGATGAATGGGCCAATTCATTTTAGATGCTAAAGCAAGAATTAATTTGATAGTAGGCATTTTAGCAACAGGAGCAAAAGTTTCATTATAGTCTAATCCTTCAATTTGTGAAAAACCTCTAGCAACTAGTCTAGCCTTAAATTTACTAATTTCATTATTAGTATTCAATTTTGTTTTGTATGACCATTTACATGAAACTATATTCTTGCCATGAGGTAACTTAACTAAGTCCCAAGTTTGATTAGCAATTAAAGAATCATATTCCTCTTGCATGGCTTTTTGCCAATGAGGTTGAGAGTTAGCTTGATCAAAAGAATTAGGATCGTTAGAATTCATAATAGTAGTCATCAAAGCATAATTACAATAATTAATCCTTCTATGTTTAATTCCACCAAATCTAGAAATGTAGTCATCACCTTCAATGATTAAGTTTTGAGCCCATTTAGGTTTACATTTAGTTGCAATGGAATTATCACTAGAGGAAGAATCATTAACAATAAAAGCATCATTAGTAGCTACTTGAATATCATTACTTGTAGGAGCAGAAATAATAGGTGGTACTTGAGTTGAAGGGTTAAGAGGAGGAGTAGGGTTAAGAGAAGGAGGTTGGTCCTCCACCAGCACAATTTTAGTGCCACTAAATTCTGCTTCATGTGTAGTAGAATAGTCATGGACTCCATTTTCTACAATACAAACATCTCTAGCAACTTGAACTTTGTTAGTAGTGGAATCATAAACACAATAACCCTTAGTGTTTTCATCATAACCAACAAACATATAAGGAGATGACTTAGCATCTAATTTATGCCTTTTCTATTTAGGAGTATGAACATAAGCAAAAAACCTAAAAATTCACAAATGATGTAAATCAGGTTTCCTACCAGACCAAACCTCTTCTAGAGTAATATCCTTGAGAGCTTTGGTAGGAGTCCTATTAAGAATATAAGTTGCACAAAACATGGCTTCAGCCCAAAATTTATAATGCAAATTCTTAGCATGCAACATGCTTCTAGCCATTTCAAAAATGGTCTGATGCTTTCTTTTTGCCACACCATTTTGTTGTGGTGTATAAGGAATAGTAAGCTCATGTTTAATTCCACATGATTTCAAATAAGAGTGGAAAGCATTATTCACATATTCCTTTCCATTATCAGTTATGAGAATTTTAAGTTTAAAACCAGATTGCCTTTCAACATATAACTGAAATTCAATGAATATATCAAGAACTTAATCCTTTCTATGCAAAAAATAGATCCAAGTTCATCTAGAAAAATCATCAACAAAGGTAAGTGCATACCGAGAACCTTGGACGGAGTTATTCTCCATGGGGCCCAAAAGATCACTGTGGACAAGATGCAACTTATGAGTTGCCCACCATGATTTTCCACTTGGAAAGGGCTCCCTATGTATCTTACCACTCATATAGCCTATACAAGCAATCTTAGAAGGAATAATGTGAGGCAAGCCATTAACCATATTATTTTTTTGCATTAAAGTAATATAATCCGAATTTAAATGGCCAAGTCTTTCATGCCATATATTGAAATCAATAGAAGTATGTAAAGAATATCGTGAACTAGCAAATTCATGGAATTTAAATAAGTTGTCATTATCCATGTTAGCATGAGAAATCACTTGTTTAGTTTGAGGATCTATGACATAACATGTATCTTTATAGAATTCAACTTTATAGTCCTGACATAACTGTGAAACAAAAAGCAAATTAGTTTTCAGATCAGGTACATACGATACATCATGCAATTTACCATTAGGAATAGTTGCATCACCTAAACCTTAAACTTTACAAGTTTGATTATTAGCTAATTGAATAGGAATGTTAGCAATATTAGGTTGCAGAGAATCAAAAATTTCTTTATGAGAAGTTACATGTTGTGATGCACCACTGTCAACAATCCATTCTAAAGGTCTGCAAAGATTAAAGTTACAAGTAAAAGCATGACGAGAATTAGAACCAATAGAGTTACCTTTTTTATGATTTGATTTTTGATTATGGTTACTGATATTCATAGGTTTTTTATCATTTTGCTTTTTAAAATAGTTATTGACAACATGACCATCTTTGCCACAATAAGAACAATGAGGTTTGGAATTGGAATGATTCCTTTGATTATTAGTATTACGATTGTTATTATGATTATTGTTATGGTGATTGTTATTATTGTTATATTTCGCATGAAATTTATTGTTGGAATTATTTGAATTAGTATTATATTGTTTGTTGTTATTATTATTATTATTATTTGAACAAAAATTATTATTATTTGAATTTCGAGACATAAATGCATGTTCAGTTGATTTAAGGGTACCAAACTGAATTAGCTTAGCTTCTTCCTGTCTTAATAAAGTTTGAAAAATAACATAAGTTAACTAAGAAGTTAAAGTAGGAATAGCAAGCTGTGCATGAATATTAGTTGTAAACTGTTGAAACTATCTAGGAAGACACTTTTTAAGAATAAGATGAATTAAATGAATGTCCTCTAATTGAATACCTAAAGCAATAATTTGGCTTTTAAGAGAATCAAATTTTAACAGAAATTCATCCATACTCTTAAAATCTGTATACCTAAGATCTTCAAGTTGATCCTGCAACTGTATTTTGCGGTATTCATCTCCACTGTCATACTTGGTTTGCAAGATTGACCAAGCATCATGAGCTTTAGAACAGTGTGCAATTAACACATATAAATTTGGAATAATGGAAATACCAATTAAACCTAAAGCTTCTTCATTTTTAGTCTTCCAAGTATCTTTTTCGTCTTGGGTAGCCACTGAACCAGGTTCAACAGAAGGATCAATGGCTATCTCGAAGAGGTGTTTAAAACGAAAAATGAATGAAATATGAGTTTTCCAAGAATGATAATTGGAATGACTAAGTTTTATTTCTGGAATTAAGGTTGACATCTTTATGAAAAAAAATGTCCCCCCTAATAGAAATATGACTTATACGTTAACTTGAATGAAAAAAAAAACGTGATGATGGAACTATGAATAAGTTTCTGGAAAAAAAATGATATAACTCTGCAACAAAATGTTAGTACACGGATTAAAATAAAAAATAATCTTGCAGAAGCATTTTAAGAATAATTATAGCCTTAAAAAAACAATGAATCCAATTTTCTATATTTAGGATGGCTATATTAATGATTCCTAATGATTAAAAAAAAACGTAATACAGCATTTAAGTGTTTTTTATTGAAAAAAAGATAGAGGAATCTAATTTTCTATAATTAAGATACAGAATGATTGAAGAAAGAAAATGTATGAGTAAAAAATGTAAACGTGTTACTGCATGCAAGGAAAAGAAATGATAGAAAACATTACTGTCCCAGCTGGAGCAGGTTTGACAGAGCATTTGGCAGTTGCATGGGCCTCCAACCTTTGACGTTTGGCAGTTTATGGGGAACTCTGCTAACTGTAGGCTATAAGAACGTTATTGGAGTGAGGCGAGAGTTATGGAGGATAATGTCTTCATTCCTTCGTTTGAGCAGAGGGTTGCCGCAACGTATTCCATAGGAACAAGTACAGAGGCGAAGCCAAAATGGTGCATGGATTAAAGAAACATTTGAAGAGGCTCAATGACCCCAAGCATTGGATGCTTGACAAACTTGGTGGCACTTTTGCACCTAAACCATCAGCGGGTCCTTACAAACTAGGGCAGTAAGAGTGTTTTTCCACGAAGATTTGAGCTTGGATCGAACAGACGACTTCGCTCTGCGTGAACAAAATTCTACAAATTGACAAAATCTTCAGATTGACAAAATGGCTATGAGCATATTTCTTCCAAAAAATTAGTATAGATTTATTCAGAATAGAAAGAGAGAAACGACATGGAAGAAGGAAAGTTACTTAAAAGAACTCCAACAAAGATTTGAAAAAAATGAGATATCTAAGATCTCATAGATTTTTTTTTTTAATTTATAGCTTAAAATAGATATTTATTTATTTTTTTCAAATATGAATATGAAAGGTTTAAAATATCTCAAATGAGATATAAAATTTAAAATAGAAATATAAGGAATGATGTAAATTTCAATTTTTTTTTAAAACTAATCTATTGAATGACCTAAATATTTTTAAAGCACACTTTAAATAATGATATCCTTCAATAATAATAAGGAGAAAAAAAAAAAAAAATATATATATATATATATATATAAATTTTAAAATGCACAACTTTATAATTAATGAGTGATATGAAGTAATATTTCTTGTTTTGGTGGCACGCCTTCCAAAACAAGAAAAAAAAATTGAAATTTTTATAGGAAAACCCTTTGGTGGCAAGCCTTCCAAAGAGGGTTAGTAAACAATGATAAAAATGATGCAATAAAATCTACACACAAAGGATGTTAGAATGAGCAGAAAATTGCAACACAAACTTCTTCTCTCAATGACGTCTCCAAATAAGGTGTGCTCTAATGAATGGCAACCTTCAACACAAAACTTAAAACAAGGATTAGATAGCCAAGCTCTGATACCATGTAAGAAACGATAAGGTTGAGAAAGGAACAAGAAACAATCCAAGTAAGTTAAGTGTGAAACAATGTTACCATGAGATAAGCAAAATCCAAGAGCATACACCAAGATGGTTCAACAATGGAGACAAGGATTTATAAGTGGAAAGCAAATAAAACTCCTTGTGAGTATTATGAATGAAGGAAAATGCCTAGAGAAGAGAGAGTGTGTGTGTGTTGGAGCAAAATAGCTCAATACAATAACATCAAAGTGATGAGAGTAAAGAAGAAAGAAGGAGGATCATCTCTTATAAAGAGATGAGAAAGGAGTTGCATGTGTAACTCCCATTTCTATGAATGCCACATTCATAATAGGTGTGTGCAAAGTGTCACAATCCTCTTAAGAAGGATAAACTAAATTCCTTAATAAAGGAATTATAAAAATGTGTTGTACTCACATGTGGAATAAAGGACAAACAATGACATGTCCTCCACATGTGTACAATAGGACAAACTACATTTAGGGATCCTTGGAATATCCCAATTAAATACATCCAAGGGAAGATTAACCTTTCTAACAGAACTTACAATGACGCATATCCACAACAATCTTTAACTTCCAGCAAACAAGTTAAACCTAAAGATAAGCTATTTGAAGACCTGGTTGACTTTGCCAAGGCAAAAAGTAAAACTTCACCTAGTAAAAGCGAAAGTTTTTAAAAATTAGAGGTTGTTCTCTAGGATGGTTTGTAATACATATCTTCAAGTAGCTTGCTACAAGTGATGGTTTAGGTGTAGCATCAGTTTTATTGAAGCCACTGTATAGTCTTTTGTTTAATTGAGGTTTAGTATTCATTATGTGTTATTATTCCTAGTGCACTGCAATTTAATTTATTTCTTGTTACTTTTTTTTTCTGATATGAAACTCCTTTTCAAGATTTGTATATTGAAACAAACTTATGTTCTTACCTAGAAGGTAAACGATTTTAGTAACAGTGCCAAAAGATCCATATATATATATATATATATATATATATATATATATATATATATATATATATATTGCTAAAGCTCAAGTTCTATTTCAAATCTCAAGTAGTGTGTGAGCATTATCTTTTCTTATCATAGTATTTCTGGGAAGTAATTGCCTGTGTGGCCTTCCACTATTCTCTAGTTCACAATTTGATTGTGGCATTTTGTTCGAAGCTAAGCTTTATAATTACAAATCTAGGATATTTTAATAGATCATTTACTTGTGTGAGGGGATAAAACCCATTTTGGTGCCCTAAAATAAGATAACTATATAGAAACTCAATCATTGAGACATTTCGTATGGACTTGAGCTATCTTGATCTAGGCTCAGATCTGTTTCTATGCATTTGCTATAACTATTTTTGGGCTTTAATCTACAATGTGAGACGCTTATTTTGTTGGCAGGTAATTTAAATAGGAAGCATTTTCTACCGCTAATTTCTGAGAGTTTTTTTTTTTAAATGATATCTAAGTTTATTATTATCAATATGCATGAAATCTTATAATAGGAGAATATTATCAATATGCATGAAATCTTTAAGATCATACAAGATTTGCTTTCATCTAGAGTTGCATAGGTGTTGAAACTCCTTTATTACATATAGGTTGTTGCTAGAACTAATTGTTTGAAAACATCATAATGTGGTTTATTTTCATATTGCAACACTGTTAGCCAATCAAAAAAGATGTAGATTTGAAATTTGTTTCACTTTTTTTTCATCCTAAATTAAAATACATCTACATTATTAATAGTCATTTTTTGTGTTTTAGGTGCAATTTATCAGATAACCCCCATTTTTTATATGTCTTTTGAGTTAGTCCTTTGCTCAAACAATAAATTAAAAGATAATTTTATTGTAGGGCCCTAAAGTCAGAAGTGGAGATCTACCACAGCCTATCATGCTCATAAAGAACCAAGAGTTTACTTTCACAATCAAAACAGGAGCGGGCTTTGAAGACTGTGTAAGCATGAATTATGATGATTTTGTGAATGATGTGGAGAAAGGAGACACACTACTTGTTGATGGCATGTTCTCTTGTGCTGGCTTGAAAATTCATTTATTAGCTAAAAAGAACAGAGTTACTAATGTTATTCACAACATTTTCATAGCTATCGTTATTTGAATTTCTCTAGGGGGGATGATGTCACTGCAAGTGAAGTCAAAAACATCAGATTCTATAATTTGTGAAGTAATCGATGGAGGAGAGCTTAAATCATGATGACACTTAAATGTGCATGGAAAAAGTGCTACCCTACCTTCCATTACAGGTTAAGACCATTTTATCAACTCTCAGGCATGCATAGAAAATTAGATTTTTGTTGCTTATTGACATGTACATCTCAATCTGCTTCTTTCTTAGGGACTTTGATTTCATTGTGATTTCCCTTTTTTGTACCTAATATTGATTGATTGAAGTTACCTAGAATATAATTGAATGATATGTTTATCAATCTCGAAATATGTGTAATATTTGTATTTTGTTGTTACTTGTATATGTGATGAATTGTTTTGACCAACATAGCATCTGAGATTGCTTAATTTGGTATTTGATAAAATCTATTTCTTTTCTTTTTTTTTCGCAGATAAAGATTGGGATGATATTAAATTTGGAGTTGAGAATGGCATAGACTATTATGTTGTTTCCTTAGTTAAAGATGCTAAGGTGGTGCATGAGTTGAAAGATTACCTTAAAAGTAAACCTTTGAAGAAAAATTTTAACTTTCCAGTGTAATATAATCCTTTGCAGATAGTATTGGGCTTGATATAGCATGTTCCCTTAATTTATAGTTTAAATTAGAATTTAAAATGTGATAAAATATCAATGCATTTGTATTTGTAATTATGTGAAGGTTGTGGTGCGGATATCCATGTGACTGTGAAGATTGAAAGTGTTGATTCAATACCAAATCTTCATTCAATTTTTTTTGCATCAGATCGGGTAAGTACAATCTCCCTAGATTAGAGGTTTTAGTTGGATAAGTTGTTACTTTATGATTGGTGATATTGCTTTGAATGGGGTTAGTAAATTATGTGAAGTCATGCTTGTCAAGCATTATATAGAAAGTTAAATGCACATGCTACTTTGTTTAATATTTAGTCATGCATGTATTTGTTTGGATGTTGGTGCTTTTCCATTGTTGGTTTTTGATGGTTTTTGTACAGCTTTGATGTAAAATACAAAATATAAAAGCTTTACTTGTGAATATGTTATAATCTTCTTTAAATTGTTGGCAAGGACTATGAGCTTCTGTAAAGATGTTTTTAAATCACTTTTTTTTAGTGTCTATCATTCAGTGAAGTTAACTAGAATGAGACTATCATTTAGCTGCCTGACTGATTCCTAGCTATTGAGTTTTTAGATTTTAGTTTCCTCATAGAGCTCAAGATGGTTCTATCAAGAAATGAGAGAGCAAAACTTAAACGTGGACAGTAATATCTAAATTGACACTTTGAAAGGAGGGATAGATATATTCTTTATGCTATAATTTTCACATGAAATGAATTTATGTGATTTTTTTCCTGTGTGAGTAAAATCTATGAGGCCATATAGCCTTTGGAGATTTTTCTAAATGTGATATAAGTTGGTTAAAATAGCATAACTCTCAACTATGAAAATCTTGACATCTTCCTCATTCTGAGACTGTTTGTTTCTAATGGGCATTTTTATGTCATCATAACTTCTCATAATTGATTGTACTAGGTACATTCCCATGCAAGACTTGTTGGTATCTTATGCTTATGAAAATTTAGTGTATGCATTTAAACATGGCATTCTCTTCAGATTCTACTGTCATAATTCATAAATTTGACATTAGTTCAATCTCATAAATTATGCCTTTGTTATCTTTGTCCTCTCCATCTTTTAGCTTCACAACAAAGGTTTTAGAAGTTGTGAAGTATCAAGAAACATTTTTATGCGAGAGGAAATGTGCTTTTCCAATTCCTAACAGAAATGTTGTGGCATGCAAGGGCTATGGGTATTTTTATGCAGCTGTCATACCATGCATGGGAAAAGATCTTCTATTTTCCATAATTTTTGTCAGTGCTGCCTTGAGAATAATTTAGGGTTAGCGTTAGGTTTATTCTAGCTCTGATTCCATCTTATCACCTTTTGTTTGGGTATGAGATGCCAGATTTTGAATACATAAGATACAAGCTAGGTTTTAAAAGCTAAGAAACATTGTCTTACAAGTTAGATTTCAATAGCTAAGAAACAATGATCTTATTGTTTTGTTAATTTTTACCTTCTTTTGAACTTGGTATCCAAGATTTTTTTTTTTGTCTCTTGTAAACACCACTTAACAGTGTTTGGCTAGTCTCTAGAATATCTCACACACCCAAATATTCAATCGGCTCAGTTGAGGTTGAAAGATAACACCTAGAGGACTGACCAAGACAGTCTCCCAAACAAAAACACCCTTGTCTTTTGTCCCTATTCAGGTAAATATTTAGCTTTCTAGATGTCCAGAGTCCATATAGCAGTTTATATGTCAATCTAATTAAACTATGAATGGTCATGCATCTCTTAGTATTCAAGGCTCCACTATTTTTCCAGACACCAATGTCAGAGTGTAGAATTTTCATGGAGTATTGTTTCTACAAAATAGTTTGTGTTCTTGGTCTATAGGATCTCCATTCTTTAGTACATGTGTCTAGTTTTGTGATTTGCAGAGGGAACGGCACCATTCTTTAATGCAAGTGTCCATTTTTGATGGCTATACAAGGTTGGAGCACCCAGATATTGTGCAAGTGACTTGTAGTGGTGAATATAAGTTGTGTGTCTTTGTCCTAGTCTCTGTCTTGCAGAAGCATCCATATTGAATGCTAGTGCTCCATTTGATTCTCCAGAATAAAAAATTTCTTGGATCCTTGTTCCTATGTTTCTATTCCCTTTTCTTCTATCTGCTACTGCCTACAATATACAGTTGTATAAGCTTATAGTTTTATGAAAGTACTTCATTGGAGGTTTTTTTATATTTATATGCTAGTGGTCCCTTGGACATTATTGAATGTTTTCTTTCATTTAGTTTATTTATGACAAGCATTTACACATTGCTTGCATGCAAATGGTCATAGCCACCTTCATTTTTAGCCACACTCATTCAAGTTATGCATGTATTGATTTTTTTATGGTATTTTTATGTTGTTTAGGATTCTAATAGTTGTTTCTTCCTTCCTCTTCTTTAGGCTATGGTAGCTCAAGGGGATCTTGGAGTAGAGCTTCCTATCAAGGAAGTTCCTTTACTCCTGGTAATTCTATAGAGTTTTTTTATCATCAGTTAAAATGTTACACATATCAATGAAATTCATTTCTTGAATTCTGTGTTTGCAACCATTCTTATTGAATTCCATGTTTACTACCCAAGATCAAGCTAATATTTCAAATCACACTGGGTATGATGTGGTCTTCCAAGTTGACACAAGCAGTGTTAACTTGGAAGCGCTTTCTATGCTTCCCTTATCACAAGGTGCACCTTCTTCTGCCATGGAAGTCCAACTAGATGCTCTTGGGCTTGGAATTAAATTAAGCTTCTTGACATTATTCATCTTACTTTTTAATTATTTGCAAGACAAAAAAGAAAAGATGGAGGTCAGTTTCAAAATGCCCTCTAATTTGTCATCTTGCTTGGTTTTTTAAGAACTTTTTTATCCTTCATTGTACTCATAATGCAATTTCCTAAATAGAATTTAGTTTTCACTTGCTTGATTTGATAGAAGAGTAGAATTGGGTCTAGAAGAATAGAATTTAGTGTTAAATTGTTAATTCAACCAACTGAAGAGAACTACATATCACTTTGCAATCAAGTTTGGAAGCCTATCATTAGATCCATGATGTAACCTGCAAGAGTGAATGGCGGATTTAGCATTTAGACTTTGATCTATATTTTAATTTATTTTTTATAATTTCTAAAATGAAAACTACTTTTATCTGTTTAGTATGTAAAGTTTTGATATTTTTTTACAGGAAGTTAAATTATGATACTTCTAGAACTAGAATTTAATTGTGTAGTTTTTCAATTAAATTTGTTGGTCTATTTTTCATAAGTAATCAGTGATAAGAACCCACTTAACTGATCCATAATAACTTGTCCATTTATTGCCTTCCTCTTTATTTTTCTTTTTATTGCATCCATCTGCTACCATCATTCTCATGAGAGAGATTCTTGTATACAACTACTCATGAGAAATGAGTTCATAAATTCAACTAAAAAGTCATAGATTTTTATATACAGCCGATCATTTATTCATGTAAATGAATCAATAGATTGGATTCAAAAATTATATAATTGAATCCTAATAGTTGTCTTATAGTTGGAATATATTTATACATAAGTACAAAACATCAGTCCATAGTAAATTGGTACATATGAAACTGAGTTTAACTATGAAAATCTTTGTGATGCACAATTTGTTTGTTAAATTAATATGTACTGAGAATTGTTCTTTTTATTTCTTACCAAGCCAGTCTTTGCTTGAGAGCAGCAGGGGAGGTGGAGGAAAAGCTCATGGTGAACATCAATAAGCTAAAGGCAGAAATGGTGAAATTGGAGGAAGCGGGACACATGGCAAGACTAAGAGATTATAGAAACAAATGTGTGAGGATGAAGATTGTATGCTATGATGCCTTCAAAGAAGTGATTTTCAAGGAAGAAAAGGAGAAGCTAGATTTTCATGCCAACCTTAGCAGGCTTAACCTTGTTTCCTTTTATGATAAGTTAGAAGATATGGTGGAAACCCATGATCGAATGGGGATTATGAGTTAGACCAATGGGGATAAATATGATGGGCAATGGCTTGATGGGTTAAAGCATGGCCATGGAGTCTATAGATGGGCAGATGGGAGTTGTTATATGGGGACCTGGAGTAAGGGGATCAAAGGTGGGAAAGGTACATTTTATCCTGCATGTGGCAATCAGACTAGGCTATGCCACCTTTTGGAATCCTTGCCTTCCAATGTGGATCAGCATGATGATCTCTCCATTGATGACCAATCTTGTTGGAAGGAAAGAAGCTCTTCTATGTCTGATTTTGAGGTTTATTTGAATACTTCTTATGCCCCTAGCTCCGAAACAACATCCTCAAAAACCCTTGAATCCAGAATAGTAAAAACTTTTTCCTTTGATGGGATAAGAAGCTCAAGTAGTGAAGAATTTGATGATAATGATGAGGGTGTCAGAACTTGTGATCCCAAAATTTTCCTGTGCAATCTATTGTCAAGAGAGAATATGTTCAAGGAGTTTTGATTAATGAGGTATATAGAACAAATGTGCCTTCCAAGGCTGTGAAAAGAGGGCATAAATGGCAGCCAAATGAAAGTAAGAGACCAGGTGAAATTATGTATAAAGGGCACAGAAATTATGACTTAATGCTCAATCTGCAATTGGGAATCAGGTTTGCATATTTATTTGTGTATTCATGCATATGACTAGCAACTTGCTCAATATTTTACATTTATATGGATATGCCTTGTAATGTTTATTGATTTTACTAACAAGAAATTCAGAGTCAGACTAACAAGAGAATGAAAAATGGATATGTTTAATATTTGAATGATGAAAACAATATGATTTTAAAATGTGTATTTATTTTTAGTCAATTTCTTGTTATTGAAGAAGACTGTAATGAAATATACTGTTGAGTTTGTGTGTTTGTCCCTAGACATATTGGATTCACAAAATTTTGAATTTGCCACACTTGGCTTTGGGTGTACAAGAGATTTACATTTTAAACACCATGCATACTAATTTAGTCTCATCTATGCAATTTTTGCAATTAGTCGAAGAAAGTGGGAGTTATTGTTCTTAGTTTATTTGGCAATTTTTGTCAACGTCCTTGGAAATTGATGCATCTTTGTATCTTAAGATGCTAGCTGTAACTAAATGAGTCCTTTAAGCTATACATTTAGGTGTGGTAGCCAACTAATGCTAGTTTTAAGATACACAAATTTTATATTGTGGGATTCCTCAGTTTTCCTTAATGTTCCACAGGGTTTCAGAATCCTATTGTTTTTCTTTTCTTCATTGTTTACCAGTGTGACCATTTTACAGGTACTTCTTCATATGATGCCAAATTACTATAATCATGTTCATACTTATGAAAGCACATTTATCACTAAATTTTTTGGTCTACATAGTATCAAAGCAGTAGGAGAAAAAAAAGTATTTTCTATACCTTCTTACTCTATTTTCCATTTAATCATTGACATAATATGTCAATTTTTGGTAACTAGATGTTATTTTCAAAATTAAACATGGTGAGTGGGCTTAAAGTGGCAACTTGGTGGGGCAAGTTGGTGAGCCGACTTAGCGAGGCCACTTAGGGATGCGACATGGTGAGCTAACTTGGTGAGCAAGCTTGATGAGTGGACCTCAAGACTGACCTTGATGAGGCACTTTGGTGGGGTTACTTGATGACCAAACTCAAAGAGTCAACTTGGCAAGCATACTTGAACAATCAACTTGGTGGGGCAAGTTGGTGAGCCAACTTAGCGAATCCACTAGGTGAGGTGAGATGGTGAGTCAACTTGGTGTGGTGACTTGGCAAGCTTACTTAAAGACTAACTTGGATGAGGCACTTTGGTGGGGTGACTTGATGAGTGAACTTAAAGAGTCAACTTTGTGAGCATACTCGAACAGTCGACTTAGTGACATGACTTGGTGCGCTGGCTTGGTGATCTGACCTAGCGTGTGTACTTGAACAATAGAGTTGGTGAGCTGATTGAAAGAGTCAACTCATTGAGGTGACTGGGTGGGAGTGACTTGGTGATCTCACCTAGAGAGTTGACCTAGGGGATGGGCTTGGTGAGCAAACTTAAAGAGTTGACTTGGTGAGCACACTTGAATTGTCGGCTTGGTGAATGGACTTGGGGACTTGGTGGGACATGTGGGTGAGGTGACTTGGCGAGCTAACTTAGTGAGCAGATTTAAGTATTGACCTTGATGAGGCACTTTGGTGGGGCAACTTGATGAACGAACTCCGAGTCAACTTGGAAAACGCACTTGAATAGTTGACTTGGCGAGTGTACTTCAATTGTCAGCTTGGCGAGTTGACTTGGCAAGTTGACATGGCGAGCTTACTTGGTGAGCAAGCTCGATGAGTGGACCTAAAGACTGACCTTGATGAGGCACTTTGGTGGGGTGACTTGATGACCGAACTCAAAGAGTCAACTTGGCGAGCATACTTGCACTAGCACATTTGGGTTCAATTTTCAACCTTTATTGGTCGAATTTTTGACCAAATTTGACCAACCCATTGGTGAAAAAAAATTTGCTTGAAATTTTGACCAACTTACTGGTACATGATTTTTCTCAATTGTATAACTAATTATATATTCTTCATATTAGTTATTGTTGATGTTTTTGCAGCATTCTATAAAACAGTTCACATGTCTTGCCTATGATACAACATTTTACATGCATCCTACTCTCTCTCATTCGGCTAATGATGGATTATGCAATGTGATCTACAACCATGATGCTAAAAAACACATAATCAAATCTAAAATGAACTTACACTACAAATGGATTGTGGAAATATGATATTGGTAAAATTGCATGCATGTCTATGAGGACAATCACAACTTAAACATATATTTGTCTTGGTAGACATGCATGTAAAATTAACAATATTAGATTTCCATAATCCATTTGTAGTGCAAGTTCATTTTGGATTTGATTCTGTGTGTTTTTTAGAATCGTGGTTTCAAATCACTTTGCGTAATCCATCATTAGTCAGATGAGAGAGTGTAGGATGCATGTAAAATGTCATATCATAGGCAAGACATGTGAACTATTTTATAAAATTCCTAAAAAAAAATTACACCTTATTGTTGGTGGAAATTTCCACCTTCATTGGTCAAAATTTCCACCAACACTTGGGTTTTTTCAACCTTTGTTGGTGTAAATTTCCTCCTAATAGTCCCCGCTTTCTGTGGTGTGACAATAAAAGTGTTATACACATTTCTCATAACCTAGTTGATCATTAATGGACCAAGCACATTGAGCTTCACATGCACTTCATTAGGAATCTAATTCAAGATGCCACTTTGAGCTTGGAGTACATTCCCACTGTTGAGCATTCTACAGACATCTTTACTAAACCTTTTGCATCCCTACAATATCTATAGTTGCATTCTATGCTTGGGGTGAAGGAAGTTATCCTTGGGGGGTCTCGGTGATGAGTCCTTCCTTCCTTCTTTTCTTGTTATCTCTTTTTGGAGTAGAGTTTTTCTCGCTAGGTTTTGTCTATTTCTCTATTTCATAGAGATTTAGTTGTGATTGTGTACCTCATTGGGCCTTGTTGTTGGGTCCCAAATTTTCTTTCAGCATTGCATTGTAGTTTTCTTGCTTTTTCTACATTGTTTATAACTACATTTTTGCTCATCTTAAGGGGGTTGTTAGATTAAAGTGTTACTTTAATTTCATTTATTAAATTACCTTTACTCCCTTCTTAAGATTCCACTTTATGCACTTTGCATTTCCATTAAATAATTAATTAGCAATTATTACATGTCATTTACCTCTTAGAAACCCCTTTTAGGTTTTCAATCTCCTTCCATGAGGATTGATCTTTTGTAATTTTTCTCATCCAATTCATTTCTGATTATAAACTTTGTATATTCTCAGAGCAAAACCCCTACCTCTTCTTTTCTTTTTCTTCTCTATGATAGGTTATTGCATGCATTTATTCTTTGGACTTTGTGGATTTGTCTTGCTCAAATACTTCAAATACATTATATGAAAGTTGGAAATAAACCTGTGCAAGTATTTTCAAGTTTCACCAAAATTGTGCACCTACAAGATGCTAGAAATTGTATGGGAAGAAATTAAATTACCCCATACAATATTCCACTTTTCAACAGTCAATAGTATATGTGTTTATAATGCCTACTTGCGCATATATCCCTTTTTAATTCAAATATTTAAACAAATTCCTTTATGGCAATTAACCCCAATGTATAATAAAAATTTAATGTTGGATGAGATGAGTGGGTCCAACACCACCCATCACCCTCAACTCCCCAAGGACCCATGCTAGATTTTAGTGACTACATTTAATTAACAGAAAACAAAATTTTAAAAAAAAACATTAAATGTATCCTACTCCTAAACTCCTAAGTACCCATCTCCCTTAAACCACCCCCCCCCCCCCCCCCCCCACCAAAGCACCTACCCAGCCCACTATCCCACTCACTTCCTAACACCTCCCCCACTTTCCATGTGTTGGAATTCCTCACCCCTCTGCCATGTGTACATATCATCACCAACCACCTCCTTGCCTTGGGCTTTGGTTAAGAATTCAATTTTTTTTAACACTTTTCCTTAATCTTTATTAATGTAAAAGCTTTGGTCTCCCTTCATGCATACCATCATCCACATAGGGGCTTGTAAACTTGAAGTGTGCCCCAACCTAATTTGGGATCACATGCCTCCCTTGGGAGGAATTCCTAGGAAGAAGGGATAGCCCACTTGTCAAGTGGGCAAATGGGTAGACTTAGATAGGTAGGTGTAGGGGCATGTTGAGTTATTAGTAAGTGAGGCTAGTTTTTTTTTTAATTTAGTTTAGTTTATTTTTTATTTAGTTTTTTTTTTTTTAGTCCCTATTTATTTACTAATGTTCTCAGTTTCTCATTTCAATTAAATTTTAGAGAAAACATTATGCATCTTGTAAAGTTCAAAACTAGCGTAATTTTTAAATTAATATTTAGTCAATAATTTGTCTTTTCTAATTGGTTGTGCTTATTTTTCCTAAGGATATTATTATTTTTCTAAATTAAAAAATTCCAAAAAAAAAATATTTCTAGAGACTTCTAGGGAACTCTGGAACTGGTCCAACACGATTTGTCTTACAGCTTCTTTAGTAGCACGGTGAGCAAAGATTGTAGTGATATTCTAGTTTCAAGCTTTGGTCTTCTATATCTACCTCTATCTTAAACATATGGCTTCAGATGGTCAAGTCTCACCTACAAAATTTGTTGATTCAAATGTCTATGGTTGTTATGTACAACTAATCAAAACTACTCAAGCTCCCTCAACCTTTAGATCAAGAATCTTAATATTCAAATAGACTTTACATTGTTTGCACTTATTGTCAATTCAACTTATGCAAGGTTCCATGTTGAGCTCAAGCTAGGTCTGTCAACAATTAGTTAAAGAATAATCAACTAAAACAATGGAAGAAAGATACAAGGGTTTGAGAGGAGGAAATTTTCCACCAAGGTTCTCGTGGCTATCGCTGCAAGAGCTCCAACTAAAGAGGAAAATCTCCTAGTTGAGAAACTCAAATAGGCAACCATTAATAGGAAATTTAATTTTCATAGTAGTTAAATCCAAATAGGCAATGATTCACATAAAATAATTCAAATGAGTATGGAGGAACAAAAACCCTCAAAGTGAGGAAATGGAAATGAGCCATGAGAACACATAAATAAAAAGTGGCATGCAAGAGAGTTGAAGGATATTTTAAACTAGCTTCATATGGTACAGAGAAACATTGGTATTTAAGAAAGCCATCAAATTTGCTAATCTACAAAGCCATGCAAACTATTTTCAGCACAGACAGAAAATGTAGCTGGACACTGGGGGTTAAAATTTAACATTTCGCTAGGTAGTTGATAGATACTTTCCATCAATGCTAATAATCTCTAAATTCAAAGTACATATTTTTAACATCATAATTTCTATCAATTGCATTTGGCATACATATGTTATTATTTGAGTGTGAAATGCAAATTTATAACATTAAAGAGATTTGTCAGGGGGTATGGTGTGTATTAAGATTTTCACCACCTCATTGATCTTGACATAAGCATCTAAATCCTTCACCATAGTGCCTTAAATCTGGTATATCAGATCAATTAAATACATTGTCCTTTAACCACATGCATCTTTCACTTACCTCCTCAATTCAATTTTTTTGTTGATTTTCTTTCACATTTTATATCATCTACAATTTGATAGAAGTCCATGTCTATTATGTAGGAAGGTACTCCATTCATTTTTTAGACCCAAAAATAAATGAACCTTGATACCTATACCTATATATATATGTTTTAGTCTTAAGACTAATTCTATAACATTCATTTAGAATTCTTAAGAATCCACTCAATAGGACACATGCAAGAAAATGGTATAATACTTTATTGGAGTAAGAGCTATCAAATTAAATAATAAACTCTTTTTCCTTTTTTATTAGAATTATATTTTGCTTTAAATATTCAATTAATTGATTAAAATTATAGCTTATCAATATATTAAATATATGTCATTTGTTAACTAAATAATAACATATATATAATATTTATGATTAAATTGATTTTGATAAAAGAGATAAAGTTATGTCACTTCTTTAAATTTGGTAAAATAAAGATAACTAAACTAATCATACATATTTAATTAAAATTTATAATTAAATCATTATACAATAATCATAATTTTAAAGATTAAAATTATAACTATTTTTTTTGAAATAATAAGTGACCAAAATAAGGGAGTCAACCCTTACAACCAAAAAGGTGACAACCAGCACAGTGCCAGCAGAAACAAGTAGAGAGCAACCACTACTACAAATAACAACAACTACTAACCAAATAACAACACACAATCATTCACAACTACCAGAGTATCATCTATACTAATTCTAAAAACTATAGTATTAAACATACTATGATTGTTCATAACATAATAATTGTTTGCATAAACAAGCCAACCCAAGTTTGAGAATAAGTTGCAAACCAGAAAATAAGACAACTACAAAAACATATAAACAAAAAAGGGCTTAAAAACCTCTAGAGACCTCTACATTATTTCTCATCCTTATCTTTTCCTTTCCTAGCAAGAAGCACCCTAGCCCAATCCTCAACAAGAAACTTATATACGAGTTTAGTTTCCTCCATGTCCAGCCCCACCTCATCCTTTTCTTGCACCAATAATTAAAGGGTAGTTGCAGCAGCATGGGTAACCTTCAAGGAAATTTTAGAGGAGTAAAACCCATCCTCTAAAAATTTGATCCTTTTCTTCATATGTGCATTCTTCTCTTTCTATTCCTCCTCCTCCTTATTTCCTTTTTCCACATTCTTAGACGCCTCCTTAATTTTTGTCAATGGCTGGTTCTCATTCTACAAAACATGGTGGTTAGCAAAAATATTGGTTTTTTCCTTAGCTAGAGAGGAGATAGTGATAGGGGAGGTTTCCACCTTATTGCTATCCTCAAAGAAGGTGATAGGCTACAAGGTAAACTAGCCAACACATGAGTAGTCTCAGTGGTTTTGATATTGCCAAGAGACACCCGAGTGTTATCAACAAAGTTTTCACTTTTTTATTTCTCCTCATTCACCCTTTCTCTCTTGGAGTCAAAATGTTTCTCCTCCTCTAGCTCTCTCCCATTATTCTCAAAATTCTCCTCCTATGCCTCCTCAACCCTAAATCTATTGGCATTTTGTTTATACCTTTCTTGTGACTTGGCTAGCCTCCTCGATCTTCTCCTACCATTTCCTCCCTCCTCCTCTGAATCCCCAAGATCCACCTCCACTAGCTTTTCAATTTTGATTTTTTTGTCACCCTTCTATTAAATTACCAAGTCTGGATTTTTCTTTTTCTTATTATCCTTACTAGGGGAAGGGTGTGACATGTGGATTCTAGTTCCAATGCTGGTACTCATAGGGGAGTTTTGTTGGTGGCTTTGATTATCAATAACAATGACCCTAGGGGGATAGAGGGATGGATGAAATTGGTAAAGTCTAAAAATTAGACCTTGGTGAATGATAGTGAAATTATTACCCTTAATTCTCTTCTCCCTAACATTGCTAATAATGTCCTCAAGGGAATGTAACAGAAAAAACATAATAGAAATAAGGTCTCTATTTCTAAAATGGTTCCAAAGAGGAAAGTGATAATAATAATAGACTACAAACCTACCGTTGAGCTTGAGGTACTTCATGATCACCAGACAAAAATCATCCCAAGGAGCCAATAGCTTATCCCTCCAAAAGCATCCCCTCTAGTGGATAGGTTTTTCATTATCAACGAAAATGCAATTCATGTTGGCCTCATCTATCATTTTTGTAACCTTATTGCATTTTTCCCTTTCGAGGACAAACCAATAGCCATAGTGATAACTTGCTCATTTACTTGGAACATGATACCATTTATGGTAACTCTATGGTCATTCCACCCATTCACAAATTGAAGAGAACAATTTTCATCGTAACCTACCATTGCCTACAATAAGGAATAAAGCCCCCTTCTTTTAGCATGAACTAGATTGACATGTTGTCCTTAAAATATTCTATTTTTGTTGGCTCTAATCAATTCAGATCACCACCCATTTCCTCTCCATTGATCCCTGACCCCCCAATCTTAGTAATTTGCATCTAAGCCTTCTTACCCTCAAGCTTGTTGACAACGAGGATATTTTTAATCAATAACAGCACTAGGAGGTTTAAAATAACATCTCTAGGATCTTTAATCATCCTACAAGCATGGTTTTGACGTGCTTCAAAATCCCATACCTTTTCATTATGGGATTCATCCATACTTTGCATCATAACTCTAACATCCCTAAAATCCTTGACAGTATCCTTAATGATTTTTTTCATACTCTCAAAAAGAAAGTGTTTAACATTTCGCATTATGTTACCATAATTGCAGAACAACTCTTGCCTCAAATTGCCTCTTTTTATCATCAAACCCATACGAAGGAACCTTGTCATTTTTTCTTTGTACTTCTTCTTAATTTTAGAGAGCTTTGCCTTCCTAGAGATGATACTACCAAATTTAGCACTGATCTTTATTTGTTTAGCTAAGCTCAATTTTTGGTCACCCCTCTTTCCCTACAAATCAGTGCCTTAATTTCCTCCTTCAGAATATCCATGCTTCTCCAACACATCATTTCTTTTAACCCAAACCCCATGGTAGCAACATCCACCACCATATTACCTTCCCTGTATATGTGTTGTAATTGGACTTTTTCCATCCCACTTAGGATATGTCTAATAACCATGATAATGTTTTGGATATTCCAACCTGGCTAAGAGATTCCCTTCACCATATCAATTATTAATTTAGAATCACCTTCTATAGTTATTTCCTTTATTTTATAATTAATCAATTGCAGACCCCAGAGTAGAGCCATTGCTTCAGCCATATTATTACTTCCTCCACCTATTTTCCTAGAATAGACTAGCAGCACTTCACCATTTCCATTCCTCAACACTCCACCCACTACCCCAACACCCTCTCTTGTAGAACCATCAAATTTTAATTTAAGCTGAGTTATTGTTGGTGGTTTCCATCTTGTTTTTTGTCTCTTTATTGCCTTAGAGTTATCAAATTGATTAAAGTTATAGTGGATAACCCATCTTTCCGCTATTTGGTATTCTTTCCTTCCTGGTTCTTCCTTCGGTATCTTACATTTGGTAATCATTATATTTTTCATTTAGCAATTTCTCCATAATTCCCATAACTACCACCACATGCCTTTTTTCTTTCCTAAAAATTCTATTGTTTCCTCCCTTCCATATGTGCCAGCAAATGTGTGGTGGAACAATTCTCCACAAAAATATCATCTTGGGGTGATAAAAGGGACAATCCTAGTTTTCAACAAATTAATCCATATTTTCCTTTAGCACCCAACATAGTCCAAATTTCTCTGACACCAGAAACTAGATCTTTAGAGCATACAGGCATTCAAAGAATAGATGAGAGATACTCTCCTCTTTTTCTTTATAGAGATAACATTTGTTTGTGATAAAGAAACACCTTTTTTTTAGATTGTCCAATGATATTATTTTAACATGTTGAATAGTCCACCAGAAGAAGTTGATTTTGGGAAGAAGATTGCTAATCCAAACTTTATGCCATGTTGTGGGACAAATTTTCTTACAAAAGAGAATTTTGTAAGAAGATTTGATAGTAAAATGGCCACTAGAAGTTATATCCCACACAACTTTATCCTCCTATATTAGAAGTGGGAACCTTTGAGCTTTCATCAACTCTTCAAGCTCTTTATGCAGTTGAATATCTTCTAGAGGAAAAATATTTTTTCGTAATTTCTTCCACTTCCTTCTATGATCAATATAATTTTCCACTCTCAACTCCACCTCTACCTTCAATTTTTCTATTAGTCTTCTAAATTTGTTGTAAGCCAGCAGTTTCCCACCAGTCTGATTATCCTCCCAAAACTTGATGTTCTACCCACTACCTGTAATCCCTCTCACCCCCTCCCTAAGTATTCCTCTACTTTTGACAATGTTCATCCAAATGCTAGATCCTCCTGGGAGGTCATTATTAAAAAGATTATGAGTAAATAGGGAGTTAGATAAGTATTTAGCTTTCATGATCTTGCTCCAATCTATGTTGTTTTCTCCAAGCCTCCATCCAATTTTGGCAAGAAGGACTTTATTCAGGTCCCTGAGTCTTCTCACTCCCAAACCACCCTTATCCTTTGGTTTGAAAACATCCTCCTAGTTGAAAAGATTTAACTTGTTCTTTTCCTCCATTCTTGACCCAAAAAAATTCCTCTGTATTCTCTCAATTATGTCTGCCATATTTTGGTTTATTTTTAAAAAGGATAGAAATAAATTGGGATGCCCTAGAGAGTCGTTGAGAGTAGCTATAGTTTCCTTGCATTACTGAGTATTTTCCCTTTCCATCCTACCAGCTTCTTCTATATTCTTTCAACAATGGTATTCTAGAAGTTATTTGTTATGTAATGCCCTGCTAAGGGATCCAAAAGAATTAACCTAAAGTTTCACTAAGTTTGCTAAACATTTTTTTTTTTTTAAGTAAGAAAGTATAACATACACATCAAACACATAGTAGCGGAAGCAATAACATGTAATCATCAAAAAACATACATTGCAAGTTACATTTCTGAAAGATCCCAAGACGTTGAGTCACGTTTAAATTTAATTAATTCTAAGTTTAACAACTATCACATACATATGAAAGAATAATCAGAAACTCCAATGTCCATAATATACATTTGTTCTGACTGCTCCTTGGAAAATTAATTCGAAATGCTCAATCATCCACTGTACAAGTCACAGGGTATGAAAGACTTAAAAGAATATACATATGTAAAGATAAAGATACATCATCCTCAAATCCATGATACAAAGTACAGTAAAATAAATAAAATCATCCACCATACATGATACATCAATACATCCATAATGATAAAACATCTATAATAAAATCTAACCATCCATCATAATAATCCAAGAATATAGTGAAGGTAAATGCCAATCACGAAAACTCCAGCCATGGTGACCAAGGAACAGATCTCAATGGTAAGAGTAAAAGCACTACCACCCGACCACGTGGAAGCTAAATGGTCCACTCCCACCGTGCTGAGGAGATAGTCTCAAGTCCCAAATAGGATAACAAAACCTATAATCATAAATACTCTCTAAGCCTAGGAAATCCTATAAGTATGCTAACTCAAGGGTTCCTAAAAAGATTGACATCTAAATCCTAGAGGTACCACAAGACACGTAGGAAACCTAATATGCAAGCAGGAAAGTGTCATCGCAAAAGTCACGTAGAAGTTACCCAAGCAATCCCTTAGGAATCCCGGGTCCCTACTGATCCTGCGGCCACTAGTATCCTCTCGTACTGACGAGGCCTACTATGGAATGCAAGGTCGTAACCAAGCGTCCTCTCTACCCCATCCTAGCCTGTACTAGCACTCAAGGCATGGGAGAGAACATGCAATTATCTTGTTAGGTTCATTTTCTCTCATTTAGTGTAAATGTTTTCACTTATTAAAAATGACTTACAACGGGTTTCTCAAGGCAGACTCTTAGGGCTCTGACCCCCATTGCAAGCCACTTCCTGACTCTACACATAGATAACCTACCCTAGGCTCATGAAATCATAAATCAAAGAATCATAATAAAACCACCTCAGTCCTATACAAGCAACTGAAAAAAATCATAAAAGATAATCCACAAAATTACATCAGTTCTTCATGAGCAACAGATAATATCAATTAGTAATCATATGATCATGACAGTTCTCTATCAGCAAATGAAGGCATCAATGATAAGTCACAAAATCTAATGGTTCTCCAATGAGCAACCAGAAAGTATCCCAATAGTAAATTACCATATTGATCGAAGACTCCAAAATGGTCAAGTCAACACATGACATCATCAAGAACATAACAACCACTTCAGTCCTTTCAAGCGACTGAAAAGCAATCCAAGTATAACTGATCAAGACTCAAAAATGGTTATCAAATATAACTAATTGAGACTCGAAAATGGTTAAGTCAAGTATCTCAAATACGTACATCTCAGCTTCACACAAGGAAACTAGAAAGCAATAACAAACAGTAAACACAATCATGTCATAGAGCACTTCATCACATTACCATGGTCGGGTTAAGAAAGATCGAGACCAAATCATCATTACATCACATTCACAACCCCGAGCCTCTGGTAACAACCTAAACTAGTCAACGCTAAACCAACCCCAAAACATTCAAAGCACAAAGACAACATCAAAGTCTCAGAGATTGGATCTGAAAGTATATTATTGAGTTAAGGTAAGGTTTATGTTTCAATTTGATGTCGAATTCAAGTAACTAGGTTTTCACAACTACCCTTTACGATTAACCCATTTCTATAATAACTTTCATTAAATCAATAATCCAAATCTATACTTTTTAATCAGATAATATTCATTATTAATTAACTTTAATTAAACTAATTTTAATTAAATTAATCAATAATCATTTGATCTAATTACTTATTTTAATCTATCCATTAATTGTTAATTTATTAATATTTAACCAAAATTATTAATAAATTAATATTTATAAACTATGTTAAATGCATTATTATTTAATTATTAAATATTAATAAAAATTAAAATCTTTATTAATTAAAAATATATATATTAAAAATTTATTAATTAAAAATTTTAAATAATAATAAATTTTTTTTTTATAAATTATAAAAATTAAATATAAAAACCAAAAAAAAACATATTTAAACATACGTTTATAGCCCGTCGGCTAAAGAGACCTCTGCAGTCTGTCGCAGGCCTACGGTCGCAGGGCCTGCGGCGGCAGGTACTCTGTACCTACCGTCGCAGTACCTGCAACGCAAGTACTTTCGGCCCGTCGACAGTGGGGGTGGGTACGGGGTGATTCCCTCCCCCCCACTAAATACAATTTTTTTTGTTTTATATAATTTTTTTTTTTTTTTTAAACAAAAACAAAAATAATGAATTTTTTTTTTTTTTTTTTTTTTAATTGAAATTTAATTTTGTTTAAATATAAATATGCATATATAAATATATAGATTTATAAATATACTAACTCAAATCCTCTTTAATAAACGTATAAATATATTAAAGAATTGCCTCTCTCTTTTTTTATTGGTATAGAAATAAAGTCAACCATCCAAACTTCTAATCTAGAATTTCGGTATTAGATTCAACCCTTCCCATTTAAATCTCATGTATACAGAAGTTTATAAACAAGCATCTGATAAATTCCAATATCGTAATGTTTAAGTATTCCTCACAGAGAATTTTAGATTTACAAACCCCAGACACGAAGAAGACAGGAAAGGATAATTGCGTATTTAATCGATAATCAAAAACACAAGACCCTACCTAATCCTGATGCTATTATGCAATCTCCAGGAACTATAAGAGAATTTGCTCCTCTCAATAATCTTCTTCCGAAAATCTTTCTTTGGTATTCGCCTTCTGAAATTCGCTTCCAAAAGTTGTCTCCCCAAAAATTCTCGTCCAACTTCGTATATCTCAAAAATGAACCCCCAAAGTTGTGATAAGCAATTTCTCCTCAATTCGGGGCACTAATTGTGCGTTTACCCGAGAAGACTCTTTGCACAACTCAGTTAACTCCAAATTAACCTTTATTATCTTTTCTTATTCTTTTGCATTCAACTTTCATGCACATTAAGTTGAATTATTAAATAACTTTATTTAATATTCCACTTGACTTCTATTTTAAATTAATTTATTACTTTAATCTTATGTGCACTTTTAAGAAATTAAAATAACATTATTAATTTCTATAATTTAATCTTTTAATTTAATTCTCATATTTAAACTCATGCTTAGATCATGCGATCTAGAATTCTTAATAATTTAATATATTTCAACTTTTAATTTATTTTAGAACTTAATTGATAACATATTTAATTAATTTAAATAACAATAATATTTAGCATTTATTTAAAAATGAACTCCAAATATATTATTATTAAATTAAATAAATATTATCCTGTTCTAAATTTATCTTTGAACTTTAATCTCCAAATTTAATTCTTTTATTTAATTAATTTCTCAATTAATTAAATATTAAAGATATCATAATAATTCTCTATTAAATTAAATCATTAATTAATCTTTTAATTAGACTTAATTAATAGAAAACACATCAAGGACTCATATAACAACATACGAAAACCCAACATAGAAAAGCATATACTAAAACAAAACAAAAAGGTTATAATCCCAAAATTACATCATTTGATGCATTCAAAGGGTACTTAACTCAGATACTTGTCCTAATTATCAATTAGGACAATTGGCTAAAGGGTTTAGGGATTGAACTTAAGAGTTTATCTCCCCTCTCTTACCATTGAGATAGTGCGATAGGGTACGCTCATCCTGACAATTTAGGGAAGTCGATACCCGGTACCTGCAACCTGCATAAAATTCACACATGTAAAAACACAATATTCTAAGCTAAACAGACAATGGCAGGAAGTGGTGCATCATGTAGATCTCGACTAGCAAGTGACTACGACTCCCTTCCTTAACCACATCAGAAACACCATACATAAATAAAACAACACGCACACCATACACATGCAGTATGGGGTAAGTATCCATAAGAATCACATGGAATAATAAACCATCTAACTAATCATCATTGATAACTAAAACCATTGAATAATCATCATACATGCATGAAATATAGAGTACCAAGTAATCTCATCATATAATAAACTGAGTGTAAACATCATCTGATAATCTCTAAAATAATAATACTAATCATCAAACATAAATTGGCCTAAAAGAGTTTGGCAATGATATCAAAAATGTAACTCAAAAATGTAGACTAGGGGCAGGCACTACATCCACCCCCCCTAGACTTAGGCTTACTCCTAGAAGCCTATAAAAAAATAGGGATATAAATCCCGTAATCTAGATGCATCCTCCCATGTAGCTGAAGAGTCATCAGTAGGGTCCCATTGGACCCTTGCTTGCTCTATGGTTTGACCCCTGAGGGTCAACTCCCGCTGCTCCAGAATACGAATTGGCTCCAAAGCCAGCTGCCCGTCCTCTACCTGCAATGCATTCCAATCAAGAATATGTACAACATCAGGGATATACTGTCTAAGTACTGAAACATGGAAAACATCGTGAATGCGAGCAAGGCTGGGCGGTAAAGCCAAACGATAGGCAACTGGACCAATCCTCTCAAGAATATCGAATGGTCCCACAAAGCGAGGTGCTAGCTTTGAGCCCTTTCCATAACGGATCGGACTCTTCCGTAGACGCACTCTCAAGAAAACCTTCTCTCCCACAGCAAACTACTTATCTATCCTATGTGCATCAGCATACTTTTTCTGCCTATCCTGTGCCGTTGTCAAGTGCTCTCGGATACGCACCACCTCTTGCTCCATGTCACGAAGCATCTCTGGACCAAACAGGATGCGATCCTCAAGGCTATCCCAACTCAAAGGTGTATGACAAGGGCATCCATATAAGGCTTAGAAAGGTGCCATGCCAATAGAACTGTGATACCCGTTGTTGTAAGAAAACTCCACTAGGTAGAGATAGTCCTCTCAATGAGTCTGCCTATCCATCACGTACATCCTCAACATATCTTCGAGAACCTGATTCACTCTCTCTGTCTGCCCATCTGTCTCTGGGTGATATATTGAACTGAAATTCAGCTGCGCTCCAAGATCATGCTGTAGTGATGTCCAAAATGTGGAAGTGAAAACATGATCCCTATCCAAAATGATCTTTCGAGGAATACCATGTAGTCTCACAATGTCACGCATGAAGACATTAGCTACTGAAGCTACAGTGTAGGAAGACCTAATTGGTGCAAAGTGTGCCACCTTGGTCAACCGATCAACGGTGACCATGATAGCATCATGACATCGAAGAGTCATAGGTAATCCTACTATGAAATCCATAGAGATGATGTCCCACTTCCATGAAGGAAGGAGATTCGGTTGCAAAAGTCTTGTCGGATGCTGGTGTTCTGCCTTGGCTCTCTGACACTCAAGACATCTAGCCACAAAATCAGCAATGTCGCGCTTCATCCCAAACCAATAGAATAAACGTCACAAATTTGCATGCATCTTCTTGACACCTGGATGTGCCGAGTAAGGTGCATGATGGGCCTCTGATAGGATCAATATGCGAAGCTCATCCAGTAGCGGCACATAGATCCTTCCTGAATGTCTCAAAAGGCCATCTGACTCTAGGACATAGCCTGAAAACTTACCCTCCAAGGGTCTCCTTGAATTGATCTCACTGCACACCTCCAGATACCATGAATCAGTGGGGAGTGCCTGAAGTATCTGACACCTCAAATCGACACTAAGAGTCATAGATGATATCACATGTTTCCTACGACTCAAAGCATCAGCTACAACATTCTCCTTCCCCTGGATATACTTTACCTCAAAGTCATACTCGCACAAAAACTCCATCCAACGCCTTTGCCTAGCATTCAGATTAGGCTGCGTGAATATGTACTGAAGACTACGATGATCGCTATGTAGTTCAAATTTGTGTCCCAACAAGAAATGTCTCCATCTCACTAAGGCATGAACTATTGCGGCTAACTCAAGGTCATGTGTAGGATAATTCAATTCATGATCCTTGAGTTTGCATATTCATAAGCAATCACTCGACCATTCTACATTAGAACTGCTCCAATACCCTAAAGGGAAGCATTTGTACACACCATGAAATCACCTTCTGGATCAGGTACTGCTAAGATCGGTGCACTGGTCAGAAGCTCTTTGAGTTTTTGAAATGCTTCTACACATTTTTCTGTCCACAGAAACTTCTTTCCTTTCCTCTGAAGGGAGGTAATAGGGTGTGCTATTCTGGAGAAGTTTTGAACAAATTTGCGATAATACCCAGCTAGACCCATGAAACTACGAATCTCTGACACAGTAGTGGGTGCAGGCCAATCTACTATTGCCTGGATCTTCGCAGGGTCAACAGAGATACCTTCGCCTAAAATAACGTGTCCCAAATACTGTATCTCTGATTGAAAGAAATCACACTTTGCCGCATTGGCATAAAGTTGATTATCTCTCAAGCACTGCAAAAATAAACTCAAATGTTCCTCATGTTCCTTTTGGGATCTAGAATATATCAGAATATCATCGAGGAACACAAGAACAAATCTATCAAGATAGGAACAGAACACCCCATTCATTAAGCACATGAAAATTGATGGAGCGTTTGTCAGCCCAAAGGGTACCACTGTGAACTCATAATGCTCGTAGCAAGTTCGGAAGGTGGTCTTATGAATATCAGCCTCCTTGATGCGAAGTTGATGGTATCCTGACTTAAGATCAATCTTAGAGAACACTGTGGCCCCCTTGATCTGATCAAATAAATCATCAATCCTTGGTAAAGGATACATGTTCTTTATTGTCAACTTATTCAACTATTTGTAATCAATGCAAAGGTGCAAAGAACCATCCTTCTTCTTCACGAAGAGCACTGGAGCTCCCCATGGTGATACACTAGGTCGAATACTACCCTTGGCCAAAAGTTCCTCTAACTGCAAACGCAACTCACTTAACTCTTGAGTGGTCATACGGTAAGGAGCTCTAGAGATAGGTTCCGCTCCTGGAGTGAGCTCAATGCTAAAATCAATGTCTCTCTTCGGAGGCATGCCTAGAATCTCACTCGAAAAGACATCAGCATACTCCTGTAAAATAGGGTGATCTAGGGTCTTCCTCATAGAGTCTTCCTCATCTAGCTCATTTACTGTAATGGAAAATACCTGACATCCCTTACAAAAGCTTCACTTTAGTTGCATAGCAGAGATCATCCGTAGGGATATAGGCCTCGGTATCCCCACAATCTCAACATCCTTCCCTTGGTCATCCTGACACATAATGGTCTTCTTTATACTGTCTATACTAGCCCTATGAGAGCCAAGCCAATCCATACCTAAGACCACATCGTAGGAGCCAAGAGGAATAACTCGAAAATCGACTGAAGTCTCAAACCCTCCTATGCTAAGTCCACACTTATGAACTACAAAATCTGTGGAAACTTTAGCGCCTGAGGCAAGTTCCACTTGCCAACCATGATCTTACTTAACCGACTCCAGCTTACACTTATCAACTAGAGATAGAGAAATGAAAGAATCTGTAGCACCTAAATCAAATAATACAGAGAGAGGTGTACCTCAGATAGCTCCTGTAGTCTCAACTACTATCCCCTGATGGTCTGCCTGACGGTGATCCACCGCTGCAAATACTCTATGAGATCCACCTACATTTCTGACTGTAGGCTCAGATGCTACTGGCCTAGGTCCTAAATACTGAGATGCTCGCTGTGGGCAGTATGCTGCAATATGTCCAATCTGTCCACATGAATAACATCTTGTGCTTCTACCATATCCTCTCCCTATAGGTGGTGCATTCGACCGCTGGTGGCTACCCCTGCTAGCAAAAGATTGCCTGCTCTGTGCAGGCTGAGACTGTTGATTCTGTTTATTACGTTGAGCATTGCGATTGATCCTAGAGTTGGATCCACCGCCACCACTCTGTGCCTGAGGGTAAAATCCCTTATGTTGCTGAGGCTGCTGTTGAGAATGCTGCTGAGAATGTTGATTCCTCCTAGGGAAGGGAGGCTTCTTGATTCCACTGGAGTTGTGGTTGCCCTTAGATCCTGCTCTAGTAGGCGCTCCCACAAATCCCCCTTGCCTAAAGTTGACACTCTGCTCTACCAGGATAGCTCGATGTACCACATCCTTGAGGGTCTTAGGCTCAAATACCTTAACACCCCCAATAAAACGGTTGTTCAAGCCTTGAATGAAATGTTGTGCCAACTACGTTGGGTTGTCACTGAATCTCGAAAAAGGCATGAGCTCATAGAATTTGTGCTCATACTCTACAACGGTCATAGTGAACTGTCTCAGGTTATGGAACTCATTTGCTCTATGCTGCTTCCATTCCTCTGGTAGGAATCGCTCATGAAAACTCTCCAAGAAAATCTCCCAAGTGACACTACCCATGTTAATGCCCAACTTCTTCTCCTCAATAGTCCACCAGGTGGCCCCAAATAACTCTAGATTGGTAATGGCAAATCTCACTTTGACATTACTGTCAAAGTCCTGTATAGAAAAAATCTTGTCAAGGGCAATAAGCCACTGCTCAGGTACATACCCAGAACCTTGCCCATTAAAGGGCTTGATCTTGGACCTCTGGAGGTCCTTCATCTGAGAAGATCCTATGGATCTATGTCAATCCCTCTTAGACTCCTAGATCTATGTCTATGCTCATGTCCTGCTTGGTGTGCTCTATCCTGCTCAAGAACAGGAGGTAAGCGATCGATAAGGGTTCGCATCATTTGCCTCAAATCAACCTCCTCAGATTCGGCATTTCCCTCTTCGTGGTTCTCTTCCTGATGTTCACTGACATGCTCTTCCCTATTCTCTTCCTAAATGGGGCTCTTGTGGATAGACTCATGAACACTAATATCTCTGCCTCATCCACGGCCTCTGCCACGGCCAAGACTACAGCCTCTAACGGAAGATATTGTCCCAGATACCATCCTACAATAAAAGCCAAGACACAAGATGCTAAAATAACCATGAGACATACTACTGAAACACATAGATAAAAGACACATGTTTTGCAAACAAGATATTTTCAATTTTCAGTTTACCTATAATTTTAGTTTAAGTATAATTTCAGTTTTGAAGTTTTGAGTGTTGAAGTATGAAAAATAGGTAACTAATAGTTTACATATTGTTTCAGTTCAACTAGTTTCAAGTTTCAGTTTAAGGTCTGCATTTTTATTCAACTAGTTAACACTAGTGGCATTCCAATATACACAGAGCTCCTAATCTAGAAACTCGGGATCTGATACCAGATGTAACGCCCTGCCAAGGGATCCAAAAGAATTAACCTAAAGTTTCACTAAGTTTTCTAAACATTTTTTTTTTTTAAAGTAAGAAAGTATAACATACACATCAAACACATAGTAGCGGAAGCAATAACATGTAATCATCGACAAACATACATTGCAAGTTACATTTCTTAAAGATCCCAAGACGTTGAGTCACGTTTAAATTTAATTAATTCTAATTCTAACAACTATCACATACATATGAAAGAATAATCAGAAACTCCAATGTCCATAATATACATTTGTTTTGAATGCTCCTTGGCAAATTAATTCGAAATGCTCAATCATCCACTGTACAAGTCACAGGGTATGAAAGGCTTAAAAGAATATACATATGTAAAGATAAAGATACATCATCCTCAAATCCATGATACAAAGTACAGTAAAATAAATAAAATCATCCACCATACATGATACATCAATACATCCATAATGATAAAACATCTATCATAAAATCTAACCATCCATCATAATAATCCAAGAATATAGTGAAGGTAAATGCCAATCACGAAAACTCCAGCCACGGTGACCATGGAACGGATCTCAATGGTAAGAGTAAAAGCACTACGACCTGACCGCATGGAACCTAAATGGTCCACTCCCACCGCGCTGAGGAGATAGTCTCAAGTCCCAAATAGGATAACAAAACCTATAATCATAAATACTCTCTAAGCCCAGGAAATCCTATAAGTATGCTAACTCAAGGGTTCCTAAAAAGATCGACATCTAAATCCCAGAGGTACCACAAGACACGTAGGAAACCTAATATGCAAGTAGGAAAGTGTCATCGCAAAAGTCACGTAGAAGTTACCCAAGCAATCCCTTACGAATCTCGGGTCCCTACTGATCCTGCGGCCACTAGTATCCTCTCGTACTGACGAGGCCTACTATGGAATGCAAGGTCGTAACCAAGCGTCCTCTCTACCCCATCCTAGCCTGTACTAGCACTCAAGGCATGGGAGAGAACATACAATTATCTTGTTAGGTTCATTTTCTCTCATTTAGTGTAAATGTTTTCACTTATTAAAAACGACTTACAATGGGTTTCTCAAGGCAGCCTCTTAGGGCTCCGACCCCCATTGCAAGCCACTTCTTGACTCTACACATAGATAACCTACCCTAGGCTCATGAAATCATAAATCAAAGAATCATAATAAAACCACCTCAGTCTTATACAAGCAACTGAAAAACATCATAAAAGATAATCCACAAAATTACATCAGTTCTTCATGAGCAACAGATAATATCAATTAGTAATCATATGATCACGACAGTTCTCTATCAGCAACTGAAGGCATCAATGATAAGTCACAAAATCCAATGGTTCTCCAATGAGCAACCAGAAAGTATCCCAATAGTAAATTACCATACTGATCGAAGACTCCAAAATGGTCAAGTCAACACATGACATCATCAAGAACATAACAACCACTTCAGTCCTTTCAAGCGACTGAAAAGCAATCCAAGTATAATTGATCGAGACTCCAAAATGGTTATCAAATATAACTGATCGAGGCTCGAAAATGGTTAATTCAAGTATCTCAAATACGTACATCTCAGCTTCACACAAGGAAACTGGAAAGCAATAACAAACATTAAACACAATCATGTCATAGAGCACTTCATCACATTACCATGGTTGAGTTAAGAAAGATCGAGACCAAATCATCATGACATCACATTCACAACCCTGAGCCTCTGGTAACAACCTAAACTGGTCAACGCTAAACCAACCCCAAAACATTCAAAGCACAAAGACAACATCAAAGTCTCAGAGATTGGATCTGAAAGTATATTATTGAGTTAAGGTAAGGTTTATGTTTCAGTTTAATGTCGAATTCAAGTAACTAGGTTTTCACAACTACCCTTTACGATTAACCCATTTCTATAATAACTTTCATTAAATCAATAATCCAAATCTATACTTTTTAATCAGATAATATTCATTATTAATTAACTTTAATTAAACTAATTTTAATTAAATTAATCAATAATCATTTGATCTAATTAATTATTTTAATCTATCCATTAATTGTTAATTTATTAATATTTAACCAAAATTATTAATAAATTAATATTTACAAACTATGTTAAATGCATTATTATTTAATTATTAAATATTAATAAAAATTAAAATCTTTATTAATTAAAAATATATATATTAAAAATTTATTAATTAAAAATTTTAAATAATAATAAAATTTATTTTTTTAAATTATAAAAATTATATATAAAAACCAAAAAAAAACATATTTAAACATATGTTTATAGCCCGTTGGCTAAAGAGACCTCTACGGTCTGCCGCAGGCCTGCGGTCGCAGGTACTCTGTACCTACCGTCGCAGTACCTGCAATGCAGGTACTGTCGGCCCGCCGACAGTGGGGGTGGGTACGGGGTGATTCCCTCCCCCCCACTAAATACAATTTTTTTTGTTTTATATAATTTTATTTTATTTTTAAAACAAAAACAAAAATAACGAATTTTTTTTATTTTTTTTTAATTGAAATTTAATTTTGTTTAAATATAAATATGCATATATAAATATATAGATTTATAAATATACTAACTCAAATCCTCTTTAATAAACGTATAAATATATTAAAGAATTGCCTCCTTTTTTTTTTATTGGTATAGAAATAAAGTCAACCATCCAAACTTCTAATCTAGAATTTCGGTATTAGATTCAACCCTTCCCATTTAAATCTCATGTATATAGAAGTTTATAAACAAGCATCTGATAAATTCCAATATCGTAATGTTTAAGTATTCCTCACAGAGAATTTCAGATTTACAAACCCCAGACACGAAGAAGACAGGAAAGGATAATTGCGTATTTAATCGATAATCAAAAACACAAGACCCTACCTGATCCTGATGCTATTATGCAATCTCCAGGAACTGTAAGAGAATTTGCTCCTCTCAATAATCTTCTTCCGAAAATCTTTCTTTGGTATTCGCCTTCTGAAATTCGCTTCCAAAAGTTGTCTCCCCAAAAATTCCCGTCCAACTTCGTATATCTCAAAAATGAACCGCCAAAGTTGTGATAAGCAATTTCTCCTCAATTCAGGGCACTAATTGTGCGTTTACCCGAGAAGACTCTTTGCACAACTCAGTTAACTCCAAATTAACCTTTATTATCTTTTCTTATTCTTTTGCATTCAACTTTCATGCACATTAAGTTGAATTATTAAATAACTTTATTTAATATTCCACTTGACTTCTATTTTAAATTAATTTATTACTTTAATCTTATGTGCACTTTTAAAAAATTAAAATAACATTATTAATTTCTATAATTTAATCTTTTAATTTAATTCTCATATTTAAACTCATGCTTAGATCATGCGATCTAGAATTCTTAATAATTTAATATATTTCAACTTTTAATTTATTTTAGAACTTAATTGATAACATATTTAATTAATTTAAATAACAATAATATTTAGCATTTATTTAAAAATGAACTCCAAATATATTATTATTAAATTAAATAAATATTATCTTGTTCTAAATTTATCTTTGAACTTTAATCTCCAAATTTAATTCTTTTATTTAATTAATTTCTCAATTAATTAAATATTAAAGATATCATAATAATTCTCTATTAAATTAAATCATTAATTAATCTTTTAATTAGACTTAATTAATAGAAAACACATCAAGGACTCATATAACAACATACGAAAACCCAACATAGAAAAGCATATACTAAAACAAAACAAAAAGGTTATAATCCCGAAATTACATCATTTGATGCATTCAAAGGGTACTTAACTCAGATACTTGTCCTAATTATCAATTAGGACAATTGGCTAAAGGTTTTAGGGATTGGACTTAAGAGTTTATCTCCCCTCTCTTACCATTGAGACAGTGCAATAGGGTACGCTCATCCTGACAATTCAGGGAAGTCGATACCTGGTACCTGCAACCTGCATAAAATTCACACATGTACAAACACAATATTCTAAGCTAAACAGACAATGGCAGGAAGTGGTGCATCATGTAGATCCCGACTAGCAGGTGACTATGACTCCCTTCCTTAACCACATCAAAAACACCATACATAAATAAAACAACACGCACACCATACACATGCAGTATGGGGTAAGTTTCCATAAGAAGCACATGGAATAATAAACCATCTAACTAATCATCATTGATAACTGAAACCATTGAATAATCATCATACATGCATGAAATATAGAGTACCAAGTAATCTCATCATATAATAAACTGAGTGTAAACATCATCTGATAATCTCTAAAATAATAATACTAATCATCAAACATAAATTGGCCTAAAAGTGTTTGGCAATGATATCAGAAATATAATTCGAAAATGTAGACTAGGGGCAGGCACTACATGTTACCTCCTTGATTGTTAAAGTTAAACCAAGCTAAGTATCGAGGAGGTTAGCTGATTAACAACCTAAAATGTTCCTAATCTTCCGCTACATAAAAGCATCAGTGTTAAAAAAATAAAGTTTACTTTTAGAGTAATTTATTTGCTAACTTGAGTTGTCTTCATGGTTTCTAAGGATATTCTTCCATGCTCTGACTTCCATTATAGAGGATTCTCCAAAAAGAAAAGTCTCATCTAAAAATTATTGTAACACTTCAATTTTAGTAGTGGTGGTAGGTTTAATGCCTTTAACACAACCCATATTTACCAGTTTGGTAAATGATCTCCCCAGTACCTTTGCCACCATAATGAAGAGGTAGGGAGATAGTGGGTCCCCTTGTCTTAATCCTCTCCCCACTTCAAAATTACCCCAAGGAGATTTATTTAGAAGAACCACATACTAGATAGTGCTAACCATCATCCTAATAAGATTTATGACCTTTTCATTAAACCCCACTCTTTCTTTCAAGAACATCATAAAGAAAATCCCATCTTACCTTATCATATGCCTTAGAGATATCTAATTTCAAGGCCATACCAGGTATTTTATTTTTCTCCATAGAATGTATGATCTCATGAGTGGTTATTGCAGCATCTAGGATTTGTTGTCCCAACACAAACCCCTTTTGTGGTGTTCCTATAATATTCTCTAGGAAGGGCTTAATCCTATTGACCATTACCTTGGCAAAAACCTTATAGACTATGTTAAAAATACTTGTGGGTCTGAAGTCAAGGAGACTTGTGGGTGTCAGAGTCTTATGACCAAAGCAATAAAAGTCTTATTTATCTTTTTTAGCATCTTCCCTATTTTAAAGAAATTGTTGGTTGCCCAAATCAGCTCATTTTTAATAACCTTCCAGAATTTCTAGAAAAATGCTGAGGGGAAACCATCAAGTCCTATGGCCTTGTAAGCTTTCATAGAAAACACTACTTGTTTCACTTCCGTGATACTTCCCATAATGTTATTATTTTCAGCTTCTCCTAGCACTTGTGGGATCAGGTTTATCAAACTTCTTCTTATAACCTGATTTCCTATTCTATTTTCCTTTTTATAAGCATTGGAAAAGTACTCCACAACATGTATTCCCATCTCCTCCTAGTCTTTATATTCCCTTCCCCCTTCTCCTTCCAACATGTTGATTGTGTTTCTTATTTTATGGTTCAAGGCTAACCTGTGGAAAAAGGTAGTGTTCATGTCACCTTTAGTTAACCATTGAACTCTCAATCTTTGCTTCCAAAATATTTCCTCTCTCAAAATGATGTCCTTCCATTTTTTTCTGTACTCTTCTTCTTCTTGTGTAGCTTCTTCCAAATTATTACCCTCAGCAATAACCCCTTGCAATTTTTTAAGTTTCTCTTTCACTTCTCTTTTAACTTTGGAAAAATCTCCAAAGGAACTCTTAGGCCAACCCCTAACATTTCCCCTTACATTATCTAATTTTTGAGTTAGTCTATACATTGCAGTACCATCTATCCTTATGTTCTACCACTCTTGGATAAAATCTTTGAATTATGGGTGGGATTCCCACATTATTTCATACCTAAAAGGTTTTAGACCTCCTTTTATACCATCTTCCCAATAGAATATTAAGGGGAAATGGTCAAAAGTAGTTCGTGGGAGATTTTCCATAAAGGAATCACTCAATCGATTCTAGTTCCCCATCACCATTAGTCTATCCATCTTTACTTGGATAAGATCACTTCCTTTTCTATTATTAGTCTAGGTGAATGGGTTTCCTCTCAAGTCCACATCTATCAAATCCATTTTTCCCATAAAATCATGAAGGTTATGCAAACTTTTAAGGAAATCTCTATTTCCACCTAACTTTTCTGAGTGGTAGAGGGGGGTATTAAAATCTCCCATACAAATCATCTATTTTTCCTTCATACTATCCATTATCCTATCCAACTTTTCATAGGTTTCTTTTCCCCCTATCTTATTATTAGAAGCATAGATATTGATAAGCCCCCATCTTTCATTACTAGTTTGAAATTCAGTTATTAGGAATTTTTTGTCTTTCCACAACTCAAATCCAATCATAGAACATGGGTTCCACATGGTAGCAATACCCCCTAAGGCTCTGTCAGCATCAGCATGCATGAAGGTAGCCCCTAGCCAAATATGACCCACTAGTCTACTAAAAATTGAAGTAGACATTTTCATTTCTTGGATTAACACACAATCAACCTTTTCTTGGAATATACACTAGTTTAAAGCATATTGTTTCTGGGGGTTATTTAATCCCCTTAAGTTCCAAGAAAGAAATTTCATTTCTTACCTTTGTTACAGTCTCTAGTGTAAGTTTCTTACCATTGGCCACTTCCCTTGCTACTTGTTTTGTCCTAGTTGTTCTACTACTTGGTCTTCTAGTTGTACCACATGTCCCTACATCTGGGTTTTTTCACCCCTTTTCTTCCTTTTCTAAACTTCCAATTCCTCATTGTCAGTTGCCTGTGGGGAAGTGGGGCTTAGTTTTTTTTAGCTTCTGCTTTATCTAAACTTGTCATTACTTTTGTTGCTATCCTCGCTAGAGAGGACTCATAATTCTTAGAGGGGTGCGTAACCTCTCATGGGTATCACAGTCTAGAGACTTTTGTCCCTATAATCCCTTGCTTCTTAGGCTTGATGGAGTACCAGGTAGGGAGTGGTGTACCACTATTTCACTTTCCTCCACTAGCTCACCTTCTTGAGTCCCCCTCAAAGGTGACCTTATTAATTCCTCTATCTCTTGTCTAAATGGCTATTCTTCCATTTTCTTCTTTACATCTAAAGCTTCCCCCACTTTGGGTTCACTTAGCCCCTCAAACCTTGTGATAGTGGTATCCTACACCTTCTTAGCCTCTAGGATTTGAGTACCAACAACAGTGTCCTCTAGCTATGGAGCTTTTGAGGATTCTCCTATAGTTTCTTCCACAATTCCCAGGCATCCTTCCTTTTGTTTCTCCTTCTACAGTTGGGCTTTGTAGTCCACTATGACATGCCTGAATTGTCCACACTTCTGATAGAATAGTCATACATTCTCATATTTTATAGTTTGGTATTTCCCTCCCCATTTAGTTTTTAGAGTGACCACAGTCAAGAGAGCTCAGTTCAATGCAACATTCACATAGAATCTGGCATACACTAGTTTGGATTTTTGTAGTGTCACCATGTATATGCTAAAAAAATGACCAAAGGAATTCCCTATCCACCTTAGAATCTTATCATCCCAAAATTCAAGTGGTAGTCCAGGTAGTTTTACTGAGACAAAAGCTAGCTTGTTGAACTCTACGCTACCATCAAAGCCCAGGTGCCACCTTGTCAAGGCAAGGCAATGCTTTCCATGATACCAAGTTCCCAAAAGTATTATATTGATATCCTCCTCTACAATGAATCTGAAATAAAAAAGGTCACTTGGTATTGCAGAAATATCAACACTTCCCTTAATCTTCCATTTTTGGCCTAACCACTTTCAGACCATCTCAATCATGGGTTTGAAGGCAACAAATCTACCAACTACACATAGTTTGAGACCAGAAGTAACAATGTCCACCAAAGTATCTGGAAGGGATATCAGTGGCCCATTAGCACTATGTACAATCTTGGGGTCCTCCATTGAATCTCTAGACACATTGGTACTCACTAGTGTATTCTTCCACCCAGTGGGGATCTCAACCGTCAGCTTTTTTTCACCTTCCATAGGATCACCATTAGGTTTTCCATTTCCCAAGGGAGTAGGGCCAGAGATTGTCTTCATCTCCATATCAATGGCCCCACACCTACCAATCGAAACATCCAAATCTTTGTGCAGGGTTAACACCATCTACAAGTCTAGGCATGGTGGAGGGTCAGTAGGCTTAGGGCCCGCCATGAGATTGGTTTCAAAATCTAAAAAAGGAGCAGTAAAAAGTTATAACTATTGTTAAAATAATTAAAAAGGAGTGGCAAAACATTATAACTATTGTTAAAATAATTAAAAATATGAATATGAATAAATGTTAATATATTGTATTTAAGATTTAAAAAATTAGTTTCTTTTATTTTTGGTTAAAACTATGTATAATTTTTCATCATCAGCATTTAAATTATACTACATATTCCATCATTTTATGTTTTATAACTATTACTTCATCATTACAAGAATGATAGATTAGGAATATTATTTCAAAAAAATTAAAAGTATTTAAGTATACTCACTTTAAACAAAATAATATTTTGTATATCTAATATTTTATAGGTATTATAATATGTTATGTGTGAATCTTATAAGATACATTTTTAAAATAGATTATTTTCATTATTTAGGGAAAAAATCATTTAAAGATGGATTTTGCATATATTTTTTGGAGAAGATTTTATCATTTTATTTGATATACCTTATTTTCTCAACTTTTAAAAGAAATATAACATTTTCAAATTATAAACCAAAAGGCAAGGACTCTAGCTCATCCATAGCTCTTGTTTTATTAAGTTGAGTTTGATTAATAAAGTGATTGCAATGGCATGAAACTTTAAATTAGTAAAGTGTCAAAGGGTTGTTTTTACATAAGTGATAGTGATTAAGGTTGTTAGGAATTTTTAGACGAATATGGGTATTAGTGTATAATGATTGTAGTTATCAACCTTGTTTAGTAATTGATGTTGATGTATAAAATAATATTTATGTAAGTTGAAATTTTAATTGTTAAAGTATTAGTTTGCTATAGTTGGTTTTGGTTCTAGTTAGGGGGTTATGTTGACAATTGGCTATATGTAGACATTTAAATGTTTGCATTAATGGAAACATATGATGTACATGCTTGTAGTAACCCTTGGAAATAAATATACTTAGCTTTTTGGTACTGAAAAAATTGTCTAAGTGTGGAAATGGTTTATAGCAGTGTATTATTTTACGTATAACTTATTCATGCAATGTTATTCTTGAGAAAGAAGATATATGGGAATAGTATACATGTTGATGATGATGTGTATAACCTCCAACATTAGCATGGATAGTACAGAAGAGAGATATTTAAAATGTACCAAACATCAGAATGAAAGGTAAAGGAATTATTTTGTTTACAAAATAATTACTTGACCAATTAGGAACAACATCTTAGATGTTTAATTTAAGTTTAGAAAGTTTATTTTGGTCTTAGCTAGCCTAGCAACAATTTTTGAAAAGGCATGGTATTTATGCAAAGACATTTTGTAAGATTATTGGGAAGTGATATACAAAATTTTTGAATGTCAAGTTTTGTATCATATGTAGAAGAAAAATTTTAATAACCTAATTTTTTGATTCGAGATCAAGCTAAGGTCATAGATCAGCTGAAAGAAGGTATAGCATCCATACTCCATATTCAAGGAACTTTAATTACTTGTTTGGGCATGTTGGTGTTTGTAAACATCACAATTTCAAATTATCCCAATGACAACAAAATACATCTAGGGGTAGCTACTTCCCATCTATAATATATCCTTTTAGACATTGGGTCAACTATAAGGCTAGACCCTTCTATTACTTCAAGATCTACAAAACCTAGGTGGGTGGACCTCAGATTCACTTATATGGTAGTGGTGCTAAAACATACATTTGAATCTAACAAAGTAGATAAAACCCTTAATCTTATAACACTTATGCAAAGATTCTAGACATGAAATACCTAATGACATGACCTAAGAAATTGATAAGCTAAGTGAGGGTATCCTTTTAGCTCTTAAATGGAAATGGAAATGGATTATTATAATTTTGATTTCAGAAAAACCCCAAAATATGTAGTAGTAAGAACAAGTTGATCATGTAGTTGATCATTGCCTTATCTATTGGGAAATTTCTTGAATTACATGCATAAATCTATGATATCATTGACATATTCCATACATAAAGATATCATATCTATCTTATCACTTTGTGAATCAGACATCAATGTTCATAAAGACCTCATTCTCATTAAAAATCCTTCTCGAATAACTAGTAACCCTGTCAAATACATCAAGCATTTACTTGGCCCTTTATTCCACCATCAAAACATATCAGACATACAACCTTACAGGGATGTAAATGGGTCTAATTTCTTAGCCCCTAAACCACAAAACATTGTAGATTATAGAGATAGGAGGCAAGAATCAAAATGAAACTAAGAATATTCTTGCTCATTTGTATTCATTTCTTTGAAACTATACATTCTAGATGACTGCAAACAACTCATAAAACCACTAAATAGATCAAAACTATCTATATTGTCTTAACCACTATTGTTCATACAAGTGAAATACTAAAGAATGTGGTATAATCATAGTGCTGGATCCAACAATGTCATCTCATAGACAAACTAGAACTAACCCTTGGTTTCATAGTGAAAACTACCAACCCTTATAATGAATGAGAAAGAGAGAGATATCGGAAAGGAATGAAATCTTGAACGAAATCTAGAAATAACATATGTCCACTTTAATCTTCATTCCATGTTGTTTTAAAACATCTCTCCTCTTTCTAAAACTGAATTCTGATATGATTTTCATCATTGTTTTGTAACAAACTTGAAATATCTCTTCCTCAATGATGAAAGCCCTTGTGTTGCCAAAATATCTAAAATGGATCTAAAATGCTAATAATACTTTCATCAAACTAACTTAGAGGTAAGAAAAACTACCCCTAACTGCATTCATATTGCCTCTGGCACACATTTAGTTCATCACCTTACTAGAAATAAAATCTGAACTTCAATACCTAAATGTGGTTGCAAATTGAGTATCTAGGAAAAAACCTTGTATAACTTGAGAAGATGGCTTCCTATGTGAAAACAAACTCGAAAAATGGAAATTTCATTCTCTCCCAATTCTAGCAATATATAATAGTCATATATCCACTTCTCGAAAGTGCCCAAAATATCATTTTGAAGTTTTAGGTCCCTGGCATGGCTTTCTGATCTGCACTTTCTTTTTAAATTTTATGCAAAAATCTAAAAACTTAAAATATTTTATGACATTTGCATGTTCAGAAAAGAAAAATAATAATAAATTATTATTTTATGCCTATGTATTTCCCTCCAAAACCCAATCCAAGTCAAACTAGTTTGACCATATGTGCCATGTTGTAGCACACCATTGATCGGTATTTACCATGTCACCTACCACCCAAGTTCCATGTGGTACCCTCTAATTTTTCCTTGAATCACTACCACATGTTACCATTCATTGGTCCTTCCAATTGCCCCATCATTGCCATGTCATCCTTTTTCTGGCACTCGCCACATCACTACCATGTGGCACTTCATCATTAACTAAATCACTGCACATGTCATGTCACTATTGACCATGCGCCCACTGCCATGTTTCAGCTAAGCACTTCCCCACATGCACAGTCAGTAGCTACCACATTACATGCAAGAATGCACCTTTGCAACATGTAGCACACTATACCAAGTTGGCACCTTAGAATCTGTACCACATGTCATTCAGTGAATCATTTGACTAGCTACCACTTGTCCTGATGAGGTTGGTCCTAATGTCCACATCATGCTAATGTCATTATCTAGTCTACATATTTGGTCAAAACTTTTCTAAGGTTTCCTCCAACTCATCGTGGGCCCCATGCATAAGTGATTGCCTTCAAAAGGCATTATCTTTAAGAAAACTAGTAAGTATAGCACTTATCCTTTTAAATGTTTAAAAATCCCCCTACCCACTCAATGTGGGACTGAACAATTTTCAATTTTATTTTGCATTCATTCCAAATGGCAATCCATACCTACAAATGCTTTCATCTTCCATATTAATCATCCAATACCACCATAGTTTGATTGCCCAATCCATCTCCCTCCATTATAAAAACATATCAAAGCTCCTCTTTGATTGGAAAAAGTGGATTAAAAGAATGTGGGAGTATCAGGAAAAAACTAAATTAAACTCATCTTAATCATGACCTTGAAAGGTTTCTTCCTGCTACCATGAAGCTCTAGTGCTCCTTCTTGCAGACCCTCATGTATCATCCTCTTAATTTACGTTGCAAACTACTATGTTGTGTGGATTTATCTGAATGTTTATCATTCTACTCTCCTTTTTTAATGCTAAAAGAAAAGACCCCCTTCTACACATGGTAGCACCTCCTTCAATGTTATCCATAAGAAAATTGCAATCCCCCTTTGTCACTACCTTTAAGGCTAAGCTCTTCCAAATGTCAAGGAAAAAGGGAATTGGTCAGAAAACAATCTCATAATTTTACAAATCTAGTTGTATTTTAGACTAAGCTCTTTCCAAGAATGGGTCAGCTCTATGATGCAACTGAGTTGTGATAGTGTCCACACACCCCTCTTTAGCAGCTTTATGAAACCTTGTCTATCCAAGAATGTCTAGTAACCTCAAATATCTTACTTTATAAGGTCCACATGATATCTTCATAATAAGCACATCTGATATAAACATTTTTCCATCTTCAATGGCCACATGAGGAAATATCAACATAAAATCATGTGTTACATAGCACTGCAAGTTTTGGAGGTGTACTTGAAATTGCCCAACACTTTGATAAGCAATGCAAGTTTGAAGAAAAGAAAAATAAGACCACATTGTTGGTTTTGTCAGCATGGGTGTAGTGGGAAATACAACTTCACATCCTATTCTAAATGATTTTCATACGACCCAAATGATTTTGGAAAATCATAATATCCTTACTGTGCCTTATTATTTTGATGAAGTCAACTGGGGCACAAAGCGAGTCTAGCTAAAAAAAAATTATTTTCAAACAATTGACATCCCAAAATAATCTAATGAACATCAAGTACTGACTAAAATCAATTTGCATCACTAATTAATCCTTTAAAACTCATTTTTAAAACTTTTTGCAACTTGTCGATTTCATGCCAAGAGGTCCTCATGATAGGCCTTAAAAATTGACTAAATCACCTAGCCGAGCTCTAAAATTAGACATATTGATTCTCTGTTCCATATTCTCACACCCCATCAAATCTTGTCTCATGAAAAATTTGACAGTCAAAAGATATTGACTATGAAAGTTTCTCATTTGAAACTACCTACAAGCAAACATGTCAGAAAATCATAAAATGCATTTGGTTTGGGATTTCAAAATAGGTCAAACTGATAATTGGGGGCATGAAAATTGGGGCATTAGTTCATTGTCACAAGGAGAGGATAAAATTTTGATTAGGGCTCATGAAAAATAATAGGACACATTTGGTGAGTGATCAAAGTGGGCTACTAGATTTGCAAGACTAGAAACATTGGTAGAAAAGTAATTTTTGCATTGGGAAAGTGTGCAGACGGATTCATCAAGACTTGCAAACTGGCACACTTAAAGAATTTTTAGAGTAGAATGAAATGGTACAACCCATCCAATCTTTCCTATCATGGATTTAGAGTTATGAAATCATGAATAGGGGTACTGACCAATCTACACTTTATGACACCAGTAAAACTTTAGAAATTACATTTGGATTCACATTCAAAAGCTGATCAAAAAGATTTGTCATAAATTCAAATTTTAAAAATAACAAGTCTCTGATCTCTATAATGTAATGCAAAAGGAGTTTTATCATTTTGATCAACTGGTTCAAATTTATAACAAGTCAAATAGGGCCTCCTAGAATTCTAAACAATTTACATCAGCACAACAACACTAAACAACCAACTTTGAGGGATTCAAAACATATCAAAATGACTTGAAATCTAGAACATAGGTTCTCCAATATGGATATTAAACACTTCCAAAGTGGAGATTAATGAAATGCAACTAGGTGCAAGATATTCAATTGCAAACTAGGCCTCATGTCGTTGTTTGACACAAGGGAAAATGTAGATTTAAACATTGCTCAAGATGGAACTTCACAAAATGACTCAGAATGAAAATTTATCTTCATGGGATGAGTGGATATATTGAATACATAGTTTTAGAAACATTAAACACCTCTTAGGCCTCAAAAGGATAGCGAGGTACACATGCATTAAATTGCACTTATAGGGCTTGATTTTTACAATGGTACTCAAAACAAAGGCTTCAATTTTGAGTCCAAACAGGGTAGTGAGCTCTTCTTGTAATTAAAAGTGCATATTTGGGCAATGAGATCTTCTTGCACACATTATAGCACAACTCCTAACAAGTTTGGAATCTCCTAATAGGGATTCAAATTCTCCTAACAGGGACTCATATATATGTGCTAAATGAGTTTATAGACTCCTAACAGGGTTTATCCTCTAACAAGGAATATTTATATTAGTACATTATCTTGTGGGTATCATCCCCACTAGGTTTTTCCCTTGGCCAAGGTTTCCCTAGTTAATAAAATATGGTGTTATGAGTTTTATCCATGCATGGTTACTTTATTGTTCAACATTACTTGTTTACTTTCTTATGCATGGTTCAAAGTAATTAATAATATCCAGTTGGTCACAAAATTTTTTACAATATTGGTTCACCCGCCCCCCACCCCCCCCCTCAATATTCCCTATTTCTAACAAGTTAAGCATAGGGTTTAGGGTTATTGTGGTTTAGTGAATGTTATGTGTTCAGATTTTTTAATTTGTGATAGAATATTTGTGGAATTATATTATTTTATTAAGGAAAGTATTTTAGTATTGTAATATAAAATATTATGTATTTAATTATGTGTTGAATTATTTCAAGATTGCTAATGTTAAAGGTTTGAAGGGTTATTGAAAGGGCATTGTATAAATGACTTGATAGTTATGTAGGATTGTGTTTAGAGTTTAATTGTATTTCATAAATGAATTAATGGTGAATTTGTAATATTTTAATTAGTTCTAATAGGTGATGTTCATAACTGGGATTGAGTATTAAGGTATTGATAAGTTAACCTTCAAGTGTAGATTTGTACACCTAGGGGATTGAACTAGTATAATAAATTAAATGTAAGGTATCAAATCAAACCTAACATAACTTATTTTACTAATCAAATATTCCTTGAACTTGATGTCACGCCTTATTTAACATGAAACTATGGTTAAATCATTTGACTTAATCAACCTGACCTAAGTGTTCCTATAGCACTAGGACTTAGGATTTTGAACCCATGCAATGTGTTGGAATACTGACTCTACATCCTCATTTAATGTAATCCAAAATTAAATTTTTGCCTTGACCTTGTGACTCAAAATGTACTTTTCTTGTTATCATCCTCTACAGCTTATTCAATTTTAGTATGTGTTCAACATGGTTGTTATTACCTTATTATATTTAAAAAATTGGTGTGTTTTTGCCCTAATTTTGGGCATGAAAATATTGTTCTTACTAAGCTAGGTCATAATGTCATCATAAATGTTATTTTAACAAGTCAATCCATCTTTTAAAGAATGAATATTTATATGATAGATGCAGTCTTGATCACTTCAGGTTAGTTATGCTTGATCTGAAATAGAAATGTGTGAGCTTTTAGTTTTTTTAATGTTCAACTTGTTATCAATAAGTAAAAAATGGACGCTTTACTCATCAATTTTGAAAAATTTGTGATGATTAAATTAGTAGTGCCAATATATTAAATCCATGTAAGTTTTGATTGTGGACTTGTCAAATTGTTTTTATTCTCAAATTAAAAAGGGAAAAGTGTGTTGATCCTCTATACTAATTATAATGAACAAGAGCTAGGGAAAATAAAATTGGGCATAGTAAGAAATATTACCATAAGAGGCACAAAATTCACAATAGCAAAGCCATAGAAAGATTATTTTGAGGATTTCCATTTGTTCCCTTTTTTGCAAGAATTTTTTGGAAAATGTAAGATTGATATGTAAAGTTATTTGGGAGAAAATTGGGTAGCTATTTTGAACATTGATAGTTCAAGTCACACTTCATGATCTATTACCAACATGGATAATAGAGGCGAGTATAAATTTTAACATCTATATAATGCTCGTAATGTCAAGAATCTTGACGGGAATGTAAGATAAGGTTGAAAGAGAGAAAGGAACAAGGATAAAAGGGAAATAGAAATTAGGATTGTGGCAAAATAAATAAAAATAATAATAGGTAATAATGTAGGTGGACAAATAAAACTTGTTTATGGTGTAAAGGATTGAGCAGTGTAATGTATCAAAATAGAAAGTGAGAATGTGAAAATCTTAAGAATAACAAAAATCAAAGATTAAGCAAAAGATAAGTTGCAAAAAATAAATATAAGGAAGAAAGAGAAATTTAAATTTGTAAATGAGGTGAGGAGTGGATGTTTGAGTTCAAAATTATTAAGAATACATTGTTAGTAAAAAAGATAAATTATGAATAAATGGATCCAAGTAATAACTATGCAATAAGGGATGCAAAATATTTGTGCAAAATAAACAAGGGTACTAAGCAAAATTCAAGCAATTGGAGTGGAGGAATCAGCAAGGGTAATAAGGGGAAATAAATTATGATTGTGGTAAAATAATTAAAAATAATGAGTAGTAATATAGGTATATAAATAAAACCCTGTGTCACAACAAATAGGAGGTGGTGTATGATGTGAAGGATTAAGCAATGCAATGTGTCAAAATAGAAACTGGGAATGTGAAAGTCTTAAAATTCACAAAAGTCAAAGTTTAAGAAAATAATAATGTTGTATAAAAGAAATGTAAGCAAGAAAGAGGAATTTTAAAGTGTAAATGTAATTAGGAGTGGATGTTTGAGTTTAAAATTATTAAGAAGACACTATTGGTTGAAAAAGATAAATTATAAACCAATGGGTCCAAGTAAGGGGAATGGTAGGGATGCAAAATAATTGTGTAAAGTGGGATTCAAATTATTTATGTTATGAAACTTGAAAACAAAAAACTTGATGCTCCTAAATGTAAAAAATTGACTATTATTTTCTTGTCCTCCATGGGATGTGTACCCAACCTTCAAACTCCCCATCCACATCCCAATAGTGTTTCAAGGATGGTTGGATAGCACGAAACATTCCCTAGTCATCCCAAAAATATTCAAAAAGTGAAATGTTTAGGAAAAATGTTGTGTGAAATGTCAAGGGATGTTTTTCCATCACCAAGGTGGTCAGGGATGTCTGAGATGCCCTTGGATTGATTCTAAATGATGAGATTTCCTCAACAACAAGACAACTTTCAATAATGCTTATTTAGAAAATTTTCTCAATGACAAAAAACTATGGTCTTCCATTGCAATTTTCTTTTTAATTTGGTTTTCTTGTAATGGGATAGTAGGGATCAAACTACAAATCAATCACCCTTTTTAAAAGCTACTTGATTTTGTTTACTTGGTGTTGTTGTTTCTATAGAGAAGAGAAATAACATTAGATTAACAAACAAGGGATTATATATATACTATAATATATATAATCCCTTGTTTGTTAATCTAATGTTGTTTCTCTATAGACAAACTATAAAGGTATTTGCAAATATGAATTTAATTACACTAAACATTTATTACCAACTATTCCCAAAAGTATATGGAACAGAGCTATTTTCTTTGGTTATCAACTTATAGTCCTAGAAACTTATTTTTAAATGTTCTAATTTAGTTTGGTTGATTAAGCTTGACAATAACTAAGATGGGGAACTTGACATATCTCAACACTTACACTCTTCAAGGTGTAGCAGCTTAAATTGGTTGAGTGAAGATGTGGTGAAATGTTTTAAGTCTTACTATTGCAATTAGAATGTGTTAGACTTTTGTGATTAACAGAGGAGTGAATATCTATATATAAAAGAAAATTCAAATTGCATATATGACAAAAAATAGCTACCCATTCTTAGAAAGTGGATATGCTATTGATAGTTACAATAATAGAATTAGGGGCTTGCACATAAAAAAATTCATCACCTCATACAAAAACCAAACTGAAGTATAGAATTAAATATTCACAATTTGAATAAGAGCACATGATTGAACTCTATTTATGTTATTCCCATAGGCTAAACACACACTTCAATCTAAGAAAGGAAAACCACAAATAATTTAGCTATGCTAATGATGAAAATTGACCACAAGGAAATATAACTTGTAAAATAAATTCCTCCTCTTCAAATTTGCAACCAAATAAGTGTGCCCATGTGGACAATGATGAGGGAACAAGTTTGAAGTATGCATAAATAGATTTAGAAAATAAAATCCAATTAGGCCTAATGTGAAACTACTAAATGTGAAATTGTACAAGTTTGATAAACAAGCTTTGTAAGATATTTTCAACTCACAAAGACAATGATTAGACCAATTCTTGTCTCACAAAGTTAGATGATCACTATAAATACCTCTTTTTCTTGTAATTGTGCCTTATCACTCAACTTTGAAACTTGTTAAGTTCTACATTTTTACTTTTCCTATGAGGCTACTACTAACCTCATTGTTCATCATCAGCATCTATAAACCAAATGATGGTCCAAAGTATAGCATCAAATCTTGTATATAGGATACCATGTAGCTTTCTTCAATCACACATCATAAATTTCTATAAGAATTTTCCTTAGGGAAAAATTCACCCAAGATCAAGGAACTCAAGCACAAGCACAATAGTAGACCAACAAGGTATGATCAAAATAACAATATCCAAAATTAATTTATTGTCATTCAATGTTTAGTACATACACACTATGAGTGCCTGAATATAAAGGCCTCTAGAATAATTCTAGAATGTCTAGAAGTAAGCATACTGATAAGTCTTACAACAAGGCACATGTCCACCAGAAGTGGATTATCCTCCATTAAGCATAGGAGTAAGTATAATGATGAGAGGATAAGCCTACAAAGGTGTAGCATGAAAAATAATGTTGTAGACACCATGTGCTAATTAAGCGTGCATATAATTGTATTGTCTATGTGACAACTCAATTAATTATGCAAATTCTAGTGTTATAGATGCCATGTGCTAAATTAGAGTTGCTTACTCCAGTGTTGTCAACATGACAACTCATAAGAGTATGCAAATTCCTAAGTGTCAACCTAAGAAACAATAAAATAATGCATTGACCTAAGTAAAGTTAAGTAAGTGTAAATAGTGAATATTTATTTACACCAACACCCCCCCTTAAGTGCAACTTAGGGGAATGCACTTAATCTTATGAAAGCTAGGATTAAAATGCATGATGGGTCCCAACTACTAGGCTATGTTAGGTACCCATGTACAAAATGCAATGCAATGCAATGAAATCTCTCATAAAGCATAGAAAGAGGGAAAACCTCATGGGAAAAACCATCCCCCAAAAAGAGAGATGAAAAAACAAGATGCATGGATGGATGGAGTAATCAAGACCTCCCCCCCATTATGACATACATCAAGTATATACAAAAGAGAAGTAGAAGTACAAAACCCCATAAGAGGAAAAAGTCCCCCCCTTAAAAGAGAAGAAGAAGGAGACAAGATAGTCCCCCCCCCCTCTAATGTAGAGTGTTGATTAGTGATAGTTTTTCCAATGTAGAAGTTGATCCATGATTGCTAAATAATGTTCCTCCTATTTGGAAGAAACAATGGCAGAGGTATAGGTGAGATGTTTCGTCTATGTGTAGAAAGAATCTCGAAGATGAATGGTGCCTCTGAGACATGCTCAACTATCGCTGTGTTGATATTGATGGTTGCTCCTTCCAATACTATTCAAAAGAATGAGTGCAGTTCTAGCAAGGATAGATGTAGAACATGTCCCAAAGAACAAACTATCTCCTTAAATGATAAAGAGACCTCTTGAAACTGCTATACATAAGGATCCATAATTATAACAACATGTGAAGACTAATCATGTAGAGAATGGATGAGAGGGTGAGAGTGAGCCCTTGTGACAACTAAAGAAGAATCTACTTCATTAAAAGGAAGATGTCAATCATCAAATATGTCTCCCAAATCTACTATGTGTGACTCCATGAACAAACTTTAAATATCTGCTATGTAGTCTGTAGTGCCTACCCTCGTTCACATCTCCTCTGGACATATTATTGCTATTGTTATCAGACTTTGATGGACTAGTTTTATGTAGATGGATTAGTGGTATTGCTTTGACACTATCAGACATTATGTTATGGATTCAGTTATTATATGATGAGATCATTTAGACTTCACATTTCATGTGTATATGATGATCATTATACTATTTTCAGTTACTGTTGATGATTAGTTAGATGGTTGATTATCTTATGTGTTTTATTATGGATACTTACCCCATACTTGCATGTGTATGGTGTGTGTGTTTTCTTATTGTATGGCGTTTCTGATGTGGTTAAGGAAGGGAGTCGTAGTCACCTGCTTAGTCGGGATCTACACGATGCACCACTTCCTGCCATTGCCTGTTTAGCTTAGCACTATATATTTTGTATGTACATGCATGGCTTTTTTGCAGGTTGCAGGTACCGAGTATCGACTTTCCTAAATTACCAGGATGAGCGTACCCTATTATACTATCTCAATGATAAGAGAGGGGAGATAAATTCTCAAGTCCAAATCCCAAACCCTAAAACCATTTGTCCTAGTGAGTTAGGAAAAGTATCTGAGTTGAGTACCCATTGAATGTGTCAGATGACATATTTTGTGATTTTTAATCTTTTAGACTGATTTCGTATGAATTGTCCTATGATGGGTTTTCATATTTTATCATGAAGGTTTATGGTGAATTTTCCATTAATTAAGTCTTAACAAATAGATTTAATTAATAAATTAATTATTTGAGAAGATTAAATATCATGATTTTGATATTTTGATTATAATTAATTCAAGAAGAATTAATAGAGAAATAAAAGAATTAAATTAAAAGAAAATTAGAAATTAAAATAAATAATAATTATAAAATATTAATTAATTAATAAACAAATATTAATAATAAAAGTTATAAAAATTAAAATAAAAGTTATGAAGATTAAAGTGGGAGTTATAAATATTTAAATGAAAATTAATTTAAAAGTTATTGGAGTTATAAGTTTGCATAGGAAATAATGCAGTTCCCTATTTTTCATGTGTCAAAAACACGGGGGTTAGTGCATCAATTAAGCACATGGTGTCTACAACCCTAGGGCTTATCAAAAAGGTTGGAAATAGGTCCATGCTTAGTTGGCGATATCTTCCAGCTGATTCTAGAAGCATTCTAGGGTTATCCGAAAGCTCTTTATATTTGGGCATTCCTTAATAGCTTGGATATAGAGCTGGAAAATAGCATGGATAGTATGATTAGCATGGAGAATAGTTGAAGCATTGGAGGATTCGGGAAAATTCTGAAGAAGGGAAGCTTGCTCTGCAGGTTGTCTGAGGATAAGCGAGTTAGCATCAGAATCCGGGTAGATTCTTGTGATTTCATTATGATACTTTTGCATCTTGCTTTCCCCTGTCTTCTCCGTATTTTCCATATGTCTTCATTGTGCATTTTCAATTTGGGCAATTAAGTTTTATTTAAGGATTCTATATGTTTAGATCTGAAAATAATACGGACTAGGGTTGCAATTCATGGACAAACCCATTAGAATTAGTCATCAGAGAAATTCTTAAAAGAACAAGTTTCATAGAGAGGTTCTGAAAATGAAAGCTTGTATTTTTATAAACAATCTGAGATTCTGTATATTATATACATATATATATATACATAAACCTTGTTATATATATATATATATATATATATATATATATATTTATATAATCACAACCTTATTATGGCGGAATCGCAACTTATTAAATCGCACTGCGATTGTTTAAACAAATACTAATGCATGTTGGGTGGGGGCGGAATCGCACCCCGTACCCATGTTTAAAGGGGCGCGCGGTACCTGCTACGCAGTGTACCCGCAACTGTATTGGTCGCAGGGTACCTGCGGCAATTGTCACCACAGTGACAACCGACGACATAATTGATTCGGCTTTGTTCTAAGGAAACTTTGTTATTCGATTTCCTTTATGAATCAAAATTAATAAAATTCAGTTCCGTTTTTTTATAAAATGCAAAAAAAAAAAATATTATATTATATATGTACGTATGTATATGTTTAAATATAAATATATATATGTATATATGTAATATATATATATATATATATGTTATTAAAAGATTTAAAGTTGATAATAAAAGATTTATAAATTCATCTCTTTTTAATGATAAATTGTTTTGTAATTTTATAGTTTTAACTATTATGAATTAATAGTTTAAGATTATAAGATATATGAAGCATATGAAAATTAAGTTAGTGGAAACGTCTTTTAAATGTTATTATTGGAAACTGAAGTTTAGAGGGAATTTTTAATCCATCCAAAAATTAATACATGGAAAAACGTAGGAAAATGTTCTTCCTCTAAACTTGGGATACAAAAACGGAGATTTTGCATATGAATTCAAATTTGAAAACTTAGCAAAACTAAAACATGTGTTTACATTGTGTATTCATTATGCTAATGTTTTGGGTTTTGGGTTGACTAGTGTTGACCGGTATAGGATGTCTACCAGAGGCTTGGGGGTTATGTGAATGTGATGTCTTGATGATGTTTTAATTCAATCTTTATAAACCCAACCATGATTATGTGATGGAATGCTCTATGAATTGGTTGTGAATATTGATTGTTATAGTTGAGATTTCTTATGTCTGGAACCCTTGACTTAACCATTATTTTGGTCATCAATCAGTTATCCTTGGATATATTCTAGTCACCATGATGGGACTAATATGTGGATTTAGTATTGATGATGTCATGATGTGACATGTTTGACTCAACCATTTTGGAGTCTTCGATCAGTATGATTTTGAGATATATTTTGGTTATTGAGAACCAATGGATATTTTGATTATCAGTGATACTTCAGTTGCCAATAGAGAGCTGTTGTGTTCATGATTTTCTATGGATGTTGCTCATGGTGATTTGATGCTTTTATGCATATTTAATGATTTTTAATCATGGATATTTGTTGATCCTTATTATGGTGATTTTGTGGACTTTCTTTATGTTTATGATACCATGAGCATTAGGGTAGGATATATGCATGTAGTGTCAGGAAGTGGCTTGCAATGGGGGCTGGGGCCCTAAGAGGCTGCCAGGGTAACTCATTGTATGTTGGTTAATAAGTGATAATATTCACACACTTAATACTAATTGAATGAACCTAAAAAGATAAGAGTTTTTGGTTCTCGCCCATGCCTTGAGTGCTTGTATAGGCTAGGATGGGAGTAGAGAGAATGCATGGTTGCGACCTTGCATTCCATAGTATGCCTTGTCAGTATGAAAGGATACTAGTGGCCGCATGAGATCTGTATGGACCCGTGGAGTTTAGCTAACTGCCAGGGTAACTTGTACAAGATAAATGCGATGACACTTTCCCGCTTGCATAGTAGGTTCCTACATGTCATTGTGTGCCTCTGGGAAGTAGATGTCTATTTTCTGATTGGAACCTTTGAGTTAGTATACTTTTAGGATTCCTGGACTTTAGAGTCGTGTGCTATGTGGTTTTGATAACTTGTTTGGGACTTGAGATTATCTCCTCAGCATGGTGGGAGTGGACCACTTAGGTACCACGCGGTCGGGTGGTAGTGTATTTTCCACTCTTATCATTTGAGATTCATTGAGACTTTGTGGTTAATATGTACTTTGTGATGGTGGATATGTATCCTTTCATTGATGATTAGCATATGTTAGATGATAATATCTTATGCTTTACTTTTTATGTTAGTAGGATGTTTAGGAGTGACATTCCTACTATGTTAATACCGATGATCTCTTCGGTGCTTGGAATGTTACGCACGGAGGGATGGCTAGGATCCACGATGGTCTAATGATGCTATTAACGGTTGGGAGGAACTGTGCACTTAGTTTATTTATTTGATCTTTCTGATAGATGTAAATGACTTTTATGATGATGTATCATGAGTATCATGTGATTATCTTTACTTTACTTTGATGTATCATGGATTTAGAATAGGATGATGTACTTTATTCTACATATGTATATTCTTTTAAGCCTTCATACCCTGTGACATGTACAGTGGATGAATGAGCAGTTGGATATGTAAGAATTGAACATTGGACTTATCATATTATTTCATGTGGATGTTGTACTTGATGGATTCATGTAAGTAATTCACATTAAGGGGATCTTAAAGAATGTAATCTATTGTATATGTTAAGTTTACTCTTTAGATGGACATTGCTATTGCTTTCGTTATCGTGCATAAGTTGTATGTGGTAATTACTTCCAAAAAAAAAAAAATGCTACCAAACTTAGTGAAATACTAGGTTAATTCTTTGGATCCCTTGACGGGGCATTACATTTGGTATCAGAGCCTGAGTTTCTACATTGGGAACTCTGGGTATTTCGGAACAACTAGAACTTGAACTATTAGGTGTATCTCTCCAACTTGAACTAGGTAAACTGGAAACAGAACTTGAACGGCACTTGTATGTTTCTCATACTTTAACACTTAGTTGTCAAAAAAGAAAATTTACTTAGACCTAAACATAGAACTGAACTTAGTCTATTGTAACATGTGTCTCTTGATTGTAATAGTACTCTGTACTGTTGTAGGATGGTATCTGGGACTAGGTCTTCTGTTAGAGGCCGAGGTAGGGCCATGGAAGAGGCTGTGGTCGTGGCAGAACCGTCAGTGCCCATGAGTCTTCCCATGAGGGATCAGTTCGTATAGAGAGCAGGGAAGAGCACTCTAATAGGCAGCAGGAAGAGAGCCAAAGAGAGGACCAAGCTGAGTCTGAAGAGGTTGGTCTGAGATAGTTGATGCAGACTATTCTAGAACGTCTACCTCCTATTCAAGAATAGCCTAAAGTGCATCAGACAGAACAAGAGCATAGACCTAGATCTAGAAGCCCTCAGAAGGATCACCAGAGGTCCATTGTGTCCACTCAGATGAAGGATCTTTCAAGATCCAAGGTTAAGCCTTTCAATGGGCAAGGGTTTGGTTATGTGGCCGAGCAGTGGCTTATTTCTCTTGACAGGATTTTCACTATGCAAGACTTTGACAGCAATGTTAAGGCAAGATTTGTGATCACCAATTTAGAGAACTTTGGAGCCACTTGGTGGACAATTGAGGAGAAGAAACTAGGGATCGATATGAGCAGTGTCACTTGGGAACTATTTTTGGAGAGTTTCTGAGAACAATTCCTACCAGAGGAATGGAAATAGCAAAGGGCAGATGAATTTCATAATCTCAAGTAGTGCACTATATCAGTGACCGGGTATGAGCATAATTTTTATGAGCTCATGTCTTTTTCAAGATTCAGTGAAAATTTAGCTCAGTTGACACAACATTTTATTAGGGGTTTGAACAACCGTATTATTGGGGGTGTCAAAGTATTTGAGCCAAAAACCCTCAAGGATGCGGTACATCGAGCAATCCTTGTTGAGCAAAGCATCAACCTTGGTCAAGGTGGTTTTGTAGGAGCGCCAGCAGCGTCAGGACCTAAAAGCAACTTTAATTCAGATGGCAATAAGAAGCCTTTCTCTTCTAAGGGAAAACAGTTTCACCATCAGTCTCGGCAGACCCAACAATAGAAGGGATTTAATTCTCAGGCTCAAGGTGGTGGAAAAGGTTCTAACTTTAAGAACAATTGCAATTCTCAACGCAATAAACAAAATCAACCCAATCAGCGAGCTCAGAGTAGTTAGTCATTTGTTAGCAGGAATAGTCGAAAGCAATCAAATGTACCACCTATGGGTAGAGGGTCTGGCAGGAATACAGAATGTTTTTCATGTGGACAGATTGGTCATTATGCAGCTCAGTGTCCACAGCAAGCGCCTCAGTTTTTTGGACCTAGGCCTACAGCCTCAGAGCCTACAGTAGGTGATGCAGGTAGAGCTCATAGAGTGTTTGCAGCAGTTGATCATCGTCAGGCGGATCATCAGGGTACAGTGGTTGAGACCACGGGTGCTATTCGAGGTATATCTCTTTCAGTATTATTTGATTCAGGAGCTATAGATTCATTTATTTCACCATCTATAGTTTCTAAGTGTAAGCTAGATGCGATGAAGCAAGATCATGGTTGGCAAGTGGAACTAGCCTCAGGTATCAAGGTCTCCACGAATTCTGTAGTTCATAAGTGTGGGCTTAGCTTAGGAAGCTTTGTTTCGGTAGTGGATCTTCGAGTCATACCCCTTGGTTCCTATGATGTGGTTTTAGGCATGGATTGGCTTGGAACTCATAAAGCCAGTATAGATTGCAGGAAGAAGATAATTATGTGCCAAGATGACCAAGGGAATGATGTAAGGATAGTTGGGATACCAAGGCCTATATCTTTGCGGATGATTTCTGCTATGCAAATGAAGCAAAGTTTCCGTAAAGGATGTCAAATATTTGTTGTTATGGTAAATGATCTTGATGAGGAAGATCCTATGAGGAAGACTTTAGATCACCCGATTTTGCAAGAGTACGCAGATGTTTTTCCAAGTGAGATCCCAGGCATGCCTCCAAAGAGGGATATCGACTTTAGCATTGATCTAGTTCCTGGAGCAGAACCTATTTCTAAAGCTCCTTACCGAATGACTACACAAGAACTGGGAGAATTACGTCTTCAGTTAGAGGAACTTCTGGCCAAAGGGAGCATTCAACCTAGTGTATCACCATGGGGAGCTCCAGTGCTCTTTGTGAAGAAGAAAGATGGTTCTTTGCGCCTTTGTATCGATTACAGACAGTTGAACAAGGTGACTATTAAGAACAGGTATCCTTTGCCTAGGATTGATGACCTATTCGATCAAATAAAGGGGGCTACAGTTTTCTCCAAGATTGACCCTAAGTCAGGATACCACCAACTTCGCATTAAGGAAGCTGACATTCACAAGATCACTTTTCGAACTCGCTATGGACATTATGAGTTCACAGTGGTACCTTTTGGGTTGACTATGGCCGAATATAGGCAAACTTATAGTCAAATTTCACCAAATTGACACTCCAAACAAATGGTGAGGTCTGCTTTGGCTCTAGATGCTTCCAATACTTGTAGATACTATGGATCTAGGTTGAGGTCCTTCAAGAGGTGAAGCAAGAAAATGGTCTTGAATGGCTATATGAAGAGAAATTCCCTCAGCTCTGATACCATGTAATAATTTTCCTTAAGGAAAAATTCACCCAAGATCAAGGAACTCAAGCACAAGTGCAACAGTAGTCCAACAAGGTATGATCAGAATAACAATATCCAAAATTGATTTATTGGCATTCAATGTTTAGTACATACACACTAGGAGTGCCTGAATATAAAGGCCTCTGGAATACTTCTAGAATGTCTAGAAGTCAGCATATTGATAAGGCTTACAAGGAGGCACATGTCCACCAGAAGTGGACTATCCTCTATCAAGCATAGGAATAAGTGTGATGATGAGATGATAAGCCTACAAAGGTGTAGCATGAAAAATAATTTTGTAGATATCATGTGCTAAATTAAGAGTGTGTATAACTGTGTTGTCTACATGACAACTTAGTTAATTATGCAAACTCTAGTGTTGTAGACACCATGTGCTGAATTAGAGTTTCTTACTCCAGTGTTGTCAACATGACAACTCATAAGAGTATGCAAACTCCTAAGTGTCAACCTAAGAAATAATAAAATAATGCATTGACCTAAGTAAAATTAAGTGTAATAGTGAATATTTATTTACACCAACAATTTCCATATAAAGGGTTTATGATATCCTCAACTGATCCATTGATAATCTATCATTGAAGGTGAAGTGATCAAAAATATGAGGCTTGGACTAAATAGGACATTGGAATAAAGGTCTTAAACACCATCCAACCTTGAGATATCTATCAAAAAAGTTATGAAACATGTTTGGTTTGTAAGGATTATAATTTGTTCTCTCTACTACCAGGAAGTTTTCTTTTTATTCTCTACTATTTATATTGACTATTTACTAAATCTAATGTAATTCATATTTAAGTGACATCAATCAACTCTTTTGATAGAAATGTGGTAGTAAATGAAATTAGAGTTCTTTTTTCACTGATTTTTATCATCTATGCAATTTGTACAACCATTTATTCATAAGCTTTTTACTAAATTACCTAGATAGTTGAAAACATGCTCATTGAAAATAAATTCATTAGAAATTTCCATAAGAAAAAAAATTCATGTAGGGAATAATAATTTTGTATTTTACTCACATCCTCCTTTATCTTGATGCATAACATTTAAATTTGAAATTTAGTGAGCTTTGTAAATAGGGTTCGTGAGATTTTTCTATTTGAGGAAGATGATTATGATATTGGTTTTTTGTGTAATGAAATTATGATCAAATATTATAAGTTAGAAATGCAGTGATATTGTGCAAAAACTTAAAGCATACACTATGTAGAGGTGTAGCTTCAACTTTCCAAGCAAAGATTTTTTTAGAAGCAAACACCACTACACTATTGGACAAAGGGTTGCAAATTTTCTTCCATTTTCTTCTAATCTTTTCACATTATATGATTTCCTATATTTTATTCCTTAACCATGAGAAACCTCAATCCATTAGTGAATAGCCAAAGATAACTAAATATAATGCACTTCTCAATTGTAGGTGATTCAGTTGACTAGCAAGTCTGAGATAACTAAATCTAAACCAAATAACTTGCAATCCCTACAATAAGTTACATATCCAACTCAATTGCCTTGTAAAATATCCCACTCAACCTATCTCTTCTTATTGAGACATTCCCATCAATTATGGGAGGAATGCTCCTCTACTCACCAAGGAGTCTCACACTTCAGGAAATGAATTTGACAATCAGAGACTAATTTTGACAAAATATATCATCCTAGGAAGAGGAGGTTAACATTAGTAAGGAAAGATAAGTTTGGTAAAAGGGAAAAAGAAAATTTTCATCTAGCTAGACAAATCTCCAAAGAATCACATCATTTTGGTCAATGTTCTCAACTCATACATGAGATTTTTCAAACTTACAAGATGGCTACCCAAAAAAGGGATGTCAATCAATTGGCAACAACACATACAAGTTTCAAAGATTTATTGTGCCAAGGTTGTATAAATTTGGAAGGAATGGAGTGAATTCATTTAATAAATTTGCAAGTACACCTCATAAGCTTTATTTGAAGATAGTTGAGGTACCCAAAATATCTCCACTTAAATATGTGAAAAGTCTAGATCATTTGGTTCAAAATCCACCAACACATGAAAAGGTCAGAGAAACCTTGTCATTATTTTAGGTTCTTTGAAAGATATTGTTATATGATGAGGAAGCTAGTGTCAAAGACTCTTCTCTAAATGGAACTCATTATCCTACAAATCTAATAATTTCCATGATTTTGAAGGATAAAAACTTATATTTCAACATAGGAAAACAAATTGTGGGTATCGCCCTACAGTTGTAAGTTGGAGACTAGTTCCATTACAAGATTGAGTTTTGTACTATGGGTCTTCATTAGTAGATACAAACTAGATTTGACTTCTTGAAGCAAGGAAATATCCAAGTGACTGCAAGGATTATGGCATTAGGAGGCTACAAAGATGATCTTGATAGCGGAGATGTATTATTTTACATAGGATAGGGTGGAAACAATTTCTATGGTGACATACAACAAATTGAGGATCACAAACTTGAACATGGGAATTTGGCTTTGAAGAACAATGTAGAGTTGCAAATACCAATACAAGTAATTCAAGGAATAAAGAAAAAGAATGCAAATAAAGAAAACAAAGAAAGTAGAAAGAACAACCTAAGTGTGCTACATACTAATGATGGAATTGATAATTTGGAGAAAATTTGGTGTAATAGAGGAGCATCTAGATACTATGTATTTAAATTCCTTCTAAGAAGACAACTAGGTCAGCCAAATCTGAGATTTGAGTTAGTGCAATTTGTTGTAAAGACATCACATTATATAATTCAAGGTAATATTTGTATTAAGAAAATTTTGGAAGGAAAACTAAGATAATCCATTTGTGTTGTAAATACTAGGGATGAAGAAAATGGTCCAGCACTATTTGTGTACACAACTAAAGTGGTTTACTCAAGTTGTTCTCAGCCTCTTCCTCAAAGAGGTTGTGACTATAGAAATGGATGCATAGGTCACACTAAATTCCTTTGTGCTTTGAAAAGTGGTGGGAAATTTCCAATTAAATTTGATGGCTCGATATTGTATTTTCTAATCCAACTGTATATGAATGTAGTTTATCTTATAGTTTCTCTACAAATTGCTACAATAGGGTAAGTCAACGTGGTATTAAATTTCATCTTGAGGTGTTTAAAAATGGTAAGAGAGGTAAGGGAGTCAAATCATTAGAGCCTATATCTTTTATAGCTTCATATATGAATACACAAGTGAGATTATTTCTAATATGGAAGCTGAGAAGAGGATTGATAATGATGAGTATCTCTTGAGATAGAAAGGAATAATAAGAAGGATTAATCTTGTTGGGATGAACTTTATAGCTTTGTGCATGAATTGGAGTGTAGTCAATTTTGTGATGTGTTGGAAGATACAGGAGCTTCCATTGATGCGGTGGAAGATTTGGATTTACCATTGATGAGCCAAGTATGGAAGTGTTGGAAGATATATTCATCAATATAGCTAACATGGGAGAAGAATATTATACATATGTGTGCTAATAATATGAAAAGACCCAATTTGAACATGAAATTAAACAGTATTTTCATATAGAAAAAATGATAATGTGAAACATCAAAAAGAAAATCATCATCAAAAAATTCAAATGCTTTATTGGAGTTTCCATTGATTTTGTAGGAAAAATTTGTGAAACCCTACCATAACACTAGAAGGAAATGGTAGAGTGTGGATTAATAAACAAAATACTACCAAAGGTGGGTGAAAATGGATTAAACTGGCCTAATTAACAAAGCTCGATTCAATTCCCACTAGGATGCAACTATAGAACCACTAAAATCCTCTGCAATCGGCTATTAAAGTTATTGTCAATTTAGTGTGCTTCCTTCGTCTTCCTAAAAACTTCCATGTAAAAATCCATGCTATAAGTGCCAAGAGGTGAAGTTTTAAATTCTAGTCATTCCTTAGCCCTTGCCACCTATTAGAAAAAAACAATGTGCATATGTACCTAATTTAATATATTATTATCTTTGCTAAAATATATCATTATTATAAATTATATATTTGGTATTTATAATTAAATTAATTATTTTATAAAGTAGTTATTTATTTTCAAACATTTAAAGAAACTTATTATAAAAACTTAATTCAAAATATCAAACTTAAAGTAACTAATCAATATGCAAAATATTATTACAAACAATTTTAATTTTAATTTAAGATAATTGAAATGGTTTTAATTTTTATTTAAAGATAATTTAAATAATAGTTAAAGTGTTTTAAAAAAATATTTATTTTATTTTTAAAAATATCTTAAACCACCTTCTTTTGTAATAGTGTTAGTGGAAAGAAGCCCTAGAGATTATGTTGGTGAATTGGTTATGTAAAATTAGAAATTATTATCATACACATACATGATAACATGGAACACAAATAGATAACTATAAGATATGGTCACTATATTGAGTTGATTATACAATGAATAAAAACATCTAATTCTTTCACAAGCTCAAGGTTTCTAAATTGTTACATGGTAATCAATATCTTGTCACAAGATACCCTCATATTTATGTACCTCATCTCTTATAATACACCAATTTTGTTATCCTAGCTAAATATGGTTACTAACCAAATAGCTACAAGATTTGGGTTTAATGTATTAGGAAACTATTGTGAAGATTCAAAGCTTGTCATAATTATTACAATATATAAATGATATTTATCAATATTTGATTTTAAAATTATCTAAAATCCAGATTTCTTGCATGAGGCAGGCGTAGATGGATTTCTTATGCAATAATCATATTATCGAATAAGCATTTCCAATGAAATTGAACTTCTAATTTATACATTAGCTTATGATTATTTAATCAAATTTTATTACAAATAAGTAATAATATGTTATTCATTTATTTTTGTTCAAGTGACTAACTATTTAGCCATTTATTTAGTAGTTGTTTTGTTTATGTGACTAATTTTCTAGTCATCTATTTAGTCATTTATGTGGTAGTTTATTTAGTCACTTTTATGTGGTTAATATTGTGATTTTATCCAATGACTAAATTTGTCACTTATGTAGTCACCTATAGTTGTAAATTATAAAGAAATAATAAAATGTGATTAGTTTAAGTCACGTGACAGAATTTTTTAGTGGTGTGACTAAATTTTTTAGTCACATATTTGTCAAAATGTAACAGTGAACATAGTTCCTCTTTAAGAGATTATTAAAATAAATGATGATATTAAAAGTTAAATTAATGTATTTTATTAAAAAATTAAAATTTTCATATTATTTAATATTTTATATCATACATTTTTATATAAATAGAAAATATAAATTCTAACACAAGTATATCTAATTAAATATATTACATGATTTCTATAGTATAATTACAAAATAGTGGTTTGAATAAAAATATGTATGTAATTTAACTTATATAATATTATAATATATATTATGAAATATTTTGACATAAATATTATAAATTACTTAAAATAAAATATTTAATATAAGTGTAATGTTTAGATTCTTGAAATAGTTAATTTTCATTTATAATTAAAATAGTTACTTCCATTTATATATATTGATAAAAAATAAGATATAATAAAAATAAATTTTATAACTGATTTTTAAAATATTATACAATATGTTAATATTATACTATCTTATAAAATTTATTAACCTTTTTCAATCTAAGTCTATAAAGTTTCTCAATAAATATAATCGTAAAATTATTCAAATGAACTTTAGTGTATCTAACTTTTCTATTTATGAATTTATTTATTTTAAGGTGGCCAAAACCTTTAGCTAATTAGATTTTAAATAACTAATTTCTATAAACTCTTTATTAGTCGATGGGCTATTTTAAGCAGGAAAGGCTTACGATGGAAATTCTCTTCTCTCGCGCTTGGAAAGAGGTAAAATAGGTGGTCAAAAAAGAGGTTGGTAAAAATAATGCACTACCAAAACATTTCCATTTGCTAGCTTGCCTACTTCTCAACAATCTCCAACAAATCACAATAAATAGCTATATTAATTGCAGCTCAAATATAAAATTTCTTATGTTACATGTACATGCAACTTTTCAGCTCTAGTTGGTGCCAATCAAGTAATGCCAAGTGATGACCTTCCAAACTCGACACGACCTGAGAATGACCATCCAACCATGAGCTATAAAGATATGAAAAACCACTATAAACATCCTTAATTAGCAATAGCATCATCGACATTTGTGTTGATCATCAGATTTTTCTTATAGGTATGTATAGAAATTGAACTATTGTTACAACTAAGCTTTTCATCTCAAAAAATGGTTATAACAATTGCTTATCAAGAGGAGATAAACTCAAAAGTTATGATCATTGGGATTTTATAAATAAATTGTAGGCTCATATTCATATTTAGATTAAAGTGGTCCATTCATCTTTAAAGATGATTTTTGAGGAAAGCATTATGTCAAGACTCCTAGTTATCTTTGTTCAAGATTACCATAAAAGGATGCATAAAAATAATTGTGATGACTCCTTAGATGATAAAATCAGATACTGATAAACTCAATGCATATAGGATGAAATTAATTCATATGAATTAACCCACTAAATTTTCCCAATTGATACACACATTGTTCAAATTTCATTTGTACATTTGAGAATAGTAGCGAATGACAATTTCTTTTTCACAAAATAGTCTAGACAACTTCTCAAGTTATGGATTCATACACCTGAATCCTCCTCTCTCATCTTGGTAAAAAAAGTAACCTTTGCATTCAAAAAAATACTAGTAATTTGTCCATTCCCAATCAACAGCCCGTGGGGAAATCTAATGAACTTTTTGGGTGATGAAGTGTTGTGATGAAGTGCTCAAATGTGACTATAAAACAAAAAGATAAGGGGCATGCCAGTTGTTAGACTCAAACTTGCATGAAATCTAAGTAATCTCACTCTTCCCACCAAGAGAAATAAGGAAATTACCTCCACTTTCTTCAAAATTTTAGAAAGTTTCAAGTCCATCATGACTGGTAGATGTAATTCAAGGAAAATATAATTTTGTTCACGAATTTGATCAAAATAAATACAATAAAGAAAAAGTTGAACTAACATGACACCACCCAAGAATAGAATCATCTTTAAGAAGTTTATAATAGACATCATTCCCTTAAAATCTTCACCTAGAGATTATAGCTTACCTCAGTCTCAAAGTTGTTAGAAAATTTGTCAGACACAAAATTTGTCGACCACATTATGTTAGCATATTATACACATAGTCCATCCAATTAATCATAACTCTTTCTTTTTGTATACATTTTCCTTATTTCAAGAAGCTTGTATGAAATTTTGAATCTGAGATTTTATTTTATTAAAAGTCTCAATGGAAACCCTCATCTTTATGATCATCAGGACAATGAACTTGCTTTATTTAGTGTTTAAAACAACAAAATTCAGGTCTCAATTTTGTTGTTTATGAGACACTAATTTTTTTATGCATTTTATAGGAATGTATCTATTAAATTTATTTTGATTATCTAGATTTTTTGGTACAATTTTACAAATTAAAAAAATCTAAAGTTTTTTCTATCTTTCCTTAGAAAAACAAAAAAACCATTGGCATAGCTCTCAAAAAATAATCGTAGGTTCTAACACCTTTATTCTTGTGAATAGTTGGGGTGGAGGGTGTGAACATTCCAACCCCTTTTCAACCTCAACCTCATAGTCGCCACTTCTTTCTGACTTGTTGAACTAAAAACAAAAATTTTGAGGTAAATAAAAACATCAAGGTCCTCTTAGGATTATGGAAAAGAAATTTTGGTACTTTAACATCTTGCCACGCTTTATTATCCACCACCATGAATCATGAGAAAAGTTGAAAAAAAATATCATGTCCATCTTTGGAAATATGTTTTGATTTCTATTTTTTAATAATAATTATAGATATACATAATGTATAAATATTTAATATTATACAATTAATTTTTTTGGAATGCGTAGAATGTTTAAAATTAAATTTTTATTAGAGTACAATCCTTTCAAATGATTTATATTAGATATGTTTTAATTTTTTTTTAAATATATTTATTACAAATAACAAAGTAAATGATGGTTTTCCAATTTCTTTTACATGTAAACTTGCATGCAAATTCTAAATATTATTTTTTAATGTTGCTTTAATGTGACAAATCTTAATTGTACAAAAAATAAACTTATCATTTATTGCTATAAGTATTATACACTTAATTATCTAAAATTGTTAAAGAAAAATGGCATATGCAATTCTAAATTTACTAAACTCTTGACAAAAGTCAATATACTATTTAATTAGAAATGGTAAAATATTCTTTGTAAAAAAAAATGAACATTTATTCATTAGTGTTGCACTCGTGTCAAATAGCCTAATCTTTTGAGTACATTTTTGGCCTACTATTTCCAAATAACATATATCAAGCTCATGCGTCAAGAACATGTTAATTAATTCTGAAAAAAGAACTCTAACAAAGACTACAAAGTCAAGTTAGAAGTCAAGCTTACTATGTACAACATAAAGAAGAGATAGTTGCTCATAGACATGCAAAAAAATAGAGAAATCTCACACTAATACACAACAAATGGAAATTGAAAAGTTACGAGATCGAAGATCAAGTGAAATCTACCATACCAATCATAAAGAAGAAATAAATGCTAAAAAATACATTAGAAATTTATAAAAACATGCAGGCCAAGTTTGTTGTGCTAAAAAATAACATGAAGTCAATGTAACACTATTTTATAGCAATGCAAGCTTAATGATGATAATAAAAAGATTTTGACAAAGAATTGATGCATTTTTTAATGTACAAACATGAAATGTATGAAACGAATGTTATATAGGGATGTTAATGCAATCATAAAACTCTAATTCTACTTGCAAGATATCCTTCAATGAGAAATTCATACACTAATTCTCAACGCATTAGAATATGGACCCATGAGAACAACTATATGTGTTGACAAGTTTGACTCAGATGGAAGTAATGCTCATTGCTAGAGTGAACCCAATATTACAAGTAATTAATGCTTTTGGAGATCAATATAAATATATTGGACACACTATAAGCTTTTCACAAGACATGAGAGACATTGCAAAGGTTCTTCCATGATGGATACAAGAATTAGATGTGCTTATAGTTAGAAGATTGCATACACAGGGAAATTTCTATGATTGTTATGTGAGTAACAATAATGTTAGGGATGTAATGTAATACAAGATCAGGAATGGCCCATATTACAATGATGTTGTTAGAAACTACAATTGGAATAATTTTTATATTTTCATTCATGTCAAACCTACTAGAGAGACATTTACTAGCAATGAAGAGTGCCATATGTTGGATACAATTGTTTAATTGTGTGTTGTCTTTGATGTTACGCAAATTTCATATCAGTTATCAAAAATATTCTACCAAGCTCAGATGGTAAGAAAAGTGAATTACAGAGTCTACCAAGTGTTTTTGGAGGTTACACTATGAAGTTAGTCTCTACCGAGCTCACTCGAGCACTGAAAGCTTCTGTGGCAGAAATCAGTTTCTACTGAGCTCACAAGGTCAACGAAGGAAAGTTAATTCTTACTAAGTTCATTCAGTCTCCAAAGGATTTTGCAAAGTTTTTAGTGTTTACAAATATTCACTTGGTTGACACTAGAAATCATTTCTAGAGTAGTGTTTACCAAGCTAGGTCAGCCAATGAAGGATTTCATTATTTTGGGAAATAATGTTTAATTGTTTAATGTAATGTTTGTAGCTAATTGATGTATGTTTTATTGGTAAATGTAACTTATAATTGAGCTAACTTGACAATTTTTTAATGTATAAATAAAAGGTCAAGTTGTGAATTATAAAGTATGAATGAATGGATGTATGAATGAGCGAGTGTGCAAGTCAGTTGATTGTGAAGAGGAGGTGTGAGAAAATTTTGAAGAAGGATCAAATATCCTTGAAGAATAGTAGAGTTGTATTCAATAAGAGAGGATCTATTGAAGCAAAGTAGAGATTTGTATCAACAAAGTGTAGTTGCATCTCATTCAGGTCACTTATTGTTACTTTTTCACCATTGTAGTAGTAATTCCTAAATCTCTTAACAGAAGACTAATTTGTAAATCCTCTAACAAGGTGGAAAATTCTATTGAATTGTTCTAAAGTCCTCTAGCAAGGTCACTCCTAGTAGAGTGATTAAACGCTCTAACAAGGTCACACCTAATAGTGTGTTTTGTTACCTTTAACAAGGTTGGCTCCTAATAGGGCTCACTTCAAAAGAGTGAAAATTGGTAGCTAGTTACTTGGTGGTTTTTTCCATATTGGGTTTCCACGTTAAATCTAGTGTCTCTTGTATTCATGATATTTACTTTTGCATGCATGTTAATAATTGTGAATGCTTAAACATGAGTAACAAGTTAATCTACCAAGTTATAGCATTTTTCTATGGCTATCGAGTGATAGCAGTAATTAAGTTTTAAGACATCTAAGGGATCTGTGGATTTGTTTTTGTGGTAACTAATTCACAACCCCCCCCCCCCCCCCCCCACCCCCGCCTCTCAGTTACTCCATCTATAATTCCAAAAATTGGTATCAAAGCTTTTGGTGCTTGCAGGAAGGATTTCAAGGATCTAAGCTAAAGATCAGGATGTCTTACAAGAGGAAAATTCCAAGGCTTAACAGGAATAACTTTTCAGGATGGAAAGGTCTCATGAGACTCCATCTGGCTTCCATTGGAGACACAAGACTGAAATATCTGGATGAAGCATATGTAACTCCTGCTGGTGCATTATCTGCTAATGACATTGCTGAGAAGAAGACTCATAACACCATGATGATAGACATTGCTTCTGCCCTAAGCTATGAAGAATTTGATGATGTCAAGGACTGCAAAACTACTTTTGAAATTTGAAACAAGCTAAAAGATATCTATGGAGGAGATGATAATATGAGAAGAGCCAAAGAAAAAATTTTAAGAGGACAATTTGATCAGATGAGGATGAGAGAGGATGAAAACATTGCAAAATATGTTGAAAGACTCAAAGCAAGTGTTAGTGCAATCAAAACTTCTGGAGGAGATATCAAGGAGGAAACAGTTATAAGTAAAGTTCTTAGAACATTACTTCCCATTTATGCAATCAGGGTTTCTACAATTCAAGAAAGAAGACGTGAAGAAAATCATAAGATAAATTTAGAAGCCATAGTTGGAAGATTAACTGCATTTGAGCTAGATAACTATGATAACTATGTTCCAACTACCAAGAACATTGAATCTACATTTGAAGTCAAGATTTCACTCAAAGAGAAAGGCAAGAAGATAAAGGATTCTCAGTCAAAAATTGAAGAAGAATTAGAATAGAGTTCAGACAGTGATCTTGAGGTAGTTGAAGCTCTACTAACAAGGAAATATTCTAGAGGCAAAGGAAAATACAAAGGTAAGGTTTCTCTAATCTATTTTTCTTGTGAAGAAATTAGACATATTGCTACTAGGTGCCCAAATAAGTAGAACAAGGATGAGAAGAAAGGTCACTAGTGCAATGGCAAGAAAGACTTCAAATCACTCAAGGAAAAAGATAAGAAAACATGTTTCATGGCTAAGGATTCTAATGATTCTGATGAAGAAGAAGATGAAATTGTTTACATTATTGTGAAAGATGAGTCTGATAATGATGAGGAAATGGTACTTATCTCTCATGTGAGTAAAAATGATACATGGATCATATATAGTGGTTGCTCTCATCATATGACTGGTGATAAAACTAAGTTTGAACATTTTGAAGACTATGATGGTGGTAGTGTGAGGTTTGGTAATAATGAACCTTGTTGTATAAAAGGAAGAGGAAGAATCTCACCAACCAAAGAGCTTTTATGTTATAATGCATATTGGGTAGAATGACTAAAACACAATTTTTTGAGCATAGCACAGCTACTCAATAATGGATTCAAAGTGGAATTCATGCATGGAAAAGCAAGACTATTGGATGACAAAGAAAAGCTGATTGGATCAGGCACTCAAACAAAAGGTAACTTGTTCTATCTTGAACTTGGTGAATGTTCATGTTTTATTGCTCAAGTTGAAGAAAGTTGGTTATAGCATAGGAGGTTGTGTCATGTGAACTTTGATAACTTGGTTAAAATAAGTAAATTCAAGAAAGTAAAATGAAAACCTAATATAAAGAAACCTAAGGTTGGTCTATGCAAGAATTGTCAAATTGGTAAGATGGGAAAGACTAGCCTTAAAAGTAACAACTATTAGTCTGAAGAAGTTTTAGAAATTGTGCATACTAATTTGTGTGTACCTATTGGAATTCAAAGCTATACTAGAGAAAAGTTATTCATTCCTTTTGTTGATGATTACTCAAGAATGATGACTATCATATATCTAAGAGAGAAATCAAAAGCTTTTGAAAAGTTTAAATGGTATTTGGCCAGAGTAGAAAAGGAAACAGGCAAAAGGCTAAAATGTTTGAGGTCAGAAAGAGGTGGTGAATTTATCTCACATGAGTTCAATAATTTTTGCATTGAAAGAGGGATCAAAAGATAGGTATCAGCCCCTAGAACTCCTGAGAAAAATAAAATAGCTGAAAGGAGGAACAAATATATCATGGACTATGCAAGAACCTTAATGATTGAAAAGAGCATTGCTATCAAATACTGGAAGGAAGCTATCAGCACTAAAATTCATACCTTGAACCAAGTATAGCTAAAGAAGGATTCATTCAAAACCCCCTATGAGTTATGGTATGGCTATAAACCCAATGTAAGTTACCTAAAAGTATTTGGAAGAAAATGTTGCATTTTGAAAGAATCTAGAAAGGGAAAATTTGATGTGAAGGGTGATGAAGGAATATTTTTGGGATATTCTTGCAAGAGCAAAGCATATAGATGTTTGAATTTGTCTACTCACAAAGTCATAGAAAGTGCACATGTGAAAGTTGATGAGTTTGCACAAAGAACTGAAGAAGAAAGAAAAAGGGAACCAGAAGACTACAAGAGATTTGTTTTCATTGAACCTGATACAGTACCAGATACACCTGTCAATCAGGAATCTTCTACTCCTGATTTTTTAGTAATTGAGTTGTAGGAAGTTCAAACTGAGTTGAAGGAAACTGAGTCACATTCAAATGCTACTGAGCCAATGCCTATCGAGTCTGAAGAACCCGAGTAGTAGACAGAACAACTAGAACCTAAAGTTGAAGTACAAGAGGATGAGAATACAAAGCATTCAAAAGGTAAGGAACCTATATTAGCTAAGTATGTTAGGAGACATCATGCACCAGATCAGATCATTGGAGACAAATCTGCAGGAGCTATGACAAGAAGTAAGTTGAAAGGTACTTGTTTACTTGCTAATTTTGAACCTAGAAGTGTCAAAGATGCATTATAAAATGAAAGTTGGATTGAGGCTATGAATGAAGAGATAGGGTAGATAAAGAAAAACAAAACATGGACTCTTTTATCTAGGCCTAAAGACAAAAATGTGATTGGAACTAAGTGAGTTTTTAGAAATAAGTTAAATGAAGATGGTAAGGTGTCAAGGAACAAAGCTAGACTGGTATGTAAAGGATACTCTCAAGAAGAAGGAATAGATTATGGAGAGACATTTTCTCATATTGAAAGATTGGAAGGTGTTAGGACCTTACTTGCATATGTTGCATACAAAGGATTTAAATTTTATCAGATGGATGTCAAGTTAGCATTTCTCAATGGTATACTGGATGAAGAGGTTTACATTGAGCAGCCTAAAGGTTTTGTTGATCCAAACAAGAAGGACATGGTCTGCAAATCACATAAAGCATTGTATGGTCTGAAACAAGCCCCTAGAGCATGGTATGGAAGATTGCATAACTATCTTATTCATATTGGTTTTCAAAGAACTAATAATAATAGTAGCTTGTATATCGAGGAAGGACTAGATAATAAGATTGTTTTGGCAAAAATATTTGTGAATGATACTTTGTTCATAGGAAATGATGATCTTTGCAAAGAATTTTTAGAGCAAATGAACAAGGAATTTGAAATGTCTATGTTTGGTGAGATCAAATTCTTTGTTGGTCTTAAATTTCAGTAGAGTAAGAATGGCATCTACATCACTCAATCTAAATACATCAAGGAGATACTAAAAAAATTTGGTATGGAAGACTCCAAATTAGTTGGGACTCCTATGTGTACTGGATTGAAACTTACCAAGGATGATGAATCAAACGAGGTAGATCAAACATTGTATAGATCTATGATTGGAAAGTTGCAGTATGCAGTGCATACAAGGCTAGATATTGCCCTTGCAGTTGGTATTGTAGCAAGATTTTCAACAAAACTAAGAGAAAATCACATGATGGCAATCAAAAGGATCATGAGATATTTGAAAGACACTAAAGATTATGGATTATGGTACAAATTTGGAGGTAATCTAGATTTGAAAGTGTTTACTAATGCAGATTGGGCAAGAAATGTTGATGACAAAAAGAGTACAAGTGGAGGAGCTTTCTTTCTTAGAAAGAGGTTGGTTTCTTGGACAAGTAAAAAGAAAAATTGTACATCCCAATCCACAATAGAAGTAGAGTATGTTGCAATAGCAGTAAACTATTCTAATATTGTTTGGTTCAAAAAGTTATTGGAAGGTATGAAGGAAGAAATCAAAGAACCTATTGTTATGTTTTGTGACAATACAAGTGCAATTAACATATCTAAAAATCTAGTGATGCATTCAAAAACCAAGCACATTGCAATAAAGTATCACTTTATCAAACAATTGGTGTAGGATAAGGAGATCAGATTGGAATATGTCCATACAAAGGAAAAAATTGCTGACATATTCACAAAGCCTTTACCTAAGAATGCATTTTTGTATCTAAGAGCTAAATTAGGGGTCATTCCCCTATCTAAAGCTCACTAAAATGAAGTTTTAGTGATGCATCAACAAGTACCAAGTTGAAAATTTTTTAGTTGATGCAAAATAATCATGAAAATATTGCATATGAATCAGTACATAAGGTACATTGCTATTCATTTGGTTTTTGTTGTCTTTGGCATGTGTTGTCAAAGAGGGAGAATACACTATCATATCTTTCTAAAATTTGAATTTGTTTGTGAAGAGTTTGATGTTTGTAATGAAGCTATGCAATTCCTTCATAGAGGGAGATTACTATATTTGAAAAGTTTTTGGAATGAAATGTAAGAGGGAGAAACATTCTGTCAGAAAAGCTTGTTTCCAAATTTCATTCTGGTATGACATGTTGTGTTGCCATCAATGCGAAAGAGGGAGATTGTTGGATACAATTGTTCAATTGTGTGTTGTCTTTGATGTTACACAAATGTCATATCAATTATTAGATAGAGTCTACTAAGCTCAAATGGTAAGCAAAGTGAATTATAGAGTCTATTGAGCATTTTTGGAGGTTACACTATGAAGTCAGTCTCTACCGAGTTCACTCGGGCACTGAAGTCTTGTGTGGTAGAAATTAGTTTCTACCAAACTCACAAGGTCAGTGAAGGAAAGTTAGTTCTTACCAAGTTCACTCGGTCTCCAAAGGATTTTGCAGAGTTTGCAATGTTTACCGAGCTTCACTTGGTTGACACTAGAAATCATTTCTGGAGCAGTGTTTATCGAGCTAGGTCAGCCAATGAAGGATTTCATTGTTTTGGGAAATAAATTTTAATTATTTAATGTAATATTTGTAGTCAACTAATGTATGGTTTATTGGTAAATGTAATTTGTAATTGAGCTGACTTGATAATTTGTAATGTATAAATAAAAGGTCAAGCTATGAATTCTAAAGTATGAATGAGCAAGTATGCAAGTGAGTTGATTATGAAGAGGAAGTGTGAGAAAATTTTGAAGAAGGATCAAATATCCTTGAGGAGCAGCAGAGTTGTATTTGATCAAAGAGGATCTATTGAAGCAAAGTAGAGATCTATATCAGTAAAGTTTAGTTGCATCTCATTCAGGTCACTTATTGTTACTTTCTCACCACTATAGTAGTAATTCTTGAATCTCTTTATAAAGTTGGTCTAATAGGCATTTTGTAAATCCTCTAACAAGGTGGATCATTCTACTGAATTGTTATAAAGTTGTCTAGCAAGGCCACTCCTAGCAAGGTGATTAAATCCTCTAATAGGGTCACACCTAACAATGTCTTTTGTAACCTTTAACAGGGTTGGCTACTAACAGGGCTCACTTCAAAAGAGTGAAAATTGGTAGCTAGTTACTTGGTGGTTTTTCCCATATTGATTTTCCATGTTAAATCTAGTGTCTCTTGTGTTCATATTATTTACTTTTGCATGCATGTTAATAATTGTGAATGCTTAAAGATCAGTAACAAGTTAATCTACCAAGTTACAGCATTTTTCTATAGCTACCAAGTGGTAGCAATAATTAAGTTTTAAGACCTCTAAGGGATCTGTGGATTTGTTTTTGTGGTAACTAATTCAAACCCCCCCCCCCCCCCCCCCCCCCTCCCCACTCTCAGTTACTCCATCTATAATTCCAACACCATATATATTGATTGATGAAGAGGGTTTGAAAAGAGAGATAACTAGATGAACTAGTGAAGTTTTTGAGTGAAGAGGATCAAGTATGATGGAATTAAAATGGGAACTTGATCCATTATACTTTGACAAGATGATGTATTATTTAATTAGTGTATGAAGTATAGAGGTGTTGATTTAAACACAAGAAGAACATAGTGAAAAGTGGTTGGTCAATGAAGGAGTTGAAATAGAAGATTAAGGAACTTAAGAGATAGTTGAGTAAAAATTATTATCTGAGGTATTTTTTATGGCCAAGAAAGATGAAGAATAAAAATGTAGTAGTGACCAACTATAGTGAAGACTGAGCAAGCCAATGTAAATCGAGCGAGATAGAACAATAGTGATCGAGCTACATAGTGATGACTGAGTGACAAAAAAATTATAGTTTGTGAAAGAATCAAGTTTGACGCCAACATAGTTGAATTTTTAGATTAATCAAAATGTATGGATGATAAGGAAAGATGAGCTGGCACATTAAATATAGGAATTGAGTTTGTTATGTAATCAAAGGTAAGGATTTGATGAGAAGTTTCTAGAAGTGTCAAGAAAGGACTAGAAGGACAAAATGATAGATAGATTTTTTGAATCTAACCTAGCCCTAAGATCTATGATGATGTTTAAGAAACAAAGATCATAGCTACTTATGAAAGGAGGCATAAGAGAGAAGTTTTTATGGAGAACTTGTGAAGAATAGAGTAGGATAGGAAATGTGAGAACATTGGTGAAGTGCAATTGCTTGAAGGGTTTCCAAGCATATCAGTGATGGAGATGTTAATGAAGTCCAATCAATAAACCAAAAAATTATTTGAATGGAGATTTGAATTTGCAAAGTGAGTTGTGTCTTATAGATCAAACCTATTATTAGTTTCCAACCATTGTGGTAGTCAAAACCCTTTAATCAAGGTGACATTCTAGTGGAATGATCAGAAGTCCTTTAACTAGGCCACTCCTAATAGGGTGATTAAATATTTTAACAAAGTCACACCTAATAGTGTATTTCATAACCTTTAGTAGGGTTGGCTCTTAACTAAGCTCACTCCAAAAGAGTGAAAAGTGATAGCATGCTACTTGGTGGTTTTTTCCAATTTGTGTTTTAAATGTTAAATCCTAGTGTCATATATGTGTGAGTGGTATATCTGATGTATGTTATTTATTGTTTTTTTATTTACTTTTGGTTGATATATACCAAAAAAAGAGTTAAGTAATGAATTGAATGTTAAATTGTTGATGAGTTGCTATATGGACCAAGTGGTTTAATGAGATTTTTTAAGTTGTTTGAAGTTAGTGAAAGTTGAATTGGTACATCTGGACCTTAGGAAACTTATTCACCTCCCCCTCCCCCTCCCCCCCCCCCCCCCCCCCCCCCCCCCCGCCCCCCCACCCTAAATTATAAGACCAAATATTTCATACATGTTGACAAATATTCAAATAGATATGAACACGATCATGCTAGATATTAATAATGATATTGATGAAGACCAAAATGAACATAGTATGGTTTTAACTTTGGAATTCTTTAGAAAAAATGAGAGGGGGTGAATCAGTTATCCAAAGTCTAGATAACCCATATCCATAAAACATATTCATGCATGCATCCATTAGATCATACAATCACTTAAACTTGTAGGTTATTGTCAAATCAACTTTGTAGAAATGTAAGTATGAAACATAATAGATTCAATAACACATTTGACGCAATGATTTTACATAGAAACCCAATTTGAGAAAAACCACCAGTAACATGCTACTCATTCTCACTCTTATGAAGTGATTCCTTATGAAAGGCCAACACTATTAAAGGTTACAATACACACTGTTAAATGTAACCTAGTTAGAGAATTTCAATCACCTTGTTAGGAGTGATCCTTGTTAGAGGACTTTAGATCATTCACTTGGAATATCACCCAGTTAAAGGATTTATAAATGACTATAGGTCAACCTTAATCCAAAGGATTTATCAACCCTAATCCAAAGGATTTACCCTAGACTGGTATAATGATAAGAAAGTAACAATGAGGCTTGATCTGATAACAAATTACAACTCACTTGCAGATTATTGATCTTTGTTTCAGTCATACATTCTTCTTGGCTTTCAGACACTTCAACTTTGATAACTTGTTCACCCTTCAAGAATTCACACTCTTTAGCCTTCTTTCTTTTCTTTCCAATAGTAACCTCTTCTATTCGGTCTCTTAATGAAGCAATACCCTAGACCTCTTGTCTAACTTAGGTTCTTGAACATTGACCAATCTTGTTTCTAATCAACCATCTCTATAAATAGAAAATTAAGATCTTTTTTTTTTCATCCTCTATCATCCATTTTAGGGTTAGGTAAGATTAGGTAGGATTTCATGAATCTACCCATCTTTTCATTTTAGTCCCTTCTGGAAACTTTTCCTTCAATCCTCTTTGAATTCACCTCAAAATGGTTTACCATGAACTTTGTGCCACCAAACTCATTATAGCTATCTTCCACACACTTCACAAAATTCAAGAAAATAAAATAGTCATCTCAAATTCATCAAATCCATGATTTAACATGAATACTAGCACTCAGCATCAATATTTTGTCACTCGGCTTCCATATTGTTCTTCCACTCATCTTCAACTAAATCATTGGGCAAAAACTAAAGTTTACTAGTGCTTGACATTAACTATACTTTACTCATCTTACACTGTATCACTCGGCCTACACTAAACTTTGACTTTGCTTGGCTCCAAAAAAATTTCTAATTATCTTACACCAACTTTTCTCAACACCTACTGTCCACTCGGTCAAGCTTGGTAGACTCAATTCTTCTTACTTGTTCTTCTAGACTTTGTTAGTGTATCCAACCTTTGCAACCTTAAGTAGATAATCAATGCACTATATCATCACTATCTTAATTGATCTTTGTACTCCTTTTTCATACCATAATTCAACCTTTTCTCTAGGTGTTTTTATTATCTCTTTTGATCAAAACCTCCTTATCAATCAAATATATGATAGTAGTCATATCAACTAAGCAGTTGTCTTACCAGAAAGTAGCAAGTTTGGCATTAGTGACAAATAAATTATTGAAACACATTCTGATACTTAAATCAATCTATTTTCAATAATATCCCTCTTTGGAATCGATGGTAAACCAGTACCAACAACAATACCAAAAAGAAAATAATTCCTTGTATTTAAATCTCTCCCTCTATCATCTTTCATCTTCTATATAGGTCACTAAATTTTGTTATGATCAATAGACAATCAACTCATCCTTATGACTCCCTTTGGTTCTAATATTCAAATATATGTTTCTATCTATTTTGTTCTTATATCAACCCTAGCACTATCTCCCTCTTAGTGGGTAGATGTAATCATTTCTCTCTCTGTAGTAATCATCAAGTACACTATCTCGCTCTAGATATTTCATGTTTCTTCCTTTCTGTACTTCTCCTTCTATTGTATTTCTCCCTCTTTTCTTTCTATTTCTTTCTCTTTATTTTTATTTCTCCCTCTTTGATAGAAATGTCAAAGACTTGTCATCTTAATATGTAGATATGAACATTTTTAGTTTCTTCCTTTGTCACCTAGCCTGTGACTAATCTGTAGTTCTAGCTCTTTGATTACTTTAGGAAGCCCCTAAAGTAAGATCCATTGCATCAATGTGTAACATATGTCAATCATCTCAATTGATATAGGGCACATCTTATGCTTCTTAAATAGCCTTGGATAGAAGTATCACCCCTAGTTTACCTCTTAGATACTCATGAGCATCCTTAGGTAATGCTTTTGTAAAGATTTTCTTTTTTGTATTCACATATTCAATCTTCACCTCTTTGTCTTGAGCTAACTCTCTCAAGTCATGATACTTGATTGCAATGTTCTTAGTCTTTGTATGCATCACAGGATTCTTTGATATATTTATAGCACTTTTATCACAATAAAGTATCATACATTCAGTGATTTCCTCCTTCATACCTTTGAGTAGTTGTTTGATCTATACAATGTTTGTACAATTTATTGTAGCAATAACATATTTAGCTTCAATAGTAGATTGAGATATACAGTTTTGTTTCTTGCTATTCCATGTAACCAGCCTTTTTCCTAAGAAAAATGCTCTCCCAATAGTGCTCTTTCTATCATTAATATTTCTGGCCCAATCAGCATTAGCGTAGGCTCTCAACTCAAACTTCTCATTTTTCTTGTATTATAGACCATAGTCTTCTATTCCTTTCAGATATCTCATTATTCTCCTAACAGCCATCAAATGATTATCTCTGAGATTAGCAGAGAATCTTGCAACTATCCCAATAGATAATGCAATATCAGGTCTATTTGCACTACATGTTGAAATTTGCCAATCATAGACTTGTACAATGTTTGATTCACCTCAATTGAATCATCATTCTTTGACAACTTGTGTCCTATCACCATAGGTATGCTTACTAGCTTGGAATCTTCCAATCCAAAAAAATTTAGTATCTTCTTTTCATATTTTAATTGAGTGATGTATATTCCATATTTCATCTAATGTACTTGCAAACCCATAAAGAACTTGATCTCTCCAAACATAGACATCTCAAATTATTTCTTCATTTCATTTGCAAAAGCTTTACATAAAGTATCCTGACCTCCAAATATAACATCATCAACAAAAATTTTAGATAGTAAAATACTTTTTTCTTTTTTGGTCATCAAGTATAGATTGTTGTTATCATCATTCTTCTCAAATCCAATCTTCACAAGATAATTGTGAAGCCTTTCATACCGTGCTCTTGGTGCTTGCTTCAAACCATATAAAGTTTTGTGTAGTCTACATACCATGTTTTTGTTGTTAGCATCAAAAAATATTTCTAGTTGTTCTATATAGACCTCTAATTCCAATATATCATTTAGAAATACAAATTTGACAACCATTTGATAAACTTTGAAACCTTTGTATGCAAAGTAAGCAAGCAAAGTTCTTACTCCTTCCAATCTTGCGACATGAGCTAATGTTTCTACATAGTCCATCCCTTCTTCTTGTGAATACCCCTTGTAAACTAATATTTCCTTATTCCTTATGACTTCACCATTTTCATCTAACTTATTTCTATACACCTACTTGGTGTCAATCACATTTTTATCTTCTGGTCTAGGAACTAGAGTCCATGTCTTATTTTTCTCAATCTGTTCAATCTCTTCTTTCATGGCTTTACTCCAGTCACATATTCTAAGGCATCTTTTTTAGGTTCATGCATGCTAAGAAAGCACATATTATATCTCAACCTATTTCTTTTCATTGCTCTTGCATCTTTATCTCCAATAATTTGTGCAGCAAGGTGATGTCTTTTGACATACTTTGACAATCTTGGTTTTGCTCAATTTTCCTCATTTGGTCTATCAACTTTTGAATCACTATGTACTTGTCTATCAAGTAATTCAAAATATTTTTCATTTACACTAATCTCAGAATCAAAATGTGTGTAAACTTCATTCTATAACTTGGCACCTAACTGTGGCTCGATCCCTAAATGCAACTCGGCATTCATTGTATGTGACTCGACAGTCACTGAAACTTTTTGTTGATTTTCAACTTAATTTATAGAATCTTCATTAGTAGGCATACCTTTATAAAGTACACAAATGTTTTTTATTCCTCTCATTCCTTTATAGGTTCAACCTTATGTACTTTTGTATATTCATCAAATTTCACATTTGCACTTTCCACAACTTTGTTAGTGTTAGTATTTAAACACTTATAAGCTTTACTTCTTTTAGAATATCCAAGGAATATACCTTCTTCACTTTTTTCATCTAATTTACCATTCTTGAAATCTTTGAAAATGTAACACTTGTTTCCAAATACCTTAAAATATTTTACATTTGGTGAGTATCCATACCATAGTTCAAAAGGTGTTGAATGAGTACCTTTCTTGACTTGCACATGGTTCAAGGTATATAAAAATGTACTTATAACCTCTCTCTAGTACTTCAAAAAAATATTTTCTCCATCATGAGTGTCCTATCATAGTTCACTTAGATTTGTCCCTCCTTTCAAAAATTCCATTTTGTGGAGGGTTTCTAGGGACAAATGTTTATCTTTTTATTCCTCTGTCATTACAAAACATCTCAAACCCATTTGATGTAAATTCTCCTACTTTATTAGATCTCAAACATTTCAAACTTTTACCTATTTCCTTCTCAACTCTTGCTAAGTACCACTTAAACACTTGGAAAGCATTAGATTTTTGTTTCAAAAACATAATTGTCATCATCCTAGAATAATCATCAACAAATAGCATAATGTACTTATCACCTTTTTAGCTTTGCACATCAATTGGTCCACACATGTTAGTATGAACAATCTCTAGAATTCCTTTAGAGATGTGAGACTTACTCTTAAAACTAGACTTTATCATTTTGCCTAACTGACATTGTTTGTAAATTATTGTCAGGTTTCTTCAACTTAGGCAAACCTCTGACTCTTCTTATGTTACTGATGTTAACCAAGTTATCAAAATTAACATGACATAACCTCTTGTGCCATATCCATACATCATCAAATTCTATAACTAGACAAGTAGCTATTGAAAATATAGATGGAGTAACTAGGGGGGTGAATCAGTTACCACAATATATTTTAGATCCCTTGGATGTTAACAATAAAATTGATTACTGTTGTTATTCGATAAACACATAAAAATTTCTTTAACTTGGTAAAAGCAATGTGATCTACTTATTACTGATCTTAAACATTCACAGTGATTAACATACAAGCATAAAAGAAATAACATGAATACATGAGACACCAAATTTAACATGGAAACCCAATATGGGAAAAACCACCAAGTAACTAGCTACTAATTTCACTCTTTTGAAGTGAGCCCTATTAGGAGCCAACCTGGTTAAAGGTTACAAAACAAACTATTAGGTGTGACCTTGTTAGAGGATTTAATCACCCTATAAGGAGTGGCCTTGCAAGAGGTCTTCAGAACAATTCAATAGAACTATCACCTTGTTAGAGAATTTACACCTAACTATTAAACCAACTCTACTAAGAGATTTTGGAATCACTACTACAATGGTAAGAAAGTAACAATGAAATGACCTGAATGAGATGCAACTAAATTTTTTATTATAGATCTCTATTCTGCTTCATGCTAGATCCTTCCTGATTGAATATAACTTTGTTGCTCCTCAAGAATATCTGACCATCCTTCAAGTTTGCCCACACTTTTCTTTTCAAACAATCAATACACTTGTATACTTGTTCAAACTTTGGAATCTCAACTTGACCTTAAATTTATACCATTCAAATTATCAAGTCAGCCCAATTACAACTTACAATGACCAATAAACATTACCACAGTTGGCTAGAATCAATATTTGAAATAATTAAGCTTCATTTCTCAAATCAACAAAATCCTTCATTGGCTGACCCTACTTGATAAATATTGATCCTAAAATGATTTCCTATGTTAACCAACAAAAGCTTGGTTAACACTAAGAACTTGCAAAATCCTTTGCAATCTGAGTGAACTCGGTGAACACTAACTCTGACCAACTTTCCTTCACTAACCATGAGGGCTCAGTTAACACTACTTTCTACCATAATTCCTTCGATGCTCGAGTGAGCTTGGTAGATACTATCTTCATAGATTAATCTCTAGGAATGCTTGGCAGAAAAGGAAAATTGCCTTGCTAACCAAGTGAGCTCGGTAAGCACTGTCTACAAACTGATATGACAATTGTGTCACATCAAAGACAACACAAAATTAGATAGTTGTATCCAACAATCTCCCTCTTTGGCATTGATGGCAACACAACATGTCATAGCACAATGGAATTTGAAATCAAGACTTTCTCTGATAGAAATTTTCTCCCTCTTAGATTTTATGCCACAAACTTCTCTAATGCAGTAATCTCCCTCTGTGAAGGAATTACATAGCTTCTTCTCCAAAAAAAAATTTAGAAAGATATGACAGTAAACTCTCCCTCTTTGACAAAACATACCAAATGAGTATCAATGTACCTTGAGTACTGATTCATATGCAATGTTCCCTTGACTATGCTACATCAACTAGTAGATCTTCAACCTGGTTCCTGTTGATGCATCACAAAAACTTTATTTTAGTGAACTTTCGATAGGGGAATGACCCCTAACTTATCTCTTAGATACAAGAATGCATCCTTATGTAATGGATTGGTAAATATCTCTATAATCTATTCTTTTGTATGGACATATTTCAATATAATTTCTTTTTCCTCCACCAATTCTCTAACAAAGTGGTATTTTATAGAAATGTGCTTGATTTTGGAATGCATCACTGGATTTTTTGATATGTTAGTTGCACTTGTATTATCACAAAACATGACAACTGGTTCTTTGATCTCAACCTTCATGCTTTCCAACAACTATTTAAACCAAACAATATTAGAACAGTTCACTACTACTGCAACATATTCTGCTTCTGTTGTAGATTGGGATGTGCAATTTTTCTTTTTGCTTGTCCAAGATACCAACCTTTTCCCAAGAAAGAACGTTCCACCACTTGTACTCTTTCTATCATCAATATTTCCTACCCAATCAACATCAATAAACACTTTTAAGTCCAAATTTCCTCCAAGCTTATACCATAAGCCATAATGTTTAGTACCTTTCAAGTATCTCAAGATTCTTTTGATTTCCATCATATGATTTTCTCTAAGTTTTGGCAAGAATCTTGCCACTATACCAATTGCAAGAGCAATAGCAGGCCTGGTATGAACTACATACTATAATTTTCCAATCATTGATCTGTATAAGGTCTGATCTACCTCTTTTGTATCATCATCTTTGGTAAGCTTTAATCCAGTACACATGGGTGTTCCAACTGGTTTTGAATCTTCCATACCAAACTTCTTGAGTATCTCCTTGATATACTTAGATTGAGTGATGTAGATACCATTCTTGCTCTGTTGTATCTGAAGACCAAAAAAGAACTTAATCTCACCAAACATAGACATTTCAAATTCTTTGTTCATTTGCTCTGAAAAATCTTTGCATAGATCATCATTCCCTATAAATAAAGTATCATCCACAAATATTTCTGCCAAAACAATCTTGTTATTTGGTCCTTCCTTGATGTACAAACTACTATTATCATTAGTTCTCTAGAAACCAATCTGAATAAGGTAGTTATGCAATCTCTCATACCATGCTCTAGGAGCTTATTTCAAACCATACAATGCTTTGTGTAATTTTCAAACCATGTCCCTTTTGTCTGGATCAACAAAACCTTCAGGTTGTTCAATGTAAACTTCTTCATCAAGAATACCATTGAGAAATGTAGATTTAACATCCATCTTATATACCTTAAATCATTTATGTGTTGCATATGAAAGTAAGGTCTTAACACCTTTCAATCTTGAAACTAGAGCAAAAGTTTCACCATAATCAATGCCTTCTTCTTGAGAATATCCTTTACACACCAATCTAGCTGTGTTTCTTGATACCTTACCATCTTCATTCAACTTATTCTTGAATACCCATTTTGTTCCAATTACATTTTTATCTTTAGGCCTAGGTACAAGAGTCCAAGTTTTATTCTTCTCTATTTTCTCTATTTCTTCATTCATAGCCTCAATCTAACTTTCATTTTCTAATGCATCTTTGACATTTCTAGGTGCAAAATCAACAAGTAAACATGTACCTTTTAGCTTACTTCTTATCATAGTACCTTTTAATTAATCTCCAATAATCTAATCCAGTGCACGATGCCTCCTGACATACTTGGCCAATATAGGTTCTTTGCTTTTTGAATGAACTACATTATCATCCTCTTGAACTTCAACTTTAGGTTTTGGTTGCTCGGACTCGGTAGGCATTGGCTTGGTGGCTTCAGAATGTGACTCAGGTCCATGTGACTCAGTTTGAACTTCTTGCAACTTGGTGACTAAGGAAGACTCAGGAGTAGAAGTCTTCTGATTGACAGATGTGTCTGGAAATGTATCAGATTCAAATGTAAACAAATCTCCTATAATCCTCTGGTTCTTTTTTGTTTTCTTCTTCATTCCTTTCTACAAACTCATCAATTCTCACATGTGCACTTTCTATGATTTTATGAGTAGACAAATTCAAACATCTATATGTCTTACTCTTGCGAGAATATCCTAAAAATATACCTTCATCACCTTTCACATCAAATTTTTCTTTTCTAGATTCTTTCAAGATATAACATTTACTTTCAAATACTTTCAGGTAACTTACATTGGGTTTATAGCCATACCATAACTCATAGGGAGTTTTATATGAGTCTTCAATTGTACTCAGTTTAAGGTATGAACTACAGTGCTAATAGCTTCCTTCCAGTATTTGATAGCAATATTCTTTTCAATCATTAGAGTCCTTGCACAATCCATGATAGATCTAATTCTCCTTTCAGCTATACCATTATGCTTGGGAATTCCAGGGGTTAATACCTGTCTATTGATTCCTCTTTCAATGCAAAAGTTATTAAATTCATTGGAAATGAATTCACCACCTCTATCTGATCTTAAGTATTTCAATATTTTCCCTATTTCTTTTTCCACTCTTGCCAAATACCATTTGAATTTCTCAAATACTTCTAACTTCTCTCTTAGATACATAATAGTCATCATTCTAGAGTAGTCATCAACAAAAAGAATAAAGAATTTTTCTCCACTATAGCTCTCAATTCCAATAGTTCCACACAAATTAGTATGCACAATTTTCAAGATATCTTTAGACTGATAGTTTTTTCTTTTAAAACTAGTCTTTCCCATTTTTCCAATCTAACAATTCTTACATAAACCAACATCAGCTTTCTTCAAACTAGGAATGCCTCTTACTTTCCTAAATTTTCTTATTTTCACCATGTTATCAAAATTTACATGACATAACCTTATGTGCCATAACCAACTTTATTCAACTTGAGCAATAAAACATGAGCACTCACCAAGATCAAGATAAAACAAGTTACTTTTTGTTTGTTTTCCTGATCCAATCAATTTTCCTTTTTCATCCAGCAGTCTTGCCTTGCCATGCATGAATTCCACCTTGAATCCAATTTTAATTATCTATGCTACACTCAATATATTATGTTTTAGTCCTTCAACCCAATAGGCATTATCACATACAAGTTCTTTGGTTAATGAGATTCATCCTCTCCCTTTTATGCAACAAGTTTCATTGTTTCCAAATCTTACACTACCACCATCATAGTCTTCAAAGTGTTCAAACTTTGTTTTCTCACTATTTATATGATGTGAATATCCACTATCTATGATCCATGTATCATTTTTTTCTCACAGAAGAGATAAGTGCCATCTTATCTTCTTCATCATCATCAGATTCATCTTTCAAGCAATGTAAACTATTTCATCTTCACTATTATTAGAATCCTTAGCCATAAAACATGTCTTCTTACCTTTATCCTTGAATGATTTGTGATTCTTCAAATCCTTCTTGCCATTACACTTGTGACCTTTCTTCTCATCCTTGCTTTCATTGTTTGGGCACCTGGCTGCAATATGACCAATTTCTTCACATGAAAAATAGATTAGGGTAACTTTACCTTTGTATTTTCCTCTGCCTCTAGAATATTTCCTTGCAACTAGAGCTTCAACAACTTCAAGATCACTATTAGAACTTTCCTCTAGTTCTTCTTCACTTTTTGACTGAGTGTCCTTTATTTTCTTGCCTTTTTCCTTAAGTGAAAGCTTTGCCTCAAATGCAGATTTAATATTCTTGGAAGCTAGAACATAATTGTCATAGTTATCTAGCTCAAAGGCTACCAATCTTCCTACTAAGGTATCCAAAGTTATCTTATGATTCATTTCACACCTTCTTTCTTGAATTTTAGATACTCTAATTATATAAATAGGAACCAATGTTCTAAGAACTTTACTTACAACAGTTTCTTCGTTGATCTCTCCTCCAGAAGCTTTGATTGCACTAACACTTGCTTTAATCCTTTCAACATATTTGGCAATGTTTTCATCCTCTCTCATTCTCATCTGATCAAATTGTCCTCTAAGACTTTCTTCTTTGGCTCTCCTCACATTTTCATCACCACCATAGATGTCTTTTAGCTTGTTTCACATTTCAAAGATGGTTTTGTAGTTCTTGATATCATCAAATTCCTCATAGCTTAGAGCAGATGCAATGTCTATCATCATGGTGTTATGAGTCTTTTTCTCAGCAATGTCACCAACAAATAATGTACTAGAAGGAGTTGTGTATTCTTCATCAAGGTATTTCAATCTTGAATCACCAATAGAAGCCAGATGAAGTCTCATGAGTTCCTGCCATACTGACAAGTTATCTCTGTTAAGCCTTGGACTTTCTCTTTTGTAAGACATCTTAATCTTTAGCTTAGGTCCTTGAAACCTTTCCTAAAAGCACCAAAAGCTCTGATACCAATTATTTCAAATATAGATGGATTAATTGAGAGGGAGGAGTGAATTAATTACCACAAAATATTTTAGATCCCTTGGATGTTAACAATAAAATTGATTGTTGCTATTATTCAGTAAACACAGAGAAATTTTTGTAACTCAGTAAAAGTAGTGTGATCTACTTATTACTGATCTTAAACATTCACAGTGATTAACATGCAAGCATAAAATAAATAACATGAATACATGAGACACCAAATTTAACATGGAAACCCAATATGGAAAAAACCACCAAGTAACTAGCTATTGATTTTCACTCTTCTGAAGTGAGCCCTATTAGGAGTCAACCTAGTTAAAGGTTACAAAACACACTGTTAGGTGTGACCTTGTTAGAGCATTTAATCACCCTATAAGGAGTGGCCTTGCGAGAGGTTTTAAAAATAATTCAATAGAACTATCACCTTGTTAGAGGATTTACAATTGGCTATTAAACCAACTTTTCTAAGAGATTTTGGAATCACTACTACAATAGTAAGAAAGTAACAATGAAATGAACTGAATGAGATGCAACTGAATTGCTGATTACAGATCTTTGTTTTGCTTCATGCTAGATCCTTCTTGATTGAATATAACTTTGCTGCTCCTCAAGGATATCTGACAATCCTTCAAGTTTTCCCACACTTTCCTTTTCAAACAATCAATACAATTGCATACTCGCTCATACTTTGAAATCTCAACTTCACCTTAAATTTATACCATTTAGATTATCAACTCAACCCAGTTACAACTTAAAATGACCAATAAACATTACCACAATCGATTGGAATCAATACTTGAAATAATTAAGCTTCATTTCTCAAATCAACAAAATCCTTCATTGGTCGACCCTGTTTGATAAATACTAATCCTAAAATGATTGTTTGTGTTAACCAACAGAAGCTTGGTTAACACTTTGAACTTGCAAAATCCTTTGGAAATTGAGTGAACTTGATGAACACTAACTCTGACCAACTTTCTTTCATTAACCATGAGAGCTCAGTTAACACTAATTTCTACCATAATTCCTTTGATGCCTGAGAGAGCTTGGTGCATACTGTCTTCATAGAGTAATCTCTAGGAATGCTTGGTAGGCAAGAAAAATTGCCTTGTTCACCAAGTGAGTTTGGTAAGCATTGTCTACCAGCTGATATGAAATTTGTGTAACATCAAAGATAACACACAATTAGACAATTGTATCCAATAGTAGCATCATCCATATCAAGATAGAATATATTACCTCTAGTTTGATCATATTTTCCCATTATTTTTCCATCAGTATCATATATCTGAGCAATCTTGTTCTCAAACTTAACCTTGCAACCTGAACTATTGAGTTGTGACACACTCAAAAAATTATAGTTAAGTCCTTCAACATAATAAGCATTGTAACATAAAATATTTTTTGTGATTTTGATAGAACCTTTTCCTTTTATTAGACAGGGTGCATCATTACCAAACCTTACACTATTTCTATCATAATGATTCAAGGTAATGAACTGACTTTTATCTCCAACCATATGATGTGAATACCCACTATCAATGATTCATCTATCATTCTTGTTCACATAAGACACTAATGCAGTTGCCTCATCCTCTTCGAATCATCCTTCATTGTAACATACACCACTTCATCATCATTATTGTTAGATCCATCTTTAGTTTCCTCTTCTATGATGTAGCAAGACTTCTTGCCTTTGTCTTTGTAATATTTGTTGTGCTTGTCTCTTCTACTTTTGTACTTGTTTCCACCTCTATAGTTCATCTTCTCTAGACATCTAGCAGCAATATGACCAACCTCATTGCAATTGAAACACATGATAGGTAAATTACCCCTAAATTTTCCTTTACCTCTGTGAAATCTCCTTGCTAGTAGTGCTTCAAGTTGTTCTACATCCTCCTCATCTGTATCACTGTCACATGAAACATATTTTACCTTTTCCTTCTTCTTCTCATTAGGTTCCTTCAATGACAGCTTAGCTTTGAAAACATTTTCAACATTGTCAGATTTTAAGTTGTCAACATTTGATAGCTCAAAAGAAGTGAGCCTACCTACCAAACCTTCAAGAGACATATTAGAACCTATTATACATCTCAGTTCTTGTATTGTAGAAAATATAATAGCATAGATAGGTAGCAGTGTTCTCAAAACTTTGCTTAATATAGTTTCATCATCTATCTTACCAATAGATCCTCTTATAGCATTAACAACATTTTTTTATCCTAGAGCAATATTGAGAAACATTCTCACCTACTTGCATCCTTATATCATCAAACTTACCTCTAAGACTTTCAAATTTGTTTCTCAAAACATTTACATCACCTCCATAGATGGTGTGAAGAGCATCCCACATCTTCTTTGCACTATCACAACACTTGATGTCATCAAACTCAGCATAATTTAGGGTAGAGGCAATATCCAGCATTGTATAATTGTGTTCTTTCTTCTTTTTCAAATATTTAGTAGTTAGGGCTCCAGCAAGATCAACATGCTCATTGGTGATGGTAGATTGTGCATGATCTCCAAGACCTCCTAGATGTAGCTTTATCAGAATTTTCCATTCAGTAATGTTGTTCTTGTTAAACCTGGGTACCTCTCTTTTTGAAATCTTGATATTTTGCTTCTAGTACCTTCAAACTAGTCCTCTTAAGTAGATGGCTCTGATACCAATTGTTGGAATTCTTTAGAATATTTGAGAGGGGGGTGAATCATTTATCCAAGGTCTAGATGTAAAAATAAAACTTTTCACAACTTAGTGAACCCGTATCCATAAAACATATTCATGCATGCATCCATTAGATCATGCAATCACTCAAACTTGTAGGTTACTATCAAATCAACTTTGCAAAAATATAATCATGAAACATAACAAATTCAATAACACATTTGACATAATGATTTTATTTGGAAACCCAGTTTGGGAAAAACCACCAGTAACATGCTACTCATTCTCACTCTTCTAAAGTGATGCCCTATGAAAGGCCAACCATGTTAAAGGTTACAATACACACTGTTAAATGTTACATGGTTAGAGAATTTCAATCATACTATTAGGAGTGAGCCTTGCTAAGGGACTTTAGATCATACACTTGGAATGCCACCCAGTTAAAGGATTTACAAATGACTGTCAGGTCAACCTTAACCCAAAGGATTTACCCTAGACTAGTACAATGATTAGAAAGTAACAGTAAGGCTTGATCTGATAAAAAATTATAACTCACTTGCAATTATAGACCTTTATTTTAGTCCTCCATTCTACTTGGCTTTCACACACGTCAAATTTGATAGCTTTTTCACCCTTCAAGCATTCATACTCTTAAGCCTTCTTGTTTTTCTTGCTAGTAGCAGTCTCTTTTGTTTGGTCTCTAAATGAAGCAATACCTTAGAGCTCTTGTCTAACTTAGGTTCATAAATATTGACCAACCTTTCTTCTGACCAGCCATCTCTATAAATAAAAAATCAAGATCTTTTTCTGTTCGTCCTCTATTTTCCATTTTAGGATTACGTAGGATTGGGTTGGACTCAATGAATCTACCCATCATTTCATTTTAGTCCCTTCTAGAAACTTCTCATTCAATCCTCTTTGAATTCACCTCAAAATGGTTTACCATGAATTCTATGCCACAAACTCATCGTAGTTATCTTCCACATGCTTCACAAAATTCAAGAAAATAAAATAGTTGGCTCAAATTTTTCAAATCCACAATTTAATATAAATACTAGCACTCGGCATCAATATGTTGTCACTCGGCTTACATACTATTCTTTCACTTGTCTTCAACTAGGTCACTCGGCTTACATACTATTCTTTCACTTGTCTTCAACTAGATCACTCGGCAAACACTAGAGTTTACTAGTGCTCAACATCAACTAAACTTTACTTGTCTTACATTGTGTCACTTGGCATACATTGAACTTTGACTTTTTTTGGCTCCAACTAATTTTTTTCTTGGCTTGCACCAACTTTTTTGGGCACCTACTGTCCACTCAGTCAAGCTTGGTAGACTCAATTCTTCTTTCTTGTTTTTCTATACTTTGTTAATGTATCCAACCTTTGCAACCTTAAGTAGATAATCAATGCACTATATCATCACTATCTTAATTGATCTTTGTACTCCTTTTTCATGTCATAACTCAACCTTTTCTCTAGGTGCTTTTGTTATATCATTTGATCAAAATCTCCTCATCAATCAAACATATGATAGTACTCATATCAACTAAGCAAATGTCTTACCAGCAAGTAGCAGTTTGACTTCAGTGATAAAACAATGATTGAAACACATTCTCATACTTGTATCAATTTGTTTTCAACATTACTGACATGATTTATGTCTAAATTTCCACAAAAATCTTGTGAGCTTGAAATTATTAAATAGGCATTAGAATTTGAAGATGAAATAGACAATATTGTTGATTGGCTTGCAATACACTCCTCTCTAATAAATGGGTATGATACTTAGGGTTTTCTTGATATGAAATTTCTTACACTCTTTTCAAATGGACCCACACAATACATGCTACCATGCCTTAGGGAAGTTTGAATCCATAAATTTGCATTACACTTAATGAGATTCCATGATCAAAGGTTTGGAAAGCACCCTCGATTTCAATATTTTTTCTACAACCTCATGCTTCACTAGTGCACATAGGGCCTTGCATCCATGTTCATTAGAAGAAATGTTGAAGAAAATATGTTATCCACCATTGAAAACCTTCATCTACACCTAAAAAATCTACCAAATACACTACTTGTTGAGGAACTCATGCACTTTAGATCTTCTCTCAAAGGTACAAGACTGTATTGGAACAGTCATCATATATGTTAACAAACAAGATCAACCAAATAGGAATGTTAACTCTATTCTTTACATTAATTTTAGCATACACAATATGGCCAAATCTACATTGGTTATTGTCAAAAGATCTTCCCATTAAGTTACAAACAAGAAAACAACATCTAAAAAATGTAATCAATAACCCCCATACTACATCATTATACTTGCACCATGATTAACAATCTTCCTTGAAGAGGTTATTGATAAACTTTTGGGTGCAAAAGGCTATTGGTATAAATATGAATGGCAACATAGAGGTGTAATGCCCTGGTAGGGAACCTGACAGAATTATACCTAATTCAAGTAAAAAATATAAGTTTTTTTTTTTTTTTTTTTAAATCATAATGTCCAACAAGTTCCCTAATAGTTTAACCATTAGATTAATTTTGCTTTAGTATCATAGTTAGTTACTCTAAAACATAAAATATTTTAAAGATGTACTCTTAACAATGCATTAATGATAACCTAATTTAAACAAATAACATAATTGCAAAGTAAAACATGATTCTTATTGAATGGTTGAATTATAGCATTATACAAATCCTTCAAAGAGTTTTCACAATGAATTTTCCAAGATTATATTTTCAAGAGAGAGATAACAACCCTACCCTTTTACATATTACAAATCACAAAATACATTCTTTTGTTCCTATCTAGTCATCCCCTTTACATTGCTTTCTTTTTATTACATCAATGTCTTCCCTTTACAAAATACATCATTTCAATTTACATCATGTACAATATAATCAAGAGAATCATGAAAATATCATCATAACTTCTTCATATGCATCTTCAAAAAAGAACTCCTTTGCTAAGCCAAGAACAAGCCTCATGTTTTTCCACAGAACCATGTGGACCCTAAGGAACCACCCCTCAAGCTAGGAGACAAAACCATGATCCAAAAGGACTAAATAAAACTAGGGCTTAATCCCAAAAGAATTTCATAATGTAACACAAAATAAAATCCATAGATTACAAAAGAGAACCCAAGGGAAAAGACAAAAGTGGATGGTTCAACTGTATCTAGGTGAGTGTAATCATATATTCCTCTTTGTTGGGACCATTCAAATGGGTAGAAGATGATTCTATCACACAAACATCTCCTCTCCAAGTAATCCAAAGGGATATGTACAAACCAATAGTGTTGGGATCATTCACATAAGTCAGGGATCGATGATCTGCACAAGATGTCCCTTCTTTGAGTACTCCATCACTTCACCTTTCTTAGTCTTGATTAATGTGAAACCAAAGCCCTCCCAATAATTATATTTCATGTTATCACTTTTTAATTAACTCACAACTAGAGCTAGCCTACACATGCATTGGTCTCTAAGCATAGGATCTCTTGGCAATTACTTCTGGGCCCTAGTACCTATGGTGAGCCACTCAACTAGGGTTTCTACCCTTCATAAGAAATCTAAAACCCTAACATACCAAAGAAATAAATCTACACCACAAGAATTGTAATAGAGCCTGGGTGAAAATAAAATACAATGAATGGTAAGAGCATATTAGGTTACCATTTTGTGCAACCAAATGACCAAAATTTCAATGAAACATTCTCTACAAGCTTAAACATACACATTTTTTTAACTATATTGGTGCATTTATCCCCTTTTGATGTGCATGTATATATTATGCACTTTTTCAAGTAGAGAAGTTCATATATAATTTAAATTTGTGCATGTGCACTTTCATACTGAGATCGACAATTTGTTAAGTATAGTTGCACATTGGTAAGGAAGAATTGTTGAATTTGATGATAGATCAACCCAACAGTTCTAAAGAATCACTTAAATGCAAACACATGTCATAGAAGAGAGAAGCTGAAAGCTATGGAGGCTAGAATTTCTAGATCCATAGATGAGACATTCTTGATGAGAAAAAAGAGAAATTGCTATTATCAAAAGTGAATCAATCAATAATTACAAGGAGAGATCATCCTTATAAAGGAGATCAAAACCCTAAAAAATGTCTGACCTAGGTTGCATCATAATAATTAATAAAAGAATTAAATATTAGATGCCTTAAGTTTAGCTTAAGCAAAGTAGAGTTAATTAGGAAATGTCTAATTACTTTAACACCCCCCTTAAGATAAACTTAGGGAGTAGCTAAAAACCTAGAAGCTACTATTGAAAGTAAATTTAGGTCCCAACAACAAGGCCTGATGAGGTACCCAAGCACAATCAAATCTCTAAAAAGAGGAGAAATAGAGAAAACCATGTGAGAAAAACCCTACTCCAAAAGGAGATGGAAATAATGTTGAAAAGAACTAGTGAAGGGCTAAAGAAGCCTCCAAACTAGGGAATGTCCCAGAAGATAGGAACAAAAGATTATCATGAAGAACACCATTAAATCATGTAGAAGTTGCAAAGCTCTGTCAAAAGTAACTATTTATCTATAGAACCTCCACTAAAATAGAACCTGACTAGGTAGAGAAGACTATAATCTACATCATATCAGGAGGTACACAAAGGCAAACAACTAAACTTGAAGATACAAATGGCATGAAACACCAAAGCCTAAAGAGACAATCAATCAAACATGGAAGGCTACAGCCAAAGTAGGAATGTAAAGAAGAGTATCTATATGGTAGATTATCTCGATATAAATTATTCCCAAATTAGAGATTGAATACTCAAGACATGTCTCCAGGAGTGAAAAAAGAAACTCTTGAACTTGATAGCAGAAAAAGCCATCAAAAAATCATCCAAACAAATTGTACCACTGTGACTGGATCGAATCCATATTTTTGGTGATATCTCATTTTCAAAAAATAGAGTCTTTATGCCCAAGATATGAGCAAAAATGTGAAGGTAGGTCCAAACAAAGCCTAAAGGGGTGATAGGAGTGTTGATGTGGTGTTGCCATGGTGCTAATATCAACAAGTGACAAGCCCAAATTTGACAGTCAAATGGCCACTGAGGCAAAAAAATCCTGAAAATGACCCCTACTAGAAAAAAAATATCTAGCCACTGGAAACAAACTAGAAAACCAAGGGTCAGTATTAAAAAATTGGTGGCCAAGTAGAATGAGCATGTTGAGAAAAATACCAACCATTTCTAGAGAAAAATAAACCACCAAAAAAACCAAGCCAAAAAACAACCAACAAAGGGGCATGATAATTTTCCCACAAAAGAGAAGTGCCAAAACTACCAATGCACTCCAAAAAAGATGATAATTCAACGGAGGTAAGGAAACAATCTCGTGGACCAAGGAGCATGCATAGTTAGTGGATGGGGCCTACAAGGTTTCTTGGCCAAATTTGAGGTGACTATATCTCCACAAAAATCTTGCTCAAAGGTGACATGACCAAAGGGTAGTGCCCTCTATTTTTTTGTGTTTGGTGCCTACATTTTTTTCTTTTATTTTCTTTGGCACTACCCACATCCTTCAACTCATGCTACATAAGCCGATCAAAAAAGGTGGAGTCACTAAAAAAGGTAAAATCCCAAGCATAGGTCAAACATGTGACCCATTGAACAATTGACAAGCATGGTTCCATAAATCACAGAGCCCAATGAAGGCACAGAATCTCTGACCAAACACAAAAATTGTGGGAGGCCCAAAGAAAATGCAAATGTCACAAGCCACATTAGGTGGTAGTTTCCAAAAAAATCCCAAAACCTTTAATGGAAGGGGAAACCAATATCAAAAAGAGACTAAATAATCCAAGGTGATAGAGGATAATGGGCCTCAGTATCCCTTCCACAAATGTGTGATCTTTGGGTAGAGATAGCCAAAAAACTTTAAAACTCACATCCAATCTTGCAAGGCAAAGGTGACAATAGCGCAAGAAGATTGGGTATGCATGCATGGAGGATGGGGTGCTTAGTTGGCATAAGAATCACTCCAAACAAAAAAAATGCATACCAAAATCATTGGTGCCAAAACAAAGGCATGATCACCAAGAAATCTACTAAAAATAATTAGCCAAGCTACCTTCCTAAAACTACAACTATAAAACTATCATTGGAGCCAAAGTCAATGAGGGCATGTAGATCGAAGAATTCCATCACCAAGGCATTGATTGGCATAATTAACCATGCATAGGGGTTGATAATTATGGGTCTAGGTGAGTAGATATTTGGAGGGAGCACTTCTCAGGTGAAAGGTAATTACATGGCATAAAAAAGTTTGACCATACATAATCACAACCCCAAAAAACCACATGTAGGAGACTGGAAAACTTGGTAGAAATCACAAATAAATCTTAGAAGCTACCATTAGACTCCTAATCATGCAAAGAAAATTTCCAATTCCATTAACAAATCCACATGCCAATGAACAAGAGAGTTGCCTAATCTTAGGTTTGCAAATGCCCAAAAAGATATAGATATTGAACTTGAGCTCCAAGCCAATAAAAACACATTGATGAAGATGTCATCACCAAGAAGCTTGTCATGCAAGGCCCAAGAAGCCTTCTCCAGCATGCACAGGTGCAAATTAGACAGAGAGCGCCCACAAGCATGCGAGACCCAAAAACAATATGCTTCCTTCTTTAAAAATGTGCTCATAAAACTTTCATGGTATCCCAGAAAAAGTTGTTTACATGCATTGATGAAAAAAGGTTGTTGAATTTGGCCAATAGATGTGATTAGCTAATGGATGACATCATTGGGGCCCATACTCCATATGAGTGTAGCAGGAAGAAACAAGTTCTACCTCCCAAAACAATAGCACATGATCTAAAAAATAATGACCTTTCTAATACAGAAAGCTTTTAATCAAAAAATAATATTTTGATAAAATAAAATTGCCTCAATTTGCGTGCCCAATTCAAAATGGCCTGGGTGCAAAAATAAATTTGCCTCAAATTTTAACAGCATCCAAACTAGATGTATTTTATATAGAAATGGGGATTTTTGAGCGCTCTGGCTCAACAGTGATGTTCGTTTGGGCTCAAAGTTCTCTGAAAAATAAGTCCCCCTCAAATCCAATACAAAATCTTTTGAAAGCCATAGACCTAAAAACTAATGCCAAATCTCTCAAGAATAGAACATGGGCATGAAGATCTAGGGCTCTGATACCATGTTGAATTTGATGAAAGATCAACCCCACAACTCCCAAGAATCACCTACATGCAAAAACCTATTACAAAAGAGAGAAGCTAAAAGTTATGGAGGTTGGAATTGCTTGATCCATAAGTGAGACATTCTTGTTTAGCAAAAAGAGAATTTTTCATTATCAAAAGTGAATCAATCAATAATTACAAAGAGAGATCATCTTTATAAAGGATATCAAAACCCTAAAAAATGTCTAACCTAGGTTGCAACATAATAATTAGTTATTAGGTGCCTAAAGTTTAGCTTAAGAAAACTAGAGTTAATTAGGAAATATCTAAATACTCTAACAAGAAAAGCACATTATGTAAGTAGGTTCATTTATGCAAGTGATGCATATGTTTAGCATGGTTGTGCATATGTGAAGCATAACTGTACAAACATAGAAATGACACGTGTAGCAAAATTTCATATTTATTAACGACAGGCTAACAGAAGATGGAAAGGATAGATTTTGCAGTGTTGCACATATACAAGGTATAATTGCACATTTATGAAGTATACAAATGTTTTTGTTTCAGAGAAACTAAAAATATATAATAAATGTGAAGAATTGAATATAGTATGGGCCAATATGGCTAGGGATTTCCTATGTCTCCTAGGTTGAATCACTAGGTTGAAAATCCTACTGTTAGTCCTCCTCATGCGAATTCAACTCCTAGAAAATATCTTCCCTAACTCAAGCACACAAGAAGGAGAAAAAAAATGAAACATGGATTATAGCATTGCATTCATCAAAAGAAACACTACTTTAACTAGAGATCTCGAAGCAACCTAGACATATGAAAGAAGCAATTAATTTTACACAAACATCATTTTTTTTTTTCTTGGTTTCCTGAGAAAAATGTTGATATGTCTCTAGTGTGAGCCTAAGTCTCCAAGCTTCCAATTTGGGGATGCTCTTCCTCTCCTCCTAAATTCTCCAAGAATCTTTGTGCAGGTTTCCAACAATAGTTTTTTTACTATATTTTTTTGGCTCAATTTTCTAGAATCTTTTCTTTGTTGGGGAGCTCCTAATTTATAGGGAGGCATTTTAGCTATGGATTTTTATGCCTATTGGAACAGCCTCACTAATGTTTGATTTATTAATTTAGCCCATTTGTTTATGTTTTGGAAATAATTTAATACTTCCTAATTGCTTTTAGTTACCATGAAATTTAGGGAGTTCAATTTCCAAGGATGTCTTGTGGTGTATTGGTTGAGTTATGTCATCTATCCTCAATGATCATGGGTTCAAAACTTGTGAGTCTTTTTCTAATTTTAGCTTTCAATAATCTTGCTAAGTTATGGGTTCAAAGGCTTTGTTCTTTAAAAGGACTCTTGAAGAGTTATGTGAGTGAGTTGGTGGAGGGTGAGATTGAAAGGTGGACGGTTTTGGGTTCCAATATCTTAAATAATTATTTTACCCATTTTATTTATTTTTCTCTACATATAATGATTGTAAATTCATTTATGCAAGGATTCAAATAGAGCATACACAAAAACGTGTGTCTGTGTGTGTTCGGGTGTATATGTGTGCACCCATATATACTTTGATAAAGATATATTTAGACACAAATATAAATTTACAATAAATATGAAAATTAAACCAATAAGAATAAAAATCCCCAAGGTCTCATTTTGGTAACTGGCTCCTTTAAAAGAAATCATAAACTCAAGGTGCCTATATGGATCATGGTTCCGTCTCTAAATCAATTGGTATTATAGAGGCTTTTGTACCTATTCCTACATCACTAACCAATGTACATGCACATCTACACATAATATCATGATATATAAATCATACACTATTACAAGCATCGAGTGGGTTAGCAAGGTTAGAAATCCATGAAACCTCTATCCATATGTGAAAGCATGTGAAGTATATCATAAGAAATGTATCTCTAATCATCTTATGTAAATTAATATCACATCTCCTACTACTATCATAAAGCATAAATCCAATATCTCATAATAAGTCTCAAATCAAGTTGTTAGGGTGACACTACATCGTCCTCCCTTAAGATTAGGCTTCTCTTGGAAGCCAACAAATAAATATGGATAGTATTTCCTATATCTATCAACATCCTCCTAGGTGGTAGAGGACTCATAATTGGGGTCCCACTTGACCTTGACATGTTCCACAATACAACCCCTAAGGTGTAGGGTTCTCTGTTAGAGTATGTACACTGGCTCCAAAGAAAACTACGCATCCACAACCTATAAGGAATGTCAATAAAAAAATGAGAAACATCAAGGATATACTCTCCAAGTACAAAAATATGAAAAACATCATGTATATGAGTAAGGCTAGGTGGAAAGGCAAGTCGATAGGAAATAGGTCCAATCCACTCCAAGATCTCAAATGGTCCAACAAAGTGTAGTGCCAACTTAGATCCTTTCCTCTATCTAATTGGAATCTTTTGTGGCCTCACTCTCAAAAAGACCTTGCTACCTAATACAAATTACTTATCAATTATGTATGCATCTACATATTTCTTTTGTCTATCATGAGCTATTACTAGGCCCTAAACTCATTCTATTCTCAATACAATCCCAACTCAAGGGAGTTCGACAAGGACAACCATATAATGATTAGAAGGGCACCATACCAATCGAGTTGTGATAACCATTATCATAAGAAACCTCCAAAAGATATAGACAATCCTCCCAATGGCTCTAATGGTCCATAACATACATTTGAAGCATATCCTCCAAAAACTTATTCACCCTTTATGTTTCTCCATCTATTTTTGGGTGATAAGTTAAACTAAAGTTTAGCTATGTACCCAAAGCCTTTTGAAGTGATTTCCAAATATCAAAGGTAAATATAGGATCTTTGTCTAAAATAATCTTCTTAGGTATCCCATCTAGTCAAACCACATCTTTCGTGAAAAATTTGGCCAACATACTAGTTGTAAAGGAAGACTGAATGGGAATGAAATGTGCTACCTTTCATCAAAACACTATTGGTATAGATATGAGTGGAAACATAGAGGTACCATACATATACATGGGTTTTATTGGCTCCAAAATACACCTAACATGGATAGAGTAAGAAAGCTATTTGACATGTATGTTACCAATTGGAACCTTCGTGATGCACTATACATAAATAACACAATGTTTCAATCTTCACATGATGATTCATGCTTACTAGAAGGAAGTGAGATATTTTCTACACATTCTAGCAATGATTATGAAAAGATAGTAAATTGTGATCAGAGGCACACGCAATGTAGAGAGGGAATATGGTTGTGAAGAAAACAGGAAAATAGAATATCACTACAAAGCTCCATGGAAAGAACAAAATGCATCCACCATGTCGCATTAGAATGATAAGAATATATAAAATATGAACCCACAAGAAATGATGATAGGTTAAACATACACAATCAAGAAATGTTGTGGATATGAAGAGCCAACATAGATTTCCAACCAGTTACCTTATGATCACTTGTCTCAAATAAATTTCCAAGTATTCATCAAAAATGGAGAGAACCATCCAAGACTTTCACCAACATGTTAACAAGAATATCAGAAACACAACAAGCTACCAACCTTACTTTTGTAGTATATGGGAAATTCATGACAAATATAGTGGTAGAGCTCAATATAGGGGCACAAGAAATGTTTCACATGATCCAAAACTTTCCCCTTGTCGTAATAATTCGTTCTTTCACATCTTTGAATGTTGGAAGAAAGGTGTTCTATAGAATAACAAAATTGATAAATGAAAGCCATATCCAAACTAGCTACTTGCATGCCTACATGGAATGACCTCTAGTGTTGGAGATGGTGACACTACTTGAATCTACAAGATCTTTCTCCTATTTATTGAAATGAAAGCATTACAAATGGAAAGAGAGATAGGTAAAAGCCATTATCAATGTTTACCCAAAGTTCTACATCATCCTAAATGAAGACTCTAAATTTTTTGAAATATTTTATTGGAGTGAGTTACTCTTGTATAAAAAATTTATCCATATAGAAAATGTCACATACTTTTCCAAGGATACAATAATTTAAAATTGGAAGCAAATGAATGCATCCAAATATAGTGTATGACATGTTAATCGTGTCTCCTAGAAGGAAGGAACTCTAGAAGAAGAAGAAGAGGAAGAAGAGAATGAAAGTGACACAAACATGGGGGACATGGAAGAGATGAATGAATGCAATATGTTTTCACAAATGGGGCCTTCAAATAATAGTAGCCTAAAAAGCCTTTACATGCTTGGAAAGCACGAGTTTGATACCAACCACTAGTGGGATCAGAATATGGTATCCCAATACTTACATGAGATGTCACTAAAATCATAAATAAATAAAAAATATACAATAAAGATGAGACCGTGATGTCCAACTCTAACATTTAATACCACCAATTGTCAAAAAAGTAAGAGATGAAACTTAGATTAATTAAAGACCACAACAAATTCCCCTCTTCCAAACCACTATATATGATTATTCAAGAAATAATTGGTACATGAAAATATTAATTAATATCCTGCATAAGAAATTCACTTTAGAGTAAGATACTATAGTTGAAAAGTCATATTCTTGAACTAGCTCTGTTGTGAATTGTTGTAGTCAACATACTTGCACTAACTATACATTTAATGGTCAGAATCCTAATTAAAGAAATGCATCCATTGCAAGGACAATCATTGAAAACATTCTATAAGGAATTAAAGGACATCAAATATGTTCTTATTGGTGAAATGAGCTTCATAGGGCCAAAGTTACTATTAAAAATAGACAATGGACCACATTAGGCATTTCCACAGAATCAACACCTTTGCTTTGGTAGAGTCTCCATAATATTAGTAGATCTTGCACAATTTTTGTGTACATGAAAAATCTACTTTTGGGAGCATGCTTAAACAAGGAAAATGTTATTTGTAAAACCACATATGCATATATAGAATTCAAGAAATAAACAATTAACAAACTTGAGTTTCAAAAAGTAAATGTAACCTAGGAATAGAGTCTTACGCAACCTCAAAGAAGCTCAAAAAGGGTGCCCAAATGAACCTTTTTGGTGTGATCAAGATTGAGGGATGTGGATGTGCTCTCCTCAAACACAACTATTGAATCCCAAAGTGGTTAAAATGGTATGTAATACATATATGAACCTATGCTAAATGAGCGAAGAATACCTCAAGAAATGGCCATGGAAGCAACCATTCTTGAGAGCATTCAAAGGATGTGAGATGGATACAAGATAACCAAACTAACAATGCAAATATATGATTAACATTCAAGAGAAATAAAAGAAACAATCAAGGAAAATAATGCATAAACATACAGAGAACACATAAGGGATCTACCTACTATGGGATCAATATGATCATAAGATAATATATATATATGATATTATTTCAAATGAATTGACGTCATTCCCTAAAGAAAGTAGAACTACAATCATAAAGGAGGAAAAATACATAAGAGATATGAAAAATAATCTTTTTGGACAAAGACCTAGAGACCAAAAAGAATTAGTGCTACCAAGTAGCTGATCCAAGTAGATTACACAAGGAAACATGTATGAACAATAGCACAGGTACAACATAACATGAAACAACATATGGAAGAATAGAAATACATATAGAGGAAGAATACAATAGGTTTGATTCCTTAATCACCTTGCACCAAAAAAGAAACAAATATTGCATAAAGGAATCTAACAACATTTAGTAAATACATTATAGGAGACATATAGTACAATAAAAAAAAACACAACAAAGACTACCATGAAGGACTAGGAAATCAAGTGCATTTCCTACTCTCCCCATTTTGTTTTATATCATTTTGGGAAGGTGGGTAACTTGCAAGAAGGATCATATCCAACACAATAGGAATGATAGCTAGTTCAAAACAAGGATCCTCTTGAGAATCACAATGTTCAATACTAGGTGTAAGTGTTAATTGTGAGGAAAGCATATTAGGTAAATCAATATCAATGTCAATAGTTTCATATTCATCATTAACATCAACAAGAGTATCTTCTTCATCTAAATTAATCAAAATAGGATCTAAGATACAAATAGAATCATCAGAATCATGCAGCTTAACATCATTATTAGGAACAACTTCTTCTAACACATCATGCATAGTTGTATCCAAGAAGGTAAAGATTTTTTAATAACTAAATTATGAGCTTTAGCTTGAGAACAACAATTTTTATGGCATTCATTTGCAGATTGATTACTTTTTCCCTTGAAATTTGTTGAGAACTAGGAGGAAAATTTATGAGATCCTTCATAGGTTTTATAGGAGGATTAATAGAATTATCAGGAGACTAACAAGCAACATGAGGAGCTTGATTAATAGATGTAGAAGTGATAGATAAAGAGGTATGGAAGGTGTAAGAAAAAAAACATGATTAAGACCATAGGAGGTAAACTTAACTGGATAATCTTACAATGCTTATAGACTTGATATGAATGAAAAAGATAATCAGGTCGAAAAGGACATAAATTAGGTAATGAAGGCCAAAAGAAGTCAATGGTAGAAAAATCCTTGGGCCTAGAGGTATGATATAAACTATGATTAATTGTCTTCACTTCATCATCATAAGAAAACTTAAGACATTTATGAATAGGTAAAGCAAGAGCATGCATGGCATTTAACCATGGTAAACCAAGCTTAACTTGAAACTGATCAAAAGTAGGAATGACAAAAAGATGGTGTTCACAATCTTTCCACAAAGTTCAACTAGTAAATCAATAGAACCAAATGATGGATAAAGAAAACCATTACAAGTTTGAATCCAGACATCTAATTTATCATAAAAATCACATTACAAACTTTTCATAAAAAAGATTTTCTTTTGTAATAACATTGATTGAGGTAGGATCAACAAGAAAACCACAAGTGGGTATCTCAAAAATCTTAACATAAATATAAAGGGGACCATCAGGAGCTTTAATAGTCTCAAAATCATCAAAGGTAATCAAAAGTTATTGAGGTCATTTTTTCTTAGGTTGTTTTCAAGGTTTAGGTTGAGGCTTCAATTTAGGCTTAGGCTTCAGTTGAGGTGGAGCCAAAACTTGAGATTGAAGTCAAGGTTGGGACTAAGGTGGAGATACAAATTGAACCACATGCTCCACTTTATTAACAACATTATTAAGATCATCCATCTTCAAATAATACGCAATATCCATAGAAGATGGTTGAGAAATAGTATTAGTATCATGTGTAGGTAAAGGATTCATATAGATTTGCAAATTTTGATTAGGAGGAGAAATAGATTTATTTGTACTACATCAAAATTATCAACAGACAAAGCATTAGAATCAATTAAATCCTAAACCTTATGTTTTAAAGAATAACATTTCTCAATATCATGACCATTCTGGCGATGATATTGATAAAAAGCTTTAGGATCAAAAGATTTAGCTACCATTGTAGCAGGTAAAAGAGGTTGAATAGGAGGTAAAGTAATCATATTAGTAGTTAAAAACCTATTCATAATAGAATGTAAAGATTCAAAGAGAGGAGTACAAGTATGATTCAATCAAAAAGTAGTGAATGCAGAAGTGGCATTATGAGATGCAATAGCAACTTAATTAGCAACTGCATTTTCTTGTTTATTTATCTTGACATAGTTATTAAATTTTGGAAATTTATTTGGATTAGGAGCAGCATCACTTTTATCAACAGGAACATGATCCATTGGAGTGGTACTCTCAAATTGACTCACTTGTAATTGATAATCATGAAGCAGTGCACAAAGTTGTTGCAAACAAGTAAATTCAATAAGTGAAATCTTATCTCTAATATCCTTTTGAAAATTTGAAATAAACATACATTGAATATCAATATCAGGAATAGGATAGGAAAATTGAGCATGCAAATGCTTAAATCTGCCAATAAATTTAATTAATTTTTCCTTATAATTTTGTTTACAATGCATCAAATCAATCAAAGACACTTGTGGGATAATGTTGTTTGTAAATTGTTGAATAAAAACATTTGCAAGTTGAGGAAATGAATTAATAGAATAAGGAGTCAAGGAAAAACCATTGTAAGGCCTTGTCATGAAAAGTTTGAGCAAACAACTTAGCTAAAATCCTATGATCATGAACATAATCACTACAAAGGATTTGAAATGTTTTAACATGATGAATAGGGTCTCCCTTACCATTGTATTTCTCAAGATGAGGCATATCGGCTTGTTGAGGAATGGGAGTATGAATAATATCCTAGGACAAAGGACTTCCCATGTCACACGTAGGGATACTAAACCTTTTTTTGAGTTAAAGATGTAAGTTATTGTTGGAAAGATGACATAGTTTAAGCCAAACTAATAATTGTAGAATGATGAGAATAAATAGGAGTAATAGCAACATTAGATACACTAGGAAAAGTATAAGAAGCTACAGGAATGGAAGACACAACTAGAGGAACACTAGGAACTACAGTTGGCAGAGGAGTAGAATATGTAAAAGGAACAGTATGATAGAAGGTTGTGATATAGGAAGGGACACATGAGGAACACTCAAAGGGATAGAGGGAACCATCATAGTCACCAAAGAAGGAGTATAAATAGGAACACTAAGAAGAGGAATAGAAGGTTTGACACTAGTGACAAGAGTAAGCAAACCTAAATCTTGAGCTTCTCAAGCTAAAAAATTAACATTGGAATGTACAAGATGAGTAATACTATGCAAGAGATTAATCACTATCATGAAGAAATTTCTTAAGAGCCTCTATAGCTTGAGTAGAATCTTGATTATGGTTTTCTTGAAGAAGCCAATTACCCATTTTATCAAGTTTGTTTGAAAGTTTTTGGACTTGTTCAGGAGGAACTCTTAAAGCATCATCCTCATCATGAGATGACTGAGAAGGGTTTTGTTCCATAAGAGGATTAGAATTAGGAAGAATCAAAGTCTTATTTAGAATCCTAAGGAATAGAGAAGAAGACTCAAGCTCAAAGATACCCATAAGTGTACAATTGTGTCTAACCCTAAGATTAGAAATATGACTAGAAGTAATAAAGCTCATAGACCAATGCAATGTAAATGAACTAAACTAAGAAAACATAAAGCATAAATATTTTTGTATTTTGAAAGAAATTTTACAATTTTTTATTTTTTTTTTGGATTTTTCAATTTGAAAATGCAAGAACATAAACTAAATATAATCTTAATACAAGAAAAGACCTAATAGCTATGAAATGAAATATAACACTGCAAATCACAGTAGGGAATCTAATTCCACAAAAGAAAAGAGGGTAAGCATGTTAGGTTCACCAAAATGAATAGAAAGAAAATAAGGTTTCCTTTCTTAACCCTAATTTCCAAAAGGAATGATCCAAATTGATTAAGCACAAGAAACTGATCAATGAAAAAATGGATCATGTGAGGGAGAATAGGGAGAAAGGAGGTTCAATGGTCTTTCTATTTTGAGAAGTATGTGCTTAAATCCTAAAATAGATAAAAGAAAAATACTAACCTTTAATTTGGAAAATGTTTTTTTCTAGTGTCTATGTACAATTTCAAGGAATTCTGCAACATGTTTCAAACTGGAAATGGAAAGACAAAGAAAACCCAAAAATATTTTGTCCTTTTGAAGGGGGGTTGATCTTGACCTGATAACGGGGCACAATCTTACCCTAGGGCATAGTTGTACCCAAAAAATTTGACCTTGACCTACACTACTCCAACAAAAATTCTATTCACAAATCTCACAAGTTGATGAAAAGGGTATCCAAATATGCTCTTCAATTTGTCGTTCCACACCTGTATTCACAAGAAAAATGCTTTGTTTGTTTGGATGGGGGGTTTGCCTTGGTCAAGCCCCAATTTGGAATCAACCTTGAAATGTAATTGAAATGTAATTGAAATTGCAATATATGTAAACAAATTAAATGAAAACCTTGTTTAATCCTTGTGGAGAATTTGAATCCTTGAATGCACAAGTATGGATGCTTCAAATGTATGTAGAAATGTATGTAGGATGTCTCAAATCAATGGCATTAGATCTTCAACACCAATCTTGAATGTATCTTTGTATAGTAAAAGACTTGGATGAATATGGATGGAGAAATCTTCAACAAGAAGGCTCCATAGAGATTGAATCCTTTAATGGCTAACAATGGATCTCCTTGACAAATTGGATGCTGGAACACTTGAATGCTTGAATGCTTGATAGATAGTAGATCTTCACTTCATAGTAGGTGGATGCACTTCATAAGAGGTAGATAATAACTTCACTCATAGAAAGTGGATGGATTGTAGATCATCAAAATAAGGGAAGAAGGCTTCCTTATATAGAGATCTAGGGCACTAACTCCTAGAGAAGGCCGACATGGGAGCATTAAATCCCATTTAACCTTAACCCCTAGAAGTAGATCTCTAGATTAAATGTAATTTAAGAGTCTACCATTCTGAAACCTAAAACAGCCAACCCAAAAGTGGGAAAATAAACTTTCTAAAGCTCAAGATCCCAAAACTTCCAAAAATTGAAAAATGAATGTGGGGTCAGGGATGAGGTTGACCCTACCCTAGGTCGAGGTTGAGGTCATCCTTGACCTTGGTTAGGGTCAAGGTTGACCTTGACCTAAAAGGTTGTCCTTGACCCAAAAGTAAAAGTCCTTAGTTTCATAGAGAAAGTTGTCAAAAATAGGCTAGAAATAGAGAGAGAAGCATAATAGGGGGAAAACAACTAGAGCCATGCAAAGACCCATTCAAGGCACTTGATATAATCTTAGACCACTTACTTGGAGGGCTAAAAACTCTTAACATGGAAGTTCCTCCATTTTTAGACCATACAAAAGGTAAGAAGTATTGTTTTATGGCTAAAGATTTAGATAGTAGTAAAGATGATGAAATTGTCTATATTGTTGTAAAAGATGAATCTAATAATGAAGAAGATAAAATGGCACTTATTTCTCATGTTAGAAAAAATGATACATGAATTATTGATAGTGATTTTTCACATCATATGACTGCTCACAAAATAAAGTTTGGACATATGAAACACTATGATGGTGGAAGTGTAAGATTTGGAAACAATGAACCATTTTGCATAAAGGGAAAAGGTTGTATCTCACTAACCAATGAACTTAGATGTGATAATGCTTATTGGGTTGAAGGACTAAAACATAGTCTACTGAGTGTGGTATAGTTGAATAAACTTGGATTCAAGGTAGAATTCATGAATGGGAAGGCCAAGCTATTAGATGGAAAAGGAAATCTAGTTGGGTCTGGTAACCAAAAAAAGGTAACTCATTCTACCTAGATCATAGTGAAAGTTCATGTTTCATCGCTCAAGTAGAAGAAAGTTTGTTATGGCATAAGAGGTTTTGTCATGTGAACTTTGATAATCTAATCAAGATAAGAAAAAACAAAAGAGCGAGAGGCATTCCTAGTTTGAGGAAACCTGATAAGAGCCTATGCAAAAATTGTCAAATTGGTAAGATGGGTAAGACAAGTTTCAAAAGCAAGAACTATCATTTTGAAGAAGTCTTGGAGTTGGTTCATACAAACCTTTGTGGACCTATTGGAATTGAGATAAGTACTTTATTCTTTTTTTTGATGATTATTCTATAATGATGACTATAATGTATCTAAAAAATAAGTCTAAAGCTTTTCAAAAGTTTAAGTGGTATCTAGCAAGAGTAGAGAAGGAAAAAGGAAAGAAGCTGAAATGTTTAAGATTATAGATAGAGGAGTTGAATTCATTTCTAATGAGTTCAATGAGTTATGCACTGAAAGAGGAATCAAAAGACAAGTATCAACCCCTCGTACACCACAAAAATAGGTATAGTAGAAAGAAGGAACAGATCAATCATGGATTGTGCAAGAACCTTGATGATAGAAGAGAATGTTGCAATCAAATACTAGAACGAAGCAATCAGCACAATAGTACATATCTTGAATAGAGTATAGCTAAAGAAAAACTCAAATCAAACTCCTTATGAACTATGGTATGGCTACAAACCTAATGTAAGTTACTTGAAAGTATTTGGTAGTAAAAGTTATATTCTAAAAGAGGCTAGGAAAGGTAAATTTGATGTCAAAGGTGATGAAGGCATATTTCTAGGATACTCCAATAGAAGTAAAGTATATAAATGTTTGAATTTGATTACTCTTAAGATCATAGAAAGTGCACATGTGAGAATTGATGAGTTTGTGGAAAAGAGTGAAGAAGAGAGTAGCAAAGAACCTGAATATTATAGAAAGTGTATCTACTTTGAAATTGATACATTGCCAAATCCAACTGGAAGTTAGTAGACTTCACCTCTCGAGTCCCCAAAATCTCTAGAAGCTAATGAGTTGCAACAAGTGCAACTCAAATCATAGCCTAAAGGACCTAAGTCATAGTCAAAGGCTACCAAGTTGCAGCTAGTGCAACTTGAGTCTAGATCTGAAGGACCCGAGCATGATGCAGAAGATCATGGCAAGGCAAGTGGAACAAGTTCTAAATCCAAAGTACCTATGTTAAAAAGATATTTTAGAAGGTACCATGCACCTAATCAGATCATTGGAGACAAGTTAAATGGTACAATGATAAGGAACAAACTAAAAGGTACATTTTTGGTTACTAAATTTGAACGTAGATCAGTGAAAGATGCTTTGGATAATGAAACTTGGATTGAAGTAATGAATGAAGAGATAGAAGAGATAGAAAGGAATAAAACTTGGACTCTTGTTCCTAGACCTAAGGATAAGAATGCAATTAGCACAAAGTTGGTTTTTAGAAATAAGTTTAATAAATATGGAGAAGTTCCAAGAAAAAAAGCAAGGTTAGTATGCAAAGGTTATTCTCAAGAAGAAGGTATTGATTATGGTGAAACTTTTGCTCTGTTGCAAGATTAGAAGCTGTTAGGACCTTGTTGATGCTACACATAAAGGATTTAAAGTTTATCAGATGGATGTGAAATCTGCATGCTTGAATGGAATTCTTGAAGAGAAATTCTACATAGAACAAGCTAAAGGCTTTTTAGATCCTAGCAAAAATTATATGATTTATAAACTACACAAAGAATTGTATGGTCTCAAGCAAGCTCCCAAAGCTTGGTATGAAAGACTTCATAATTATCTTATGAAGATTGGTTTTCAAAGGACAAATGATAATAGCATTCTATACATCAAAGAAGGACTAGAAAAGAAAATTGTATTGGCAGAGATCTTTATGGATGATACATTTTTTATTGGAAATGATGATTTATGAAAAGCTTTTTCAGAGGAAATGAGCAAGGAATTTGATCTATCCATGTTTAGAGAGATAAATTCTTTGTTGGGTTGCAGATTCAACAAAAGAAAGATGGTATCTACATTACTCAATCTAAGTATATCAAGGAGATACTAAAGAAATTTGAAATGGAGGATTCAAGACCAGTTGGAACACCTATGTCTACTAGGCATAATCTTTCCAAAAATAATGATTCCAAGGAGGTAGATTAGACCACATACAAATCAATAATTGGAAAATTACAATATGTAGTGCATAGAAGGCTTGATATTGCATTAGTAGTTGGTATGGTAGCAAGATTCTTAGTTAATCCTAAAGAAAATCATATGATGGAAATCAAGAGAGCTGTGAGGTATCTGAATAGTACTGAAGACTATGGATTATGGTACAATAAAGAAGGCAATTTGGATTTGTAAGCCTTTACAGATATTGATTTGGTAGGAAGTGTTGATGATAGGAAGGGCACGAATGGTGGAGCATTATTTCTTGGTAAAATACTAGTGTCTTGGACAAGTAAGAAGAAGAATTACATTTCTCAATCTACAGCAAAGGTGGAGTATGTTGCAATAGCAGTTAATTGTTCCAATGTTGTTTGGTTCAAACAACTATTGGCAGATATGAAGGTAGAGATCAAGGATCTAGTGGTTATCTTCTATGTTAACACCAATGCAATTGATATATCAAAGAATCATGTGATGCATACCAAAACCAAGAACATTGCAATAAAATATCATTGTTTGAGAGAATTAGTGCAAAACAAAGAGGTGAGACTAGAATATGTGAATACTAAAGAAAAAATTTGTAGACATATTCACTAAGACATTACCTAAGGATGCATTTATGTATCTAAAAGGTAAGTTAGGGGTCATTCCCCTATCTTAAGCTCACTAAATAAAGTTTAGTGATGTATCAACCAAAGCATGTTCAAGATCAGTCAAGTTGATGCAGTATTGAAAGGGCAGATTGCATGTGAATCTATACATGAGATACATTGGAATTCACTGAATACTTACTTTGGCATAAGATTTCAAAGAGGAAGAACTTAGTATAATATCAAAAGGACAAAGTTTGCTATTAGAAGAAGATGTTGAAGCCAAAGTTTGCTGACAGAGGGAGAAACTGAAGTCAAAGGGAGTTTACACTAATAGAGGGAGTTCTCATTGATGAGAATCAAAATGAAACTAAGGATATTATCCTTACTATTATTTTACTCTAAAAATTTCATAGTATTATGACATGTTGTGTTGCCATCAATGCAAAAGAGAGAGATTGTTTAAAATAATTGATCAATTATATATTGTCTTTGATGTTACACAAAATTTCATATCTTTACTAGTCAATGTATGTTGAGCTCACTCAAGTGATTAAGACGGTTTCCCATTTCTACTGAGCATTCTAATGTTTTCCAAGTTTAGAAGATAGTGTATGTCAAGTTCACTCATGCATTGAAGAGAATTTTACGGAAGATGAGTGTTAAGTGAGCTCACTTAATTAACGAAGGAAAGTTGGATGGAACTAGTGTTAGTCGAGCTCACTCGGTTACCAGAGGAAATTTTTGAAGATGCAATTTTAACCAATTTCACTTGGTTAACATAGGAAAATCATTTCTAAGTTAGTGCCTACCGAGTAGGGTTGGCTAAAGAAGGAATTTCTTATTTTGGCATATTGAGTTTAATAAATTTGTTTGTTAGTTCTAGCCAACTAAGGAGATGAATATTAATTATTCTAAGATGTATTCAAATGAATTGGAAATTTTTATTATATAAATATAACATTAAGTTGAGGATTGAAGAAGGAGTAAGTGGATAAAAGAATAAGAGATGCTTAGAGGAAGTAAATTAGAAGGATAAGCAAAATATCCTTGAGGAGCTGCAAAGATACATTCAAATAGGAAGGATCAAGTATTCGAGCCAAAGTTGAGATATGAAATCAGCACTATAGTTGCATCAAAAATTAGGTCATATCATTGTTACTCTCTAACCATTGTAACAGTGAACTAAACCTCTTAACAAACTTGTCTTAATAGCTATTTGTAAATCCTTTAATAAGGTGGCATTTCTAAATTGAAGTGTCTAAAGACTTCTAACAAGGGTAGTCCTAATAGGGTGATTAAATCCTCTAATAGGATCACACCTAACAATGTATTTTGTAACTTTTAATAGGATTGGATCCTAATATGGCTAACTTCAGAAGAGTGAAAATAGTAACTAGTTGCAATTGGTAGTTTTTCCCAAATTGGATTTCCATGTTAAATCTTGGTGTCACTTGTGTTCATGCTATGTCTTTCATATGTATGCAACTAAGTTAATTTTGGTCAATCATAGATAAATATCCTAAGTTCTTCATGTTCAATATTTACCAAGTAACAAATTTTTTTTTAGTGGTTACCAAGTTACAATATATTGTTAGTGTTAATCGAGTGCCTATGTGTTAATTGAGTAACAAAAGTTTCATCAAAGTTTATGTTTTGAAATCTAAGGGATCTAGGATTTATTTTTTTGGTAATCGATTCACCCCTCCCCTCTCAGTTACTCCTCTTATATTTCCAACAATATATTCAATCAAACTCAAGGTTACATGAGCATTTTTTCATCCTATATCACATCCACTATGTCGCTTCCAAATGTACAATTATTCAATAGTTCATAACTCATCATTAGGCCTTGAAACATTACCTTAATTCATTTTTATTGAAAACTTAAAATAATTCTTACAATTTTTAAAACTAATAAATATAATTAAGAAAACTCTATAATATTGTATCTTTATAATTTTTATTTTTATTTTTTGATGCATAATAAGAGTTTATTGAAAGATAAAATTGGGTTAACCTTGGTCCAAACCAATTACAAAGAGGTAAAATACATCCAATCGAAAAAAATGCAAAACAATAAGAAAGACCCATAAACTAAAACAAGGGCTAGGAACTATATCTTTCCTTTACCTCGAGACTACGACCAGAGAATCATCTCGAATGGCTCTTTTACCCCCCACCTCTCCTTTTTTCCCTTCATAACCTACCATCCATCCTCCACCTTTTTAGCTTTCTTCTACCATGCTGACTCCATCTGAGAAGGAAAAGCTCCTTCATTATCCTTTCTTAGTAATGTCTCTTGAGCAGCAGCCTTTTTATATTTCTTTTGTTTCTCCTATCTTTCTATTGTTTTCGTTCCTACATGAGCCCTTGCATGCCCATTCCTCCCTCTATTGATAGGTTTCTATTCAGTTTTGGAGGCTCCTACATGGCTGTTGTAAGTAACCTTTTCAGAGATTCTATAACAACTTGGGAAAAGCTCTTTTGAATCTCACCCCCTTCCACATTCTTCACAACCATATAGTGTTGTTCCTCGCTATCTTTCCACCAAGATGCTTCTCACTAAATTCTCACTTTTGAGAATTTTGAAGCCATATGTCCCACTTAGTGACATCTCCTACATCTAAATGGAATGCTTTCATAATCTAGGGGTTGATTCCAGCAACCCTTTGAAATTTTAACCCCAATATCTATCAGTAGCCCACTTAAAATATTCATTTCAATTAAAATCTGAGCATAGGTGGAATGTAAAAGGTTTGAGGATCCTTCATCAACCATTAAAAATTCACCTAATGTATTCCCAATAGCTTCCAAACATGAATTAAACCATAAGTGTAAAGGAAAATAGGGAAGCCTTACCCATATTGGGACTTTATCAAAACCTTTTGTATTCGGCCAGAAATTTGGGTGCCATGGTTTCAACATAAGGGCATTTTGGTCCTCCCAACACCAAAAATTCTCACATAGGACCATCTTTATATCTTGGGTGTTCTCAAACACTATAATAAAAAACCCCTTTGTGACTGGGTAAATATGAATTGTTCCTATTAACAGGGGTCCCTAGTTCTCTAAAATCCATTTGTGCAACTCACTCGGGCTTGGCCACAACCCACTGAACCTTCCTATTAATCCAAACTTAGAAAATATTGAAACGTTGTGCTCAACTTCCTCATCTCCATATTTGTCTAAAACTATAGACAAACCCCCTTCTTTTTGTTGCATAGGGGGCCTTCCATGGCAATCGTGATTTTCCACTCCAACAACTTGAAAACCACTCCTATCAGCATTAAAATCGGTCATGTTGTCACCCTTACTACCTTTGCCATTGAAAACTCTATTTTTTTTACTACTTCCACCATTAAAAACCCATGCCCATCTGTGCCCATCAATACATCTGTTGTTGTTTCTCATTTTTCTTTGACCATGGGCAATCTTTGAGCCCTGTGCAACCCATTTTCCACCATTCATTCCAAAATTTGTAACAAAAAGCCCAGGCCCTCCATTTTTTAAAGACCTATGTCCATCATTTTGAAGGAGCACCTATTTTATGGAGGTATTTGTATCCCAACCCTTCACAGAAATAAAACTAGCTCCTATCTTTGCCTGTGCAACAACCCCGCCCATAGAAGAAATGTTTCCCAACTCAATCCTTGCACTCATCCATTTCTCATTTCCCTGCATGCTCTCAGCACCACCATTAACCTAAACATTTCTATTTAAAACCAGAGGAGAGAGAACCTGTTGTTTGCGATCACCACCAAGTAGATTGCAGGGAGAAACCCTAGTCGTTGCCTCAGTCGAGAGTTCTATTCTTTTAGTATTTGGTAGAAAAATTCTAATATTTTATTTTTATTATAACTTTTAATTCTCCTTTTTCTTTAGGGAAGAGATCCAGTAATTGACAGTGGGTTCAATAACTTGATACTTTTATCATAGGTACCCTCCAATTACCACTCTTTAAACAACCCCAAAAAATGAAAAAACATGCATTAATAGTCTATCACACATGCATTAATAGTTGATCAGAAAGACTATTAGGACATTTAATCAAAACTATTGGTGTTTTAATTTTGAAATGACACTTTTTGACCACTTTGCACTACACAGTCCCTAGAAGAGATCTATGAATAATCAAAAGTAAAAAACCTTAGCTTTAAGCCCTTCATTCAACTAGAGAGATACACCAAAAAATCATCAAAATTTGGCTTATGATTTAAATGTTCTAGGTCTAATGAATGTTTTCCACTATAACTTACTATATGAAATGAAGATGTTTTCTCCTACTATATGAAATGAAGATATTTTCTCCTACTAGTGAAAAATATTGAAAGCTATGTACAATTATGGGAACTTTCCCTACTATAAATAAATTGTTTTAAACATATTTTTAAACCAAAAAAAAGTATTTTTTTGTCTTAAACAATAAATTATTATTTTACCTTTTAAACCTTAAACTTAAATTATTCTAATTGTATTAAATTAAAAAGAAAAGAAAAAAATTAAAAATTAAAAAAAAAAGAGTGGCACAACCCACCTATTTTGTCTACCACTTCTGAAACAAAGCAAATTTGATCCCCTCGGTCACTTCTCGCCATTTTGATAGTCACTGTGGTATCCAGCCGATTAGTGTGGTGACCTAACTTTTTGGGTATCTATTTATGTACCTCAAAGCTGTTAAAAAAAACCCAATTCAAGACTCTAAATATAACAATTTATTCCTAAGAAGATCTTACAAGACGCTAACATCTATAGGTACTTCAAACTTCTTTGTTTGTATCATGGAGATAAGATAGAGTTATGTTGTTATAATACCATGAAAAGTGTTTTTGTCTTCTCTATAAATTTTGCATGAACTCCAATTCATTTTTCAAAATCATGTCTCTCTTTCTCTATATACTCTTGGCCATTTGGGGCTTTATAAGGTGGAAAACCCTTCAAATTTCACCCTTTGGACATAATGATACATTATTTACCTTATTCTTGAGAATTTCAAGCCTATATTGTAGGTTGCCACAACTTATGGTATTCTGTGTGATTTTGAAAACTTGTTTGAAACACCTTACATATGCTTTAATTTTAATTTTGAACAAATGTACTTCTATGGTTTTCTCCTTATTATATAGGTCATAACTCATATGTTCTTTGTATCTGCTTCATATTGTTTGGCTAGCAACAAAAACAAACATGAGGGTCTTTGTATTTTCCAAAAATGTATTTTATCCTTTTTGTTCATCAAACACTTGATGAGGGTTTCATTTGTACTTTGTAGTATGTCATAAGTTAATTTCTCAAACTATTGTTGTAATGAGTTTATTTCATTGTTGAAATTAGTTTATTTTAAGGGAGGGGTTTTGGCTTGCTGAAAATCTTTCACCCCAATAGTAGACTAATCACCATAATTAGATATAATTTGAATACTAATAATATCAAGCTTGTATATTGATGAATTAATTGAGTCACTATCACTATCACCATTCAACTAAAAGATGACTTATCCATAATCATCAATTGCATATTCCAAATTATTCAAGGAAGTATCCTGACATACCTCATGATGAATCATTCCTAGATGTATCGGTATTGTCTTATGATTTACCTCAACAATGCTCCTAGCCATTTCAACATAAGAGACTCTTGACTCTCCACTCTTAGTATTTTTACTATCACTTATTCTTCAATTGTATGGGAACCTAATTCACTATGGTAGTGAAAAGAAGTAGACGTTGAGTCTAAGTAATCTATAGCAACTTGAATTTTTTCATGTTAAAGCTTTTCTACTCTAGAGACTATAACAATCTGATAGTCCAATACAATGATTCCCATGAAAGATACACTAACCATTACCATGTTGTCTTGGTCCAAACTAATTCATCTTCCCTTTATGCTTCAGTGGCTTCTAGCCAAATATGGGATGAGAGAAAAAGTCAAATAGTTATGGAGTTTTACTTTTACATTAGTTGACTACAATTCTTGAAATTGTAACTCTTTTTCACACATTCAACTCATTAGATCATCATATCCCAATGCGAATGACTGATATTTAAAACTTTTAATCAATTCTACTTCTTTTCACCACCATGGTGAATTAGGATACCATCCACTTGATGAAATAAGTGATAGTAGAAATAGAGGGAAATGGAATGCAAATTCCTACTGGGCATCTTTACACAACTCATGCCCAAATTGGATGGATGAAAAGTTGCAAGCAATTTCCAATGGTACAATTTTTTTCAAACAAAAGACCAACATCATACAATTGTCACAAGGGAAATTACACACAATAGAATCATATCTACCATACACCAAGAAATTACCAATGGTACATATTTTTCCAAATAAAAGACCAAGATTTTGTAATTGTAACAAGGAAAATTATATTGTAGAATCTTTTCTACCATACACCAAGTACTAATGCACAAGAATAAAAAAATTCTACTATTAATCATAATGGCTAGAAAATATCAATTTTAGGATGTTTTAACAATATCATAAAATATAACCACCCTAATTATGGGAGATGGGTAGAATTATGTATTAGAAGATTTGGTCTAAAAGTTAGTGACTACAAAGCTGGTCAAGGATGGCAAGACCTGTCCCTAGTTTCCCACAACCTCAAACCTTTAATGATTAATCTAAATGCTATGATTCTTAATAACAAGAGGGATGAAGTCATTTGGGGAGACAACTCAAATGGGTAATACTCTATTGCATCAGGTTACTTCTCGTTGTGGGATAGAATGGAGAAACCCATTTGGGCTAAGGCATGGATTCCTGGTGTTACCCAAAAAATTAACATATTCTTTTGGCTTCTTCTCCAAGATAAAGTTCTTACCTTGGATAACTTGGAAAAGAAAGGTCAAATTATCCCTAATAGGTGTAGCCTTTGCAAGCAAGATATGGAAACAGTTAACCACCTATTTATTCATTGTCCCTACTCGTCCGAGGTTTGGAATCTTTTGAATAGGGACTATTAGGTTAGTTGGTGTATCCCAGCAAACATCCAAGAGTTCTTTAGACAATGGAATAGTGTGCACATCATAATGAAGACTCAGATATTATGCTCCTAGTCTCTTCCACACTTCTATTAGGCAATATGGAAAGAGAGAAATAATCATATCTTCAGAGATAGGGAATCCCTTGTTTTTTTTATTACAGAGAAAATTGAAGTTTCAATGAAGAATAATTTTTCCATCAGAAAGGAAGGAGACATAGAAGAAGGAGGAAATAGCAAAAGAAAAAGGACAGGGATAGGAAAAGATAGGAGGCAAGGTGAATTTTTCCCCTTGAAGACTGGCATAAAGCCAACTTGGACAGGGTAGCCAAAGGGAATTTTGGTTCTGATGGCTATGGAGGAATTATCAAAAATAGTCATGGGGGTGGTGTTACAGCTTTTTCTTACTCTCTTGGGTATCAGTCAAACCATTTTGCTGAGGCTAGTGCAACTTATCACATTGTTAAATTGGCCTTAGCTTTTGGGATTGAGAACCTTTGGTTGGAGGGGGATTCTTTAAATATTATTAATTGTTTAAATGGTCAATCTTTGCCCTCTTGGACCATTGTGAATGTGATGGAATAGATTAAATCTAACCTAGGAAAATTTAATAAGGTCCACATTAGCCATGTGTATAGGGAGGAAAACTCAACTGTGGACTGGTTTGCAAACAAAGCGGTAGTCAAAAACATGGTGATGACATGGCATAATGGTGACAGCTTTTTGAGGGATGTGAAAGATTTAATTTTACTGGATCATATCTAGGGAAGTATGAAGACAATCCAGTATTAATTATGGAAAGATTTGTTAGATTGCACGTTAGATAAGGCATAAATGAAAATGATATGAAGGCTTTAACTATCCATCATATTGAGTATGTGTGGCAAATTTTATGGGTCAATTTGCCTTATATCATTATAACTACCATATGTAAAAAATAAAATTGGGGTTTGAAATTGGAAGGAAGCTTAAGTCTGTGAGAGAACAATGAGCAGATGCAAGATTTTCAAACCAGAGGACACAATGGTAGGGGAGAGAAGTAGGAAGGATCCGATGGGGGAGACGAAAAATTGGAGGAAAAACTCAAAGGTCTAGCATAAGTTGGAGAAGGGTGGTATTATGAGATTCATAGAAAAACTCCATAGATTTGATAAGGAGATCACCAAGATTATGGTGAAATCATGGAAGGATGCGAGTGTAAAAAATGACGGGGTCACTCATCAGGTTACCATGGAACTGATTGCCTAGGTCATGGAGATCCCCTTAGAGGGGATAAACTTTTTTAGAGACAAGAAAATGTTAGCTAACACAATCAAAGACTTTGTGAAGGACGAGGATGAAAGGAAGAAACTCATGAAGACTAAGACATAGTACCACATGGAGTAGATTAAAAAGCTTTGGAGGTATGTCTTAAGGGTTATTATCAAATGTATATCTCTGGATACTAGGTTTGATAGGATCATAACACATCACTTCATCCTGCTAAATTATTTTAGGAAATGCATAAAGATTTCCTTTCCTTTTTATCTTTTGATTTCAATGAGCAAGGGCATAGAGGGTTTTAAAAAGAAACCTACTATGAGGGTTTGCTCCTTCTAGTCTATGAGTATCTTAAGACTCAAACCAGGGGAAAATCCCTCAATGAAACTGGGGATGTATCTAAGGAAATTGAGAGCTAAGACTCTAAGGAAGTTCAAATCATAAATTTGGAAGATGAGGACAATACGCCCTCTATAGGCAAGAAGTCAAAGGAAGGGGAGAAAATTTCTCCCTCTGCCAGCATTGCTCCTAGTAGAAAGAGCCCTCAAGGCTTAACCCCCAATCCCCCCAAGTCTAAGGAACAAGAGGAGGAGGAGCATAATATTGAAGAAGAAGAAACACAATTAGAGGAAGAGATGAAAGGGGAGGATAGTGAGAAGGTTGAGGAGGATATGACAATTATGGTGGGGAACCCCAAGAAAAGGAAGGTTGAGGAGGCTTTGCTGTTGGAAGAAACAAATGACCAAACTCCTACAATTTCAAGCCCTGTCCCTTCTATTTCTTTGCCACAGGGGAAAATAGAATTATAGGTGGAAGATAGTGGGGAAATTCTTTTGAAAGATAGGAGGGGGTCATGGAGAAATTTCAACACTAAAACGGAAAAGATGGGGATTGTCAAGCAGACAATGAACCCCTAAGTGATGGAGGATAAAGAAGAAAAAGTCCATTTTGATGAACTTATCGACCCAGCTCTGGTTACAATTTCTGACAATGTGAGAGAATATGAGCTCAATCTACTCAATAATGCTAAAAATAGTATGATAGATAACTTTTGATGTATCAAGTGGTTGTTTCATGAGATAGAACAGCTCAAGGAGAAAAGGAGCCAAGAGGATGGCCATATGAGAAGCAGCGACAAGGGATACCATGCTGACCAGGAGGATCAAATCTCAAACGTTGAAAAAAGAGTTCTAAGGATGGAGACCTCTAATCAGAACCTAGCTAACAAGATGATTGCAACTTTGAGCACCCTGAATGAGAATATCAATAGTCTGGGTGAATCACTGGAGGATGCTAGATTTTCTAGGGAAAAAGAAGATAAGACCAATATGGACTTTGGGCAAGCTCAGGGAGAAATGAAAGAGACCAATGGATTAGCTAATGATCTGAACAGGACCAGGTGGGAGTGGACAACCGGAGGGCCAATAAAGTTGTAAAGACTCTGCAGGTTCTAGATAGGGAGAACTAATAGTTACAGTTTTCATTTTGTGTTTTGTCCTTATCTAGGGTTACTAGCTTTTGTTTCTTGTCCATGGGCCTATCTTTTGGTTTTGGCTTTTTATAAGTAGATGCATAGTAGCTAGACTTTACTTTTTATTTCTATTTTAGTTATTTTGTAAAAATTTTGGGTTTCAGGATCCCTATAAAACCTATTTTACTTAATCAAAAACAATATCCTAAAATATAATTAACATACTTTGGTTGAATTTCATGCAAAATCTTGGCAACATCAAACATATTTATATTGAAATGGGACTGATTTGGAATATAAATCATGGAAATGTAATGCACATATCAACAAATATAATAGCTTAATTGAATATGCAATCATTCATTTTTAACAATATGAAAATATATGCTTAACAACGTGTTAAGATTCCATACCTAAAATTTCAAATGATAGAAAATCAAATGCAACCAAAATTGAGATGAATATATCAAGTATGAAACATCTTTCTATGTTAAACAACTCTTAAAAATAGAGTAGTTGCTAAGGATGTAGGGAAATATATCACATATAGATTCAATACCCATGTAATTTAACTAATTTGTATATTACAAATTGGTAAGAAGATTATTTAGAAGAGGAAGACAATTTTGAATAGAACTAGGGATTCTAATTAGCTACAAGTCATTGAGGATAAACATTTAGGTAGCATAATTTATTGCTTGTACTTCTAGCAACATAGAATGTATGGAAACATAGATTCAACCAACAAAACTTAACTAATATATATTATAGAAACTGATAAGTATTAGAAACCAATAGGTAGATTACCAAGTATTAGAAAGTTGTAATATTACCTGGAAGAATAAGAGTTATTTCCGTTTTCAGTGGTCTATTTTTGTCACCTTTCTCCATCTCTTTTTTCTAGCAATTGTATTTTTTCAAAGATGTTCTTTCTTGGTCACTTTGAGACAATAAACATATGCTCTAATTTTGTACCCCTACACAAGCTATGTGGTCTCAGATACATAATTTTTTTAAACCCTTCAGATCAAAGTCTTTATCTAACACAATGTTCTCTTAGGGGATGGGACATGTTTCCTAGCTAAATTTGCTTAGTTGTGTAATGCTTTCAGATTAAAGATATTGTTTTATATTTGTAATGATATGAATTGAGTTTTTTTCACCAAGGTTTGTTGATATTAGCTTTTCTACTTGCATGAGATCTACTAAGGATCTTGAATTTTTTAGATGCAATTTCCAATCCAAACCAATAAAAAAGTGACCCTAGGGGTGACACATTTATAGACTCTTCTCTCATTGGAGAAATGCTCCATGTACCATAGGATGTGCCTCTAGCTTTTCCACCTTACTATCAATTTCCTAATGGGACCAAAGGCATTGTTGCTCTGGTTCCTCTCACACAATTCTTAGAGTCACCAATGGTGGTCCTCCTTCATTGATTGGCTGATGCAAAGGTTGGTCTTCTCCCCATGGAGATCAAATTGATTGGCCTCTTTCCCATGCTGAAAATCTCTCCTTAGCATTCTCTGATAGGCTTTGCAAAAGGGAAATGACAAATTTCATAATTAAATCTAACTACTTTACCTTGATACTAGAATGTTCAAAAGCTAATTGTAATCAATATGTAGAATGTTTAAGTAGTCAGTTGCAAGAGAACCAATAAAATTCTCTAATTATATGGATCCCATTGATGATAAAAAAAAATCTTCCAATAATGGTTGGGTTTTCCCTAACAATAGAGTCTTGTTGCGTACAGATTTTATAACTCACGCAACTTAGGTTCTTAGGTTATTGTGTTGTTTTGACATTGTTATGTGACTTCTTGTTTCATTTTGTGGTTTAGTTGATTTATATGGTTGCTTTATTTTTTTTTATATCATGGGCTCTTGTCTTTAGTTTGTAGGGTTTAGGCTCACAAGATTTTCCACTCTATCTGATAGTTGTGGATGATAGACTTGTAATATTTTTTTAATCAATATACATGCTCTATATTATTGAGTTTCAAATTAATTTTTGAAGAAATCTAGAAAAATAAAAATAAACAAGATCAAGTGTAATAGTTCAATTGACAATTGGTTGGCAAGTTTACTTATTTAAGCAGTAAGGGTCAGACTAAATATCTTGAACTCTTGTATGCTTTACTTTGGACTTCATAACTAGTGCTCTGGTATCTTTATTAACACTACAATAAAGGACTTAGAACATGTAATATGGTAATATTTACAACTTTCACAACTGAAAGTCCAATTATTAGCACTCTTTCTAGCCTGTGATGTTAAGATTACTCAATTTTGATCTCATTTTGGTTTTAACATATGAGTGATAATATACTTAAGTCATTACTTAATAGTACTTAATGCATGTCGATTAAGTATTGTATGCTAAGCATAACATGTCGAGCAAGATATATAGTATGTGTTGAGCACCAGTATGTGTCAAGCAGACAATTAGTGCCGAGTCACTCTAATGATGAGAAAGTTAATGCATGTCAATTGAACAGTGGATGTTGAGTCATTTAGAGGTCATATTATAGCATTGAATATATAGTAGATGTCAAGCATTAGAGGCTTCAAGTGTCAAGTAGATAAAATCCTATGTAAAACATTTTTGGGTCAACTTAAGGATTGTTTTACAATTATAGATAATAAGAATGAATCTATATTAGAGATCCCTATGCAATACATGTAACCAATCAGATTAAGGGATGGATTAACTAAAAAAATGGGTGAATCACAATCATTGTTTCCTACCTAACCTTAGGTCACCTAGGTCTTCTTAAGGAGGATAAACCCTAAATATTTTAATGAGTGAAGAGAGAAGTTTGCATGTGTAGACAGAGAATTTATGGTGACAAAGGGGTTGTGATTGAGATATGAATTACAAAATCAATTAGAGAGAATAGGGGAAAGCAGAGAGAGAATAGAAGTGATACATCTAATCAGAGAGTATCAAGTATACATCTAGAAAGAGGTGATCTAATATCTAGTAGAGAGGTGTTAATCAAAGGATCAAGGCTGAGACATTCTAACACATGAATTAGTAAAATCTCTTAACTGAGTAGTCCTAGTAGGTTTTTGGAGATCCTATAACAACATGCTTACTTCATTGTAACTTGAAGTCCTTTAACCAGGAACACTTCTAATAGGGTGTTGAAATCCCTTAACAAGGTAAGATCTAACAATCTTTGTAAGCCTTTAATAGGGTAGACCTTTCACAGGGTAGATCATAGTTTATGATCAAATATTGTAACCTTGATTGGATACACTTTACAACTGTAGTAGTGAAGATTTGTGGGTGTCATCCTCACCCCAGTTTTACCTTCTTACTAGAGGGTTTCTAGGTAACAAAATATCTTGTGTCATATGTGTGGGATGTTTATTTGTTTCCATGCTATGGATGAATATGTCTAATTTGGTATTTTAGTTTACATACAAATTGTGAGATAGATATGTGGTGAATGTTTTAATGGACAAATTTTTGATGTATTGATTCACCACACCCCCACCCCCCCCCCACCCTAGAGTTTACTTTCCCTATTTTATTTCCAACAATTGGTATCAGAGCCTTGTTCTCTAGAAAGGAAAGCTTTGTAGCTTTGAGGAAAGATCTTGAAGATGCAAGTCTACAAGTTGGGAAAAGTCATTTAGAACCAAAAAATAAAAATCTAGCTTGCCCTACATTAGCTGAATGAAGCAATAGATGAGTTGAAGCACTCATAAAGAGAATAAGAGATAGTTGTTGAGGAGAATGACACATATTACCAAGAGGAAGACACTATTGAATTGTTTGTAGATGGAAACTCAAGTGAATTTGATGCACTAGTTGTAAAACTGATGGAAAAGAATGGTGTCCTAACTAAAGAGGTTAGAAATCTTAAGATAGAACAAGAAGTCCAATCAGTATTGCTATGAGTGATCAAGTAGAAAAAGAAAGTTGAGGAAGACAAAGTCATGATTGAAGATGAAAAAATGATATAGACCAATATGCTAGAAGAGAAGACATTAGAGGTACAAAGGATTGCTAGCATGCAACTGGAAACAATGAATCAAGTGATGATTTCTAATCATGAATTAAATGGTAAGGACATTGAGATCACAATCCTGAAATTACATAATGAACAACTAGGAAATTATCTATGAAGCGAAAAAGAATTTGTTGAAAGTTTCAATAGACCAAGTGAAACCATCAAGTACTTTGAGAAATTGATGAGATCTCCTAGATTTAATAATGATACTGCTAGATTGGGACAAAGAAGCAACAAAGGTAAGAACTGCAAACCCACTTGTCATAATTGTGGAAAGTTGGGTCATACAACAAATTTTTGTGGGAGCAACAATGAAAATCAGAACCCCAAGTAGAAATTCATGGGTTACTATCATAAGAAGGACATCAAGCACATGAATGCAGGACCAAAACTACAAGCACACAAAGATTTGAAGTATATTGCCACAATTGTTAAAATTATGGACATAAAGCATATGAATGCAAATATGATGCCAAGTGGACATCTAACAAGTAAACAAAGGGACAACACAATGGAAAACCCTACAATTGGGATTAGAATACAAGGAACTGTCCAACAATGTCAGAGGCACCTAGTAATGAATTCAACAAAGGAAAATAGAAGGTTGATGCTGAGAAAGTCAAGGTGCAAATGAACAAGATATGGAAGAAAAAGGAATATTTTAGCACATCAAGTTTAGATGAGGTCACTTCATCCAATGGATCAGGTGATCACATCACCCCCAACTAGGCAATCAAAAGCTATGTGAAACTAATATTTCATTGATATATTTTATATTAGTTCCAAGAATCTATGTTCTAAAAATATTATATATACATGAATTAAGATGCAATGTGTTGGTTAGAACCTGGATGAAATCTATAAGTTTTGTTAGTTTTAATGTTGTTGTTGAGTCAAAATGAAATTTTAGTTGATGCTAAACTATTAAAGGTAATAGTATTGGCTAAGCTTGTTGTGGTTTCTAAGCATAAAATAAATCATGTGTAAGCCAAGTGAGTTGAAATTGCTATGATAGTCGAGCTTATAGTTGTGTAAGCACTAAGCATTTATTGCCAAGTTTTAAGGGTTATATGGTCAATTTTTGACTCATTTGCATTCATTCAAGATCAAAGAGTGCATGAAGAGAATAAGGAAAATTGAGGTGAAGGATTCAAGAATTTTTGAATTGGACTTAGCTACTACTCATCACCAGTCATCATATTCATAACATATTTATCATGTGTCGAGTTACATTGTCTAGATTATTGCAAACCCTAGTTACTTGATATGGTGTCTAGTTCTTCTAATATTTTTGGAAAGGAAGGAAAAGAGGTTTTGAATGTTAAATTAACAAGAAATGAAGTTTAAAAACCACCCTTTCAATTTATTCCCATGATTTCATATAAGGGAGATCCAACTAGTGTGTTATCAATGATACCACCATAGGTTTTAATGATAGAAGATGTAAGATGTTGCTACACTTGTAAGGTTGGAAGTATTAGAGACATGGGAATCATAGATTTGTATGGAAAACTATGTGTTGATGGAGTTTTGAAGGAGGAAAATAAAATTGTTGAGAGAAAAGGGTTAACCCGTGCCCTAGATTCTCCAAATGTATTCAAAACATAATGGATTAAGATAGTACTGATCAAAATACATAATCACTTTGTATGGTTGGAAAATGGCCCTACCAAGATCACAAAAAGGACCATTCAATGTGTAACAAGGTACCCTACCCTAGATAGACTCAAGACCATGTGAAGTGATGTTAAGGATGTAATTGAGAAGAATACAGGGATTGTATGGAACAAAAGAGGGATGACAATTGACACAATTTTAGATCCTCTAATTGCATTTGCAATGAGAATAATTGCTTGCAACTTCTTTCAATCTAGAAAATTGAACATTTTTTCTTATATGGTTGTGGATTTAGGATACAAGATAGTGAAGAAGGATCACTCTTATGACCTTGCTAAGTTACAACTCCAACAGTTATCAAAAAACATGGGATCCATAGGAAAGGCAAAGAGTGCACAATGCAAATTTGGTTCACTACTAGTTTGCATATTTTTCTATGTGCAGAATATATTTCCTTCATTTAGCAAGATTTCTTGGAAGACCAACAAGTCTATTGCAATTCAAATTAAAGAGTTCATAGAACAACTTGGGGACAACTTTGAGTCAGTCATGACAAGTTATTTTTAAGAAGTCTATGAAGTAGAGACTAAGGATACCAGTGTCACTAGTAGAGAAATATTATGATGATGTTTTTTTTCTAGTTGATGTTTATTATACTTATGTACAAGCAATTGTTCCTAGGGTCAGATGGCTCAGATCATTTCCCTATGAAATCAATGTGCATGGGACATCAGCAACTCCATCACAACACTATTATCAAAGGAAGTTGATAAGAGTACAACCTCATTTGGGAATGAGGAAGCCAAATCAAGAATTATAATAGATTTGAAGATAGCTTCTATGATGAGAAAGGAAAAAAAAAATTGTGAAGAAGCTAAAGGAATTATTTTGTGAGGGGGGGGGGGGGGGGGGGGGGAAGGAAGAAGATGATGATGATGATGAGGATGAGGATGAGGATATGAAGATGAACAACCTGCACAAGCCCCACTTGGACTAACACAAGGTCAAGGAGAGGACCAAGAAGAAGAGGAAGTGGAACATGATGGAGGTGTCGAGGGAGAAGAAGCCAATGAAACACCTAAACTTGTAGAAAAGAAGAAAAGAAAAGCTAAGGAGCCTACAGTGAGGAAACCAAAGAAGGTTGTGAAGCCAACACAAAAAAAGCTAGTAGTACCTATTACCAAAGCTAGCACAAGGGAAACTGCAAAGAAGAAATAAGACGATAAAAAATCCAAAGGCAAAAGAACTATTGCTACTGTAGAGCAAAGCCAACAATATCAACCAAAGAGGGGGAAATATATAGCTCTAGATGAATCAAATGAGGAGAGGACTAAATTAGATGACAATAATCAATTCCAAGTGATAAGCCACAATCCCTCTTCTGATTTAGACAACTTGTGAGATAATATCAAGAATAATGTAGATTTGTCAGGGTTCACACATGTTGAGTTTGACAAACTTGGAAAGGTAGAAATGAATAAGGTGGAGGAATTTGTATACAAAATGGTGTCCACATTTAAGAATACTCCTATTGAGCTTGCTAACTCTTTACCCAAAATTCTATATGACAGAGTTGAGCAAAGATGGCAATACAATTTAAGTACTAAAAGGAATATAAGGGAGACTACTCTAGCCAAAGTAATGCCAAATTTGGACAAATCATCTATGACTAAGGCCAACAAAAAATAAAAGGGGAGATTCACTCCCAAATACAAAGCTTTCAACATTTTACAGAATAATATTGAGGAAGTTGTCAAACAGAGCACTCAAATATGGAAATTTATCTATGGGTTGCAAATAAAAAATGCAATTGAGAAAGCACCTAAGGAGGTAAGTGAGGAAAAAAAATGAAAAAGAGGTAGTAGAGAGACCAAGGATGGATATGTCAAAGATGGACATGAAGGAGGCATAGAGAAGGAAGCAAATGCAAAGGCTACAACTGAAGAAGAGTAGTAGCAAGATTAGAATGTACCTGAGGTACATATGCCAAGTGTCAGCCCCCCTCATGTGGTCCTAGCAAGTCAACAAGAAACTATCAAGATAAAGGATGTTTCTAACAACACAATGTAGAACATCAATCCTTTGATAGAGGATGATTTGAAAAGGATACTAAAGGATTCAAATTTAGTTGTTGAACTATGCACTAATCCTGTATTAATTAGTATAATGAAATTGACAAAGTGTCAATAGGGGATAACCAAAACATCGACACATGTAGTGTACCCCTTACTTCTAAAGAGACAAGAGGTCTAGAAGCACAACAGGGTGTCATCACTGAAATACATGTTTCAATGCCCATTGTGGTATATCAAAGAAAGGACATGGTGACATCAAATGTTAGCACATTAGTGCCAAATGCTTCAATGCAAGCATTATTGACAATTGAGTAGGATGAGACACAAGTCTATATAGGTCAGGAAGGCAATCCCACACCTAACTCATAGATACAAGGTGAAGAAGACCAAATAGAGAAGGAGAAGGATAGGAATGAAGAGTTAGTTTTAACTATGAAACTAGAGGAAGAAATAGCAATTCAGATGTTGGTTAGCCTATCAATCTATGCATCTCCTATTCCTAGTAAAACACTTCATAGGCCAAGTGTAGATGCTACACCATTGTAGTCATCATGGCCTAGTCCTGATACATCTAAGGTTGGAGAAGGCACATCTTATGGAGATGTCAACTTAGATGAGGTGATCGAACTTCCAAAGTTTGATCTAGAAACTATCACCATATAGGACATAAGCATATTGCAAGAAGCTCTAGCAAGGAAAAGAACCAAGAGTTACTCAGAAGGGAGCACAAGCAAAGACAAGTGCTATATGACATCAAAGACATATTTCTTGATGCATTTAGCCTCCCAGCACCTAATAAAGACAAACCTATTATTGAACAACTAGTGAATATAGTGGATAAAATTAGTAATGCAAACCTGGACACAAACACTAAATTTTTAGAATGGTCTAAGAAGAGATTTCAAACAAAGGTTGATGAAAATATTTCTAGTGTCATTGCACTAAGACAGGTTGACTTATTAACCAAGATGGAAGATGTAAATAAGGTGTTAGAGAATATATTTTCTCTATACATAAAGCTTTGTGATGTGAAGTAATTCACACAAGAAGCATAGAGGGCTATTGACTAGCTATAGGGAGACTTAAAGACAATAGGTAATATTCTTAAGTTATCTCTTGGTCATATTCAAACTCATTTTCAAAGATTTTTATCTACTCAAGGTTAGCTAGCTGCATTACAAGCATAAGATGCAAATACTAGGGCTACCTTGATAAATATTCAAGCCATGTTGACCCCACACATGGAGGTGTTGCACAAGGAACTAGCCTTTGTAGAAACATTGATGAAGAGAGATTCCCATCTTTCTACTCATGAGGGCCTAGTAGACCTTGCTATCAAGCTAGATGTTCAAATTCAATCTCTAGAGGTAGTGTGTAACAATTAGGATGCAACACTCAAAATTATACTAGAGGTCCATCAAATATTTTTGGACAAGCACACTATTTGTGTACCACCATGACATAAGTGTCAAAAAAGGGGCATATTGTGTAATAAGGGGGATATTGAAGAAAAGAAGAGGTTACTCAAAGGGTGAGAATATGCAAAAATAGACTGAGCCAGCTATTGAAGCAAATTTATTTAATAGGAGTATCAAATTCAGATATAGCACAGAATAATCAACTCAAGGGGAGTTATGACATTTTGAGGTATGACTAATAAGTCATTAGTTTTGCAAAATTTTAATATTTTGAAATTTTGTATGTGAGTCAAGTAAAGATTATAGATTATCTAAGTTATTCTCAAGTTGAGGTTATATATGTATGGCAAAGTGTTTTTTCCACTCATGTCAAAGGGGATATTGTTGATCTCATTTTGGTTTTGACGTTTGAGTGACAATATACTTAAGTCATTACTTAATGGTACTTAGTGCATGTTGAGTGAGTAGTGTATGTTGAGCATAAGTTGTTAGATAATGCATGTCAAGCAAAATATATAGTATGGGTCGAGCACCAATATGTGTCAATTAGAAAGTTAGCACCGAGTCACTCTAGTGATGAGCAAGTTAATACATGTCGATTGATTCAGATGTTGACTGAATAGTGGATGTCGATTCATTCAAAGGCCATGTTATAGCATTGAAGATATAGTGGATGTTGAGCATCAGAGGCTTCAAGTGTTGAGTAAATAGTTTTGGACATAGTTGTTTGTAATGGCACAAACTCCTATGTAAACCATTTTTGGCCTAACTTAAGGATTTTTTGTGATTCTAGATGATAAGAATGAATCTATATTGAGAATCCCTATGCAGTACCTACAACTAATCAAATTAAGGGATGAATTAAGTGGAAAAATGGGTGAATCACAATCATTGATTCCTACCTAACCTTAGGTCACCTAGGTCTTCTTAAGGAGGATAAACCCTAAAGAGTTTAAGGAGTGAAGAGAGAACTTTGCATGCACAGACAAAGCATTGATGGTGACTAAGGAGTTTTGATTGAGTTATGAATTATGAAATCAATTAGAGAGAATAGAGGAAAGTAGAGAGAGGACAAAAGTGATACTTCTAATTAGAGAGGATCAAGTATACATCTAGAAAGAGGTGCTCTAATATCTAGTAGAGAGGTGGTAACTGAAGGATCAAGGCTAAGACATTCTAATAGGTGAATTAGTAAAATTTCTTAACTAAGTAGTCTTAGTAAGCTTTTGTAAATCCTTTAACAGGGTGTTTACTTCATTGTAAGTTGAATTCCTTTAACCAGGCACACTTCTAATAGGGTATTGAAATCCTTTAACAAGGTAACATCTAACAATATTTTTAAGCCTTTAACAGGGCAGACCTTTCATAGGGTATAATAGTTTATGATCAAACATTGTAAGCTTCATTGGATATACTTTACAACTGTAGTAGTGAAGATTTGTGGGTGTCATCCCCAACCTAGTTTTACCTTCTCATTAGAGGGTTTTTGGGTAACCAAATATCTTGTGTCATATTTGTCGATTTTTTATTTGTGTTTATGCTATGGATGAATATGCTTAGTTTGGTATTTCAATTGACATGCAAATTTTGAGATGGATGTGTGGTGAATGTTTTAATGGATAAAGTTTTGAATATTGATTTACCCCCCCCCCCCCCCCCCCCCCGAGTTTACTTTCCCTATTATATTTCCAACACTCAAGGTCAAATTGGGTGCCACTAAAGATAGAAAACCAAAGAGCAGACCAATCGCCTTAGAGTGGATCGATGGATTCAATCCAAAATGTTGTATGTTTGACTACTATAATCAATGGAGAGATAGTTGGTCAAAAAAATTTCTACTTAAATGGATCCTACTTTTCCTTTTTTCCTAATTAGCCCATAATAATAGTACTAACAATGGGTATGCACTGTCGTATGTGTTGGAATTATAATAGGAAAGGTAAACTTCTGAGGGGGGGTGAATCAGCAGTTTAAACTTGGACCCATAAAACTTTCACCACCACATCCATCTCATACATTCAATGTATAAACTAAAATAACTTGTAAAGCATGTACATCTAAAACATGTAAGAAAGTAAACATTCACACACAAATACAACACTAGATATGATTACCCAGAAACCCTCCAAGTGAGAAGGTAAAATTGGGGTGGGGATGAAACCCATAAATCTTCACTACTACAGTAATGAAGTGTATCCCATGAAAGTTACAATGTTTTAACCATGAAGCATGATCTACCATGTGAAAGGTCTACCCTATTAAAGGCTTACAAAGACTGTTAGGTCTCACCTTGTTAGAGGATTTCAACACCCTATTAGAAGTGTGCCTTGCTAAAGGACTTTAACTTACAACTAAGTAAGCACCCTGTTAAAGGATTTCAATATAGCCTATTAGGACTACTCTATTAAGAGATTTTGACTGAAATCACCTATTAAAATGTCTCAGCATTGATCTTGTGGTTAGCACTTGATTGCTTGATAACAGGTCACCTCTAAACTAATGTCTTCTTGATCTTTCTTGACCAGATATCTCTTTGTTGTATGTTATCTTCTTTCCTTTGTTCTGCTCTAACTAATTCTATAATGTAGTCTCACTTCATAACTCCTTAGCCACCATGAATGCTTTGTTTACGCATGCAAACTACTCTCTTTGCTCCTCCAACATTCATAGAAGACTTAGGGTTTGTCCTTTTTAAGAAGACTTTGGTGACTTAGGGTTAGGTATGAATCTATGGCTGAGATTCATCCATTTTTTTGCTTAATCCTTTCCATTTTCTAATTGGTTGCATGTAATTGCATTGGGAATCCAACTTAATATTTGTTCTTATCTCCAAAATATTGCAATTCATCCTTAAATCATCTCAAAAATGGTTTACATAGTTGTTTGTGCCATTACAAACAATTATGTCAAAACTACCTTACTTGACACCTAAGTCTTTAATGCTTAGCATACACTAACCTTTCTATTTTGATTCGACATATGTATCACTCGGCATCCACTATTTACTTGGTTCCTATGTCGCTTGACATACACTATCTTCTCGGTAATTGAGTGACTCAACACTCACTATGGACTTGGCATGCTCTATAATATACATGTTGTGCTCGATGTGTACTAGTAAATAACTTAAGTGTGCTGACACTCACTTGCCAAAACCAATATGAGATCAATAGTATGTATATTATTCTTTAGTAAACTTAGAAAGGGGAACAAGTATATTATCAAACATATTTTTCCCTACCCTAAATAGAAATAATGCCAATAGAACCTTGGAAAGATAGTTCTTCAGTTAATATGGAATTTGTTAATGAATTCATAAAACTATCTACTTTACCCTAGCAATGGCTAGGGAAAACAACCACAAGGCAAGCAAGAGTCCATTCAATTTTTGTATTGGCTAACATCTACTTTAAGAAAAATCCTTTATTAAAATACATATTTTCATATTCCCTCAAACAATCTGAGACAAATACAAATTTTATTGCCTAAGTATTCCCATCCAAAACTTAGATAGAAATTTGGTATTACCCACATATTTGGGTAATCTAGGACCTCATAAGACTGCAAGACCTCTACACAGTGGTCAATAATTTTATATACAAAGTAAGAAACCTTAAACAATAATCAGTAGGATTATCAAGCCAAGGCAAGATTGGATTTTTGTAATAGTATCTGATTATGAAAATTGAATAAAAATACCAGAGATGCAAATTGGTTTTTAGCTTCTTACAATAATACAATAGTTAAAATCAGCTCTCACCAATGTCTTAAATTCCAAATTTAGCATTGGGATCTTGCCTAGAATGATGATTTTTAAATTCACTAAACTTGTCGAGACCTAAGAAAAAATGTGTGAATTCTAGGATTTTTGCATAGAAAAATGGTATTTAATTCCCAATAGCAGACAGAAAGTAATGCCTTCCATCAACAATATGGTCATTCTATAGTAGAAAACTTCTAATTTGTTAGTTTCTATATGATACAAGAATCATTTCAAAAGCCAATAGTTCTCTCTAAAATAATGAGTAGAGGTTGTATCAAAACTAGAAAGGAAAAATTTTAGAGGAGTATTATTAATAAGTCAACTTATCCAGACATGTTGATTTCCCTACAAGTTGATCCTAGCTAGTTCCATTTCCATCCTAACCAATCTTTAGCTTCCCATTAGACTGGTAGTTATAGAAATCCTCTTCTGACCCATTTTTGACAACATTTGCTAGAGGAATGAAGTAATCCAATGAAATCCCAAGAACATTGAAAGACACATCATCAGTCATCCATGTTTCTTCCATTCAGGTTTTGGTGTGGTCCATTGCAATCTCTCCAAATTTGAAGAGGGTAACAATAGATTGACCTAAGTGAGCAATCATGACACCATCTGCTACTTTGTAATCATTAATGGTTGTTTCTATGGTAGTTTCCCAATAAACAGTGTGTATCCCAATAGCTTGAATTTGATTAAGTTGAGAGTCCTTGATATATACAAGAAGACATGTTTTTTGACTAAAATATCCAAAAAGCACATGCCTGATAATTTCTATAAGACTATCACTTCTATCTTGTAGAACTGATGGATCAATAGAAAGCTTCAAGGTAAAGCAATCTTCATCTCCAAATGATTTTTCTCCTATAGAAAGAGCATTTATGAACATGATTGTTGTCATTCTAGGATCTAAACCCTGAGAAGAGAGAATTGAAAGGGCATGAGAGAATGCATTGTTATTAACTAGATCACATGTAAGCAATTAAATGAAATTTGATGCAGCAACTAACTTGTGTCAGTCTATATTTATACATGTCCCTCTACCTTCCCCATTAGAAATATATCCTAACAATCCTATAACTATGCAACTCTGTGTTTAAACACTACCTCACCAAAATTTCATACTAATACCTTATGAACACTAGTGAAGGCAATAAATTTGCTCTTCAAAATGAGAATCTATATTGTACTTGCCTACTTATGGAACACCAAACTAAGACTATTTTTGACATGCTCCATAAAAAATTGTAAAAAATATTATATAACTTAGCCAACCTAATCATGCAAATAGTGATTTTCAAAATTATTTTAATAGACCATTATTTGGGTTTAAATGTACTCTGCATACAGACACATTAAAATGAGAAATCTATTGAACCATGACTTGTTATTGGGTCCACCTCAGTATAAGCTGTAATAAAACAAATAGCTTTTGAGAATTTCTACGTACGGGCCATGTCTGATAATGGTCAAAATAAAAGTAGAGTGAAAGATGTTGAATCAATTGAATGAAATACCTGAAGAGCATGACAAAGGGGCTCAGCAGGACCCTTCGTAGCATGTGAACCTAGCCATGGTGTATGATGCCAGACAATCTTTCCATTGCTTCCAACATGCACTTTAATTTCACCCAAAACTAACTCCATCGACCACATATCTGACATGATTTGCCACAAAACATAGCACCCATTTTCCATAGCCTTGATGCTTTGAGAAAATTTTACAACTATTTCAGATTCTATAGATACCATTTTGACTCATACTACCATATATGAACTCTTAATTGAGTTCAAAAATTTTATATAGCCCATTGCTACCATGTATTGCTACACAATGTACTATGGTGATGATGCTTCCTACCCAAATGTACCAATCAAAGTACATTAGTATAAAAGAACATTCATTTCTGCCTAAACATAGATCAATATATGTCAGAATCAACAACTAGTAACTATTAATTCTCTACAAGTTGACTTAAGAAAAATCCCCAGCTTAATCTGCACCTAATGTTTTCCCCTCTAACCTTATCAAACATTTTGCTGATCACACACTTTCTAGATTCTAGGTATCTAAACTTTTGATTTCATTAGTGATCACACGATCTATACTATGTTGAGAATGAATTCAGACTGCTTCCTTTTTTTATTGATAGGAATCCCATCTATTCAATGCAGACTTGTGTCTAACACTATTTATGTTTTTCTTGGTAATGTGAGGAGAATCTATAGGCATAAGTCCTTAATTGAACATTTATTTTGAATTTTCATCTCAATATGAAATAATATTTTCAATTGTCTAAAGAAATGATCATAAAGTATATGTGATGACAAGTTTGTGTTGATTCTCTAAAGTGTCATGAATGTAATTTTTTTTCTCTTTTGCAAGTGAGATTTCATTAAGCATTTATTGAATTTTTGTCATATTTTAAATATGATTGTTGTTGTTTTAGTGTTTTTATATGTTTTCTTTCCTCAATAAGCTAACTTGGTATGGTATTCATATTGATTTTGATAACTTGTTGGGTTTGAAATGATTATTGGATTAGGAACTAAAATTGTAGATTGGAAATATCTAGTTGATATTTTATTTGTTTTTGGAAAATAGATGATTGGGTTTGATCCACTATTGATATTGTTGAACACTTTCTATATAGTGATAAGCATCTAAACTATGATATATTTCTTGATTGCCACTTTCTTTTTTATTCTAATCATTACCTATTCTCAATGACCAAAATGTTAATATGTCTTATTGAGTTTTTTTTCCATGGTGATTTTAATATGAGAATAAGTTGTAGCTATAAGTTATTAGTTGAGCAGATGAAATAATAGTTGATGTTGTAAAGTTATTATTAAAATCTTGCTGAAAAATCTCTAGGGTTTCCAAAATCATGTTGTATATTGTATTTTGAATTAGTTTATACAGTTACTCAATTTTCTTTTAAATTGCTTTCTATGAGAAATAAATTATTTTTAGTTCATTTATTACTTTATTTTCATTGCTTTTTTGCATTCTTTTTTTTTTTTTTGGTTCATTGAGTTTGAAGAATCAATAAAGCTACATCTTTATCTAGTAAAATATGCCCCTTTAGGTTACAAAAATTCTTCTTAATACACAATTTGTTGTTGGTTCCATCTGAAAGCTTGCAGAGGAGAATTTAAAGCAGTTCCAAGAGAAGAATTTTCCAGCCTTTCTCATATCTTTCCCATTAAGCTAGAAAATAATTATTAACCCATGGATAGTTGTAAACTTGTAGGTTTGATTTTCAAGAATATTCTAGATGTGAAGGAGCCACATAGAAATGCTATATTTATACAGGGATGGATTCCCCTAAACGGGAGTGTTATAAGCCAGATCAAAGGCTACTTATTGTAAACCCTTTCTTTACCTATTTCAAAAGTGTGATCTACATCTCCATAGATTATTGTAAAAATTGTTGGTATTGAACTACCGCAAGGTCACTAGCCAAAGCTCATCAAAGCTCTATTTCTTAACATGGGTAACCCACAAATAGAATTGCCTCCTCATCTCAAGCAGGTTATTTTGGAAACTCTAGGTTATGTTTGTGAGGAGGTTGTTGCAAATGTTTTTATTGAGGATCAGGTGAATTCTATCATTATAGCTATTATTTAGGGAATGAATTCACCTTATGTTAATAGTGATATTAGGTATGTTGCTGCTACTACAACATTCTCCAATGGTTTTTACTTTTCTAAGACAAATATTGATAATGAAGTAGACAAGAATTATGTAATGGAGGTAGTAAGTGAAGTAACTTTATCTCATGAACGGAGCATTCAACAAGCACATTTGAATGCTTAATGCAAATATCTTCAACATATTATGATAAGATATCTTCATATATGCAACATATATTTTCCATTATAATAAATGTTGTCAGAACAGATGAAGAACCCATTTCTCTCTGAGAAATTGAGTTTTGGAGTTATATTTGTGATAAGGAAATTGATATCACACATAATATGGAAGGAATTTAAGTGGAGATTATAATTTTCACTATTTTTATTTCATCAAGAAGACACTTCCAACACTTGTGCCAATGTTATTAGAGACACTCTTGAAATACAAAGATGACCAAGATCAGGATGAAGGGGCTTGGAACCTATCCATGGATGGAGGAACTTGTCTAAGACTTGTTGCAAAAACTTTTGAATATTATATTGTTCCCCTTGTTATACAAAATAGCTAGCTCTAAAATCTGAAAATGCCAAAAACCAGTTGATTTTGAGATGTGAAAATGCCACGAAATAAAATATAGACAAAAGAAAAACTATTTTTCCACTTTTTTTTATAGGAAATCAGCTTCTTTGGAGCTTTGGATGGTGACTTCTCTTCTTGTTGATGCATTGGCTCTTACTAGAGAGGTAAGACATTAAGAAAATTAACCATGTCACACAACATGTTGTTGAATATATAAATCATTTAGGTGTGGGTCATTGGTACAAAAACAATAATATATGGCTAAATAAACTACTAGAAATTGTAGATATATGACTATTTTTATCACGTGACCATTAGTAGTTTATTGCCAGACATTTATCTCATGACCAAATTCATGACTAAACAATTTTAGTCATTTATTTGGTAGTTCATTTAATCATTTATTTGGTAGTTGATTTGGTGGTGTATTTGATAATTTATTTGGTAGTTTATTTGATAGTTCATTTAATCATTTATTGGGTATTTTTTGGTGGTTTATTTAGTAATAAATTTGGTAGTTTATTTAATTATTGATTTAGTAGTTTATTTAGAAGTTTATTTTTTAGTTTATTTGATTGTTTATTTAATCATTTATTTAGTTGCATGAGGGCACGATGGAATTGAACCACCATCCTCCTACTTATAAATTAGGTGCTCTTCCATTAAGCTAATAGCCTTTTAAAAAAATCATACTATATCTGCTAATAATTATTATTAAACATAGATTCAAATTTTGCCATATATAGTTCAAGAATTAGAAAATTCTAAGCGAATTATGACTATTAATACTTTAATCTCAATGATCATATATATAAACAAATCAAATCTTTGAAATTATAAAGAAATTATTGATGTGCGAACATTTGTCATATCAATATATTATATTAATAACATGCCTAATTTAAAAAAAAATTAAAAAAACACAAATCATTTTGTAAACATTTCTAAAAAATAAAAGCATAAATAATTTTGTATATATTTCTTACTAATTGAATTGTCTCACAAAGAAGGAAAGAAAAGGTAAACTAATTTGTTATTTCTTCATTCTATTTTTTCAAGTAAAAGCTAACCATAAAAAAATCAAAACACAAATCATTTTGTAAGAATTTCATTCCAATTGAAGTGTCTCACAAAGAAAGAAAGAAAGAGTAAACCATATTATTCAATATGTCATTTTAACTTAAGTAATTAATTTTTTCATTAAAAAATAAAAAGTTTACTTTTTCCTCAACTCACACATAAAAAATCACATTAAATTAGAATTTTATTATTTTGTACTATGCATTAAATCTAAACAAAATTATAATTAGCATATAAAAATTTACATAAAAGTTCAATTTCGCATCATCATTATAAGTGAATATGTTTCTTAATGTGTTCTTTGATTTCCAGTTTTGATTAAGTAATACAATAACTGATGGTAATATGTTTTCTCCAGGCTTCATGGTACATACATTTAAACTAGCTTAAAGAATGCAGTGAACTTCTTCAAAATGCTCAAAATACCTTGGAAGAAAATGTCGAATCTCTCTATGTCATTGAAGAAAATCATGAAATCTCAAAACTCTTGAGAAAAGATTGATACAAGTATGAGGATATCTTTTAATCATTATTTTGTAACTTATGTCAAACCTACTACTTGTTGGTAAGACAATTGCTTAGTTGATTTGAGTATTATCATTTGATTGATTGATGAAGAGGATTTGATCAAATGAGATAGCAAGATTGCCTAGAGGAAAGGTTGAGTTATGGTATGAAAAAGGAGTACAAAGATCAGTTGAGATAGTGATGATATAGTGTATTGTTTATCTACTTAAGGCTGTAAAGGTTGGATATACTAATTAAGTATAGAAGAACAAGTAAGAAGAATTGTGTCTGCCAAGCTTGATTGAGTGCATAGTAGGTACTGAGCAAAGTGAAGATTCAGTGTATGTTGAGTGAACATAGTGTAAGTTGAGTAAAGTTTAGTTGGTACTGAGTATCAGTAAACTTTACTATTTGCTAATTTAACTAGTCTTGACCGAGTGGAAGAATGGTATGGAAGCTTAGTGATAGCATATTGATGTTGAGTGCTAGTATTCATGTTAAATTGTGGATTTGATGAATCTGAGCTAACTATTTTGTTTTCTTGAATTAATTGGAGCATGTGGAAGATAACTATGATGAGCTAGTGGCACAGAATTCAAGGTAAACCATTTTGTGGAAAATTCAAGGAAGAATGAGGAAGAAGTTTCTACAGGAACTAAATAGAAAAGTGGGTACATTCATTGTATCCTACCTAACCCTAAAATGGATGATTATGGTTAAATAGAAAAAGATCTTAAATCTTTATTTATAGAGAGAGTTGGTCAGAAGCAAAGGTTTTCATGTGTGAGAACCTAAGGAAGACAAGGAGTCTAGGGTATTGCTTCATTCAATGGCCAGATAGAAGAAATTACAATTGGCATGCAAAGCAAGAAGGCTTAAGAGTATGAATGCTTGAAGGTTGAACAAGCTATTAGAGCTGAGGTTTGTGAAAGCCAAGTAGAATGGAGGATTGAAACAAAGATCTATAATCTCCAAGTGAGTTGTAATTTGTTATCAGATCAAGCCTTACTATTACTTTTTAATCATTGTATCAATTGAGAATAATTCCTCTAGATTAAGGTTGACCTAAAAATTATTAGTAAATCCTTTAACCAAGTGACATTCCAAGTGAATGATCTAAAGTCCTCTAACAAGGCTCACTCCTAATAGGGTGATTGAAATCCTCTAACCAAGTCACATTTAATAATATGTATTGTAACCTTTAACAGGGTTGGCCTTTCACAGGGCATCACTTTAGAAGAGTGAGAATTAGTAGCATGTTATGCATGGTTTTTCCCAAATTGGGTTTCCACGTAAAATCCTTATGTCAAATGTGTTATTGAATCTTTTATGTTTTATGTTTACATTTCTACAAAGTTGTTTTGACCTAGGATAGTAACCTACAAAGTTTAAGTGTTGTATGATCTAATGGATGCATGCATAATAAAGTTTTATGGATATGGGTCTACTAAGCATTGGTAAGTTTTATTTGTACATCTAGACCTTGGATAACTAATTCAACCCACACAACCCCCCCCCCCCCCCCACCAAAAAAGTTATTCTAAAGAATTCCAACAAAAACAATAGCATACCAAGTTTAGTTATATGCTAAGATGTAGCAGTTTGTCAATAGTTGCCCTATCAACTAGACAATTATTTCCACCCTTTGAAGACCTCTACAGCAGATTGGAAAAAAGTGATGCACATCATATTATATTCACAAACAACTTTTCCAAATGCATAGTGTTCATTAGTACTTTTAATCCCAACACATAATTTTCATTTCCTACCCAAAATATTCAAAGATAGTAGATTACAAAGAAGGCTACAAATCTCTAGCTAAAGGACATGGAGAGGCATCACCACATGCAAAATATTGGAAGATTTTATTTCCAAATGGAAGCAACATGTAATTCAAAATACTATACAAATTAATAATTATTTGTAAGGTTTCTCAATAGTTCTTCAAGATATTCTTTGATTTTGTTACAAGAAGTGTAATCTTAATTTTCTATGGGGGCCATTTTACTTCTATTTTTTTCCAAAAAAGTTCTAGTAGCACCCTCAATAATAAGATACATTCTATTTGACCATTAATATTAAGTGGTTATATTTTACCCCTATAAATTAAATTTGGCTGAACAGATATAATAGACCTTCATTTTAAATATAGAGGTATCAACATAGTCTTAGGCTCTCATATCAAGTAGATAAAAAAACTATGAGTGATATCAAACCTTACAACCTATTGATCATCATTTTCTTGACTTATTTATAACATCAAGCACTCTAAATCCAACTCTTAGTGAGCAGTGATCTTTTAAACATAGCACTTTCTAAAGTCTTCATGTTCTAAGATTACAACCATGAACTATTTCATTGTTAAAGATACTATAGAAAGGTTGTTACCTAATTTTTAATATTCCTAGTTGATGCCTGATTTTTTTCTAAAGACCAAGCTATACCTTAGTTGGAATCAATTTGTAGAATTTAAACAAGTGACAATAGCAATAGTGATCAATAACTGATAGATCGTCTAAATAGAAGCAACATCTAAATACAAGATAAAAATTTTGAAATTAGAGTATTTAAGTAAAAATAATTTATGAGAATGATATTTCAACACATCTCTAAGAGTTTTCAAATTTTAAACCACAACCATAAGAATATTACAAAGAAATCATACCTAAAATGATAGAGGAAATGATACATTTGATAGATATTGGAAATAGTTTAAACTTTAGAAGAAGCTTGACTATTGAGTTGATTTATAACAGATTTAAGTTGTGAGTTAAAAAGTGAAGTACCTTGTTGAACTTCCACAACACAATCTCAATTGTGAGACCTAGTGGCCTTCACTCTTGGAGCACACCCCAATGGACCTCTTGATTTTATTAGAAATCTTATTCTTCCCAACAAATATATTCATTGCATAAAAATTGTAACAACTACCATTTAATCAAAGATTTCAAACATACCCATTAAATCAATTATGAAAACATGTAAATAATAAGAAATGAGAAAATATAATTTTAGATGTTTCTGGTGTTTTTAGAAAATTTGGTCACACAACACATTTCAAATTTTGATTTGTTTATAATGTTTATATCATTAAGTTAAAAAAATAGGAAGGATCAAAGAAAAATCCAAATAGGAAGGGTCATTTTGAAAAATCTAAATATGATTTTTTAATTTTTCTATCCCAACCTATAGTCTAAACTCTAGTTTTTTTGTTGTTTCATCTGAGCTGCAATCTAAGTCTCATCCAATATAGTTCTTCATGTTACAAGCACAAGGAAGCTAGAAACTTGTGATGCTAGGAAGTGAAAGTTTCTTAAACTCACATGAGACTTTGTCTTTGATAAGGTGCAAGGTAAGGCATAGGGGATTGCAATTTTCATTCAGCGTCCAAGGAGGTTGAGAAGTGGAGGGTAGACCTTCAACATATTATTGATACAATTATTGGAGACAAAAGATCTTAGAATTATAAACTGTTAATGATTCAGAGATTCCATGATTGCATCTTCCAACACAAATAGTAAAGCATATCTACCAAGAATAGTGATTGATAAATTTAAGAATGAGTAGTGACTATTTGACTCTAAGGAAACCAACATATCAACTTTCAAAAGGTGTAGGTTAGTCTGATTTGTAAGTCTCTAATGTAAGCTCGTAGTCCAACCTCTAGATCTATGCACAAGTAGGATCAATATAATGGACATAAATATTATAGTAAATTCCATTCCTTCAAATTCATAGATATTTTAAGCTATTTTTTTATCCTATACTTGTGAAAAAGACATTATTATGAAGTGTTGGCAAAGAAAGTTTGATGTTACATATCTAGAATCTTTCTATGGTATTAGAGCTAAAAATCCTACTAGCTATAGGTTTATTTGATGAGTGAAAAAAGAGAATAGGTACCAACATGGGTAATAATCATGAGGAAGTAAAGGCTTTGTTTAGGAGATTTGAGAAGTTGCATCTCGGTATGACCAAGAAATTAAAGGAAGTGGTCCAATTGTTGAAGGGAATCCACTAAAATCCTAGTGGTAATAAGTCTAAAAATATATAAGTGAAGGAAGAAAAATTCTCAGTCAAGACATTTAGATCTATGTTTTTTACTAACATAGAAGTTGGTGAGGACCAATTAGGTTAAATTAATAAAATGAATTGCCTTCTTGTTGAATGTCATGCCCTAAGTAAAGCTATTAAAAATGACATGAGTTTTACCAGATAGTTTGGACTAAGATCAAAAGGAGTGCATAGGAGTAAAGGGTATGAGAGGAAGGATATTGAGTATTGTTTGGGGAAAATTACAATGCCCAACTTTGATGGAACAAGTAGCACCACAACCAGATCATGGTTAAAAAAACTTGACACTTACCACTCATTAAATCCAATGATGTAGTTAGAGGCCATCAAATTCACAACCTTATATTTGGAATGAATATCTCATGAATAATGTAACCATTGGCTAGCAACTTAGGGATGTGACTCAATTTTAACAACAGAGAAATTCTATCAATGATTGATTCAGAGATTTTATAAGATAGACCCAGATATACATTTTAGGAATGTAGACCAATTTAAGAAAAGAGCATGGTAGAAGACTTTGTAGCTGAGTTTGAAATATCATTGTAATGGAGTCTAATGTGACAAAAAAAAAGGTTGAGAGTGCTCTTTGTTAAAGGCTTAGTTGAGCTTTGAACTTGGCAAGATACAAATTCTATAGTAAGATGAAAACTCCACCTAGATAGACCAAAAATTATTTTTCAAATAATCTCAATACCCCCAAGGATGCCTATAGAAAAGAAAAGAAAATGGACATAACTAGGAAATAATTAAGGAGAAGGAAGTTGTATTTCACATGCAAGGAACCGTGGCAGCCAAGACATCATTTCTTGGAAATAGGATAGGTACATTATATTGAATTTATCTCTGATGAAGATCCTGAAGGTGATGAGGTTGGTTCTAAAAATGAAGTCAAAAATGTTGAAGAATCTACAAGAGGCACTCTTGTTGCCCTCATGTAATGTCCCCTCTCTTAGGTGGGGATTAAAAATAAATAACACTAATGAAATTGAAATAATAATTAGTATTAGTATTGTAATACAATAAAAAAAATCATGATTATAATCAAATGATAAAATTAATTTAAAATAAATATAATATAAAAGAATAAACCATGATATACTATAGTCTACAATATAAGAGAAAAACACTATCAAGCAAAGTTGTCAATTACCTCTACCGTTGAAAAGTAAAAGTCAGTACATATCATTTGTGACTTGTCCATCCCAAACTATATTCTAATAATATGTTTTTTTACAAGAACTAAAATTTTGAATACAAATTAATCAATGCATCTTACTATAAAGTATTGTATAATATCAAGTAAACCAATTGTCTACTCTTTTTATATAGATTATTGGAAGAGTGCAACTCATAATCCATTGATTATAAAAAGATAAATTTAATGACAATTATTATGACAATTATTATGACAACTAAAATTTCAAATATTTGAAATGAACTAACAATATTGTATCTAAGACTAACCTAACTCTTACAAATAATAGTAGGTGAAGATAGCTTGAGGAGAGGGTGAGATTGTATTTTAATTTAAAACAAAAACCAAAATTAATGTATCGCTAAATAAGATATATTTTTAATCAGCTTTGTCTTAACTCTGTAAACTGGAACAACTCTAAATTCAAATCACAATTTGAACCAATAAGACAAAACATAATTGTCACATATGGTTACAATAGCAAGTGGACTGAATTCTTGTTGGCCATGTTCCATTGATGATACACCTAGAAAAAAAGACACCCTAGTAGAATCCCAAATTTTATTTTTGCTAGTATAAAACCTCCCTATGTGCTCACTGACTTTACTTACTTTTGGACATGTAAAGCATGTTTCTAAGTACTAAAACCTCTTCTCTTTTTGGGCTACTCAAAGGAAATAGTTGGATGCGAAGAACTAGAGCTGGGCATAAATAACTGAGGGGTGTTAATTCATCCTATCACCATGTACTTTTTTTCGTTATTGTTCGTGTGAGAGGAGCTACAAATTTAGACATTGTAGTGTTAGTTTTCAGATTGCTTTGTTTAACTTCATAAATAATCTATAACCACACTCATGAGTTTATCTCTATTCAATCTATAAGGTGGAAATTCAATGAGGGGATCACCTTGTCATCAAAGTTGTAGAAAGCCCCTGCAATTTTGTTGGTACTCTAATACTTTCTCGAGTCAATCACTTAATTTGTATTTGTTCAAAACAACCATTCATAGATATCAAATGTATGTATTGAATATTCAAACTGCTTTATTCCCTCAAAAGAACAACACTTGGCCAATATTTAATATATGTAGTACATCATCAAAAAAAAAGATAAGAGGCAAAGAAACAACATGGGAATGTATGTTGAAAATAACCATTCATCATTTCAATGAATTAATTTTGATATTTGATTTTCTCATGACTTGATACTTGATTTCTTTATATCAGTTTCGGCTCAAAAGGCCATACAATTTTATTTTTTTCAATCAATTTCCAATGCTTGTGAAACTTGATGCAGTTAAATTCATATATGTTTCTAATACTTCAGCATAAAAATTTGTAAGTTTGGTGATACATTACTAGCTAAGTGTTGACTAACACTTATTAGTCCCACCTATTTATAGGCGAGACTATTGTTTTCACCTCAAATATGAGGATTTGTTTGCCTCAAAAATTTTGGTGTCCTCAAAAATATTTTACACAAATCCTAATGTCTGCTCGTGTCTGCGGGAAAATGAAGATTATTTTTTTCCTAAAAATGTGAAAAACTAAAATTCTCATTGGCCAACACAATTTCTCCCAGTTGAAAAAGGAATTTTCCATTTATAAAATTGAAGGAAAAAAATGTAGGAATCATCCGTGCATATAAATTAAAATTTTGAATGAAGCATGACAATAAATGATTTAATCAACTGCTACATTCATCAATTTCTATCTGGGCATTGGGGATCGTGTTGATGCAAATGTTAAACCAAAACTATAAAAATTATAAGAATTTTCCATTTATAAAATTGAAGGAAAAAAATGTAGGAATCATCCGTGCATATAAATTAAAATTTTGAATGAAGCACGACAATAAATGATTTAATCAACTGCTACATTCATCAATTTCTATCTGGGCATTGGGGATCGTGTTGATGCAAATGTTAAACCAAAACTATAAAAATTATAAAGTTTGTACTGCGCAATTATCATCATTTCTGGTACACAAACAATGATAAACACATTTGCTAAGATATGTAAAATATATATTTTATTTAATTTTTTAAGTAATTTTATATTATATTTTAATTTTCAATTAAATAATATTTTAGAATTAATTTAGAAATGAATTTTTAATTTATATAAAAATTATTAAATTTAAATAAAATAATAATAATTAAATGAAAATATTAAATAAATATATGTGTTTCAATTAGAAAATTAAATATATTTGTTTTATAATTTTTTATTTTAAATAATTATCAAAAAAAATTACTTTAATTATTTTCAAAAATTAATATTTTTAAATAATTTTAATAATTATTTTATGTTAAAATCATCAAATTTGAAGAAAGATAATAAAAATTAATTTAAATATTTTATTAAAATTGATTTCAATTTTCAAATGCAAGAATACTTTCTTTGCTTAGTATTTTAGTTTGAAATCTTTTCTTTCAATTAAATTATAAATTTGATAATAATATAGATAGTTATAATTACATTAATAATTATATTTTTATATTACACTTTTAAAAATTTAATATAATCTTCAACATATATTATAATTTAATAATTTTGATAATCTTCAATAATGAATATTAAAAATAAAAGAATATAATCTTCAATAAGTCCTATTAAAAATAAAAGAATAACAAGAGAGAGGGTGATTTTGTACCATGATATAAGATCATTCCAATATAAGATAGAGAAAAATCTAAAATATATACTTTAAACATATATGTATATATTCCATCTTCTATATGTACTTTTAATGTTAAATTTTAATAATAGAAGTAAGATAACATAATACTCAACCTTTATCTTTCATACTCCTATAATAAATCTCTTCATATTAAACAAATATTTGTAATAATATAAAGAACTTTATAATATTCTAAAGTTAATTCTTCCCTTTAGATTACTCTTTTATGATTGTATATATAAATATAAATATTAAATACCAACTAATATTGCTTTTAAGTATAATCACTTATGGCTGACACCACTAATCATTAAAATGACATGATTATGTACCTTATTTATTATGTTATTATAAACATACAAAATGGTCCATACCTTCCATTGGAATCCCTAAAATAAAACATATAGGAATGTTAATCGTACATCATGAAAATAGAACTCATTTGTTTCTTGGAAAGTGCATCTACATATTAGGTGTTAATATTCATAACTATAGTCCTATATAATCTGCCTACTCATAAGACTATTCTAATTTCCAGTGACCATAATATTTAATATTTCTTTCTTTGGTAACATCAATATTATGAAGTGCATTCATAGTCATCCCAAAGACTAATTCATATTCCACCATTGGTCATCAACTATCTTAGGAAACATGCATGGTTTGAGTGGTATCCTTCATTCTCGATAGGATAATAGAAATTTATTTGAATAAATTTTAAGCATACTCATGCATGTAGTGATAACATGTCAATACTTTATAGAGATCAAACATTATTCAGTTATCCAGATCTCAGAGAGATTCGTCCTGCTCTGATACCATGTTGATTTTCAGAGGAACATTGCAAATGTAATAGCACTACCATTGTTGTGGAATGTGTGTTTCAAATGTAACATCCTCTTAGATTTATTTTGAGAATAAGCAATGAACAAACATGTCCCATGAAGGGACATGTCTATTTGTTAATCAAATAATAAATATAATAAAATAATTAATCATTTATTATTATATTAGTATATTATTTCACATATGTAAATGTGTGCGTGCGTGCGTGCGTGCGTGCGTGCGTGCGTGCGTGCGTGCGTGCGTGCGTGCGTGCGTGCGTGTGTGTGTGTGTGTGTGTGTGTGTGTGTGTGTGTGTGTGTGTGTGTGTGTGTGTGTGTGTGTGTGTGTGTAACTCAATTATATAATCATACATATGTTCATCCGATAGAAGCTATCTAACATTAACAAATTACTCCTAGTATTTTATTATTCTAGGTATATCAATATTTACATGTTGCATATCAAAATTGACCAAGGTAGTTATTTTTTATATTAATTGTTACAACAGATTTCAATAGGTTTCTTATAGCTTAAGGACATCCATACAATTTTTAATCCCAACCATAATTTTATATATTATCATTTATCATCTATTTCTAGTGTGTGAGTAATTTTTGCCTACTATTTCAAGGTTTTTTGTTAATATTCTAGTGTGAGGTCAATATTGTGTATGAAACTTTCTAATAGAATTTGAATGGGGATGTTGGTGGACGTAGATGTTTGCAATACATTTATATTGATCATTGTAATATACTAACTTTTATGGAATAATTTGAATACAGGGATATTTATGACTACAAATTTAATTCAAAAGTCTATGCACTTCATGAATAGAAGCTCTACTACTAACTCTTACATTAGCAATTTTATTTTTTTTAAATAAAAACTATTTCATAAACCAACTTCAAAAATATAATCTTTAATAGAACCCCAATATCATGGATTGATTTCTTTGAAACTTTGATTGCATGTCTATTAAACTTCACTTACTAAATGACAATTGTCCATCTTGAGAATAGAGAGATGAATTGAACTAGTAGAAATGTTATTTACAAATAATAGGGGTGAATCAATTTACTTCATTTCATTCATTTAATTCAAGTTCTAAGAAAGATCTTTTGACACAAATGTCTATATATGTGTAGGTGGTCAGCAATACATGTACAGTTGCCTGGTTGGACAGATGATCAAGTTAAGAATATTTGGAATATGTGTTTGAAGAAAAGATTACTACAAATGAGTATCAATCCTATCATACACCACTTATGTTTAGATATTATTCTTGCACCCTAATTTTCTTCCTATTTGGCTTTCCTTGGTTGTAGGGTAAGTTCCCAAGAACAACTTCCCAATATAATATGGTAATCTCATGAGTTATAATATGATAATATCCCAATACAAACTTGATGAGACAACAACAAAGTTTTGGGCATAACAACATCTTGGAGATTCTCTAATCTACAATGCTCAAAATTTGGATTGCCATTTTTTCCAACAAAGATTTACCTTGACAGGTTGGAATAAAGATATGGATAGGACCCAATAGTAAGACTCTGTAATACACTTTACATCTCCAAGTTACCCTAATTACTCAATCATGGATCAAGTTTTCATTTCAATATTTCACAAGCTTCATGTTTAGCAAAGGACAACACAACCCTAATATATCATTTCTTTAGATGAGAATTATTAGAGGGGGATTGAAATGAGAATTGAATCCAAGACATGAAATGAGCTTACCTAAGGCATTTTGTAGAGATTTGTATAATACAAAAAAATAAAATGTAATGTGGTTGGGCATAAAGATTTCATTTGTAGGTTGAAAGTGTGACCTACCTCAAAGGGATTATGAGAGGAGTGTAGAGGAATAGCTTATACAACACCAATAGCAAAGTCATTGCCCTTCCCATTTCTCATGCTAACATACTAATAACATTTTCCTTCCCACAGATCATAACAAAATGCATGCTCCCACTTGCACTTGTCATCAGCCTGTGCTAGTCCTTATTGTTTCCCTTGTCCCTTCACATTGTGAGTTGGGATGCCAATTCCATGCTTTAGGTGAATGGATTCTTACATAAGACTTCTGGAGGAGGATTCACTTAAGGGCCCATGATTCAAAGCCATCTCTAAAAGCAAAAGTACTTTTTTCCTAAAAAATAATTTGTGAAACTATGTCGATGGACAGATGAAAAGTAAAATGGAAACTAGGAATCACACTAAGTGTGCAATAGGTGTCCTAACAAAGTTGGGAAGTTCTATTAAAAGATTTATTTCTTAATTATTCAATAAATTAGATTTCTTTATATACAAACATAATAATATAGAGGTTGTTATTATTAATTGGTATTTTAATTAGTGAATTAAGTTGTTTATATATAAAAAAATATTAAATGTGTTATAATTGAGGTTTTTTGCTATGCTAAATTGTGTTAAATTAGAAAAAGATAAATGTTGTGTTTCATATAATATAAAGTCAATAATATGATTATAGTTTATGTAATTTTAAGGATGCATTCACAACTATCATGAGTGGTTATTTATGGAGTATTTTGATGATTAAAAAGTGGTGATGCATGTTTATGGTTAAAAAGTTCAGATGTCAATAAAAACATGTCATATATAATGATTGAGTTAGTTAAAGGTATCATTTTAGGTTAGTAAATTAATGAATTTTACAATCATACTACCCAAGATTTATTTTATTACATCTTTCTCACACAAAAAATGGTAAGGAAAAAATTTTTATCCCCACTTGTAATGTAAATCAAAGATACCAATTTATATAGCCATTGAAGATCATTACATAAATAATTCTTAGCACAAAAAGATTTATTTTAATTATATATTTAAAACATATCATCTAGATGTCTCTTGATGTGTCAATTTTTCACAATTATATTTAGTTTTAACTGTAAATTTATAACAAGACCAATGATGCCTAATCCCTGAGGTATATTAGTTCTTCAATTTTTCATAGATATACATGCATATATAATGTATCTAATCATCCCACACATTCAAGTAATGTTGGTGGAAAAGAGAAACTATAAACCTACTAATAATGAAGGTCACAAAACATAATAGTTTTATGAATATTAATTCTAAAGTTCTCCATCTACACAAGGTTTGAGGATGATATGATAAAAAAAAATCTCTATCTTTGGTATTTATTTTTTACATTAGTTAGTAATACATGGCTCTCAATGTTATGACCTTTCAACGCTTTGTCCCTTGGAAGTAAGGTTAATAACCAATGCTCTTTGCGCACAATCCCATAAATAATCAACACTTTTTCACTCACCCAAACTTATTGTCATTGGAAGTTGATAAGGTTGGTCTCTATGTCAAATTTATAGATAGATCATATAAACTGAAGAAAAATAGCTTGGGTTATAAGATTTTTGTACAGATTTTTAGTACATAATGTTAATGTAAATAAGATAAATTATATGTTGAGATTATTAAATATTCAATGATAATTAATATTTTTGATATCCATAGATAGAATTCAACTTTTCTTTTGACTATATGGAGGGTTTTAATTATTTTCTTTAGGAGTTTACAGATAGATTTTGAGGAGTTTGAGTGCAGATTGGGGGATTTTGAGTGCATTACTAGTTCAATATTTGTTGAGAGTAAATTCAAGGAACTTAACTAATAATGATGTATTGATATGACAAAAAATTCATGAGTGAGTAATAAAAGTTATAAAAAAAGTTAAAGAATGTATTACTATGATAAAAAAAAGAAATCATCAATCATTCATTTTAGTCATTTTTTAGGTGACAAATTATTAGTGATCAATTGTTTATTCATTTATTTAGTCACTTATCGTTGTCAACCTTGTGATTTTACCTAATGACAAAATTAGTCATTTATTTAGTAACTTATACTTACAAATGGAAAAACATTACTAGAATTTGATCACTTTTAGTCACATAGTCATTTATTTGTCAAAATTCTACTAGTGGATGGAGTGGTTGTTTAAATATGACAATAAAGCTAATCAATAATTGACATTAGAACAAACCATATTTCCCATTGGCCTTGATGGAGTGTTTATTAGTTTTTTGTATTTAAGAATGGTAGAAGATATGATCTGATTTAATAAATGGGTTGAAACACAATATCTAGTGAGAATCAAGTCCCTGTGATATCAATGTTCAATTTCTAGAAAAAATTGCAAAAAACACTCGAAAGAGTTGTATGCAAACCAAAAGCCATCATATTATTCAAAAATGTTAGAATATATACAATGATGGAACATGAAAAGTCACCATAGCCATGAATTTGAAATGTTTATGTGGCTATAATAAAAAAAACAATATTCAACTAAAACTATTCAAAACTAAGTGTTTCTTTACCCCAATTTGTCGAGGTCATAACTTTTGACCTAGAGCTCAAAATTCAAAATTGTTTACACTGTTGGAAAAAAGAACTAAAAATCTAATTTCAGTCCCTAAAACAATGAGCCTTTGGCAACCCAATTTTAAGGACTGATGAAATTTTAAAGTTAAAATTTTGAGCAAAAGAACTCTAAAAAAGTCATTTAAAAAGACCTGGAAAAGGTTTTTTTTTAATATGAAAAAGTTCCAAAATTTTGATTAGTATGGATAATCTAGATCAAGATAGGTCAATCAGTTATGGACTTATTTTTTGGTTTTTTGTGGCTTCATTGTGTAATAAAATAAAATTAAATGTGTAATTTATGATTGGGAAGTTAATTTTAAGTTTGTGTAGGCTTCCTAAATGTTCAAGATTCCTTTTGCAAGGATGACAAAGCATTTTGTAGTATCAAATGTCATTATGAATAGACTAATCTAAATGAGAATGTTGGGAGGCATTGAGTAAAAGTCATGACAACATGTTTTGTTCCTTCAATTCACCAACACAATATTAACAAGAATTTCCAATCAAACAAAGTCAAGAATATCCAATCTAGGAGGCTTGTAGTAGCTTGTAGGTCTCTCTCTTGAATTAAGACCTATAATTAAGTTCCATATATGAATAACTAAAAGCTCAATTTTTAGTAGAGTTATCACTTGAGCATATTCAGTTTTATGCCATAATATGATGTGCTATAATTTTACTAAGAATGTTTGTAACCTATGTGGGAAGCTATGATTTGTATATAGATTTCAGAGAAAAATAATAGATTGTCTATGTCACATGCTATAATTTTACTTAGGATGTCTGCAGCCTATGTGACAAGTTATTTTTTCCCCTTCATTTCTAACTACACATATATATGTTATGTGTTCCAATTCCACTATTTTTATATTTGAGCATTATTTATAGCTATTAATTCATAATCTCTTTGTAATATAGTTTGTAGTTATTAATTCAGAACACCTTTGTAATAGGAATCCATAAAGGTTATGTGAAATAACTCTGCAGTTAGTTGGAATTGTTGAAGTATCTAGCTTGAGGACCAAGGGATTTGTTTATCTTGTGAAAGAGGACATTTCGAAGGGTTTTCAAGGGTTTTTTGAAAAGAAATTCATTTTCCCACTGAAGAGATTTGCAGAAGCAATTGAGATTGAAGACTAGATAGATTACGCATAGTTCAACTCAAGGAGGTTGTAATCAGACTTGAAACATGGGAGAGATGCTCAAGGTCCATGGAACTAAAGAACATGATGTTAGATCTTGTTGTAGGTGGTTAAATTGGCAAGATCAAAGATGGGGTATGGTTGATAGAAGTAGCTCATGTAAGGTTTACATTACATACAGATGAGATCGCTTCCTATGTCAACGATGCCAATCATTTTTCATGATGGGGTTCTGAAGCTCATTGTCATCATGAATTCTCCTATGGTGTCCCCAATCTTTAAAAGTGCACTCAAGTTGAGGGCATTAGACAAATCTCTTATAACTACAATTTCTAATCTTTTGGGCCTAGCGTTACTTATGTGTACAACATGTGTCATGTTTATGCTCCACACACATTGTATATCTACATGCCTCTAAGAGAATGATAGTAATATAATGGGAGAGGTCTGCAGTAAGTGACTGAAACATTAGGGTACACTTGAAATGGATGAAATAGCTGGAAAAAATAATGGTTGTGAAAGACTAAAATGAGAAATGTAATAGAAGTTCCTCCACATCACAAGTTGGAGCTTTTTTGTTGAGCTTTCCAGAAAGAAAGTAGAAAAGTCCACTAGAAAGTTCTAGAAGTATCCTACACAAGAAGTATCTAGAAAGTTTTTTTAGTTTCTGGTTGAGAAATTTTGTATTTTCTACAGAATAATGATTTTTTTCCTTGCTCTAACCAATAAGAATTCTACAAAATCATATTTTTAAATTACTGGAAATTAATATCAATAGATAAGTATAATGTTCTTATGCTAAAATATTTTAATATTTCATTCTGATTGGTTTTTTGACTGATCAAATAAAGATTTATGGGACTAGATGAAAGCATTACTATCATGCCACATGTAGGAACTAATAATGACTATGCTCATGATACTTACTTTTGTATGCAATGATCTCAAATAGTCTGATGCCAATTATATTTTACAACTCCAAATTCTTAACCAAAACCTTCAAGTTGGATGCTTATTCAATTTGAAATGTGAACTCTGCAATTTGTGGCTTAGTTGGCTGAACTTAACTCTCTCAATATATTTAGATTAGGGTGTGTTTTTTTGGATTATAGGAATCTAATTATTACTAATAATGGCAATAGCTATTTTATTTTTATGATTTCATTTGATTCAAGGTGACTTATTATTATGTGCAACATAACACGGGAAAACAAACATTATGAAATTCTAACAAACCTAGTTATACCTTTGCAAATATTGGGGGGATTCTTAAGTGGTTCTATTGTAGTTGTTGTAACTCTGAAATTTGTGGCTTAGTTGGCTAAACTTAACTCTCTCAATATATTTGGATTAGGGTGTGTTTTTTTGGATTATAGGAATCTAATTATTACTAATAATGGCAATAGCTATTTTATTTTTATGATTTCATTTGATTCAAGGTGACTTATTATCATGTGTAACATAACATGGGAAAAAAAACATTATGAAACTCTAACAAACCTAGTTATACCTTTACAAATCCTGGGGGGATCCTCAAGTGGTTCTATTGTAGTTGTTGTAGCTGAGCTTGCGGACTCTATTCTTGATGAGATTTTTAGAATAAATTATTATTTTTAGAAAATTTAAATTCACTATTCATTATTTCTAAGATACTTTTGCATTCTAAATCACCTCTTTTAATTGATAGAAAAAGTTTTAGATCTCTTCTTAGTAGATTTGAAATTTCTTTTAGTTGAATATTATGCATTTCTCAAATTCATACCATGACATTTTTGAGCCTCAAGCTATAACATTTAGTTTACATTTGTTATGTATTTTTTACATGAAAAGGACTTTGCTAAAAGGAAATGAGCATTGACAATTTTTTTCAAGAGAAGCCTCAGGTACATTACAATTGATGGTTCATGAAGTTCATATTGTATAATTGGACTTCAAATCTCTTCTTTTTGTTACTAGAACATATTATAGATATTTTTTCTTATATATTATATTACACAGGAATGTTATATAAATTTGAGTTACCTTGAAATTATGACTATTAAAATTTAACAATAAGGTACATTTCTTATAGATTTTACAATAATTAAAGTATTTACACAAAACAATTTATGCATTAGAGTTTGTTTCTCTACTTGAGAGAAGCATCATGATGATTACAAACTATGTCACAAAAATGTATTTTTAGTTTCATTGTCTTCTTTTGTTGATAGAATAAATTACAAATCTTTCGAATTCTACTAGAGATTCATGTTGATACTATACAATTAAACCAATAATTTTATTAGAAAAATTAGCCAAAAACCATTCTTTTTAGTTTTCTGTGATACCATCAAGTCACTAGAAGTTCATTTTAACATGATAGGAAGGTTCTTGTCAAGTTGAAAGATCATTTTTTAGTAGTGAGAGTTGTTCCAAAATTGAATAATACAACTTTTGAAAATTGGCAACAAATTAAAGTGGTCAAATGGTCAATGGTAATTGATTACGATGAAAAATATTATAGAATGTATAATATTGGTTATTATTTGGATAGTTCTCCAAAGATGTTAAGATTAAACATTGTTATGGAAATGTTTTTCTTATCTAGAATCAAATTTTGTAGTTTCAAATCTCTATAATAAACTCCCCTACTATGAAAAAAGTTAACTACAACAATAAGTTGTTGGAAGTACTTCCTTTCCACATCCTCCTTTAGCTTTCCTTTGACAACTTTTCTAAAGAGTTATCCTCTAACACATTCCATAAAAAAATAGATTTTGGTATTTATCTCTATGACTTAAAATAGTTGTACAATTTTGGGATGCTTGAACTATCTCATCATATAGATATTTGCTATGTCATGCTCACTTGAAAGATATTAGTGACACAATTCATGGATAATAGAAAGGGTTTGATATTATATGAAAAAAAAATCAATGATATTACTAATCAAAATAAATAAATAATAATTTATTATGTATTCTTTAAAGGGTGCTAGCTCAATGGTACAGAGCACCTGCTTTACAAGCAGGAGGATGGTGGTTCCTATTATGATCAAATACACTCCCAAATATGACTAAATATGCTACTAAACATACTACTAAATATGTGACCAAATATACTATTAAATATGCTACTACATATACCACTAAATATATGACTAAATCAACTATCAAATATATGGCTAAATATATGATTAAATATACTACTAAAAATGTGACTAAATCAATGATCAAATAAGTGACTAGAATCATTTAGTAGTGTTATAAATGACTATATATTAACTACTATTAGTCACTTGACTAAATTTAGTCACATATATACAATTTTTAGTAGTTTTTTTAATCACATATTGCTATTTTTGTACTAGTGGATGTGAAGATCATATATGTTAAAGGATGATGGAAGTATGTAGGATAATTTGTGGATAATGAGAAAGGAGATATGGTACATGATCATATGGATGGATGGAAGGAAAATGATAGTCAAAATCAAATATGGTAAAGGACAAATGAACCTAGATAGGATGATGGATAGTGGAAGGGGATATAGGATATGGAAGATATGTAATGTGGCATAGTATGGATGGAGTTTGCCCCCAAGTGTAGAGTGCAAGTGGAAGAGGACAAGTGAATCACTGGATATATGAATTAAAAAGATGATGGATACATGATAAGGAAATAGAGGGAGGACTCAAGTATCTAGTTATATGGATGGTATCTCTTGATATTTATTCTTTTCCTCTCTTTTTTTCAAGGAATTTTGGATATTTTCTCATAGATGTTGTAGGATGGTGAAAGAAGGATGAGATGGATTGGAAATGGAGGATGATGGCTTATGAAGAAGTTTGGATTAAGGGGGTGGAATGGTTGGGAATGAAACATGGGTGATGGAGGCTAGGTTGAAAGACTTGTGAATGAGAGGGGAGGGAGGTGGAAATATTGTCATTGGAACACACCTTGAAGGGTGATGGAAGGGAGGAGATTTTGGAGGATATGGAGGAGAAACTTTGAATTTTGGGATATAAGGACCCAAAACGGATGATGGTTTTAGAATAGCAAATTTTGGAACCCAAAATAGAGTTAGAATATAGAAGCTTTGAGGATTTATGGATGAAGGAAGCCTTTGGATTAGCCAAATCAGATGCCATTTTGTACTTTTCTTTGAGAATCATTACTTCATTGAGTAGCTTTGGAAGCCACATGATTTTTGAATTTTTTATTTTGAGCCTTTGTGGCCTTTGGATTTTTTCTTTCTTTTGGATCATATTTCTCTTTCCTTTAACATGTCTTTTAGAGGGGACATGTTGATCCTTGTATTTTTGTGGATTTTTGGCTTGATTCACTTTATCTTTGGCATCCAATCTACTTCCATTGGCCATGCTACTGGTGCATAAGGAAAAATGATATGGAAATATGGTGGACGAAATTATGGACAGTGAACATTAGAATTAATTCAAGAATGTGTCTTTATTGATCTTTATGATGGATTTGAGGTAATGGAGTGGGAAACATGGATATGGTGGATGGATGTATGTGAGGACCTAAAATTTATGGAAGGAGTGAAGGGGTTGGAGTTGGGACATAAGGACCCAAAATGGATGGAGGTGAGAAAGGAATTGGAATATGGATATAAAAGCCCAAAATGGATTTGGAATATAGATGTTGGGAACATTTAGGTTTTGATGGGTGAATTTTGGATTTGGAAGGAGTGGAAGGTATACCAACATCTTGAGATATTCTTTCTTCAATAAGATACTTATTATTTTCAACACAAGATGTAAGTAAGTCCATGTATATGGGGTTCATGAATGGATTGGATATGTGTGATGGGGTCTTGTTGAGAATTAGGATCATGAGAGGAATTATGAAGAATAATAGGAGCTTGAGATGGTTTGGGATCATGAAATGCAAATGAATGGGTATTTTGATCTTGACTTATAAGAGTATTATGTGGTGGAATGGAAGGAATGATTGTACCATATAATGAAGTGGAGAGAATGGAACCATGAGTTGGAGCGATTTGATCTTGAGATGGACAAGTATTAGCAGATGGGGTGGAAGGAGCATCTTTATAAATTGGAGGATCAATGGACATTAACTCTTGAGGTAGAATGGAATCACTAATGGACACGGTAGAGGAATGTCTTGACCTTGATTAGGAATGGGACCATGAGATGGATTAAGAGGGATAAATGGATCTTGAGGGATAAGGGAATTATGGGATGGAGGAAAGCTTGGATATAGAGGAGAAGAGGAATCCATAAAGATATTCTTTGGAACAAGGTCTTGACATGGTAGTGGATGTATGACTTTGGGTGATTCGATCACTTTATTTTTGGTTTTAGATTTAGACAACCTTTCTACCAATGATTGTGGGACAAAGACATACTTATTAAAATGTGGGGATGATGATGATTTTGGAGGATTAGGATTGTGTGGCAATTGAGGATTAGTTGTGGGATTGGGATAATGTTTTTGGACATTAAGATCAAAGTATGGGGAATTGCATGAAGGATTTTGGTTAGATAGGACATGGGGAATAGGGACTTGGGAAAATTAGGGAGGAGGAAATAGGTTTTGAAAGGTATATGTTTTCTTTTGACCCTCATTTGGTAAGCTAAGGAAATAATTTTTAAGTTTCTCAAATTCTTGGGCAATGACATTTATGTTTGAGGAATTGTGTGGACTATGAATGGAATCATATGCGATGCAATGCAAGGCAAGAGAATCCCTAAAGGAGATTTCCAAATCCCCAAAATACAACCACACAACAAAAACACAAAAACAAGCAACAATAATACAAGATCTGATACCAAATCACAACTCTTATTCATAAAATAACTAATTACATGCAACATGCTCAGTTGTAAGGCTTTTCAGGTTAGGGCCAAATACAAACAAAAATTACAATATTAGTTCTGCAAGATGCCACAAGATCCAACTTACAATCCCAATCTCAACTAGTCCAAAACCACAACTAGATAAGAACACAAAGAAGAATCCACACTTGTACCCTTAGGTCCACCAAGTAATCCTCTGGTTCTCAAGTTGCAGCTACTAGATCTTCAAATTCCACATCTAGCCTTCATCCTCTTCTCCAAGTTGGATGATAATACTTAAAGACTCCACAAAACCCCCTACTTATACCCAGCCAAGCCACAAGTCGGCCTAATTCATAATAAATTAAAATAAATCCCTCACATTAAATATATGTTGAGCCATAAGTCAGCTACAATGCAAATTAAATACCCAAAGTCATCTCATAGACAACTAAGCACCAACAGGAACCAAGACCAAGCCAAGCATCAGAAAGACCAAGTCGAGCATCAATAATTTTCCAAGAATTTTTTATCTCCCAATGCATGTTGAGCACTATAGTGTATGCCAAGCCCCTAGTGCATGTCGAGCACCACAACATATGTCAAGCTCTTAGTATCTTTCAAGCTCCCTTCAATGACCAAGCTAACTCAGGCAACATTGTTGGCAAGCTCCCATAGCAAATTGAGCTCCCAGTATCTATTGAGTGCCCTAAGATTTTCTAAATGTCTTCATTAACTGAGTCACTTGATTAACACAACAACCAAACCAACCCAATATCGGTCGAGTCACACTTCATTCTTTGACCGAGTTCCCAAACTCCAAAGCCAAACCATAACATCCTGCAGGATTGCAAGCCAACTAGTGATGCTCTTACATCAATATGTGGATGAAGAATAATGAAGTGGATTTCCCTTGTCAAATATAGAAGAAGTATATGACATGTGAGATGAATAAGGATTGGACATGCAATTTTGCGGATTGAATGGGTACATGGGTTGAGTTGGAGATCTAATTCCATATTGCCTTTCAAGATACTTTAAAATTTGGTTAATCCAATCATGATCCATGAAGCTTAGATGAAGAGTGATGAAAGGTTTGATGATGGATGAAATATGAACTTAGGACTAGGAGGAAGTTTGGACTTTGTTTTGGTTTCATTTGGATTTGATATTGGATGAAGGTTTGAGATAACCTTGATATAGATAAAGACCTTATGATATTGCAAACAAGTTGGATGTCAGGTTTGGATGATGACATCTTCTTCCACTTGGAGATGGATAAATGATCTGAAGTTGGAATAGGATACAAAATAGATGACTCAATACTTGGTGGTGGACAAATGATTCCAAGTGAGAGAGTACAACTATGCCAATGGTTGCTAAGGATGAAGGTCTAATGTCACACTTTAGATAAATCTTTCTACCGAAAGATTTGAATCTTGACAAAGGAGAAAGATAATTGATGAGTTTGATTTGAGTTAATCTTGACTATGATTGGATGTGGGTTAATCAATATAACTAGGATTAAAGAGCATGGATTATGATGGTGCTGCTAAGTCCAAAGTAGAATTTTTTTTATTTTTTTATTTTTATGAACACTTGAATTAGAATAAGATTTGAATCGATAAAGTTTGAAAGATAGATTTTGGATGAAAATGGAAAATGGATTGAATTAGGACTTGATTAGAAAGATATGAATTTTACAAGGGATTGGATAAGAATGATGATTGAAAGATTGGATTAAGGATGAATAATGAGGTTGGATGAGGAAATTGGATCTTGATGTAGACCATGAAAGATTAAGACCTTGATTGGATGATTAGGAAGATGAGAAACTAATTAGGATGATTAAGAGGGTGATTAAGATGAGAGAGGAATGATGATGAAGATGAAGAAATGGATAGATAGAAGAAGTGATGTGGAAATTATGTGAACAACTTGACTAATTGGACTTAAAGAAAGTTTTTTTTTTTTAATGTTTTGATTTTTTTGAATTTTAAGCTTTTATGGTGTTTTTGGATTTTTGAAACAATATTTTTTGGATTTTTTTAATATGAAATGTAAAGAAAACAAAGAAATATATACAAGAAAATTTACTAATGTTTGATTTGGATGGTGTGCCTCCTTTTGGTTGCAATTGGAGAAGGTTTTAAACACTCAAGTACATCAAACATACCAATGGTCCTATAAGTCTTCAACTAGGATATACAAGCTCAACTAGGGGTGTCCTCAATATACACAAGGTACATGAGGCCCAAATTCACAGATGAAAAAGAATAATGCCACATAGCCGGGAGGAGACAGTAACCCAAATATCCACCTTCACTTCCCAAAGGTATAAATTTTTTTGGGGCTTAGCCAAGAGTGACAAGATTCTACTTCCAAGAGAGGTGTCTTTAGACTCACCTCCCACTATTTATACTCTGGAAAAACATAGGATTTGAGGTTGTTCCTTGAGGTGATGAAATCCCCAAGAAGACCTTTAAAAAAAAAACAATACCACTTATTTCTTATGCACTCAAGATCACCCGAAGGTGTGAGAGGAGAGAATACATAAGTGGCCTTGGGGTTTAGAAGACAATTATTCATTCCAAATTGAAGCTTTATAGTTTTCTATCTATGCTTGAAGACACTCATGATTAGAATGCAATTTTATTTCCAACTTGACAACACACATGTGCTTGAAAATAAATTGTCAAATATTTGAAATAGGAGGAGATAAGAACAAGTTCCTTAAGTCATTCAAGATTGTGTGTGTTAATTTTAAGCACCAAATCCAAATGTTTTTTTTGCAATTTTATTTGTCCCTTATGCATTCAAGATTTGATGAAATTCATTTTAAGCCCAAATTGAAGTGTAATAGCATTGCTCTTTTAACCTTTATGCATTCAAAATTGTATCTAACTTCTATGCATTCATTCTAATGAAATGTTTGTCAATTTCTTTAAGGAATTCAAAAATGAATTCAAATTTTTTTAGCTTCAAGACATTCAAGAGTGTGTTTGATTTATAAAGTTAATTGAAACATTCATTCCAAGACAAGTGTTTAAGCAATCAAGTTCATTCCCAAAAATAATAAAAACTTTAAGAAAAAACTGCAAGACACATTATTAGTTGTTTCTAGAATGCTACAATCTACAATGTTGCAAAAAAACAACTTGATTAGTATCACAAAATGTACAAAATGAAAGTTTCATCATGACCAAGAGAAGTTACAATCAATAGACTAGAGTGATGTTTGAGGCAATGTGTCAATTTCCTGAAATTTGAATAAGTCTAAAATTTTCTAAAAACTAGAATGTTTATTTTAACTCCCATGAAGTTGAAACCACTCTCAAATATCCTACAATATATATACATAAAATGTATCTTAAAGTATAAGAAAGAAAGACTTAAATGTTACATTTTATGTAGAGTACTAATGTTGAAATTGGTCTGTCAGGACTTGAAATGTTATAAGAAAGACTAAAGATCGGGTAATATCTCTAATAGGTCACAAATGACAAAATGCAAAGATGCCAAAATATTAAAACACCAAACTACAGAGATGCCAAAATGTGGAGATGACAAAACATGAAGACGACATTTTAGAAGCACAGATCACATATTAGAACCAAAAGACAGTTAGATGAGACTATTAATATGCATAGGTGACAGTTTAGAAAGTGTAAACACCAAAATGCGAAGATGACGGTTCATCTATGTAGATGACACTGCATGTAAATACAGATAACAGTCTGCATGTTTTTCTAGAAAGATGTGAACTTTAACAGTTTTTAGGTGTAAAAAATGACATGGATCCCATCGGACGTGCCAAAATGTGTATGTGAAAAACCTACCTATTGGGAGCATGCTTAAACAAGGAAAACATTGGTTGTAAAAACACATTCTCATATATAGAATTAAGAACTAACAAACTTGAGTTTTACAAAGTAAATACAACCAAGAAATATAATCACGCACGACCTCGAAGCAACTCAACAAGGGTACCCAAATGAATCTTGTTGGTGTGCTTGAGATTGAGGAATGTGTATATGCTTTCCTTAAACACAACTATTGAATCCCCAAGTGATTAAAATTATATGTAATGTATATGAACCTATGCTAAATGAGTGAAGAATACCTTAAGAGATGACTATGAAAGTAACCATTCTTGAGAACATTCAAAGGATGTGAGATGGATGCAAGATAATCAAACTAACAGTGCAAATCTATAATTAATATGCAAGAGAAATCAAAGAAACAATGCAACAACTACCAAATGGTTAGTTATAAGCATAAATCTCTAGCACTAAACTAGCATGATAACAAAGAAAATGAGGAGATGAGAAATGCTTGAGATAAGGGCTGTATTAATCGGCTTGAGGGAGACCTTAAGGAGGTAACATCTATGTGACATCCACATAGGTGACACAAGGGAGACACATGAGCTAAAGGACAATCCATGCAGAAGTCAAAAAGAGCCTTTAAGATTGATTGGCTCAATGTGTGCTCACACATGTGTGAGCAACCTTAGCGAAAGGAGTGGGGGACAAAGGTGTAAGATTACCTTTTGGAGAAGTTGATGAAAGAGGGGCTCCTTAGGATTGAGTTGCTCACACATGTATGAAAAACACTTAGGGGATAAAAAGGAATTAAAAGGGGATTTAGGCTAAATAAATGGGATTAACTAGTGGATAGGCTTAGAAGGATGATCTAGTGATGGGTGGTAGGATAGGCTTTAGGTAGGATTTAGGAGTAGACAAAAGGATTTAATTTATTAGTGGGTTTAAGAAATTTAATCATGTGGAGGGATTTAAATAAATTGAATTTATTTAAAAGGGGATTTATGGAACACTTTGTATTAAATAAATTTAACACATTAGGGGATGTATTTGAATTAAATTCGAATACTTTAGGGAAGGTGAACATATTTAATTAAATAAGTAGAAGAATGTGACAATAATAATTAATGAATAAATATTCAATAATAGTGTCACATGAAATATTAAATAAATTAATATAGTGTGGGATGATTTTGAGCTTCTAGAGTTGTCACCCACAATGGATAAGCCTATTTACACATCACATTCACATGCTAGGGTATTGTGGGAACACTTCACGATAATTTTTAGCTTACATATAATGTTTTGACATCAAGGTGAAGGTATATCAAAAATTCAATTTTGACAAATACCATAGGATATGCAAAATGTAGAGCCATATCAAGAAGACTGGCAACTCTTGATGAATCACATAGAGAAACATGTTATATTGAATGAAAATTAAGAATTTGACAAAGCAGCACACATTTTTTCTACTAATGATTCAGTCAAAGTACAAAATAGAAGAATGTTGAAATTGCTAAACTGTCTAGTTGAAATAAGTATCGTGGCCAACACAAGCAAGACATTAGACAATGTAACTAATGATGAATAATTAGAAATATAGGGATTGATTTGCAAAGGTCAACACATCATGCTTACAACAAACATATGGATTGTAATGCCTACCCCTAGTTTGCTTTTCATGTTGTATTGTCAGATTCTTTTAGGCTAGTTTTATGATTGTGGTACTTGGTTACCAGATTTGATTAGATGTTATTTCATATTCAATTGATATATATGATAAGGTACTTAGTTATTTCATGTGTTCATGATTATTTCAATGATGACATATGTATGTTCATATAGTTATTTCAATTTTTTTAATGATGATAGTTAGATGGATGATTTATATGTAGTTTCTATGGTTACTTACCCCAAACTTGCATGTGTGTGGTGTACTGGTATGTTTTACTTTATGTCTGATGTTTCTGATGTGGTTGAGGGAGGGAGTCCTAGTCACCTACTAGTCAGGATCTACACGATGCACCACTTCCTACCATTGCCTATTTAGTTTAGAATTATATGTGTATGTACATGCTTAGATTTTATGCAGATTGCAGGTACCAGGCATTGACTTCCCTAAATTGCCAAGATGAGTGTGCCCTATCACAATATCTCAATGGTAAAAGAGGGGAGATAATTCTTGAGTCTGAATCCTAACGCTAAGCCAATTGTCCTAGAAAGTAAGATAAGTATTTGAGTTAGTTTTACCCTTCTAAATTCGTCAGGTGACGTGAATTCATGATTTTGACCCTTGAGTTTGTTTTAGTATTATGTACTTTATACTAGGTTTTTGTATTTAGTCTTGTGGGTTTGTTGTGATTTTCAGCTATAATTAAATCAAATTAAAAGATAATTTAGTAAAAAATATATAAAGAAAAATAATTATTTAATTATATTAAATTAATTGAGAATTTATTAAAATAAAATAATTAAATTTAAAAAATTTTATTAAAGTTTTAATATTGGCATAATCATATTTATTTAATTTAATAATAATATATTTAGGAGTATAAACGCTAAATATTATTATTAGTTAAATTAATAAATATTTTATAAAAATCATCTCGTGATTTAATAAAGGAGAGAAAGGAATTGATATAATAAAGTTTATTTTAATTAAATTGCTTAAAGGTTGCACATGAAAATTAAAATATAATAAATTAATTAAGAAAAAGGTTTCGCGTGATTGCAAAATTGAAGCCCAAATTAGAAAAGCTCTGTATTAGGAAATTAGAGCTCATTTCTCCACACACATGTTTGGAGGAGCCAATTTCCAAGAAGAGGGTTTCGAAACAAAGGAAATTTGCTTGTGAGTTTCCTATGTTCGATCATTAACATCAGATCCAGGTAGGATCTTGTTGAAGTTTTGTGCAGTAATTCTTCTTTTGAAATCTCTATCTTCTTCATGTTTGTGGATTTGTATTCATATTTTAGTTTGGGTTGAAACCCTTGTTTGTGAATTTATTGTTTTTCATTTAAAAAATGACTATAAACAAATTTGAGACTGGAAACCTTGTTTGATGAATTTGGGGATCTGTAATTTGATTGCTTGGTTTCAAGATGGGGTCTGAGAAAGAATACCAAAAATAGAATTATTAAATTTGATTATTTCTATTCCGTTTCCCTATCAAATCTATGGTGAAATTTTGTTTTATATATATATATATATATAACTACCACAGTAAATAAATTATTGTGGCAATATTTATATTTAAAATGGTAATTTTATTTTGGTTTTTACTGTTCTTCCTTTGAAAAAGAATATATTATAAAATATAAAATATGATAATATTGGAAGGGGGCTTTTATGTTGGTTGTTCATTTTTTTTAAATATATAATATATTTTTTGGTGGGCGGGGGCCAACCCCCCACCCACCTTTTCCTCCATCCTCCATCGTTGGTTGCAATGGCAGCCAAGGCTGTCGTATAGTCCTTGACTACCGCAACAACCAGTCGTACACAGGCCTAGGGCCGTGAATGGCTACCCCACTTTGGGGTTTGTAAAATTTGCATTTTTAATATAGTTTTATTAAATATTTTACTAAATGTGATTTTTAAAATTGTTTTTATTTTATGTTAAATTTTAATAATTATTGAATGATTTTGTTAATAATTAGTATATGTCATAAATATTATTAGTAATAATAATAATAGTATTTTGTTGATAGATTTGTAATTATGTTATTAATGATTTAACATAAATTATTAATAAGTAAATAATTATGATCATTAATAAATTTTTTGATTATTGTTTGTTTTTTTAATAATATTTAAATGGAAGATTGTTATTAATAAAATGTATTTGAAAAGTAATTTTGAGAATTTCAATTGGGAAAATGAATATTTTAGTAAACTTGGGTTTTACTTGATGGTTTAATTTTTATACAAAAATAATTTCTATTATTAGAGGAAATTGATTACATCTTTTGATAATTTGAAAACCTTAGTAGTTTTGATATTTTGGTAATGAAAACATGAACCCTAGATTGTAATTGAAAACCCTATCAACTATAATACTTAAAAACAAAAATGAAAACTTGAAAACCTATAGTAAACAAGGGACACGTAGTGTCATAGTTCCTGCCATATGTGTGATAGTTGTATTGTTGTGGAGGAGGGAAGGAAGGGGTTGGGATTAGGTAATAGTCAATTAATTGTAAATTGAACATGAGAAAATTACTACTAATTTATAAATTGATGGACAAATGTTAACAATTAATAAATGTAAGTGGCCCATGCAGAACTAATCATCACGAATTACTCAAAATTTATGGATTAGCACTTTTTGCATCAAAGTGATAGTCATAAATGAAATACTTAGTAATCATTACATGTAGTTTAAAAAACACATAATACATCAGTAGTTTAATTAAGAAAACTTGAGCAGTCATAATAGCAACTGTAAGCAGATAAACAATTAAACATTTATGTTCTAGAAATAAAAGGCTACGAAACCCTACAATTTTATGGGCCGACAATCAATCTATAATAACCGTGCTTGGGGTTGCGCCTAGATATGCACCTCGATCCTTTATTGGGTCTTTGTCTCGCTCAATTTTTGTACTTGATAATAGCAGCCAAAAAAGAAAATAATCATGATAAGCCATAGTTGGGCAAAGGAAAATATCTGATACATATTTGAAGTCCCTTGTGCCTGTGTATCTTGGTCGCTCCTTACAACATGAGGCTATTCAACAGTGTGTTTGAACTGATGGTGTGAAATTCTAATTAGGATTGCCAAAGCTTATATTCAAGCAGTGGGTTTACTTGTGTGCCAATGTTTGATCTAATATCTATGTAGCCTAAATATTTAACTCTATATGAGATATTGAGACTTGTAAGCCAAAAGTCCATTCCAACATAGATTGTAAAGTGCAGGTGAGATCTAAATTGTGATCAGCAATTGGAATTTTGGAAGTTCAAATAGTTTCATGTTGAAACATTCATTTCAAAACCGTTGATAGTCAAGTCCCAAATTCTGGGGGGAAAATTCAGTTAGACTTGATCAGGGGTACCATTTGACAAAATTCTTGAATCTTGAAGTTAATGGATCTGCTTAAATCACATTCATAAAACTTCTTTAAAACTAAGATCCATTTACAACTTAAACTATTCATCCATAATTTGAGATTTACCTAGTTGTTTGTTGGAATCCACATACAATTAGAATTTAAGATTTTCTAGTTGCCTAACCGGTTGATCAATTCAACAGACGATTGCTTTCAAATTTGAGAATTTACCTTACTAAATTCAACAGAAGATTACTTATGCATTTGAGATTTTCATAGACCTTTATTGAATTCAATAAACGATTGATGTCTCTATTTTGAGGTTTCTATGAATAATTTAGCTCCGTTAGAAACAGTTTCTTTAGTCAAAGAATTTTAGGCAATCTTGTTTTTAAAAGAAAAGCCCTGGCAACGGAGGATTTTTGTACCTAGATTTTGCGTGGAGGTCTTTGTTTTAAGCACCCAGTGAATTTAGCTCAGTTGAAGAAGTTTCTTTCATCAAATAATTTTAGGTAATCTTGGTTTCCAAAGAAAAGCCTTAGTTACAGTAGATTTTCGTGCTTAGATTTTGAGGCGGGGGTCCTTTTTTAAAGCTCCTAGTGGAGAATTTAACTATGTTTGAAGCAGTTTCTTTTTTCATAGGAATTTGAAGCAATTCTATTATTTTTTAAAGAAACACCCTAGCTTATAAAGGATTTCGATGCCTAGATTTTTTGTGGGAATGTCTCTAGTTTAATGTTCTAATTAAGAATTTGGCTCTGTTTGAAGCATTTTCTTTCTCTAAAGTAATTAATTCAGTTGAGGTAGTTTGAAGAAAATCCCTAGCTGCAAAGAATTTTTAGGCGTAAATTTTGCATGGGGGTCTCTATTAAGCTTCTGGTTAAGGATTCATCTCCGTCTAGAGCAGTGTCTTTCTTCAAAGGAATCTGATGCAATTTTGTTTTTCGAGAAAAGCCCTAGCTATAGAGGATATAAGCTCAAATTTTGCAGAAATATATCTAAATTAGCTTGTGCTTAACCATTGAACTTCGTTTGAAGCAAATTCCTTCTTCAAGGGAAATAATTTGTTTGATGCAATTTTGATTTCCAAGAGAGAATCTTAGTTACAGAGGAGTTTTATGCTTAAATTCACACAAAGAAGAACCTTAAAGTTACGAATTCTATTGACAAAGTACTTGTTGCAGGTTTCAAGTGAAATGCACCAAAACACTAAACGGAAATAGCTCCAGATCAATGTCAAACGCAGAAGGAAAACATGATGTTTTTAATTTAATATATCATATCCAGATGAATGCCACCAACTACAAGTGTTTAATCAATTCCCACAAGCATTAATGAATGCTTAATCACTTCCCACCGACTAAAGACAAATGAAAAGATTTCAGTGGCCCAGATATGCATCCAGTATATATGTCAAAGATATATATGTCAGGGATATTTATTATTTGTTCATAACTATCAATATGCCTTTTATTTTACTCCTAATTTTCTTTTTGGGAAACTAATTTATTCCTTGCCTAAATTGACCATAGCCAATGAAACATGAAATAAACAAAAATTTCTACATTTGAAAAATAGTTTTTAAAAAAGAAACTTTAAAATAGATTATAGAAGTGGTAAAATATTTTAATTTCATTGGTCAGATTGAAAAACTAAAAGCCCCTGCATGAATGCATTAGTATTCCTGCCATAGGTAGGAACTTTGGTGTTTTCAAAACCTAATGAGTTATGAAAGTTACATTATTTTGTATTTTATGTGATGTGTGGTTTACTAGTGTTGGGATCAAGTTTGACTTAGTTGTAATGCCCTGCCAAGGGATCCAAAGAATTAACCTAGAATTTCAATAAGTTTGGTAACATTTTGTTTTTTTTTTTTTTTTATCACGTGAAAGTAAATACCACATATAACTTGTACATAATAACGAAAGCAATAGCAATGTCCATCTAAAAGTAAACATAACATACATAACCGATTTCATTCTTTAAGAATCTCTTAACATTGAGTTACATCTAAACTAACTAACATACATGAATCCATCTAGTACAACATCCACACGAATAATAATGATAAGTCCAATGTTCATACATTACATTTCCAAATGCTCAATCATCCACTATACATGTCACAGGGTATGAAGGCTTAAAAGAATATACATATGTGAAATAAGGTACATCATCCTATTCCAATCCATGATACATCAAAGTAGAGATAATCACATGATACATCATCATAGAAGACATATACATCCATCATAAAGATCAAACAAAGTAAACTAAGTGCACGGTTCCTCCCAACTGTTAATAGCATCATTAGACCATCGTGAGCCCTAGCCATCCCTCCGTGCGTAACATCCCAAATCACTGAAGAGATCATCGGTATTAACATAGTAGGAATGTCACTCCTAACATATACAACATCATATGTAGAAAGTAATCTAACATGAAAATATAAGCATAAGATAACATCATCTAACATATGCTAATCATCAATGAAAGGATACATATCCACCATCACGAAGGATGCATCAGCCACGATGTTTCAATGAATCTCAAATGATAAGAGTGGAAAATACACTACCACCCGATTGCGTGGAACCTAAGTGGTCCACTCCCACCGTACTAAGGAGATAATCTCAAGTCCCAAAAAGGCTATCAAAATCACATAGCATAAATCTCTATAAGTCTAGGAATCCTAAAAGCATACTAACTCAAAGGTTCCAACACACACAAAACTGACATCTAATTCCCAGAGGCACACAATGACATGTAGGAAACCTACTCTGCAAGCGAAAAAGTGTCATCGCAATTATCACGTAAAAGTTACCCTGGTAGTTAGCTAAACTCCATGGGTCCATACTGATCTCATGCGGCCACTAGTATCCTCTCATACTGACAAGGCATACTACGGAATGCAAGGTCGCAACCATGCGTTCTCACTACTCCCATCCTAGCCTATACAAGTGCTCAAGGCATAGGCGAGAACATCAAAACAATTATCTTTTTAGGTTCATTTAATCCCCATTTAGTGTGTAAATGTTATCACTTATTAACCAAACTTACAATGAGTTACCCTGGCAGCCACTTAGGGCCCCGGCCCCCATTGCAAGCCACTTCCCGACACTACAAGTAGATTACCTACCCTAAGCTCATGGAATCATAAATTTCAAAATCACAAAAGATAATCCATAATAAAATCATCAAATTTGCATAAAAGCATCAAATATCCATAATAAAAATCATCAAACCTCCAAGATAAGAATCATCAAATCTCCATGAGCATCCGAAAAGCATCCATAGAAAATCATGACCACAACAGTTCTCTATTGGCAACTGAAGGCATCACTGATAATCATAAGTATCCATTGGTTCTCAATAACCAATATATATCTCAAAATAAATCACAATATCCATTAGTTCCTAGCAAGCAACCAAGAATATCTCAAAATCATACTGATCGAAGACTCCAAAATGGTTGAGTCAAACATGTCACAACATGACATCATCAAAGAAATAAATCCACATTTCAGTCTCATCATGGTGACTAGAAAATAATCCAAGGATAACTGATTGATGACTCAAAAATGATTAGCTCAAGTGTCTCATACGCATACATCTCAGCTTCACACATGAAAACTGATGAACAATAACAATCAGTAAATACAAACATTTCATAGAGCACATGATCACATAACCATAGTTGGGCTTATAAAGATCGAGACCAAATAAGATCAACATGCCATCATATCTCATAACCCCCAAGCCTCTAGTAACAACCTAGGACTGGTCAACACTAGTCAACCCAAAACTCAAAACAAGAAGCATATAGAATACACGATGCAAACACATATTTTGGTTTTGCTATCTTACATAGTTGAATCAAGTGTAGAGGTTTTCAGTTTTCTATTTGCACGTATATTTTCAAGTGTCTTAAGTTTCATCATTTGACCTACAAGTCAACCCATTTGTTCCCTGATAGCATTATCCTTCCATTAATTAAAAATAATACTTTAAGAATAACTTAGAAATAAATATTCATTAAACTGATTATCATTGACTTTTAATTGTTCTCTTGATTTAACTATGATCTATATTCTAATTGATTAACTCTTCTTTAAGGTTACTTCAACTTTTCGAGATAATCAAAGATCATTATTCGTTCATAAAAGAACCAATTATCAATCTTCGAATAAGAAGATTATAACTTAATTAAAATGATCAATCTAATCCACTAATTAACTTAGGTGCACAATTCCATGATCCATTAACATTTTAATGGTTAAAACTCAATTAAGTATCTCTAACACTTAAGCTTCTTAATTATAATCATTATTAAATTTTCACTAATAACCGTTAAAATATCTAAGTCATTATTCAAGTTATTAGAATAAGACTTATCAACTTTGATATCAATATTTTACAACCTCGTTAAAAGAATCATATCAATTAAATCTTCATTACATAACTTAATTATTAATTAAATCCAATTAACTCTAGTTAATTGATTTAATTAATAATTTCACAATCAAACCATCAACCCAATGATTATTAGTTGACTAATAATTAAAAGTCGACCATACACAAATATTCATGTTCATAGTTCAATAATAACAACTTGCTAATATTTAATGACAAGCTATATTGAAAATCTTATTAATAGATCACATTCATCATTCTTTATGAATACTAATGTTTCCTTAATTAATTCGTTTTAATGATATTCATTTCAAGATAAATCTCAATCGCATAATATAATTATATTGACAACTCAATGAATGTGAATTGATTAAAAATAATCATACTTCAAATCTAAAACTAATATCTTTTACCAAATTATAATCATCAAAAAATCTCCTCTAGATTAACTCTAATCGAATTTATTGATAATTATTTAACCATTATTTATTAATAGTTTGTTAGACCCAACAAACATTAATAAATAATAAACTCATCAAATTATTATTTTCATAAATCTCATTAGTTAATATTTGACTAACTCTTAACACCATAAGGTATTCAAACGTATTAACATAACAATTCAATCTTAATCCAATATCATTTAGAGTTTCTAAATTTTAAATCAACATAATATTAATTATCATTTTATAATTATTTAATCAATATTAAAATCAACCATTAGACTCCATTTTCTAATTGTTCTAATAATATTTTGTCTATATAAAGATCCCTATCACAAACCAATAAGACTCATTGTAAATTTTAACATGAATAATCTCCAAATTCTTAACATTATCATCTTCATTAAACAACTTCAAAATTGTTTAATATATATTAAATAGTATTCAATATACATTATAAAAAGTCCACTATATAAACTATATTAAAATCTCTTTTCTTTTAGTTTTCTCTCATTTAAAAATCCATTTACTTAGATTGACTAATAATTAATTACACTTCTTCGACTATTAACTAATCTTAATTAAATTTGATTTAATTAGATTAGATAATAAACCATATAAAACTAATGCATTTTAATAAGATTCTACTAAGAAAAAATTATAATAATATCTTTAATTCATTCCATGCTTTGATATATTATTTTTGTGAAGTTTAAGCATAAAGAACTCTTAGTTATGGGAAATGGAGAAATATCTGTTCTTGAATAAAATAGTCCCAGTACGACGGTCATATCTCCCTAATGAACCGTTGGATCGGGCTGAAATTAAAATATGTTGGAGAGGGCCAAGTTGCGCCAATTTTGACTACAGCGATCGAATAAATTTGATCACGATAAAAAGTTATGAATGACTGAGTTCGGGTCTATCCAAGGGGCAGCGATAGGACAATCTATGATAAATTAAAAATTTTCTCTTAAAATAATTGTTCTCTAAATTTAACCATAAAAAGGTTTGTTCATATGCATCTAAAAATATGATTGATAGAAAGATTACATCCAATCATTCAAATTTTCACCATAAAATTTTTATTTTAATTTCAAATCTTGTCTATCTAATTTCACAATATAAATTCGAACCCAAACTCGATTAAGATCTAATTATTTCTCCTTAATTGGATCTAGGATTTTCTATTGTTTTCTTTTCAACCAAATAGCATATCTAGATTCATATTTCAATTATAGATTTAATCACAGAGAGTATTCAGATACATATAACAAACATGACGAAGACAGAAAGAAAAATAGTGCAAATAGAATATGTGATTATCACGAGTGCACCTAAACACTGATGTTAATTCGCCATGCCTCAGAAGTCTATAGAAAATCCCTTCCTTCTCCATCATTGCAATTCCTCCAAGATCCAAGCCAATCGAGAATCTCCAAACAACTAGAAGTGCTAGATGAAGTATAGAAGTATGTAGAAAATATATGAGCATATGAACTTCTCCCATGCATGTAAGCTTTGAAGCTTCCATTTTAAGCTTGTAGCTTGTAGCTTCCATTTAGCTTCCATTAAGCTTCTATGAATGCTTGAATATAAAGAGCTCTCAAGAAACCTTTGGAATGCTTCTTGAAACAGTTGAAAGGTGTCACCAACTAAGCATGGGTCTTTTCCAACCTTTTTGATGAGTCATAGAGTTGTAGACACCTTGTGTTTAATTGATGCACTAACCCCCGTGTTGTTGACACATGTTAATTCTCATGCAAGCTTATAACTCCAATTTACTTTTTAAATAATTTTTATTTAAATTTGATAACTTTCATTTTAATTTTTATAACTTTTATTATTATTATTTTATTTTATAATTATTATTAATTTTAATTTTTAGTTTTCTTTTATTTAATTCCTTTTCCCCAATAATTCACATTTAATTAATTACAACCAAAATATCAAAAATCATGATATTTTATTAAGTTTCTCAAATAAATAATTTATTAATTAAATCTATTTATTAAGACTTAATTAATGAAAAATTCACCATAGACCTCCAAGATAAAATATGAAAATCCATCATAGAACAAATCATACAAAATAAATCTAAAGGGTTAAAAATCATGAAATATGTCATCTGACACATTCGGTGGGTATTCAACTTTGATACTTGTCCTAACTCACTAGGACAAATGGTTTTTAGATTTGGGATTTGGACTTGAGAATTTATCTCCCTTTTCTTATCATTAAGATAATGTGATAGGGTACGCTCATCCTGGCAATTCAGGAAAGTCGATACCCGGTACTTGCAACTTGCATAAAAACCATGCATGTACAAGCACAATATATACTAAACTAAACAGGCAATGGCAGAAAGTGGTGCATCGTATAGATCCCGACTAGCAGGTGACTACAACTCCCTTCCTTAACCACATCAGACACACCATACAAAAGAAAACACACAAAGCAAACACGCACACCATACACATGCAAGTATGGGGTAAGTATCCATAAGAAAACACATATGATAATAAATCATTTTACTAATCATCATTAATAACTGCAAACACTGAAAATAATCATCATACATGCATGAAATGTAGAGTCTAAGTAATCTCATTATATATCAACTGAATCCATAGCACAATATCTGATAATCTCATAATAATGTTACTAACCATCGACATGAAACTAGCTCTAAAAGAGTTCAGCAATGATAATAAAATGCGAACCAGGGGTAGGTACTACATCCACCCCCCTTGGGATTAGGCTTACTCCTGGAAGCCTACAAGAATGAAAAGCTAAAATACTCACTATGCGGGTCCCATTGAACCCTTTTCCTCCCTACAGGAGAATATGATTCCACTGAGAATTTTACAACACACTTAGAGCAATATGATTCTGGTTTAATAGTAAACCAAAAATCATATCGATCCAACATCATTCTTTTAACAACTACTAAAATATATCTCTTAATACATTCTAAACAAGAGCAACTTAATGCTTGCAAAGATAAACAAAGGTATACTACCTTGAAACTTAGATAAAAGATACATGTTTTGCAACTAGAATAAGTTTTCAATTTTTAGTTTTGCCTTCATTTAAGTTTTCAGTAGAATTTTTAATTTTGAAAGCTAAGTGTTGAAGTATGAAAAATATGCAAGTAATAGTTTTAAGTTTTGTTTCAGTTCACCTAGTTTTCAAGTTTTCAGTTTGAAAGAGATACACATGATAGTTCAAAGTTTTCATTTTGTTTAACTAGTTAACAACTAGTGACATTCCAATATACCCAAAGCTCTCAATGTTAAAACTCGGGCTTTGATACCAAATGTAATGCCCCGCCAAGGGATCCAAAGAATTAACCTAGAATTTCAATAAGTTTGGTAACATTTTTTTTATTTATTTTTTATAACATGAAAGTAAATAGCAAATATAACTTGTACATAATAACGAAAGCAATAACAATGTCCATCTAAAATTAAACATAGCATACATAACCGATTTCATTTTTTAAGAATCCCTTAACGTTGAGTTACATCTAAACTAACTAACATACATGAATCCATCTAGTACAACATCCACATGAATAATAATGATAAATCCAATGTTCATACATTACATTTCCAAATGCTCAATCATCCACTGTACATGTCACAGGGTATGAAGGCTTAAAAGAATATACATATGTGAAATAAGGTACATCATCCTATTCCAATCTATGATACATCAAAGTAGAGATAATCACATGATACATCATCATAGAAGACATATACATCCATCATAAAGATCAAACAAAATAAACTAAGTGCACGGTTCCTCCCAACCGTTAATAGCATCATTAGACCATCGTGGGCCCTAGCCATCCCTCCGTGCGTAACATCCCATATCACCGAAGAGATCATCTATAGTTCCTACCCTTGTTCACATCTTTTCTAGACTTATTGTTGCTATTATTATCAAACTATGTAGACTAGTTTTATGTTGATGGTTTAGTGGTGTTGTTTTGACACTATCAGATATTATGATAGGGATTTAGTTGATATATGATGAGGTCATTTAGACTTTACATTTCATGTATGATGATGATCATTACATTGTTTTTAGTCATTAATGATGATTAGTTAGATGGTTTATTATCTCATGTGTTTTATTATGGTTACTTACCCCATACTTGCATGTGTATGGTGTGCGTGTTTTCTTATTGTATGGCGTTTCTGATGTGGTTAAGGAAGGGAGTCGTAGTCACCTGCTTAGTCGAGATCTACACGATGCACCACTTCCTGTCATTGTCTGTTTAGCTTAGCATTATATATTGTATGTACATGCATAGTTTTTCTACAGGTTGCAAGTACCGGGTATCGACTTTCCTGAATTGTCAAAATGAGCGTACCCTATTATACTATCTCAATGATAAGAGAAGAGAGATAAATTCTCAAGTCCAAATCTCAAACCTAAAAACCATTTGTCCTAGTGAGTTAGGACAAGTATCAAAGTTGAATACCCATCGAATGTGTCGGATGACATATTTCGTGATTTTTAACCCTTTAGATTTATTTTGTATGATGTGTTCTATGATGGGTTTTCATATTTTATCTTGAAAGTCTATGGTGAATTTTCCATTAATTAAGTCTTAATAAATAGATTTAATTAATAAATTATTTATTTGAAAAAATTAATAAAATATCATGATCTTTGATATTTTGATTGTAATTAATTAAATGTGAATTATTGGAAAAAAGAAATTTTAAAAAAAAAAACTAAAAATTAAAATTAATAATAATTATAAAATAATAATAAAGTAATAAATAAAATAATAATAATAAAAGTTATAAAAAATTAAAATAAAAGTTATAAAATTTAAATAGAAATTATTTAAAAAGTAAATTGGAGTTATAAGTTTGCATAAGAATTAACATATGTCAACAACACGGAGGTTAGTGCATCAATTAAGCACAAGGTGTCTACAACTCTATGACTTATCAAAAAGGTTGGAAAAGACCCATGCTTAGTTGGTGACACCTTTTAGCGGTTTCAAGAAGCATTCCAAAAGTTTCTTGGGAGCTCTTTGTATTCAGGCATTCATAGAAGCTTAGAGAGGGTGGAGAGCAATTGGAGCATTGGAGGACTCAAGAACTCTGAAGAAGGGAGCTTGCTCTACGGATTTTTTGAGGAAGAGCGAATTAGCATCAGAAATTCGGGTAGATTCTTGTGATTTTACTTATGCTATTTTCGCACCATGCATTTTTGTCTTCATCATGTCTGTTATATGTGTCTGAATCTTCTCTATGATTGAATCTGTAATTTGAAATTGGAATCTAGATATGCTATTTGGTTGAGAAGAAAACAATAGAAAAATCTTAGATCCAATTAAGGAGAAATAATTAGATATGAATCGGGTTTGGGTTCGAATTTATATTAAATTAGAAAGACAAGATTTGGAATTAAAATAGAAATTTTATTGTGAAAATTCAAATGATTAGATGTAATCTTTCTATCAATTATATTTTTAGATGCGTATGAATAAACCCTTTTATGGTTAAATTTAGAGAACAATTATTTTAAGAGGAAATTCTTAATTCATCACAAACTGCCCTGTCACTACCCCTTGGATAGACCCGAATTCAGTCATTCATAACTTTTGTCGTGATCAAATTTATTCGATCGCTCCAGTCAAAATTAGCGTGACTTGGCCCTCTCCAACATATTTCAATTTTAGCCCGATCCAACGGTTCATTAGGGAGATATGGCCGTCATACTGAGACTATTTTATTTAAGGACAGATATTTCTCCATTTCCCATAACCAAGAGTTCTTTATGCTAAACTTCACAAAAAAAATAATATACCAAAGCATGGAATGGATTAAAGATATTGTTGCAATCTTCCCTTATTAGAATCTTATTAATATGCATTAGTTTTATATGGTTTATTATCTAATCTAATTAAATCAAATTTAATTAAGATTAGTTAATAGTAGAAGAAGTGTAATTAAATATTAGTCAATCTAAGTAAATGAATTTTTAAATGAGAGAAAATTAAAAGAAAAAAAAAATTAATAGTGCAATTTTTATAATGTATATTGAATACTATTTAATATATATTAAACAATTTTAGAGTTGTTTAATGAAGATGATAATATTAAAAATTTGGAAATTATTCATGTTAAAATCTACAATGAGTCTTATTGGTTTGTGATAGGGATCTTTTTCAAACAACATTTATATAGACAAAATATCATTAGTACAATCAGCAAATGGAGTCTAATAGTTTTGAGGAGAAACAAATACATGGGTTAGAAAAAACGTGAAATTTCTCCACTTAATATAATTTGGGAATACGTAAACTCAGACTTTTAAATTCAAATTTGAAAACTTAGCAAAATCAAAACATGTGTTTGCATCGTGTATTCTATATACTTCTTATTTTGAGTTTTGGGTTAACTAGTGTTGACCAGTCCTAGGTTGTTACCAGAGGCTCGAGGGTTATGAGATGTGTTGGCATGTTGATCTTATTTGGTCTCGATCTTTATAAGCCCAACCATGGTAATGTGATTGTATGCTCTATGAAATGTTTGTATTTACTGTTTGTATTTATTCATCAGTCTTCATGTGTGAAGCTGAGATGTATGTGTATGAGACACTTGAGCTAATTATTTTTGAGTTATCGATCAGTTATCCTTGATTATTTTCTAGTCGCCATGATGGGACTGAGATGTGGATTTATTCTTGATGATGTCATGTTGTGACATGTTTGACTCAACCATTTTTGGAGCCTTTGATTAATATGATTGAAATATATATTTTGGTTATTGAGAATCATTGGATACTTTGATTATCAGTGATACTTCAGTTGCCAATAAAGAGCTGTTGTGTTCATGATTTTCTATGGATGTTTGCTCATGGAGATTTGATATTTTTATGCATATTTGATGATTTTATAGATTATCTTTTGTGATTTTGAGATTTATGAGTCCATGAGCATTAGGGTAGGATATCTGCATGTAGTGACAGGAAGTGGCTTGCAATGGGGGTCGGGGCCCTAAGAGGCTGCCAAGGTAACTCATTGTAAGTTGGATTAATAAGTGATAACATTCACATCTAATACTAACAAAATGAACCTAAAAAGTGTTTTGTTCTCGCCCATGCCTTGAGTGCTTGTACAGGCTAGGATAGGAGTAGTGAGACGCATGGTTGCGACCTTGCATTCCATAATATGCCTCGTCAGTATGAGAGGATACTAGTGGCCGCATGAAATCAGTATGGACCCATGGAGTTTAGCTAACTACCAGGATAACTTGTATGTGATAATTGCGATGACACTTTCCCGCTTGCATAGTAGGTTCCTACATGTCATTGTGTGCCTCTGGGAAGTAGATGTCAGTTTTGTGATTGGAACCTTTGAGTTAGTATACTTTTAGGATTCCTGAACTTATGAAGATTTTTGCTATATGATTTTGATAGCCTGTTTGGGACTTGAGATTATCTCCTTAGTACGGTGGGAGTGGACCACTTTGGTACCACACGGTCGGGTGGTAGTGTATTTTTCATTCTTATCATTTGAGATTCATTGAGACATCGTGGCTGATGCGTCCTTCGTGATGGTGGATATGTATCCTTTCATTGATAATTAGCATATGTTAGATGATGTTATCTTATGCTTATATTTGCATGTTAGATTACTTTCTACATATGATGTTGTATATGTTAGGAGTGACATTCCTACTATGTTAATACCGATGATCTCTTTGGTGATTTGGGATGTTACGCATGGAGGGATGGCTAGGGCCCACGATGGTCTAATGATGCTATTAACGATTGGGAGGAACCGTGCACTTAGTTTATTTTGTTTGATCTTTATGTATATGTCTTCTATGATGATGTATCATGTGATTGTCTTTGATGTATCATTGATTAGAATAGGATGATGTACCTTATTTCACATATGTATATTCTTTTAAGCCTTCATACCCTGTGACATGTACAGTGGATGATTGAGCATTTGGAAATGTAATATATGAACATTGGACCTATTATTATTATTTCATGTGGTTGTTGTACTAGATGGATTCATGTATGAAATTCAATATTAAGGGATCTTAAAGAATGTAATCTGTTATGTATGTTATGTTTACTTTTTAGATGGACATTGCTATTGCTTCCATTATTGTGAATAAGTTATGTATGGTATTTACTTTCATGTAAAAAAAAATGTTACCAAACTTAGTGAAATTCTAGGTTAATTCTTTGGATCTCTTGGCGGGGCATTACATCATTGGTATTAACATAGTAGGAATGTCACTCCTAACATATACAACATCATATGTAGAAAGTAATCTAACATGCAAATATAAGCATAAGATAACATCATCTAACATATGCTAATCATCAATGAAAGGATACATATCTACCATCACGAAGGACGCATCAACCACGATGTCTCAATGAATCTCAAATGATAAGAGTGGAAAATACACTACCACCCGACCGCGTGGAACCTAAGTGGTCCACTCCCACCGTGCTAAGGAGATAATCTCAAATCCCAAAAAGGCTATCAAAATCACATAGCATAAATCTCTATAAGTCCAGGAATCTTAAAAGCATACTAACTCAAAGGTTCCAACACACAAAATCGACATCTAATTCCCAGAGGCACACAATGACATGTAGGAAACCTACTCTGCAAGCGGAAAAGTGTCATCGCAATTATCACGTACAAGTTACCGTGGCAGTTAGCTAAACTCCACGAGTCCATACTGATCTCATGCGGCCACTAGTATCCTCTCATACTGATGAGGCAAACTACGGAATGCAAGGTCGCAACCATGCGTTCTCACTACTCTCATCCTAGCCTATACAACCGCTCAATGCATGGGCAAGAACATCAAAACAATTATCTTTTTAGGTTCATTTAATCCTCATTTAGTGTGTAAATGTTATCACTTATTAACCAAACTTACAATGAGTTACCCTGGCAGCCACTTAGGGCCCCGGCCCCCATTGCAAGCCACTTCCCGACACTACAAGTAGATTACCTACCCTAAGCTCATGGAATCATAAATTTCAAAATCACAAAAGATAATCCATAATAAAATCATCAAATATGCATAAAAGCATCAAATATCCATAATAAAAATCATCAAACCTCCAAGATAAGAATCATCAAATCTCCATTAGCATCCGAAAAGCATCCATAGAAAATCATGACCACAACAGTTCTCTATTGGAAACTGAAGGCATGACTGATAATCATAAGTATCCATTGGTTCTCAATAACCAATATATATCTCAAAATAAATCACAATATCCATTGGTTCCCAGCAAGCAACCAAGAATATCTCAAAATCATACTGATCGAAGACTCCAAAATGGTTGAGTCAAACATGTCACAACATGACATCATCAAAGAAATAAATCCACATTTCAGTCCCATCATGGCGACTAGAAAATAATCCAAGGATAACTGATCAATGACTCAAAAATGATTAGCTCAAGTTTCTCATACGCATACATCTCAGCTTCACACATGAAGACTGATGAACAATAACAATTAGTAAATACAAACATTTCATAGAGCACACGATCACATAATCATGGTTGGGCTTATAAAGATCGAGACCAAATAAGATCAACATGTCATCATATCTCATAACCCCCGAGCCTCTAGTAACAACCTAGGACTGGTCAACACTAGTCAACCCAAAACTCAAAACAAAGAGCATATAGAAAACACGATGCAAACACATGTTTTGATTTTGCTATCTTACATAGTTGAATCAAGTGTAGAGGTTTCTAGTTTTCTATTTGCAAGTATATTTTCAAGTGTCTTAAGTTTCATCATTTGACCTACAAGTCAACCCATTTGTTCCCCGATAGCATTATCCTTCCACTAATTAAAAATAATACTTTAAGAATAACTTAAAGATAAATATTCACTAAACTGATTATCATTGACCTTTAATTGTTCTCTTGATTTAAATATGATCTATATTCTAATTGATTAACTCTTCTTTAAGGTTACTTCAACTTTTCGAGATAATCAAAGATCATTATTCGTTCATAAAAGAACCAATTATCAATCTTCGAATAAGAAGATTATAACTTAATTAAAATGATCAATCTAATCCACTAATTAACTTAGGTGCACAATTCTATGATCCATTAACATTTTAATGGTTAAGACTCAATTAAGTATCTCTAACACTTAAGTCTCTTAATTATAATCATTATTAAATTGTCACTAATAACCGTTAAAATATCTAAGTCATTATTCAAGTTATTAGAATAAGACTTATCAACTTTGATATCAATATTTTACAACCTCGTTAAAAGAATCATATCAATTAAATCTTCATTACATAACTTAATTATTAATTAAATCCAATTAACTCTAGTTAATTGATTTAATTAATAATTTCACAATCAAACCATCAACCCAATGATTATTAGTTGACTAATAACTAAAAGTCAGCCATACACAAATGTTCATGTTCATAGTTCAATAATAACAACTTACTAATATTTAATGACAAGCTATATTGAAAATCTTATTAATAGATCACATTCATCATTCTTTATGAATACTAATATTTCCTTAATTAATTCGTATTAATGATAGTCATTTCAAGATAAATTTCAATCGCATAATATAATTATATTGACAACTCAATGAATGTGAATTGATTAAAAATCAATCATACTTCAAATCTAAAACTAATATCTTTTACCAAACTTTAATCATCAAATAATCTCCTCTAGATTAACTCTAATCGAATTTATTGATAATTATTTAAACCATTATTTATTAATAGTTTGTTAGACCCAACAAACATTAATAAATCATAAACTCATCAAACTATTATTTTCATAAATTCCATTAGTTAATATTTGACTAACTCTTAACACCATAAGGTATTCAAATGTATTAACATAACAATTCAATCTTAATCCAATATCATTTAGAGTTTCTAAATTTTAAATCAACATAATATAAATTATCATCTTACAATTATTTAATCAATATTAAAATCAACCATTAGACTCCATTTTCTAATTGTTCTAATAATATTTTGTCTATATAAAGATCCCTATCACAAACCAATAAGACTCATTGTAGATTTTAACATGAATAATTTTCAAATTCTTAACATTATCATCTTCATTAAACAACTCTAAAATTGTTTAATATATATTAAATAGTATTCAATATACATTATAAAAAGTTCACTATATAAACTATATTAAAATATCTGTTCTTTTAGTTTTCTCTCATTTAAAAATCCATTTATTTAGATTGACTAATAATTAATTACACTTCTTCAACTATTAACTAATGCATATTAATAAGATTCTACTAAGAAAAAATTGCAATAATATCTTTAATTCATTCCATGCTTTGATATATTATTTTTGTGAAGTTTAAGCATAAACAACTCTTGGTTATGGAAAATGGAGAAATATCTGTTCTTGAATAAAACAGTCCCAGTACAACGGTCATATCTCCTTAATGAACTGTTGGATCGGGCTGAAATTAAAATATGTTGGAGAAGGCCAAGTTGCGCCAATACTGACTGGAGCGATCGAATAAATTCGATCACGATAAAAAGTTATGAATGACTGAGTTCGGGTCTATCCAAGGGGCAGCGATAGGACAATTTGTGATGAATTAAAAAATTTCTCTTAAAATAATTGTTCTCTAAATTTAACCATAAAAGGGTTTGTTCATATGCATCTAAAAATATAATTGATAGAAAGATTACATCCAATCATTCGAATTCTCACCATAAGATGTAGTGCCTACCCCTAAGTCGCATTTCTATCATCCTTGCCAACTCTTTTAGGCCAATTTATGTTTGATGATTAGTATTATTATTCTAGAGATTATCAGATGTTGTTTTACACTCAGTTTATTATATGATGAGATTACTTGGTACTCTATATTTCATGCATGTATGATGATTATTCAATGTTTTCAGTTATCAATGATGATTAGTTAGATGGTTTATTATCACACGTGCTTTCTTATGGATACTTACCACATACTGCATGTGTATGGTGTGTGTGTTTGTTTTTATTTATGTATGGTGTTTCTGATGTGGTTAAGGAAGGGAGTCATAGTCACTTGCTAGTCGGGATCTATACGATGCACCACTTCCTGCCATTATTTGTTTAGCTTAGAATATTGTGTTTGTACATGCGTGGATTTTATGCAGGTTGCAGGTACCGGGTATCAACTTCCCTGAATTGCCAATATGAGCGTACCTATCGCATTGTCTCAATGGTAAGAGAGGGGAGATAAACTCTTAAGTCCAATTTCTAAACCCTTTAGCCAATTGTCCTAATTGATAATTAGGACAAGTATCTGAGTTAAGTACCCTCCGAATGCATCAAATGATGTAATTTCAGGATTATAACTTTTTTATTTTGATTTAGTATGTGTTTTTCTATGTAGGGTTTTCGTATGTTGTTATATGAGTCCTTGATGTATTTTCTATTAATTAAGTCTAATTAAAAAGATTAATTAATGATTTAATTTAATAGAGAATTAATATGATATCTTTAATATTTAATTAATTGAGAAATTAATTAAATAAAAGAACTAAATTTGGAGATTAAAGTTCAAAGATAAATTTAGAACAGGATAATATTTATTTAATTTAATAATAATATATTGGAGTCCATTTTTAAATAAATGCTAAATATTATTGTTAATTAAATTAATTAAATATGTTATCAATTAAGTTTCTAAAATTAATTTAAAAAGTTGAAAGACATTAAATTATTAAAGGATTTTAGATCGCATGATCTAAGCATGAGTTTAAATTTGAGTAATAAATTAAAAGATTAAATTATAGAAATTAATAATGTTATTTTAATTTCATAAAGTGCATATGAGATTAAAGTAATAAATTAATTTAAAATAGAAGTCAAGTAGAATTTTAAATAAAGTTATTTAATAAATCAACTTAATGTGCATAAAAGATGAATGCAAATTAAAAGAAAAGATAAGAAAGGGTAATTGGAGTTAACTCAGTTGTGCAAAGAGTCTTCTCGGGTGAACGCACAATTAAGTGCCCCAGTTTGAGGAGAAAATTTGCTTATCACAATGTTGGGGGTTCATTCTTCGGAGACACGAATTGGGACACGTTTTTGGACGGAAATTTTTGGGAGACTACTTTTGGAAGCGAATTTTAGAAGGTTGATACTAAGAAAGTTTTCCAGAAGAAGGTTACTGACAGGAGCGAATTCTTTTACAATTCCTGGAGATTGCATGATAACATCAGGATCGGGTAGGGTCTTGTGTTTTTTATTATCGAATAAATATGCAATTTTCCTTTCCTATCTTCTTCGTGTCTGGGGTTTGTAAATCTGAAATTCTCTGCGAGGAATATTTAAACATTACGATATTGGAATTTATCAGATGCTTGTTTATAAACTTCTATATACATGAGATTTAAATGGAAAGGGTTGAATCTAATACCGAAATTTTAGATTAGAAGTTTGGATGGTTGACTATATTTCTATACCAATATAAAAAAAGAGGCAATTCTTTAATATATTTATATGTTTATATATTAAAGAGGAATTGAGTTAGTATATTTATAAATCTATATATATATTTATATATTTAAACAAAATTAAATTTCAAATAAATAAAAAAGGGAAATTGTTAAAAAAACAAATTCATGGTTGTTGTTTTTTTTAAATAATATATAAAACAAAAAATATGATTAAGTGGGAGGGAGGGAATTACCCCGTGCCCACCCCCACTGTCGGCGGAGCCGACAGTACCTACGTCGCAGGTACTGCGACGACAGGTACAGAGTACTTGCCACCGCAGGCCCTGCGACCGCAGGACTGCAACAGACCACATGGGTCTTGCAAGCCGACGAGCTTTAAACGTGTATTTTTAAATGTTTTTTTTTAATTTTAGTTTTTATATAATTTTTATTATTTCTAAAAATAAATTTTATTATTATTTAAAAATTTTAATTAATAAATTTTTAATATATTTTAATTAATAATATTTTAATCTTTATTAATATTTAATAATTAAATAATAATGCATTTAGCATAGTTTTTGTAAATATTAATTTATTAATAATTTTGGTTAAATATTAATAAATTAACAATTAATAAATAGATTAAAATAAGTAATTAGAACAAGTAATTATTGATTAATTTAATTAAAATTAGTTTAATTAAATTTAATTAATAATGAATATTATTTGATTAAATTGTAGATTCGGATTATTGACTTAATGGAAGTTATTATAGAAATGGGTTAATCGTAAGGGGTAGTTGTGAAAACTTAGTTACCTGAATTCGACATTAAATGGAAACATAAACCTTACCTTAACTCAATAATAATATACTTTCAAATCCAATCTCTGAAACTTTGATGTTTTCTATGTGTTCTCTGTGTTTTGGGGTTGGTTTAGTGTTGACCAGTTTAGGTTGTTACCAGAGGCTCGAGGTTGTAAATGTGATGTCAGGATGATTTGGTCTCGATCTTTCTTAACCCGACCATGGTAATGTGATGAAGTGCTCTATGACATGATTGTGTTTACTATTTGTTATTGCTTTCCAGTTTCCTTGTGTGAAGCTGAGATGTATGTATTTGAGATACCTAACTTAACCATTTTCGAGTCTCGATCAGTTATATTTGATAACCATTTTTGAGTCTCGATTAGTTATACTTGGATTGCTTTTTGGTCGCTTGAGAGGACTGAAGTGTTTGTTATGTTCTTGATGATGTCATGTTTTGACTTGACCATTTTGGAGTCTTCGATCAGTATTGTAATTTACTATTGGGATACTTTCTGGTTGCTCATTGGAGAACCATTGGATTTTGTGATTTATCATTGATGCCTTCAGTTTCTGATAGAGAACTGTCGTGATCATATGATTATTATTGGATGCTTATCGGTTGCTCATGAAGAATGATGTAATTTTGTGGCTTATCTTTTATGATGTTTTTCAGTTGCTTGTATAGGACTGAGGTGATTTTATTATGATTCTTGATTTGTGATTTCATAAGCCTAGGGTAGGTTATCTATGTGTAGTGTCGGGAAGTGGCTTGCAATGGGGATCGGGGCCCTAAGAGGCTGCCTGGAGTAACCCATTGTAAGTTGTTTTAATAAGTGAAAACATTTACACTAAATGAGAGAAAATGAACCTAACAAGATAATTGTATGTTCTCTCCCATGCCTTGAGTGCTAGTACAGACTAGGATGGGGTAGAGAGAACGCTTGGTTACGACTTTGCATTCCATAGTATGCCTCGTCAATAAGAGAGGATACTAGTGGCCGCAGGGATCAGTAGGGACCCGAGATTCCTAAGGGATTGCTCAGGTAACTTCTACGTGACTTTTGCGATGACACTTTCCCGCTTGCATATTAGGTTTCCTACATGTCTTGTGGTACCTCTGGGTTTAGATGTCGATCTTTTTAGGAACCCTTGAGTTAGCATACTTATAGGATTTCTTGGACTTAGAAAGTATATATGATTATAGGTTTTGTTATCCTATTTGGGACTTGAGACTATCTCCTCAGCGCGGTGGGAGTGGACCATTTAGGTTCCACGCGGTCGGGTGGTAGTGCTTTTTACTCTTACCATTGAGATTCGTTCCGTGGTCACCGTGGCTAGTGTTTTTGTGATTGGCATTTACCTTCATTATGTTCTTGGATTATTATGATGGATGGTTAGATTTTATGATAGATGTTTTATCATTATGGATGTATGGATGTATCATGTATAGTGAATAGTTTCATATATTTTTATTGTACTTTGTATCATGGATTTGAGGATGTTGTATCTTTATCTTTACATATGTATATTCTTTTAAGCCTTTCATACCCTGTGACTTGTACAGTGGATGATTGAGCATTCCGAATTAATCTGCCAAGAGGCATTCAGAACAAATGTATTATATGGACATGGGACTTCTGATTATTCTTTCATATGTATGTGATAGTTGTTAGACTTAGAATTAATTAAATTTAAATGTGACTCAACGTCTTGGGATCCTTAAGAAATGTAACTTGCAAAGTATGGTTATCGATGATTACATGTTATTGCTTCCGCTACTATGTGTTTGATGTGTATGTTATACATTCTTACTTTAAAATAAAATAAAATGTTTAGCAAACTTAGTGAAACTTTAGGTTAATTCTTTTGGGTCCCTTGGCAGGGCGTTACATCTGGTATCAGAGCCCGAGTTTCTACATTGGGAGCTCTGGGTATATTGGAACGCCACTAGTGTTAACTAGTTGAACAAAAATGCAAACCTTAAACTGAAACTTGAAACTAGTTGAACTGAAACATTACGTAAACTATTAGTTACATTTTTTTTTTACTTCAACACTTAGACTTCAAAACTGAAATTATACTTAAACTAAAATTATAGATAAACTGAAAATTGAAACTATCCTGTTTGCAAAACATGTGTCTTTTATCTATGTGTTTCAATAGTATGTTTCATGGTTATTTTAGCAGCTTGTGTCTTGGATATTATTGTAGGATGGTATCTGGGACGAGATCTTCTGTTAGAGGCCATAGCCTTGGCCGTGGCAGAGGTCGTGGACGAGGCAGAGGTATTAGTGTTCATGAGTCTATCCACGAGAGCCCCATTCAGGAAGAGAATAGGGAAGAGCATGTCAGTGAGCATCAAGAAGAGAACCATAGAGAGGAGCATGTTGACTCGGAGGAGGTTGACATGAGGCAAATGATGCGAACCATCATTGATCGCCTACCTCATGTTCATAATCAGGATAGAGCACATCAGGTAGGACATGAGCATAGACCTAGGTCTAGGAGCCCTCTGAGGGATCGACATAGATCCATTGTATCTTCACAGATGAAGGACCTTCAGAGGTCCAAGGTCAAGCCCTTTAATGGGCAGGGTTCTGGATATGTAGCTGAGCAATGGCTTATTGCCCTTGACGGGATTTTTTCTATGCAGGACTTTGACAGTAATGTCAAAGCGAGGTTTGCTATCACCAACCTAGAGTTCTGTGGGGCCACTTGGTGGACAATCGAGGAAAAGAAGTTGGGCATTAACATGGGTAGTGTCACTTGGGAGATTTTCTTGGAGAGTTTTCATGAGCGATTCCTACCAGAGGAATGGAAGCAGCATAGAGCAGATGAGTTCCATAACCTGAGACAGTTCACTATGACCATTGTAGAGTATGAGCGCAAGTTCTATGAGCTCATGCCTTTTTCAGGATTCAGTGACAACCCAGCATAGTTGGCACAACATTTCATTAGAGGTTTGAACAACCATTTAATTGGGGGTGTTAAGGTGTTTGAACCTAAAACCCTCAAGGATGCGGTACATCGAGTCGTCCTTGTAGAGCAGAGTGTGAACCTAGGACATGGGGGTTTTGTAGGAGTACCTTCAGCATCAGGATCGAAGGGTGGTCAGGGAGCAGGTGGCAATAGGAAACCTCCTTCTAGGGGTAATCAGCGGCAGGAAGGTACTTATCCTCCAGCACAGAGTGGTGGCGGTGGTTCCAATACTAGGAACTATCATAACGCTCAGTGCAACAAGCACATCCAGTATGACCAACCATCTCAGAGTGTTCAGTCTTATCCTAGTGGGGGTAGTTTCCAGTAGTCTAGTGCACCTAGAGTTCAGAGGAGCTTCAATGGAGAGTCTTTCTCATGTGGACAACGCGGACACAAGTCATCTCGTTGCCCTCAAGGGAAACCACAATTCTCAGGCCAGAGACCCACAGCTTCAGAACCTATAGTTGGTGGCATGGATAGAGCCCAGAGAGTGTACTTAGTGGAGTCTTATCCTCCTATAGGGGGAAAGGGTCCAATGGGACCCGCACAGTGAGTCCTTAGCTTTTCTTTTGTTGTAGTCTTCCAGAAGTAAGCCTAAGTCTAGGGGGGGTGGATGTAGTGCCTGCCCCTAAGTCGCATTTCTATCATCCTTGCCAACTCTTTTAGGCCAATTTATGTTTGATGATTAGTATTATTATTCTAGAGATTATCAGATATTGTTTTACACTCAGTTTATTATATGATGAGATTACTTGGTACTCTATATTTCATGCATGTATGATGATTATTCAATGTTTTCAGTTATCGATGATGATTAGTTAGATGGTTTATTATCACACGTGCTTTCTTATGGATACTTACCCCATACTGCATGTGTATGGTGTGCGTGTTTGTTTTTATTTATGTATGGTGTTTCTGATGTGGTTAAGGAAGGGAGTCGTAGTCACCTGCTAGTCGGGATCTACACGATGCACCACTTCCTGCCATTGTCTATTTAGCTTAGAATATTGTGTTTGTACATGCGTGGATTTTATGCAGGTTGCAGGTACCGGGTATCGACTTCCCTGAATTGCCAGGATGAGCGTACCCTATCGCATTGTCTCAATGGTAAGAGAGGGGAGATAAACTCTTAAGTCCAATTCCTAAACCCTTTAGCCAATTGTCCTAATTGATAATTAGGACAAGTATCTGAGTTAAGTACCCTCTGAATGCATCAAATGATGTAATTTCAGGATTATAACCTTTTTGTTTTGATTTAATATGTGTTTTTCTATGTAGGGTTTTCGTATGTTGTTATATGAGTCCTTGATGTATTTTCTATTAATTAAGTCTAATTAAAAAGATTAATTAATGATTTAATTTAATAGAGAATTAATATGACATCTTTAATATTTAATTTATTGAGAAATTAATTAAATAAGAGAACTAAATTTGGAGATTAAAGTTCAAAGATAAATTTAGAACAGGATAATATTTATTTAATTTAATAATAATATATTGGAGTCCATTTTTAAATAAATGCTAAATATTATTGTTAATTAAATTAATTAAATATGTTATCAATTAAGTTTCTAAAATTAATTTAAAAAGTTGAAAGACATTAAATTATTAAAGGATTTTAGATCGCATGATCTAAGCATGAGTTTAAATTTGAATAATAAATTAAAAGATTAAATTATAGAAATTAATAATGTTATTTTAATTTCATAAAGTGCATATGAGATTAAAGTAATAAATTAATTTAAAATAGAAGTCAAGTAGAATTTTAAATAAAGTTATTTAATAAATCAACTTAATGTGCATAAAAGATGAATGCAAATTAAAAGAAAAGATAAGAAAGGGTAATTGGAGTTAACTCAGTTCTGCAAAGAGTCTTCTCGGGTGAACGCACAATTAAGTGCCTCAGTTTGAGGAGAAAATTTGCTTATCACAACGTTGGGGGTTCATTCTTGGGAGACACAAATTGGGACACGTTTTTGGACGGAAATTTTTGGGAGACTACTTTTGGAAGTGAATTTCAGAAGGCTGATACCAAGAAAGTTTTTCAGAAGAAGGTTACTGACAGGAGCGAATTCTTTTACAATTCCTGGAGATTGCATGATAGCATCAGGATCAGGTAGGGTCTTGTGTTTTTGATTATCGAATAAATACGCAATTTTCCTTTCCTGTCTTCTTCGTGTCTGGGGTTTGTAAATCTGAAATTCTCTGTGAGGAATATTTAAACATTACGATATTGGAATTTATCAGATGCTTGTTTATAAACTTCTATATACATGAGATTTAAATGGGAAGGGTTGAATCTAATACCAAAATTCTAGATTAGAAGTTTGGATGGTTGACTATATTTTTATACCAATATAAAAAAAGAGGCAATTCTTTAATATATTTATATGTTTATATATTAAAGAGGAATTGAGTTAGTATATTTATAAATCTATATATTTATATATATATATATATATTTAAACAAAATTAAATTTCAAATAAATAAAAAAATGAATATGTTAAAAAAAACAAATTCATGATTGTTGTTTTTTTTTTTTAAATAATATATAAAACAAAAAAATATGATTAAGTGGGGGGGGGAGGGAATTACCCTGTGCCCACCCCCACTATCAGCGAAGCTGACAGTACCTGCGTTGCAGGTACTGCGACGATAGGTACAGAGTACCTGCCGCCGCAGGCCCTACGACCGCAGGACTGCGGCAGACCACATGGGTCTTGCAAGCCGACGGGCTTTAAACGTGTATTTTTAAATGTTTTTTTTTAATTTCAGTTTTTATATAATTTTTATTATTTATAAAAATAAATTTTATTATTATTTAAAATTTTTAATTAATAATATTTTAATCTTTATTAATATTTAATAATTAAATAATAATGCATTTAGCATAGTTTTTGTAAATATTAATTTACTAATAATTTTGGTTAAATATTAATAAATTAACAATTAATAAATAGATTAAAATAAGTAATTAGAACAAGTAATTATTGATTAATTTAATTAAAATTAGTTTAATTAAAGTTAATTAATAATGAATATTATTTGATTAAATTGTAGATTCGGATTATTGACTTAATGGAAGTTATTATAGAAATGGGTTAATCGTAAGGGGTAGTTGTGAAAACTTAGTTACCTGAATTCGACATTAAATGGAAACATAAACCTTAACTCAATAATAATATACTTTCAAATCCAATCTCTGAGACTTTGATGTTTTCTATGTGTTCTCTGTGTTTTGGGGTTGGTTTAGCATTGACCAATTTAGGTTGTTACCAGAGGCTCGGGGTTGTGAATGTGATGTCATGATGATTTGGTCTCGATCTTTCTTAACCTGACCATGGTAATGTGATGAAGTGCTCTATGACATGATTGTGTTTACTATTTTTTATTGCTTTCCAGTTTCCTTGTGTGAAGCTGAGATGTATGTATTTGAGATACCTGACTTAACCATTTTTGAGTCTCGATCAGTTATATTTGATAACCATTTTTGAGTCTCGATCAGTTATACTTGGATTGCTTTTCGGTCGCTTGAGAGGACTGAAGTGTTTGTTATGTTCTTGATGATGTCATGTTTTGACTTGACCATTTTGGAGTCTTCGATCAGTATTGTAATTTACTATTGGGATACTTTCTGGTTGCTCATTGGAGAACCATTGGATTTTGTGATTTATCATTGATGTCTTCAGTTGCTGATAGAGAACTGTTGTGATCATATGATTATTATTGGATGCTTATCGGTTGCTCATGAAGAAATGATGTAATTTTGTGGCTTATCTTTTATGATGTTTTTCAGTTGCTTGTATAGGACTGAGGTGATTTTATTATGATTCTTGATTTGCGATTTCATGAGCCTAGGGTAGGTTATCTATGTGTAGTGTCGGGAAGTGGCTTGCAATGGGGATCGGAGCCCTAAGAGGCTGCCTGGAGTAACCCATTGTAAGTTGTTTTAATAAGTGAAAACATTTACACTAAATGAGAGAAAATGAACGTAACAAGATAATTGTATGTTTTCTCTCATGCCTTGAGTGCTAGTACAGACTAGGATGGGGTAGAGAGAATGCTTGGTTACGACCTTGCATTCCATAGTATGCCTCGTCAGTAAGAGAGGATACTAGTGGCCGCAGGGATCAGTAGGGACCCGAGATTCCTAAGGGATTGCTCGGGTAACTTCTACGTGACTTTTGCGATGACACTTTCCCGCTTGCATATTAGGTTTCCTACGTGTCTTGTGGTACCTCTGGGTTTAGATGTCGATCTTTTTAGGAACCCTTGAGTTAGCATACTTATAGGATTTCCTGGACTTAGAAAGTATATATGATTATAGGTTTTGTTATCCTATTTGGGACTTGAGACTATCTCCTCAGCGCGGTGGGAGTGGACCATTTAGGTTCCACGCGGTCGAGTGGTAGTGCTTTTTACTCTTACCATTGAGATCCATTTCGTGGTCATTGTGGCTGGAGTTTTCGTGATTCGCATTTACCTTCATTATGTTCTTGGATTATTATGATGGATGGTTAGATTTTATGATAGATGTTTTATCATTATGGATGTATGGATGTATCATGTATAGTGAATAGTTTCATATATTTTTACTGCACTTTGTATCATGGATTTGAGGATGTTGTATCTTTATCTTTATATATATATATATTCTTTTAAGCCTTTCATACCCTGTGACTTGTACAGTGGATGATTGAGCATTCCGAATTAATTTGCCAAGAGGCATTCGGAACAAATGTATTATATGGACATGGGACTTCTGATTATTCTTTCATATGTATGTGATAGTTGTTAGACTTAGAATTAATTAAATTTAAACATGACTCAACATCTTGGGATCCTTAAGAAATGTAACTTGCAAAGTATGGTTATCGATGATTACATGTTATTGCTTCCGCTACTATGTGTTTGATGTGTATGTTATACATTCTTACTTTAAAATAATAATAAAATGTTTAGAAAACTTAGTGAAACTTTAGGTTAATTCTTTTGGGTCCCTTGGCGGGGCGTTACATAAAATTTCTATTTTAATTTCAAATCTTATCTATCTAATTTCACAATATAAATTCGAACCCAAACCCGATTAAGATCTAATTATTTCTCCTTAATTGGATATAAGATTTTATATTGTTTTCTTCTCAACCAAATAGCATATCTAGATTCCTATTTCAATTATAGATTTAATCACAAAGAGTATTCAGATACATATAACAAACATGACGAAGACAGAAAGAGAAATAGTGCAAATAGAATATGTGATTATCACGAGTGCACCTGGACACTGATGCTAATTCGCTATGCCTCAAAAGTTCATAGAAAATTCCTTCCTTCTCCATCATTGCAATTCCTCGAAGATCCAAGCCAACCGAGAATCTCCAAGCGACTAGAAGTGCTAGATGAAGCATCGAAACATGTAGAAAATATATGAGCATATGAACTTCTTCCATGCATGTAAGCTTTGAAGCTTCCATTTTAAGCTTGTAGCTTGTAGCTTCCATTCAGCTTCCATTAAACTTCTACGAATGCCTGAATATAAAGAGCTCTCAAGAAACTTTTGGAATGTTTCTTGAAACAGCTGGAAGGTGTCACCAACTAAGCATGGGTCTTTTCCAACCTTTTTGATGAGTCATAGAGTTGTAGACACCTTATGCTTAATTGATGCACTAACCCCCGTGTTGTTGACACATGTTAATTCCCATGCAAGCTTATAATTCCAATTTACTTTTTAAATAATTTGTATTTAAATTTTATAACTTTCATTTTAATTTTTATAACTTTTATTATTTTATTTTATTTTATAGTTATTATTAATTTTAATTTCTAGTTTTCTTTTATTTAATTCCTTTTCCCCAATAATTCACATTTAATTAATTACAATCAAAATATCAAAGATCATGATATTTTATTAAGTTTTTCAAATAAATAATTTATTAATTAGATCTATCTATTAAGACTTAATTAATGGAAAATTCACCATAGACCTCCAAGATAAAATATGAAAACCCATCATAGAACAAATTATACAAAATAAATCTAAAGGGTTAAAAATCACGAAATATGTCATCCAACACATTCAATGGGTATTCAACTTTGATACTTGTCCTAACTCACTAGGACAAATGGTTTTTAGGTTTGGGATTTGGACATGAGAATTTATCTCCCTTCTCTTATCATTGAGATAATGTGATAGGGTACGCTCATCCTGGCAATTCAGGAAAGTCGATACTCGATACCTGCAACCTGCATAAAAACCATGCATGTACAAGCACAATATATACTAAACTAAACAGGCAATGGCAGGAAGTGGTGCATCGTGTAGATCCCGACTAGCAGGTGACTACGACTCCCTTCCTTAACCACATCAAACACACCATACAAAAGCAAACATGCACACAATACACATGCAAGTATGGGGTAAGTATCCATAAGAAAACACATATGATAATAAATCATTTTACTAATCATCATTAATAATTGCAAACACTGAAAATAATCATCATACATACATGAAATGTAGAGTCTAAGTAATCTCATCATATATCAACTGAATCCATAGCACAATATCTGATAATCTCATAATAATGTTACTAACCATCAACATGAAACTAGCTCTAAAAGAGTTCAGCAATAATAACAAAATGCGAACCAGGGGCAGGCACTACATTAGTACTTTGACCAATTAGGATGTAGTACCAGAGGCTTGGAGGTTTATGTTCTATAATGATGTTATGGTTAGTATTTGGTCACAATCTTCTATACCCGACCATTGTGATATAGTCATGTATTTCTATGATGAGTTCTAATGCTTTCCAGTTGCTTGTACATGATTAAGGTCATTATTGTGATTTTCTTGGTGTAACCTTTGAGTTTCGATCAGTTATCTTTTTATGATTTCTAGTTGCTTGTATAGGACTAAGGTGATTATTGTGATTGGTTTTAGGTGTTTTCTAGTTGCTTGTAAAGGACTGAGGTGAATATTGTATTTTATCTATAGGTGCTTTCTAGTTGTTTGTAAAGGACTGAGATGAAAATTGTGATTTAATGAGTTGTACTTCTTAGGAGCCTAGGTAGGAAATATGTGTGTACATTGGGAAGTGGCTTGCAATGGAGACTAGAGCCCTAAGAGGTTGCCTAAGTAACCTATTGTAAGTTATTTTAATAAGTGATAACATTTCATTACATGGGTTTACAATGAACAAATAAGAGTAAGTTTTTTTCCTCATCCATGCCTCGAGTGCAAGTACAGGCTAGGATGAGAGTAGAGAGGATGCTTGGTTGTGACCTTGCTTTGTCAGTATGCCTTATTTGTACAAAAGGATATTGGTGTTGCATAGAGACACTAAGGGGCCAAAGTCCAAAGAAGTTACCAGGATAACCTTAGAGTTGGCTCATGCGATGACACTTACCCACTTACATAGTAGATTTCCTATGTGTCTTTGTTGCCTCTGGGATTAGATGATACTTGTGTATTGGTACCCTTTGAGATAGTTTTCTAGTAGATATTTCCTTGACCTAGATATTGTTTATGACTTGTGGATTGATTTGCGTATGGACTTGAGACTATCTCCTCAACATGGTGGGAGTGGGCCATTTAGGTTCCATGAGGTCAGGTGGTAGTGTTTTTTACTTACACCATTGAGATCTGACAACTAGATGTTGTTGCTTTATGTGCTTGTGTAGTTGTACCTTTTTTTTTTATCTTGTATTTTTGTTGGATGGTTATACTTTGTTATATTGTACTTGATTGATCAAAGATCTTATAAGATGATGTATTTTATTTATGATGTATATTCTTTGAGCTTTTCATACCCTGTGACTTGTACACTAGATGATTATGCATATTAGTTACATGCCAAGTGATGTCTTATGTAATTGTATATTATTTAATTGGATTTGTACTTGTGATTTTTCGATGATGTGGATTTTAGTTTTATGTTACATTTAATATTAATAAACATATATATGTGATCAAACATCATGGAACCCATAAGAGATTTAATCTATTTATGATGATTGTATGTATGTGAGTTATTGCTTCTGCTATCTTATCTCTTGTTGTTATTACCTTTTCAAAAAAATTTGTTTGACAAACTTAGTAGAAACTTTAGGTTAATTTATTTTGGGTTCCTTGGTGGGCCATTACATCTAGTATTGAAGTCAAGGTTTCTACCTTGGGAGCTCTAGGTATATTGGAATGCCACTAGTTGTCAACCAATTAACTAAAACAAAACTTAAATAATTTTATGTATCTATTGCAACTTAAACACTTGAAAACTTCAAACATGATTTCTTGAAACATAGAAAAAGGCAAAACTTGAAAAACTCTTGAGTTGGATTTCAGACATATTTTCTTACGATTGTGCTTTAAAGTGGTATGCCTTTGTTGATTTTGTGAGCATTTTTGTTGTTCTTGTGAGGGTTTTTTCAGTGGAATCTTATTCTCCTACAGGGGAAAAGGGTCTAATGGGACTCACATAGTGAATAGTAGAGTTTTATCTTTCTTGCAGGCTTCCAGGAGTAAGCCTAAGTTTAGGGGGTGGATGTAATACCTACCCCTAGTTTGCTTTTCATGTTGTATAGCTAGATTCTTTTAGGCTAGTTTTATGATCATGTTTTATGACTGTGGTACTTGGTTACTAGATTTGATTAGATGTTATTTCATATTCAGTTGATATATGTGATGAGATAAATAATTACTACATGTGTTCATGATTATTTTGATGATGATATATGTATGTTCATATAGTGATTTCAATTATTTCATGATGATAGTTAGATGGATGATTTATATGTAGTTTATATGGTTACTTACCCCATACTTGCATGTGTATTGTGTACTTATATGTTTTCCTTTATGTTTGACATTTCTGATGTGGTTAAGGGAGGGAGTCGTAGTCACCTGCTAGTCAAAATCTATATGATGCACTAGTTCCTGCCATTATCTATTTAGTTTAGAATTATATGTGTATGTACATGCTCAGATTTTATGCAGATTGCAAGTACCAGGCATCAACTTCCCTGAATTGCCAGAATGAGTGTACCCTATCACAATATCTCAATGGTAAAAGAGGGGAGATAATTCTTGAGTCCAAATCCTAACTCTAAGCTAATTGTCCTAGAAAGTAGGACAAGTATTTAAGTTAGTTTTACCCTTGGAAATTCATCAAGTTACGTGAATTTGTGATTTTGACACTTGAGTTTGTTTTAGTATTCTGTACTTTATACTAGGTTTTTGCATTTAGTCGGGTCTGTTGTGATTTTCAGTTTTAATTAGATCAAATTAAAAGATAATTTAATGATTTAATTTGATGAATGTTTTATAAAGAAAAATCATTATTTAATTATATTTAATTAATTGAGAAATTAATTAAATTAAATCATTAAATTTAAAATATTTAATTAAAGTTCTAATTTTGTCATAATCATATTTATTTTATTTAATAATAATATATTTAGGAGTTTCAATTTTATAATAAACTCTAAATATTATTTTAATTTTTTTATCAATAAACGACTGAAGCCTTCAATTATATTATGATAATAATAAAATTAAATACATCAGAGTATCTTCATTCAAATGGGCACTGGTAGGAAAGAATGGAGAAGAAAACCTCTAGTCTAGCCCGGGACCATAGTCCTATTTTATTACAAATTTAAAAGGGGCATACCCCAGTTGAAAATCACAGATCTATTAATAATAAATACAAAAGGATATTGATCCTTTCTTGCTATTGTTATTATTCCCATTTAACTCAATGAACAATTGAGTATATCTCTGAAGCTTTAGTGATTTCATATGATCCTTTCCTAATCCATTTTGATTGAGAGGTTTTCCTTTTCTAAACCTGCTACTCAATTTACAACTTGATATAGATATTAGTTTTAATAATAAAACCATAGTAAAACAATAGCATCTTCTAGGATGAAATTTGAAACACTTCAGCCAACTCAGAGGGGTTGAGCTGAAGGGAACTACTAAGAAAAGCTAAACCTCGATTTAGAAATTAGATCACAACAAATCAATTGTATAGCTAATGTTAACTATAACATTGATTTTTCATATTGAGTTAGGTTAATTTTCTTTAAGAGTCCCTAATATGCAGTTTAAATGTATACATAGCAATTCCTGACTATACTAAATTAAACTACCAATATAGCTAATCAAACTAACGGAGAGTAGGTAATAATAGCAGCTTTGGTAATGAAGTTCAAATACCTTTTTTATGATACAAAGTGAAAAACTAGTGCTCCAATCACCATTAATTAGCCTTTGATATTTAATTGGATCCTAAAAATAATAATCAAAATACCATATTCCTAAACAAATTCGCTACCTTAAGCTATAGACTTAATTAAATTGATAAAAATTTGTCTCGATTTGATTTTGTTCATTGATTGCTACAAAAAATTCTGCGAATGCCTTTGATATTTCTATACTTTATACAAAAAATTCTGTGAATGCCATTAAAGGAAGCTCAAAACGAGAATACCATATACTAAAATGAAAGAAATGAAATTTGAACCGAAAACAAGAATGCCAAGAAAAGATTAAGGACAAATAAACCTTAGAAAATATAAACTTTTATTTCATAAAACTAGTAATTACAGAGCCACTATACAGTATGAGAAATTCAACTAGTTGGCCTCTAGAATGGCTATTAGTTGAGGAAAACTGCCACCCAAAAAGCACTAAATAGCTAAACTAGTGCTCTCCATAACATCCTTCCCTAACTAAGCTGTCCATACAAGATATATAACAAAACCTTGCTGGCAACGAACTGAACAAGAAAATCTTAAACCAAACTATCAGAGAAACAGAAGTAAAGCACCCTATCATATACCGTCATTGAAAGAAAATGGGGAGAAAAAATAGGGGACACCCCCTAGCCAACTAGCCAGGCCTAGATGTCTATTTCCAATAAACCATTATGATCTTAGATATGTCATTTGGCTTCTCAAGCTAGAAATTGGGAGGAAATTCAAAAGCATTTTTCTCCCTACTATTTTTCTCCATGTTGGGGGTGCAGGACTTCAAGGCCTCAAGGTTGTCCAAAACCACTCTTGGATGGATGTAAGCATTAAAAATGTCTAAGTAGTTTTTCAGCTAGTCTGTACTTTCATCTTCCACAATTCCTCCCCACCGAAGGAGGAATTGGATACTTTTCTCCATTTTCGGCCACTCCTTGTAAAAGGCCAAATTCTCTCGAATGACAAGGGACAGACACCGAGTTCCTACAGCCAAGTCAGGGCTGCCAGGTGGGAGTGCCATGTATTTTTCTAGGAGGGGAACCCTAAATTTCTCATTGATACTCTTAATAGCTTCTTCTAACCCCATATGCCAAACTAGGTCGAAAATATTGCAGCAGAGCCTAAACATAGCCCATTTCTCCACCCTAGCTCTGGCTAAACAACCAATGAATGCCCCAATTATATCATTGTTGGTCCACCAAGTGAACTCGTAGTTGAATGTGCTTTCACCGATGGCCCAACTAACTATGATTCTAGTCATATCATTGACCAACTTCAAGACCCTACTCTATCTCTCCGATTTAATGTTACCTTGGAAAGCCATCGTCCATACCTTTGAGGTATGAAAGAGACAGATATTTGAATCCATCAAAAAGGTTAAAACACTTTGTAGATTGAGGTGGAAAAGACAGATGAAGATATAAAGGGAAAAAATCATTTGAGGAAAGACCTAGAAGAACCTGGAAACAAAGACGTCATCATAAAATGACACTAGCTAGAACAGAGGCACGATGGAAGCCAGAGTAAATCTAATGATGGAAATCGGGGAGATCTCCATTGAAATTATCATGAAATGATGACAAGTACCAATTTGATGGAAAGGTTAAACCAAACCATCAAATTGGAGTAAGGATAAAACACTTAATAAATATATAAAAGAGGCTAAAAAATAACTATAATATGTACCTAAATGCTAAATCTCCACACCCCCCCAGAATATGAACCTAGCTATAATATGTACTTAAAAGCCTACGTACCTTATGATAGTTTATAAGATACCAATGGTTACCTAGGTTGAGTAATACAATCATAAACAAGAAAAATTAAGTCAAAGTAAGAACTAGGAGAAAGAAAATAATAATATTAGATAAATATGGGGAGTATTAGATAACATATTATAAATTATACACTTGAGAGAGGGTAAAAAATTTACCAATACTAAGCACCTAAGGAAGATATTAGATGATGGAAAATAGAACTTCACCAATGGCACCCTTGTTAGCCAGCTAGACTGCTTTTGCATTTCCTATCTCTAAATTCCAAGAAAGTTTTACCATTAGCCCCCTCATTCGCCAATAGATCAGCCTTCTTGCTACCTTTCCAAAAGATATGATGTATCTGAGTATCTTCAAGCTTATCTAGAATATTAAGAACCTCTTCTAATTTTGAGTTCAGAACCTAGTTAGGTGTTGCTCGCCTTCTTATAGCATTTAAAACAATTTGGGAGTCTCCTTCAATGACAATTTTGGATAGATCTAGATCTTGACAGAGTTTGAGCCCTTCTTGAAGAGCTTCCAGCTCTACTAAGTTATTAATAGTAGGTTTAATAGATTTGGCCCTTTTAGCTATCCAATTACTTGAATCATTAGTAATGATGTAGCAGATGCTTGCTAAGCCCGAGTTGCCTCCGGAGGCATTGTCGAAATTTAACTTGGACCATCCGATAGGAGAAGGAGACCATCTACAATTTTCCCTAGCCTCCTTATTCCTCTTTTTGTAAATGAGCGGGGGATTAATGAGATTAGACCAGTTTTTCTTAATGAGGCCATCCCAGCAAGAGAAAGATCCTTCTTCTTTCTAGGATTTCCTAATGTGGGAGTTTAGTGTCTTGACTATGCTTGCTTCTATCTTTTTAACAATCTCTTATGGTTGGATAGCTTGGTCTCGAAACAATCTTCTATTTCTTTCTTTCCATACCTCCCATATGAGGATAGATGGACTATTATTCCAAATGTTATTATAAATACCTTTGTAGATATTAGTAGGCCAACCTTTAAGAAGGTCCACTAGAGAGTTTGGCAAAGGGGCATGTCACCCCAACATATGTCTGAGCCAATCCCAGCAATGTTGGGTGTAAAGGCAACTGAGTAAGATGTGATTAGTATCTTCACTGTTTTGAATACATAACACATATCTAGAAGGACCTTCATACCCTAGTTTGTGGAATCTATCAACCGTAAGGATCCTGTTTTGGTATGCCAACCATAAAAAGAACCCAACCTTAGGTAGACAGGACGGGTCCCAACACAGATTGAGTGGGAGGTCCACTTCATCCCAGTTTTGGGAGTTAATAAGTACTTTATATCCATTTTTCACACTATACTTTCCATCTTTGGATGCTGCCCAAACTAGTTTGTCATTCCTTTCTACTTGTTTGATTTCTCTACTTTTGAAATTCTTTCCATATTTCTCTTTTGCCAAAGGATCCAAATCTATATTTTCCACAGATTTCCATACCCAGCTAGTAGTTCCATTTGTAGAGATCTTGGTTTTATAGTTGCTAACCTTGCAGCCCCATAATGAGATTAACTTCTCTTTTAGCTCTGTAGGAATCTCCAAGTTGTTTATAGGAGGGATTCCATCCCATGAGTCCTCCCAAAATAAGGCTTTGTCTCCTTTACCAGTATCCCATGTGAGATATCTACTAATTAGGGGTCTGCATTGGCAATAAAATTCTAGCTCTCTGATCCTTTAGGGAGAGTCTTCATCCTTAAGATGGAAAAGGTGTCCATCGCATTAAGATACTTATAATATATAATTTTATCCTATTTGCTACTGTTATCCATGAAGAGACACCATATAAGTTTTGCCCCAAATGCTTCATTTTGCCAAAGTAAATTTTTAATGCCAAGGCCTCTAAATTCCTTGGGTTTCCAAATACTGTCCCACCTTATGAGTGCTAGATTATTGAAGTCCTCATTGTTATTCCAAAGAAAGCTTCTAAGAGTTGTTTCCATCTTCTTATTGATATACTTAGATAGTGGCAGATATGATAAATAATAACTAGGGATGGCAAATAGGACAAATTTAATCTTAGTAATTTTGCCTACTTTTGTGAGCCATTTATCCTTCCAACCACCTATCTTAGTCTCCAATTTGTCCAAAATGTTTTTCCATACCTTCCTAGATTTTCTTGCTTTTCCAAATCTATTCCCAAATACTTGCAAGGAAATTCACCCTTCTTGTAGCCCATGATATGACAGATCTGCTTTTCTAATTTTGGGCTAGTGTTAATGAAGAAGATTTTGGATTTCCCTGCATTTACTTTTTGATTGAGGCTACCATATATAATTTAATGATAGATCTAATGTTTCGAGCCTCCTCTGGTGTGCTTTCACTTGGCAGAATAGTGTCATCTGCAAATTGTTGATGAGTTATATTATGGATATTATCTATTACAGTAATACCCTTGATAACCCCTTTATTGTAAGCATTGGTGATTGCTCTCCCGAAGGCTTCTACCATAATGATAAATAGGAATGGGGAGAGGCGGTCTCCCTATCTAATCCCTCTAGAGGTTTTGAAAAAGCCTTCTAGGGTATCATTTACAAGGATGAAGAACTCGATGGTAGAGATACATTGATAAATGAGGTTGATCCATTGGCAAGAAAAACCAAAAGCTTCAAGGGTCTTACATAGGAATCTCCAATCCACCACGTCATATACCTTTTGGATGTCTAACTTCATGAACATGCTTTCCCTTTTATTCTTATATGTTGAATGGATTGTTTCTTGAATAATAAGAATATCATCTAGGATTAACCTACCTAGAGCAAACCCAGTTTGTTCTTCAGAAATAATTTTTGGAAGAAATTGTTTTAATTCTATTTGCTAAAATTTTAGCTAAAATTTTATATATAATATTAAATAATATGATAGGTCTAAAATCCCTAGGACCTTCTAGGTCCTCTTTCTTGGGAATCAGAGTAAGAAAGGTGTGATTTATTTCAGATAGTAGCAAGCTGCTATTTCTAGAAGCTTCAATAGCTTTCCAGAGGTCTCCACCCAGGATATCCCAACATTTTTGATAGAAGAATGTGTAGAAACCATTAGGACCTGTTGATTTTTCCAAGTTCATGTTAAAAACTACTACTCTGACTTCTTCCAGGGTGATGGGTTTGTTTAAAAGTTTGTTGTCTTCAGAAAATAATACTTTCGGAATGCCTTCCAACATTTTGGATTGAGCTATTTTGTTGGAGTGGTCAATATTTAATATGTTTTTAAGATCTCTGATATTTTGCCTGGATCTTCAATAGAAGTACCCATATGATCTTTAATTTTAACTATTTTGCCTTTAGCTCTATTAAGGAGAGTAGAGTTGTGGAAGAACTCAGTATTCTGATCCCCTTCATCTAGCCATTTTTCTCTTGACTTTTGTCTCCAGAAAACCTCCTCTTTAGCTAATATATTTTCTTATTTAGCAAGTAGTTCTTTTTCCAACAGAACATTTAAGAATATTTTCCTTGTTCCATTTAAGAATATTTTCTTTCAGCATTTTCATATTTGAGACAAAGATGTACATTTTAGATCCTTTGAAGCTACCTAAGTTCCACCAATCTTTAATGTGTTTCAGAAAGTTTTAGTCTGAAAACTACATTTTTTCACACTTGAATGGGTTTCTAGCTAGTTTGGAAGGTTCTAAAAGAAACAATCTATGTAGAAAGTGGTCGGATCCAGCTATTAGCAGGATTGAGCATTGGATGTTAGCATTAATTCGACTTAATTCACCTTTGAGGAGAAACTTGTCCAACTTTTCAGCAATATACGTAAAGTCCTTCCTTCTATTGTTCCAAGTATAATTTCCATTATTAAGCGAGATATCAATTAGATTGTTGGTATCACACCAAAGTTTGAAGTCTTTAGATGCTTGAGAGGCTCTTTGAATACTACCTACTTTCTCATCGATGTTTGAAATCGTATTAAAGTCTCCTCCTAGAAGGATAAGATCATTCTTATGATTACTAGTGAATAAAATAATTTCTTCCCATAATCATTTCTTGTCTATATTATAGGTTGGACTATATACGTTCACCAGAATAAACTGAAGGTTAGATTTAGTACTTTTAACTCTACTACCTAACCAATTATTATTAGAGTTTAAAATTTCTAAAGTGACCATCCTAGGGTTCCATAAACCTCTGGAAGCCCCTTTAGATTCATGAAAGAGAGAATTCCAGCTCCCTATTTTCTTTTCTAACTTAGTTCCTTCTTCCTTATTTAACTTAGTTTCCTGAATTAGAATGGTTTCAAATTCAAATAGTTTTAAATTTTGTTTTAGTATTCTTTTAAATGCCCCTAGCATTCCAAGTAGTGATTTTCACAGTTCCTTGGCAAGGATCTTCCCCTTCCCTGAGCTAAATAAATGACTAATCTTTTGTTGTTCTCTGGCCTGACCATTTTCTTCTTTGAGTTCCTTGAGGAATTTTCTACCTCTTTTAGATTTCACCTTACTGTAGTTTGGGGATTTTAGTCCTTCCTGATTCATTTGGATACCCAACTGTTCTATATTATTTTATGCACATAAAGAAATTTCAGATTGATTATCTTCTTTCCCATCATTTACTTCACTTTCCATTTCCTGCATTAACTGCTCTACTATTTTTAGGTGGTCATTTGTGGCTTTGTTCTTTGTAGGTGTATACCTCCTGAGCTCAATTTCCTCAAAATCCTTATCTTGCATAATCTCTGGAAGTACCTCAATTGGTTGCAGAATTTCTTCATTTCTATCTTCACCTTCAATTTTTAATAAGTCTCTTTTTAGATCTTCGTAGGTATAATTATCTCCTCCTAATTTTAGAACTTTCTAAATCAAACTTGCCTTTTGGGCTTCACTACTCCTATCAATGTTCTTAAAGCTGAAGACTTCAATTAATTCCTCTGTTAACGCTTCTAGATTGGCTTCTTCTTCTTTGTCTAGATACAAATTCTCCTGCTCTTCCTCCCTAACTTAATCTCTATGTAAGAAATTTTGGAAATCTTATGTTAACCATCTTTTTATTTTAGATTGATCATTGCTATTCTCCTTCGAATTGCTATCAAAGTGAGCTACTAAATCTGATTTGGCTAGTGGAGTTTGCCAAAATTTGGATTGCCCTTTGATTGGTTCTTCTTTTGTAGTTGTTGAATCTTCCCCATTTTTTAATGTATTGTTCTGGGGAGATTCCATATCTTGGTCTAATTTCATCATCATCCCTTTTTTTGGTTCTGCCCCACCAAATAGAAGGATGTTTTATGTTTCTTCTATACTTCTAATTTCCCAACCCAACAACTTCTTAGAGGGTTGTTTCTCTAGTTTCTTTAGTGTTTCCACCTCTTTAATTGAAGTATTACTTTTCATATTCTTCTTAACTTCCTTTGATTTCCTAACTTTCCTATTGATAACTATTGATCCATATGATTTTGAGATAATCATATCTTTATGGCAATTTCTATCATCTATGTTGAAATCTTTGTCACTCTGTTTCTCACTAATCCTCTACTGATTTAGAAGGGAATTTTCACCTTTGCTTTCCTCAATACTTGCTTTTCCTTTATCGGGTCCTGGTGCTGTACAAATTCATTTTTTTTGCATGTTGACTGCTAGTTGTTTTATTTCCTTGTTTTTCCTCTAACACTTTCTTTTGTATATCTTTGAGAGCTGGGGGTAGACTCTACCTAAGATCTGATAATGAAGATGCCCTTGTAGGTATTTTAGTGCTTGTTATCCCTTGTTCTTGGATCTTATCCATGATTTTTATGATATCCTAGTAAGACTGGATTGAATCCTTCTTTTGCATAGATTCCTTTAACTACCATTTTTGGTTTCTAAAGTTCATAATTGGGAATGTGCTTTTGAGATCTGTAGTTAGTTGTAATGTTTTGAAAGTAATTTTATTATCATTATCTAATCTAATGATCTCTACTATTTTTCCTTCATATTTGTGTAGTTTTAATTTATAAATTGTTCTTTTGGTTTTGATTTCAACCTTATCAGTTTCCAGATTATAAGCTTTGCATTTGATTAGTAGTTTGATATTATTACAAAATTGAAAGGAGGAATCCAAGCCTATCAATTCACCTAGAGACGATCCTATTTCCTTAATAATATTTATGTGAAGGAGTTCTGGAGGAAGGGATTGGATACTAAACCAAGTTGGGATAACAAAGTCTACCATCCCTTCCTTGCAATCTAGAGACCAATCAAAAAATCTTAGTGTGTAACCTCTAAAAAAGCAATAAGAGACATAGAGAAAGTCCTTTTTAACGAATTCATCACTACAATGTATATATATTAATCTATTGGGGTGGTGAAAAATACTTACCTGATACTTGCAATAATCTTCTAACCATTTTTTGAGGTCAAGCAGTTCACATTTTGGACCGTTCCAATATGCAAAAATACCCACTCTTTGACATTCTTACCATCACTCTTCACATTTTTAGGGTTTGGAGAAAGTGCAACAGGTGGAGGTCTAGATGCTATATAAATGGCCCCTAAAGGGCTAGCATTAGGGGATCTACGATGGGGAGGGACATAGGAGCCAGGTGAGCCACTGGGGATGTCAAAATTGACGGATCTTTCCTCCTAGAATGGATTTTACTAAAATGATTCAGAGTTTTAATAAGATAAAGCTCTATGTGTTGCAAAGGTGAATAATACTTTTTGTTTCTTGAATATTTGGTCAGATTAAAAACTCTAATTTGGTTATCCAGGTTAGTTGTAGAAAATATAATGGGGCAAGGGAGTAAAGACCTGAGGTAAGAATTATCAATTAGATTGAGATTTGATCTCTGATGGGTTTGTGTCTATGGATACTAAAAATGGGGCATCAATTGCTTACTACCCACCCCATTCTTGATCTGAGCAGGTTCGACTCCTTTTCTGGCAAGAGAAACTAGAGATGCCTTTGAATAATTTTGACTCACTTAAATTTATTTGAGGTGCTCATGATCATTCTGCTCACTGAGGACCTCAAAATGATTTGAGGTCTCTACCGAATATTTGTTGGGCAATTTGGGTTTTGGAGGCGGAACATTGCTTGTAGTACTCCATGGTTGAATCTTCTTCCTAAGGGAGCATCAGAGATTTTGAGAAGGGTTTATCTTTGTGCATGCTTTGGAGGAGGGAACTATCTTAGGGTTTCTTGATTTGATCTACTTATAATTACTTTGATGATTTCCTTTTGTCGCTTGTTTAAAAAAAATCGCTGGATTTATGCCTGCATTTTTTGCATTTTCACTCGACATTTTCATTTTTTATTTATTTATTTTTTAATATTATTTAGTATAGTTGTAAACTCTATCCCGGGAAAAATGGTTGGATGAAGGAGACAGGAACACAAAATTCTTTCATAAGTCAACTATTTATAATAGAGCTCAGAATAAAATTACCAGCCTTATCAATTATAGGGGTGAATGTACAGACAATCCTACAAAAATAGTAGATATTTTAGTTGAACATTTTCAAAAACTGCTAAATAACTATGAAGGTTCTAACAAAAAGGCTCAATCGAAGATGCTTAGTTATATACCTAAACTGATCACCGCTGAAGACAATAACTCTCTAAATAAACCTATCACGTTGGAAGAGGTATGTTTGGCTATTTTTGGTATGAATCTTGATAAATCTCCAGGTCTTGATGGATTTTAGGCGTACTTCTTCCAAAAATGCTAGGACATTGTAGGAGAAGATTTATGGAAAGCTATCGAAGGATCAAGAAAGGAAGGTGCTTTGTTAGCTGAGATCAATTACACCTTTTTGACTTTGATCCCTAAAAAGGAAGAACTGGAACATTCGGGGGACTTCCACCCTATTGCATTATGTAATACGATTAATAAAATCTATTCCAAAATTTTAGCTAAGAGACTCAAAGGACTTTTACCTAAAGTGATCTCTGAAGAGAAAACAAGTTTTGTCTTGGGAAGATCTATATTGGATGGTATTTTAACAATCCAAGAAACTATTCACACAGCCTCCAAAGATAAAGTCCTTTGTATGTTTATGAAACTTGATATTCAAAAGGCTTATGATATGGTGGATTGGAGATTCCTGTGCAAGGTCCTAGAAGTGTTTGGATTTTCCAAACAATGGATCAACCTGATTTTCAAATTTATCTCAACACTCAAAATTTCAATCCTAATTAATGGTATGCCTGAAGGATTTTTTAATATATCAAGAGGCATTAGACAAGGAGATCCGTTATCCCCATCCCTCTTTATTATCATGGCAGAGGCATTTGGTAGAGCGGTCTCTGAAGCTTATCAACAAAAGGAAATCTTTGGTATCTCAGTGACTAGGAATTTCCCCAACATCACGCACCAACAATATGCAGATGATACGATCTTTCCTGGCAAGAGTTCAATACAAGAAGCTTTAGGATTTAAGAATATCATTGAGTCATATATGGATGCCTCTGGGCAAAAAGTCAATAAAGATAAATTAGAGATTTTCTTCATGCATACAAAGCAAAGTATGGAAGACCAGATCTGTGAAATTATGTAGTATAGGAAAGCAAAATTCCAGTGTAAATATTTGGGTATCTCCTTGGAAAAGGACCTGAGATTTAAAAAGATATGGATAGATACACTAGGGAAGATGGATGGATGAATAAGTAGTTGGAAAGATAAATGGTTGTCAAAGGCTGAGAAAATTACTTAAGATTAGAGCAGTCCTATCAGCTATCCGTATTTTCCCTTTGGCCTGTCTCCCACTATCTAAATGTATATCTTCAAAATTTGAATCCAAACTCAGAAACTTCTTATGGAATGCCAAAAATGATAAAAAGAAGCAAGCACTCATCAAGTGGGATGAGTTATGTAAACCAAAGGAGTTAGGAGGTTTAGGAATCAAGAAACCACAATGGCAGAATGAAGCTTTGGGGGCTAAACTTATTTGGCGGTTATATACGGAACACAGTCATAAATAGGCTAAGATCTTCTATAATAAATATCTTGATCCGTCTGATCCTTTGTCAATTTTCAGGATGGATAAACTTCCCAAAGGTTCCGAAAGTTGGAATTTCATGGTCAATTGCAGAGGGTTGATTAGGAAATTCTTAACATGGGATGTAGGGTGAGGGGATAGAGCATTGTTCTAGGAAGACTCTTGGGATGGGCTCCCCCCAATCTCGTCAACCCCATGTCATGATAGACTCAAAAGGATCTTAATATCAGTATGGGGTGATAAAGTAACATATTACAAAGTTAAAGATGGCTCTGATGGAATCCAAAAATGGAGATGCGTCAGGTGGAAGGTTTAGGTTTGGATCCTGAATTAGTGAAGGCTTTCAAGAAGATTATTTCAGAAAGATGTATCAAACAGTCAGAGAGAACGAATTCCCTGATTTGGGCAGGATCTAAAGATGGTCAATACAGTGTGAAGAAAGGATACAAGGTATTGGTGAATTCTCAAAGTTGGAAGAAAGTGGAGATGCCACTCAAACTATGTTGGGATACTGCATGCCTGCCTAAAGCTGGGTTTTACTTTATGGTTATCCATACAGAATAGAGTTTTGACAGTAGACAGACTATCTAGATTTGGATTCATAGGCCCCTCTTGGTGTACTCTATGTAAAAATAGCAATGAAGACGCAAAACATTTATTCTACAATTGTACATTTGCACAATCTTGTTGGGAGTGGCTCAAATCTAGGTTTTCATGGTCATCTCCTTCATCGAAGTCTTTCCAAGATTTTATTCTTTCATGGATTACTCACTTGGAGTATGGGATTTACTCTAAATTGTGGAATATCAGTCCCACAATCATTGTGTGGGAATTATGGAAGGAAAGAAATAGACAGGTTTTTCAAGACAAGGCTTTAAGTATTGAAAGATTTCTGTTAAAATTAGAAGGTGTGGTTGTGAAGGTTTTAAACTCACATCTTTGAAAATCCATCAAAGAAGAAGGTTTCTTTTCCTGTTGGGATGGGTTAATGAAAAAGAATTGGCCAAATATAATTAACCCTCCTTGCATTTATAAAAAAAAGAATAAAGAGGCTCGGGCTAATTGCAAATGGAAGCCCCTACCAAGTGGTTGGTACAAATTAAATTTTGATGGTGCGGCAAGGGGCAATCTTGGAGTAGCAAGCATTGGATGCATAATAAATGACGATTGTGGCAAATGGATAGGCAAATTAGCATCTCCCCTACCTTCCTCCACCAACAATTTGGTGGAATTGGAAGCTGTAGATAAAGGATTATAGTTATGCATCTCTTTAGGAGTTTCCAAAGTCATCATTGAAGGAGATTCACAGATAATTCTGAATGCCTTAAGGAAACAAGAAACACCGAATTGGACTTTGAATGCCAAACTTAAGGATGTGTTGATTCATCTAGATAAATTGGAAGAGTACCAAATTTGTCATATTTTCTGAGAAGGCAATAGGATAGCAGATAGTTTAGCTAATATGGGAGCAGATGGTGAATCTTTATTAGTATTTAACAAGCATTAAGGTGCATGGATTTGTAAATGTTTAAATTGCTTATAGAAATCATAGCCTAACTAACATGAAGAAATAGTTGTATTTAAGATATAAACACATGCCATATTTAAGATATAAATATATGTGAGGTAGCCTCCTAGAGGTTAATCAAGAATTGATTTGGAAACTCATTCTTTATTAGTTTAAGAATTGAGCATAATAGTTGTCTGACTCGGTCCTATGTTTTTTCCTTCGTGGTTAAGGAGCCAGTTTTAAAAATATGAAATGCCTTTTGGGTTGCTTAGATCATATCGGTTTATTAATTAATTTTTTTCATATATCTCATGACTCATTTCAGTATGTAAGGATTTTCAGTACAGAGTCATCACTTGGGATGATGTTTTAATTAATATCCAGAAGGTAGTATGATTTTACTCAGTTTTCCAATCTGATTATTATGTCTCTGCCTTGACAGCTTCAACGAAAATCTTGTGAACTAATATTGATGATCTTCTCATTACTTTATTCTACATTTATCTTCCCTTTTGATAGGTGAAATATCTTCAAAGTTTTGAATGTCAAGGATATAGATTAGATTGCGAAAGATTATTAGCCAGTTTGGAAATTAGATGCCTCCACATGAGTGTTAGGATTATAATTTTGATGGATGCCCTTAGACAGAGTATCAAATGTCCTATCTCAATGCCTAAAGGGCAGAGTGTTGTTAAAATCTCTAGAGGGTCCATCCCTAGAGACGGCGGATTGTAACAATAGATTTGAAATCAATGCCTAAAACTTAAAGAGAACCCTTTTTCATTCTTATGAGGATTTTAATGCTTTCTATGGGCTAAATAGAGTATAATAATGAAGGAGTTTTGCAGTAGTTTCTCATACTAGTATTAGTCATAATTGGTAAGGATTTCTTACAGAGAAATCTGGGCCTTAGTATTTATGTTAATTACATATTTGTTGGATCTCATTCTTCTATCTTGATTGATGGGGTTAGGGCAAAAGGTTGGGGATTGAGGATATTTAATGGTCTGAGGCAGTAGATTAGCAGATGAGTGTAAGTGTTCCCTCATAGGAAAATACCGAGCTTTAGACTAGAGAAAGCTCAGGATGGTTTTTTGACTTTAATGCCAAGAGTCTTCTACAGATATGTTTTAATTTGTTCTAAGTTTAGTTGGTTTTATGATGATGATAACACATATGCATAGTGCTTATGGCATCCTCCTATTTACTCCATTTTGATCTGTCTATTTTTTATGTGGTCTATTGGACCTTTGCTGGCTAAACTTCTGGCTATTTTGGTTTGTTATTTTGTTTTGCATAAATTATCTTAGTATTATCCTAGATTTCATAAATGGATTAATTGAAAAGATTATGCTAGAAGTTTAAGTAGGCTTTTTAGGATATTCCTCTATCATCATATTTGTTTAGATTTAATTTCTCTAAATTTCATATATATGGTTAAAAATTTTCCCTTATTTATTGATTTCTTTATATGGTTAAGGCTTTTAAAGGATGGGTTAATTTACTAATTCAATCAAGACTTGGGTCAAATTTGAATTTTTTTTTAGATCTTTTCCGGTAAGAGCTTTTTATGAGTTAACTCTGATATAATATACTAGCTGAGATATCAGGTTTAACAACCTATTTTCATAATGCATGGGTAAATGTTTCTCTCTCTATATGGGAATAGTTTTTTTGTGGTGATAAAGTCTTGCAGGAAATTATACTCTGATATCGACACCAGAAGATGAGAGACATTTGTAATATACCAAGGGTATGCCCCTACATTAATTGTAATTTTAATTAAGATGATTGTAGTTATTACCACATTGGGGAATGCCCCTTTTAAATTTTGTAATAATATAGGACTTTGTCCCGGGCAAGACTGGAGGTTTTCTTCTCCATTCTTTCCTACCAATGCCCGTGTGAATGGAGATAACTATTGTAATCTTTCTTTATTTAATAAAATTATCAAGGCCTTGACCGTTTACCGATTTTTTCTAAAAAAACTTGTAAACTCTAAATATTATTATTAGTTAAATTAATAAATATTTTATTAAAAACGTCTTGTGATTTAATAAAAGAGAGAAAGGAATTGATTTAATAAAGTTTATTTTAATTAAATTGAAGAAAGATTGCACATGAAAATTAAAATATAATAAATTAATTAAGGAAAAGGTTTTGCGTGATTGAAAAATCGAAGCCCTAATTGGAGAAAGCTCTTTATTAGGAAATTATAGCTCATTTCTCCATACACAAGTTTGGAGGAGCCAATTTCTGAGAAGAGGGTTTCAAAAGAAAGGAAATTTGTTTGCGAGTTATGTGCATTCAATTGTTAGCATTAGATCTAGGTAGGATCTTCTTGAAGTTTTGCATAGTAATCCTTCTTTTGAAATCTTTGTCTTCTCTGTGTTTGTGGATCTGTATTCATATTTTAATTTGGGTTGAAACCCTTGTTTGTGAATTTATTGTTTTTCGTTTTAAAAATGACTATAAACAAATTTGAGATTGGAAACCTTGTTTGATGAATTTGAGGATTTGTGTTTGATTGGTTAGATTAGGGATGGAGTTTGAGAAAGAATACCAAAAGTAGAATTATTAAATTTGATTGTTTTTATTTCGTTGCCCTATCAAATCTATGGTGAAAATTTGATAAAAAAATTATATTCCTTCAAATGTTGTGTCCATTTTTCTTTCAAATGCCATGGACTTGTTACAGTCGGTCCAATTGTTGGAAATTATGGTGACAGAAGTTGTTCTTCCCCAATTTTGGAACGAAAATAAACTCATAATTGCCATGCAGTAGTATGATTTATGGTCTGGCAATGCATTAGTGGGTGGTCTCTTTCAAAGATCTCATTTACTACGGCGACATGAACACATGGTCATGTTCGTTGCTATTTAGAAAACTTTTGAAAAACATAATCCTCGCATTATGAAATCTGCCCTACAAACCATTGCAAGGGCTCTCAGTTACCAGTTGGAAGAAAAAGTTAAGCGCACTAGTTATGTTATCTTGGATATGTTGAGCTTGTCCAACATTGATTATCATATTCATGAAAGGCCTCCCTCAAGTGTATTGCAAGATTTATGCCTTGATTTGCATGATTATTTGGTGATCACTAACTAGGTGCATTGGCATGGTACATCAACCGAGACTTGGGGGGAGGCTTCTGGTGGGGAGATGGCCACAGACCCAGGTTGTGAACAAAGGGATATCGATGTTGTTGGTCAGTCCCTTCCTGCTTCAAACTTTGAGAGAAAATCAGGGTGGGCAAATTCTCCCATTATTCCTTCCTCTGTTGAATGGAGATGTACATCAAAGGAATTGGGCTATGCATAAGAGGAGGCATGCGTAACTTTGGAGGAAATGGAGGAGTAAGGTTGGAAAACAAAAAAAATTGAATTTTTGATGCATGATTAAACTATGCTCAAATCTGATGTATTTGCATTTTATTTTCTCAAAATTGTATTTCGAATGAGCAACTTTTCATTGATATAAAAAGTTGTAATATTGATGATTTATATTTTGCACGAGGAGGCTGAGTTTTCTTCCTTATTCTTTCCCGACTGAGCTTTTTTGAATCAATTTTTTATAATAAAATAAAATTATATTCAGCGGCTTGTCCACTTTTGCCAAAAATAATAATAAATAAATTATTGTGGTAATATCTATATTAAAAATGGTAATTGTATTTTAGTTTTTATTGTTCTTCTTTTGAAAAAGAGTAAATTATAAAATACAAAATATGATATTATTGGAAGGGGGCTTTTATGTTGGTTGTCTTTTTTAAATATATAATATAATTTTTGGTGGACAGGGGCCACTACCCCCCTTCTCCTCCATCCTCCACCATGGGCTGTGATGGCAACCAAGGCTGCTATGCAGTCCTTAACTGCCACGGCATCTGAGGCTACCAAGGCAGCCAACTGCACGCAGGCTTAGAGCCGAGCGAGGCTACCCCACTTTGGGGTTTGTAAAAATTATTTTTTAATATTTAAAAAAATTAGAGATTTTAATAAATGTGATTTTAAAATAGTGTTTTGTTTATGTTAAATTTTAATAATTATTAAATAATTTTGTTAATAAATAGTTTATGTTATAAATATTATTAGTACTAATAGTATCTTGTTAATAGATTCACAATTATGTTATTAATGATTTAATATAAATTATTAATAAGTAAATAATTACAATCATTAATAATAAAAAAATTATTATTGTTACTTTTTTTTAATAATATTTAAATGGAATATTGTTATTAATTAAATATATTTGAGATTAATTTTGAGAATTACAATTGGGAAAATGAATATTTTAGTAAACTCGGGTTTTACTTGACGATTTAATTTTTATACAAAAATAATTTCTATTATTAGGGGAAATTGATTACATCTTTTGATAATTTGAAAACCTTAGTAGTTTTGATGCTTTGGTAATGAAAATGTGAACCCTAGATTGTAATAAAAAGCCCTATCAACTGTAATACTTGAAAACGAAAATGAAAACTTGAAAACCTATAGTGGAAATTGAACTTTAGTGTTTTCAAAACCTAATGAGTTATGAAAGTTACATTGTTTAGTACTTTATGTGATGTGTGGTTTATTGGTGTTGGGTTCGGGTTTGACTTAGTACTTTTATCAAGACGTAATACCAGAGGTTTGGGGGTTTATGTTCTATGATGATGTTATGCTTAGTATTTGGTCACGATCTTCTATACTCGACCATTGTGATATAGTCATGTATTTTTGTGATGTCTTTTGATGCTTTCCAGTTGCTTGTACAATATTGAGGTGATTATTGTGATTTTCCTAGTGTAACCTTTGAGTTTTGATCAAATGTCTTTTGATGCTTTCCAGTTGCTTATATAGGATAGAGGTGATTATTGTGATTGGTTTCAGGTGCTTTCTAGTTGCTTGTAAAGGACTAAGGTGAATACTATGTTTTATCTGTAGGTGATTTCCAGTTGCTTGTAAAAGATTGAGGTGAAAAGTGTGATTTTATGAGTTGTACTTTATATGAGCCTAGGGTAGTAAATATGTGTGTATGTTGGGAAGTGGCTTGCAATGGAGGTTGGAGCCCTAAGTGGTTGCTTGGGTAACACATTAAGTTGTTTTAATAAGTGATAGCATTTTATTAAATGGGTTTAAAATGGACTAATAAGAGTCAGTATTTTTCCTTGCCCATGCCTTGAGTGTTAGTATAGGCTAGGAAGGGAGTAGAGAGGATGCTTGGTTGTGACCTTGCTTTGTCAGAATGCCTTGTTTGTATGAAAGGATATTTGCGCCGCACAGAGACACTGGGGGGCTAGAGTCCAAAGAGGCTACCAGAATAACCTTAGAGGTTGCTCATGAGATGAAACTTACCCACTTATATAGTAGATTTCATATGTTTCTTTGTTGCCTCTGGGATTAGATGATACTTGTATCTTGGAACCCTTTGAGATAGTTTGCTACCAAGTGTTTCCTTGACCTAGATGTTGGTTACGACTTGTGGATTGATTTCTGTATGGGACTTGAGACTATCTCCTCGGCATGGTGAGAGTGGACCATTTAGGTTCGACGAGGTTGGATTGTAGTGCTTTTTTTACTTATATCATTGAGACCCGACAATCAAATGTCATTGTTGGATGTGCTTGTGCAGTTGTACCTTTCTTTCTGATCTTGTATTTCTATTGGATGGTTATACTTTGTTATACTATACTTGATTGATCAGAGATCTTATGAGATGATGTATTTTATTTATGATGTATATTCTTTGAGTTTTTCATACCTTGTGACTTGTACACTAGATGATTATTCATATTGGTTATGCCAGTGATGTCTTTTGTAATTGTATATTATTTAATTAGGTTTGTACTTGTGATTTTCCATGATGTAGATTTTGGTTTTGTGTTATATTTAATATTAATAAACTTATATATGTGATTCAATGTCATGGAACCCTTAAGAGATGTAATATGTTTATGATGATTGTATGCATGTGAGTTATTGCTTCTGCTATACTATCTCTTGTTGTTATTACCTTTTCAAAAAAAAATGTTTAACAAACTTCATAGAAAGTTTAGGTTAATTTCTTGAGGCGTTACATGGACACAAGCAGTCCTTGTAAATGGAGCTCTTGGCAAAGTAATGGACATTGTCTATAGTCCTAGATCCAAGCCCCCAAATCTTCCAATATATGGTGTAGCAAGGATTGAAAGTTACAATGGGCCATCATAGGACCAAAGTGACCCCAAAATTGTACAATAGTTCTTGTAGGGTAGTCAAAGACAAATACCACTCACAATGGCATGGGCTATAGCCACACACAAACCTCAAGGACTAACATTAAAGAAAGCAATGATAAACATTGGTAAATAGAGACACAATCTCACATTAACAAACATGTCTAGAGTTAGGTCATTACATGACCTTCACATTCAACCAAAATTCTCCTTTGAATGATACTATAAATTTTAGAACAACCCATATGCAATTATAAGGAAGAAAGAAGAGGCTCAATTGCAACAACTCTTTCTATAAAGGTACAAAATATTTTATCATATTTTTCTCCATTACATAGCTTACAATTTTCCTCCCAAAGTTTATTAGACAAAACTTCTTCTCTTGTGTAACAAATTTCAAAGACATGATGTACACTACTCAACAAAATTTCACTTGCATTGCAAAAGCATTTTCATCATTTTGACAATGTACGAATAAAATTTATTTTAATAATAAATACAATTTTTAGTTGTATGTTCTTTTAGATCAACTACATTCAAAATAGTTTTTCATAGTAAAAGTAGTTATAAATACCTAAAATGTTTTTTCAATTATAGACATAAATAATCTATCAGCATAAACTTCGCACCTATCCAATTATTACGGGCCTGGAGTTGCTCGTGTGACACCAATTATATTGTGTGGAATTTATAAGTGGCTACCTTACAAAATAGTATCCCAGATCACACCTATCCCACATAAATGCTTGCGGAAGCTAAATGATACCAATCTCCCAAGAATGCATAGACTTAAATAATACTTAGTACATATATATGTGTTAAGAGTATCCTACCATGAAAATACACAATATGAAATGCAATGTGAAAATAACATAGATCAAGAATGTATGGTAGGTGATATCCCCTTGAATCTCTTTATCACAAGTTACCAAAATACAAGTACAAAGTAGATCTGATGTTGTATTAAAATAAACATCGCCCTAGTATGAAAGAGTTAATCTATCTTGGCCTTACACTTATTACAAAGAAGTGAGCACCTAGGCTCATACAAACTAGACAAGAATTAAGATGTCTGCTTCAGAATGTGCCACAATGATCCTTCACGCCCATCTTCAATTATGTTGTTGGCTTGTGCTTGTTACCTCAAAGCACAATCTGCTACCAAAGCTTGATCACCAAGATGATACCTCCAAATGTATCGAAGTCAAGTTCCCAACTTAGGTGCACCGAGGAGCAACAACACTACAACCAAGTTTTCTATAGAAAGAGCTTACCTCTTCCAAAGTCAAACTTCTACACTACACTTCGTTACTCTCCAAACTCACACTGCTTGAACTCCAAACTTCTCTTGATCTCAAAATGATCTCCCATCCAAACTAATGCCAAGGAAATGAGCCAAGGCCTCCTTTTATAGATGCACCTCGGGTAATTCCTAGTCCTATTTGTTGTGTAAAATAGGTCCAGACCCATTGTACATCGCCTCCTTAATTAATGCAATGACTAGTCACATTAATCATGTGCTCCAATAGTTAACTTGGTTGGCTCATCATAACATCCTATGCAACACCACTACATGACACAAGTTGGTTGCCTAGTGCAACATCCAAGGAAGACTTAAGACCCCCAACCCTGGGTCCTATTTTACTTAGCTTAGATATCAACAATGTTGTGTCAGCCTAATCCAACACTTCACCAAATAAATGAGACCATGTCACCTAGTCTTGACAAAACACCCTATCGGCCTAATTTGAAATCACCCAGCCTTTGTTAGCCTCAAAACACCTTCTCAAGCTACCAAGTCAAATCACCTTGCCAAACTACCTTCACAATTTCATAAACACATCGCCAAAATGATGCCAAATCCTAATGCAAGTTCTAGTTAATAAATTTGTAACTTATTTTAACTAATATTGAAATATGTTAATATGAAATAAATTCATCAAATTTGATTGGTTAAAATTGTATATTTTGATCATTAGATAAGAACTAAAACAACAAGTGCCACATAGAGGCTTAGTACTTGCCTTTAATAGTATTAGTTTTAATTTTATATGTAAATTTAGTTATAATTTTATTAAATATTTATTATATGTACGAGATATATTAATGTTTACTTTTATAATTTTTAATAATTATAGTCAATGTTTTTCAAACATGAAATGATGTAGTTGTGGATAAATGGTTCAAATTAAGAAGCTATCTGTGTAACCAACATTTTTTTTTGGATTGGTAAATAGCCTAAGCCTTATATTATATTAGATTAAAATATAAGATTACAAAATTCTTCATTCTAATGGGCACTGGTAGGAAAGAATGGAGTAAGAAAACCTCCAGTCTAGCCCAGGACTTGAGTCCTTTGTTATACATGAAATAAAAGGGGTATACCCCAGTAAGATAATGCATCGAAGAGTCCTTGTACAATTTAGCATAAAAGTATTACAACAAGTTCTTTTTGAGGAAATAATCCAAGAGCACCTGGAAAAATGCTACCTTAGGGTAGGAGGAGGAGACCTGCTCAAAAAGTGAAAAAATAACAATATAGGCTAAACACTACACAATGTTAATCGTTAATCAAATAAAATGGTAGAGGCTAGGACTTGATTAGATTAGACTTAATGTGAAGATGCTTCCTAAAAGCTCAATTTAATAAGTGATAAGATTTAGAAACCAGTGGGTGAGAGCAAACTAAAGTAAAAGGAATCCTCTCTCAGAGTTTAAGTATTAATCTGTTAATAATTAGAATTGAAGTTAATGTGTCATTTATGCTCTATAGTTTAGAGTAATATTTTATTAAATGTTTATATTTCTAGTAGCTATTTTTTTATAGTGTTTTTAGAGATACCATAAAATCTTCTAAAATCTTTAAATATTTACTAAATGGATCTATGTGACAGTATCAGTTTCATCCTTGTCATTTGTAGTTTAATGATTCTTAATTGTAATTAATTAGCCCACAAAGGATGAGGAAAGGGCATGAATCAAACTTTAAATAAATTAGATTTAAAGACTAAGAACAGGTCGATAGACAGAACCGGCTAAGATCCATACCCAATCTTGATGAATTCGAAACTAGACTATCTAAATACGATTCATATATTAATATGAATAGAATTTACATAAAAGCTTGTCATACTATGTCAAGTATTATGAGGGCCCTAGACTATGTTTAATCTATTGGCTGCCTTAGTAAAATGCAACACATCAACATCTACCCTAATATTTAACTTCAAAGATACATTGAGCTGCCTATGGAAAATGTAGCAGTACCAAACCTAAAATACCTTAAACTATAAACAGTAATACCAACCCATAACTATAAAGGGTTAGAAGAAAACACCATAGCCAAGAAAACAAGAGATCATCTCGAGATCCAGACCATGCTTCTTGATTCTACTTCATAAAGACCATAATGATTTATGTGGCAACTTGGAGATTTTTCGCCCTAGAGCCAGGTGGGAATTCGTAGGCATTCCTCATTCTACTAGATTTTTCATAGTTGGAGAGGCAAAACTCCATCACTTCCAAGTCAAAGAGATCCACATCTAGGTGGACATAGGCATCAAAGGCATGCAGATAATTTGTGAGCCAATATCTTGCTAGGTCCTCTTTAATGCCTTTGCATCGCAGTAAGAATTACATGCTAGCCTCCATCATCGACCATTTTTGGAAGAAGATAATGTTGTCTTTGATTACCAAGTAGGGGCGTTTAGGGCTTTTGGTGAGTTCAGGGCTGCCTAATTGGTGCTCCATGTAAGCTTTAGGCAGCAGGATTTTGAGTTTTCTGTCAATGTTAAAAACTACTTCCTCTAAACCTATCAGCCAACTCGAGTTAAATAGGTAATAACTTAGTCTAATAATGTCCCATTTCTCTACTCCAGCCTTAGCTAGACATCATATCCATAATCCCAAAATGTCGTTGTTAGTGTGCCACAAGTAGTCATAGTTAAAGAGGCCTTCCCCGAGAACCCTACTGACTGCTACTCTACTCATGTTGCCTATGGGGTAAAGTAGCCAATTCCATCTTTCTAGTTTAATTGAACCACAAAAGGCCATGGTTTGGTTTTCAAAGGTATTATACAAGCAATGTTGGTATCCATAGTGGGGGGTGACACAAAGCCAAATTCAGGTGAAAAGTAGTGATAACGATGGGAGGTGACGCTCTAGAATAATGGGAGGCGATGCAATCTTCATTCACTTGAATGATTATTCTCCTCTTGAGATCATAATTAAAGTGATGCTTTTATTCGTGATATCCCTAAGAGGCAGATTTTAAGTTTGCGGAGAAACGTGAGCCAATATTTGCGACATTTTGGAAAATCATGAATCCAAGTGTCGAAGGGGATGAAAATAGTCGATAAAACTTTGCATAATAGTCTTTAGCTAGTTTTGATTATATGTTGATATGTTTTCTCCATCTATACCTTGGTTTGCTAAATTGTTTGCTTCAGTATTGCCTTCTTTATATACGAGAAAATCTAACTTCTTCAAATTATTCCATTAGTTTTAAGGTTACATCTAGTCTAGAGTTTAATATCCAATTTGGTGTCTTCCCTTTCCTAAGTGCATTTAGGAAAATTTGTGAGTCTCCTTCGATTATAATTTTTTTGATTCTTAGATTGATACAAATATTCAGTCCTTCTTCTATTGCTTCAAGTTATGCCATGTTATTAAAGGTTACACCTAGTGGCTTTGCTCTTTTTGCAATCCAATTCCCCATTTCTTCCTTGACTATGCATCCTATTCTCGCCTTTCCACAATTGCCTCTAGAGGCCCTATCAAAATTCAATTTCTTCCAACCTTTCAGTGGTGGTTCCCATTTGCATTCTTTTCTGGCTACACTATTATTCCTCTTATATGTGAGGGGTGGGTTGATTAGATGTTTCTAGTGTTTTTTTTAATTTCAACATCCCACTCTGTGAATGATCCTTCTTCTTTCAAATTTTTCCTTGGATTGCTATTTATTACCTCCACAATGTTAGCCTTGATCTTGTTACAGAGTGATGGTATATTAAGTTATACATCTTGAAAGATATGTTTGTTTCTCTCTTTCCATATCTTCCAAACTAGAATTGTTGGATTAATATTCCAAAGTTTAGCATAAACTTTCTTGTTTGCTTTTTTTGGCCATTCTGTCAAGTGATCTATCTGATTTTCCGGTAGAGGGGCATTCCAATTTAGATTTGAATTTGAACCATATCTAGCATTCCTTTGCAAATTTGCATTGATATAAAAGATGCTCTATTGTTTCAGATTCTTCTTTACAGAGGGTACATCTTGACGGGCCTTCAAATCCCATTTTTCTAACTCTATCCGCTGTTAGGATTCTTTTTTGGATGACTGCCCATAAGAAGATTCCTACTTTTAGAAGCCCTATTGGATCCCAACAAAGGTTCATCCAGATGTTTATAGCTTCCCATCTCTGTAAATTAGTAATTTGTTTATATCCTTCTTTTACTTTATACCTTCCATCTTTCGATGCTACCTAGATAAGTCTATCCTCCCTATTTTTAACTTTGATTGGTCGATCTTTAAGTATATTTTATAGGATTTCTTGATTTGCCTGATTAAGACCTCAATTGACTAAGGATTTCCATACCCAAGAGATTTCTTCATTGGTTTGGATTTTTTGGATAAAATCTTCAACTTTAGATCCCCAGATTGTCTATAAGTGTATTTTGGCATTACGAGTTACATCAGAGTGTTCAAGGGGGGATACGCATTCCAAGAGTCTTCCCAGAATAACACTTTATCTCCTTTCTCGATATCCCATGTCGTATGTTTGGTTATGAGGCGATGACACTTCATTAAGAAGTTCCATACTGCCAAACCTCTAAGAGGGTTCCTGATTCTAAAAAATGAAGTGTTGTCTGATGCATTAAGATATTTATTAGATAGAATTCTGGCCCATTTGTTGTCTCTTTCTTGATACACGTTGCATGCTTGTTTTGCTCCTAGGGCTTAATTCTACCAATCTAGGTTTTTAATTCCTAGTCCTCCTGCTTCTTTAGGCCTACATATTTTTTCCCATCTGACCAATGTTGCCCTCTTTTTGTCTTTTAGGTCATTTGAAAATAAATCTCTTAATTTCCTTTCAATTTTTTGATTTGTGTTCTTAGGTAGTTGTAAACACAAGAGTTGGTAAGTAGGTATAGCCAATAATACAACTTTGAATTTTGTTGCTCTCTCGACCTTAGTTAGCCATTTCACTTTCCAAGCTTCTATTTGGTTGTCTATTTTTTTCCAAAGTTTGTTCCTATCCTTGGTTATTTTTATTTCCTTTTTCTAGATATATTCCTAGATATTTAAATGGAAAGGTGCCCTTTTTAAATCCTAGTTTGTTGCATATATAGTCTTCTCTATCTATGGTTGTGTTTAAGAAAAAGATTCAAATTTTTCTACGTTGATTTTTTGACTAAAGACCTTCATATAATTGTTCATAATAGATTCAAACTATTTCGTTTGTTTCTTAGTACTTGTTCTAGCTAAAATTGCATCATCAACAAATCGTTGGTGTGTAGTATTTTCCACATTTTTAGTGACCTTTACTTCTTTGATTTTATTTTGGAGTTGAGTTGGTTTAATTTCTCTTTCGAAGGATTTGGCCATAATGATGAAGAGAAAAGGGGAAATCGGGTCTCCTTGTCGGAGCCCCCTAGATATACTAACGAATCCTTCTGGGGTTCCATTAATGAGGAGTGAGATTTTTGGGGTGGAAATGCATTGAAAAATGATGTTTATCCATTGATTTGAAAAACTGAAAGCTTCGAGTGTTTTACATAGGAATCTCCAATCTGCTTTATCATAAGCTTTTTGTATATCTAATTTTAATAACATGCATGCTTCGTTATTTTTGTTTGTTGAATGAATCGTTTCTTGAATGATAGAGATGACATCTAGAATTGATCTCCCAGGTACAAATCTTGTTTGTTCTTCTGATATTAATTTTGGGAGGATATTTTTGAGATGGCTAGCTAAGGCTTTTGAAAAAACTTTATAGATAGTGTTGCATAGTGCAATAGGTTTGAAGTCTCTTAGTTCTTTAGTCCTATTTTTCTTGGGTATGAGTGTTAGGAAGGTGTGATTGATTTCTGCTAAAAGGGTTCCTCCGTTCCTAGAAGCTTCCAATGCTTTCCATAAGTCTACAACTATTATTTCCTAGTATTTTTGGAAGAAAAATGCTTGAAATCCATCAAGCCCTAGTGATTTGTCTGGGTTATTATTAAAGAGAGTCTTTTTGATTTCTTGCAATGTGAATGGTTTATTGAGGACTTTGTTATCGTTAGATGAAATCACCTTAGGTATTGTTTTCAACATTTCTTCTTATTCTATTCTATTAGAAGTATCATAATTATTAAGGATATATTTAAAATACTCCACAAAAACATTTACTATTTTATTTGGATTATTTGTTGATTCTCCTTACATATTTTTTTATTTTTGTTATGTCATTACGAGCTCTATGATGAAGAGTGCTATTGTGAAAGAATTTTGTGTTGCGATCTCCTTCTGCCAGCCATTTCTCTCTAGATTTTTGCTTCCAGTGCACCTCTTCTCTAGCTAAAATTTCTTCTTGTTTTAGTAGATATTCTTTTTCTAGTTGGTAGGTTTCATTATTCATTCCTTTTTTAATAACTTTTTTGTTTAATTTTTCTAATTTCTTGTCTATCTCTAACTTTTCTTTAAATATGTTTTTGAATTGTGCTTTATTCCATTTTAGTATCTTGTCAACTAGAACATTTTAGAGCCTTGAAATTGTTCTTTTTGCCACTAGTTTTTTATATTATTCATAAAGTTTTTTTCCATGAACCACATCTTTTTGCATTTGAATGGGTTCCTACTGGGTTTAGCGTGTTCCTTGATTTCAATTTTAACTGGATAGTGATATGATCTTGCCATTGGTAGAATTTCTGCACTAATTTCTCTGTCCAACTTACTTATTTCTCCTTTAAAGGAAAACCTATCTAATCTTTCTGCTATATAGCTAAAATCTTTTCTTCTATTATTCCATGTGTACACTCCATTTTTTGTAGGAATGTCTATGAGAGTGTTCCTTTTTGTCCATTCTCTAAAATCTTTTGTAGCTCTAGATATTGTCCTTGTCCCATTATATTTTGCATCTCTATTTAATATAGCATTAAAGTCTCCACCAATAATAATGTTCTCATTTTGTAGTGTGTTGAGAAAGATGTTGATCTCGCTTCAAACTGCTAGTTAATCTGTTGTTTGTGTGGGCTTACAGATGTTTATTACTATCATTTGGAGGTTGGTTTTTGTGCTGGAAACTTTGCTTCCCATCTAAATAGAATAAGAGCTTATGCCTTCTATATTGACTTTTTGGTTATTCCAGATTATTCCCAATCCTCCCAAGGCTCCTTGTGATGGTTTAAACTCTGATTTCTAGGCTCTTAGTTTCTATCCTAACTTTAAGCCTTCTTCTTCGTTTAATTTTGTTTCTTGAATTAATAGAATCTCTATGTCAAATAATCTTAGATTACGCTTCAGTAATTATTTCTTGCTAGGGGCATTTAGATCCCTACCATTCCATGTAGTGATTTTCATTGGTCCTTCTAAAGGTTCTTCCCTTTCCCACCTTGTAGAATTTCTATGATCTTAGTTCCTTTGGTTGTCCTGCTGCCTCCCTTAATTCTTTTAATGATTTTTGTCCTCGTTTCTGTTTTAGTTTTTCATAGTTGGGTGTCTTTAACCCTTCCTGATTCATGGACATACCCAAATTTTTCAAATTTAGTTGATTGTTTACTCTAACTGCAATTTTTGATTCTTTTATTACTTGGTTATCCTCTGCTAAAATTTCTTTAATTAGTTGGTTATTTATTTGATAATCTTTTGCTTCTAAATTTTGCCCTTCTTCCTCCATTTTTTTCATTCTCCGTTCCATGCTCCCAGTTGGAGTTTTCCACCATAGTTCCACATTCTTCCATATTGGATGTTCTTTTCTTTGTTTTTCCTGTTCTTCTTCTTGCGTGCTTATTTTCTTATTGATCTGTTCTATCTCTAAGGATGTTTTTCCTATATCTATCTCCCTTCTATTTTCTTCTCTATCTTGATCAAACATGTCCTTTCCATTGCTTGGTGTTTGCCAGAATTTATAACTCTTCTTTCTTGCTTTTTTCCTAATAGTTACATTACTCCATTGGGCTGATTATGTTGTGGGATATTTGGACTCTGTTCATTTTTTTCCACTATTTGATCTTGTTCTTGATTCACTTCTTGCTCTAATTCTATTTCTCTATAAATCTTTGTTTCTATTTGATTATTGTAGTTCTTCCCTTCTTGTTCCGCTGTTATCTCTTCTTCTAATGATTTGAATTGTATATTACCTCTGTTTTCTAGTTCCTTCTCTATGTGCTTCAAGATCTTCTTGCCTTTGTGTTCTGTATGATTAGCTTTTGCTATGATACATTGGTCTTCCAGATCATTCAATATCTCATGGGAAAACATCTTTAATTTTTTAACATTAGTCTCCATCTCTTCTATCGTGTCCTTCTCTGTTCTACAACCGTTACAATTTTTGTATTTTTCTATATGATGTTGATATTTTGTGTTTGTCATCCATCCATATTCTGCCTCTTCTTTTCTTTCCAAATTTTCCTTTTGAGTCTCTTGGACTATCTCTATTTTCTCCATGGCTTGATTTCTTTTCTTTTCTGATGTTCTTCTTACCTTGTTTTCCTCTTCTTTTTTTAATCCTTTTTCCTACTTGTCCTTTGTATTTTCTTTAGGTTGTTCTTGATGTTTATGTTGTTAAAGTCTATTCCTGTAATTTTATTTACTTCTCCTATGTATTCAATAAAAAATAATTTGTATATTGATTTGTTTGTTATAATTTTCCTATTTATGGATTTGCTTTCTTCTATTTTTACTAAGAATCTTATCTTACTGGTTTTAGATTTACTAACTTCAAATCCTATTAGAGTTCCTAGAGATTGTCCTGTTCTTTTAATAATATGGATATCATTTAATTCAGATGGTATGTTTGCACATTCCATCCATTTAACTACCTGTTTTTGTTTATTATAGCTTTCATTGAAGTTGGGCTACCATATTGTAAAAATTATATGATGCCATTTGTAAAAATAATTTGATAATTCTAATAGTTCATTTCTAAATTCTATATCTTAACATTGCAGAAACCAGTATTGATTTGCATAAGGAATTATGTTACTTGCCTTTGCTCCCCAAATTTTAGCTAGGTTCCGTTCTAGATTGTTTCTAAATTTTTTCGGACCATTCCAATATTCATGAATGCCTTTCTCAACGCATTCTTGCCATTTTGCTTCACTGTATATGTTGCTGATGATTATAGTATCGTTGTTGTCTATTTCAGCTAAATTGCTTAGAATAGGGTTTGTTCCTTCGCTTAGTTTATTTGACACCTATTGCTTCTTCCGATGTGGAGGAATGTATACTGATGATGAGGATGTCTTAAATCCCTTCTGAGTAAGTTTTTATGGATGGTATTTCAGTATAGAAGCATACGTTTCATGTCTTTCCACTGGAGCTCGTGTTTGAGACAGAGAAGGGCCTAGGGGTATGTTGTTGGGCTTAGAAATCAAGGTGGGCCGATATGCTTGCTTTGCCTCGACTCAAATTTCTGATCTTCTCCACTAGTATATTTGGTTTTTTTGAAGAAGACATCATGATTCTTCAATCGCTGGTCCATACCTTCATTCCTAATATTTGGATTTGTGATCTGATTTTTACCTTCTTGTCTATCCTTCTTCCTGTTTTGAATGATCTTCCATCCATTCTCATTTTTGTTGTTCTGATTTTTATGAATGACTGTGTTTCGTTCTTTGTGAAGTCAGATTAGGGTTTCAAAGCCTTTCAACTTTCCTGATGGTTTCCAAAATTGTTGTTCATCCTGAATCGTAGAGAGGACTACAAATTGATTTTTAACTTGGAGAGGGATGCCCCCCATTGTTTAATGTTTATTCGCATAGTAGTTTGGAGAGAGGCTTTTGTCTAGGCATGATCATTTTTCTTGCTTTCTTTGGGAATTTCGTCATTTTTGTCATTTTTGTAGAGCAGAGAAGTCAATTATAGTACTATGTGTATAACCAACATATTAACTCACATAAGTTTTACACATTATGGATTTCTAATAGTAGTTATCTTTTAGTTTAAAAGTAAATAATCATTATAACCTTAAATATAACAATTGAACAAATAATATTTGTGGACTAAAATGCAAAAAAAAATATGTATTCAATTTAGTTTTATGATATTTTATGTTTAAAATTTTAGAATATAATATTAAAATTTAAACAAAGAAAATGGAAAGAACTATTTAATAAATTAATTTTATATCAGTATTGGATGAATGAAAATAATATATTTATCAATTCGAATATTAAACAAATAAGTATTTTTGGTATTAAAGTTTCTATTAAAAAATAAATAAATTCTATTCGTTCAAATACAATTTTAATCACTAATAAATAAAAATTGATGAAATAACACTCATCTAATGTCAAATTATTGATTAAATCAAAATTAATGCACTTTAAACAAACTTATAACAAATGTGCTCAAAATTTGGATAATAGAAATCAATTCAAATATTTTATTAAAAACCATATCTCACACACTCACAAATTCTCATATAAGAGTCCAATTCATTCATCCAATTAAAAGTTAGAAAATTAATATTTATATGAAAAATCAAATGAAACAAGGGCTCTGTTGGAGCTAGAGTCCCTACCTCTTGATTTGATAATGAAATAGTAAGTGATTGATTTGAAGTTAGCAGTTATGAAAAAATGAAATAAATGAGTATTAAATTTTTAAAGAAAATAAAGAATGTAAAAAATTATATTTAAATATTATAAATTAAAAGATAAAAGTTCTTTTAACAGTAATATTTAGCTTAATATCAAAATTTATTAAATAACATTAAATATTTTATTTTAATTTTGATCTATTTATTTTATTTTCATATATAGTAGTTTTAAGAAAAAATAAAATTAATTAAGTTCAAATTATTAGAAAAAAATTACTTATAAATAATTACGTATGTTGAAAAAAAAAGTGGTCACAATTTAATGCAAAAAATTATTATATAAAATTTATGAATAAAATCACTTTAAATAAATTTTTATAAAAATTAAGAATATTATATTTTGTACTAGTTTATTCTATTAAAACAATTTATCAATTTTTTAGGTTCATGGTATATATAATTTGGTTTGTTAAGGTAAAATAAAGATGTAGAATACAAATAGATGAGTATAGTAAGTTAATAACAAAGTTTTAAAAGAAAGATGAAAGAATATGACCATTATATGACATAACACTTTTAGAATCTTACTTTCAATTTTTGTTCTTAAATATGAAATATTTGTTTACAATCTTATTACTTTCATACAATTTCGCTTGTTGCATTTGCTCATTGTACTATAATAGATCGTATTAAAAGAAGATACAATTTTTTTTTTTTGAATTGTTGATTGATTGGTCATGCTAGGTAAAGTTTGTAATTGCATTTTGGTACAATGGTGCATTTATGTTGAATACATCAGTCCAATCTGATAAAGACAAACCTTTTATGTAGGGGAAAGTAACTCAGTAGCAGTGCAGGTCACTACAATCGTACATGGAAAGTAGATTTGAACTCCAAATTTGTAGAATAAATGCTAACACTGAGCTTGGTTTAGAGGATGAATATGAGCATGCCTGAGGTGTAACATAAGGTGGAAGTCAAAGTGTTCAATATATAGTAATACTCCGCAAAAGAACTCTACATATAAGGACAAGAAGCTCAATACCGGAAAAGCCAAGAGGCTAGAGCGAGGTTCTGAGTGGAAATCGTAGGCTACCGAGTTTATCAGCACAGTACAGACATTGCAACTCCTATAGAAAATAATTAACATTAAAGGGTATGAGGGAGAGGTAAAAGCTCAACTTTTAATCCCAAAATGAAACACACATATAGGCACAAAATGTTGGGCTGTACAAATCAAATACTCAAACCAAAACATTGCCCACAGTCCAGGCATAGACAATGAAAACTAAATCCTCAAACCAAAACAAAGACATAGACAATCAAAGCTCTATAGAGGAAACCCTCTCATAGTCATCAAAAGACAACTATTTAAGGTAAATGAGTCCACCGATAGGTACAGGGTCTTGAGTTCTGTACAAATATGTGACAACAATGGGAATTTTGTTTGGAAGACAAACTACTAGCAGCAACATAGTTGCAAATAAATCCAAATTACATTCCTAAAAAGAATAACCAGAACAAGAACAATTAGTACAACATATAACCCAGATGGCCAAATGATGACTTCAATATGAAAATTATAAATATAACCAATTAATTTGGAGCCTGTCAGTCTGGCAAGATTTCAAAAATAATCAAACAAAAATGGAAACAGATTTAAAAAGTTGTTTAAAAATATCATAGCTGAACACTCATGCGGTGACAGATACACAATGTGTATACGTACAACTTGTCTTTCTCCAGCGGTGCGTAGGCAACAGTTCTGCAATTTTCTTAAAAGCCCACAACTACGGATCACATGACACCCTTTTTGTTGCAATTTATGTTGACAGTATTGGACTTTTGTGCGTTCAAAACACGGGGAAGAGCAATGTGCGTTGTGGATGGAGACTAGGCTCCAGCAAAGGAAATGATGGCGACGCGATAGATAAGAAACAAACTACTGATTATGAGTGCTTCCATGAGTCGGCATGGGACTCTCATTATTCGTGCCTTCCATCGTCATCTTCCTCTCCGACGACCACCAATGAAACTTAGGGTAAATCTAAAACTCAAAAAATCCTAAATATTTTTCCACTCCAATAGCAAGCAACAAGTCTTTACAACTGTAGCCAAGAATTTCAACATCCAAGCTGCAACTTCACAATAGCCAGACATATACCAAAGAAATTATTAGTCGACATTCTAATTTCTAGAAAGAAAAAGGAAAAAAAAAATAATGCACCTCCAAGGGAAAGACGAACATATTTAGATTTTTCTCAGAGGGTGAAATCTCAACGAATTCCATCTACCAAACATCAAATTTTGAGCACCCACAAAACGAATTACCAACAAAACCTCTCAAATTATGCAGACCAAATATCTTAGACCAAATCTTCTTACCAAAACTGGGAAAAGAAGTGTATAAAGTGAAACCCAAGAACTTTGCTTTTTGACTACCTCTCTGCCATGGTAGCAATAGAGAGTGGTCTGGGTTAGAACCACGGTTCTGCCATTGACCTAATGTGGAACTGAACAAATCCCCACTAGTGCCATTGGGCTTTGAAATAACGATGGAGAGACCTGCATCAGTTAACAAAGGATTTGAAGGGCCCTTGTATCTCCTGCACCATGGTCCAAAACTAAACTACAAATCCAAGACATTATCTCTCGGAAAGACATCATGCGTTGAACAAGGACACAAAAACACCTTTCCATTACAGTTAAGGAGTCGCAGATGCCAAAAATAACCAAACCCCAATATAATATATTTGAGGTTCTACTCTCTACACCTAAAAATCTTCCCTGAACCAGCAAATTTTGAAGTCGACGCTAGGAATTTGGTGGCCGAAATACTGTTGGACGAGGGGAAGAAGTGAATAATTTAGAGTCTTGGCGAGTCAAACAATTGACCATGGAGAACACGGAGGTTAAGACACCAGAAAAGGATACAGAGGTGGAAGGGTCACCAAAAATTGTTTCTGTCGAGTTGCCAGCGCCTCGAGGATGGAAGAAACTGTACAAACAGTGGAAGCAATGGAAGAAACTGTATAGGAAAATGGAAACACCAACCTCAGACGTCACTCTGTATTTCTAAAATATATTCCAAAGGCCATGAACTAAACATATCAGGATGTTAAATCAAAAAACAAACATAATACCATTTAACCCTCCATTACATGCCAGGAAAAAGATACAAGTTAAAACCATTTGTAAAGCGTATAATATAAACCATTTTTTCTAAACCATTACCTCTACTGCTCTACTTTTGCTGACTCTTTTCGTTCTCTGCCCTCCAAAAACAATATTCTGGAAACATACAAAAACTTAAATCCTTGCTCATATTTATAAATGTATTCCTCACTTTTAGCAACATATTAATCCCCATCAAGTTGATGGTTGGAGATGAACCACTAAGTATAAATATTTCGATTTTTAATGCTAAACATTTGGGAATGGCATTAATATTTTGGTATCTTTGCCAAAAGAATAGTAATAGGATAAATTAGATTTTGAATGCTAAATTTTAGAAAATGCTCTCTTTCATTTAAATCATAAACAATAATATTAATTGATTTTTCTTTTTCAATTCTTTAAAACCACTAGGAAAATTTGCAATAATCAATTCAAAAATAGCATTCAAATATAGAAATATGTATTTTGAAACTAAAAATTTAACATTCATTAATGTTTTGGCATCTTTCCAAAAAAATACTAATACCATAAATTGAGCGAAAACTACAGTCTCCTGCCTATAAGGCAGGGACTAATAAATTTTAATTGGTAGAATGGAGCTCACTTAATAACTAGTTAACTCTGTAATTCAAAATACGACACAATGAGACTTAGCCGACAAGTACTAATAATAGTATTTTATATTTTACGGAGGCAAGTTTATCAATTAGATTTGAAGTTTCAGAAAAATTAGCTGGAAAAGAGCTAAATGGATTTTTGGATTAGCAATTATCTCAGATTTTTCACGAGTAATCAGGGGTCGGTTCGTATTTATTACAAACATTAATTTTGTTTCTCACAAACGGATGCGAGTCGAAAATGGAACCTCTCTGCAGGAACTCTCAATAACTCCCTTTTCAACCCAGCAAATATTACCGTTCTAAACAGGTGCGCAGGTCTTTATTTTTTACGTTCCATATGTTACATTTTGCATATATTTATATCCTTCATAATGTATTTTTCCGCAATTCTGTTTAAGTAGGGTTTGATCATCTGATGGCCATTAACAGTTGTTACATTTGCTCATAATTCATTGTCAAGGTTTGGTTTCCTTGTTCATCTTGTTTCATCAGGACTCATCAATTTGCTCGTTTGGCTTTGTTCGCGTTTAGTCGATTTCCCCTTTTTACATCGTTCAGGGCAATGAGTTAAACTGTCTCAAGGCATTGGATATTAAAACTATTACGGCTTCGAGTGATTTGAGCATTCTTCTCCACTGGCATGGGGAAGGCGACGGATGATGTTGGCAGCAGCGACTATTTTAAAAAGCTGTTTGGAAATATAGCAAAAGGCGGCTTGTCATTGTTTTCCAGTAAAAACCCTTTTTATAGGAAACGGGAGCAGGGCAGTGATGTTGGTGCGGAAGGGGCATTTGAACAGTTGAAAAGGAAAAACAAGGTTGAAAGTGGTAACACATCTGATCAGGCGAACGAGAAGTTAAGAGAAGGTGGAAAAAATAAAAATGCAGGGCAAGAGACGAGTAGAACTGAAGTTGTCGATGATGAAGCTCAAAGTTTGGACATCGGGTCAAAGAACAAGAGGACTAATGGTAAAAATGATGAACATTTAGTCATTGGAAGGAGGAAAAAAAATGAGGCCAGTGGAAATGGCGAGTTTGTTACTGCAAACAATGATAATAGTGGCAAGAAGAAAAAGAAATCGAAGAATGATGCGAATGATATAAATTCAGAGCGAGGAAAGGTTAAAACAGATGCCATTGGTCAAAAGAATGAAAATGCGGATCTCAGAACATCGAAAAATGCATCCAACAGTGAGAATGGCGAAGATTCAGATATCAAGAAAGCCAGAAAGGGAGTTGTGAGTGGGAGTGAGCAGGTCAGTGCTATATTAGTCAACAACAGCAATGTCAAGATGAAGAAGCAAGTAAATGGGGATGGAAATAATAACAATCTTGGGCAAGAGAAGAGGGAAACAGAGATTGCAACTCAAAATGATGAGAATGAGGACCTCAGGATAGCGACAAAGAAAGATCAAAGTGGAAACGAGGAGGCAGTAAATAGTAACGTTGATCATGCTGACAAGAAGAAGAAAAAGAAGTGCAAGGAGAAGCTAATTGAAGAGGGCTTGAATGGAAAGGGTGATTCAGGTTCTTTAGAGGACAATTCGGCCAGAGTGAGTGTCAAATCTCAAATAGATAATGACAAGAGGAAGAATAAAAGGAACAAGAAGAAATTGAACAAAGAAGGTTCAGATAGAAAGGGTAATGTAGGTTTTGCAGATGAAGACCCGCCTAACTTTAGCAGCCAAATTCAAGCAGAGGATGACAAACACGGTTTATTAGAGATGAAGAGGAAGGAAAATATGTTAGAAGACCTTGCACGAGCAAGGAAGAAGAGGATAAAAGTTTCAATAGAGGAAAATCGACAATCTGCTCTTAAGGTTCAGGAATATGAAATGCAGGAAATGCCCAGGGAAAATCACCGTAAAAGGAAACTTGAGCAAGAAAACATTGAGCCAAGTAAGAGAATTAAAGTTCTTAATCAGCATTTTGATGACTTTGAAGGTGGAGATAGAAAGGGGTCAACAGTTGTTACCGAATCAAAGGAGAAAGCGGTTACTGAATTAAAGGGAAATTCAGTGTTGCAAAAGAGAAAATGGGATGCTTTTGAAGAAGAGGATGATGCAAGACATGGTTTGGGGGATCGCGAAAATACGTCAAAAGACGTGGTGTTACCAATGAAAATAAAAGGCAAGAGGAAATGGGGTGAGGAAGCATTAGACATGGTTGTTAACAAGAAAGATCGTGATGATAATGAGAAGTTGGAAAGGACAGTATTTATTGGTAACCTGCCTTTGGGGTTCAAGAGGAAAAAGCTGATAAGAGAATTTTCTCAGTTTGGGGAGGTTGAATCACTTCGATTACGATCTGTTCCGCTTGTGGATGTGAGTAGGATTATTTTGGTTTGATTTTATGAAGAAGGTAGATCTGATATACAATATTATGTACCATATGGTGAATGTCTAGCTGTTTCTTTTGTGTTTTATGTTCAGTGTGCTCTATTTCAAGGTGTTGATGGGATAATCCATGTCCTTGTATCTTAAAACAGTCAAAACTGCCAAGAAAGGGAGCAATACTCAAAGGAAAGGTCAACGATTCCATTAACAGGTTTGTGACTGTCAGCTTCGTAGACTTCAATGCATGAAAGATGGTGCCATTAGTGAAAAAGGTCTTATATACTGGCTATGATTCTTTTTATTTAAAAATTAAAAAATTTCAATTCTGAAGAATCATATGGTTTGAGTTTTCTTTTTGTGTTTGACAAAGATAAATTTCTGAACAATTTCATAATTGAATAAAATCTGTTATAATTTAGTGTTAAGTTCAAACATTATAAAAATTTAATGAGTCCTAAATGAAAGTAAATGCACAAATATATTAGAGGGTTTATGTGTTTGCAAGAATAGATATATTTTTTGAAACCCGTTTAGAAAGACTCATTTTTTTTTATAACAAGAATTTGCTCCTTATTTGGTATTTGTGAGTTTTGCATTGTTGATCACCCTCTCCTTTCCATTAGAACCTTTTATTTTACTTTTGGAAGAATGCTTAAAGATCTTTAAGCTATTAGAGGACCAATGGGAGGGACTCTTTTAGTAGGTGAGAAGAGGGAACGATAACCACGCACTCGGCTTTGTCAGACAGTGCGATGTTTGGTCACTTGTGCAATCTATAGGTTGAATCTTCTTGGTTGGGCCTTTTGTGTTTGGTCCCTAGCAAAAATGTAGCTTTGTCCTTGTGGCCCCCCCCCCACCTCGGCCCAAAAAAAAAGAAAAAAGAAAAAAGAAAATCCAAAAAACAAACCCTTCTTTCTTATCCTCTTGTGCTCTCTTGGACAACCTTGTCTGGGACTATGTTCTTGAATTTCAACCTAGTCCTTTCAACTCCGAATCTGGTGAAACTTTTCGAGGGCCTGCAACTCTTCCGAATCTCGTGAATCCGGATTCAAAACTCTATAACCTGCTCATGCACACAGAAAAGAAGGGGAAGAAGGTTGTGGGGAGGGGTTTGCCTCAGTCGAACTCCTGTTTAGGAATCAACCTGGGATTGAAATAAAAGTAATTGAAAAAATGTTGATATGTAACAGAGATTAGATCTAAAAATGGAATATATCATACCATATAGATGTAGTTGTCTCTAAATATGTGATCAAGTATATTGATGCAATAGCTTTGACAACAACACAAAACCAGAAGGAAATCATGTAAGACAAAACCTCATGTAATAGATGTTGCAATTCTTCACAATGTTGGATTGCAGAAGAAAGAGAAGAAGAGGACTTGATGGATGAATGTAGATATCCTTCCTTGATGTAAAAGTCCTTTGCTTAGCCTCCATTGAGGGAAAGAAGCTAGATTCATGGAAGGAAATGCCCTGAATGCATGATGGAAATGATGGAATGAAGCCTTGAAATGCGTGATGGCTTCCTTGCACTTAAATGTGTGATGAGCTTGAATACTTGATAATAGAACGCCTTCAATAATGGATGCTTGCTTGCACATGGATCTCTTGAATGTGCAATATATTGCTTGAGGAAATGGATAGCTCATACAACCATGGATGAAGGTGAAAATGAGGAGCAAATGCCTTCTAATACACATGTTGGTGGCTCAGATTTTGTGGGGCTAACCTGAATAAAAATCCTAGAGAAACACCCTTGCAATGGGCGTAAAGCTCAATGAAGTTCAATGTCCGAGGACAAGGTCAACTTGATCGGCCTTGTCCAGGCACATTTTATTTGATTTTTGTTGGGACCTTGGGGATAATGCGAAGAAAGGCTGTTGAAAACCATATTTCGTCCGGAAATCATGGCAAATCCTGAAATTTGAAAATGCATCATGGCAAATCCTGAAATTTGAAAATGCATGCAAAGGGTCCTAGATGGTGTAAATGTTTTTGAACTAGAATACAAGAATGTGAGAAACAAAAACACAATAACAAATGACACAATAAGTTATCTAGGAAAAGCCCTCCTCCTGCACGAGGGAAACAACCCAATCCATCAAAAAATAGTTCCTTTATTCAGAATCTTAAAAACAATTACAAGATCACTGCATATGATTGAATCCTTTAGTATTGATCAACCAATAATCAGAAATTCACAATCACAATCTCTGATAATGATCAGACAACTAATCAAATGTATTGCCAAAAAATCCTGAATGATAATGAACAGATCGAGCTATTACAAAGAGCAAATGTATTGCTTCGCACATGCCATGAAATGTTCACATATCTTCTACTTGTAAAAACATCATAAAGGTAAAATACCTGTTACCAATAATTGTTTGAACGAATAAATTATCTTTGTCTAGTGCATGTCCTAGGATCTTGTGGAGAGGGGAAACATTGTCAGGGGCTTGACCTCCCAATCGCGGACCCTTAAAATATCCCCACATAATCTCATCCGAGAAAGGCTCTCCCTACCTGGAATAGACATGGAACACCTTGTCTAGCCACTAAGCATTTTGATACTTACTTCCACCTTTCGACTTGACAACTGAGTATACTTGGACAATCATGAGCTTACTTGGATGTGTTATAAAGCTTATCTTGATTTCTAATAGTGATGTTCCGATTTCTGTTTCTTTCCCTCGCAAGGATTTCTTCCTCTTCAGCCTCTTCCATTGGCTACTTCCGCCAAGGTGAGTCCTTGGTGAAAGTAACTTTTATTTGTATATAGTTCATTTTGATTCGTCATGGATTTTTATCCATGGGCGAGTAAACTATGAGTACAATCTTGTGCAATTATAAATTCAGTTCTTACAATATTTGGACTTTAGAGCAGAGCTCACAACAAAAAAAAGACAAGTATTGCAAATGGAAGACAGAGAGAAACATAGGCCTCAAGAAATTACGCACCTTGTACATTTGTCTCCATTTAGAATTAACAACTTTCAAGGAACTCGAAATCAGAAATGTCAAGAGCAATGACATAGAACATATACTGGTGCATAAACATTAATGTAAAGTTTGATGCATTGATATAGAGCACAATATCGGATGTATGGATGTTGAACAAAACTTTGAAATTAGGAATGCCAAAGAGCATTGATGTAGAACCACATATTGGTGCATAAATAATAACATAAAAATCCGATGCATTGATTTAGAACATCATATCGGGTGCATGAACACAGAACATAACCTGGTCGATACTCCTTTAGTGGCTTAGTTGGTGCTCCAACCTCTTGGCTTGGCGACACTAGCTGTGCTATGAATGAGATAAGAGATGAGAAAGGCCAACGTTCGAAATTAGGAAATATTTTGCTTGTGCAAGAGGTAAGAATTCCAGTCTGAAGTCAGACGTACTATGATATATAACATCTCTTTGGCCCAAGTGAGCCGTGCCCTTTCCTTGTCCGCTCGCTCAAGGTGACGAATTCAAGATTATCGGATTCAAAGTTACCGAGTTTGAAAGAAGAAAAGAAAAGGTGGTGCCAAGTGTGTCACCGAATTTAAAAAAAATTACATGGTATCCTCCCAAGGGGAGATAAAAATTTGATTTAATAAAAAGCTCCTTTGGAAAACATTTATTTATACACACACACACACACATATACTATTTCTAAATGATCTGATCAAGCTATTATTGTATCTAAAATTGTACTCATTAAAATACATATAATTATACACATGCGTAATTTATTATAACATCATATCCTCTTTGATGTATGCACATGTATATATTTATGCATATATACATATATTAATAAGTACGAACTATAGATATTACTTTAATATCCTGGTGGTATCATTCATTTATATATATATGTGTATATATAGGTCATGATAAAAGACAATGGAGGCGACATCACAAAACAACAGAGGTAATGGTGAATTTGATAATGATAGCTATATATTTTAATATATGTTTGACCAAGTAGCTCATGGTATTACCCAACATACACTCTTGCTTGCCTAGTCATTTACCCTTAGCCATGGCGATTCAAGATTCATACCTATTTGCGCAGTGATGGTGGTGCCCCTGTGCCCAATTCTTTTTAGACAATGCTTCCACCCTTTTGACATGCTCCCTTCAAGGAAATTCTCCACAGTTAAATCATATTCCTCAATATAATAATAATTACCATAACAAATTATTAATCATAAACAATCATAACGGCTAACCGCCCTTTTCACTTCCCATGAATTCATGATGAATAACCAACTTTCCAAAATAGGATTAAAATATCATCATAACGGTTAGCTAGCATGCCAATCTTCATATGAAATTATAACGATTAACCATCTTACCATTTCACATGATTGTAACTAATTTTACCTATCAACAGACTTCACATGAAACCTCAACGGTTATATGAACATTTCAAATGGAGCCAAATTTGGGATGTAACATACCCTTTCCTTTGTGATTCATTGTCCTTGATGAATTTTTTGAAATTTTAACGAACACTATAAATGAGCATTTAAAATTGATGTAATATACCCTCCTACCCCTTGTGTTTCATCATCCTCGATGATCTCTGCAATTTAAACACTAAAAGAATATTCCAAATACGAGATGTTTATATAGCACCATGAAATCATTTCGTTTCAAAATTGAATTAAAATCGAAGTCATGATAAAAAATCATGGTCTGTTATTCCTTTACCTTAATGCTTCTAGAAAAATGCTTGCATGATATCATAAAATAAAAGATGAATCACACTCACCTGAGTTTACTTTACCATACTTGTGGTCATATCAACATCGTTTGAGTTGATTGTGTTTTAGGATATTCTATTTCGTATTCTTGTCATACTCATGTAAACACTCACGATATGTTTAGATCAATTGTCATATTGATATCTCGTATAAGAGAATTTTCAGTGTTCAATAATTGAAAGTAAGATAAGCATTCAAAATTTGTAATTCCTCAACTAACATGTTCTAGATCATAACTTGATCACTGAATTTAAATCACTCATACATACTATCTGGCATATGGTACTCATTAAATGAGTAGTTCATCCTTGGAAGCTCACAGAACACCTGAAATGGTTAGTGGATCCATGTTTCCATTTATGTAACTGTTGGTTAACAGTTTGTTCTCCTATTTGATTTCATAATTTGACTCCTTTAATAGCCAATGTTTTGGAGAGACGAAAGGATGTTACCAACAAATGGGTCAGTGTATATGCTCTATCATTGCTCTCTATATTACAAGGTACAACTCTCTTAAGATTTACAATGATGTGCAATGAATGTGTTTTTTTTAGATTAGAAGTTTTGATAGAATATGCTCTTAACCTGAGAGCAGTAAAGGCTAACCAAATTGTTTGTAGACACAAACAATTTAGGCAAAATGAATTTGGACAACCTATCACACCCAATGGAATGACTATATTAGGTTATCTTGAGGATTTCCGACTCTTACTCCTACTCTAAATGCAGATTAATTATCTAAATGCAAAAGAGAAAGAAAGGAGAGGTGCACATGATAGCAAATGGAATTGCTTTAACTATCAGTCTTGAATGAAATGGAATCCAACAAGTTACTAACAGATTCATCCACATTTATCCTTCTATTCCCAATGAGACTACTGAACATGACATGAAACAAACAAGAGGAGAAGCGGAATTACAGGTGAAAAAGCAAATGGAATTACCTATATCGTAAATACCATAGTAAAATGGAATCCACATGGTTATCATAGTATCACATATATTGTTCTTCGACTCTCAATGCAAAACGAATCTATGGGCAACAAAACATGAAAAGCAAATTAGGTAAATGGAATTATAGAGCCAATTCACCATCTAGTTTGCCGACCTTTGCATTATCAAAAAAAATTACATTAATAGCTTCCTATCATTGCTCAGTTCTGGCAAAGCAACAGTCATTCATTAGAAAGAAAATAAGAATAAAACATGAAAATATCTAATTTGCAGCATGGCAGGAATACGTGTCATCTTCTCCATTGATGATTTTGACTCCATGACATTTTTGAAAACACTCGATGACTGTTTATCTTCAAGTAACCTCAGGAATCCTGTAGAAATCTTTGTTTTCTTCATATTTTGCTATTTGATGCCAAGTCCATACAATTTGAACTCTCACAGTTGATTTGATATTTAACAATCATGATTAAAACATAATAAACCATCTCTTCTTTACCTTGTTACTTTTTCGATCTCTTTATTCATTTGATCATCAAATTCATTATCGCAACATTGACCTTGAGTTAGCTCCACCCCATTGCGATGATGTGATCAAAGGCTTTTGCAGCTTCGCCAAATTAACTCAGGATTACCTCTAACCACTTGCGACCTTGTGAACAAAGGTTTTCGCAGCTTCGTTGAATTAACTCTGGGTTATCTTTAATCGCTCGCGAACCTGCGATAAGAATTGATCACTAAAGATCTAATGGATGAGACCTGAAGATCTTTAACTCTTTGTTTGGCTCTGCAATGTGGGTCCCTTTGTGTATACGTGCCAGATTCTCGTATTCCTGCATTACCTAAACCTCATGCATCTTTGAAAAGTGGGTAAGCGAGCGTCGTTGATCTTTCAAAATCAGATGGCTGAATGTATCTCTTCTCTTCATGTCACATCTTCGCAACTTAGACTTCAAATGGTTAGTGTTGACTTGCGATCATGCGCCTAGCAGTTATCTTTGGCATCTCGCAACTTCACAACTTTTATCTTTAATCTCTTGGTTAAGCTTGCGATCAAGTGATTCACTTGTTTTGCACTTTTAGAGCTGTTCATATCGATTTGGCATTTAATGCTGTGATCATATGATGATTGTCCAGCACTAACCTTTGAGTTTCTTTCGCAGTTTCGCAACTCATAATCTCTGCTTATGACTTAAACATGTGACGGTGCGAAAGCTTATTTACTTAACTGTCAAATACTTTTCGCCTCTTCTCAACTTGGAATGTATTGAATGTCTTCTAGCTGCGATCTTGCGATGTCTAACATATTAACCTTGTCTTTGTTTTCGCAGCTTTGCAACATTAAATGTAACTGGCATTTCAGACCTGCGATAATGTGATTAACATGCTTTCGCATCTTTGTGACCTTGACCTTGTGTTAATTTAAACACCTTGCGATCATGTGATATGTAGCTTTCCGCTTCTTCACAACTCTAATCAGGGGTAAGTCTTAACTCCATGCGATCTTATGATCTTTAGTCTTCCACAATGTGGGCCCAATTGACAAATAAGCTGTTGACTTTTCAACTAACCAATGGCGTGCATTCTTTTGTTAATTGACTTTTCACCAGCCCATGTATTTTTCTATGATCACATCTGAACCATCCATGCAATTGAATCGACGACACACATTTGCTTATCTTTACATTTTGATTTCAAAGGATTGTGATCATTTCCTGTGGCACAACATTACTTTCTCTGCATTCTCAGCTCGATCATCTACAATGTGTCCCATGTAAAGTGTAACATAATATGAATCTTTGCCTTTAACATGATTAAGAATAGAATCAGTAAAATATCCATACCTTCTTCTCATCAGAGGAATGCATAACAAACCCTCCAAAACCTAATCACCTAGCCTTGGACTAATGCATTGCTTACATGATTTCCTGCATTAGGTTAGCTCAAAGGGATAATGAGAAGAGAGGTCATCCTATGGGCATTCTAGACTCAGAGTCAAGACATTGACACATTGACTTGACTCAAACCTAAAGCAAAAGGGATGAATTGAAAATTGGGTAATAGTAACCTCCGCCTTCATGCCCATCTTATCACAATAACATTTCATTAGAATAATCATTTCATGATAGAAATATACTTCATCTGTAAAACAATATAAAATAGCTCAGTATGTCTGATATTACCATATAAAATCAATATCACATGTGTATGTATAACAATGTTTCAAAAGGTTAAAACATGTTATACTATGAAAGACCACCATACATCCACTCCAAATCATAGAGGTTAGGATAGACATGGTACCACACTATTTGTGTATCTCAATCTCCTAGCACTTGGACTACATGCCCACACGCAATTTTTGAGACGAGGATGTGGTCTTGATGCTTGTATGTTCTGTCCACCATATTCTGTTTGTGGCTTAGATGCCAAGTCCGGTATCTCCACTAAACTCTTACATTTCCATGTAACTCCACCTTTCATGCTGAAATTTCTTAGCTCAACCCATCCGTGGGTCATAAATTGATCATAAGCATCTGAAATAAATTTACATAGGATTCTTATCGAGTAGCTCATTTGAGCGTGCTAGCCAATCACTTGTAAATATTTGGAAATTTATCTTTCCCATTTGTGTGACCTAGACTTTCATGCCAATCTTGTCACTATAAAGTTTCAAGGAAAAACTCACATCAAACAAAAGTTACATCAATAAATAAGCATTGACTGTTTTAGTTATGCAAGTGTGCTTACTCCATACTGGAGCACAAAATGGCCTTCTTGTCATTTAATCAACATTAGAAAGGATTATCATTTTCAAGTTAAAGAGATCTCAAAATCATGGTTCACAATTTCATTTTCCCTTTAGTGCAAGTCCAAAAATTGATAACAAAATATTAACTACTATTTCATATGAACAGGAATGTAATTGCATAAAGTATAATGCTGAAAACATGCAACTGAAAAGAAATATCTAGTCACCAACAAAGTTTAGATAACACTGCATCAAAGGTTATAGAAACTAGTTTGTATTGTGCAAGCCTCAATATTTGGACCTAGTTTAATCTTCCCATTCTCTACTGAGAATGGCCCTCCCTCTTGGGAAAAGGCATAGGTACCATTCCGGTCCTTCCATCTGAACATAGTGGTGTTTAGAATGTCTACTCAGTAATAGGCGGGCATGCTTGATTAACTGGCACTAGCGACATCTTGTGATCAAATTAGTGAAGCATGCCTCTAATCAACTTTGGCCAAGGATTTAGATGGGTTTTAATACCCGATCACCACCGCTTGACTTGCCAATCATGTTATTTTCCTTAGTTTAGATTCATCTTTATGATTTTGCAAATTTATCCATCTAGCCATTTCATATGGACCACACCATCATCTCAGTGCTTCCCGACTATTCTGGATGATACCCGGTGTGATTTTCTTAGCTTACATTGTAAAATATTTAGTTTGAATCTGTGGTGACGATCCTTGGTGCGATGTTGCTTCCCAACCTAGCATGCATCACAAACTCCAAGCTACTGAGTTTGAATCTCTGGCAAATTGAAGACAAGCTCTTCTCGAGCAAGCTGAGAGAGAGAATGCACATTTAACTGTCCATATTGTTGATGCCAAAGTGTGCTAACAAAAGACCGCCGAGCATCCATAGCTAACTCTCGAGAATCACTGGAATCAGTAGGTCGGAAAAGACCATGATCCTCAAGACCCACTGCAACAATTGATTGAGTTGCCCAATCAATGATGGTACACTGATGTGAATTGAAGGTGATAGCTAATTGTGGAGAATGCTGCAGTAACTGACTGACTGAGAGTAGATTTAGTTCCATACTTGGAACATGGTACACATTGAGAAAACTGAGATTCCTCCCAGCAGACTGAATCTGAATGTTGCCTTTACCAATAATGGTTTACTCTTCTCTGCCGCCAAAAATAACAAAATCTGAGTAAGCTAGGTAGTGAGTGAACCAATCAGTCTTTGCGGTGGGTGAAATGACGAGAGGCACGTGAATCAATTTACCAGACAAACGACTTCACATGATCTGTAGGTCTTTTAGCCATGAAGGTGTAAAAGGCAGATTCCGTTTGCTCAGTGAGCTCTGGACTGTTTGCTTCGGGCTGTGAACTGGATTGCTTAGTTTGGGCAGCTAAGCGTTTCCAACATTCAACCTTCATGTGACCAAACTTGTGGCAATAGTTGCATTGAATGTTCTTCCAGGAGCCTTCTGAAGCTGGAGCAGAGGACTTTTGCTAAGAAGACTGTTGAGACTTGCCTTTATCCTTCTGAAAGGATTTAGCAACAAAGGCTTGGTCTGTGGAGGTGGAGCTGGAACTACTGCCGAATTGTTGTTTCCACTGATCTTGCTGAAGCAAAAGTGTGCAAGGATTGGTAAACTTCAGATCAACACTAGAAGACGTGATGTTGAGAGTCTTGATAAAATGTTCGTAGGACTTGGCTAAACTTTGGAGAGTGATAACCACAATGTCCTTTTCCTCCATCGTGTGATCAATGGCAAGCAATTGATCATGGATTTGTTGAATCCTATTCAGGTGAGCCTGGAGCGATGTTCGCTCATCCATGATAATAGAAAACAGAGTGTTCTTCAGGAAGAAAGCTTTGCTTTTGTTAGAAGTCTCATGAAGATTTTTGAGATGTGCCCAATATCTCGACAGCTGTCTTGCCAGGTGGAATCTAAAAGAGTTGATCATTAGCTACAGATAATTTGAGAAGCATCACTGTCTCCCGATTATTCAGATTCATGTATCTTGATCAGTACCAGGGGCAGTCGGACGCTATGTAACACCCAAAACAATCTGATCGGTATTTTGATATTCAAAAGTTGCTATTATCTGCTACTTCCAAGTGCCATAATTCTGACCATTGAATTTAGAATTGCTCTCGAGTAGAATATTAGTCAAAGATGCCATAGCACGTTTTTCAATGAAAAAGCGTGAAAATTTTATGAAGGCATGTTCTTCGAGGCAAAAAAATGGAAGACCCATAAAATTTGAAGTGGTACCCAAAAGAGAGCTCGAAAACCCCTAAAAGAATAAGTTGTCAATTTTCAGATTTGCTGGCTCAAAAATCAAGGCACCCTAAAAAAATTGACAACTTAGTTGAGCTCTCGAAAAAGCCACCAAGAATACGAAATCAAAAAAATTTTGAGATCAAAATTTAGAGTTTTGAGCAAAACCCTTCCCGACAACCATTGCAGGTTGGATGTGCAGAAAGAAAAATGGCGATTGCAGTGAAAGGAAGGTTGAGTTTCCATAGAGAGTGATGTGTGAACAGAGACAACTATGGAGTTGTGAAGGAGAACTCAAGGCAAGGCACAAACTTGTAGACTCATGTGCGTGAATGAGGTAGGGCCATTTTGAAAAAAAAGTCACTTAAAAAGTCATGCTTTTTTGTATCTAGTCATGAGTAGAGGAGACGCGATTATGGAGATTGCCAAAAACTCGCGACTTTTAGCCAAACCAACCCCCCAACAACCAGAAAAAGGAGTAATCATAGGCATGATTTGCAAATGTTGCCATTTTCAAGCTTGAAAGGGGAAAAATGTGATTTTGTAGACAAAGATCGACCAGAAAGGGTGCGATTTTGCTCACGATTTTTATGTTGTGACATTGATCTCCAAAAAACCTAGCTGAAACTCAGGTTTGAATCGACGAATTTCTCACAAAAATAGAAATGCTAGATGGGTTGTAGAGAATATCTCAGAAATAATTTCAAAAAATTAAGACATAACTTCGGAGGAATTAATAATTTTTTGAATTAAAGTATTGGCTTTGATACCGTATTACAAAGTAATTGGTAAAAAACTTGCTTCATATTAATAGAGACCGAGAGAGGTCTATATATACAAAATAATGAAATGATGTTTACTTAGGAAATAGGAAATGATAGTAAAGAATAGAAACTTTCTATTCTAGCTAAAAGAAAACTAATAATTATCTACAGACTAACTAAATATTAGAAACATTCTAATATTTACAATAGATAACCATTAACTAATAATAGAAGCTTATGTATTATTGTAATAGAAAAAGGTCACAGAAGATAGATATTGCCTCAAGCTGGTAGCTTTGAACACTGGTAAATAAATACTTCATCCTGCAAGCAAAGGCATAAAATCCATATTCTTAGCCGCTTATAGTACATCTATGGAAAAAGAGAGCATTATTTGTTGTTAAAAAATTCTGGAAATGGGAATGTGGATAGGATGCTCCATCGGGCTATAAATCTGAATCTAAACCAAGTGGCTATAGTTGCCCAATATATTCACTCTCCCTACTGCCTATATACATAGTGCTCACTTCTTAACGACCGTTTTGAATACCCAATTCTCAAAAATACAAATGTCATGGCCTTGGGGAGAGCTGCATTCATGGTTATGATAAGAATCAGTAAAACCCTAGGCAATAATAAGTGTCCAAGAATGTACTTGGGAATGAGAAACCCCTAGACACAAAAGATCATGCATTATTGACAAACACGGAGAGCTCTAGAATCATTCATGTCGGCTTTGAACAGGAGAGCCTCGAATTCATGGAAAGGACATCTGTTTGGCATTAGTGTAAAGCTGACGATTTTTAATCAGAAGAATATGGCGGAATAATATTTAACGATAACTTGAGCAACCCTAATGAGAAATTATAGAAATAGAAAACTCAAGTACGGTCCTCTCAGGACTGTGAACCCTAGACCCCAAATTCATAGCAGAAAATCTTCACTCAAAGTTCTTGGAAATATTAGCATAGTTGTTACAATTATTTACAGAAGCCATGCCATTTCTTCAAAACAAAAATATTGAAACTCATAAAATTGAAAATTTCTTCATGGTCAAATGACTTATAAAACACAAAATGATAGCCATTGTGGATTGATTAGATGGGACAGCCATTAGAACTTAAGTTACCATTTTTCATCTGCCCATCTTTTGAACAAACAGAACATTTTAAACTTACCTTTTATGATTGAAATTGTGCAGCTAAAAACTGCAAATCTTCCCCCCAAATCCACAATGCCTGATTCCCTAAACTCTCCATCTCAGCTCACCACCTCAACTGCTCAAAATGGTGAAGATAATAAAAAATTCTTGGCAATGATTAAAATATCCCGAGAATACTGTAGACGACAGGCAACCTACTTTCTGACACAGGCTAATAAATGTAAGTAATTGATGCTTATCATGATCTTTATTGTTTTTCTATTTTCTAAGTTTCAAAAAATGATAAACTCCCCAGGAAAATTGAAAGCAGCCAATCAAAAAATAGGAATTGATGATTATAAATTGATTTTAATATAAAACAGCAATATTCTTTGTCAAAAACCTTAGGAATCAAAATTTTAAATTGTAAAATCTAATTGAAAAAGGCAAAGAATAACATTAGTTCCCTGCCTATATAAGCCAAGGACTAAAAATTATATTATTATTTAAATACAGAATACTATCATATATAATAATGCTATTGGTATTTCAAATATATATAATTTTTATAAATTATATCATATACACATAATAATATAATAATATATAATAATAATCATAATACGGAATATAGAATAATATATTAAATAAACAGATTGACTAATTAATTAACAAAAATGTCAATTTAAATCTATTATTTAATAAAACAATATCATACCTTCCTCCAAAAGGTGCAACTCTAGAAAAGGAAAGAGATATATTGTAATAAATCACAAGGGAAGAATGATTCAAACATAATTTGCTTTTGTTTTTGATAGGTAATAGGCTGAAACCAAGATTAATCTTTACCGTTCGTTGTGATTAATTATTATTATTTGTAGCTCAAGTAGACTCGAACTGAAGACCTCCCAAATAAGAGGCTCACAAGTTACCATGGTGTTGTAGACTCTTGCCTTAACATAATATGCATTTTACCTAAAGAAAAATAAAACATAAAATAAGGAGTATCCAATTGAGGACATTACAATGTATATCATGCCAATTTTGTATGTAATTGTTTGTTTAGTAAATATAATATAAGGAAATTGAGTGAGAGAATTCTAGAAAATGAATTTTAATATTAAAAACTTCTTTTGAAAAATTGTTACGAAGAAAGCTTCATTTTGATTGCAAAAAATAAGAAAGCCCATATCATAGTTTGGTGCTACTTCAAATCATAGCTTAATTGAGGTATAGAGAAAATCAATGTCAAAACTTTGAGTCGTGCAAGCTAATAATATAATAGGAGGTTGTGCACGTATTTTTTAATCATTTTTGTTCTTTACCATCTTTGCCATGGAAGTGCCCGTTAATTTCAGGAAAAAAACAGTTTTTGACAGTTTTTAATTTTTTTTTCGTAAATCCAAGATTTGCCTGATTTTTTGTCGATTTATTCCCCAAATGATTTATGCTTCTATGGTATGAATATTTGTAACTGAATGTGTTGTGCCATAAGTGTGCAATGACAAAATAAAGAAAGACAATATCCATACATGCATATGTACATTTGTGTGTGTGTGTGTGTGTGTGTGTGTGTGTGTGTGTGTGACCATCCCTATTAAATACTATCTACTTAAGGCAAAATGTTTTAAGTGTATCACATATGAGGTGGCATAATTCAAGCTGCAATGTCTTCATTCTCTTAGAATCACACAAATAAAGGATAATGCTAAGATTTCAAGCTATCAAAGATGATGTCTCCCTTCATTAAGAATATGCAGGTTTCCTATAGCTTTCATTCTATAAAACTTCTTAGACAACTTGCTCTTCTGACAGCCTTCTAAATCCTCTCAGGCACTTGCAGAATGTTTAGTTCGGTATCCCTGCCCTCAATTTGGTTTGCATGTTTGTATTTTGAAATTTTTGTTATCTCTGTTACTATTTCTACCTCCCAAAAAGTGATGGAAATCTTTACTCCTGAAGGGACATTGGTTTGTAGAGAATATAATTTCTTTTAAGGTACAAAAGAGATGGTAAGGGTCTCAAAACACTTAGTGGGGAGATGTTTGTATAATGTTTTCAGTCGTTGATTCAGATGATAGGTAATTTATGTGTATGAGAGAATGGCCAATTGGAGGAGAACAATGGATATGCTTTTGCATGGGATAAGCCATGAAGGGAAGTCATTAGTTAAAGGTGCTTGTTTGAAGGGGATGATTTGATGAAAATTATAGATCTTAAAATAAAACTCTAATCATGTTCATACATTAGGCTTATATATTGTTCACATTGGAAATGCTCAAATACGTATTACTATTTGAATTTATCTCATCTTGTTAACATAAGCAGTATTTCCAAATATTTATATATTTTATTGGAATGCATATCTTCAACAATACACTCCATTTCTTTTGGTCTTTTTGCTCTTGATATTTTTCATCTCTCATAAAGTTATTAATGTCGGGCCCAGGAAATATTTCTTCAAAAAGTTTTAGAGCATGAGTATTTACATGTTTTTTGTCTCCATAGTTTTCATCTGTTATTGTAGTGTGGATTCATGGAACTGGAATTGTTTTTTCACATTAAAATTTTTGCACTATGATGTTTATCTTTTGTTACAACAGAAAATATTGAAAATTGTTATAATTTCTGAGTTCAGCTCAAATTTGATATCATTGGCAATTTTTTTTACTAATGAATTTATGCCTTATCTTAATGAGTATCTTCTTTCTTTTCACATAAAAAATAAATAGACTATTTTTGTTGATCTTTTATTGTCATTAGATCTGATCTTTCTTATAATTTACATGATATTAAAAATTTAAAATATTTTTGACTTTGTGGTCACGGATCTATTTGCTCTCCACGTCTCCTATTTATCTCAAGACTTATTATCATGTGATCCTGAACCACCTTTCTTTAGGTTTTTCTTTTGTCATGACATGCTTTGATTTGAATATCTGCATTGTTGCATTTGCCTACTATATTAATCAGATATTTTATTGCCTGTTTGATTTTCATTTGAGCAGTGTCCATGCATACATTGTATTTAAAGATGCACAATCAGTAAATGCTGCCTTGTCACGCAACATGACAGAGGTATTATTGCTATCCCAAGTTGACTGCTTTATTAGCAGATATACTCCTTCAGTTAGGATTCAGGAATGATAATTAACAATATTTTTCTCAAATGGTACTTGTAAATGTAGATTCAGACATGTTAGGTATTTGAGAATGTTTTTGTATGTATAAATGTAAATTTGGATGAATCAGGCTATCTGGAATGTTTGGGTTAAGTGTTTACTATTATATTAATGCTTTTATATTAACTTTAACAAGTTTAATCTTGTTCATGTCTGGAAGTGTTTTCTCTAGTCTTAGTGCAATAATTTAGTAGAATTGTCTTTCTGTTTGTTGCAGTTCAGTGGAAATCATATTCGTGTGGATCGAGCACTTCCACCACGCAAGAAACTAAAAGATGGAAATCATTTGATCTATGATACGAGGAGGACTGTATTTGTTGGGAATCTTCCATTTGATGTGAAGGTATTGGTGTTACTTTTTTCTATGTAGGTTACAGTTTTGAAGTTGGAAGTTGGAACATTTTTTATCTTTGATCTGCCCTGAAGATTTGCAGTACCACATGCTATAAATGTTATATAAATACAGGATGAGGAACTATATCAACTATTTGTTGGAATTGCACCAATGGAGTCTGGTGTTGAAGCTGTTCGGGTTATAAGAGATCCTCAAACAAGCATGGGAAAAGGCATTGCATATGTTTTGTTCAAGAGCATGGTAGGTTCTTATGTATGAATTGTGCAGAAACATAACGTTTTATACATACAAATTCACTTTGTTATTTTTGGATAGTTTAATGTGTAGTGATGGTATAGTGTTACATTATGTTTTGCCATATATTTGGAAATGCATGCTCTTAGATGCCTAAAGTGATTCCCCCTTCAGATCAAAGTAGAGGAAAATGTAAAACTTTCCATTTGTTGTATTTAAATAAACTCCTTGCATTAAATGACAGGTCAAACATGTTAGGTTCAAAGTTATGTTCTAATAAACATCTTTTCCATAGAGAAATGGAAGGTGGGCAATCTGATAAATGGATAAATTATCCTGCCAGATCAATAGTTAACTCTGTCTATTGTAGAAGCATAAAAGGACAATTATGCAAGAAATCATGATCAAACAGTTCCTTTTGGTTGGCTCGTGGTGGACCAAACTGGCTTGTCTTGGTTTTGACCAGCTCAAAACTTTGTTTTTTGGAAAATGTGAAAAAAAAAATTAAAAAATGCAAAACTTTCCATTTGTTGTATTTAAATAAACTCCTTGCATTAAGAAGACAGTTCAAACATGTTCAGGTTCAACGGTATTGACTAATAAACATATTTTCCCTGGAGACATGGAAGGTGGGAGATCTGATAAATGAATAAATTATCCTGCCAGATCAATCGTTAACTCTGTCTACCACAGAAGCATAAAATGACAATAATTTGCAAGAAATCATCATTAAATAGTGCCTTTTGGTTGGGTCATGGTGGACCAAACTGGCTTGTCTTGGCTTTGACCAAGCACAAAACTTTGTTTTTTGGAAAGTGTGAAAAAAAGCAGATGCAAAACTTTCCATTTGTTGTTTTTAAATTGAACTCCTTGTATTAAGAAGACAGTTCAAACATGTTCATGTTCAAAGGTATGCACTAATAAACATCATTTCCCTGGAGAAATGGGAAGTGGGCGATTTGATAAATGAATAAATTATCTTGCCAGATCAACAGTTAACTCTGTGCATCGTGGAAGCATAAAATGACAATAATATGCAAGAAATCATGATTAAACAGTGACTTTTGGTTGGATCATGGTGGACCAAATTGGCTTGTCCTCAAAACTTTGTTTTTTGAAAAATGTGAAAAACAGCTAGATGAAGGATAACCTACATTTTAAAAATGTCTGTCATGTCTTAGTGTTTTATTCAGATTTTCAATGTCCTGTGTGAATGCTATGAAAATGTAATAGTACTATGCTGTCTATAAATATCTTGAAAGATGGTATTTGCAGCATTTTATAAACTGTGAAACTTTTGAGTAGTGCTGATGTAGATATCTGATAATAAGTTATCTATGTTTAGTAATAGCTTTTCCATGTGATTTGTCAAGAACATTTGAGCATCATTAAATATTCAATTATACAAGAAATCAAATGAATTGCCTTTACAGCCAAAAACTGTGGGGCATCTAAACTTTCTTCTCCAAAACTGATGGCTGTTAGATAGTGTCATTTGATTTAACTTTTCCCAACTTGACAAATGTAGTGAGCAAATGAAAGATTGTAAGGTTTTGTGATGGATGGGGCAAAACATTACCTTGCTTGTTAACTTTTAGGATAATATAACTTGAATTTGGCAAATGAGAAAAATGTGTTGAGATATGTAGAAGTTGGGAGCACAAGTCCCATGCATCAGAAAATTGTAAAGAATCATAGTCCATGTTCAAACAAAGCAAGCAAAAACTAATCTGATCCTCCAGTAGAATGGTGTTAGGAAATGCTCTTTGTAAATGTCAAGATGCGGTTACAGAAAGTTTATCATACACTGTTATTTTTAGCAAGGATAAACTGATGCAATTTATGAAACTTTGAATCTTAAATCATCCAGTAGAATTACCCATAAGCAAGTCAGCTGGAGCAGAGGCTTGCTAGGTAGTTTCTGGAGTAAAATTTTGGATGGGGAAAATCCATCCAAAACTTATGCCCTGTATTTGCTTGTAAGATCCTGTAAAGAATCTTCCCTAATTTCCAACTTCTCACTCTTGAGTTATTTTGTCAAACAGTTGGTTTGTGTTGTTTCAGTTTGCATGAATAGATACCCAATCTGAGACTGCCCTTCTCAATGAAGAATACATAATTCCTAAAATCTTAATGGATCAAATATTCAGAACAGAATTGCATATTCAGATTGGCACTCAGTTTATCAGCTTGTTCTTATACTAAAGGCAGTATATCTAGCATTGTTGAGGTTCCAGGCCAGATATACTTGAACACAGATTTAGCAGTAACATCATAATCAATCTTAACAGAAACAAATACTGAGAAATAGACAAATCTGACCTCTTCAGCAGCAATAATATTGAACTGTGTTTATTGAATGGCAACCTTGAGAGTACATAAGATACCAATTCATTGGCATTAATAAATCAACCACAGAGATAGGATGAGCTTAGAACCAGCAGATGCTATCAAGGAATGTTTCCAATTAATTTGATGCAGGTCTATAATAAACTCCCTGGCAGGAAGCTGCTATTAGAAATTAGCTCATCTTCGAACCTCTGCAGCTGTTAGAGTATTTCCCGAGCAATTCTGATTGAAGCCATGGGTTGCATAGGCACACTATTAACTCTGTGTGTTCACCAGCTATAAAATGCTTAGCCCATGCAAAATTATAATAAGCAACTATTTTAAACTCGCGCCCTTTTGTATAGTCAATACAGCTGTTTATTTTTCTCATGGCAAATATTGATTCCTCTTGCTGGCAACCATAAGAGAGTGGATATAAATCCCCATGGGAATCTTGTTTATTAGTCGAACCCTTTCACAATCATTCATCTCTAACGATTTGCCATTATATTTTTCTGTTAATATTTAATTGGAATATCAATTCCCATTCCCACTAGAGGTTCACAACATAAGCAATAACCTACGACAAACTCTGAATCTTCCTTGGCAAATATTATGGTGATGTCTAAAGTCTCAATGCCAATCTGAGTATAGTCGGTAATCTTATTTCGTGGCACTTACCTAATTTTAGGAAGCCACACAGCACAATTTGGGGGGGGGGGGGGGTTGTGAATCAGTTGTGTGCTATATTTATAATTTATAAACTTTATACTTTTCAACCAAAGCACTAATGAAAGATATAACAGTGCAAACCCAGATGAACAAGATATAAGCCAACCCATAAGACAAAAATTTTATGTTCTCAAGGAAAACCCTGTTAAGGGGAAAACCTTGATGGGGATGATACCCACAAGATCATACACTAGTATAATAATGCCCCTGTTAGGAGTCGATACAATACATCTTGTACGTCAGTCCCTGTTAAAGGACAGAACCCTTGTTAAGTTGTCCTTCAACCCTGTTAGGTTTTGATGAGAACAAAAGGCTCACTGCCTGAGCACACTACTCAAAGGGTGAAGGTTAAAGCCACCTTCAAAGACTCATTCAAAAGGAGAAGGTTACATCCACCTTAAAGAATGAACTGACTTTTGACAACTCAATTGCCTTTACATTTTCATTGAAGTGCACAAGGAATAATCATAGATTACATTCATACCTCTATCAAAGCATCTGACCAATCCTTCAACTCTGCCATGATATCTAGCATTAAGGCTCGCATATATATATATATATATATATATATCATTGTGATTCATACTTATGCCACTTCTGTCTCCTTATTGATGAATGTTTATCAGTCACTATGGATGTGTTTCTATTGAGTATTTATTTTTCATTTGCAGCACAGTGCTCTGATACCATGTTGAGTAACATGGATCGGTTTCTACAAATGTAATTATATTGCCATTGTTATAGGTATGTTCCAAATGCAGATTTGGATCTCATACAAATATGAGAGGAGGAGATATGTCTAATGAAGAGACATGTCTCTAAGGTTTAATCATCATTTAATTAATATATATCTATATATGTGTGTGTATATATATATATTATATACTGTAATATATATAATAATATATATTATTATTACATGAATATGTATATATAGAAAATGATGATTTACCAATAACAATAATGTATATTGAATCAATCCGACTAAAGCTACAACTCTAATAGGGTGTTGTAGTGCCTCTCCCATTTGATTTCTGTAAGTCATCATGATGGATGCGGCCCTTGATGATCTTGCTTCATAAGTGATCATAATTGGGACCCGTGAGTGGTCTACACCCTTGGCGTGATTTGATTATATTGTCGCTTTAGCTAGTTGTTTATGTGTTTGCCTAATTGATAAGATTATGGTTTAGGATTATCAATGGATATTGTTAAATTTATTGTGATGTGCATACATTCTATCCGTTACAACAAAGGAACTACTTACCTTTATACAAGTTACAAACAAGCAATTAGGTTGACCTATTAGGATATAAAATTTTTGTTCTCGTGGCAAATCTTGTTAAGGGGAAAACCTTGGTGGTTCGATACCCACCAGATCAGACACTAGTATAGAAAATTGCTTGTTTGTAACTTTTATAAAGGTAAGTAATTCCTTTGATGTAATGGATGGAATGTATGGGAATGTGAATATAAATATACACACACACATTCACACACACACACACACATAGATATATTCACATTCCCATACATTCCATCCATTACAACAAAGGAATTACTTACCTTTATACAAATTAAGATATAAGATTTTTTTCCTCAAGGAAATTCTTGTTAAGGGGAAAACATTTGTGCTCCCCTGAGTTTCCGGGATGACAATTTTTTTTGGCAATTTTGGGGATGAGGGGAGACAACTATTTATATATAGGGAAATTTTAATATATACACTGAAATTTGTAAATATATATGTCATTCATATGAAACTAATCATAAAACATGTCATTTAAACATTATAGAACCTTAACATACACCATTTGAATGCTATCTAGGAAATAATAATTGATTTCAGTACTCAATTGTCAATATGCATATCAATATTTGAACAAAAATATTTAAATATAAGTTTAGCAGTGAACAAAATCATAAAAATTTGGAAATCTAAATATGTCCAAAGGCTAGAGGGCTGCCATAAAGTTTCATCATCATGTTCAAGTTCAACATAGAAAACAAAATATAGAAAAATGAAGAAGACCATTGCTCCTATTTTGCCTTTGCCACCATGCCATTAAAATCAGAGTCCTCACTATCATGGTCCACATGAAGGGTACTCTCATCTAATGGAACCAATCCTGTTGCTGTCTCATCCTCATCTCTCTGGCCCACATCCTCAGGCTCAACATCCCACCACAAAGCTAGACTTTGCCTTTACTCTGGAGTCTAAGGATCTGCAAGTCAAAGAGAATGATGCACTACCACTAGCTTCTTCGCTCGTTTAGAGGTAAGTCTATTCGTCTTGACAGAGTGGATAAATGAATATGTAGACCAATTCCTGCAAGGAGGCGAGTGGCAAGTGCTATTAACTCAGGTGTATCTCTCCCATGCCAGGTCCACGATCTCTTTGTGGCAAAACTGCTCTAACCAACCTCACTTGTGGCTTACCCAAGTTTGGGCGACGAATGTTGGTGAAGTCAAGGAATTGTGCACGAAGAGTAGAGGCCTCTTGAGCTGAATACATCTTATCAATGGCTCTTGTGAAGCCATCCAATACCTTAGGATCAACACATGGGAGGCCCCTTCCACTCAACTCTACATATCATTTGGGATTTAGAGCAAAGGCTACCATATGAAGCGGGGTATTCATTATGTTCCACCTCTGCGTCATAATAGGCCTAATATGCTCCTCGTAAAACCCCAATGTAGGATCCTTTGCTGCAACAATTCTCTTCATTTTCTCCAACATGCTGTCAAAAGTTTAATATATCTGTCCTAGACTAGGAGCGTCAGTATTAGCATTTCTAATGACATCTACAATAGGTGCTATGACAGAGCAAATATATCTGCAAGATGCAAACAAAAATAAAAGTTCGAATTAGAAATTAAATTTTTTTAAGTTAGTGTGAAAGCAACAAGCAAAAGACTAACATTTAATTTAAAAACTAGCAACTTACCTCATTGTGGACCATCAACTCTCATCAAGGATCCTTTGCTTCACCAATTTTCCTTTAGAGGACTTAGAATTGGACTATCGTCCCCACTCTGCATTCACCACTATCAATTGGAGGGCCTCATACACCTCAATCATCCTCTCCATAAAGATGAAGTATGTGCAATACCTATAGAGAGTTATAAATTAAAATAAAGTTAAACATTAATGATTAAACACATCACATTTAAGCTAGTAACAATTATAAATAAAAATAAACTTAAAGCAAACTAAAAGTAAACTATAATTAAAATTGACATACCTTGTCTTGGCTGGTTTGAGGAACTTCTTAGAGAAGGACCTGAATAGAGCAAGTGAAGTGTGGTGGTTGCATATAAACATTTGCACTTCTTTAGATGATTTGCACACAGGTGCATAATATGTGATAACCTGTACTACACTTGCCGGCCCAACCTCCTCTTTGACATCTCTCAAAATGGTAAATTGGAATTTTGCATCCTTTTTTCCTAAGCAATCTATGGCTTTCAAAAAATAAGAGCCATTTGGGGATGTGACAATGATATTGATGAGTGGTCGATGTATAACATCGGTCCACCCATCCATCACAATAGAGCAGCTCGTCCCAACCCAAGTGCATTTCATATCCTCAAACAACAAAGCAACACTAGAGTACTCTTCATCGAGGATGGTGGTTCATAGCTTATGCTCACCAAGGGGTACAAATGAGGGATTCATATTCAATATATCTTTCACCATTTGTTTAAAAATAAGTGGAATGAGCTGCATGATCTGGGATACCATTAGCAACAAAGAATTTACCAATGGATGCCTCACACTTTTCCTTTGCCTGTGCATTAAACAAACTTTCCACCGAGCCCTTCTCACCACTACTTAGTAGGGCTGCCACTAGTACCAATGTCAGATGACATATGCCTAGATGGTTGTGATTGAATAGACGGCTGTCAAAATTTGCCCCCCCATTTCAGCCTCTAAGTGCAACCTTTGGCATTCTAATCTATGTGCATCAATCAAGTTAGGACTAGGAATAAATTTAAGAACCCCCCCTTTAGAAAAAAATATAAAATTTTGGCAAATCGAACATTAGTTCAAAGGAAAAAAATTAATTTCTATTGGCAAATTTAAGAAATTTTTAAATTTTATTGGCGATTGCTTTCCAATCATATGAAAATTCTATAATAACCTGGCGAACCTTTCATGATTGATGAAAATTGTGGAAAAAAGTATACATACCTAGAAATAATAATATTTTTAATTTTTTTCTAAAATTATTATTATTATTATCATATGGATCCTAATTAATTATGAAACTTTAAAAGGTCAATTTCGCTCCAAATTATTGAATGGTGGTTTGGGGGAAGCACCCTTATTATTTTTAATTGTCGAATGATCCTAAATCAATGGGCTAAATCCTATTTCAAGCAAAACTTTTAAAAGGATACCAAGTTAAAAAGAAAGTTCCTAAAGTTAAAACACATGTCCCTAATCAAATCTATTTCTTGAAAAAGAGAAAGCATAAAAAGTTTCATGAAAAGTCTTTAGAATAGAGACAAATGTCAAATCTACATAATTACTCTGTAGTGTAACTTTTTTACCAAATATTGGTGAATATGGCCATCAATTAAGAGAAGCCTTGAAAATTGTAGGTGAAAATATTTAATTTACTACGTAGAAAAATTAGATTCCGTTGGCGATGTCATCACTAAAGTATAAATACTTATATATTATTATTGGCGATTAGCCTAAGCATGGGACACAATTTTGGTAAAGTGAAAGCAACATGGACACCCCAAAAGTGCAAAAAAATTAGCCATATCTAGGGTCTCCGATGAATGAGATTAGCCAATTGGTGAATATTAGTGACTAAAGTTATCCTTGGTTAGGACAAGTTTTGACTCCATGGCATGCAACACCTAAAAAGTGTGACTTCACTCTTGTATAGTTGACCCTAAAATCATCAAGACAAACATTGCAATCCCACATCCTAGTCCCTTCTACATTCTTTTTATCTTTTGGTCTAGGTGTGACAAATTGGAGAAGAGGTTTTTTCCTATTGAAAGGACCTTTTGCAAAATCCTTCATGATGGTGGACGAGCATTTAATCAAATCAGTTATAGATCAGCTCCTTCCCTAGTCCCACTACTAGTAATATCACCTCCAACCACATTTTCCTCTTCATCACCACTACTACTAGTACTTCCACTGCTGCTCATTGTGCCTTGTTTTGAGATTTGAATATGCAATGAAAATATGAGCTGGAACAATGATTTAAAAAAAAAAAAAATCAGACTTTTCAAATTGCAAATCTATTAAAATGGAAAATGGAATCATAAAGAGTTTCATACTAGGTGCACAATAGAGGAAGCTCAAACCCCTGCTCAAGCTCTTGGAAGCAAAAAAATCACCTCTTGCAAAATGAAAGCCACAACCAGTTGCAACACTCTCCAACTTCATAGGCAAAAGCAAACAAATGACAAAACAACCATAATGTGGTCATTTTGACCTTTTAGGGCATTTGGAGGGGTGGGATCAACCAGATGACCAAGTTAGGTTTAAATTTTTTTGTTGTTTGCTTTATTTTTTTTTGCTTTTGTTTTGAAAAAAATTGGGGATTGTCGGCTATCCCCAGTACAGTCGGGGGACGTCTGGATGTCCTCTTTCCGTACTAGAGACGGCTTGCCGTCCTCATTTTTTCTCACAGATATTCCCAAGTAGTAGGGATTCTCTTCCAATTTTTGCCTCTTTGGGACCATCCTCGGTGCGATCGGGGGACTTCTGGATGTCCTCTTTCTGTACCAAAGACAGCTTGCCATCCTCTTTTTTTCTCCTAGATGTTCCCAAGTAGCGGGGATGTCTCCTGCAATTTGTGCCTATGTGGGGATAGCAGGGCGACATCCCATGCCCGTCCCTGTGTCCTGGGGATGTCTCTGTCTCGGAAACCTTGTCTTTCCGAGTGGGTATGCGTCCTCGGGGTGTGTAGGAAAAGATTGGTGGTTTGATACCCACAAGATTAGACACTAGTATAGAAATGTCCCTATTAGGAGACTTGACCTTGTTAGGAGTTGATATAATACATCTAGCATATAAGTCCCTGTTAAAGGACAAACCCTCTGTTAAAAGGTTCTTTAACCCTTTTAGAAGTTGATGAGAAAAAAGGGCTCACTGCTTGGGACATTGCTCAAAGGGTGAAGGTTAAAGCTACATTCAAAGACACACTGCTTGGAAGGAGAAGGTTAAATCCAACTTCAAGAATGAATTGATTGATGACAACTCAATGGTCTTTATAGTAACATTGAAGCACACAAGGAATAATCATAGATTCCACTCATTCCTTTATTAAAGCATATGACCAATCCTTTAGCTCTTATTTGATATCCAACATCAAGGCTCACACATGCACGCGCACACACAGAGAGATATATATATCCACATTCCATCTACACGCATACATTACAACAAATGAATTGCTTTCCTCTATATAAGTTATAACAAGCAATTAAGTTGGCTTGGTAGGACTTCCCCAATGCACAAATAATTACATCAACCAATGCTAAGGCACACATGGTACCTGATTATAGGGACTAACATATTTTTTTAAAAGAAATACATAATTACATGCTTACAACAATCAAAGGTTGCAATGGAAGACATAACCAACCAACCTTAGATCCCCAAGCGTTCACTACTTACCAACATATACTTTTCCATCTAGGTGAATTAACCAAACAATTTCCATTTCATTAAGCATATTAAAAATAGATACAATGTTTGTTTTAAAGCCCAAATACAAGTTCCTAAGTGATTAAGTCATACAAGTTCATTTACTAGGCTAAAATACAACAACATGATGTTGTAGCAAACGAACCTAAAACATTCGATAGGCAATCTATTCCAGACTGGGGAGGAGCAACTCCCAAAAGGGTATTTGAAACACCAAGTGGCATCCTTCGAACAATTCGGGAAATGCTCATTGTTTGAGGTATATCAATTGTCTATTAGCATCGTACGATAAAACACCTTAAGGTGTGCGATAATACGGTAAAACTACACATGATACAACTCTTTTATCGCACGATAGAACTATGAAAAAGGCATGACGAACTCTTGTATCACATGATACAAGCTTGTACTACATGCAATACAACTCCTAACTACTTCGATGAAATGTACCCCATCATTTCATCATACAACTTGTTACTCTTAAGGGGTACGACACATTACCCAGAATCTAAGCAAGAAGCTAATCTAAACCATAACATAAATCAAACCTCCACACCAAGGAGTATCGAAACCACACATCTCGAGGAGATAGGCCCTCGATAGCATCGAACATCAAAATAATATTGTGAATACATCTAACATACTAATCTTTCGAGTACAACTCTAATCCATCATAGTGATAATACAATGTCAAGATATAACATGTGGTTCAAGTAAAAGCATAAATCACAAGTAACTTACATCAAGATAGGTTCGAAAAATCCAAATGAGCAACAAGCCCAATCCTGAAGCTAGAAGAAAATCGTCCCATTACTTCGATCCCAAGCAGTGGTATAGGTAGCAATGCCTCCCAACCATGTGGAGCCCTTAGGCCCACCCCGTTGTGCTCATGGAATTAGCGACCATACCACAACCACATAAGTAAGCATCTAAGGCTAACACACACCAAATAGTGCATGACATAACAACTTAATGATCACGAAGACAATGCAATACATTAGGTCACTAGCTAGACACGCTATAAGATAACTATGTAGGGACTTTAGTTTAATTGCTTGGCTCGTACTAGCCCAAGCTATCTATGGTGGTATGCTTCCTTGAGAAACTGTATACCATGGCCTCGCACCATTTGTAGTAGAAGATTGGTGACCGTACAAACACTACGCCCTCAAACCAACTTGCGCATGAGATTGGCCACCATACAGACACCACACCCTTTTGTTAGCTCCTTGAGGACATTCAACGACCATACAGATGTTCTCTTATCTTATCATTAAGTTTTGTTATCCCATGTGTATTGGTCATCACTTGTTTAGAACCTCTTCACATTACATGGTCGGCCACTTCCAGGCCGGGGTACATGAGAGAAGCCACTCCATTAGTTTACTCTACATATCCATGTTTGCCACATGACGAGTGCCCATAGTAAATGCAAATTTCCAACCCAGCCCACACATGAATCAATCACTCAACCAACCTAAATCTAGGAGTTTGAGTCTCGCAAGATCCTTCTATATGCACACATGCGTGCTCGTGGATGGGCACAACCAACTTTACAAATAATCTATATAAAACCAATGCAAGGGTTGGATATGTGAAATGCTATAAGACAACCAAGTACAAATAAATCACTCGATCAGGCATCTTGCCAGAAGTACGGATTCAACACAAATTTTGATGTCCATAAATTAAAACCATGACAAGAATGGAAACATGGACGACAATCCATTTCCAAAAACAAATCATACGCCACAAAATTCCCACAAAATCTCGGTGGCATGCAAAATGAGGTGACAAGAAAAATGCCAAAAAATCAAACATTCCAGAATTCGATGAAACTGAAAACCAATTTCGAAGTAAAACATCCAAATATCCATTAAAATTCGAGCTACACGCTCACATGTAAAATCCGACAACATAACTCTACCAAAACTTAGAAGTTAAATCACATAATAACATGAAATGCTGGTTCCTGCCCAACCAGGTTGAGTTAAACCATGAAAACAAAGAGGAATACTATTTCTCAACCTCTAACCATTTAGCAATAAAAAACAGACACTAAACAGACTAAAATAAAAGAAATGTGAAAGCCTCACCTCACACAACTTGCTCAAAACTGGGAATCGCAACCACAAAATAAATAGACCACCGAATGCAATGAAATGCTCAACAAAGGAGGAGACTCTTGGTATGAATCCAATGAGCCTATCCTTGTGACGATTCGGTGAGCCAAACTCCCACAATGAACAAATTTGACAATTAACCAAAGAGAGTTTTGGAGGAATTTCTCCAAAATCATGAAATAACAAAGTGAGAAGTGAGAATTAAAACTCACTTTTGCCAATATAAGCACTTTAATAAAAGTGATTTATAAATTAGAATACCAAATAACTTACTAATCCAATTGGCCTCTTTTCCCAAATAAATTAAACAATTCCAAGTAATTGGAATTCAGCTACAACAAATTAGCCGGTAAATAAGATAAATTAGAAAATTCTCCCTAAATCAATTAGATCAACACTTTTTGCAACAACTGCTGACCCCTAAATGCATAGAATCGCTCATGGTTCAAAGCATTATGAATGCAGATTTTCCAATTATCAGAGGGTTAATATTAATAAATATATGGATGCATTGCCCATACAGGGACAACATTGGCTCAACATGAAGGATCAAAGTCACTATCTCTTGGTGCCATTGTCGGGGATATAGGTACACACTCAAATCCTGAATTTAGGGTGAATGTACCTGGTACCTGTTCAGTAAACAAGCAAACATCAAGTATAGATGCTCAATATATAATAGCTGAAGCACATCAAAACAGAGTCACATGAAGGAGAATGGGACACTATGTAGATCTCGCAAGCAAGTGACTATGACTCTGTTCCCACTTTGTACTGACACCAACGTGCAATCCACACATAGCAGTGGTGCAGTACAACATAACAACATATAATCATATAATAAAGCATAGGAATTAAATCATTTTAATAATCCATATTCATCAATTGAGCATATATGTACTAAAACAAAAGACATATCCACAACGTAAAAAGACACCAGAAACGAATCCAATAATATCCATCTGATAACACATAACTCATAATCCATGTCCGGATACAAAATAAATCAGATATGATCATAAGGTACCATGCCACATCACTAGCATCATTATGTAGATTTGATCAATCTGAATAGTAACACATCTAACATCTAGCAGCTGTGATACTGGTAATCAAAATAGTTATAGTCATCAAAGCATTTCAATATGCAAATAAACATATAAAATCCATCAAAGTCTATCTCGGGTCAAAATCACCAAGTAACAAAATGCAAACATGGAGGCACTACAAACCTGAAGGTTTTTGTCATCAATATCTTGTGAAAAAACTGTAACTTCTTAATTCCTCCAAGAGAAATCAGAAATCAGATCCAAAATCAAAATATAAACCAAGCATGTCTAAAATGAACTCTTCCCAACCTGTGACTCTTCAACTTCCCTATTCATGTCCTTGTCTTTTTGCAAATTCATCTCTTATTAACCCTTTTTATAATATTAAATTGACTTTAATAATTCTGCATTAAGTCTTCCTAAGTCAATATTAATATAAATGTAGGTTGGCCTATTAATTCTTTAATCATGATGTATCAGTAGAGATTACAATCCTCCCCTCTCAAGATTGCTCACCCTCAAGCAATCATAAGTCTATGAACAAATACCAGGATCCCATATCAATCTGCAGGTAGCTCTATAGCCCTATCTGAAAACAGATACTGCCACACTGTGAAGCAAGTTGTCCAAATGTAGCTCTTCTATCAATAAGATACCTAGATCCCAAGTCAACCTGAGAAATACTGCTGTGCTTGCGTGCTGCATTTCTGTGATCACATGTGTGTCAAGTCTTAGATAGTGAAGCAGCTCATCATAGTCCATTTTATGCAAACGACTATCCTGTTAACTCTTGGATCCCAAATCAACCTGTCAGCACGATCTTGGGTGTAAAAATAGATGTCCAACAATTCACCATCGGAGTCAACTATTTGAACAAGTAGGTGCCAATCGTGCCTCCCTTATGTACGAAAATCAACTCTTCATATCTCCAAATGTCGCTGCCATAAGATATATTATCATGAAGAATGATGCCAAAGGTTCATTGTTCCTATGTGTAGTGAAGAAATCCAACTCATGTGCATCATCTGATCTCAAATCATACCCATGCAACTCAATATCACCTATAGTCCTAGCCAAATCTGAAAATGCAACATGTGACCAATCTGAACAACCACTAATGACTGAAGTATGGATGAGGAAAAAATCACCAACCAATAAGTGAACTGCTTCCATGTCATAAGAACTCAGTGACAAATCTGAAGTTGGACTGTAGTTGCCTTCATTATCTATTAATAACAACTTTGGGCTTTCTGAGTCACTACAAGAGTCATCAATCAAACCACTTTCTTGACCAAAGAGATGATCATCATCATATGAAATTTCAAAACTAATATCCCTTAATTGGTCCTCATCCTCACGCAGAAACGTTGTTACATCATGATAACACAAAGGTATACAACTGCTGTTGTAAAAATCAGAATTCTTGAATTTGACTTCTTGCTGGCTCTTTTGATCATCATTAGCATAATATCTCTTGATTTTGAATTAAGTTCATCTTACTTGTGAGTGACTATCATAGAAATCTGATTTTCAGCCTGCTGCAATGAATAATGTGTCATACTCAATTGAAGGCAAAGCTCATATTCCTCCTCTTTATCTTCCGTAAGTCCGATGGCCATATCTCTATAGCTACGCACTCTTAATCCCATTCATTATTCACTTTCTCCTTCTCAACACCTTTAGCTTCCCACGAAGTTTCTTCAATGCTCTTATGGATGTTATTGAAATGCACTAAAGCTGCAATGATTACATCACATGATACTTTCAGCCTTAGTCACAGCATTCGGCGAATATCAGCCATGAAATTTGGATTTTGCCGAATTTCAAATTTCTTTTAAAAATATCCATTTCTAAAACTTAAAACGCACATGTCAGTCTTGAGCGAAAGCAAAATCTGAAGGTTGATACAGCCATTTCCAATCTGAAGATTGATTCCGTTTGTCTGTGCTGTAACGGAGTGAGAAAGAAATCTGCAGCAGTTGTGTCACAAATCTCTTTGTGTTTTGTCTCAACTAATTCATTTCCAAGTCCATCCACACTGTGTTGTGAGTCGTGGGCAGTCCACAACTAGAGCTTTTAAATTTTTTTATTTGAGATTTTTTGCGACTGTATATAGTTTATAAATATTTTCTATAAAATTTATATATAAAAAATCAGATAATATATTCATATTAAAATTTTTAATAAGATAAACTAAAAAAATTATATCTAGAGTTATTACATATATGGTCGATTTAAAAAATTGTCATACTAATTTAAATTAAATAAATTTATATTATATTATAATTTTATTAATTAAAATTTATAAACATATATAAAATATGTTTAATACTAGATGTTTATGAAATTATTGTTTATAAATTATTGTTTCTATTTTATTTTATTTAGCAATGTTAACTATTTTGATAATATATTGAAAATATTACTTATGTTTAAAAATAAATAAAATAATATAAAGCAAATTTAATTTGAACTTTTGCCTGAATTTTTACTCTTGTCAAACTTCATCCGAATTTCATGGATGTCGAACTCGAACTCAAATTCGAACCTTGTGACTTAGCTTTCAGCTTATCCTCCGAATTACATGTTCCAAAATCATCAACTAGAAATGGAATTCCTGATTGGTCTGTTAAATCAGCCCCTATAGTAACATCCTCTTGCTCTAGTTCTTGAATACTAGATTCATTTTCAGCTGCACCATTTTTAGAATTTTCCTCTATCTTCAAACGTATTGTCTCATCAACTATTACATCACTGTTTTCAAATTGTTCAACCTCATGGAGAGATTAATTTTCAATGTTATGATCATCATTATGTTGAAGCTGAACAAAAGAGTTGTCAGCTCCCACAAAACTAATCTGCATTTCTTGAGCTGACTCTTCTGCTTTGTTCTCTTCACAAAAGTGACCAAGAGACCAAGTTTGCTTGCAGTTAACACAAAGTTGCTCTTTCCTCATTTGATCCCTGCTTAAATTCAAAGGTTCTACACTTTGTATGCCTACTGATCTTAGCTCATTTTTAATCATAATTTTTTTAAACATGTCAAAATTATGTTCAATTAATTCCTTCACGAGCTCATGAGCCATGGGTGAGATTCTATAATCCTTTCTCCACATAACTAGCAAATCTGATTTTAAATGCTTACATATGACATCATTCTCATCTAGGATTAAGGACATGATGGTTTTTGTATAATTTCTCACATTGTCTGGTTGATGTTTCCTATATTGCATTAAAAAACATTGTATCAACTGTGAGCTCATTTCTCCACAGCCAAGATCCAACACGAGTATCAAAATTCTAGCTTTTGCCATTATCACCAAAGTCTTAGTCCTCTTACCAAAGGTAGGGCTTTTGACATTATGTAATCCACACAAGCTGCCCGGCATCAGTTGAAGAACCTTCTTCAACATGTTATCATAATAAGGTGCAACAGGAGAATAAACTGTTATTCTGACAATTTCCTTGAGACAAGTAATTTCACCTCCTCACCTGGGTGTTCCATTAACCTCTGTTGAACTAAAGCAACCATTGAAGGCTGCAAAGTTCAACACAACATCTTCCAATCCTACTGGTCCACTTTGGACAAATATGAATCCAATCATCCAACTTTGAAAGAAATCCATTAAAACATTTCTTGGACTCCGATTCCTTAATTTTCCTTCCATCTGTAAGTTTCTGAGCTGTTCACCATTAAAAGTCTCACTAAATTCTTTAGAAAATACCTCGTTTTTTAGATTCTCCATTGTCTTGATTTTGTAAATTTCACAAATCCCAATGTAGTTTCCACAGGTTGTAAGATGGACAAATAGAACCTACAACTGGAACATGCTGTCCTGTTCTACTCTGATAAAATGCTGGTGATGGAGCGTTTTCCACGCAGCTATGTTGTGTAATGAATATCAGTCACCTTCCTAGTTTGAATAATATTGCTGTGTCTTTACTTGATGCTCTGGTTTATTATATTTACTGAATCAACACTCACCCACTGAAAAAATAATGTTGCTATGTACTTCAAGTTCAGATATTGCCCAGACTTCATCAGTTACATATGACTCAATAACTGTCAAAAGGCTTGTCCCATACCAAATAGGGTTTCATGATGTCCAAAAACCATCAGCTTTTCAGTTCCCTCCTAATTCTTATGCTAACATGCCACAACCTTGAATACTTACCTGTTGACACTTCAGTGTTTGTGTCTCAGTTTATAACATCTCTGTCAATTGAATACAGACCAGCACGGATCCACTGACTTAGCGATAGAAATGGTGACATGCTCAAATTGCATTAGTTGGTAATTAACAAATATATTTCATCTTTGTAGCTAGTTGTCTCATGCTGTTAATTGTTTCGCCCAACTCTGCAAGCCACAGACGACAACCCAACTCAGATGTTTCTATATCTTCTTGTAAAAATAATCGTAAATAATCTCCGCCAAATTAAAAGAATCTGTTTCTCAAGGACTTAGCTGAAAACTATGGGCCTTGATACTCACTATAATGGCAGGATAAAATATCAATGTAAGTCCTTTAAATTCTTCTCCCGCGCGAAGTGTAGTCAGACAAAAATAAGATGGTTGTGTTATTCAACTTTTTAAGTTATAACTTGGGCCTGTGGATATTATTTGGTATAGTTCTTTCACAACTCAATCCTTTTATTCTGGAACTTCCCGGAGTTCCCTTTATTTGAAAATTTTCAACTTAAATATTAATATTCACATGCTTCAGGTATGTTAATTTATCTGCAAAATATTACGAAGCGGATCAAATATTTGCCAGCCTCCATTGACACCAAACTTAGTAATTCAGTTGTAAATGAAGGAAAACCTGCTAATGCCCAGAAGTTGATTCTCTGCGAAGCTGCAATATTCCTGACAAGCAATGATAAATTAATGCATGAAGCAGATTTATCAGGATTATTCCAAGATAATCTTATATAGCATGTGCTATCCGCTGCAGAAGCTCCAACACAAGTGCAGGTGATGCATTTGCTCTTGTAGTTGCAACAAATAACAGTACAGCAACTTTTACATGTAACTAGTTTATGCCATCTACAGTCTACAAAAATTGATGGTGCCTCTTAAAAAAAAATGCCGTCATAGAATTTCCATTTCTATGCCAGGCTTTGACACAATCGTTCCTTTCTGTTAATCAAGAATTGCTAGAATCTTTTTCCCAAATTGCATGTGATTACTAAGACCGTTCTTGATGATGGAGAAAAAACACTGCTAAGCACTTCATACACGTCATTTGCGGCACACTGAAATATGGTAAAACTGCAACACCTAATAAAGTATCCTGGCCACTTAATATTAATCACTGTCCGCGGTAATATATTCGGATACTCCCTTCAAATATTTATGACGGTAACATTATCTCCCTCCGTAATAGCCACGTTATACAAATGCAATGTCTATTACAGTGCACAACAAATGATGAATTGTGAATAACATTGGTTGTCAAGAATGTAAAACGACATTTCTAAAGATAGTTACTACACACATATTCTGAATTTCAAGACTGTCTATCTGTAGTTCTGAAATGACTCAAAGATTAAATTTTAACTGCTATGCATTGTTCATAAGGGCAGAGTGAAAGAGGATGGAACTTCTTTCACAACTGGCAGTAAATATCTGAGTCCTTAACGTGAACTTGTTCCATTGCATATAGATTAGTGATGAATTTAAGACTTATGAAAATTCTTAAACCATGTCCATTGACTAGCAAGCTCATTTTCTGAGGACTTCTGCTCAATTACTTAGTCGTCTCTTAATATCCTCAATACTCGATGCCTTTCACCATAGCATTTAACAGGACAAAAATTCAATGAGTTTGCAGTCGCTGAGTAATCAGTAATTAGCTTATGAGAAAATGTCGAATATGCTCCTGGCAAACAAAATCTCCAATTCATTGTGAGGCCAAACTTCAGCTAATGTCTATCTCTGCATGGCAGCTTTTTCCGGCAACCATACCGTTCGCCCGTCCAGGTATTCACGGCACATGCTACACATAAGTCTCGGATGGTAAAATAAATATCAGCTCTGGTAAATTGATAATCAATACTTCCGACCATAATGTAAGCGATTTCGGCACCACACAAAAATAAAATCACTCAAATATTAAAATCTCCCAACATATTTATGGTATTAGTGAACACCCAATAGTGCAAATTTCTTCACAAGATAACACCAGTAAAGGTCCTTCAATGCTCTTGATGCCTAAATTTCAGAATCTAGTATTCAGGATACAGTATAAATATCTGATAAAACTTCTTTAAAAAAATTAGTTACCTATTCGGGTTCAGGTTGGATTCGGGTTCGAGAATCCGATTCATGGATTTGTGGTTTTTAAAATTTTCCCATTATGATTTGTAAGGATTTGTGAGTACATATATATATGGATTTATGTGTATGTATTCCACGTTTGGCCTGCAGGACCTTGGGGATTCGTGCAGGTTTGCATGGATTCGTGACAGATTCATGCTGGATTTGTGCAGGTCCATGTGGATTTGTGACAGATTTGTGCTTCGTGCCGGATTCGACCTTGTGGATTTGTCTGGATTCATGGTCTGCGAATCCGGAAGAATCCATAGGGTCAAATCCGGAGTCTGCGCCAATCCGACATGAATCGGTTCGCGAATCCGGATCTGGTTCAGGGCACGGATGCGCGAATCCGGTACCTAGGATTTTTCTTTGGCACAAACTCCATAGGATTGTCAAGATTGATGCTTTGATACCACTGTAATATCCCACCCAGGATATTGTCTACCTAACTTCTACAAATAATTTTTCCAGAATATAAACAGATAATGCATGCATGAATTCAGAATTAAAACCAGCAAATGAACTAGCAAATGCTCATTAAAGAACCTCAGAATCGTTATTGCATTATAAACCATCAATGCAATAACCTGGTATCCAAAATCCAATCTTAATACAATTACACAGTCAGACTGGAAAACTTAGAAAGAACCTGCAAGCATAGTGATGAATTCCGTCTTGAATCCACTCCAAGCCAAACCAGGTTGACATTCGATCGACTGAGAAGAGCCTGAAGGTTTCTCTCCTTAGAGTCTTGTGAAAAATTCGTAACTTCTCAATTCCTCCAAGAAAAACATAAACCAAGCATGTCTAAAATGAACTCTTCCTTCTTTTAAGAACCCCACCCGCGACTCTTCAACTTCCCTATTCCTGTCCTTGTCCTTTTGCCACTTGGTCTCTTATTGACCCCGTTTATAATATTAAATTGACTTTAATAATTTTGCATTGAGTCTTCCTTAAGTCAAAATATAAATGCGGGTTGGCATTAATTCTCTAATGTCTCAGAAAAGGGGACATTACACCTAATACAAGCGTATACCAATTACAATCATTGGAACACGTGCTGTGATCCTTAATCAACACTCGTCAATCCATATCATATGCTACACCACCTAGTTGGCTCCCAAAAGCAAATATGTGTAATGTCAGTTAGAATACCTCAAGATTTGACCTAACTACTATAATTTGTAAGAGATATCTCTCTCTAGTCCTTTATGCATTCAGTATGATATGCAAACAACAAAGTCGTAATGTTGGCTATCTCTATATCATTCAATCTTACTCACCTGTGCCTTGTATCATTACCCATTCCATGTCTTCATGTTTATTAGAATTGAGTGCAATTATAGTGTTCTTTGATCCCCATTCATCTCAGAGCTGCTTGCTAATAATTTATATTGTTTATTTTCTTTCTTGTATATATAACAGTACGACTCTTCATATATGAGTAGATGTGTCTTCGGATGACTTTCCATAACTAGTAGTTATTCTATCCATTTATATATAATCCTCATATGTTTTAATTTCATCTTCCTAAGTATCACCTCTATTTCTTACCTCCATCATATCTTAATATTTCCTTACTTATATACATATTGTATCACTTGTTTATGATTTTTCTTTATAGGATCGCTACCTTCCACCATGGCCGCTTGTTGACTGATTGCTCCCACACCATATTGTCCCTCAATGCTTAATAATCAATTTGATCACCGTATATGATTGTTATAGGGCTTTGATTTGTTTTGATGTGATCATATGGACTCCCCACGGCAACATCAATACTGGCATCGTGCCTTGCCTTCGTCTCATATTCTTTCTTTCTCCCCGTAGCTGCTATGTGAATATTTTGATTTTGCCGAATGGGACGTCTGCCTGTATATATCGTCTATGATTCTTTATGATCATATGTTAGGTGCTCAATGTATTCATTTCTGCCAACAGTTTATTTTTCCAATCATATTTCCCTTTCAATTTCAGACGCTGTTATTATTCATTTTTCTGAACTGTATAATTATCTCATACTCTCTTCGTTATCTTGTCACTGGTATAAACTTATATCAGATATATAGTGCCAATGTTCTGAGATGCCAATATAATCAGATGCCACTGTTCCCTATGTAGATAATATAATTTTGAATGCTAGGTATTTATCGAATGCTAGGTATTTGTATATCATCACTTCTGAATAACTCTGAATGTCTCCACCTTCTTCTTAATAGCCACTGCGATTACACCTAGTTTGGTGTCTAATGAATTTGGTGACTATACTGTTGGTTGTGAAGGCCCTGCTAGCACTAAAACTATTCGGTCATGTAATCGATTGTGTGTGCAATCTCCTGTCATCTTATCCTATTCGATCTGAACTCTCTATACAGAACACAAAGAAATCATTCTGAGATATAAAACGCTGAATATCCTGATTTGATTGCTGATGTACATTGTTCTTGTTGCAGCTCTCTTTACTAATATTCTTATTATTCTCTAATTCATCTCTTGGATTGGTATTGGTCTGCCATAATCCCCCCTGTCGTATTGAGTCTAGGTCTATTATATTCTGCATGTGTGGTTGTGGTTATTACACATGCTTCTTTCCTAAGTCTCTGTAAATTCTCTCATATCCTTCTCATTCATGGTAACTATCCCTTCTCCTTGTCTTTTTGTCCTTTCTCCCCCCCTTCCTCCAATCTCTAGGCCTTATTATCTACATATTTCCTTGAGCAGACGTGAATATTCTTAGAGTCACATTAGGTGTCATTTGATTCTTAATGTATGATTATATTATAAGTATATTTGATAACAATATTATAATATATTATATTTTTAATAATATAATATATATATCATAATAATAATGACATAAGTAGTAATATCAGTATGCTCATTATTTAATACTATTTTATATCTTATCACTCTGTTATTATTCTTAATTATATAACTAATGTCATTAATATTATTTCATCAACTCATTTATTAACTTCTACTGTAGGAAAATAGGGGACATGACAATATGCTATTGCTACACACTTGCATTAGCCACAGTATGACATATTCAGCCATAAATCCCACAATATACTCTAATCCAAGTCTTCTATTGCGCACCATGTGTACATATCAAGACTAGCTCACAACAAATTTAAAATATAGAAACCATTTTTGACATGTTACCCCAATTCTGGCTTGCAACCAGTCCTTACTAAATCAATTGTAACTCTCACCGATCAACAAGATCATGCAACCTTAGACTTAAGGTCTATACTCACTTAACATGATATAACCAAGTTCACATACTCAGGAATGTCGTACATTGTCCGTATTGCTCTGTCCAACTACTTGTAACATCCAAAATCATAGTCTGTTTGAAGCAACCAACACAATTCTAAAAGATATGTTGACATGAATGACAAAACCTAAATGTCAACATTCCAAACAACAACAATTCCAACCAATATTCAACAATTCTCCCCCTTTCGCATTGATGGCAACATATGTGTGAACAACCATCAATCCAAAAGTAGCATCTCAATACAACTTTTGAATATCCTCAAAAATGCTCCCTCTTAGACATAGCTCTCTCCTATTAGGAAATCTCTCCCTCAAATGGAGGTTTTTCACATAATACTCTCACGCTTGGACATCAAAGGTAAAGGGTGTCAACAATGTCAAAGTATGTTATGTAACACTCTCCCCTATCACATTCCTCTTATATAAACAACATACCTGCTATCAAGTGCATCCTCTAACCTCATTACAAGCAAATCAAATGCCTCAATATTGTCTTTAACATACCAGGTGCTGTACTCACCAAATTTTCAAAGTAACTGACCTATGGAGGTCTTATACTTAGCTCTGACCACTGCGACTACTCCTGAGGAGTAGCACCCAAGCATCACATCCAAAGGTATGATAATGCTTTGATAACCTCTGAACTGATACATTTCTGCATCGTTTAGTTATCACATGATGGGGTCATCACCCCAAGCATACCTATGAGATTCTCAAAGGTCTCTTTAGGCAAAGGCTTTGTGAAAATGTTTGCCATCTTCTCTTTTGTACTTACACATTCAAACTTTACTTCTTTTTCAACAACTTTCTCTCCCAAAAAGTAATACTTAATTGATATATGCTTTGTCTTTGAGTGCAATATTGGATTCTTTGACATTTTAACTGTAGTTGTGATATCAAAGTGAATAACAATAAGGTCTTCAATAATAATGTCAATATCTTTTAACATTTGCTTAATACAAACAATGTGAGTAAATCTATTTGCAGCAACAACATATTTTGATTCAGCAATATACTGAGATATGTAATCATGTTTCTTGTTTAACCAAGAAACAAATCTTCTTCCAAGAAAGAAGGCTCCATCACTTGTGCTTTTTCTATTATCCACATTACTTGCCCAATCAACATCAGAAAAAGCATGCAAAGTAAAATCCTTAGATCTATCACACCATAAGTCATAATCCATTGTTCCTCTCGAATATTGAAAGATTGTCTTCACAACTGCCAAATGTGTTTTTTTAGGTTCTGCTTGAAATCTTGCAACAATTCCTGCTGCGCTAGAGATGTTTGGTCTTGTATGAGTTAGATATTGCAATCACCAATCATTGACCTGTACCTTGTCTGAAATGTATATGGTGATTCATCAGTAGAAGATAGCTTGCAATCTGTAACCATAGGTTTTCCTACTAGCTTATAGTTTTCCATTCCAAACTATTTGAACAAATCCTTAAGATGCTTAGTCTGAGATATGAAAATTCTATCTTTACTCTGAGTGATTTGCGAACTTAGGAAATATTTCATTTTCCCTATCATTGACACCTCAAATTCATCATTCATCTCATTAGCAAATTTGTTACTCATTTTGATTAAATATAATATCATCAATAAATACTCCAATGATTAAGATACCTTCTGAATTAGTCCTAAGATATAGATTGTTGTCTGCACTTCCTTTCTTAAATCAAGATGTAACAAATACATGTCCAACCTAGCATACCATGCCCTTCGTGCTTGCTTTAATCCATACAATGCTTTCTTCAGTTTGCATACCATACTTCAAAGTCTTTATGAGCTGCATAAGCAAGAAATAACCTAACTGCCCCAAGTCTAGCAATAGGAGCAAATGTCTCATCAGAATTGATACCTTCTTGTTGTGAATAACCTTTACAAACAAGTCTTGCTTTGTTTCTTACAACTTCACCTTGCTCATTCATTTTGTTCTTGAAAACCCATTTAGTTCCTATAACATTGTTATTCTTAGATCTAGGAAACAATTCCCATCTTTTCAATTTGATCTATCTCTTCTTTCATTGACTTAATCTAAGATTCATATTTACAAGCTTCATCAGTAGTCTTAGGTTCAACTTATGAAATCAAGAATCATTCATTCCTAACTTTTGATCTTGTCAACTCACCTTTATTCGCATCTCCAGTGATCTGATCTTCAGAATGAATTAATGATGCATACCTCAGAGTTTTAGGAGTTTCCATTGATTCTTCAATGCATAATTGTATCCCATTGTCAATCTCAAAAAACTATTTTGGTTCTTGATCTTGATTTAGATTTAGATATGGATTTGTAGGTGCCTGATCATCTTCATTGTCTGACCCATAATCATACATTCTTTTCTGAATCGAAAATCTCTCATCAACCTTAACATAAGCACTCTCAACTAACTTTTTCAATCTACGATTGCAACATTTAAATGCCTTACTCTTGGTAGAGCAACCAAGAAATATTCCTTCATCACTTCTAGGATCAAACTTGCCTAGCTCTTCATCTCTTCTGATATAGCATTTATTATCAAATATTTTGAAATACTTAACTGAGGGTATATAGTCATACCATAACTCATATGAAGTCTTACCAGTGCCATGTCTGATTTGAACTCAATTCAATGTATAGACTCTATTAAGTAACTGCTTCTCTTCAATGCATTTGTGGTACCTTTCCTTAAAGCATCATTGGCCTTGCAGTATCAAGAATAGTTTATCTTCTCTCTGCTATTCCATTTTGTTGTGGTGTCCGAGGTGCAGATGTCTGTTTGTAAATCCCACACCCTTCACAATATGTATTAAATCAGTTTGATGTAAACTCTCCTCTGTCCGATCTTAAGCATTTAATCTTCAGTCCATAATATGACCTTGCCTTTGTAGGACCACAAAGATCTGTATGAACCAGATCCAATCTTCCTTTAGTAGCATAAGTCTTGCTCTGAAAGCTATTCCTGGTCTGTTTTCCCATAACACATTCCTTACACATCATGTTAGTAGGCTTCACCATTTTTGGTAAATCTCTGACAACATTTGTGTTACTAATCTTCACAATGTTATCAAAATTCACATGACAAAACCTCTTATGCCATACTAATTGTTATCTATCTTTGCAACAAAACAATCTGCCTTCAATGGGCTTAATTGAAACACATTAACATCTTGTCTTTGTACCTGGTGTGATCATGTTTCCTGATTGATCTCCGATTGTGCATGTCTTCCTTGAATTGCGGATAATAGCCCTTGTCAAGAAGCTGCCCAGCACTCGATAGATTATGCTATAGTACATCAATAAACAATACAACATCTGTATTAGTTTTGCCATCAAGAGTTATAGATCCTTTCTCTTTAATGAAACAAGGGGTATTGTAACCAAATTTGACAACACTACCATCATACTTGTTAACCTGCATAAATTTGTCTTTATCACCTGTCATATCATGTGAGCATCCACTATCAATAATCCATCTCGATTTCTTTTTCACATGTGAAATCAAAACTTTTTCTTCATTAACAAGATTTTCATCTTTGATAGCAACAAAACTGATCTCATCCTCGCTCTTCTCAAATTCATTATTAGAACCACGCTCACTAGCATAGTCACATTCCCTAGGATATTTGGACTTATATGGCTTAGGCTTGTACTCTGGAACTCTGGTAGGACATCCAGAAGCAAAATGACCTATCTTCTTGCATGAAAAACATATTAAAGGTAACTCGCCTTCATATTTTCCTACATATCAAAGGTGATGCTTCTAGTTTCTCCAATTTCCTTTCTTTTTTCCTCTATCTTTTCCCTTTCTTTAGCACATTCTCCAACACATGCATGTGTACCACTTCTATTAGTACTATCATTATTCATTAGCATCTTCTTATCCTTATGAAGAGTAGCCTTAAATGCAGATTCAGCTTTAAGTGAAGCATCTGTCAATCTAGAAGTTTCAAATGCAGATAACTTACAAATCAAAGTCTCCCTGGAGAATACTGAATCCCTTTGTGAGTGGTAGGATCTCCTCAGTCACCATGACCTTATTGTCATAAAGTGGTGCCAAGGATCTCAACATCTTTGCAATGATTTCATCTTCTGTAATAACTCCTCCTGAGTTCCTGATGCCAGTAACAACCTCTCTTACTCTTTGAACATATGGTCTGATGGTCTCATTTTGCATCCTCATGCTTTCCAACTTTGCTTTCAAACTCTGTAACTTGGATTGCTTGGTTTATTTGTCACCTTCATACAATGCTTCCATCTTTTCCTAGATCTCATGTGCAGGATCAATCTCCCCAACCTTTGTAAACTCTGCTGTTGAAAGTACACTGATTAAAACTTCTCTGGAAACCAAATTACAAGAAAATTTCTTCCTTGCAGCCTGTGTACTGGATTCAATTCATCTTTTGTCTTAATATCTACCTTATTCTTTGTGATCAACCAGTATTCAATCCCTAAGCAGATCAAACAATTCCTTGTCTTCTTCTTCTAGTTGTTATAGTTCTCACCATCAAACTTTGGACTGTCTTTCATGTAACTTCCCATTCTAGATCTCGTCAAGTGGGTAAGCTTTCTTCTCCAAGGGGATTGAATGCTTTGATACCAATTGTTAGGAATAACAATCCATTTGAGGGGTGAATCGATTGCGTGTTATATTTATAAACTTTATACTTTACAACCAAAATACCAATGAAAGATATAGCAAATAGTCCAGCCTGTTTGGTGTAGTGGTCGAGCTTGAGGTCGTGGGTTACTCCCATAGTCTCGGGTTCGAGACCGCCCCAGGTTTGCATGGTGTGCGTGTGCTACAGGTGTATGCGTGTGCCCCAAGGGGGACTAGTTTTGCCCTGTTCACCCCGAAATGGGCTGCTGGGCGGGTAGCAGAGACACCCCCTTGGTTAAAAATAAAAATAAAGAAAATAACCCATGACAGACTCTTGAGTATTTTCTGGCAAATATTATTGTATGTCTAAAGTCTCAATGCCAATCAAAGTATAGTCGGTAGTCTTATTTTGCACCTCTAATACATATATTCACCTTTTAAATCAAAACATTATAAAATATTTTTTGTTGCAATAGTAAGAAGAAATATTATTGCAGATACAAAAGAAATGGTTCGTCAATAATACTCTTTCCGACAACTGTTGAACGGCTACCAAATTATTGCAATACAGAAAAATATTATCATTTCTGAAAACCTTACAAAGTTTGTCTTCAAATGAAGACTTCACAAAATTTGCAGATAAGCCCAAAAGGTAGACTCCGCGATCCACTCCTAGGAAGAAGAACTAGGGTTTTGTCCAGCCCTTCTGATTGCTGAAGGTTTCCATCTTCAACAATTCCTCAATGCAAAGCATCCCAAAATTCATAAACATCTGAACATCTCGGATGCATAGCAAAACCTTCCTTTTATAATAATATGGTGAACCTTCTAGAATTTTCTTCATGAAGTTGCTTCTCGAACCAGCTGGAGAGCTTTATTAATTGAAGTGACTTTTAATTATTTTTTATTATTTATCTTCATTCAACTAAAAACAATTAATCTTAAGTCATCATTTGAGTTTTTTGGGTGCAAAACTACTGTTTATTGTGAGGTATAAATCAGCATCATTCACATCATGAGATCATAGTTTCTCCTATCTAATACAGAAAACTATGATTGTCCAAACTGTTTGAGTATACCATGCTTAGATAAGACTTCCAATACAACTGTGATTTGTTTATTATATAAACAAAATTCTTATTATATTTTCATCTGTAACCATATTAGAAGGTTTCATCTCTGTCCCTATCATTGCCTCTCCGCTCAATCCATGCAAACCAACCTGATTTTCCATCCGTCTATCCACCTCAGCATTTATCATCCTGGGCCCAAGAATAGGGGTATACAGCCACAGCCGGTGGCATTGCTTTCAATGGTCCCAGAACTGCTGAAATCTCGTTTGTTACACCACCCCTGACTTGCTGCTGTCTGATCTCAGCCATGAAGTTATGTAAGGCTGTCTCAAATGGAGATCTGTTGGCAGAGCTTTGTGTCCATGTATGACCATGGGATATCTCCCATCTAAACACTCTGGCTGTTCTATCCTGTAACAGAACTTTCTTTTGGCAAGCTATTGAATACATCGTCATTCCTTAACTTCCAAATAGTCCAAAAATTGAGAGAATAGAGAAGAAAATATTGTACTCCATTTAAAGGCCCTGGATATTAACAATATTTCAGTTGTTTTTGACAACTAAATTATAATCAAATTAATTTAATTGCCACTCTACGAATTGGGGACATTACATTGCTAGAAAAATCAACACAGGTGATAAGTGTTGATGCTTTTTTTAGATTTAAAAAAGTTGCTAGAAATAATGATCACAGTACTCTTCATAATGGTGACATACTCCTAAACTTGATTTAGCTGTAAAAGAAAATTAGCAGGGCATATATTTGTAGGAGTTATTCACCAAGTACCATACCAGACTTCGGACTTAAAACTATCAAGTTGTTTAGGCGGAATTGTGTGACTGTATATCTGTCAAAATGAAAATAACATTGATGAAAAGGTAAATAATTTATTATAATGATGTTTTTGTTTATAATGAATGTTTACGTAGTCTATTGCTGAGTGCTTGTGATGTGCAATCTTACTCATTCTCTTAGCCTTAAGTTGCTGCATCTGAGTAAGGGATAATTAGATCACAATCAATGGTTTATGAACTTTGTAATGGTGTGTTGAAGTTCAGATGTCAGGAAAGACAGTACTCTATAATTGTTTGGGTAAGACTGACTGGAAAGCTTGTAAAATAATGGGTAGACAAAAATTCATATAACAATTATACATTTTATGAGTTGAAACATTCAAATAATTATCCAGTTTAGGAAAGCAAGAATTCTTCTTTTCAGCAAGTAAAAATAAAATGGTATGATAGAAATAGCTGTATGTAGTGTCCTTATTTTAAAAACCACCTGTCATCATATAAAGTTCAGAAAACTATTTCATAAGCCCATATTATTTTATGAATATTTTGGTTGATATTTCTCTCCAGTGATGTGCATTTGTTATACTGAAAACCTAACTTAAATATTATAATTAAGTTCATATGCCCGATGCATAACTTGCAAATCATAAATTTATTTTTTTGCTTGATTTAACTGCAAATTGTTTTTGCCAATATGAAGAAAATAAATAAATTCCTCATGTCCTTCAATTTTCTTGTAAATGTGTAAGAGGTGTAATTATGTAGTGTAGATTGTAGTGGATAGTTGAAGATTTCTTTGTCAGATTATGTAATGCTCTTTGGGAAATTCATGCTGGAGAATATTTCACAGATAGAGGGTGTACTTCTGATCGATATGACAGTTGTACTTCATATTTATGTATAAGTGTTGATGTTCTTTTTGAAGTGCTCAATAGGATTATTTGAATTTCAGGTTGGAATCAATACTTCACTGATATTATTTTTAACATGTGAACTAGAAAAATAGAAGCCTTAACCTTCCCTTTTGTGTATTGTCGATGGATTACAGGATGGTGCTAAACTGGCTCTAAAGAAAAAAGACTTGAAGCTAAAAGATAGAAATCTTAGGTTGTGTAAGGCACATCCTGATTCAAATGGAAGACCACAGACAGCATCGACTTCTAGATCAAGATCTGATGGGACTCCAAGAGTTAAAGCATTGAATAGGAAACATCTCGCTGAATCAAGGGAGTTGTCAAATGCACCCTTACAAAAGAAAGCCAAAAGCTCTCTTTCCTATCAAGGGACTAAGGCAAGCAAAACAGATAAACACCCTATCAAGTCAGGTTCAGTGGGTATGCATGACCCACAAGCCAATGAATTAAAAACACGCATGTTTAAGAGGCCAGCAGTTGCAGCAAGGAGGGAAGATGCTGGGCAAAATCTTGGTGGTAAAAAGCGTAAAAGAGCTGAGAAGAGAACAAGTTATTCCAAATTCCCCAAAAAGATGAGGGTCCACTGATGCTGAAACTGAGGACATCACGTTGGATATAGATATAGTTAGCAATTATTGCAACTTCTGAAGGGTCTCTTGGTCCATGTTTAACTAAATTTGGTGGTGCCCCACCAATTTTTTTCTTTGGATGTTTGAAACGGGCAATCAATTATCCCTAGATGAGCTGTCATTTGCTTTTTGCAAAATTATATGTTTGAGAAGCATATTTTTCCTGATGCTTTTTGTAAAATTGCATCCTGCCTAAAAAATAAACATTTGACAACGGGAATGGCTTTTCTGGGCTGATTGTATCTGCTTGTTAATCTTCAATTTTAACTTCTCTTTTCTTGTGCAAATATCTTCTATAAAGTTGTTAATTATATGAGAAACTATTTATATAAACCCCATCATTTTCCATCAAATTTATAAAATAAATAGGAAGAAGATTTATTGTGCAAATATTCACCTCACAAAAGTCATCATGCTTTTCTTTTCTCTAATTTAGTTAGAGAAAATTGTTATTAGCTCCACTAAACTTTAAGCTTTAGTTGGGATTTTCAGTTATCTTTAACCAAAATATTTTTCAGATTTAAACTTATGAATTTATGATTCAAGTAGCGAGACAATGTAGAAGTCATTTAATGGTGGGTCAGTATCTTGTGAAAAACAACATTTTCATAACTCTTATAACGTTAAGAGACAATCTCTCTCAACAAATGCGGACATTTTTGCAGCACTGTCGTGCTCACGAAATGTTGACATTTTCGCATTTATGTCATGTTCATCAAACATGAGAAGACTGTTACCTGCAGGTATTGAGATCAATGGCAGTATCTCTGATATTGAGCCTCCTACCGGCTAACACAACCTTGATATGTTTAGGGAGAGTTATAAGTCTCTGTACTATATCTAACATTCTCTCTGTTGATTGTCCTGGTTTTCTTTTTGAGGCCCCTTCTAACCTGATTTTTTGATTTACTCTTTCCTATCTTGTATTCAGCTGTGTCTTTTTTGGCAAACTTTTATCAGCTTGAAAAAAAGGCAAACTAACATGATCCCCGGAAATAACATGAGTTTTTTTTTACCTTATTGCCCAAGATTAGCTGTTTGAGGCTTTGAGCTCATTAAACTTTATGTTTTTAATGACAAATTTGACTCATCATAATAATCATTTTAGATTTTTGGTCCAATAGCATTATGTTTATAGTTATAACTCTAATCATCCTTAACAGTTTCATATTAGAGGGTTTGGCAGCAGCAGAGAGCAACAGTTTATTTGAAAATGTACTTTTGTAGGTTGTATAAATACTTTTAGTTACTAGGACTATTCGGAATCATTGGACGAGTATAGTTACAAAAGGGTAGACTATAACAAAAGTGTCTGGTTTATCAAGACTTTACAATAAGGGTTATAATCAAATGATTTGTCACGATACAAATGTATTGTACATGTAGCAAATTTGAGTTACTGTATTGTACATGAACCTAATTTTGGTTTGGTATATGTTATTGGTCACTTTGCTGTTTCAATGCATCTTTATCTTTTGTTGGGCTTGTATTATTTCTAAAGGAGCGATATGAGATCCAAAGTATGACGCCTATCTTCTTTCGAATTGGGGGTGCTTGCAATTATCAACATTAAGTTAATGGTTATGAGAATAAAGAAACTTCTGTTGTTATATTTATGATTGGTTGTCAACTATCCTGTTCTAGCAAAAAGAAAGAAAAAGAAGCTATTTTCCTCCATAGAATGCATGTAAATATGTATTATTATGGCATCTTCCATACAAGTAAAATGCTAATAATTTCTTTGGTTTTCATAATTTTAATACAACGTTTACCACTAAAGAAATAAGCACACAGTTTCATGTAAAATCAATTTGAGTTTTTATAGAATTGAAGATAATTTGAGAAGATCAAGCTCAGTAATAACTCCTTGTTTTGCTCTATGACTTTCCTGCCCTATTCTTTTTAAATATGTCGTCCTCCATGGTGTCTATATCCATGAGGGCTTTCCCTTTTTTGATATGGGGCCTTAGCCTTCGGCTGACGTTTGTCTCGACCTATTTTTGGTGCTTTATTCACATGAGTCTCTAGATGCTTACTGCCTATGACGACTCGGTGATCCCAAAGGAATTTGGAGGGGATGTTGACTTTTTTCCTGTCCAGAATTCAGGACCTGCAAACAATAGACCTGAAGATGATTTGGCATTTCTAGGTAACCTCCCTTCCAAGGAGAACAATGGTCAGCAGAACTTGGTGTCGGCTGTGTCTTAAACGCTTGGTGGGGCTTGGAAAGAGGTATTGGCGGGCCACTCTCTTAGGTCCTCCTCATTGGAACACCCCAAAATTCCCCAGGGGTCGGATGGTCCTGAGATTTTCGTCCCAGATTGTGTAATGGAGAACATCTCTTTTTCGCTTCAGTTGTGCTTAGTGGGAAGATTCCTTCCCTTCCGACCCATGATTGATGTTGTTTTAAGATGGTGTACCCCTTGTTGGAAATTGAAAGGTAGTGTCATTGTTTCTGCTTTACTTGGTGGTCTTTTTCTTTTTAAGTTTACAATGGAGGTGGACTACATTCTTGTGTTGTCAGGCTCATGGAGCTATAGGAAACACAACTTAGCTATTGCTAAATGGAAGCCTAGTTTTGACCCCTTTGTTGATCTGCATCGCCTTGCCCTAATTTGAGTGAGATGACTTTCTCCCCTTGGAATTCTTGGGTGAGAGAGTGTTTAAATGGTTTGGGAACTTGATTGGGCACTTTGTCTTAGTTGACGAGGTTACTCGTTCTAAATCTAGATTTGTTTATGCCAGCTCTTGTGTTAATGTCGCTCTTAGTCGCCCTCAACATAATTTTTTTTAACTCAAACATGGGGAAATAAATCTCAAGCTATTGGTTATAAAAAGCTTCTCTTTATTGTCAATAATGCTGAAAATTATTCGTGTATGGTAGATTTTGTGTTAATGTCACTAGTAGTTGCCCTCAACATAATTTATTTTTGAACTCAAACATGAGGAAATAAATCTCAAGCTATTGGTTATAAAAATGCTTCTCTCAAATGTCAATGATGCTGGAAATTTGGTCAGGTCTTAGATTGTGAAGAGAGAGAGAGCCGAAGGTGACATGAAATAATAAGTTCAACGGGGAGGAGGAATACCCCTTTTTAGAAGGTATCAATGATCTTTTGAGACACCAAAGGATGTTGTTCCTCCCACTCCTGTTTAGGGTATGGCCTTGGAAGAAGGCAAGATCCCCTATCAAGTGCCTGTTAGTGGGGATGACTCTGTGAAGGATGCTAGGCCTCCCTTAGCCTCTATTACGGGCATAAAGTCCTCTATCAAGGTAACATGGTTAGGGAGAATGCAAAAAAAACTATTTTGAGTGGACTCAATTTCTTCTCTAACCTCTAAAAATGTTGGAGCTTTCTAGCTCCCTCCTCAGTTGTTAACTAGTCCATACTGTGGTGACTGCCAAGTGAGGCTTTGGTTAGCATGTTCAATCTGCACCCACCTCCCCTTAAGGTATTAACTTGGCTGAATGGGAGATCCTAAAAAGAGGAATGTGAGGTAATACAAAGGCGGATGTGGGAAATGAGGTCAAGCTCGAAAGGCCATCAGGGAGAAGTATTAGAACAATGACTATTGCAAGGGAAATTGTGAGTGGTAGGCAATTGACCCTAGAAGGCTCCCATAAGTGTAAGAAATAAAGTTCCTCTCCTGGAACATTAAGGGCCAGGAAATGAAGATGTTATTCAATAATTTTATGAATACTGTGGACAAATTATGGTTGGGTGCTAAGTTTTAACAATGAGGTTGTCGAGACCCTTGGTGGTTTTGCCACATTGTGGAGTCCAAGTAAGTTGTCTAGAGAAGCTATTTCTTCTCCCACAATTATTTAGCAGTTTTGTCCAAATACAATGATTTTTCTTGTTTTTGTTCAATATGTATGCCCCTAACACTACAGTGCAGAGGTTACTTATCTAGAAGGAAATTTCTAACTTCATGATTGCTAATGAGGATGCAAAATTCGTACATGGGAGATTTTAACATCCCATCTATCCATCTGAGAAGAATGGTGGATTTGCTAATTGTAATGAAAGCATGTATGATCTTTGCCAATTTTTTGAGATTTCATAATCTTTTGGATGTGGACCTTTTGGGGGCTCCTTTCACTTGGTTGAATAACAGGAAATGACAAGATCTTGTCCAAGTCAAGCTTGATAGACTCGTGTTCAATTGGTTGGGACATTTTGTCCTTTTCCACCTTGAGGGGTCTTCCTTGAACTACTTTTGACCACTCTCATATTCTTTTTTATTGGAAAGATAGACCCTAGAGTGGGCCAATTCTGTTCTGCAATCATGTGGCACTCTCACCACAAGTTCAAAAATTGTATGTATGATTGGTGGGGGATCATGGTTGAAGGAACAACTATGTTTAGATTAACTAAGAAATTGGAGAATGTGAAAAGGCAGGTGGCAAGTTGGAGTAAGACTTCCTTTGGGTATATTTTTACACATAAATGAGTCATTGAAGCTAATATGGAGTAGCTCCAAGCTATTATGGTGAATAGTGATGCCTCTATTGAAGTCCATTTGGAGGAGGAAACTTGGAGGAAGAAATGGAAAGAGAATGTGGCTAAGGAGGAAGTCTATTGGAAATAAAGATCTAGAATTCAATGGTTGTCGATAGTGTTAATGTATAGCATCAGTAGAAGTAATGATGCACATTTGATTCATATATAAATATGTGTTTTTGGTTTCTCAGATAAATTGTTGTTAACATTTATTTTGTGTGTGTGTGTGTGTGTGTGTGTGTGTTTGTTTGTTTGGATTAACTCAATCACAATGCAATTATCAGGAGGCTAATAATGACTATAGGCATCCCCTATTTGAATCGACATGTCCTTACTGCATTTGTTATCGGAGCACTGATTATATTGAGGTTACCTTAACTAATGGTTTGTTAAGTCATGCCACCGTAGAGGCATGACTCTATGTGGCCAAAGGTCACCATGACTCTATGGGGGTCATGACCCTCCGTCTATATACTTAAGGGAGAGTAGATTGCTGAGGGAAGACATCTATCTACGGCATCTCATACCCAACAATTTGCTCGTAAAGTATTATTAATATTTGTTTAGGATATTTCTTATCAAGTCTAATATGCTAGAGCATCAGAATATTTGGCATACAATCCATATTATCGGCGATGTGCAAGAAAGGGAATACTGATCTCAAGCAATATATAAATCACCATTAATTGAAGGAATACTTAGCACTACTGCTATTCAAGTAAGAGTATCTACTATTCTCATATTTATTGTAATTGTTTTATTATCAGAGATCCATAAAACTTGACATGGTATTGTACACTAGAAATGTGTCACACTCTAAACCATTCTATCCAAACGATTCCATGAGTTGGAATGCTTGGATGCCGGCTTAGAGATCCTTATCCACGGAGTGCAAGGAGTTAGTATTTTAGCATGAAAGCTCTCAGCCAAGCCTTAGAAATGTACTTTTTGCTAGTAAACCATGCAACGAGAGGTTCTTTGAGACAAGAGCAAGAGTGCAAATATCTTCAAGGAATCCCTCAAGAATGCAATGCAAGTATGGAAACTAAGCTAAGATGATAATGCAAAAATGCAACTATTCTAAGCATGTATGAGATTGTTACAAAACCAAATATTTAAACTATGTGAGATTAAGCTACATGTAAAAATGAAAGCTAAGCTAAGCTAAAATGCCATGAATGAGAGAATGTAGACAAGAAAGAGAAGTTCTCCACAAAGCTCCAAAGAAACCTGTTAGAAAACCTGCAGCATAACAACATTCAAATGATGATGGATTGATTGAGGGGGAAAGCTCTCTCCCTTTTAAAGATGTATGGACGGTGAAGATCAAGATGAAGATGGTGGATGATCAACGGTGGAATTCAAAAAGAGGAGTGATCCATGTGCACACACAAGTCAACCAATAGAATATAAGTTGACTTGTCATATAAGACAAAAGTCACAAAGCCTTTTCTTTTAATTGCAAAATAGAAAAAGGACTTTATGTGTGCACTTTAAGTGGGTTAGAAGAATGGGGTGTTTTATTTAATTAAAAGGGGACATGTTCTTTTAATCAAATAATGAACTTAGGATAGCATAGTCAAACTATAGGTTATAATCAAATAAATTGATTATTAGCAATTTGGTCTAGATAAATGATTGAATTAATTTAGCCAAAATGTTGAAAAGGGGGCTAATAGTCTAGATGACCATTTTTAGGTGATTACATTTGCCCCTCTTTGACTAATGTGTGATTGATCTGGGAACACATTATGTCAAAGAAAATCGAAGCCAAGTAGGCGATGATAGATATAGATGTCTAATTCCGAAGAGTGAAATGCAGAAATAGATAGCAAGTCCTGAATGCACAGCCTGATAGCAGTAGTACTAAACACTAGGAAGAGATGATGTCAGAATTCAAGAAGAATACTAACACTTAGAAAAGCAGATAGAGTGAGAGCAAGTGAGAAGATCAAACAAATGCTCCTAAGCAGTGATAAAGTATTTCTGCCCCCTCAGGATCGAAATTGAAATGAGGTAAGGGGGTGCAAAAACTGGCTAGAAATGAGAAAATTAGAATATAGCAATGTCCAAGATGACAAATAGATGATTAGAACCCAAGAATGACTATAAGAAAATGATAAAAGGCCCCAGTTTGACTAGAGTTGACCTTGAAGGATATAGCATAAAAATTAGGTCAAAATGAGTAGAAAGGTGATTTTAGACATGAAATGGTTGAATTTGAGTAGATATGAAGTATGGAAATGATGAAGACATGAAGAAATGAAGATGCCCTAGTGATGATTCAGAGATTAGACCTCAAAAGGTCAGCTAACTGCTCAGAAGAAAGTAGAATTTTAAAAGACAATTTTGACCATCAAGATGAACTCAAATTTGGATTTCGATCCCGAAAATGAATCTAGGACGTCAAAATTATTTAAGAGGTCAAAACTTTATATAATGTGATGAAAAGATAGAAAAGAGATGAAGCGAAAGATTAAGAAGGTGAAAAGACATGAACAAGAAGAAAGTAAAGAAATATATGAAAGGAGTTAGCTGATATGTCCACAAAAAGATGAAGAGAGAGCTCTCCCCATATGCAAGAATGCAAGACTAAGCTAGAAAATGAACCTAAAATGCAAGCTAATATGCAATGTGGTTTACCAGCAAGAAGCACATAACATTTAGACTCTTAATTTCATTATTGAGCATTTATTAGGGACATCATGAGATCATACAACCATCACTAGTATAACTATGAGGATATGAATATGATCGATATTAGATAGGTATGTGGAAATCCAATCTAAGCATCAGAGACATGTAAGTCAAGATAACTACACGATTAGATTCCCTAAGTTTAATTTAGCAAGATTACACTTGTATCAAGGCATACGTGCCAGGATAAACCCTGAGTGCGGTCTTCTGAAACAGTCAAGGATGATACATTTATAAGTCAAAGTGTTGAATAGGACAAGCATGAATGCTTACAACACTATAAACAAACAAAGTATACCCACAAGCAGAAATCAAGAAGACATGCCCCATGCCCCCAGTCTTCTAGTCAATGACATCCTCGAAAGACTATTAGGGAGGGAACACATGGCAAATAAATCATTATAGATAGCACACAAAGTAGATAAAGATCAGCATAGCTTAGTCGTTTAAGTGTTAAAGTGCATGTGTGTAAGTCACTTGGCCATTTCTTCAAGACTTGATTCTGATAGTGAAAAATATCACAACATCGGAGACCGTAGGTAAACTATCTGTAAAGTGTTGAAAAACACTTGATGTCAAAGTGGGTGGGGGTAGTGTTAAGAAACACTATTTTGTGAGTTGTTAAAGAAACCCTAATGCACAAGAATACCTCAATAGGCTAAGCAGTTGTGCCCCCAAGATGAGGACAAGAAACAATTCTAAGCTAGGAAATGTGTAGCGAAGTGGATGATTGAGACAGATAGACATAGGTGCAAGGGTCTCAAGTAGTGCTTGTTTCCAGGTTTTCACCACTTGACAGATTTTTTTCAGGACTTTTTTTCAATTTTTTAAATTTTATTTTATTTATTTATTTATTTTTTATGATACACCAAAGTGCCTATTGCTAGGTTTTCACTAAGAAGATCTTTTTTTCAGGACATTTTCTAATTTTTAGGATTTTTTAGAATAATTTAGAGATCACTAGTTCTCAAGCAAGATCACATCATTTTCTCCCAATGTCTAGCAAGGTATAGGACACGATGGAGAAACAAGCTGATAGATAAGCAAAGATGCATAAGAAAGGAATGTGAAGCAAGTGAAAGTGATCCTCAAGGACTGACTCCTCAAGAGTACCCAAGCTAGGGAAAGAGGTGAAATAGTCATATGAAGCATGTTTTGGATAAGCAATGGCGCCAACAAGTGAGATAGCATGAAGTGTGTAGTCCAAAAGAGTAGCCATGTCAAGAGACCTATGAGAACCATGTTTCATTTATTATGATCAAGACCAAGGGGTCAACTAGATAGTATAGCAATGGGATAGAGCAATAAGAATAAAGCTCAAGATAGAGGCTATGAGTGAATGGGAGAGCACAATAGAAAATCTGATGGATAAGATAACCAATATGCAAAGATAGCTCAACATTGTCAAGATCAAAGAGAGAAGAGGGGATAGATGGATGATGGAAGAATTACGCATGATGCTTGTTTGCCAGGTTTTCATCATGGTACTTATCCAAGGTGCCACAAGAAGTAGTTTTCACCATAGGATAAATTTATTTCTCTTTACTTTTGCTACCAAGGTGCCACAAGAAGTGGTTTTCACCAAGGCACATTTTCATTTTTTTTTTCTTTTTCTTTTTTTTCTTTTTTTTTTCTTTTTTTTTGGAATTTTTAAAGGTTTTTTTAGAAAGAGCTCAAGCTTTTTGAATGTAGATAATGCTCCGATAGAACATATAAGTTATGATAAGCCAAGACCATAGAAAGGTATGCTCAAAGATGTTGATAGGGTGATGAAAGAGAAATGGTAGTAGGAAGAATATATTGAGGATAAGAGTTCATGTATAGAAAGTAAGTGTAAGCTTTAGAGGATTTCATGAGGGTAGCTGAAATATTGGACAAGATCAACATTGACACACACCTTGAAGGGTATTGGAACAATGGAAGAATCATGGATGAGATAGCTTGAGATTTAGATGTATGAGGTGGTAGAAGAGATTTGGAAAAAAGTGGAGTGGAAGGCTTTGGAATATTTTTAGAAAGATTTTTGAAAGAAGATGGAATGGAAGCCTTTGGAAGCTTGAATGTCAACTTTGAAGTATTTTCAATGTTCAAGTCTTTTAAAAGAGACTTGGGAATCCATATACCTTTAGATTTTCCTTCAGATACTTCAAAACACATTTCTTCAATAATGGGTTTAGGAACCCATATTTTCTTTGATTTAGCTTTTTTAATAGTGGACCTTTGCGGTCTCTTTTGTGCATTCTCCTTCTTAGCATTCACATGTCGATTAGATGGGACATAGTGATCTTTCTTTTTCAATGGATTCTTATGTTTATTCTCACTTCCAAAGGACTTGGGATTTGTGGATGAATAAGGCTGATATGACTGGTTTAGGTGGATAGATGGGTGATAATTCATCAAGGATGAGCGTCTTTGTTGATCTTGAGGTATGACGAGAGAGCTAGGAGTGGAAAATGTAGGAGATGACAGAACATAAGGTCCCAATATAGATGGAAGGTTTGAAGGCTTTAGCTTTGATGGATAAGGACCAAGGATAGACTTAGGAGGTGCAAATGAATACTGAAAAGGGACATCAACATCTTTAGAGTGAGCAACGTGGTCAAAGCCATCAATAGACTCATGAGTACCTTTGATAGGAACACCATTTTTAATAGGAGCACTTGAAGCTTGAGTAAAATTTTGAAGTGGATATGGAGAAATAGAACATGAGGCGATGCTTTGATCTTGACAAGTAGCTTTGGATAGCATATGGAGAGAACTTTTCTCATAATTTTCAGTAAGCTCAAGGGAGATAATGGAAGTGGTATCTTCATCATACTTAGGAGGTGGACAAGATATAGGATATGGAGGGGAAAAATCTTGAAAGAGATGAAAGGGTGCTTGATCTTGATCTTTCTTGACATTTATAGCTTTTTCTTTTTGAGAGTCCTCTTCACATGGAGCCACTTCTAAGGACAAGGGAGAATGAAGAGTGAATGGAGTAATGCTTGGATTAGGCATAGTAATGCATGAAGGTTGAGGATGTTTAGTATTAGTAGCATGGAAAAGGTTTGCAACCAAGTGAAGGTTAGCTTGAGTTTCTTTTAGAGGTAGCCCTTGAGGATACACGTAGTGAATGTGGAAAGCATTAGGTTCCTTTTTTTATAGAGGCATGTTGGAAAGCTTTGCAGTGTTGGGAGATGCATGAGTGTTGGAAGAAGTGGAAGATGTAATGGAGCCACTACTAGACATAGGTTCATCAATGTAATCTTGCTCAAGAGAAGTATCCTCAGCACATGAGTCACTAGAGGTTCCAAGATCAACAATCTCATCATCAATGAGATCTTGGATTTTATGTTTCAGCTCTATACAATTAGAAGTAGCATGGTCATTAGATTGATGATAGGCACAATAGGTATCCAAGAATGGATTTCCATAGGAGCTAGACTTAGGCAACATGATGAGCTTGGTGCCAAGAAGTGTTCTCAAAATGTCATCATAAGAATTCCCCAAGGGAGTAAAATTTCTCTCAAAAGTATGTCTACAGTCCTTTGGTTGTTTCTCAAGTGAATAGAATGCATCCATGTCTTCATTATTATCTTGGTCAAAGATAGGTCCATCATGAAATTTTTGCATAGACTCAAAGGAGGTATCACTTGCTTGTTCTCTAAAGAGGTGTTTAGATCTAGAAGATGAAGACATTTGATGTCTTGAAGTAGAGCATGTAGACCTAGAAGAAGAGGATGACCTCAAAAAAGGTGAATCACATGCATGTAAAGACCTTAAGGAAGATTCATGTAATGATGCAATCTTCTCCTCTAACCTTTTCTCAAGTTTAGACTTCATTTCTGTCATGTGCTTAGAGAGATGAAGGTAAGAAAGATCATTTGTCTCTTCTAGTTCTTTGTATTGTGCATATAGATCTTGAAACTCTTTAGTGACATGGAGGATATCATGATCATCTAGATTCAATTGTAGTTTGGTAGCACAAGGTCTAGATCCCATAGTTTTAGATGCAAAGCCAAGCATAAAATAGCCTAGAAGATAACTTGATGTTGAAACTATAGGAGGTAGAGTGTTCACTTGCCAAGATAGTAGAGAGAGATTAAAGCAACTTGTCAAACAATATGTCCAAGAAACTTACGACATGAATGACTCAAGTCGATAGCTAGGCAAGATGCCCAAATAGCCAAATAGATAGAGCAAGCGGGGTGACAAGTGAACAACTCTCCAACCCAAGAGTGTAGTCAAGAAATCAAGGTAACCATTTTAGCAAAAGGATAACTAGCAAGCATGCATATACCATGAAGACAAAAAGACCAAGAGCACTAAGACCAAAGAGCCACTTTAAGCATGTTTAAGCACTAGAGACATATAAAAGAAAAGTCAAATGATGAGACTCCTCTTAGCAAGCAACACAAGAAAAATGTTAAGGCTTGATGCTTTGACTTGGTTGACAAAGTTTGACAATAGTTGATACCATAGCAAGTTTGATGTTCAAAAAGCAATTTCTTTCCAAGCAAGATAGTGACACATGGAGTAGTCTTCAAATAATCAAGCAAGGGACAAAGCAACCTTGCATGATACAAGCATATCTGAGGTCTTAAAAGAAAGTCATATAACTATCATCATGTGTATGTTCCAAAGATTTCCACAAGTCTAACACATTCGAGAACACATCAAGCAATATCTACCTAGAAGTCACGATTCATTACTCAACAACTTGGCCCACACTTGATGCTCCTTTGCCTCACACCAAGTGGTTTCCCACAAGAGATATTGGATTTTTCATGAAAGTGCCATAAGCACAACCAAGGGAACACATATGGTGAGTGTAAAATCTTAGGGTGATCCGGGTAGTCCACTAGAATCGATCCTTGCACCAAGAAGTTGAGTGGCTAAAAAAGGGTAGTTACTAACTTAGAGTGTTTAGATAGGGCTTCCGTTCATAGTGTTCCTCTTGCTCCCAATTACGGGACACCTCACCTTGCGATGAGTAACCGATCTCGTGACCACAAGAGTACCTTAAGCATTCTTGCCTAGTGATCTCCCTATGGTCGAAATCCTATAAGCGATCACACTAGGCAAAGATAAACACTACGTCTACCAAGGTTTTGTGTCCTTGATAGTCTTGAGTTTATAGTGGGTTGGAAGAGCCGGGTAATTTGCTTGTCCCCACTTGGGTCGTTCCTCTCAGGTTGTCCGAGAGCAGGCCCTCTAAAGGATTCTAAACTACACAAAGAGTGGATCAACTTTTGGAAGTCAAGATTTTTGATTCACCACAAGGGTGAAGAGCATACTCTCCTATTCCAATCATTTTCTTCCAAACACACCAAGAAGATTTAATTGCCTCTTACTCTTGAAACCAAATGGTAAGTCAAGATTTCTGATTCACCACAAGGGTGAAGAGCATACTCTCCTATCACCAAAAGATCCCAATTGTAAGTTTTAATGTGCCTAAAAATAAACAACTAGTATATGCCGCACATGTAAAAGTAAAGAACAAGAAAAATTAGATTTTTATGCATTGGGCAGCCCTGCAAACAATCGTTAGTAGCCCTTGTACATTTGAAGCTTTGACATGCGTTCTTTTTATGCAATGTTTCAATTTTTTTGATAAGGATGGCAACCTGTAATCACAACTTGTTAGCACCAAAAGTTAGTATGAAATAACATAAAAATATGCAATAAAAAGTGGTGAGTGGCCTCAAAAATCCAATTTATCTTCCAACCAAGTGCATGCAAAGAAAGTGCAAGTTAATCGCAAATGCTCTCATTTTCTCTTTGATTTTGACCTAGTCAACAAGATTGGACTTGTTTACTATGATTTTGTATCCAAAAATGAAAATGAAAAGAAGAGACCCCTATTAAAAATCAAAGAGCTTTCCAAAAATGCAAGAAATTTTAAAAAATCTCTTCATTTGCGCTCTAGAGATCAATTTTGTCAAAACAGGCCAAATTTATCAAATCGAGTTTTTGATCTTTAATACGACCTCAAAATTCAAAACACAAAAAAAGAACCCCCATTAGAATTCAAAATTTTTTTTGAAAATGTAAGTTTTTTCAAAAAATGCATTGATTTACGATCAGAAACGGCTTTTTATGAAAAATAAAGAAAAACTCATAACTCCCGAAAATCACGTCAAAATGCTCTAAAAATCGGACTGAGACATTTTGAGCACATACCCAATTTGCAAAAAAAAATTCAGAACCAAAATCCAAGCGGTTTAAAAGATATGATCAAATCTTTAAATCAACTAAGTTTTTGGCCTTCAAACCAATCTACTTATGGGTTGGCCTTAAAACCAAAGTGATAATTCTACAAAAGCATTTGATTAGATCCAATATGCTGTTGTAAAAAACTAGAGATAAGAAATGAAAGCAAATGGAGCTAAAAATTTGACTCAAGCCCCACGGTGGGCGCCAAAAATGTACACTAGAAATGTGTCACACTCTAAACCATTTTATCCAAACGATTCTATGAGTTGGAATGCTTGGATGCCGGCTTAGAGATCCCTATCCACGGAGTGCAAAGAGTTAGTATTTTAGTATGAAGGCTCTCAGCCAAGCCTTAGAAATGTACTTCTTGCTAGTAAACCATGCAACGGGAGGTTCTTTGAGACAAGAGCAAGAGTGCAAATATCTTCAAGGAATCCCTCAAGAATGCAATGCAAGTATGGAAACTAAGCTAAGATGATAATGCAAAAATGCAACTATACTAAGCATGTATGAGATTTTTACAAAACCAAATATTTAAACTATGTGAGATTAAGCTACATGTAAAAATGAAAGCTAAGCTAAGCTAAAATGCCATGAATGAGAGAATGTAGACAAGAAAGAGAAGTTCTCCACAAAGCTCCAAAGAAACCTGTTAGAAAACCTGCAGCATAACAACATTCAAATGATGATGGATTGATTGAGGGGGAAAACTCTCTTCCTTTTAAAGATGTATGAATGGTGGAGATCAAGATGAAGATGGTGGATGATCAACGATGGAATTCAAAAAGAGGAGTGATCCATGTGCACACACAAGTCAACCAATAGAATATAAGTTGACTTGTCATATAAGACAAAAGTCACAAAGCATTTTCTTTTAATTGCAAAATAGAAAAAGGACTTTATGTGTGCACTTTAAGTGGGTTAGAAGAATGGGGTGTTTTATTTAATTAAAAGGGGACATGTTCTTTTAATCAAATAATGAACTTAGGATAGCATAGTCAAACTATAGGTTATAATCAAATAAATTGATTATTAGCAATTTGGTCTAGATAAATGATTGAATTAATTTAGCCAAAATGTTGAAAAGGGGGCTAATAGTCTAGATGACCATTTTTAGGTGATTACAGGTATCAGAGCCATTCTAATAAGAAAAATCATTACTCAGAATAAAATCTAAAATTTCAGATTTCAAAAGACAAGGGGCTAAATTTTAATCATTAAAATGGTGAATCATGTGAGACTAGAAGATAGGCTTGAGGGTCCATCAAATTTCTCTTCATGGAAAATTAGAGTAATGATAATACTAAGAGAAATGGAGTGAGAGGAATATATTGAATCAAACATATCCATGCCTGAAAATGAGTCGAAAAAAGTAACATGGAAAAAACATAATAATAAAGCAATGAAAATCATAATAGATTTTGTCAAAGATCATATTCTCCCATCCATATCTAGTCTCAAGATTGCATTTGAAATGTTCTTCACTATTCGAGAAACATTTGAAATCAACAATACTAGTAGATTATTAACTCTAAAGCAAGATCTACTATATATAAAAATGAAAAATGGAGAATCTATAACTTCATATTTTCTAAAGATTTCTGAACTAAAAAGATCAACTTGCAACTATGGAAAATCGAGTTGATGACAAAGAACTCAACATGATCGCTCTAAGATGTCTTCCTTTATCATGGAAACATTTATCCGAGGTTTAAGTTCTTGACCATAACTCCTAAAATTTGATTTATTAAAGAATGAATGCACACAAGAAGAATCTATATTAGTCTCAAGAGGACTAACTACAAATCAAGAGGGAGAAATTCAAGCACTCCATGTGAAATCAAACAAGAAAAGAAAATTCAAATACAACAAAAAGGAATCTAACAAATCATACAAGCAATGTGACTGGTCCAAAGTTAGATGTTTTAAATGTGATAAAATTGGTCACTCCCATAGCTTCTGCCTCGAAAAGAAGAAAATTCAAGCAGCCTTAGCTAAAATCAAAGGAAAGGATGTAGAGGAAGAAGAAAGAGAAAACTACGCTTTCTACTTAGCTCTTTCGAGTGAATTAAACTCTAACAACACCACTTGAATTATAGACAGTGGAGCCTTTTGGCACATCACCGATTTTAAAAACAAATTTGAAACCTTCTCTGAACAAGCCTCAGAATAAGTTACCATTGGAGATAACTCTACTCATCCTATTAAAGGAATTGGTTCCTATTCAATACATCTAAATTCAAGAATTACAATACAACTCAAACATGTTTTATATGTACTAGGAATAAAAAGAAATCTAGTTTCTATTTTTGGTCTTGCTAATCAAGGATTTAGAATCACATTTCAAGAGTGCAAAGTTCTAGCTTGGCCCAAGAACTCTAATATTAAGAAAGCCATTTCCATTGGATTTAGAGAAGGAAGCCTTTATAAACTTTGTAATAATTAAAACCTAGCTCTTAGTCATGAAACTTCAAATTCCACCAAAATTTGGCATAGGAGGCTAGGTCACTTTCACTATCGTGCACTATCATCCATAGGAGAAATTGTAAAAGGCTTACCTAGTCTTAAAACTGATCATTTGAGTATTTGCAAATGATGCACTTTAGGTAAAAATACTAAACAATCATTTCCTATTAATACTCACAAATCTAAATTCATTTTTGAACTGATCCACACTAATCTTTGCGGTCCTATTTCTATATCTTCTCTCAATGGGTGATTCTTCTATATAATTTTCATAGATGATTACCCTAGAAGAACTTGGATCTATTTTCTGAAATAGAAAGAATCAGCTGAAATTTTATCAAAATTCAAAGAGCTCAAAGCCTTAGTTGAAAATTAGTTAGGACAAAAAATTAAAACACTAAGGTCAAACAATGGAGGTGAATACATCTCTGATATTTTAAAGAATTTCTGCATTGCTGTTGGGATTAAGAGGGAGTTTTCTATACCTTATAATCCTCAACAAAATGGAATTGCTAAACATAAAAATAGATCAATTGTGGAATCTGTCAGAGCTATGATGCACGATCAAAACCTTCATACTTTCTTTTGGGCTGAAGCATCTAACACTACAATTTACATTCAAAACAGATGCCCACACTCAATATTAGAGAACACCATTGCAGAAGAAGTATTCTCTGGCATTAAACCTGATCTAAGCCATCTATGAATATTTGGATGTCCGATTTATATCCACATTCCTAAAGAGAAAAGAACTAAACTAGAACCTTCCGAGAAAAAGAGAATATTTATTGGATATAATGAAACTACAAAAGGATACATGGTCTTCATTCCAGGTCAAAGAACAATTGAGATTAGCAGAGATGTGAAATTTGAAGAAGATACTACCTTTAATATTTATAGAAACAGTGATGAATCCAATATTGAATCTATTCCCGATGTAGATGAAAATCAACAAGCAGAAATTGAGAGAAAGAATGATATTGAACCATCTTCTTCCACTATGTCTAATCATGAAGATTTTGAAAATGCCAATAATAAAAAGAGGCCACTTTGTGCTAGGAAAATGATAGAAGAAAATTAGGTTGAACCTAATAAAGTAATGCGAGAGAGCAAAAGAACAAGAAATCAATTGTGTTATATTGCATTGTTAACTGAACTTATAAAAATAGAACCTTCTAGTGTCAAAGAAGCACTTTCAAATCAGTCTTGGAAAGAAGCAATGATTGAAGAATATAACTCTATATTAAAAAATGATGTATAGGATGTTGTACCAAGACCATAGAAAAAATTAGTTGTTTCTTCCAAATGGCTATTTAAAATTAAACATGCAACTGATGGCAGCATTGAAAAGTACAAAGCCAAGTTTGTAGCATGGGGTTTCTCATAGAAAAAAGGCATTGATTATGAAGAAACATTTTCTCCAATTGCTAGAAATACGTTAGTCAGAACCATCTTGGCTATTGCAGCATCCAAGGGAAGGAAGGTTCATCAAATGGATGTCAAAACAACGTTCCTTAATGGTAAGATTGAAGAAGTCTATATCAAGCAACCAGAAGGATCCAATACTCATGACAACAAAACTCATGTTTGTAAGCTAAAGAAAGCACTTTATGGTCTCAAATAGGCTCCCAGAGCGTGATATGAAAGGATAGACAACTATCTAATGAAGTTAGGATATTTCAAAAACAAAGCTGATCCCAACTTATACTTCAAAATAGATGGTGATGACATGATTATTCTTGTGTTAAATATGTTGATGATTTGTTGATAACAGTTGAGGAACATCTCATAGAAATGCAAAAAAGAACTCACAGTAGAGTTTGAAATGAAAGACTTAGGTCTACTTTACTACTTTCTTGGATTAGAGTTCTAGCAACAGGATAACTACATTTTTTCTAAATCAAGGAAAATATACAGTTGGCATTTTAACAAAATTTGGAATGATGGAATGTAAATCTGCAACTACTCCTATGGAAGTAAATCTACACAAGTTGAAGGATGATATGATCAAATCAAAACCTATAGATTCTACTTACTATAGGTAGATTATTGGATCTTTAATGTATTAGGTTAATACTTGCCCTACCATATGCTATGCTACTAACACCTTGAGTCAATTCATATGTGCACCAAAGAAGATACATCTACATACAACTAAATACATTATGAGATATCTAAAGGGTACTATTGGAATGGGAATCAAATATGATAAAGTCAACATTGAACTTCATGGATATTCAAATTCTGATTGGGCAGGCAGTCCTATTGAACACAAGAGTACTTCTAGTTATTGCTTTAGCCCAGGATCTAGTATAGTTTCTTGGTCCAATAGAAAATAGACTTCAGTTGCATTAAGTTCCATCGAAGCAGAATATGTTGCATCTTCTTTGGATGCTAGAGAAGCGGTATGGCTACGAAAGCTATTAATAGATTTGTTCAAAAGACCCTTGAAGCCCACTGCGATTCATTGTGATAATCAAAGTTGCATCAAGCCTTCAACCAATCTAGTTTTTCAAAATTGCTCCAAACATATTGAAATGCTTTACCACTACATTTGAGATATGGTGAATCGAGGAATCATTCAATGAGTATATATGTTCTAATGAGTAAACAACTGTTATCTTTACCAAACCTCTTGCTAAAGTGAAGTTGAAATACTTCAAAGGAAAACTTGGTATGAATAACTTGTAATATTGAATATTTAATTAACATTTTAATTCATGTGAGTTTATGCTTCTATTGTTGTTTAGTTGCATCAGATATGTAATGAAAGGTGACGATCTTTCATGGGCATATTTATTCATAAGGTAATTATTTACAAGGTGATGATCTTGTTAATGATAGGCCTGTTATCATGGACATCTCTAGACATTGGTTCGAGCAATTAGAGATCATGAGTAACAAATTTTCATGTTATTACTATGGACATCTCTAGACATTGCTTCAGGAAATTAGAGATCATAGATAACATTTTCATTATTACTCTACATATTATTTTAGACAATTAGAGATCATAACATACTTTATGATAGTATTTGTAATTTGAAAATCTTTATTTGACTAGTCATTGTTTCTGAGTGTTAGGTTTAGACAATGTGATCAGATTTTTGTTTGTGTATTACTTCTCCCTTGATAAGAGGGAGTGTTAATGTATAACATTATTAGAAGTAATGATGCACATTTGATTCATATATAAATTTGTGTTTTTGGTTTCTCAAATAAATTGGTGTTAACATTTATTTTATTTATGTGTGTGTGTGTGTGCGCGCGCGTGTTTGGAATAACTCAATCAAATGCAATTATCAGGAGGCTAATAATGCCTATTGGTAGTCCCTATTTGAATCGACATGTCCTTACTACATTTGTTATCAAAGCACTGATTATATTAAGGTTACCTTAACTAATTGTTTGTTAAGTCATGCCACCATAGAGGCATGACTCTACAAGGGTCATGACCCTCCATCTATATACTTAAAGGAGAGTAGATCATTGAGGGAAGACATCTATCTACGACATCTCAGACCCAACGATCTGCTAGTAAAGTATTATTAATATTTGTTCAAGATATTTCTTATCAAGTCTAATCTGTAGGAGCATCATAATATTTGGCATACAATCCATATTATCAAGGATCTGCAAGAAAGGGAGTACTGATCTCAAGCAATATACAAATCACCATTAGATAGGAGATAAACACACCTTCTTCCATCGGCCGACTTCCTGACATAAGAAGATAAATTTTATTTCATCCATCTTGGATGGTAATAATGTGGAAATGGTTGGCACAAAGGCCATTGGAAGGTGAGTCTCTTAGTTATTTATGAATACTGTTAGAGTAAATAGTTCTTTTTCGTTTCGCTCTTATATTAAGTTTTCTTAGGTGAGTTCATAAATGAGGAGGAAATATAAGTTCTTGGATACTATTATTAGGAGGATATTATGAGTCATCCTTTTGACTCCAACTACTCCTAAGATATCACATGTGGTTGATTCCAATTTGGACACCACCCTTCTAGATTGTGGGTAGATGGTAGGTGGTTGATTCCATCAGGACTCCACTTTCTCCAAGTTGAGACACTTGTCTCAATCTTGTCCAAGTATCCTCCCAGCTCTTGCTTATATAAATAGGCTAGCTCTTGTGTATTACACATTAGAAAATATTGATGTTATTAAGCCTTTGAGCAATTACATCAGACATTGTTCTTGTATTGCTATTCTGATAATTTTGTTTTCTTTTAATTAATCTATCTTTAATTAGATTTTGGTTCTTATTTGTTTTACACAAATCTTAACATAGTATTAGAGCAATTTTGAAAGAGTAGATTATTTTTATTAGAGGTATTGGAAAATCATGTATGCTCTTCTCTTGTGTTTTTATTTGAACTGGAGAATCAAAAAGGATCTATGGAAACCTAGTAATCCCTTTTTTGCATATATGTGTTTTTTCTTAATTTGTTGATTATAGCACTCTAGTGGATTCATAGAGCCATTCTGAAAATTTCATTACATCTAGAAGGTTCGAAAAAGTCAAAATTGTCTTTTGTTTCATCTAAATCAGAGTCCATTTGCATCAATTACAAACACATGCTTTTAGCTCAAATAAGGAGGGAAAGAAAAACATAGAATTTTTAGGCCAAATAGACCCTACCATTGTGTCCATAAGGCATGAGAGATGAATTTTCATATATAATTCAGCCTATTTTGGATTTAGGAGCTCTTTGTGGTGAATTTTTATCTTTGACTTGCAAACTAAGGTAGAATGAAGTGTATTTTTATATAAAAAAATGTGTCTATGCCTTGGTCAAAGTGCATGAAACATGCTTCACTAAACCCACACGAAGACAAAACCAACCCACATGCACATTGACTAGCTACAAGGTTGGCCAAATTAGCATATAGATTTAGGTGGTAGCACTCAACATTTTGGTACATTTCCCTTTACATTTGTGAAAGTGGGACAAATATTTTTTTTCCAAATGTTGCCATCTTACTATTTTAAATTTGACATCCATGTGACTATTACAGTGAACATTTTTTCCTTGTCATAACATTCATTTGACCGTCAAGTTTAATCACAGATATTTTTGATTTACCCTTCTTTAATTACATTTTTATTTTGGTAGTCCAACTTTGAATTACCATAACTTGCTCATCCGAACTCCAAATTGGATGCAATTGTTTTTTATTTGGGGTAGAATTCTCCAAATAATATAATGATGGTGTTAGTTTGGAGTTTTGGATGCATATGGTAATCCTAAATTGTAGGTTTTCATGACTATACATGTGTAATCCTACATTTTGCTTGTTCCAGAGCATCATGCGGGCTCCTATGGACAGATTTTGGAGTGCCATTTTTTTTGGAGTACATGATTTTTTGAGAAGAATACAAATATTTTATAAAAAGGTAGTATTATTTGGAAGAAAATTGTACTTTCATCCTTTGACCAAAATTGACACTTGTAATAGTTTGAATTCATATAAATCCTTTGTCTTGATTGTTTAAGTCTTCATTTGCTTCCAATTTAAAATTTTAATTGCAAAATCAAGTTCAATTTGATCTATATTTTGTAAAAGTGGCAATTGTACATGTATTGAATTATAAAGTGTCAAAATCATTACATCTTGGGGGTGTGATTTTTGATGTAGTAAGAAGGGGGTAGTCTCGTGTGTACTCTCTTGTACTCTCATTACTCTCTTGTGTAAACCTTGCTTCTTTTTCATTCTGCACAACAATCTTTATTTCTGCACTAAAATGGAACAATCAATAATACCATCACTCACACCCTATAACTACTATGAGTGGAAGTCTAGAATGAAAATCTATCTTAAGAAGTTAGGGTTATATAGAGTGACAATGAGTTTTGAAATTGAACCAACATTACTTCTAGAAAAGCCTAAATGACACAACAGATGTGATGAAGCATATGGTACCTTGTGCATAGCTATATCTTTCGATCTTCTCTTTCATGTGGAATCATCTACAACTCCTAATAATGTATGGACAACTAGAAGGATTATTTGGAAAGCAAGATGAATTGAGAAGGCATCAATTAGAGAATGAATTGATATGATTAAATCCATGTAACTTTGATACTATTCAAGACTTTTTTACTAAGTTAAAAGCTTTAAGATTGCAGTTAAAAGAATATGGAATTGAGAAAAAAGATTCACAACTAATTCTAAGTATTCTTTCCGAGCTTGGTCCTACATGTTTTGTATTTTTCCCCACCTTCTATGCTACTAAAAGTGCCTTTGGCATCAACTACACAATGTCTTCTCTTACATCCAGACACCTGGGGTAATTTTAGAAGTGACTCTGTCATGTCTCAAGTGTTCAGAGGAAAACCAAGATGGTTAGCCTCCTCCCTTGCTAGCCATGATGAATCCTCTAATGGCCTCCCTTTCCATTTGACTGGGTACTCATCATAAGTTTTGTTTCTTGTACTTTTTCCAACACAAATATCCAGTATCTCCTCAATCTCCTTTATAGCTGAACTAGCTGCTGGAATATTCCACTACACTTTTGCAACTTCATCTCCATCACCTCCTTCTTAATAATCTGTCAAATCTGAAATATTAAATACTAGTGAAATATTCAATTTAGTAGACAACTTCACTTCATAAGCATTTCCAGAATCATACCTTTTCACTATCTTGCACGGTCCAAACTTCTTCATCTTTAGCTTATTATATGTACCCACTAGAAAAAGTTCCTTTCTCAAATGAACCATGACTTCATCTTCAATCTGAAATTCCTTATACCTCCTTTTCACATCTGCCTTAGCCTTGTACTGTGTATTCATCTTTATAATGTGCTTCCTCACCTCCTCATGGATGTTCTTCAAATGTTTATCAAATTCTTCTGCTTCAACACTACTTATCTCTCCTTTATCCAACTGCTACAATTTAGAAGCATTTATGGGACTACTCCCATATACAATCTGGAATGGTGATTTACTAGTACTCCTATTGAAAAAATTGTTATATGCAAATTTTTCCTCTAGTAAAATTAGATCCCATCCTTTTGGTTTGTCTCCAACCAAACATCTTAGCGAATTTCCCAAACTACAATTCACAACTTCTATCTGTCCCTCAGTCTATGGATGATGTGATGAATTGAACTTCAACTCCATCCTTAATTTCTTCTACAATGTATGCCACAAATAGCCAAGAAATTTGGTATCTCAATCTGAAATTATACTCTTTGGCAGACCATGTAGTCTCACCACTTCTCTAAAAAATAACTCTACCACATGAACAACATCCCTAGTCTTTTTGCAAGGAATAAAATGTATCATCTTTGAAAACCTGTCAACCACCACAAAAATAGAATCATGCCCTCATTGAGTCCTAGGTAATCCAAGAACAAAATCCATGCTGACATCCTCCCATGGCTTCTCTGGTAGAAGGAATGACTAATACAACCTTATATTCTGCTTCACTCCTTTTGCCATCTGACATACTCTACAACTATGTACAAACTTCTTCACATCTTGCTACAACTATGGCCAATTATAATTCTCAACAACCAAAGCAATGGTCTTATCTCTGTTGAAATATCCAGCCAATCCTCCAGTCTATTTTTTCTTGATGAGGTTCTCTCTTATTGAATTTCTTGAAATGCACAACTGGGTTCCTTTGAACAACATACTATCTTGGATCATGAAGTCCATCCACTTTGTCCTGTCAATTGTAATAGGTTCTGTACAAGCTTTCCATGCTTCACCAAAATTAGGATCATCTGGATACAAAAAACTGAGTTCCTTGAACCCAACCAACTCTATTTGCATTTTTGTCAGAAAAAATTGTCTTCTACAAAGAGTATCTGCAACTTTGTTAAACTTCCTATTCCTGTGTTTCAAAAAAAATGTATAAGTTTGCAAAAAATCAACCCACTTCAAATGCCTTTGGTTTAATTTTCCTTGACTATTAAAATATTGCAAAGCTTGATGATTAGTATACAAAACAAACTCCGTAGAAAGAAGATAATGTCTCTACTTCTTCAATGCTTGAACTTTAGCATAAAATTCCTGACCATAAAGAAAATATTTTCTTTTTGCATCATTCAATTTCTCACTAAAGTAAGCAATAGGTCTATGTTCTTGGCTCAAAGCAACTCCTGTTGTAGTACCACTAGCATCACGGTCTACTTGAAACACCTTGTTAAAATTAGGAAGTGCTAAAATAGGCTACTCAATAACTTTTTGTTTCAACAGATTAAAACTCTTATCTTCTCCTACAGTCCACTTAAATTCTTTCCTATCTCTTCTCATTGTTTTAGTCAGGGGTCCATAAATATTGCTAAAACCTCTTATGAACTTTCTGTTAAAACTAGCCAGTCTATGAAAAGATCTTACCTCTGTTGCATTCTGTGGAGTAGGCTATTCAAGGATAGCCTTCACTTTCTCTGGGTCCATTTTCAAACCATCTAATGAGACTATAAATCCTAGGTACACCAACTCCTTTACAAAAATGTACTTCTTCAGGTTTATCAACAACTTTTCTTCCCTCAACTTATCAAACACCTTGTGAATATGGATCAAATGCTCCTCCAAAGTCTTACTAAAGATCAAAATATCATCTAGATAAACAATGACAAACTTACCCAGAAACTCCTTCAGTACCTCATTCATGAGTTGCATGAATGTGCTCGGTGCATTGGTTAGCCCAGAAGGTATGACTAATCACTTGTACAGTCCTTCCCTTGTCTTGAAAGCAATCTTCCACTCATCACCTTCTCTGATATGAATATGATGGTACCCACTATTCATATCTATCTTTGTGATATACTCAGCTCCACTCAAGTAGTCTATACTATCGTCCATCCTTGGCAAAGGAAATCTGTACTTGATTGTGACCTTGTTAATGTGTGAGAATCTGTGCACATCCTCCATTCTCAATTCTTCTTTGGTGCTAATACAATTCGTACAACACATGGACTCATACTTTCTTGAATCAACCCCTTTAGCAACAACTCATGAAATTGTATGTTCAACTTTTCACTTTCTGCTGGTGTCATTATGTGCGTTGCCTTGTTTGGCAATCTGGCTCTTGGAGCCAAATCCATTTGGCAACCGATCTTCCTCATTGGGGGAAATCCATTAGGTACATTATTTGATATAATATTAGAAAACTCTCCCAATATATTTGCAACTTCTGCAAGTACCTCCTCTACTTCTTCTTTTACTGTCTTTTGGAATACTTCTTTACTATCTTTCAGAATTATAGCAAAAAACATATGCTCACGCTTCATACCTTTGTGAAACTCTTTTCTATCAACAAAACATATTCTGGAAGCATTGCATACCTTTTCTTCTTTATCGTCCAATGACGTCAACTTATGCTTCACTCCATCCTTGGTCAAAGTGTAGGTATTTACTCGCCCACTGTGTACAACATGCCTATCAAACTACCAAGACCTACCCAACAGCATGTGAAATATTTCCATAGGTATGATATCACATAGTACATCATCCTAGTAGCTTCCAATCTTGAACTTCACTGAGCACTACTCATTGACCATGACTTTTTGGTCATCTTGCACCCAAGCAATATGGTATGGACAAGGGTGTTTCTGTCTCTTCAGCTTCAAATTTGTGACCATCGTTTCTAACACTAGATTTTCAGTACTGCTACTATCAATGATTACATCACAACACCTATCTTCACATCTGCACCTTGTGCGAAACAAGCTCCTTATTTGATTAGGTTCATTCTCACCACTCAACAAGACTCTTATGTTAACTAAGACTTCTCCTCTTTCAACATCTTCAGAATATGATGATCTGACATCTTCATCAACATGTGCAACTTTGGCCTGGCCTTCTTTTCTTCAATTTTTCCTTGGCATTAGGAACATTCAAATGCTCTATGCCCTTCTTCTTTATAGTAAAACATTTCCCATGAAAGCCTCCTCTTCTAGATCCTTGTCCTCTGCCTCTTCCTCTCTAATCTCTATTGTCTTGATTATAGAAATGATTGGAATTGTTTCCCCTCTAGTTTCGACTCGGCTGACTGCTATTTCCAGCCTCATCCTTGTTCTTCTGATCATCATTACAACCTCCATAAGATCATCCACCAAATCTTCCACTGCGACCTCTTCCACTATTCTTGTTGTCAAACTTCTTGCTCAATTTCTCCTCAACTCTTAAGGAAAATTTGTATGCCTCCTCAATATTGTTCATTTGAACCAAACTCAACTCATCCTAAATACTTGGCCTTAACCCATTAAGATAACATGCCACTTTCTCATTATCAACTTATGCATGGTCGGTTCTAATGAGAAATTAGTAGAACTCTTTGGTATACTCTTGAATAAATTTTCCTGCTTGCTTCAACCCTTGCATTTTCTTCAACAGATCAAGCTCATAATCCACATGAATGAATTGTCGCTTTAGTTTAGCTATCATCCAGTCTCATTTGGTGATTTTATCCTTTCCCTTTCTATTTTGCTCCAACTGAACCTCCTACCACCAAGTCTTTGCATGCCCCTTCAGTCTCGCCTTCACAAACTCAAAGTACTCATCTAGTTCATTGATCCAATCGATCAACTCCTCTGGGTTAAGATTTCCTGAAAATGTGGGAACCTCAAACTTAGATATTTTTCCAATCTTGGAGATGGCCTTAGAAAGCCTCTCTTCCTTTGGGTTTAGAACTGTCTTTGCTTCGGCATTTTCTTCTTCTTCATCCTCATCCTCGCTTTCATCCCTTACGACAAGATTTATTCCTCTACACATTTGTTCTTCCAATGCTTGCATTTTCCTTTGGAGGGCTCTAAAACTCTCAGATGTAAGACCTATAACTCTTTTGCCATGCTCTCTTCATGGAGGCATTTTCGTGCTTTTGTTGAAACCCTAGTGCAAAACTACCTCACAATCGGTGATCTATCTACATGCTCAACCCAAACCATAATCCTGGTGTGAACTACCTCATAGTCGGCGATCTATCCACACACTCAAGAACTCTAGCTCTGATACCACTTGATGAAGGGTGCTCCCTTTAACAACATAAACACATAAAAAAAATAAAGAAACAACAACAAATGTGAGAACAAAATATGGATTTCTTATTATCGCCACAAATGCAAAATTACATAATTCACAAATACAATATGTCAACCCATATGGGCACCTTCATTATAGTAATTTGCAAGACTAAGCTGTGAGCTATCATCTTGAGCTATCTTAGACAATGTTCGGGTCTTTCTTAAATAGGTAATTTTATGCCACCCTAGAAGGTTCTAGACATTCAAACATAAGACCTAGCATTGACAGACCCTAACAATACAAATAGAGTTTTTTTTTTTTTTTTTTTTTTTTTTTTAAAGAGGGGTAAATGCTTTGACCTGGAGCTATGAACCAGTGAGGCCACAAATGGGGGACCTCATCCCCATTAGATTTGAACCTTGATGGCAAGGATAAAAACTCAACAACTTAACCATCACGACATGCCACTATTGGCACAATACATATAGAGTTAGCCAAATACATCTTTGACATTTATTTTAGAAATTTCAAGTAGCCCAACTTTGGAAGACCATAACTCTCAAACTGTTGCTTTGATTGGCTATTATAATCACTTTTTAGAAATGCCAACTTCTGATCTACATGCTTGGAACTGTGCAAGTTCCCTTCTATTAAGATTTCAAACCTCGTATGGAGCCTCTAAGGCCTTCAAAACTGAGCTCAAAGATTTTTCTCCAAAAATTTCCATCAAAAATCGGTAATAAATCCTCTAATACTAAAGCTGGAGCAATGAGATTTTTATGGTAGGCTTATAATTCTAAAATGAACCTTTATGTCAAAAATTAGAATATTCCAAGATCGTACGACAAAATTACTAAAAATAGCAAGTTCTTAGAAATAGTAACCTCCCCTGCCTATTAGTCCTTATTAAAATAGAAAAGGCTGAAAATACAAATATTTTTTTGGTTGATCAAGATTGCTCTTACACCCAGGATGCTCCTGCATCATTTCTTGTTCTTCACCATTGGTTGGTACTACCTTGTATCATCAATTGGTTGGTAGCCTCATACTTGACTCACACGAGGCCTGATATTTCATATGTTGTGGGCATGGTCTCTTGGTTTATGCAAAAACCACATGAGCTGCATTGGAAAGTAGCTAAGAGGATTCTTAATTACATCGAATAGGGCATTCACAATTATGGGATTCATTATGCAACGGGTGTGAACATTGATTTGGTGGGCTATACAGATTCAGATTGGGTAGGCAATTCTAAAGATCGTAAGTCTACTTCTAGGTATTGCTTCTCTCTTGGTTTTGGTCTAGTTTCTTGGTCAAGCAAGAAAAGGTTAGGTATTGCTCTTTCATCCATAGAAGTTGAGTATCAAGGAGTAATTAATGCAACCAGTGAGGCTATTTGGCTTCAACACATCCTTACCAAGTTTGGTATTCCTTTCCAAAAGACAATAGTCATCTTCAATGACAATCAAAGTGCTATTAAGATTTCTTGTAATCTAGTCCAACATCAAAGGACTGAACACATTGAGATTCACATGCACTATATCCGGGAGTTGATTCATGAGAAGGTCTTTGACCTTTAGTACTACTAGACATCTGATCAGATTGTAGACATCTTCACCAAACCCTTCACTGAGTGCAAGTTCATTCACTTACGTGCCTTTCTTGGGGTGTGACACGTGTCTTTTTCTAGAACTTTATAGCTTTATTTCTACTCTCATTTGGAGAGGAGTTTTGTTCCTCTAGATTTTCTCTTTTTTCTCTAGTTATGAGAGGATGCCTTTTAGTTGTACATGGGTACCTAATATGGGTTTGATACCAGGTCCCATTAGCTATATATTTCATTATAGTACTCCCTATGTTGCACTTGTAAGTGGTGGTTAGAGTAAATGGTTCTTTTCCATTTTATTTTTATATTAAGTTTACTTAGGTGAGCTTATAAATTAGGAGGAATTATATATTCTTGGATATTATTATTTGGAGGATATTGTGAGTCATCCTTTTGACTCCAACTACTCCTAAGATATCACATGTGGTTAATTCTAATTTGGACACCACCCTTCTAGATTATAGGTGGATGGTAGGTGGTTGATTCCATTAGGACTCTACTTCCTCCAAGTTAAGATACTTGTCTCAATCTTGTCTAAGTATCCACCCAGCTCTTGCCTATATGAATAGGCTAGCTTTTATGTATTACACATTAAGAAATATTCTATTATTCCTTTGAGCATTTACATCAGAGATTGTTCTTGTATTGTTATTCTGACAATTTTATTTCCTTTTGATTAATCTATGTCTTTCATTAGATTTTGGTTTTTATTTGTTTTACAAAAATTCTAACAAATGCATTGGTTGATACTATTATTGGTATTGATGCAGTTGATAGGGATAGATTGGTCAACTCTCTCCCTTCTATTTTGAGCAATGAGGATAATGATGATCTCCTTTTCCCTATCACATGGGAGGAGGTGAAGAAGGTCATTTTCTCTATGAAATTGTAAAAATCTATGGGGCCAACTGGTTTTCTTCTTGCCTTATTCGAATACTTATGGGATTTGGTTAAGTTTGACCTAACTAAAGCCACAAAGGACTTCCTTAGAAATTGTAAGCTTCTTAAGAACCTTAATAACTCCTTCATAGTCTTAGTCCCCAAAATCCAGGAGCCTAGAACAATGACAAACTTATGCCAATAGTTTTATGCAATACTATATATAAAATCTTCTCCAAGGTCTCGATGAAAAGAATCAAGCCTCTCGTTGAAAAATTCATTAGCCTTTCACAAAAATGCTTTGTTTTGGAGTGGAAAATCCTTAATGTTGTTATTTCTACCCACAAAGTTATTCACTCTATGGAGAAAAGAAAGAGTCCTTGGATGGACCTAAAGCTTATGACATAGTTGATTGGGGCTTCTTATGTGTTGTCCTATTCAGGATAGGATTTAACGTAAGATTCATAAATATTGTCAAGGAAATGATCAAGTCTATGCATTGTTTGGTTCTAGTCAATGGTATGCCTTGCAACTGGTTTAGATTTGGTCTTGAGACAATAGGACCCCCTTTTCCTTTATCTATTTATCATGGTTTTTGAAGTGTCGAAAATAAACTTTCTGTCCATAGCCAATGAAGGAAATATTAAAGGCATCAGTGTAGCCTCCTCGCTCCCTCCTAAAGTTCTACAATATTTTATTGATGATACTTTCATGTTTGGAATCTCTTCTATTATTGAAGCTAGGTAGTGGAATAAGATTTTGTATGACAACACTCACGTGTTGAGGAAACATATAAATTCTAACAAAAGCAATATTTACTTTTCAATATGGATCAAGATTTGTAAAGGAGAATCACTTGAGTGTTGGGTTGTTATGTTTTTGATCTTCCAGATACCAACCTGAGTCTCCCACTCATTATTAAGGATGCAACTTCTCAATATTAGAATACCATCTATGAAAGAATACAAATTGAACTTGCAAGATGGAAAGGAAAATTCCAAGTAGTGCTAGTAAGATATAGTTACTTCCTGCTTCTATCCAAGGTATCCTGATATACTTCCTCTCATTATTTAAAATATCCAAAACTATGGCAAAGATCTTCGGAAAGATCCAAAGGAACTTCTTATGGATAGGGATTGAGGAAAATCTAGGTTAGCCTTGTTAACTAGGAGACAATTTCCAAACCAAAGACTTTGGGAGGCTTGGGAATTAGAAAGGTAATAGATCTTAATAAGGCCATCCTCTCCAAAATTTGTTAGCAATTAGTTGTGGTCAATGAAGATTTGGGTGACATTATGAAAGATCAGTACTTTCAACACTCCTCTTTTCCTTATCTCTTGTTTGATAATGACCTCCCCTTGGGCTCTAAAATATGGAACAATATTGTTAGGAATAGGGGATTACTGAGATCAGGTCTCAAGTGGATTGTGAATAAAGGACAAAAAATTAGATTTTGGGAGGATAACTTGCTAAGAGGTAAACTTTTCTTTATGATAATTTCCATCAAATTATGCATATTTTGAAAGATTAATTTAGACCATTGGTTAAAGACTATATCACCCCCTCCCCTGATAATGGAAATCCCTTGTTGTGGACCACCAATTAACCCCTGATGTTGCTATTATGGTGGAGAATATTTAGAGTCTTATTAGAGAAGCTAGAATCCCTACCTTCCTTGGCAATGATAGGTTTATCTGGGATTAATATCATTCTAGTGATTTTACTATTAGATCCTCCTACTTCCTTTTGGTTAGTGTTGTGGATCCCCTTCTTGTTGTAAATATGTTTGGAATGGCCAATTGCTCCCCAAGATCAATTTATATTGGTCAGTTGCCCTACATGTTAAAATCCTAACCATTGATAATTTAAAATAGAGGGGGTTTTTAGGTTCCCCAACTAGTGTGTTATACATAAAAGGGATGAAGAAGACATCAATCATCTCTTCATTTGTTTCCCTTTTTCCTCAAAGGTTTGGTCAATAATTAAGTGCAAGTTTGAGTTGGCTAGGGTTTTTAGAGAGGACTTGCAATAGCTTGTGTTCAGCTAGACTTACCCTTCCACACATCCACTTATCATGATCTTGTGGAAGATGATCCCCCCATGTTTGGTAGAATATCTGGAAAGAGAAACAATCATATTTGTAGTTGTGGCTACCATTGTTGTTAATCTACTATAGGAGAGCATTTCAACTTCTAAATGGAAGTAGTCTTCCACACCCCTTTTCTATGAGATTGTCGAGAGGCTTTTAATTGGAACCTCCCTGACTATTTTATCACTTTTAATAATTATAAATGTTGGTAAGAACTAACACTAAATGACACCCTTCTCCCTTACTTGGCTCAAACTTAATTTTGATGGTGCTGCTAGAAATGGTGTTGTTTTTGGAGGTGGTGTGATTTGTGATAATAGGGGCAATTTATTCTTGCCTTTATTGGGAACTTTGGTCTTAATTCTAGTAATGTGACAAAGGCCCTAGCATTTTTTTGAGGTCTAAAGTTGGTAGTCTCTACTAGATGGAACAGGTGTTAGCCCTAACTGATAATGTTGTTATTGTATGTGAAAGAGTCATATCAATTGTTATGTTATCATTGACGTCAAACCTTAGTTGGTTAGACATTATGCTAATTTAGTAGAGTACCATATCATTTGATTGATGAAGAGGATTTCAAGAAAGTATGATGATGAAAGAGTTGATAAGTATGGTATACAATGGGTACTTGAATGAGTTGGACCATGACAGTATAATATTGGTTTGATTTTTTTACAATCATGTAATAATCTAATGAAGGTCATGTATATGCAAGACAGTCAAGTTGGTAAATGAAGGAATATAGTATTAACTGAGCTACTATAGTTATCACGAGCACCTAGCAAAGAAGAGTTGAATTTTAGTGTTAACAGAGTAATTCTAATGTCAATTAAGTGATGTATTGCCTAGTCAAGTTGTAATGTTCACCAAACTTGAACAAGAAAAACAAGTTAAGAAAAGATTTAATTGAGGCTAGCATTTGAAAAAAATTAATATTGTTTGAGAAGTTCAAAGGATAAAGTCAAAGTTAGTTATGAGATCTATGGCCAAAGAAATTTAATGAAGATTTAATGAAGGAGATTTAACAAAATGGAGATAAGCACAAAGTTCAAGGTGGAACTATTTTACGCGTGAGTAAATTCATTGAATCCGAGATCTATGATCATGATTGAGTGACAAAATATGGAAGATTATGGAAGGTAGAAGTTAGCTATTTAAGGAGTTGAAGGAGATTGTTTTTGGTTTTTGATTGTTCATTGATTGTTTCTAATTATATGAATTTAAGTGGAAGAAGAAGACAAAAGGTGAACCAAGTAGAAAAAAAGTGGAAAGAACAAGTAGAGGAAGTGATAAGTGAAAGTAAAAGTGAAAGTGTGTCAATCAGTTAGACATAGACCATAAGGAAGAGATAAAGAGAAGCTGAGATCTGAATAAACAAGGTAGTGCTAAAACCTAACAAATCACTTGACTCTTACTTTCTTACCATCATAGCAGATAAAATCTCTTAACTGAATGGACCTAACAAGTCTTTGAAATCCTATATGGTAGCATCGATTATTGATGTTTGTAAGTCCTTTACCACTCTTTAGATATGTCAAGGAGTGATAAGATCTAGATTTTCTTTAGTTCCTTTAACTAGGTCACACTAAAAATGTGCATGTAACCTTTAACAAGGTCGGCTCCTAACATAGCTCACTTCAAAAGAGTGAAATATTTGGGTTGTCATTTCTTGGGTGGTTTTTCCCTTTAAAAGGTTTCCATGTTAAATATCTATGTCAAATGTGGGAACGCTTATGTGTTGAAAAGTTTATTTTCATGTTATTTTTTTGATGTTGGAACTCGGTATAAGATAAGTGATTAACCTAATACTCAGTTTAAGTAAGAAGTAGTAAGATGATAATTTGAAGCAAAGAGATAATAAGTTTGATTTGAGATGTTGGATGTGGTTATTGAGTTATTGGTATTAAATTTTGTGAAGTTTGAACTGGTACTAAAGTGTTTGAAAGACTTGTAGGATAACTGGATATAATTGATTCAACCACACACCCCCCAGTTATCTAACAATTTGTATAAGAGCTAAAATCAAACCAGTTATATAATCATTTATCATATTTTCCACAAAGATATAATATTAAACAATTTATTGAAGCTAAAGTTTATGAAGTCTGAATTGGTACTAAAGTGTTTAAAAGGCTTGTAGGATAATTGGATATAACAGATTCACCCCCCTCTCATTTTTCTTGGATATAACTAATTCATCCTGATTAGTTATCTAACAGTTTTGTAAGTTTCACATTAAGTATGAAATTATAAGTTTGGATAAGTAATGATCTTGTTGGATATAATTTTTTATAAGAGCATACTTATAAAAGTTGACACTATCTAATCTCATGTGATAAGTATGAAGTTATCCAATGAGATTATAAGTATGCTCTTTATCAGTTATCTTCTCCCCAAGTATGCTCTTATCAACCCAGTTTGGAAATAACTATAAAGTAACTAGGATTACAAATTCTCTCCCCAAGTAGTTCATCACATCTTCTCTCCTTATTACATCACTCTCCCTTTGATACAAAATTGTTAGATAAATGATATGGAGGGTGAATCAGTTATATCAAGTTATCCTATAGGCCTTTCAAACACTTTAGTACCATTTCAAAATTTATAAAACTTCATATCAATAACTTAGTAACCACATCTAACATCTTGAATCAAACTTATAATCTCTTTACTTTAAACTATCATCTCACTGCTTCTTACTTAAACAAAGTATCAAAGTAATCTCTTAGCTTATACCGAGTTGCAACATCAAACAAAAAAAATGAAAAAAAACTTTGCAACACATAAATATTCACACATTTGACATAGATATTTAATGTGGAAACCTTGTAAAGGGAAAAACCACCTAGGAGCCAACAACCAAAATATTTCACTCTTCTAAAGTGATCTATATTAGGATTCAACTTTGTTAAAGATTCCATGCACATTTTTAGTGTCACCTGGTTAGAGGATTTTAACCAAATATCATCTAGACCTTATCACTCCTTGACATTTCTAAAGAGTGGCCTTCTCTAAAGGACTTACAAACATCACTAATTGATGCTACTATATAGGATTTAAAAGACTTGTTAGATCCACTAGGTTAAGAAATTTTATCTACTACAACGGTGAGAAAGTTACAGTCAAGTGATATGTTAGGTTTTAGCACTACCTTTTTTGTTCAAATCTCTACTTCACTTGTCTCTTCCTTTTGATCTTTGTCTGGATGATTCACACACTTTTATTTTCACTTAGAACTTCCTCTACTTGATCTTTCCACTTATGTTTTGCTTAGTTCACCTTCTTTCTTCTTCTTCCAATTCAATTCACATAATCAATAACAATCATCAATAAAAAATAATCTTGTTCATCTCCTTAAATAGCTAACATCTACCTTCCAAAATCTTCCATATTTTCCCACTTAATCATGATCATAGATCTCATATTCAATGAATTTAGTCACTTGGAAAATAGTCCCACCTTGAACTTTGTGCTCATCTCCATTCCATTGAATCGCCTTCATCATATCTTCATTACATTTCTCCAACCATAGATCTCATAACTAACTTTGACTTTATCCTTTGAACTTTTGGAACATTCTTAATTTTCATCAAATGTTGGTCTTAGATTTTTTTTTTAAAACTTGTTCTTCCTTTTCAACCTTGGTGAACATTACATTTTGACTTGGTCAATACATCACTCGGTTAACACTTAAATTACTTAGTTAAGACTAAACTTCAAATCTTCTTTGTATGGCACTTGATGATAATTGTAGTAGCTCTGTTAATAATATATTCCTTCATTAGCCAACAAAATTGTCTTACATATACATGATCTTCATCAAACATTACATGATTATAAAGGATTTAAACCAACATTATACCATCACAGTCCAACTCATTCAAGTACCATTGAATACCATACTTATCAACTCTTTCATCATCATACTTCCTTCAAATCCTATTCATCAGTCAAATGATATGGTACTCTACTGAATTAGTAATATGTCTAGCCACCTAAGGCTTGACATCAATGACAACATAACAACTTATATTATTCTTTCACATATAATAACAACATTATCAGTTGGGGATAACAATATCCCACTTTGGCAATGATGGCAACACATAAACATACGTTTTTACATTAGAAAACATTACACATAAGATAATCAAATGTATGCAATGACAACACTATAAATTTTAATATCTTTGATTTCATTCAAGTTCTTTACAACATATTTCAGCATCAGGTTCATTCGGTATGTATCTTCAACATCTCCATCTTCACAAATTTCCCCCTTTTGGGTATGCTTCTCTATTCAACACCATCTTAACATCTTCTCCATATTAAGTTTTCTCCCCAAGTAGTTCATCACATCTTCTCATCTTCTCTCCTTATTACTTTTGTCCCCCTTTGATGACAATGCCAAAGGTAAATATAAGTTTCAATGTGAAACTTACAAAACTTTTAAATAATTGATAAAAGGGATTCTAAGTTAATTGTTGAGGCTACTAAAATAAATATGAATATTGGGTGGTTGGTGTCAAACATCCTTAATGATGTTTGGCCCCTCCTTTCTTGGCTCAAGGATTTCATTATTCAAACACTTACATAGAAGGGAAATGGTTATTGATTTGTTGGATGGATTGGGTTTCAAGGTTGACAAAGTTAAATGTGGGAGACAAATGACCCCTCTTCTTGCGGATATCCAATCTCTCATTGGGAGAGAATGACCCTTGACCCCTTAACCATGGCAATGTTAGTTATGATTATTGATTGTCATTGGACCCCTTGGGTGGTCATTTATTTGGCAAGGATTATAGATTAATTAAATTTTATTCTTCCTAGACCTAGCTATTATTTTTTGAAAGTATTAAATTATATTATTTTCCTTATTGTGTGTAAAATACAGACATGATTTGGTGTGATGCTGTCAAATATTTTAAATTTGATTTCCTTTATTAGGGTGATAATTATCCTTCCCTCTCTATTAAGCACAATTTCCACAATAACTCTGAAATAAGTTTTTCTAGGGTATTTTTCCTTTCACACGTGACTTTATTCTGGCAAAATGTGGCCCAACTCATTTTCATGCCTTATAATTATTATAGTGGGAAGAATTACTTCCATAACATTTTTACTACTATTTCTATAAGATTATATCATTTTATGAAGCTGAGCAATAGTGTCTCTGGTTGTGAAATTTATAACCATTGGGCAATCTCCCTACTGTCACACTAGATATTTTAGAGAAGTCTAGGTAACCTAGAAATGAGGGTAATATGGTTAGGATTGAGGATAAATCACATAAGGACCCCGGTGCTTGGATGGCTATTAAGGAAGGAGGGCTTCAACTCTTTATGGAGACCATGAAGGGATATGATGAGACATATTCTATGCAACATGTTAACTCTTGAAATAGAGTTTATGCAATCTTTAGAAGAAGATATAGCAAAGCATGAATAAGATATAGAAAAGCATGAATAGAAGTTTAGCCAATCTTTAGTAGAAGATTTTTCAAATCGTGGTAATCTATGTCATAAGTAAATGACAAAATCATTAGAGTTATATATCACTTGTACAAAAAAGAGTAAAAGTGGAAATAAAACTATGCGAGTTTCAAAATATGCAAGGCTAAAATGAGGGAAAGATTGAAGTACATTATTTTCCCAAGGGTGTTCAAGTTGGCTCTATCATACCAGCTATGATGAATAATTGATGAATTTTAGCTAAAGAGCATGGGAAAATGTTACCAATGAAACATCAACCTTTGAGCCTTAGAGAACATGCAATATAACTTCAAAAATTGTATTGCCAATCTTTGTCAGTAGAAATTTCTATAGTAAAAGTTTTCCACGTCTCAAACACTAATCTAAAATTTTATATATATATATATATATATAACCCCAACTTTTAAGAGAAGAAAATAATGTGTGCTAGAAAAGAATAGTAAAAAAAACCTCCAATTTGAGACGTACCTTCCTCTAATCCCCATCCCAAGGATATCCTACTAGAAATCACCATGATTTATTCAAATCAAATATATATTCCCACAAAGTAGGATGTGTGTAACCTTGAAAAGTGTTTTTTTGAAGTAATAGATCCAAAAAAGTTTTGACTACCTACCAACACTGTGTTAGTAACATAATATTGTATTAAATAAAATAGGGTGGTATTATACTTGAACTTGTATAGAAACTTCAACATAACTTACAAATATTTTGCACGATTTTTTAAGTCTTGTTCATTGGCTAGAAAAAGTAGTAATTTTACTTTCAGAGGATTTTCATAGTTAGAAAGCCCTTTAGGGCTGAAACAAATATAACTCTCACTATTTGTATCCCTCTACATGTCATATAATGATAGTCCTTCATCAAAGTTTCCAAGAAGCTAATAAGACCATGCAAAGCTACCTATTGTCCAACAATAATCAATAGTACTTGCTAGATTTGTATTTCTTAAACATTATTGAAAAATGAAACAAGGGAAGGCCAAAAGGGGAGAGAGAAAAAAGTTTTTTAGTAGTGAAAGATATTTAAAAATACATTGACTTTATATAAAAAAAAAAAGCCTTAAAATTACATGTTGTACGTTTCATTCGTGTTCCATAAATGAATTCAAGGACATTTGGTTTTGCTCAAACTAATGAAATGGCTCACTTCTAAAGTTTAGCTTATGTAGCTTATTAGAACCTTATCTATCTCAACCATTGCCCCACAATGATTCTTCATGGGAGAGAACTTCTAAAAAGTTAATTTGCATGAACACTAAAGGCTAGAATCCTATAATTTTGAAAGAAATTCAAATAAAAGTTGATTGACTACAAAAGAAGACTAAAATTTCTACCATATTTTTTGACTCTCACCTAATAGGTTAAGCATAAATTCAAGAGTACTTACTTAGAGGGATCCTTATTTGTTTTGTAAACATGATCTTATTTGATAGTATTATGAGTGTGACAACCATACTTCTAACTCTTTTCTATCTACTTTGATTGAAAGTGATTTAAGACCACATCCATCCAAGGTCAAATGCATTGTGTGCCTACTAAAGTATTTGAGCAATACAAATCCACAAAACTCAAAGAACACCTAGATGTAAGAATCTATCTCAGAGAAGAAAAATAAAAGAAGAGGAAAGAGTTTCTCTCTAAGAATATGCAAATTAGATTGAAGGAATGAGAGATATTTACAAAACATCAATCCTTCTAGAAGGAGATCAAAAAAACTAAAAGGGAAACCCTAAGATGTAAATGACATTTAATAATTACTAATTAATTATTAAATGAAAATGCAAAGTGCATAAAGTGAAATCTTAATAAGGGAGTAAAGGTAATTTAATAAATGAAATGAAATTAATGCTTTGAACTAACACCCCATGTTAAGATGAGCAACAATGCAAAAAGAGCAAGGAAACTACAATGCAATGCTAAAAGAAAACTTGGGTCCCGACAACAAGGCCTGATGAGGTTCCTAATCACAACCAAATCTTTATGAAATAGAGAAATGGGGAAAACTATGTGTGAGAAACCCTACTTCAAAAAGAGATAGCAAGAAAAGAAGGAAGGAAGGACTATCACTGAGACCCCCCAAGGACAACTTCCTTCACCCCAAGCATAGAACAAAAATGACAATGCTACGAGGATGCAAAAGGCTTAGTGAAGATGTCTACAACCTGCTCAACAATAAGAATATGCTCCAAGCTTAGAGAGCTATCCTGAATCAGATGCCTTAAGAAGTGCATGTGAAGCTCAATGTTCCTGGTTCATTGATGCTCAATTGGGTTGTGGGAAATGTGTATAGCACTCTGATTATCACACCAAAAAAAGGTGGGACTATCATGAGGAAATCAAAACTTTGTCATCAATTGTCAAAGCCACAAAACCTCTTGACTAGATAGCATAGTTACCTTGTACTCTACCTCTATAGATGATAATGCATGAGCATGTCGCTTCTTGCAAGACCATGTGATAGGACTAGAACCAAGATAGAAAATAAATCTAGAAGTAGACTTGTGATCATCAATAGCACCAGCCCAATCCAAGTCTATGTAACCAACAATGTGAGGATCCCTTGTTGTGTAGTGAATACCATAACATGTAGTACCTTGAATGTACCGCAAGATACATTTGGAAGCTTGTGAATGACTCTCTTGTGGATCATGGGAGAATCAAGAGACAAGTCCAACTGTAAAGAAAATATCAAGATGTGTGTGTGTGTGTGTTATGTACAACAAACTACCCACAAGTTGTCTGTATAAAGTGGAAACCACTATAGGAGTAGTGCAAGTGGTAAATAAAACAACACCTAACTAAAAAGGTATGGGAGCAGGCTTGTAATCAAGCATGATGAATCTCTGAAGCATATCAAGAGCATAATTTTTTTGGAGTATAGCTATCCCATCTAAAGACTAAGTAACCTACAGGCCCAAAAAATAGTGTAGAAGTCCAAGTTCTATCATCTCAGACTACTCTCTCAAGGCTCGCTAAACACTCTATATCATGAAGGATGAGCTACCTATAATGATGTGGTCATCTACATAAAGCACAAGTATCAATAAGTTAGCCCAATGACATTGAATGTAAACTGTAGGATTGGGATGACATTGAGTGAACTATGAAGCAAGCAAGAAGTAATCCATCTTCTCATACTAGGCCCAAGGGGCTTGTTTGAGACTATCTATAGACCTCTGAATCCTAGATACCAATGAAGATTCCTATACAAAACATAAGGTAGATCCATATAGATCTCCTCATCAAGGTCTCCATGTGAAAAGGCACTCTTCATGTCCATGTGAAAAATTGTCCATCTCTATGAAGCTACAAGAGAGAGTACAAGGAAAATATAATTCATCTAGGAAATAGGAGCAAAGGTCTTGGAGTAATCAACACCCTTGACCTGTAAAAATCCCTTTGCAACAAGACGTGCCTTGTACCTATCAATAGAACCATCTACATCATACTTGGTATAGTACACCCATCGACACCAAACCAACTTTCTTCCTTTTGCAAGAGGTCAAAGATCCCATGTGTGGTTCTTCATCAAAGAATAGTACTCCTCATACATAGCCCTATCTCACTCAAAGTGTCCTATCACTCATGAAAAAACATGGGGATCATATGAAATGGAATGAATCAAGAGTCTAGTACTAGAAGTCTAAGGATGAGTATGACGAGAATTTGTAGGATCACCTGCCATAGGTCCTGTCGCAGCAACATTAGCACAAGCCCACTTAGGTACTCACTAAATAGCTAGTGGAGGTGATGAAGGGGGATCGATATCAAGATCTTCCTTAGAGGATGCATAATCCTATAGAGGAGTAGAGGAAGTACTGGGTAGTGAGGGAGAATTTGGTGATGGAGGCTCCATCTAAGGATAACGCTCATCAAACTGAACATCTCACCAAAACAAGACATCTTTGGAATCAAGATTAAACAACATGTATACCTTCACATCCTCACAGTAGCCAACAAAGATGAGTGGTCAACTCTTCCTCTCCATGTTTTTCCATTGAGCATCTAGAATAAATGCCCAAGCCTCACTACCAAAAATGTGGAAAGTAGAAACATATGGCTTAACATGAGTCCAAGCCTCCTCAGAAGTCAAGTGTTACAATGCCTTGTGAGGCATTTGATTCTGAATATAATTGATAGCCTCAACCCAAAATAAAGAAATCATAGCTCGAGACTATATCATAAAATTGGCCATCTCCCTTAATGTCCCATTCTTTCTCTCTACAACCCCATTCTGTTAAAGGGTATGGGGAACTATAATTTTTTGTCGTAAACTATGCTTAGTGCAAAAATCTCTGAAAGATTAATTCACATATTCCCCCCTATTCTTAGTGCATATACACCTAATAGAAAGACTAGACTGCCTCTCCACAAATTTCTTAAAGATTTGAAATGAATCAAAGACATTAGACTTGTACTTTAAAAAGTACACCCATGTGCGTCTAGAGAGGTCATCTATGAAGGTAAGCACATATCGAGGACCTAAAAAAGATGGAATGAGGAATGAAATAAGATCACTTTGTATCAACTCCAATGGTGCCTTAGCACATGTGGATCTACCTAATAGAAATGGATCTCTATGATGTTTTTTGAGTGCACAACCTTGACAAACATAGTCAGTACAAGAGATCTGAGGTAGCCCAATCACTAGCTCCTATATACTGATATGTTGTAGATATATGTAGTTGACATGACTAAACTGCTCATGCCAAAGCTTGCTCACTATGTCTACATGAATAATAAGAGAAACACCTATAGAATTAGAGCTCTCAAAGGCATCAAACTGATATAAGTGAGACTGAATATCAACACTCCTAGTAGCAACAACCAAGTTAGGATCATGGAGATCTCGAATAACCACATCATGTGGTGAGAACTCAACTATCTTCTAGAGCCAGAATGAAAAATTTGGAAGATAGACAAGAGGTTTATAGAAATGACCTGAACCAAGAGAACATTTTGTAGTAAACCACCCTCTAAAAAGATAGTTTCTCAACTTGCGACTGAAAGTTGTGTAGAGTTACCAACTACAATCTGTATAGTAACACTATGAGCAAGTGAGGTAACCAAATTAGGTGAGTGTTTCATATGGTTGGAAGCACCTGAATCGAGAATCCAAGTAGCTGTAAAAGATAATGCTCATGCAAAAAGATCATGTCCTTTCCCTAAAGTAGAGGTGATGACTTCAGAGAAGTAATATTGTGATGTTGCATGGCCTCCTCTAAAGCCTCAAGATGTTTCGAGCCCCTAAAAATTGGATGTCCTTCCTTCCACAAAAATTGCAAGGATCACCTAAGTACTTCTTAGTTTTGGAGGAAGACTCACCATACTTAGAAGATTTACCCTTTGGAGTGGGTTTTTGAGCATCTAGTTTAGGAGTAGGCTTGGAGGAACTCTCATTGCCTGTTGAATCTGTCTTGGGCTTTAGTTTCTGCTTTAGCTTCCCTATAGATTTCTGAGCAACTTATGCATGTGTAATTGAACCAGTAATAGTATCCAATTGTGTAAGCTTGGACTGCTCTTTAGCCAATTGATCAAAAAAGACCTCAAAAGTGGGCATGGTAAATCTAGGACCCAAGGCATCCATAGTGGAATGGAAGGTAGAAGAGAAAATCTAAAAGTTTCCTTGAATCTTTGATAGAATTAGATCGATGCACTCCTTATTTGGATTCTCATTTTCACATGCTTATAAAAAATTTATTTGTTATTTGAACCTCATTAAAAAGTCCTCAATAAAGGGGAAAGCATTTGGTACAAGATAAGCAAGCTCTGCCAAAATTTGAAGTGCTCTAAACTTGTTGATGGTACGAAACAAGTCGTTGAACTTGTCCCACTATTCTTGAGTAGTGGAATACTCGTCAAGATGAAATTGTAAGTTTTTTGAAACACTCAAAGAAATCATATCCATGGCTTCATCCATCTTATTCCTATGCTTCAAAGTATGAAATTGACTATGAAATACTGGTTGAGTTGTATCTAAGCAAGACCACAAACCCTTTGAATGAAGAAGCCATTACATATGAGATTTCCATGTGTGATAGTTGTGTATGTTTAAAAGTATTAAACAAGAAGAGGTCTTGCTCATTGTTTTAAGAAAGTGTTTTGAATTTTTTGATATACTCATATTGTAACATAAAATAATGAAAAAACACCCTCCACAATGCAAAAAACCAAACCCCAACTTGTAGAAGGAATGCGTATACAAGAATAGAGAAAAAAAAACTTTAGTTGAGTATCAAAAATACCTGGTATAAAATAATTTTTAAATAAAAGAGAATCTGGAAAGTGCTCAAGAAGATCTTTTTGGCACTTCTTTTAGATCGAAAATCAAAGCTATAATGAGCAAGTTATGCCCCCCCAGAAGATAAAAGACATCATCTGACTTCAAGTAAAACAACATGCACTAAATTGGAAAAAAATTCAAAAAATACCCTCATTGTCATCTCCGTCTCTGAATCAACTTTTCGGTGCTTCTTTTGGATTCAAAAAATACCTCTGTATGGTCAAGTTAGAGTAAAAAGACTGCCAGGGCTTTTGTGTCAAACAAAAAAATTACAAACCCTTTTAAAAAATTTAAAAGGGCTAAGGATTTATCCTTCAACCCCCATATGATAACAGGTTGGGTGTATGGAGTAGGGGTGGCCCAGTGGTGACGCACGGGTGGAGCTCTGGTGGCAGTGGCTAGTAGAGGAGAGTGTTGGCAGTGGGCTAACGTCCCTTGTAGGGTTTGCGACATGGCGTAACTGCCTCTTGTGGTTCTATTAGACTATTGGTTGTATCGGGCATTAATAGGTCGATCTTTTGGTGCAACAAAAATCTTTTCCTTTCTAACAATTTGGTATTAGAGCTTGGTCATAGGTTCAAATCCAATAGGCCACGGTGAGTGACACTGGGAGGGGGATTGTTAGTAATGGGCTAACATCCCTTGCGGGGTTTGCGACATGGCTTAACCAACTCCTATGGTTCTATAAGACTATTAGTTGTATCAGGCATTGATAGATTGATCTTTTGGTGCAACAGAAACCTTATCCTTTCTAACAGAGAGGTGGCGACCGGGTGGTGGCAGTCGCCAAAGGGCAATAGTTTGGCTGGCGATTTAAGCACTACAACTGGTTAGTAGTCCGCGACGGTGGCTATTGGAGTTAGTGTAACCGCAGTGGTAAAAGACCACCATTTTTTACTCTCTTTTTTTTATGATTTTGCAAATTTCTCCACCTTAGAGTGTGTGCTAGAGGTCGTAAGACCATGGTATGCAAATTTTTTTTTGCCTCCCTAGTCAATGTTGTCCAAAATCGATAAATTTAATATGAAAATGAGAGATTTGACTCCTTCTGAATCCAACTGTGAGGTCTATTTGGCCTCAAAGAGCTCCAAAAACTAGAGACCCCCATATTTTCACAAAAAAAAACCCAAAAAATCCCCATATATTTTGTCAAACCCTCAGTCTTCTTTTTCTCCAATCAGGCTTAGATACCATGAAGGATTTGAGCAATACAAATCCACAAAACCCAAAGAACACTTGCATGCAAGAACCTGTCATGGAGAAGAAAAAACAAAGAAGAGGCAAGGGTTTTGCTCTAAGAATATGAAAATTATATTATCGAACTAAAAGAAAGAGATATTTACAAAAGATAAATCCTTATAGAAGGAGATCGAAAAACCTAAAAGGGAAACCCTAATATGTAAATGGCAATTAATAATTACTAATTAATTATTAAATGGAAACACAAAGTGCATAATGTGAAATCTTAAGAAGGGAGTAAAGGTAATTTAATAAATTAAATTAAATTAACGCTTTGGTCTAACACCTACAATTTAATATACAATGAATTTTAGTTTATTGCCAAAAATTGAATACACAATCATATCAATAATTGGGTCTGAGCACCTAAATATAACTGATTCAGATGAAGAATATAGACTTTCTATGTAGAAATTTTAATAGATAGCCAATTCAAAAAGCATAATGTGTTTTTTAACATTTGTACAAGTTAATGATCTTTCTCTTTAGATCAAGGCCCAAGAATTGATAACACGTTAGATAAACTTAATGTTGCAAAGTAATGGTCACTACAAGATTTAGGGTAGATATCAAATATACCTATTATTTTTATGGTAATATCAAGTGTATCTTTAACTCCAAGTTAAAAAACACTATTCTTGACAACATGGTTGTGTTTTCTTCACCTAGTACACATTTTATATCAACCTGTGTAATGAAATAACTTGCACAATAGAAGAAATAATATGAAATACTATATAAATACTTAATAATAGCTGAGAGTGATAGGCCACTTTGAGGGGGGGAACTCCAAATATCTCCAATGAGAACACACTTCATAATATGATGATGAAATAAGATTGACAACCTCCTATATATACCTAATTATTCTTAGGTTGAATAGACACAACCCTACATAACACCTATGCTGACGTACCTACCTAAATAATAATATAATAATGATAACATGACTTAATTTAAGATTAAGATAGCCACAAGTTGACTATTCATAACCCTATATACACTAATATTGAGGGTGTAGCATGCTAATCAAGTGTGGATTCTTTTGAATGAACTCTTCATCCTCCCATGTGGCCTCTTCAACTAGCCAATTCTTCCATTAGATGAGATATTGAGTCAAGGTTATGTTCCTCAACTTCTTTGTGCATGTTTGAAGAATGTACTCTGCCTCCAAAATTATTCTTCCTTCTTCATCAAGTTCTAGTAGTACTATTTAAGTAGGAATATTTTTCCCAATTATCTTCTTCAAACAAGAAACATGAAAAACTAGATGTATCTTTGTTGTTGGTGGCAACTCAAGTTTGTAGGCAACACTGCCAATCTTTTTCATAATTTGGTATGGTCCATAATATCTTGGAGACAACTTATTATTATTTTTTTGTTGCTTCATTTAGATTTGTTTATAACGCTACAATCTCAAGAAGACCTAGTCCCTAACTTCAAAATTTCTTTCACTACAATGTTGGTCCACTTGTTGTTTCATTCAATTTTGTGCCATACCTAAATTCTCCTCGAGTCCTTAAAGTACCTGTTGTTGATGAAGCAAGTGGTCCTCTACTTCTTGAACTCTTTGTGACACCCAAAATGATGATATGATGGAAGGAGGATGATATCCATAGAGTGCCAAAAATAGAGACATTTTTTACGAGCTATGAAAAGAATTATTGTACCAACATTCTATAAGAGGTGGCCAATCTACCCATTGAGATTGTTTTTCTAAAGTAAAAAAATGTAGATATCCTTCCAAACATTTATTAACCACCTTAGTTTTCCCATCTAATTGAGGATGGTATGAAGAACTATGAGCCAGTTGAGTACCCAAACATGAAAATGAATCTTTCCAAAAGTGACTAGTAAAGATGGGATCACGATCACCAACAATAACCTTATCTGTACCATGTAGCTTTTGGATATTCTTCAAGAAACATTTTGCCACTATAATTGTTGTAAAAGAATGTGATAATGCAATGAAATGTGCATATTTAGTGAGGCGATAAACTACTACCATGATGACATTATGACCTTTATATTTGGGAAGCCTTATGATGAAGTCCATGGATACCTGTTGCCAACATTGGCTAAGAATAGATAAAGGATGCAAGAGACTTGGTGTCTTAATTGTTTCCCCCTTATTTCTTTGACAAACCAAAAATTTAGCCACAAATTTTTCAACATCACCTTTTAGCCCTTCCCAAAAAATAATTGCTTGACCCGATGATATATCTTCAAAAATCCTAAATGACCACCAAATTGGGGACTCATGTAGTTCTTTGAGAATCTTGTGTTTAAGAGTGGAATTCTTGCAAAGATACAAGTGCTCTTTATACCAAAGAATATCCCCCTTTAAAAAAAAATTATCTGAACTACTAGGCTCACTTTTTATTTGTTGGATGAGATAACTTGTTGCAACATCATTTTGCCACTCTTCTTTGGCTTCTACCACCCAATTTTCTTATAATATTGAAAGGGCACACAATAAGGCTTCATCCTTTCCATCCTTCCTGGAAAGTGCATCAACCACAATATTTTCCTTCCCTTTCTCAAGTATACAATTTCAAAGTCATATCCTAACATCTTAGTGACCCATTTTTATTGCTCTTTTGACGATAGTCATTGTTCCCAAAAATATTTTACGCTATCATGATCTGTCTTAACCTTGAAGTGTCGACCCATTAAATAAGGCCTCCTTTTTTAAGCTACATGAAGAATTGCTAACATTTCCTTCTCATAAATAGGTTTGAGTTGATTTTTACCTTTTAATTGATGACTCTCAAAAGCAATTGGTCAACCTTCTTGCATGAGAACTACTCCTATCGCATTTCCAGAAGCATCACATTCCACAATGAACTCCTTGATGAAGTCTGGAGTGGCAAGCACTGGAGTTGTACACATAGCCTTCTTCAATTGCTCAAATGATACATTAGTAGATTCATTCTAATGAAAAGAATCCTTCTTCAATAGAGTTGTAAGTGGTGTTGCTATATGACCATAATTCTTCACAAATATTCTACAATATCCTATCAATCCCAAGAAACTCCTCAACTTCTTAATAGTTTTTGGAATAGGCCATTCCATCATAGCCTTAATTTTGTTAGGGTCCACCTTTACTCCTTCATGTCCACATCCTTAAGACCGAAAGCACACTTGGATGGCTTAGCATAGAGTTGATGACCTTCAATTAATTGTAATGCTTGATCTACATGCTACAAATGTTCTTCCTAAGTCTTACTATAAATTAATATATCATCAAAAAACACTAACACAAACATTCTCAAGAACTTCTTAAAACTGGAATTCATCAAACTTTGGAATGTAGATGGTGCATTGGTAAGACTGAATGACATCACCAAAAATTCATAATAACCCTCATGAGTCCCAAATATTGTCTTACAAATATCTTCCTCCTTAATCCTAATTTGGTGACAGCCCAATCTAAGATCTAACTTGGTAAAATACATAGATCCATTTAATTCATCTAGAAGATCATCGATGATTGGAATAGGAAACTTATCTTTAATGGTGTACTTATTGAGCACTCTAGAATCTAGACACACGCACCAAGTTTCATCCTTCTTATGCACCAGCACAATAGGTGAGGGGTAAGTACTTTGGCTAGCATGATAATTCCTACCTCTAGCATTTCCTCAACAACTTTTTCTATCTCACTTTTTTGTATGTGTGGGTACCTATAAGGCCTAATGTTTGGTGGTTGGCTCCCTAGAACTAGTTGTATGGCATGGTCATGATCCCTCTTAAGAGGAAGTCCTTTCATATCTCCAAGAATCATTGAGTTAAAATCAATTATTGCTTGTAAATATGGATGAGTAAGAGCATTAGATTGAGCGACTTCTAATGAACACATCTAGGCTACAAATCCATCCACACCTTTCTTAAGAAGCTTTTGCATTTGATGAGAGCTTACATATTTTCATCAAAATAAGGTAAAATCATTTGAATTTCTTCAAAATCACCTAAGTTGGCCTAATTTTAATGCTAAATAATTATAGTCAACCTTGGTTAAATTAGTCAAACTTGGGAAAAATTCCATCACTCAGTGGTCAAAATTGGTCCAAATGCTCTTTAAAATTATCTGAATCAATTACCAATCATCTTGGACCTTATCTAATCTTGATCTGATCAAATCTATCTCATTTTTATATCTCTCCAACATCATTTTAATTTTGATCTTGAGGGGGTAGTAATATCCTATCAAAACTGCAAATTGGTTATGGTTTCATTGCTAGGGGCATCTCAACTTCATTACTTCACATCAAGTTGAGATTTTTCAATTTTTTGCACAAGTGATTTCAAAACTTCACATTAAATTTCTTATGGTAGACGCTCAGTCTAATCAGAAGCATATCCATTCTAATCACACCATATCAGTTTTGATATTGTTCAATCAACCAACTCAGTCCAAATATTTAGTTGCATTGTTTCACACCAACTATGCATTCATGTTCTTCTTTCTGATTCATGATCAATCATGAGTTCAAAATTAGTCTTTCTAATCTTTGTTCGATCAAGTTCAATGTTAGTTATCTTATCAAATTAACTCATTATGCTTTGTTCAATTAGGTTTGAAATTAGATCATCTTATGATAGTTTATCACTTCATATCAACTGTTCAACATCATCCTATTCTTTGACTGAATGTGCTCGCTCGCATAGTGATTCAAAGAGGGAAAAATGTAATCATCCATTTTTGGTCTAGTAAACTATAAGTCCCCTTTTTGAATAATTAATTTAAATAGTAGGCCACTATTATGCATTAAAATAATTTTGTATGATTAATTAATCATTTACCTATTGATAAAAATTATTCAATTGTATATTGTCATTAATGTTACACAAATGTTATACTCTAACCAAGTAGTGCTAGTTGGAACCAAGTTTAGAAGACTCTAGTATCAGCTAACCATAAGTTTAGAAGAAGCAAGTTTAGGATTCTTGTGTAAACTGAGTTAGGTCAATTATCAAAGGAGTTTAGTGTAAACTGAGTCAGGTTGGTTACCAAGGAAATTAGTGGCAACCGAGTGACCCAATTTTAGTTGACCTACAACAGATTAGTTTTATCTATTAGTTTGTTTATGCAAGCTAACTCAATGGATGTTATTTATTTATTTGAAAGGGCATTCAAACCAACTTGACATTGGATTTCATATACATGAAAGGTCGAGATGTGGATTGAAAGATGAGAAAGTGGAGAAAAAGATAAGATGTGAATAAAGAAGCATATCTGATTTAGAGAAGAGTATCCAAGGAGCTACAAGGAATATTTTGATCAAGGAGGATCTAGAGGATAAGCTATAATAGTGACCTAAATATGCAATTTAGTTGCTTCATTAATCAAGTCAATCATTACTACTCTCTAACAATTGTAGTAGTGAAGAAATCTCTTAACTATCATTTTTTAAATCCTCTAACCAAGTGGCATTTCTAGATTGAAGTGTCTTAAGACCTTTAACAAGGTCACTCCTAATAGGGTCTCACCTAACAATGTGTTTTGTAACCTTTAATAGGGTTGGCTCCTAACATAGCTCATTTTAGAAGATTGAAAAGTTGTAACTAGTTGTATTGGTGGTTTTCCCAAATGGGGTTTCCATGTTAAATTTTGGTGTCTCGTGTGTTCATGTTATTTGCTTATTTATTATCTTTTTGTAACTAAGTTACTAAAGGTTAATACACATCATTATCTTAAGATTGCTTTATTAACCGAGTTACAGTGAATATCTAGTTCTAATTGAGTTGTGAGTTAAAAGGAATTTTGTATTAGCATCTAAGGGATTTCAAATTGTTTTAGCAGTATTTGATTCACCCCTCCTCTCTCAATTACTTCTCTTATATTTCCAACAATCGAAAGCATAGATTTTGGTGCTTTCAAAAAAGGTTTCAAGGGCCTAAGCTAAAGATCAAGATGTGTTATAGAAGAGAGATTCCTAGGTTGAACAAAGATAACTTCAAAGCATGGTAGAATCTAATAAAGCTGCATTTGGGAACCATTGGAGATACATGCCTAAAATTCCTGGAGAACCAATATGTGTCACCTCCTGATCCTTTGATTGTGGATTAAATGGTAGATAAAAATAATCACAATACAATGATGATTGGCATTGCTTCTGCTCTCAATTATGTTGAATTTGATGAAGTTAAAGATTGTCCTACTAGTCATGAAATGTGGAACAAGCTGCAAAAGATCTATGGAGGAGATGACAATGTGAGGAGAGCCAAAGAAAAAAGTTTAAGAGGCAAATTTGATCAGATGAAGATGAGAGAAGATGAAAACATTGCAAAATACAGTGAAAGAATCAAAGCAAGTGTGAGTACAATCATAGCTTTAGGAGGAAAAATAGAAGATGAAATAGTAGTCAACAAGGTATTAAGAACTCTTCTTCCTATTTATGCAATTAGAATTTTAGCTATTCAAGAGATGAGATGTGATCTCAAAAGTGATATAAATTTGGATGCACTAGTGGGAAGGTTAATAGCTTTTGAGTTGGATAACTTTGATAACTATCTTCTTGGATCTTGCAACATAGAATCAATATTCAAAGAAAAACTAACCCTTGGTAGAAAGGGAGGAAACGCAAAAGGAAAATAGTCTAACAGTGAAGCATAAGAGGAATTTGATGATGATCTTGAAGCCATTGAAGCCCTACTTGCAAGGAGGTTACCAAAAGGCAAAGGTGCACATAAAGGAAAAATTCTATTGATTTTTTTTCCTGTGAAGAAGTAGGTCACAAAGTTGCAAGGTGTCCAAACAAGGAAAGTAAAGGTGACATAAAATCTAGTAAGTTCAAAGGCAAGAAATATTTCAAAAGCTACAAGGACAAAGGTAATAAATCTTGTTATATTCTAAAGATTTTGACAGTGATGAAGAAGAAGAAATGATATATATTGATATTAAAGATGAATTAGATGATGAGGATAATGAAAAGATAATACTTATTTCTCATGTTAGCATGAATGACACATGAATAATAGATAGTGGATGTTATCATCACATGACTACTGATAAAACTAAGTTTGAAAACTTGGAGCACTATGATACTGGAAGTGTTAAATTTAGAAGAAATGAACCATGTTACGTAAAGGGAGAAGTTTGCTTTGCATTGACTGGTGGAATCAAATGTGATAATTCCTACTGGGTTGAAGGACTAAGATATAATCTTCTAAGTGTGCCACAGTTCGACAAAATTGGATTGAAAGTAGAATTCATGAATGGGAAGGCTGAGATTTTGGATGGTAAAGGAAACCTAGTTGGAACTGGCAATTAGACAAAAGGTAATTTTTTTTTACCTAGGCTTCACTAAAACTACATGTTTTCTAGCTCAAACAAAGGAACTTGAGTCATAAACTATGGGAACCAAGTCTCAAATAGAGGAGACTGAGTTGTAGCCAGTGCAACCCAAGTTGCAACTAATGCAACCTAAGTTAGAAATAGTTCTAATCAAGTCTCGATCAAAGGATGCTAAGTTGGAGTTAGAGGAGATATTGAAGACCTTTGGAATGGAAGATTCCAAACCAGTTGGAACACCTATGTCTAGTGGACATATGCTATCAAAGAATGATGATTCAAAAGAGGTAAATCAGACTACATATAGATCCATGAATGGGATACTTCAATGTGTTATCCATACAAGACCTAATATTGCTTTAGTTGTTGGTACATTTGCAAGATTCTCTACAAATCCCAGAGAAAATCATATGATGGCAATCAAAAGAATTATGAGATGTCTCAAAGGCACTCAAGACTATGGTCTATGGTACAAGAAAGGAGGAAACTTTGAGTTGAAATCCTTTACTGATGTTGATTAGGATGGAAGCATTGATGACAAGAAGAGCACTAGTGGAGGAACATTCTTTCTTGGAAAGAGGTTATTATCTTGGATAAGCAAAAAATAAAATTGCATCTCTCAATCTACAAAAAAAGTAGAATATGTTGCCACAACAGTTAATTACTCCAACACAATGTGGATCAAGCAACTGTTATCAGGAATGAAGGAAGAAATCAAGGATCTAGTGGTTATCTATTGTGATAATGTAAGTGCAATCAATATTTCTAAAAATCTAGTGATGCACACTAAGACGAAACACATTACAATCAAGTATCAATTTATGAGAGAATTCGTTATGGTTAAGGAGGTCAAATTAGAATATGTTAACACAAAGGAGCAGGTTGCTAACATATTTACCAAACCATTACCTAAGGATGCATGTTTGTATCTAAGAGGAAAGCTAGGGGTCATTCCCCTATCTGATGCTCACTAGAGTACTGATTTTTGATGCATCAACCAAACTACCTTGGAGATCTATCAAGTTGAATGCAAAAGAAGTCAAACCTCATTGCATATGAATCAATACACTGGGTACAATGTAAAAATCACTACGTCAAGTCTTTGGCATTTTATGTCAAAGAGGGAGAGAATCATGTCATATATTCATTAAGGCCCCATTTAGTTGCAGGAATTAGGTAGGAATAAGAAAATCTAAATACCTACATTCACCAATTTGACATTTGTTTACAAAATACAAAATTGGACTTAGAATTCACCTATCCTAATTTGACCCCAAATGAGCATAGCGGAATTCCTTAAAAAAGATGGAATAAGAATAGCTTATTCTCATTCTAAATTTTAATAAACTCAATTTGATGTTTTGTCGAGTCTATGACTTTGCCTCTTGATTGTATTTTACCACTCAAATGCATTGTTGGATTGTTTTCTCCTTTTATCATAAGATATAGACTAGTTCAACATGATTTAACATTCACCAACATTTTGAATTCATAAGTATATGAGAACATTCATCAACATTTTGAATCCTTTACTGCTCTACAACCTGCTACAACTCGTTTTGAAAATTTAAATTTGTTCATGGTGAGCCCTAGGCCTCTAGATCCTCTACTCTACCCTAATTTGCAAATGGTGCTAGCGTTGTGCAGGGATTTGGAGGATACGACAGATGGAGGTGGGGCCATGGGTGAGGATGGGAAGACCTTTACTGAAACTATCTTGGGTAATGGAGGACCTGGTGGTTGTCCACTGGAAGGTGGTCAGAAGTTGACAGATGGGACCCTGAGAGGTTGGAAGAATGCACTAGTGGGTTCTATAGTGGCTAATGTTTTAATAGAGGATCCCAAGATTGCTTAAGGCATAGATGGGTCAGTAGTCTCCCTCCCTAATACATTGGTGGAAAACATTACCTCTGGCCTTAAACTTTGTGTTTTGGGTAGATTCGTTGCCTTCAGACCCACAATCTAGATGGTTCATAAGTGGGTGAGTCAAAAATAGAAAATTAAGGCTAGTGTGGGTGTTTCTGCAATGCCAAATGGCCTCTTTTGTTTTAAATTCATGTCAGAGGAGGATATCAACCTCATACTCTCAGGAACTTGGTATTATGGAAAGCATTGTCTAGCCTTAACCAGGTGGCACCCGGGCTTTGATGTTAGTGCAGAGCTAAATAAGCTAGCTCTAGTTTGGGTAAAATTACCAGATGGGGAGAGAAAGTTCAACCCATTGAATATGAGAGTGTAGGCCTATTCTGCTAGAAGTATGGTCAATTTGGACACCTTATAGTTGACTGTAAGGCCTAAGTGCAAAAGGAAGGTTCCTGGAGAATTGTAATAGAGGTCATGGGGGAACCCTCGAAAGCCCCAAGATTGGAAGAGGAGATTGTAGATACACAAAATATGGAGGAGAACCTATGCAGACCACCCCAAGCATAGGACCAAGGGGGCATACTAAACCTAGGGAGGGGGAAGCTTTTGAGGATAAAAAGAAAATGGAGGATTATCCCTTTAGATGAGAATTGGAGGAACTATTGAGTTCACCCTGGGGGAACTTAAGGAAGGAGAAATAATGGAGGAAGGTGAAATAGTGGTTCACCACCCTCTTCCTAGCTCACCTTTAAAATAGGAAGGAGAGGTCCTTCAAGAATTTATGGCTACAGAATGTCCTACCGAGGAGAGGGTATGCACCCCTATAAGGATGATAAATGCCTCTTCAGCGGAGATAGCAGCTAAAGTGATGGCAAGTATTGAAAAGGCTGAAAAGGAACTAACTCCCACTTCACCATAGGAGGGGGATAATAGGGAATGGGAGGTTTAGAAAAGGAAGAGAAGGGGGGGGAAAAACTAGATGTAGGGGCATGTCGACTAACAAGGAAACAAGGACTAAACAAGCAACAAGAGACGTGGCCAGTGGTAAGCAAATTACATTGGAGATTGTAACTAGAGGTAAGAAATGAAATTCCTCTCTTGGAATCTAAGGGGGTTAAATAATCCCCATAAGCAATATGCTCTAAAACAATGTATATTTCAGGAAAAGGTAGATTGTGTGTTAATACAAGAAACTAAGATGTCTAGTGCTAATTTTGATAGAATTTCTAGTCATGTTTGGCCAGGAGCTACTTACATGCATATAGATGTTGATGGAGCCTCAGGGGGAATTTCTACCTTGTGGAACTTGTGCTCTATGATGGGGGTTGAAGTATGGAAGGATAGAAACTTCATAATAATTGAATTCCAAACTAGCATTCAACATTGGGGGCTTATTAATATCTATGCTTCTAATAGTAAGGTAGGAAGAAAGGAAACGTATGACAAGCTGGTAAGGATGCTAGAACCTATGAAAGATAAACAATTAATGTGTATGGGAGATTTTAATATCCCCCTTTATCACTTAGAGAAACTAGGAAGGAACAGGGACTGCCCTAAAAGTTTGCAAGATCTTAATGATTTTATGAGTAGAATGGATTTTATTGATGTAGAATTAAGAGGGAACCCATATATTTGGACCAATAATAGAAAAGGGAGTGATTTTATCCAAGTCAGGTTGGATAGGCTGATGGCTACAGGGAACTAGAATTGATTAGGCAATTTCCTTTTGGAGAACTTTACTAGAACTGCTTCAGATCATGTCCCTTTAATCTTTCTGTGGGAGGATGGTTTAAAAGGTGGACTGAAACCTTTTAGGTATGAAATACTGTATCAATCTCACCTAGAATTCAAAGATAGAATCCAAGAATGGTGGAATATAAGGTTAGATGGCACTGCAATGTATAGACTGACCCAAAAGCTTGATAATATAAGAAGAAACATTAAGGGATGGGCTAAGAGTTCCTTTGATGACTTGTTCAAAATCAAAGGAGAAGTGGAGAAAAAACTTAAAAAGCTCCAAGGGGAGATCGCTGAAGGAAAAAACCTAGAAAGTGCAACCCAGGAAGAAGAGGAATATAGGAAAAAATGGAAGGAAAATATTTTGAGGGAGGAAGTTTTTTGGAAAAAAAGATCAAGGGTCCAATGGTTAACTGAGGGAGACAAAAACACTACTTTTTTCTATAGGTCAGCCTCTAATCATAAAAGAAGAAACACAATCAATAGATTGGAAGGAGGAGGGGGAAGGGTTTATAAGGACCAGGAGGAGATGGAAAGACATGTAGTGGAATATTTTAGCAAGGCTTACATTAAGGATAACAATGTAGGAAATTAGGTTATCAAAAGAAGTTTGATTAATATGATCCCACAAGTGCTGGGTGTTGTGGAAAATAATCACATTTTAGGAAACATCACTGAGGAGGAAGTGAAATGTGTTGTGTTCTCTATGAAAGCTTATAAGGCTCCAGGACTGAACGGTTTCCCTCCAGCTTTTTCCAGCATTTTTGGGAGGTTGTAAAAAGTGAACTGATTTGGGCTACTAGAGACTTCTTTAAAATAGGGAAGATGTTAAAAAGGATAAATAAGACTCTTATTGCTTTAGTCCCTAAAACATAGACACCTATGAACCTTCTAGATTTTAGGTCTATAAGCCTATGCAATACAATGTACAAGATCTTTGCCAAAGTTTTGGTCAACTGGATAAAGCCATTATTGGAAAAAATAATTGGTACTCCATAGAAGGGATTTGTTTCGGGAAGACAAATTCTAAATGCAACGATAACCACCCACAAGATCATACATTCAATGGAAAATAATAAAAGACCTGGAATGGCCTTAAAATTGGATATCTCCAAGGCTTATGATAAGGTGAAGTGGGACTTTCTCTATGATGTGCTTGAAAGAGTGGGGTTTAATGACAAAGTTATAAATCTGCTTAAGATGATGGTAGGCACGATTCAGTATTTTGTTCTTCTAAATGGCTCCCCTTAGTGCAATTTTGGAGCGGAGAAAGGACTAAGACAGGGTAACTCACTATCCCCCTACTTATTTATTATGGTGGCTAAGCTTTTGGGGAGGTCATTCTCTAAAATGGTTAATATTGGATGTGTTAAAGGGACTAAACCTGCTACCACTACTGATATTGAAGTGTTGTAGCAATTTGTAGATGATACATTCCTTTTTGAAGAATCCTCTATTATAAAAGCTGAAGCTTAGAAGACTATTCTTTGTAATTATGAAGAAAATTCAAGCCAGCAAGTTAATTACTACAAAAGTAAGATATATTTCTTTAATACTGATGCCTCTATACAAAGGAAGATAAGTAACATTTTAGGTTGTCAGGCTACTAACCTCCTGAATACTTATCTTGGCCTACCGTTAACCACTAGGGAGGTGACTAATGACTTTTGGAATACTATAGTGGAAAGAATTCAAAAGAAGTTGACAAGATGGAAAGGAAAAATTTTAAGCAATGCTGGTAAATTATAATTGCTCTTGGCATCTCTTCAGGGCATTCCAATTTACTTTCTATTCATTTTTAAAATTAACCAAACTATGGCTGATAGAATTGAGAGAATACAGAGGAATTTTCTCTGGTCAGGAATAGAGGAGAAGAACAAATTGAGCCTGGTAAGTTGCAAAGAGGTTTGTAAACCAAAGGAGAAAGGGGGGTTGGGAGTAAGAAGACTTCATGACCTAAATAAGGCCCTCCTTATGAAGATTGGATGGAGACTAGGAGAGGATATTACTAACTGGGGTAATATTATGAAAGCTAAATAATTGTCAAATTCCCTATTTACTTGGAATCTCTTTAATAATGATCTCTTGGGAGGTTCCAAAATCTGGATGAATATTGTCAAGAGTAAAAGCTTATTGAGGGAAGGGACAAGGTGGATAGTGAGGAATGGACATAGTATCAAATTCGGGGAGGATAATTGGATGGGGAGGAACCACTGGTTTACATCAAATTCAAAAGACTAATGGAGTTACTAAAGGAAGACATGAGAAGGAAAGTGGAGGACTATATCGACCAGGGGAGGAAGTGGAAAAAACTATATAAAGATAATTACTCCCAGGAGGATATGCAACTTCTTAAGGAGTTGGAAGAGTTGTTAGGAGCACAAAGACCCCCAATTCTAATTTAGGAGGATACTAGGGTTTGGGACTTAACTTCTAGTGGCAAATTTTCAATCAAATCAGCTTATAAACACCTCTTTAGTAAGGACCTCTGCCCCCCATTATGGAGTAAAATTTGGATTAGTAATCTACTCCCTTAATTTAATTTTTTTCTGGTGGACTATTCAACATGGTAAAATTTTAACTTTAGACAATCTAAAAAGAAGGGTTTTTTTTAATCATAAACTGATGTTATCTCTGCAAAGAAAAGGAGGAGATTATCTCTCACCTATTCCTTGAATGCCATTACACCTTAAAGATTTGGACTATGATGTGGGAGAAATTTGGTCTGAATTAGGTTCTAAAGGACAACTTATGTTGCCAATAGTGGCATGTTGTGATGGTTAAGCTGTTGTGTTGTTATTCTTGCCATCAAGGTTCAAATCTCATGGGGATGAGGTCCCTCGTTTGTGGCCTCACTAGTTCATAGCTCCAGGTCAAAGCGTTTACCCCTTGAAAAAAAGAAGAAGGAAAACTTATGTCAATTTGTGGAGAACTGGAGTTGTCCCTTCTATCACCCAAAATTGGTTTTTCTATGGAGAATTGTTCCACCATATATTTGTTGGCATATATGGAAAGAAAGAAACAATTGAATATTTCGGGAGGAGGAAAAACCTATGGAGGTGGTTATGGGAATCATGGAGAAATTACTGAAGGAAAATATAAGGGTTGCTAAATGTAAGAACCAAAGGAAGAACCAGGTAGGCAAGAAGGTCAAATTGCTGAAAATGGGGTATTCAAGAGGATTTTTATCTTTTTGACAACTCAAAAGTGTTAAAGAGACAACAAACGAGATGAAAACCACCAACCCTAACATAATTTAAGCTAAACTTCGATGGAGCCGCTAAAGGAGGTTTATCAGGGGCGGGTGGAGTGCTGAGAAATGAGAATGGTGATGCCTCATAGTCTACTCTAGGAAGGTAGCGAGCAAAAGTAATAATTTGGCTGAAGCAATGGCTCTATTTTAGGGTCTTTAGTTGATTAGTGAAATGCAAGTTAAGGAAATAACCATAGAAGGGGATTCCAAATTGATTATTGATATGGTAAAAGGAGTTTCCCAACTAGTATGGAATATTTAGACTATCATCATAGAAATTAGGCACATTTTAGATGGCATGGAGAATGTCCACCTGCAACACATCTATAGAGAAGGAAATAAGGTGGTCAATGTTGCGGCTACCGTGGGATTTGAACTAACGATAGTCATGTGTTGGAGGAACATGGAAAATCTAAACAAGGATATTAAGTCCTTGATATGCAAGGAAAGAGGGGGGAGTATTAACTAATAATGGCAACAAAAATAAAGTTCAAGACCAAATTTGGCAATTTCTTCCTGAGAAAGTCAAAATTCACTAAATTTAATAAAAGTTTTAGGGAAATGAGGAGAAGATGCAGCCGTACTAATGGGATAATGAATGAATGCAAATTAAGGAGAGTGTCTTTTCACCATTATGGTAACATAATGCAGAATTTAAATTACTTCCCTTTTGAAAGTATGAATAATATCATTATTCAAACTATCAGAGATTTTAGGGATGTAAAAATTATGATGTTAAACATGCACGAATCCCATAATGAATTTGTATGAGATTTTGAAGTGTCTCAAAAATGAGCTTGTAAAATCATTTCGCTCATCATAGAGAAGCTTAGGGACAATATTATTCACAGTGATGTTGAAGATAAGGAGGTTCAAATGTGCATCAGTGAGGTGAGGGAATTGGAAGAAGGCAGGTAAGAAATGGCTGGAGATTTAAATAGACTAGAGCCCACAAAAATGGATAATTTCAAGGACAGGATGGCTACCTAGTTCCTGTTAAAGGAAGGGGGGTTTCTACCTTACATGTAGGCGATGGTGGGGTATGATGAGAATTATGCTCTCTAGTTCGTTAATAGATGGAATGATCACAAGGTAACCATAAATGGCATCACATTTCAAGTTTATGAGTAAGTAATTGCAATGGCCACTGGGCTGTTCGTGAGGGGGAAAAAATGGAGGAAGATCATGAAAATAGCTGATGAGGCTAGTATGAGTAGTTTTTTTGCTGATGATGAAGAACCAATGCGCTACAAAGGAGGATTCAAGAGGGATAAGCTGCCAGCCCCGTGGGACGACATTTGCTTGGTACTCATGAAATCCCTTATGCTAGAGGACAGGTTCAAAGTTTACTACTACTACCACTTTCCCCTCTTGAATCATTTTAGAAATAGGGATTTTATTTCTATCCCATTTTTTTTGTTACATTCTCTGGGGGATATGGTTAGTGATGTTAGGGAGAAAAGGAACAAGGGGCATAATTTCACCATTATTCACCAAGGCCTAATCTTTCGCTTGTACCAATTCCATCTTTTCCTTTGCCCCCTAGGGTGGTGGTGGTCAACAACTAGTGCCATAGTCAGAATTCCCCACTGAGTACCAACACTGGTACCATAATTCATACCCCGCGACCTTCCCCTAGATGTGAAAATAAGAAAAAGAATAAACCTGAAGTGGTTTTTGAACAAAAGGGTAGTAAAAAGATTAAAGTTGAAAAATTGGTGGAGGTGGAAGAGAAGGACTCAGAGGAGGAGGGAGGTGGAAAGGGTAGGAGGAGATCAGGAAGACTCACCCAATCCTAGGCAAGGTATAAGCAAAATTCTAATAGATGTAGGGTTGAAGAGGTGGAGAAGGGGAGCATTGAGAATAATGTCAGGGAGAGGGAGGAGGAGAATAACTCTGACTCCAAGAGAGGAAAAGGAAAAGAGGAGATAGAAAAGAGTGAGAATTCTGTTAATAATGCCCAAATGTCTGCTAGAAATACTCAGGTGTCTGCTGGAAATGCCATCACTATGGAGACTACCCATGTTTTAGCCAGCTTTACCCTACAACCCATTACTTTCTGTGAAGACAATAGAAAAGTGGATACCTTCCCCATTACCATTTCCTCCCTGGTCAAGAAAAAATCCAAGGTTTTTATTAACCCGAAGGTTTTTTAGGATGATAACCAGATGACAAAAGCTAAAGAGGAAGTTAAAAAGGCAGAAACTAAAAATAGGGAAAAGGTCGAGGAGCAAAAGGAGGTGATTGCCCAACTAGATCAAAGGGTTAAAATTTTAGAGGAATGGAACTATACCTTCTCTAAATTTTCTCTAAAGGTCACTCATGCTGCTGTGACCAACCTCCAACTGTTGGCATAGGAGAAAGAAGAAATAGGGATGACCATGGAGGATCACAAGCTCCTCTATAAGCTTCTTGCTGATGATTGGACTCGGGTTCTACTGGCAGGGAAGGGAAAGGAAAAAATTGAGAAATAAGTTAGTAATTTTAAGGGATTATTGGATCCTAGTTACTTTATGTTATCTTGTTGTTACTTGGTTTGCTGGTATCTAGTTGTTACTCAAACTTGGGTTGGCCTGTTGTGCCAACAATTTTATATTATGAACTATAGTAGTATGGTTAACATTATAGACTTCTACTATAGATTAGATGGTTCTATTCATAATAGTATGCTGGTTAGTAGTTAGGAAAGAAATATAGTGGTTTAGTGCTTCTTAATTTGTTTTTGCTTCAGTAGTGTTTTCTGTTGGTTTTTGTTGGTGATGTGTTGGTTACTAGCTTTTTGGTTGTAAGGGCTGACCTCGTTGTTTTTGGTCGCTTTTTATTTCAAAAACATTAAATTTAACATTTAAAATGTTTTTTTTTAAACGACAAAAAAGACAAATATCAAATTTGTTATCTTTTCTAAACTTTCATAAAATTATCTTTACAAATAAACCTTGTGTTTAGTCTTATAATTAAAACTATGTTGAAAGATCATTTAAATATCATATTAATGATATTGACTTATTTATATTTTTAATTTTCTTTAATATATTTAAAAATAAAATGATTTTAGTTTTGATCTTATAATCATTAAAATAATTTGATTTAATTTAGAATTTAATTTAGAATATACAATATAATATGTCCTTTGAATTTTGATGAATTTCAAAGGTTGTGCATATCTTTCACTTATAAAGTCAGTTTAAAAAAAAGTCTAATTAAAATAATTTGGATTTTAAAAAATTAATAAAAAAGCCAGTTTTTATAAATAAAAAATCTCGTTTATTTAAAATATTACCAAACTAAAAAAATAGTTTAATTATTAAAATTTTAAATCAAAACTAATTCCAATTCATGTTTCAATTGTTGTAACAAAACATAGAATATGCATGTTTTGACTCCTCTTCTAGGTCAACCAAACAAGTCCAAATGATATTCCATAACTTATTTTAAGAATGCACAAATACTAGAAGAGAGCTTATTCCAACATAGATGAATGCCACATTCGACAATTCTTGTAGCCAAATAGACCCTACGGGAGATATTGATGTAATCAGATAAGAATCAAAGGAAGTAATCTGCAAGAGGGAGAACTTGATTTGATGGAGTTTGAAGATAAGTTGGCAGAGGGAGAATCTCAAAGGGAGTTCTCATGGATGGATAGAAAATTAGAATCAAACTAAGGATATTATAATATCTTATAAATAATTTTGATTGCTCTAAGTGCTCTTTGCTTAATGACATGTTGTGTTGCCATCAATGCCAAAAAGGGAGATTGTTGATAACAATTATTCAATTGTATATTGTCATTGATGTTACACAAATGTTATACTCTAATTGAGAAATACCAGTTGGAACCAAGTTCAAAAGACTCTAGTATCAACCGAGCATAAGTTCAAAAGATGCAAGTTTAGGATTCTTGTGTAAACTGCGTCAAGTTGGTTACCAAAGGAGTTTAGTGTAAACCAAGTCAGGTTGGTTACCAAGTAACTCCATGGTAACCAAGTGACCCAATTTTAGCCAACCTGCGGTAGATTAGTTTTATCTATTGCTTGGTTTATGCAAGCCAACTCAGTGGATTTTTTATTTTATTTGAAAGGGTATTCAAACTAACTTGGCATTGGATTTCGTATATATGAAAGGTCAAGACGTGGGTTGAAAGATGAGAAAGTGGAGAAGAAGATAAGATGCGAATAAAGAAGGATATCTGATTTAGAGCAGAGTATCTAAGTAGTTGCAAAGAATATTTTGATTAAGGAAGATCTAGAGGATAAACTAGAATAGTGATTTGAATTTGCAATTCAATTGTTTCATTAATCAAGTCAATCATTGTTACTCTAGAAACAATTGTAGCAGTGAAGAAATCTCTTAACAGAGTTGACTTAATAGTCATTTTGTAAATCCTCTAACCAGGTGGCATTTCTAGATTGAAGCATCTTAAGACCTCTAACAAGGCCACTCTTAATAGGGTGATTTAAATCCTTTAATAGGGTCACACCTAACAATGTGTTTTGTAACCTTTAATAGGATTGGCTCCTAATAGGGCTCACTTCAGAAGAGTGAAAAGTTGTAACTAGTTGCATTGGTGGTTTTCCCAAATTGGCTTTCCATGTTAAATCTTGGTGTCTCATGTGTTCATTTTATTTGCTCATTGCTCTATCTTTTTGCAACTAAGTTACTAAAGATTAATAAACGTCATTATCTTAAGATTTCTTTGTTAAACAAGTTATAGTGAATATCTGATGCAGAGGTAAAACACAATGGAAGCAAACACAATAGTAATAGGAACCAACACCAACAAGAGATAGATTATAAAATTCTTCTATTTAATTTATCAAATGAACAGTACATACATTAGCTCTTCTTGCAGATTTCTTCTCTTCATAACTTTGTATCGAGAAACTGTTGCTCTCAAGCTTGACCTAAACCTAAACCTAAAACTCTATTTATACTTGCTAAGATAATCTACAAAACCTTCTAGATTATTACAAAATAGGAAAAACAACTTATAGAAAATTCTAGATCAGTATAGAATGGGGAAGAATGACCCCACAATGATCTGTACAAATGCCAAGAAAATTATCTTATCCTAATGACGGAATCAAGATAAATTTCTCAATTCGGCTTGTGCATAAAACTTGACCTAAATACATAAAACTTGACCTAAATACTTTATATAAAACTTTGACCTAAATACTTTATGTAGGTGCTCCTGCACCATACTCCCCAGGAAATTTTATCTCAAGCCCACTTGAGATGAGCTCTTGTAGAGTGGTACCTTGCTTCTTGATATCTTGTTCAGTCATCCACACAACATCTACATCCAAATAACCTTTGATTTTTACCAAATACTGATTGGACTCCTTTCCTTTTCACTGCTTAATGACTTTGGTGTCAAGTATCCTGTCTAGTTGTGGTGTCTGCTTAAATGGTAGACGTTGAATGTCTTCTGTATTAGCAATTCGTCCTGTATCAATTTCTTCAATGGGTGCTTTGAATGGTGTGAGGTCTACTATGTTGAAGATGTGAGAAATGCCAATCTCAGGTGGCAATTGAATCTCATAAGCATTTGGTCCAAACTTCTTTAATATTTGACAAGGACCTAGTTTTCTCAACATAAGTTTGGTAGATTTACCTTTTGGTAGCCTCTCCTTCTTGAGATTTTCCCATACTAAATCTCCCACTTCAAATTATAAATGTCTCTGTTTCTGATCTGCATGCTTCTTATACTTGTTAGAGGTTTTTTGGAGTTGTGCTTTCACTTCATCATAGATTTATTTTATAGCAATAGCAAATTCTTCTCCTTGGGCACTAACTTGTTGCTGTGAAATCATGTTTCTTAACATACACTACTTGAAATGGTGACTTTCCTGTACTTCTATTGATGGAGTCATTATATGCAAATTCAACTTGGGGTAGGATTACATCCCATTTTGTTGCATGTTGTCTTGTGAGTGTTCTTAACAAATTGCCCAATGTTCTATTAACTACCTCTGTTTGGCCATCAGTTTGAGGGTGGTAGGCTAATGAAAATGATAAATTGGTTCCAAGTTTCCTCCATAAAGTTCTCCAAAAGTGTCCTACGAACTTCACATCCTTGTTTGAAACTATATTGAGGGGTAGCCCATGAATCCTTATGACTTCCTTGAAAAAGAGAGTTGCTACATGAGAAGCATCATTGGTTGACTTATAGGGTAAGAAGTAAGCCATTTTACTGAACCTATCTACTACAACAAATACATTATCATACCCCTTTTGTGTCCTTGGTAGCCCCATTACAAAATCCATCGTTATGTTTTCCCAAGGTCTAGATGGTATTGGCAAAGGTTGATAAAGCCTAGCATTTGTAGTCCTTCCTTTGGCCCTTTGACAAATCATACATGTTGCCACAAAGTTTCTCACATCAGTCTGTAGTTTAGGCCAATAGTAGTACCTTCTAACTAATTCTAAGGTTTTATCCAAACCAAAATGTCCACCCATTATTCCACTGTGTTTCTCTTTGATAATGTTTGTCCTCATAGAGCACCTGGGTACACATAGTTGTCCTCCTTTGAAAAGAAGTTTGTCTTGTATCAAGAAATCAGGAAAATCAGCATGGTATCTCTCACCAAACTCCATACATACCTTGTAGATGTCACCAAAATCTGGATCTGCTACATACATGTCCTTGAGTGCTTCAATTCCCACACTTTCTAGCTGTATCTAGGAGACAGTCAGATTCCTTCTACTAAGAGCATCAACAACCTTATTTGATATGCCCTTCTTATGCTTGATGGTGAAGGTATAGGCCTGTAAATACTCCATTCATTTCATGTGCCTATGACTTAATTTGTCCTGGCTATTTAGAAAACTAAGTGCTTGGTTATTGGTATACACAAAAAACTCCTTTGGCAATAAGTAATGTCTCCACCTTTTGAGAGCTTGAACCAATGCATACATTTCTAAGTCATATGAAGAGTATTTCTGCTTGGCTTCATTGAGTTTTTCACTTGAGAAAGCTACTGGTTTTCCTTCTTGACTAAGAACTGCCCCTATAGCAACCTTGCTAGCATCCCATTCTACTTGGAAAACTTTGTTAAAATCAGGTAAAGAAAGAATTAGCTGCGCACTAACCTTTTTCTTAAGCAACTCAAAAGCTTCATTTACTAATCGACCCCATGCAAACTTACACTTCCTTCTTCCTTTAATAGTTTCTAACATAGGAGCACATCTATGACTGAAATTTCTTATGAATTTCCTATAAAATGTAGCAAGACCATGAAAACTTCTAACACCTCCAACTGTTTTGGGGGTGGCTAGGATAGTATAGCACTTACCTTTTCTTTATCCATATTCAAGCAACCTTGGGAGATCACAAAACCTATATATGTCAGCTCCTCTTGCATAAACAAACATTTTTCCAAATTTATTACCAATTTCTCCTCATGAAGTCTTCTCAAAACCATGTCAATGTGCTCTAGGTGTTCTTCTTTTGTCTTGCTGAAAATTAATATGTCATCTAAATATACTATGACAAACTTTCCATTGAAGTCCTTGAGTATTTCATTCATAAGTCTCATAAAGGTACTAGGAGCATTAGAGAGTCCAAATGGCATTACCTTTCATTCATATAATCCATCATTGGTTTTGAATGTTGTCTTCCACTCATCTCCAGCTCTTATCCTTATTTGATGGTACCCACTTTTTAAGTCAATCTTGGAGAAATACTTTGCACCTCCCAAATAATCAAGCAAATCTTCAATTCTTGGCATTGGAAACCTATATCTGATTGTAATCTTATTAATGGCTCTAGAATCAATGCATAACCTCCAGGTTCCTTCCTTCTTGGGTGCCAAAACAATAGGTACAACACATGGGCTTAAGCTTTTCGTAATCAAGCCAAAATCGAGTAACTCCTTTACTTGTCTGGCAATCTCTTCATTTTGCTGTGGTGTCATCTTGTATGCAGCCTTATTGGGTAAAGTAGCTCCAGGAATGAAATCAATACAATGACTAATCTCTCATATAGGTGGTAAATATTTTGGCATACCTTTTGAAATCAAACCTTCATATTTATCCAAAAGTTCTTTCACTTCATTAGGAATTGCCTTCTTTGTTTCAACCTCCTTTCTGTATTTTCCAATGAGTTCTTGTGGTTGTGGGTTAGGCATCAAAAGAAAACAAGGCTTAGGTTCATCCTTCATGTCTCATAAGAATTCCTTTTTATTAACCATCATAATTTCGGCTTCCATCTCCTTATTTTCTTCCACTTCCTCCTGATCAGCAAATGGAATCAATCTAATCACCTTTCCATCCTTCTTGATGGTGTATATATTGAGTTTTCCATCATGTTGTGCCTGTAAATCATATTGCTAGGGCCTACCAAATAATAGGTGGCATGCATCCATATCAACTATATCACACAAAATTTTGTCCTTATACTTTCCAATCTAAAAATCAACCCATGCTTGCTCATTTATGAGAGTTTGTTGACCCTTCGTTAGCCATGAAACCTTATAAGAAAAAGGATGAGGTATTCTCCTAAGTTTTAACTTCTCAACCATCTCAAGAGAAACTAAATTCTCAGTAGATCCTGAATCAATAATGACTTTACATACCTTACCTCCAGATTTGCAAGCAGTCCTAAAGATAGTTTTCCTTTGTGGTGGTTCCATGGTAGTGTATATGAGCAATGTTAGTATGCTAATAGAAACCAAATTTAAATAAAGATTCTACAAACTAAACAAAATTCATAAACTTCAAGATAGACTAAGATGAGCTCTCAATTGAGAATATGAGCCATTAATGGGCTCTCTCAATGAGAAGCTCTCTTGTTGAGTAGCTTTGTCTAAATAGATAGGATGTATGCTCAAGCTTATGCTTCAAAAATGGCTTCAAATGGAGTTGGAATTTGGGTGTGAGTGTATGGTTTTGATGTAAAATGGCTTCTTAAAATGGCATTATGACTTTACTTCATGGATTGTGTTGTTTTGCAAAGGGGGAGGATCCAATTTATAAGCAAGAGGCTTGAGGGATTGAGGGTTAAGATGCAAGGATGGGAAAAAGCTCATGGAGGGCTCATATTGCATGAGAGGAGAGCACATGGATTGTGCTTCCTTACAGCCAATCAAGGAGTGACACATGTCACAGGGTGAGAGGATGGAGGAAAGGGGAAGGATGAGTCAACAAAGGAGGCTCAAGGGATAAAATCTTCATAAAGACCCTCATAATGGCTTGTAAGAGCAATAAAAGGGCTTGGAAGAGTCATTTATGGCCTAGTGGGCTTCATAAAGTTTTATGGTTGAGACATTTTGAAGGAGATGAGAGGAATTTCAACTTGGGCTTGATTAGGAAGGTTTTAAGTTTGCTTAGGCTTGTGCAAATGATTAGAGGATGGATTAGGATGGTTTAGGATTAGCTTAGGGATAGGCAAGTGGATGGCATTTAATGAGGGTGGGTGAAGGAGGAGATATTTGTTAACTTTGGCTTGGGTTAGTAAGTCTTAACCCATGTTTAGAGAATGTGACAAGGTTAGGAGGAGATTAGGATTAGGTTTAAAGATATTTTCTAGAAGAGTCTAGACTTTGGATGAGGATAAAGACTTTCTAGAATAGTCTAGATCTTCCTAGGATGAGGATGAAGACTTTCTAGAAGAGTCTAGAACTTCTTAGGATGAGGATAAATTAGATTTTTAGGAAATAAATGAAGTTTTATTTATTTCAAGGTTTGGGTTGAGGAGATATTTATTAAAACTTTTTTAATAAAGATGAGGATTAATTTTTAATCTTAATTAAATATTTTGAGTTGGGATTAGGGGTAGGAAATGATGGGATTAGCCTTTAATCAAAATTAAAGAAAGATTAGAAGATTTTGGAAGAGGTTAGTGGTCTTAAGGAAATTGGCCAAGTTTTGGGCAAAAAATAAATTTTTTATTTATTTTGGGTTTTTTGGTCAATTTATTAATTAAATAATTAATAAATAAGGAAATAATGTTTAAATAAGATTTAAACATTTTTGGGAGGGATTCCTTAATTAAATATTTTAAATTAAGATAAAGGGATTTAATGGCATAAAAATAAATAAATTAATTAAATAATTAATTAATTAATAAATGGTGATGTCATCAGGAATTTTTCAGAAAATAAAAATACTTTATTTTCTAAAGGTTTTTAGGTGTCTACAGGTAGTAGGCACTTTCAAAAGTGTTATTGTCATCATTAAACTTTCTCCTCTTTCAGGTACACTATCTGAGTTAGCCATCTCCTTCTCTTGGTAGTCATCATCTTGTACCAAATGTGTTCTTCTTTCACCTTGTGAACTTGAACTTGCTCTATTTGGACACCTAGATGCATAATGTCCCTCCTTATTACAATTGAAACAAACAATTGAACTTGCCCTTCTACCACCAAATCCACCTCTTGAATTTCCTCTTCTACCTCTGAAGTTACCTCTGAAATTTCCTTCACTTTGACTGGTTTCTTGCTTTATCTCCTTATGATCTTCATGGTTTTGTCCTCTTCCTTGAAAATTTCCTCTTCCCCTTTGACTTCTTCCTCTTCCTCTGTTATTTTGTTCTTGCATTCTTTTCAATTTGGCTTCCATCTTCAATGCTAGTTGATAACATTTATGTACTGTATCTGGACATAATAAATTAAGTTCTTGAATGTTCAACCTCAATCCATTGAGATATCTAGCAAGTTTTATACTTTCACATTCACTCTACTTTGACCTTAGGCTTAATTTTTGAAATTCTTCAGTATAGGCAGTGACATCTAGCTCCTTTTGTCTTAAACTTTGTCTCCTTCGATGAAGTTGGATTTCATAATCCTCAAGTAAGTATGTTTCTCTAACCTTGGCACACATCCTTTCCCATGAAGTTATCATGTTCTTACCTTCTTTGACCCTTTCTCCTTGAATGAAATTCCACCAAGTGAGGGTTGGTCCCTTCAACTTTGACTTGGCAATTTTTACCTTATCCTTCTCTGCTATATTTTCACATTCAAAATGGTTGTTCAAGGCTTCTATCCAATCCACAACAACATCAACATCCATCTTTCCTAAGAAGATGGGTAGGTCACCTTTGGCATCCTTCTTACCAATTCTCTCAAGGGCTTCTATAAAGTATCTCTGGTCTGTAGCTAAGTTAACCACCTCTTGCTCTGGGGTATCCTCTTCTTCCCCTTCTTCCTCTTGCTCTGAGGAAACCTTTGCTTTATTTTCCATTCGGCCCTTCATCTTCTCAAATTAATCTAATAACCACTTATTGATTTTCTCTTGTTCTTGCATCTTCTTTGCCAGTTCAGCATTGGTGACCATGTTTGATGTTTCAGTTTTTGACTCCGATCCAGACATAAAATCTAATTGCCTCAAGAGCTTTCCCCAAGGTCTGATACCAAAAATGATGTAGAGGTAAAACACAACGGAAGCAAACACAATAGCAATAGGAACTAGCACCAGCAAGAGATAGATTATAAAATTCTTCTATTTAATTTATCAAATGAACAGTACATACATTAGCTCTTCTTACAGATTTCTTCTCTTCGCAACTTTGTATCCAGAAACTTTTACTCTCAAGCTTGACCTAAACCTAAACCTAAAACTCTATTTATACTTGCTAAGATAATCTATGAAACCTTCTAGATTATTACAACATAGGAAAACCAACTTATAGAAAATTCTAGATCAGTATAGAATGGGGAAGAATGACACCACAATGATCTGTACAAATCCCAAGAAAATTATCTTCTCCTAATGACGAAATCAAGATAAATTTCTCAAGTTGGCTCGTGCATACAACTTGACCTAAATACATAAAACTTGACCTAAATACTTTATATAAAACTTTGACCTAAATACTTTATGTGGGTGCTCCTGCACCAATATCTAGTTCTAACCAAGCTGTGAGTTAAAAGGAAGTTTATATTGGCATCTAAGGGATTTGGAATTATTTTAGTGGTAACTGATTCACCCCTCCCCTCTCAGTTACTCCTCTTGTATTTCCAACATAATCATCACATAATCATTTATTTGATTATATCCTAAAGTTTGTCTGCTTTATCGTAAGTTTAATTGACTAAAAGAACCTGTCTCCTTTTAATTGAATAGAAAAATACCTCTTTATCCTTTCTAAAATAAAAATAAAAATAATCCCACCCACTTGAGTGTGATTTCCAAGGAGATGGAATCTTTGATGTTTGCAAAAGGTTTATGCCCCTTTATCCCAAGCACTCATTGTTTTGTCTCTTTATCTTAGCCTTTGCTTTTGCCTCTTAAGATACGAGCACATGGATCAACCAAGAATCAATCTCCACAATTTCTCATTCTTTTGCCTATTAATCTTGATTGTCCATTCATTTCTAAATTTCTTTAAAAGGAGGCTCTCTCCACATTCTTGCATATAGATCTTAGATGCTTGTGGCAATGTTATGTTATTATTTTGTCATTTTAATTCTTCAGCTCTTGCATGATCCTTTATCTTAGTTTATCATTTCCTTTCCTACATCTAGCATAGTAAATTTAGCTTAATTAACATGAAAGAATAATCGTTCATCTATGTTAGCTTAGATTTCACTTTCATTCTTGCATTTCATTTAGCTTACTTTTCTTATCATGCATGCATTCATGGAGTTCACTAGATTTTTGCAAACACATTACATGTAATCTTCTTGAATCTTCCATTTCATAGTGCACCTTTAGGGGTCTTGCTTGCTCCATTTGAGAGCCATTTTATCACATTGTTGGATTCTTGCACACTATGACTATGGAGCTATAATATGCCTTCCAAGACTTCAAATTTATTGAATATCTTGGATATTAGGCTTTATAGAAACTTTGCATACACATAATCTTTTTCCCCAATTATGCCTTCTTCTTGATTGACCTATGCATATTTTCCCTAGATATGTTTCACTTTTTAGGTTTCCTGCCATGAATTTAGCTACGGGAAAAATCAAAACAAACTAGTAATTTTCATACATTTTTAAATTTATTTGCAAAATATGACCCATGGATTCTACTCGTCAAATATCTCTTTTAGACTATTTTAAAACTCAAAACCTCTAAAACACATATACATATTTAATAACTATGAACTTTGCATTTGAAAATCACAAAATACCCAAAATATAAACCAAAAAATACTTTATATAGACTTCAAAATGAATTTATTGATTTAGTTTGCAAGCACTAAGTGAGAGACAAAACAAAGTCTATTATAGGAGGCCATACTTGGTTTTGAGGTATGTCAAATGGTTTTATTTATTTCATTGCTAGGTTTAATTGTCATATAATTGAGTTTGTAGCATGTTGGTTTATTTCTTGGTTGTTAGACTAGTCTACTAGCTATATTTGATTGTTTTCTAGTAGTTATATTTTTTTTTGTGTTGTGCTGGACCAGACTAAATGATATAGACTTTACGATATATATTATTCTCATACGATGTAATCACACCATGAGAAAGGAGGTGAGTGAACCAACAAGAAGCAAAATAATGACTTAAGATATGATAGGTGGCTTTGTTTGAATTTTTGGTTTGTTTATCTATGGCTTGGCTTCCATTAAGCTATGCATTATTAAATATGATTTAAACAAAAAACTGCAATAAGAACAAACTAATTTTGTCACAACATAAACATATCTGTGACAACCAATACCATTAAACACCCATGCCAATAATCTATGCCACAAATATTTAGCAAATAAAAAAGGCCAAAAAAACCTTTGATTGTGTTTAGGCCCATTATTTTTCCATCACTTCGCCTTGCCTCTTCCTAGGTTGTTTGTTTGCCCCATGTCAAGTATTTTGTCAGACGAAAATGCCAATTGTAAAAACTTAAACAAATTCTATTAACTGTTTTGACTCCAACATATGTGAAGCCCTTCTTTTTCTCCCCATTTTGTGTATTATTCATACCATATCAAAATTATACCATTTGACTATTTGAATCCTATATATGCAATGTAGAGAAAACTGGAACATATAAATACTTTTCATAGATTTGAAAAAGTAATTTTTTACAAAATACAAACAAGCAGTGCTACTAAACAAATTTGTAAATCAAAGCTTATAATAACCAAATATTGTCAAAGGAACATACTAATTATGCAATGAATAAATTAATGCACAACCCTTTTAATGCATTATGATTATAGTATACAATCAACCCATTTTTTCCTCCCATTTCTGCACACTATCTAGACTATATAAAAGCTATAGCAACTGACCATTTCAATTGTAATGGACACCCAGGAATGCCCAAAAGCTGAACCAAGGCTGAAATTATATTAATGCTGCGAATGTTGCAATCAATTACAAAGAGATGTATTCCAAAGGCCAAACCCTAAGGGAATGACATCTAGAATGTTACAATAGAGAATGAACGTCCTCTATTGCCAAAAAAAGGAGTGTGATTCACACATCCAAGCTCTTATCAAATGCAAGTCATAATCATCCGATACAATAATCCGATGCTTAGCAATGAGACTTTCAACCCTATTTATCCTTTTCTTCATCCTTCTGGAAGGAACTAAAACATTAATTAATTGCAAGAGCTAGAAGCTTCTCCTTCCAATAATTAATGCATACCCCAAAAATTCCTCCTTGGCAATAATTAATTAAATCACGAGAGGCTTCCGTCCTTCCAATAATTAGTACATACCCTAAAAGCTACTCCGTTGTAATTAATAATTAAATTAATTAAATACAAAGTCACCTTTAAATTGAATGACTTTATAAGAAATTAATTTAATTTTTTCTTATCCTCCACTTAGACTTTGGAGAATGTGAGAGCTAAAAATGGGATCATTACATCAATCCCATATATGCTATAGTGACAAAATTGGAATGAACAAATACTTTTCAAAGATTTCAAAAATGAAAAATTTATAGAATACAACTAAGCAATGTCATTGAGTGAATCCATGAAGCAAAATTTATAAATATCTAACAGCCAAAATTTGTGTAAGGCACAAACTAATTTTATATCCACTCAAACACATTCTTTTAGCAATATGGTTAGATAGATGTCTTGATGGTTGTCATTTATGGCAACATATATTCAACATTTCATTTATGCATTTAGAAATAGAAAATTGTCTAAGTGTTAGACAATTTACAATAGCACATAGAACAAATGTTAAGTGTACAAATGACTCATTGAGAATTAGCTTATGCGTAGTTGAGGGAAGCTTCATGACAGTGTCATGATGATGTGTGCTAGTGTGCAGATGTGTACAAATAGTATGTCATGAGTTATGATTAAAATATCGATGCAAGTATTTAACAATGTAGAACAAAGCATAATAAAGAATTGGATTGTACAACTTTAGGGATTATTTTGTTTACGAAATAATTAATAAGTTATGATGAGTCGAGTATGCGGATATTAATCCATAACATATTTTATATTATGTCAAACATGTAAACACATAAAGGCTAATTGAGTAGAGTTTTGTAATTATGCAAGGTATAAGTAAAGATCTTATCTTGCATAGATAAGTGTCTTATCTATGATAGACGAGCAAGTGTTATGTGATGCAAACTATTGTACATAAAGCTTGAAATATTTGTGAGCCTTATGTGATGCGAGATTTGATGTATGATCTGAGCAAGTGTGAGTTACAATAGTAAGCAAGTATTGTATGTATACGTATCTTTGAAGAACTGAATTGTATAATTATGTGTTAGGGCTATGGGCTCTTCTTGCATACATTGTATTTGTTCTACCAACTTCTAATAGGGTTGAGGCTTCTAACAAGGCCTAGTCTTCTAACATGGACTTGAGACACTATATGTACTTCATAGACTCTTAAGGTCAACATCCCTAACAAGATCCTATTGTTTAGTGAATCGTCTAGTGGGTACCATCCCCACAAGGGTTTTTCCTTGGCCAGGGTTTCCCTAGTTAACAAATAATGGTGTTATGGGTTCTCTATGTGCATGGTTATATTAACTATTCAACATTGTTGGTTTATTTTCATATGCAAGTTATAAAGTAATTAACAATATTCAGTTGTGAGCAAAAGTTTGTAGAATACTAATTCACCCCTCCTCTCAGTATTATATATTTCTAACACATTCATGCCAAGATTTAGGTTAATTTAAATAAATAATTTTTTTTTTTCACTACATCAACACAACAAAAAGAAAACAAGGATCCTCATTCTTTCTCCAATTTTTTGTATTGTCCATACTATATTACCAATTAAACATTTGAATACAATGCTAATCATAGAAAAATGGAACTCGTAAATACTTTTCATATACCCAAAAAAAGAAAATCTTACAAAATTCAAGTGTGTGATGTCACTAAACAAATGTCTAAAACAAAGTTCATAAATATTCAAATCCTTTCAAAGGAACTAACTAATGTATGCCATAAATAATATAATGAGCAACCCTTCTAAATGCATTGTGAGTCCAATATGTGTGCAACCCTTTTTCTCTCCCAATTTCGTACAATTTCCATGCTATATAAAATTTATAGCAACTAGCCATTTAAATTTCAAAAACTAGAATGAACAAATACTTTTAATAGATTTCACAATTGAAAGTTTTACAAAATATAACTAAGCAATGCCACCAAACAAATCCCTAAAACGAGCTTTATAAATACCCAACACCCAAAGTCGTTGCAAGGCCCAAACTAAGTTTAACTGATTTTATAACAACTTAAACACATTTAGGCCATGATATAGGGAATTTTTTTTTTTTACTCCAACAACATGTAAAAAAGAAAAAAATCATCACACATCTAAACCCTCCTTTGCCTTTAACTCTATCTTTGCTCTATTATGTCTTAGTAGATTATTCACGAAGGAATGAATATTATGTCCACTAAAATAAATAATTTTTATACTCAACAAAGAATTTTTTTTTCAAAAATAATAATATTTTATCATAGAAATTTCATCAAAATTTGAATGGTTTTTTTTTTGATAGGTAACATTACTATTTTGTATTGATTTTAAAAAGAGGATTTACAATATATTGCCATATGCATAATTTGGCGAAAATCCTTACACACTTATATCTGCCCAACCCCTAGGCCATACACAAGCGTTTGAACATACAATAAAAACAAACAATCAGGCATAAACACCCTGCCATAAGCACCAAAAGCCCAAACCCACTAAACCACCAAAAAGTAAAATTTTAGTGCCCAAGGAACTGACACCATCCTCCTTCATCCGCCACCTGTAGCTAATCTTTGAACCATTGAGCCACCTCCTCTTGTCTGAAGATTGGAGTGGATCGATCACCCTGCACAGACCTCAGCCTTAGCTTCCCCTGCAAAGTGGCAACATGGCAACGCTTGCTGTTGCTTGCTCTCACCTCTTTTGTCAAGGAAACGTCCACCCACATGCCTTACACCATGGATTCTCCCCCTCCCTTTTGATTCTTCCTCACTATTTGATGTTGCAAGGGCTGTCATAGAGCTAAAACTCTCTTGCGTGGTGTAGCCTTCATGAAACCACGCCTATCCTCAGTCGACACCCAAATCTTCACCTCAAAGAAATCCACTATTTTCTGTCATCCTTTCTCTGCCTGCGGGGCATGCACCCCTTTTGGGCTTGTAGAAGACCAAAAGACTAGGGGTTGTAAAGAAGTCTCCCCACCCCAATCAAACACCACGACTCTTGTCCCATCTCCAATTCCACACCTAGCACAATGTGTTCCACTATTTCTTCCAACCCCTACAGCCATTGTGGGTCGACACAAGCTGCCACAACCCTGCAAACTTCCTCCTTGGAATCACCCACCACTAGTGCTAGCGCCACGAAAAGTGAAGCCGCATCTAGATTAGAGAGTCGCTTCTAGTAAGAGTCTAGGTACTCTACTCTGTACATCTACTGTATGCCCTTCAAGAATTCTTGATCATCGAACATGATGATATTCTTCAACTATCGGATTGTAATATTCCCTTCATAAGTTTGAGTTTGGTTCTTAGATCCGACCGTGAAATTTAACTCCATTTTTGACTTCCTTGTAAAAAAACTCTATGGAGTACCATGTTTTCCCTCATTAAATTCACTTGCTTCGAATAATCTAGAAGCAAGTTCTCATGGGGGTGTAATAAATTATTTCATTCTTTGACATGTGTTGGAGAATGTGATCTCAAGAACCATAATTTCATGAATGCCGTTGTGGGGATGGAATCATGATGAAATATGTACTCCCAAAGTGATCAACAAGAACACCTTATTTTTTGATTTGGCCTCTTCATTGTTTCTTCCTCTCTTTAATCTAATTCGAGAAGTCTAAGGTCTTCAAATATTTCATTCTGGATCCCCAATGCTCCATTCATGCCCATATTGGCCAGCTTATTTGCCACCTTGCTTGCTTCTCTGTAAACATGGGAAACCTTAAAGTCTTCAAACTCCATTAACATGCTTCTAATCTGCTAAATGTATTTGTCAAGATGCCACACTTACAACTTTCCTTTCTTAATACCATTAGTGATAATCTTTGAATCCCCTTCAATATGGATTCATTGGATACCCAATTTAGCCCCTAATAGTAGAGCCTCATTTGCCACAACACATTCTACCACGTTGTTCATGCCATCGCTTAGTCTTTTGGCCACAAAAGCAAGAATGTTGTCCTTATGATCTCTCGCTACACAACCACACCCAAATACTCCCGGATTACCCCTGACAACACCATCAAAGTTTATTTTAACCCATCCTTCCTCTACTTGTGTCCAAAACACCTTATCCCTTTTCAGATGAGGATTAACCCTACCAAGCCCATTAATTGGCTAATTTTGAATGGTTTTTATCGTAAAGCATTTATATCAATTTGCATCAATCTTATATTTGTATATTCTCCTATTATATATTATCACTTCAAAATCTATTAGCATAATAAAATGTTATTGATTTCTTTCATATGAAATTGTTGAACTAGTTAGATCTAAATCTAATGAATTTAATTTAAAAAAATGTTGAATTAATGTTCTATGAAGATTTGTAACAATTTACACATGGGTCCCTCTTTTTTCTTCCTAAGTTTTCACATTAAAAATACCACCCAAAAAAATAATTTTTAAAAATTTATATGGTATGGGCTCATATGAGAATTTCTAAGTCATTTAGTGGTGACCTTCGTTGAGTTGGCTTGCTCCATTAAAAAAACAAAAAAACCCATTCTACGTATAACAAAAAAGTAGAAAATAAAATAAATCTTCGGTATGAGGAGGGACTAATCACCACCCCTTTTCAATCCCTTTGTTTCATGAGAATGAGGACATGTGAATGTCGAATGCAAATTCCAACAAAAAAAATGTAGCCACATAAAATCTTAACATTTAGAAAAAGTGACAAAAAAGATGTTAAATGACCTCACTAGAAACCTTGCTTCCCAACTGAAACAAAACACCGCCAACGTGTTCGTCAAATACTGACCGTCGGATGACAAGGTTTTCATACTTTTCCCGTGATTAATCAGATAAAATACTCCGTCACAAAATACAAGACATAAAAATGTCCGTCCGTCCAATGACAGAAGACAGCGAGTAGCAGAAACCCTAGTTCCAACGGCCATGGAAAATCACTCAGAGAAAGTTGGATTCGTCTCCAAATGGCCGTAAGAAGAACTCTGAAATGTTTCTTGCAATCGTTTTGACAGGGTGAAGCGAAAAAATCTGCGAAGTCCGCAAATGCTCACACTTTAATCTTGTAAGAATAGTATTTTAAGCAGCGGGTCGCGGGATCGAAACCATGGTCAGCGACGACGAGGAGTTTCGCAACGTAAATCTGAGCTCACGTTGCGAATGGCATCCGGAAACAGTGGCTCGCTTGCTCAACAGCTATGGCGAAAAATGTTCCCATGGCAAAGGCTACCTCAAGACCAAAGATTGGGAGGACATCGTCAATTACGTCAACATACAGTGCGAGGGCTCTAAAACCCTAAAAACCATGAAGCAGTGCAGAGAAAAAGTCGACAGCCTTAAAAGGCGGTATAAGCTGGAGAAAAGAAAGGCCGAGCTCCGGGGATCAGATCACGTGGATTGGTCGTTTTATGAAAAGCTTGATGAAATCATGTGTTGTATGAAAAAAAACGGTGGTGGAACTTCAACGGCTTTGTCATCGGAAGGTCACTCGTTCGAGCTTGTGGAGCCCCTGGATTTTGACGAGGGGTTCGAAAATGATAATATTCATCATCAGAATTTTTTGAGCTATGCCCATCATAACCGGCTTGATCTGATTGTAACGGATGATCCGGTTGCGGACAAGGGCAAGGGTTTGCTGGAAAATACGGATGGACTCTGTGATGTAGTGTTGAATGCGGTAGATTTGCCGTCAAATAACAAGAGGAGGAAGCCGTTGAAGGATTTTCAGAGATCGTCTGGAAAGAAACAGAAACGGCCGGTAAATAGTGAGAAAAATCCTGTCCAGGCTTTGGCGGATGCTCTGGTAGGGTTTTCTGAGGTTTACAGCCGTATGGAATTCGCTAAAATAGAGCTTTTTACCAAGATGAATTTAGAGCTCGCTAAATTGCGCAAGAGGAGAAGGAAAGATAAGAACAGCGGGGAGTCTTCGGGCTTTAGTTCTTGTTCCGCTTATTCTTCAAGCGCTCCATCTTCTTCGGATTCAGATAGAGAATAGAATAAAGCGCATTTATGTGTTAGGGTTTGAAGTCCTGTAAGCTGTCGGAGAAGAACCACGGGGCTTTTTAAGGCAACGTGGGATGTTATTACCGTTTGCCTAAAGTTTCTGTCAAGATTGACAGAAAAAGGAAGAGCCAGAAGATGTTTTTCTGTCTTTTGAGAAGAAAAGTTTATTTTCTTTTTGCAGTTAGAAGACGGGAAACTTTGTTGATCGTCTAGAGACAGAGAATGAGGAGGTAAGCAGCTATCTGTAAATTCTGCCCATCTATGTCTTAAATCACACTATAAATGAAAGCAAATTTCTTCGGCTAAATTCTTTTTCATCACTGTTTCGTCACTCAATGGCCTCGGTTTGCCTCCCCGATTTGAGCGTCGAACCGGTTTTTTTGAGGGATTTAAAGACGTTCATGCGTATATCTTGAAGGAAGTTCTGAACACTCGTAACTAGTCAATTATAGCTTTCTGTTGTCTAATGCGATGAATTAAAAAACACACTACTGCCATAATTTTGACAGAGTTTCTTTCATAGCAGTCTAATCAGTTTGAGCGTAAGAATCCGTAAGATGATAAATATTTATGTTCTGTCATTGGTATTGGTTGCTCCGAAGTATTGTTTTCCTCTGCAATCACTTAGCAATGAATTTTTTGAAATGGGAGTTTTTGCATTGCCGTTTCTTTCCGTCCATGCATAGAGATGACAGAATATGTATTATATTATATCTTTTCAATTTTATGTTTTCAAAGTGATTGCTAAAGACTTCCTTGATGCTGGAATGCACCATCAAACTATTAAACTATTAGCTTAGAAGCAATATTGAGAGGATATTTATCCCGGAAAATTTCACATGGCTATTGTACCTCCTGGGCAGTGAAGTATTGTGCCCACATTAATGCAGAGAGCATGTGCAGTGGGGCTTGAACCCTGGTAATCATATGGGAATGCTATGGTCCACTGCTTGCGTAATGAGAACATGGATTATTTGTTTGCATTGTTGCTTGTAGCTGAATTACAGATTTAGTGAAGCCTGTTTTTTAATTGACTTCTTATATTTTTTATTTGCTTTGAACAGTTATTAGCAAATGTCAGTTTGCTAGTATACTGGTACGGTGACTTGAATTTTGTTTATTACTAGCATTGGTGGGTTATGCTGTATGTACTCGCCTCAAATTACAGGGTAAGTTGAATCCAGTTTATTTTAAGATTTCTTTTTAAAAATCTTAATACAATGGGAACATCATTCTGGTAGGTAATTTAGTAGTATTTAATAATGTGATTTATCCATTTCTTCTAGAGTCTTGAGTAACTTCTGTCACAACAGTCTCTTGATGAAATGTGAGGTATTTGTTTGTTCTCTTCACCAAGCATTGACACTTTCTCATCTGTGGATCTAGTATGTTATGAAGACTTCTGTTTATTGTGAATGCACTATGTTCTTGTTCTATATCTTTTATGGGCTTATGCCCCACTCTCTCTACAGATTGTTAAAGCAGATATGGGCATTGTAATGTGTCATATCAATTACCTAGCATTGTTTGTCTTCATAATTTAGGAAATGTAAATTTGGGGCTTTAAAATGCTTGAAGTTGTTTTCTGTGGTCTTATTAGAGACTAGAATTTCAAAAATAGAATGACAGTTCAACCGTGGCACCTAATGTATTATTTTGCATAACCAACCTTGTGGGTGTCAGCATGGCCCAAATAATTTACCTTATCATTTGACGATTTCAGCCACACTAAAAGCTAGTCTTAAGCTGCATTGCTCTTCTGTTGAAAAAGATTTTGAAGATATATTTTATATGTGTGTATCTCCAACGGGATTGTTCTGCTTTACATATTTTTTGTCTTGGAGTTGAAAATTCAGTTACCCTATTTCATCTTTATTGCCTCCAGCTATAATGTCAACAATTTCTATAATTTTTTTCAAATAAAACTTAGAGTTGTGGATGGATATAAATAATTTGAAACCAAAGATTTAGATATTTTACAATTCTCAGATAATTTGAATGCTTGAGAATTACCTCAAAATATAAATCATCTATAGCTCAGATCTACAATGTTGTTTGATTTGATAGCAACATAGAAGCACAACAAATCCTATCAACTTAGATGATAAATACACATCCAGTTTTACTCCTTGGAGAGATAAATTGCACTGTAGGGTTGGATCAATTGGGTAAGATGACTTTGGACCCAAAATCTTACCAAGTCAACTAGTACGTGGTCATAAACGTCATATGTATATTTATTTAAATTAACCACAAATGTCTGATATTAGAGATCATTTTAACAAGATGGATTTATTGAGACTGCTTGTAATCAGATGTCATATATGATAAGTTCCAAGAGAGTTCCAAACTCTTCGATTTTTTTTGGGAGAAGTCTAGCCCCTCTCATCTTATTCCTATTTACTAACTTAAGGCTGTGTTGTTGGATCTTCTTAGTGATTAGCAAGATTAGGGTTTTGACTTGGTTGCTCTAAATTAAACTGTTAACCCCAAAAATGCCAACTAAAGCATTTCAAACACTAAAACAAATGCAATTGAGCTCATTTTGATTGCAAAAGACATACCTTTCCAAAAGGTGGAAGTTTCATTCTTGCTTGTTATTCAACCAAGAGAGCTAAAGATTGACCATTAGTGGTTCCAAAATGGTTGTTTTGCTATTCTTACACGTGCAAGTATTCATTAGTTGCTAGGAAGATCAAAGGTTTTTTTTTGAAAAGAAGCTTTTAAAAACCATTTCCCTTAATTTATGTCTTGCAAACATTGAATGAACTCTTTTGCATTGCTTTTCCTGTATTTTTTCTATAAATGTATCATACGCCTGAAATTTTAAAAGAGTTAGGTTTTATATATATCTATTTTTTGATTGTTTTGAATGTTTTTTCATAAAATTTCTTGCAGCGTAATTACAATGACATTTAGTTATAGCTTCATAAGCTGACTCAAAATTTAAAGCAATTCCAAGTTTTCATCTTTGAGAGCATTTTGGTATTATACAATTGGCTCCAAATGGTGGGGCTTATACAGTTTTGTAGGATATATTATGTCAAGTATACAAGGTCATATAATTGGTTGAATGCTCATTTGCGTAGTCTTGGATTAGGCAGCATAGCCGGCTCTAGAAAGAATGGTGTATTTATGCCATTGACACAAGTGATATATATTAATGAGCAAGAACAAGCATATGAACTAGTAAACCACAAAGAAAATAGTTCTTTAGCAAATAGAAGATGGAAGGAAATGAAGATTCATGTTCCCCATCTAGTACCCTCACTATGATAGAGAGCCACCTACACTTTGACAATCTTGAAGAACAACCCACTATAAGTAAGAGATCTAAGGGGACCCTTAGAAACAACTTTTCCTAAGTTGCCGATTCGGGTTTGGGGACGGGGACGGGGACGGGTTCGGGGTTCGGTTCGTGGGTTCGGGCAAATTTTTTTCCCCATTTGGGTTCGTGGGTGGGTTCGTGAGTATATATATATATATATAGAGAGAGAGAGAGAGAGAGAGAGAGAGAGAGAGAGAGAGAGAGAGAGAGAGAGAGAGAGAGAGAAACATGCATAGTTGCAAAACAAAATCATTTCACAATATGAACAATTGTTGCTTGATCATTGATCAATGCCAAATGCCAAAGGGTTTTGGGTCCCTTCAAAACGTGATTTTACCTGAATCTAAAAACATTAAATACTCGCTCATTAATCTATCGTCATGATTGTAAAGAAAATTATACATTGAATTACTAAATTGCAAAACATAGACTAGTTCATCAAATAATACATTGAAGTACTAAATTGCAAAACAAAGACTAGTTCATCAAATAATAAAGTTTGAAACATGATGATAGATGACAAGTGTTTAGTAGTTTATCAATAATCATAGTATCAAATGCCCTTCAAGGGTCATCAATTGGATCATCATAAAATGAGAGATCAATGGCTTCATCCCCAATTGCAACTATATTTGGAGCTTCATCATTGGAACCCAAACTGGTTCCACTAGTCCCATATGCTGCTATATCATCATCCTCCTCCTTGACATAAAGATTAGACGAGTGAAATGTTTTTTATTAAGTTCCTTTAAGAGTTGCAGAAGAAAACAATTTAAAAAATACACTCTTTAAAGTTGTTTTTGGCCTCGGGTTCGCTGTGGGTTCGTTTGGGTTCGCTCCAACAAGGACCCAAACGAATCCACAGTCAAATCTAAGGACCCTGCCCGGACCCGCAGCGAACCCGGGGGCGAATCCGGACCTGTGCAGACCCGGACCCGAATCCAGGCAGCAGGAGACAAATCCGGCAACTTAGAACTTTTCAAAATGAGATTCAAGACATTGCTGATTGACACATATCAGGTTGTATTTATGCAAATGGGTTGGCTTTCAGTGTTGTTCGCTCACCATATTGGCAATAAATGGTGAGAAAATCTAACAAGACTCCAAAAGGAAAAATGGTTCAAGTTATGAGGAATGTGGTACTTTATTGGATAAGGTCAAGCTTGTGGAAGTTTTGTTGTAGCTCATTTGATATTTTTCATTTGAGGAAAGGGTGTCCATTGTGTTGTTAGGTGGAAAGATGTTAAAAGTTGGTCCCTATTGTTAATGTCATAGCGTCGATTATTAATGTCATAGCACTAACCCCTCAGGGCAATGTTTTTGAGAGTTGTGAATTATAAGTGGGGGCAAGGCTTGGGGAGGGGGGCAATAGGATGATCACTGTGGGGTGGTGAAGTATGACAAATCTATCGCTAACATTTTGAAATAGCTCAAGTACTTTTGTCTTAGAGGATGCATAGTAGGTGACAAGATGGGGGCTGGTGCAGGAGGTGAAGTACAGTAAATTTATTGCTTACATTTTGAAAAGCTACTTTATTCTTGGACGATGTGACAAATAATTGGAGGGCTGCACCAAGTTTATATTCAACATATCTTGGATTTGAGCTATTGGAGTTAGAGAACTATTCTTGAAAAATAGATTATGCCTTAAGGTTGAAACACAGAGCTTGTTTAACGATTTAGTGACTAAAGGACTACAAATGTTTGGCGAGACAAAATGCTTTATGATTCATTGTCCCTTTCATCATGTACATATAGCTGAAAATGGCTAATATCCTACAAGGGAGGCAAAGAGCTTGCAAAATTAGGTGTTACAGTTGTTAATCTAGTTCTCCTTTGCCGAGAAAATAGTGGAGATATCAGTTGGGTTTATAATCATTGATTTTTTTATTGAACTTTTGGTTTGAATTGATCTTAAGCTACTTGTCTATGGTATAGTAGAGTTGCCACAACAAAATTGTTGGGTGATTGAAGTTTGCTCTTGGAGAGCTGATTGGATATGGTGATATAATCAATTTTTTGTGCAATATATCTATTTGTTTTAGGTCAAGTCTGTCTTAATGTACTTCTTAAGTAAATAGGCTTTGGTCCCATTAAGCATGCCACCAAATTGTTGATTAGTGCACGATGCCTTAGGGTATTGGTGTATCTCATAATGGGTCTTCTTATTTGTGAGATATTCAGAATGGAACATGATACCCCAGTAAAAGCTAGTATGCTGATTTGTTTGATTTAAATTGTGCGTGTAATCAAATGTATAGACGAGAAATTTGAAATTTTATTATGGATATGAGAACATCCTTTAGAGAAGTTTGGCTTCTGCAATCAACATTATTTGCATAACTACAAGGAAAAAGAGAAAATAAGTAAACATGCAAAGAAAATATAGTGAAATGAAAAGAAGAAAAGGGAAAAGAGGTAATTTGCTAAGTTAGAGTGTTCATCAGTGAGACCCGGGGACGCTCACTTGACCCAAAACCTAAGAGTACTAGGTGCGGGGACATTTTCGGATGGGTACTTGGGAGTACTGAAGTACCCTCATTATCGCCCACGCGTTGCCACATCGCTTGGGTGTTTGAGGATGTCAAGGGTGCTTGGGTGCTTCATCCACTCTGTTAGAGAAACAAACTTACCTTTAAGTGGGTACTTCATCCACTCTATTAAGAGGAACAAACTTACCTCTAAGAGAGTGGAGAAGCTAGTTGTTGTCCACAGTGTCTTGCATATCATCGATTGTAAGATACACGTGTACAAAGAGAGCCTAGTAGCATATGGGATCTAGAGCCAGAGGAACTATCTCATATTGATGAGGATGAGATTGCAATAGAAACCAATGTACTGTTCGTTGGTGTTTCTTTTGTGGAACTCAAGCCCGAGGAGTCCAGTAGTTGTAGTGATGAGGACATTTTGTCATTTGACATGATTTTGCATTCACTTTGATATTGATCATGATTCATATCATGCACGATAGCTTGGATATAGATCTTATTCGCTGATGATTTGGATTGCTATTTGAGTTTTGATTTATGAATGTTACTATTGGATATGTGCTTTGTTACCATGCTAAATATTCAATGGTTTTGGTTCATGTTGCAATTTTACTATGTGCAAGTACTTCAATTTTGTATGTTATACTGAAACATCATTTCATATCTAGCATCCCATGTTCTATATGTATAATGTGCAGCCCCCCCGCTCCCTCTTTTGTTTCTCCACCGTCCCCAAATTGAGGCTCTTTTTTTCCATGTTAGAAACAAATCCCCCCATCCCGACATTCCCCCGTGCCGGTGTTACACTAGTGTTCATTAACCTTTTCAAGGAAAAAGAATAACACAAAAATACACTACTATTATTATGATATAAGTGATCACATTTAGTCGCTTGTAAGAGATAAGAAATTCAATGCAGCAAACAAATGGAAGCATCCCACATAAATTGGGGCCAAAAGTGGCAAAGATAAGTAATCACAAGGTCTTTGATTCATGCTTCAAAGGAATACACAATTATATATGACTTCAAAGACTAGATGAAAATTGAATATATGACTTCAGAGACTAGATGGAAATTGAATTACATCAATGTAAATGCCGATCTTTGAAAGAGATGGAGAAGCCCAAGGTGAATTGGGCAATGGGAAAGAATCTTATGGCTACAGGGTCTAATTATAAAACAAACTACTCTTACATAAGTTTTCTTTGAAGGCAACACAGTAAAATATGCCAAATGTAATGATCTTAGATCCTTATAATGCCAAATCATCCTTGCGGATCTTAGATACACATTTGTTCTCCAACTCCCCTCCTATGTGAGCTCCATGTCAACTTGCAAAATTATCACAAGATGCAACATGTTTGCAGAATATTTAGTTGGGTGTAGGATGCAAAAAATTGCTTAGGGCTAAAATTCCTCATTCTTATTTCCTCGAGTAGGAGATGCAACAATGTCTTCAAGGCTAGGCACCTGAAAATTGTATTTATTGTTTAATGTTAATCGAAATCATTTGGACAACAATATTAACATATAGGGGAATGTGAATTTTCCCCCCCTTCTGTTTCACATCTTTTATTATAAGCATTAATCACATCTTTTGTTGTCCTCACCCACTGTTTGTTAGTGTATATCTAGCTCCAATTGGCTGTAGGTGGCATGCAATTTAACCAATGTTCTATTGGGTTTACAAATGTTTCCTTTGGGGGATGTTAGAATATGTTTTGGGGACAGGGGTCTAAGTTTGGGAATGCTTAGGGGATGGCGGCAGGGGAGTGGTGCTGACATAATACATATAATATTAGTACTTGAAAAAATTAGGTTTAAAAAGTCAAAGATGTATACCATAATAACTAGAGTCTAGTAGTAGTATTCAAATGACAAATATCAAAATTGAAAATATCCAATATAGACATTGTGAATTTTCAAAATTTTAAACTTATCATTTCATAACCATATTACAAAATTACAATCAACTAATCAAGTTATCAAGAGTCAACAATATTTAAACTTCAAAAACAGAATACTAAATAGTAAATGCTAGAAGTATAAACTCTAGAAGCGATTGCAAATGAGACTAAATGTTTCTTATCATTTTATTAGCTTTAGGCGAGTTAGTGTTGCGCTTTAGTGTTTTGTTTATTTTTTAAAACATGACTTTTTGCAAGAAACATCTGTGTCCCTTTCTTTGTTGAGGGATGTTTGGGAGTCTCTTGGACGTCAAAATGCCCCCCATTAACATCCCTTCTCAAACAAACATCTGCTCCTGTGTGGAAAACGTGGGAAAGTTGAGGAACATGGCAGAGGAGTGACAGAGGAGAAATGCTTTGGAGGTGTCCCACATCCCCAAGATGTCTCAAAAACTCAATGTTTTCTGGGTGGGGGTGCACATGTCAACACGGAACACTAAATTTTTCATTGCACCCTTTGCCTCTTTAGGTATTTTGTGGGCTGCCATATATTGGATTAGACCACCTTCTCATCTATTAAGGCATACCTCTCTTTTGCTTTATAGGGTCGGCCCCCACAAATTAACCCTTTATTGTACTGCCTTGCATTTTTTTGGAGTATATATTAACTCTTTAATGTACTGCTCTGTGTTCCACTACTCAATTTTGCATTGTTTGACCCAAAGATACATTCAACCACAACTGTTGCTTCTTAGAGGTGTTAGACCTCACTTTTTTTTCAAAACTTTGTATGCTTGCCACATGATGGGGTCACTTACCTTTTAAGGTCTGCGAGCTGTTAGATCAGAATATAATCAATTGTGTATGGTGTTCAAAAGGCTTTCAAGCCTTGAAGCTTGATTGAGGCCTTTCTTATCAGATCCTTGAAGTCAAGAATTAGATGAGGCTCAAGGCTTTTGTTTAAACTTAAAAATAGACATGGCAGAGACTGTCACTTCTTGCCGGAAAGGCATTAATCAAGCACTGGAAGGCGCAGACTCGTGAAAATATGAAACATTAAATTCTAAGCTTTATGATTTATGCTATTTCTAAATGATAAATTGAACTTTTATTGGGACTTGTTTCTTGCAAATTATATTAGTTCATTACATATATCCAAAAATCAAGCGTTGCCCATACTTCCATTGATTGCGAAGCTTCTAATAAAAGACTACGGATTTCCCTACATCTCATTATTTAGCTTCCAATTGAAAACAGATCCCTTGCCAAGACCTGAAATTATGATCTGAGAATCACCTTTAATTAGCAAACATCTACATGTAGGCCCTAGAGCCACCTTGAAACCTTCCAGTGAACCTTCCAATTCCAACTTGATTATTTGACCTCTCCCACACCGGAGAAAAATGGAGCTTCGTTTCATACATAAACTAGCTAGCTTCATCCATAGTGCGAAGAAAGCCACAGCTGAAGTCCCATCAAAATTCAGCTTCACACAACCTATCAAAGGTTACGTACATATAACTAAAGATTCCTTTTTCTTGTTTTTGATTTCCGCTTAATGCGGGAATGATGTAGTGTACACCACAGGTCTTTTGTAATTGATTTGATTTGTGACTCAACAATTGATTGGACTGTGGAAGCTTGGAGCCTTGACGGGCTGCTGAAGCTTGCAGTCTCTATCAATAAGTTGATGGGCATGCAAAGTCATACTTATCCCCAATATCATCCAGTATTAAACCAACCAAAGAAGCTACTTGATTACTCATATTAAATTTTATTAAAAAGGCAGTAAGGTTACTCATATGATTAGTTACCTATTGCTCATTGTCAAATTTCAAAGCGTCGAGTCTGAAAATCATATTTTGTGCATGGTAGGACAAACAGGCTCTATATGATGCTGCATCCCCAAAACTCATGCATTCCCAGCTCCCCTTGCACCCCAAAGTTTGTAAAATACAGGTGATAACATGCCCATACTTTGTCGTTTGTGATTGTAGGATTTAATTTCAGGCATTGGCTCTGATAACAAGGTTCATATGGCAATACTGTAGCAATTTCTACTTTTCTTTAAGCATGGTACTTGGCATTGAATCCATTGGTGGATTCCATTAAAAAATTGTGGCTACAAACTAAGGCTTTTTCCTTTTGACTATCACAACCAGATTCATATTCCACAGATTCCCTAAACACTAGTCTCTGTAGATTTTGGAGGACCTCCTCAGGATATGCCTCCAAGGAAACTGTTATTCTCATAAACATCTATCCGTCATCCTTAACTCTTTGCTCCAGTGAAATTGTAAACTGGTCTTGCCTTCCAGTTCAGTGACAAGATGATCTTTCTTTCTATATATATGTATATATATAGGCTGTGTTGTTTTTCCTAGTTGGTGCAAATAGTAACTGGGATTTCCATGCATAACTCTTGTTAATTAACATGTATCAATGTGAAATGATTCGTCAGAGAAACATGAAATCCTGCATACATGAGATGATAATAACACATGTAACTAATTATTCCACAGAGATGCACAATGCATAGTTCTGGATGGCGCTGCGTCCAAATTCTACCCAACTTGGTTTGACTGACATTGCAGACTAGAGGTACCATATCAAATATTCAAATCACGCCTAAAGTAATGAGTAGCTTCAGGCTAAATAAGTAAAAATAATAAATATACATGAAACAAACCACGTGATTTGTGACCTCTAAACCAACAAATAATCTGGCCAAATAAATTTTCTACAATATTGGATGACATTTTTGAACATTCTGTGTGTTTAAGCATGCGATGCAGTTGTTAACTTGAATCGCCTGTTATTACAGAAAAATGTTTTGTCTTGTATCATGTGCCTATAGCACACAAATACCAAACTTATTGTATATGAACTGGTGGGAAGTTTCACTCTTATCATATAGAAAGACATTCACAAAGCATAAAAACATTCAAAGACATGTTATTTTACTGAGGTTTACACGATTCACAAACATTGTGGTTGAGTCTCTATCTAGCAAATATTTTACAAAATTAGTAGTTAACTGTAATGCTTACTGGTCCGTTTTGCAGCAATTTGTCAATTGTTCTATTGATGTATATGATGTTTTGGGATTTGAGATCTGGGAAGGCAGTGGATTTGCTCACAGTTAATGCAAATTGTTTTCAACGTTCCTACTCAAGATAGCAATTCATAATTTACGATACATATGGTTATGTTGTAAACCTGAATGGCACAAAAAAGGTAGAAAGCTAGAAGAAAACACACATGATGTTTGTTTGCAATCTCTGTTGTGACTAGTAATTATTGACATCTTCCCCCGTCACACTTGTATTGAATGGCAGAGAATTTAAGTTTCATTAATAAGGGTAGATGCAGTGAGAACTTTTTCCTCCTCTGAACACGTGGCCACAAAAGCATTGCCCTGCTGATTTGTGTACATTTGGCAAATGCTTGAAAGTTTTCTGGATGCACATAGATTAATGGGGAACGCATTTTCCTATCACAGCTATAATACAGACCTGTCTGCAAGTCGTTTGGCCAATTTTGGCTATATAAACGTGATACTAACATGCGGGTAGGGTAGCATCCACACAGATCACCTCTTGGATGCTATATATTTGGGCAAGATTCTTACAAAAGACACAAGGGAATTGTATTTTCTTAATATAAGTTTGGATGGCAATCTTATTGCTATTGGAGTGCTTGGTCCAAACTGGTAGGTAATGTGGTCTGCATAGAGAAAGGAATTGTTTTTGGAGATCCATTATAACCTGATATTCACTTGGTTTTGGGTACCTTCTTCTTGGAATAAACATAGCTTCCATTGCATAAAGAGAATGTAAAGGCTGATACATATTTGATGTCTTATTTGAATGTCTCAATGAATACAGCACAGCAATAGTATTCTTTTCTTCTTTGCTGTTATTCTGAAATGATAAATGAATGGCCACAGTAAGAATTTAGAATGCAGTCTGTATTGAAGTACTTCCTTCACTGACAAGTATGTGCTCCCCGTTGAATATTTGAATGGGATTACAATATCCATTGATTCCAACATTCAGGATCAGACAGAAGAAACTAGAAAGAGAAGGATGGAAATAGAACAGGGAAGAGCACTATATGTGTTTCCTTGTGTATGTTCCGAGTGTCGCATAAAGATCCATCAAGAGTAGACAAGTGAAACAGTCTATTTTATTTGTCTGTAAAAAGTAAATAGCAAATGCAGATCGTATGGCTTTTGAGAGCAACCTAATGAATTTAAAAAATTGTGGCTAAAAGAAAGTGGTAGTGTGCACAAGGTCCACTGAGTGATTTGTACATATTCCTCATTACATGTGCATTCTGAAATGACAGAAAAAAATTATAATGTTTTTAAGTTGCTAAAAAACAGACTGATTTTTTAAAATAAAATCCTTGAACTTTACTTAAATAGTTTTAAAAACATTTTTTTAAAATTGAGTTGAATTGAATTAATTTTGATATTGTGAACTGCCGTTGCAATTTTTCATCAAAACAATTGCAAAGATGTGTCTTACGATATTGTTGAACATCGTCTGCAAAATTTAATTGTTTTTTCTCCAAATTGGTCGAATCGAATTAATTCTACATCTCAAGATATGTGTTGAAGCCTTCAATAAATTTTGCCAGCATAAGCCTCCTATTTTTGGTAAATATTATTCAGAAGGATTTAATTTTAGATTTCATGGTATAAAAATTACTCGTGTTTTTTGCATGTTATCTTTACTTGTGAGGGTTTTAAAAAAAGTAGATAAATATACAATAATAGGGCCATGAATGCTCCAAAATTTTCTTGCTAGGCTCCAAAAGTTGAGGGTTAATTATTTCTTGAAGAATAAGCGAAGGCTAACCTTGAGTCTGAAGAGTTACGTTGGTTGTTGATAGGTTTACCAAGCTTGCTATAAACTAAAAGAGGGGTAAATTTTTTATTGAATACCAAAGAGAGCAAAACAACACAAGAAACAAAGAGAACTATAAAGCTTTATCCTAGTCAACAAGTTGAACTAGCATTTGAGATAAATCAAGGGGAAGCATTCTATGATCAATAATGTTCCAATTTGGTCCATGCTCAGAGGCCCATTTAACTAGACAGTCGGCCACACCATTCCACTCACGAGGGATATGCATAAAAGACAGAATTCAGAGAATTGCATAACTGAATGATCTGCTGAATAACTAGAGCCAAATGCCAATCCACATGCATAAGGTTTTCGCTATTCAATAAATTCACAACCACTTGCGAGTCAGTGTCACATATAATTCATTTTTAGCCATGTTGACAACATTGTTCCACTGTAACCAAGATAGCCAGGGCTTCCATGAGGTTATTAGCATGGTAACCCTTGTATGTAGAAAACAGAAATTGAATATCACCAAAACTATCACTCCCAACTCCCCCAATACTAGTTGGACCAAGATTTCCCCGAGAAGAACCATCAGTGTTGATTTTAAGAAATGCCCACCTCAGGAGGAGACCAATGCCCCTCATGATTAACACGCTGAGAGTGATGCTTAGCTCTACTCCCAAAGTGGTTGTGGGGTACCGAGGGAGTAGTGCCCTGAAGAGGAAAGGAAAGGCATGTGTAAATAACAACATCACTAGGATCTAAGCCTCCACCAATATCACATTTAGTTAGTATAGTTTCATGAAGAGGATTAACAATTTTCCCCCACAGGTGCTTGATCTCAAATTGCACATCATGAAAGATCCTCCTATTCCTCTCAAGCCACACATGCCATAAGATAAGGGAATGGCCAATAGTCCAAGCAACCTAAAGAAAAGAAGTCTTGGAAGGGTGATGATTTAATGGTCACAAAATTCAGACAAAGACGAGACATGCCAACACGTGCATCCCCACACACTCCACTAGAAGTGCCAAATCTGTTTGGCAAAGGGGCACTGGAAAAAAAGGTGAGAGACAATCTCTTCACTTTTGCGGCATAAAACACTGATGGAAGGCCCCTGGAAGCCTCACTTGCAGAGATTCTCCCAAATACGACAATGGTTGTAAACTAGAATCTAGAGGAAAAAGTTACACTTAGGCCATGAAAAATTATTCCAAACTTTCTTCCACCAATAGACCTCCACCTCACCAAAAACTTGTTTCATCAACACAAGGTATCCTGAAGAAACAAAATACTTGCTAGAAGAAGCACCTCCCCAAGTCAAAACATCAAGTTCTTGCAGAGAGCTGCACTCCCTTGAAGCCGATATCTGAGAAAGTTCCAACCGATCCCCCAAAGAGCCCCCAAGCGGCCAGTCAGAAGAATTCTTCCATCTATAACCCACAACAAGGCTCAAGTTATAAGCCTCTTTATAATGAGCCACCTTATTCCATCTAGCAGGAAGGAAAAAATCACAAAGAGACTGCAAGTGCGGATGAGAAGATAAGAGAGGAGGATACCCATTCCAAGAATCACTCCAAAATAGAGCCTCGGTTCATTTGTTACAAATCCAAAATAAACTTCTCTTCACTAGGTGAGTACCAATCTTGAGGGTATTCCACACCATAAAGCCTCTTCCCTCAAGAGAAAACTTGGAAATATCTGAAGGTTCAACATCAAGTAAATACTTGTGTGACAGGATACGAGCCCAAAGCTGAGATTGACACGAATACTAGCGCCAATAGAGCTTGGTAGCAAGAGCTTGACTGCACAAGATAGCAGAACGACGGTCGAGGCCTCCTTCCTTTTTTGGCTTGCAAACAGTATCCCAATTGATGAGCCTCCATTTGGTATTTTGCAAATTGCCACTCCAAAGAAATTGGCGTGAGAGAGCATCAAATTCCTTAAGAAAATATATCGGGGCAGCTTGAACCATGCTTCTGTATATGAGAAGGGCCTGAATCACAGATTGAAGAAATGTCACCTTGCCAGCATTAGAAAGCCACCTATGAGACCAATGGTTGACTTTTTGTTGAAGTTTGTCGAGCAAGCTTTGCCAGAATAGCCTAGGTTGTCTACCCACCACAATAGGGACTCCCAAGTAAGTTAGAGGGAGAGACTTAATCTGAAATCTCAAGATATTAGCAATCTTTTGCTAGATAGGCTCAGGAGTATTGAAGAAAAAAATAGAGGACCTGTGGTCGTTAATTTTCTGCCCAAAGGCAGCCAAATAAGTATCCAAGGTTAGCCGAAAGGCATTAGCTTCCCAAATTTGAGCTTTTCCAGCAAGGGCCGTATCATCAACAAACTGGAGGTGGGAAAGAGTGGGCAAACCAATTCATTAATGCCATCCTTGAATTAGATTTTGGGATACATGAAACTTGATAAGTCTACCTAGTCCCTCAGCCATAATAATAAACAAATAAGGAGAGAGGGGATCTCCTTGGTGAAGACCTCTAGATGCCCTAAAAGCTCTGACGGTTCACCATTAATAAGGACTGAGAAGGAAGGAGTAGTAACACAACTAAGAACCCATCTCATCCATTCCTGACTAAAGCCAAACGCTAGAAGAACTTTCCACAAGAAATCCCAATTGACTCTGTCATAAGCCTTAGCCATATCAAGCTTAATGAACATGGCATGTTCCCTGGAAGTACACAGAGGGAATAGCTTCAAAAGCAATAACCACCCCATCCAAAATTTGTTTTCCTGCCACAAAACCCCCTTGTTCCTTAGAGATAACCATGGGAAGCCAAACTTTAAGCCTCTCTGCAAGGAGCTTAGTAATGATTTTATAGACCACATTACAAAGAGCAATGGGCTTAAAGAAATCCAATTGATTAGTCTCTTCCTTCTTCGGAATAAGGACTAAGAAAGTAGCATTCAAGGCTTGGAGCATTTCTTTGTTGGAATAAGACTCCTGAACCATGTCCAAAAGGTCATCACTGATAATATCCCAAAATTCTTGAAAGAATTCAACAGGAAAGCCATTAGGCCCCAGAGCTTTACCTTTCCACAAGTTGAAGACCACACCTTCCAATTCAGACATACTAACTGGCCTCATAAGAGAGTCATTCATCTCCTTGGTCACAACAGAGGGAATACAAGACAAGATTGTATTCTCCTCAATCTCTGCTAGAGGTAAATCATCTAACAAGAGAGTAGAATAAAACTAAATAGCTTCCCTGGATACAGCTTGAGAGGAGGACACACGCGTCCCATCAGAAGTAACAAGAGAAGAAATATAACTCCTATTATGTTGAGCTTGCACAGATTTATCGAAAAAAGAAGTGTTCTTGTCCCCTTCCTAAAGCTAGTCAACTAGAGCCTTCTGTTTTCAATAAATTTCTTCTCTAAGATCCCACTTAGCTAAATCAGTAGAAGCTCGAGATTCTGCTATGCCAAGAGCTTCAGAGAAACCTAGATCCTGAATCTGCCTGGTAATAACATCAAGACGATCTTGAGCCCTCTTCTTCATGATGTGGAGATTACCAAAACAATTCTTGTTCTAATGCTTCAACTTCCTTTTAACATATTGAAGTTTTTTAGAGAAGGAAAACATAGTAGTGCCATATGTAGGGCCTCCCTGTCGCCACTAGTGAGCTAATAAGTTATGAAGAGAAGAGTCTTGAAGCCACATCAGCTAGCACTTAAAGGGAGGCTTCTTGGGGACAACAACATAACTAGCTGCGGGCTTAATAGGCCAGTGGTCAGAACCTCTCCAATCAAGATTTCAGAAGAGAGAGAAAGAGAGCCACAATTCCAAAAGCAAGAAAGAAGGAACCTGTCTAGGTGTTTTGAGATAGCATCATTTCCAATCCTTCGATTGTTCCAAGTAAAGAGCCCATTGAGAGGTTTGACATCAGAGAGATGTAAAAGATCAATATTTTGTTGAATAAGCTCTGAAGAAGAACCCAAGTGAGCCAGCCCACCCCTCTTCTCCTCCAGACTGAGAATAGAGTTGAAATCTCCTGCCACAATCCAAAGCAAGAAAGGATGACGATCTCTGACATGCCTAATATGTTCCCAGAGCTTGAGCTTGCCAGGGAGATCAATAGGAGCATACACATTAGTAGCAAGAATCATCTCTCCATTTTCTAGAGAGGATGCCACCATCGAGAGAGTTGAGAGGCAAGAGACCTAGTAAAGTGGCGTAACTTTCCTAGGATCCCAGCAAATGGCAATACCACCAGAGCTCCCCAAAGCACCAACACATTGACATTGGCCAAAAAACCAAATTTTAGGAACACATCTAAACATGGAGTCCATTGAAAGCTTGGTTTCCTGGATACAAAGGATATCTAGATAATGATCAACCACCAGCTCATGAATACCTTTTTGTCTGGGGATGCTATTCAACCCCCTCACATTCCACGAGAGAATAATCATTGAGTAGCTATAGATTGATAATGGAAATTTTACAAGACATGAGAAGTCCAAGTTTAAGGTACCATCCTTTTGACACAAGAAAGCCAAGAAACTTTTCAAGTGATGCTTCGAAAGTACCTGCAACAAGTGGAAACCAGTCATAGGGGCCCTTGTCAAACATGTAAACTATAGACAACATCTAGTTGACTTCAATAATTTTAAAGGCTCTTAGCCCATGCAAAGGATCTAGGCCTAGAAAAAGAAACTAAAACAACTTCTTAGCTAACCAATGGTATGATGAATAATGGATGGCAACAAAGAAAATAAACAAAACATGGTGGATTACTAGGGAGTAGGCAAAAATAACAATTGTAACAAGAGGAGTATATTTAGACTAGACAGAACAAATTGATTTTGCTTGGGAGGGCCAAACCAAAAGGCTTTTGGGGAGAATTGCAAATAAAGAAGCATAAACAAAGAAAATAACATCACAAATTCTTAGAGGACAAGTATGGAAAACAATTGTATGAGAGGGAGTAAGATAAAGACACATGTCGAATAATGACCTCAAGAATTAAATTCTTCTTGAAAAACATTAGAGAACGAATCATGTAACGCGTGTGGCATAGATGGTTTGCAAGTAGAATACTTGAAATGGGGGTATTTAAGCCCTCACACCTCACATCAAAGAATATTTAGTGGAGTCATTAAGAATGTGTTTCTATTAAGTTGGATAGGTAAAGTTGTCACCCCCTTGCACAAAAGTGGACATCAACAACCCTTTGAATGACCACACTATAATGGTCAATTTTTTTTTTTCAGCCTACTTTTTGGGAGCATGATAGACAGGCAAGTCAGCACTTGGATTGAAAATGAAGGAAAGAGGGCCAAAGGCTGATCATGTTTTAGGTCCAAGCACTCTACAATAGATCATTGCATCACACTCAAGCACTTGATTGAGAAAGTTTGGGATATGCAAGGTAGAGACTTTTTGCTGCCTTGCCAACTTCAAGAAAGCTTTTGACATGATACAAAGAAGCAAACTAAATAAATGAAAGATTTGAAAATCTTGGAACATTATAATATGACTATTTATAGGTTATATGACAATTAGGGCAAAAATAAGAATTGAACAAGGCTTATTAGAATGTTTTAGAAGTGATATTGGAGTTGAGCAGGGATGTCCTTTATCCCTTACACTTTCCAGGATGCACATTGATAGATTAGAGAGATTGCTAGACAAGTTTGGTGGTGGTGGAGTCCATTTGATAACTATGTAATAAAGCTACTCGTATACGTAGATGACCTTATTCTAATGGGAAAAACATCACAAAGTTTAAAGGAAGACTTGAGAGCTTTGGAATTATTTTGTCACAAGGTTGGGATACAAGTGAACACCAACAAAACTAAGGTTATGATCTTTACTTTGAAGAGAAAGAAGGTTCATAGAGATTACATCTTTGAAGGCAACTCTCTGCAAGTGGTTAATGAATATAAATACTTGGTTATGGATTTCCACCATAAACTAGTTGCAAAACTTGCATAGCAAAATGGTTACAAGGGGAATGGGAAGTATTGCACCTAGTATGAAATAGATGTTGAAGTGCTGAACTATGGGATTGAAAAACTAGAAAACCTCTTTTTGGGCTTCTAATAGCGCCGGTGATGCTATATGGCTGCGAGGTATAGGTTAGTAACACTTCAACAAGTAAGTGGAGACAAATAGAAAGGCAATAAAAGCATTTAATTGCGACTAGCCTTAAGATTAAATTGTCTATTCTGTATGATATTGTTCTAGTAAAGGTTGAGACTATTCCTATTGAAATGACATCTCTATGTCGATTGCGAAGATAAGGAGATTAGAAAACATGGAGAAACATTGTTGACCAAAAAAACAATTGCATATGAGAAATTAGGCAAAAGAAAGTGTGTGGATGAAACAAAATTGCAAATGGATGGGTAAGTGAGGTATTAAAATAAGGACTGCCCGAGAAGCAAAAAGGAAAAGTAAAATGTTCAAAGGCAAATTCAAGGAAAGCATGTGGACTGGGCATCTTGGGAGGGAAGAGTACTACATCACACACTTTAATCACTTACATGAACATACTCAAAAGAACTACATAGGAATGAGAATAAAATGGAAATCAAAATGTTAATTGCCCACATAAGAGGTGGCTCACATCAACTTAGATGCAGGACTAGTTGGTGGGTGATGCCTGAAGAAGAGTCAGTGCATAGAAATTTTTGTTATTGCACACAATAAGTGGTGAAGATCAAATGACATTACATTATAGTGTCTAACCTATAAGGATATATGAGGGATTGCCACCCTAAAAGTGAACACCTTGGGAAATTTGTTTAAAGAACAGATCACAAGGCTGGTAGATCCGCTAACCAAGATACACAATAAAAGTTTCCAGCTGTAGAAAGAGAGATCTCGGGTAGCAGCTGTGTTTTTAGTTTTTGCGTGCTCATGTTGTTTGATAGCTACTTGTGGGTCCCATAGGCTTCTTGACCTTGTGGACGTTATTAAAAATTTTCATTCATTCAACCACTTTTGAGGTGTTCCCCCAAGGTGCTCTATGTTCTTGTCATCTTATTATTAGTCTTAATCATCAAGTTTTGGTACCTAGAAAAATGATACTTTTGCAATCTAGTTGAACCCCATTGGAATGATAACAATCCTTTCCTAGGAAGAGAAGGTAGCTAGCTATCTCTACCTATGAGAAGGACATGAATTTAGATTCATATTACTTCCACTTTCCCATTGCTTGTTGATGTTAATGTTGATGAGCTTTTATGGAGTTTTGAGAGAATGTCAATAATCAATGCATGCCAATCCATAATGGAGTAGTATCTAGTCTCATCACTTGATATTTTGTTTTCCACTTGAAGCTAGAGCCTAAGATTTTTCGTAGATTGGGTGGGTAGGCTGTTCACTTGATATTTTGTTTTTCATTATGAAGTTAGAGCCTAAGATTTGTAATAGATTGGGTGAGTAGGTGCCTCATTGGATTGGGTTTATATTGAATGAATAAGATTACTGCAATACAACATGGAGATATTGCTAAAGATACCTCTCCAAATGAAGACACATGTCAAATTTGCTTAAACTCACATGACGATCCCTAATACAAATGTATATGATATGTAGATTTAGTTGTTGCCAGACACATGAATAGATGAAAGGATCGATTCATCATAACCTAGCTTGCTTTGTGCTCGGTTTACTCTTGGAGACAATACCATTATTATTGAGGGTTTAAGTGGCATTTTTTACAAATTGGTATACATTGTTGTAAGCTTACACACCTTTTATCTTCCCAGATTCACGAAGAATGCAGTGTTTGGTAGCCAAATGCCAAATAAAAACTTAAGGTTGAATTTCATTGCAAAAGTGAAAACAATGTTTCATTTTTGACAAATACAAGTCTACAAGTTGTTGCATGAGCTTGTGAAGTGCATAAGATGTTTGAATTTGACATTGTGAATGATGATAACCAAGTCTAGCAAATAATTTTGTGTACGGTCCATTCATAGTTTTCTTTTCAATTCATATTACTAAATATTTTTAGGACATTTTATGTGTGCGATGGTTATTTTAGTAATACCTGAGGATGTGGATGTATGACAACATTATGATTTGATTAGCCATTGGTTAGTTTTGAGATATTATGCACTTTTAGTTGATGATTATGGTTATTTTTATGATGATGATGTAGTATTTGCTTTCTATTGATGATTATGGTTGTTTTCATGATCACAATCTACATGTTTTTGATCAAGGAAAATAGGTTTTGAAGGGTGCCTGAAACCATATACAAGACGGAAGATTTTCAATAAGTATAGAAGCAACAAAACAACCAACAAAAGAGAAATCGATCACCCCTCGAACAAAGGGTAACCAAGGTGACAGAAAGCCTATCACCAACCAAACCAAAAAACCAACGAGAAGACAAATGAGAGCTAGATATTACGATGGAGCTCATCATTTGCCCTTAGACTTTGAGCCTCCCTTGCACGATCGGAGGTTCATTTCTAACAAGGAGAATCCATTCATAGGGAATGGGACGAGATGATGATGTTTTGGATACAAATTATAAATGCAATAGACCTATGTAGTATTGTAATGGGCCCTGAAGAAATGAAAATAATAGGGTAAACATTCTCATTCCCAAAATAATTGTCAAATTTATGACAAGAGGGTGTGATAAAGGATTATTGATACTAGTTATAAAGAATATGTCCCATAGACATAATAAACCAAAATAAACACAGCAAAGTGTGAAGAAGGTGGGTTTATATTGAATGAATAAGATTACTGCAATACAACATGGAGATATTGCTAAAGACACCTCTCCAAATGAAGACACATGTCAAATTTTCTTAAACTCACATGACGATCCCTAATACAAATGTATATGATATGTAGATTTAGTTGTTGCCAGACACATGAATAGATGAAAGGATCAATTCATCATAACCTAGCTTTCTTTGTGCTTGGTTTACTCTTGGAGACAATACCATTATTATTGAGGGTTTAAGTGGCATTTTTTACAAATTGGTATACATTGTTGTAAGCTTACACACCTTTTATCTTCCCAGATTCACGAAGAATGCAATGTTTGTTAGCCAAAGGCCAAATAAAAACTTAAGGTTGAATTTCATTGCAAAAGTGAAAACAATGTTTCATTTTTGACAAATACAAGTCTACAAGTTGTTGCATGAGCTTGTGAAGTACATAAGATGTTTGAATTTGACGTTGCGAATGATGATAACCAAGTCTAGCAAATAATGTTGTGTACGGTCCATTCATAGTTTTCTTTTCAATTCATATTGCTAAACATTTTTAGGTCATTTTATGTGTGCGATGGTTATTTTAGTAATACCTGAGGATATGGATGTATGACAACATTATGATTTGATTAGCCATTGGTTAGTTTTGAGATATTATGCACTTTTAGTTGATGATTATGGTTGTTTTCATGATCACAATCTACATGTTTTTGATTAAGGAAAATAGGTTTTGAAGGGTGCCTAAAACCCTATACAAGACAAAAGATTTTCAGTAAGTATAGAAGCAACAAAACAACAAACAAAAGCAAAATCGGTCACCCCTCGAACAAAGGGTAAACAAGGTGACAGAAAGCCTATCACCAACCAAACCAAAAAACCAACGAGAAGACAAATGAGAGCCAGATATTATGATGGAGCTCATCATTTGCCCTTAGACTTTGAGCCTCCCTTGCACGATCAGAGGTTCATTTCTAACAAGGAGAATCCATTTATAGGGAATGGGATGAGATGATGATGTTTTGGATACAAATTATAAATGCAATAGAGCTATGTGGTATTTTAATGGGCCCTGAAGAAATGAAAATAATAGGGTAAACATTCTCATTCCCAAAATAATTGTCAAATTTATGACAAGAGGGTGTGATAAAGGATTATTGATATTAGTTATAAAGAATATGTCCCATAGACATAATAAACCAAAATAAACACAACAAAGTGTGAAGAAGGTGGGTTTATATTGAATGAATAAGATTACTGCAATACAACATGGAGATATTGCTAAAGACACCTCTCCAAATGAAGACACATGTCAAATTTGCTTAAACTCACATGACGATCCCTAATAAAAATGTATATGATATGTAGATTTAGTTTTTGCCAGACACATGAATAGATGAAAGGATTGATTCATCATAACCTAGCTTGCTTTGTGCTCAGTTTACTCTTGGAGACAATACCATTATTATTGAGGGTTTAAGTGGCATTTTTTACAAATTGGTATACATTGTTGTAAGCTTACACACCTTTTATCTTCCCAGATTCATGAAGAATGCAATGTTTGTTAGCCAAATGCCAAATAAAAACTTAAGGTTGAATTTCATTGCAAAAGTGAAAACAATGTTTCATTTTTGACAAATACAAATCTACAAGTTGTTGCATGAGCTTGTGAAGTGCATAAGATGTTTGAATTTGACGTTGCGATTGATGATAACCAAGTCTAGAAAATAATGTTGTGTACGATCCATTCATAGTTTTCTTTTCAATTCATATTGCTAAACATTTTTAGGTCATTTTATGTGTGCGATGGTTATTTTAGTAATACCTGAGGATATGGATGTATGACAATATTATGATTTGATTAGCCATTGGTTAGTTTTGAGATATTATGCACTTTTAGTTGATGATTATGGTTATTTTTATGATGATGATGTAGTATTTGCTTTCTATTGATGATTATGGTTGTTTTCATGATCACAATCTACATGTTTTTGATTAAGGAAAATAGGTTTTGAAGGGTGCTTGAAACCCTATACAAGATGAAAGATTTTCAATAAGTATAGAAGCAACAAAACAACAAACAAAAGTGAAATTGGTCACCCCTCGAACAAAGGGTAACCAAGGTGATAGAAAGCTTATCACCAACCAAACCAAAAAATCAACGAGAAGACAAATGAGAGCCAAATATTACGATGGAGCTCATCATTTGCCCTTAGATTTTGAGCCTTCCTTGCATGATCGAAGGTTCATTTCTAAAGGAGGAGAAGATAGCTTAGTTTTCTTTCTTTTTACTGCAATCCAACCATCCTCAACCTTAGCTGCCTCAACAAGCCAATCCCCAGAAGAAACTGAACAATGGAGCCTAGGGGAATCATAAGCAACAACAATCTCCCTAGAAGAGCCCTTAGACTGCTGGCCCCCCACAGGACTAGGAGAAGCGTCTAATACAGGGGTAGGGGTAGGAGAGAGACCAAGGCCTTGGCCCCCAAAAGCACTGGGAGGAACATCCGGCATAGGGGCATGGGTGGGAGAAAGAACAGGGTCCAGACCAGGAGTCTAGACTTCCTTTGCAACCTCCGTAATCGAAAGATCATCAGCAAGAGAATCATTCGTAGAGTCATCCACTGGGTCTTGGGGAGCATCCTTGGATTTAACCACCGTATAGTGTTCAGAAGAGACCCCTGACCACTAGGAATGTGATTGCCTTGATTTAGTCTTCTTCTTAGCAGCACAACGAGCAACAATGTGACCTATCATATGACATTTTCTACAGCGAAAAGGGATACCTTCATAATCCAAAATTTGGGTCCAAGTGCCCCTTGAAGAAGCCAAACAAACCTTCTCAAGGAGGCCCTTTGAAATATCCATCTCTACAAGAATTCAAGTACACGTTGAATGGAGAATAACTGAAGTGTCAGAACCACATATAAAAAATCATTGATAGCATCCCCAATAGTTTCATAAACAGAATCTAGCCAGAGATGCATCGGGAGGTTCGAAATCGGGACCCAAATAGGAACCCTATTAAAGGATTCAGTAAGCAGATCAAAATCCATATGCCACAGTTTGGCCATAAGAGGAAATCTGTCCTCCCATGAAAAATTGTTATTGCACAAAATAGTCTTCCTATCTTTAACAGTTTTAAACTTTACAATGAAAAATCCTTTAGCCATTGGAAAGATATGGACTTCCCACTCTAAAAGAGGTTCCCAATGCTTGGAGATCCAAGCATGAAGATTGGCAAGAGAGGGTCAGAAACCTCAAAAGCGAAAAATAGCAGCAAAGGTAGAAAGCTCTTTTGCCGTATTGAAAATATCAAGACTGTATCTAGATCCAAAGGAACCATTATAGGGTTTGATACACTTATAGGGGAGACTTCAAGGGGACGAGAAGGCTCGGAGTGAGCTTCTCGAACAACACCATGAAGACCTACCTCAAATGTAGCCATGTTGGCATAAGAGACAAACCTATCCCCAGAACGCATTGATCCAGACGTAGCCGGAATAGTGATAGAAGACATAATGGCACCACTCCCACACCCTAGACCAGCAATACACAACACCGACAACCAACAACGAGCAACAAGATCAAAAACTAGAGACCCAAAAAATAACAACAATCAGTTGGAAAATGAACATTGATCAGTGAACAGCGAGCAAGAACGACCAACGGCCATAGCTAGGGCACGATAGTGATCCCCGGCCAACCAAGCCATCGGATCTTGGCAAAGCCAGAGAAACAGCGACCCCAAAGTGCAAACAGATGGCACTGAATGGGCTAGGGCATGGAGGCCCTAGCAAAAGCCTGGTAATTGCCCGCCATCAGGAACTTGACTACATCATAATCTACATGTTATGGTATATATATATATATATATGGATTTACTGGTTATTGATCTCATGCTTGCATGTGTATGGTTAGTGTGTAGTACTTTTCTTTTAACATGCCTAATGTGGTTGAGGGACAAAATCATAGTAAATTGCTTGCAAGATCCACATGATGTATCAATCACCATCATTGTGTTTATATATATGTAGGTGCTAGGCATCGACTTCCTTGAATTACCAAGATGGGCGTGCCTTATCCGACATCTTAAATGGTTATTTGTTTTGAAATAGTGGACAAGTACCTAATTGATTCCTGATTTGAATTCGTCAAGGTGATGCAAATTCGTGAATTCTTCCCCTAAGCATGATTATTCCATTTTTGGATTTCATCATTTCTCTCTCCTCGTTGTATGTCATGTGATTAAATGTTAGTTTTAATGTTGAATTTGATAAGGAAATTATATAAGATTAATTAAATGATAATTTAATTAAATACTTATATATAGTCAAGAGACTCAATTAAAAAAGTCTAATTATGAAAATTAAGAATTAAATTTAATATTAATTTCAAATTGAAATTTAGTTGTAAATTATTATGATAGTAATTGATTTTCAGTTTGTATATAATAAGTACGCTATTATATATGATTTAATTGTACACACAATTAATAAAGTAAGTTATAAAAATAAATTAGTAAAGTTTAGTTATTTTTTATTAATCTAAAAACATGTTTTGAAGGGATCCAAAACACTTTACAACTTTTAGAGCATAAAGATATTCGACGAAAGCTACATAAAAAATATTGCCATTAGACACTAAGTAGCAACACAAGACAAACCAAAGGAATAGTGCAAATGATAATACTATTCAAGACTAAAAGAAACTAACATAATAGAGGAAATAAAGTTAATTTGTTTGCACGAGGGTGCATTAGTAATTAAAATTACTAATAGATTTTATTTTAAGCTTACTCCTTTCTTTTAGGTTTTGCATTGTTGTAAACCTTTGAGGGATATGATTTCTTTAGTGAAGTTATCTTTGGTCATTTTAGTTACAGAGGAAAGAGATGAGATACAAGTTTAAGTGGTTTTGCTTAAAGTTAAAGAATTAATTGTTTCCAAGTTTAGAAGTATTGGAAAATGTATTTTTTTCTTGTTTTGTTGTAGGATCAACTAGTGGACTTTGTGGTAGGTTTTGGATATTTTTGAAAAAATTGTCTTCCTCATGTTTTTCAGAATTGGAAGGAAGCCAAAGTGTGGAAACACTTCCAAATGCTAAATCTATCAAGAGAGATGATGCAAATTTTTTTCAAAAATCCTTGAGCTATAAAAAATGGGACAGGATGATCTCTAGACAAAATGCATTAAAGACAAAACAAAGTCAAACTTTTTTTTCCAGATTCATGAAAATGTAGTGATTTTTTCCTTTTTTTTTTTTTTTTTGTGTTTTTTCAACTACAAAGTATGCAGACCACGAAGATCAAATGCTGAAAATTTTGGAAAAATCCATGATGTTTTCAATTTTTTGAAATTTGGTCAACTATACAGTTTGTAGGGAGGATAGTCACATCCATTAAAAACTAGATAGATACATACATAAAATAGATTTAAATAGATTAACAAATAACACCATATATACATAGGGCATCCCTTTTGGTAAAAAAAGCAAAAGTCCAAAGCCAAACATAATTGTATTATCAACAAAAAAATTGTTATAATAAAATTTTCAAAGCCAAAGCTCTCCAAGAGTAATCTGTCATGATATCCCAAATAATTGAGGCAGCATAACAATGCTCTTTAAAAATGTCTCTCACAATTCTCTTCAATAACACATTGTATTTATTGAGTTTTTGTGCAAAAGGGAACAACTTGTGAAGTGCCTACTTTCAATGTGTTTACAACTTATTTTAGAAACTTCCTTTGTGCATAAATCTTGCATAAAAATAAATCCAAAAGAATATGTCAAAGAAGATACACAATCTATTTTTTCTTATCCAAGTCTATCCTTGTGGAAGATTTGTCCCATATAACATCTTCCAAAAATTTCATAAATAAAAAAACTAATAAAACATCTTAAGATTGAGCCACTTTATCCCAACAATCTCCCACTTGACGAAGACCTTGCACGAGTCATTATATCACAACATAGGCCCCAAGACCTAAACCAACATAGCATCTAAAATTACTTAGCGCTGATTGACTTTGTCTATGAATCTGCAACACTATCCAAAGTAGCAACCTTTTCTAATTTCACCTTTCCATCTTCCACCATATCAAGAACAAAATGATGATGTACATCAATATGCTTTGTTCTGGAATGGAAAGTAGCATTCTTTGCTAAACATGTAACATTTTGGTTATTGCAACAAATAGGAATTTATCTTGCATCAAAACCAATATCAAAACAAAATCTCTTAAGCCAAATGACCTCTTTAGAAGCATAAGTAGGTGCCATAAACATTGCTTCCATAGTGGACAAAGCAACTACAACCTACCTCTTACTCATCTAACTAATGGCACCACCAAACATCATGAAAATATATCCAGTAATGGATCTTCTTTTTTCAATGCCACTTACCCAATGAATCTACACCACAAATGCAAATAGTGTCAAGATCTAGTAGGAGTACCATGAAAACATAAACAGTACTTAGACGGGCCCTTCATATACTTAAATACTCTGTTAATTGCATCCCAATGCACCCTCCCAATATTAGCCATATAATGACTAAGGAGTCCCACTACTTTGACAATGTCTGGCCTTGTACTCCATAACATATATCAAGCTTCCAACAACAGTCACATAAGGCACTGTAGGCAGTTCCTCCATCCCAGTAGGAGATTTTGGACAATCCTCCTTAGAAAGCTTCAGTCCCTATAACATTGGAAGAACTAACTACTTGCAAGTTGTCATGCTGAATTTGTCTATCTCTAATGATCTCAGTCCCAAGAATATATCTTGTTGCACCTAGATCTTTCCCTTCAAACTGTGATGCTAATTGCAAATTCAAATCTAAAATCATTCTTTTACCATTCCCAATAAACAATTGTTTAGTGGTGAAAACTAATGGGGTTAATGAGTTTGTAATATAAACTATGAGAGTTGAATCCATTAACCATTCTCACTCTTAATATTGAGTACAAGAACATAAATTTCAATACAAATTACAATAGATTAGCAAAACCCAAAGAGATAAAGGGATGCTAATGCGAAAGGCAAATTATGTCAAGGAAGTACACAAGCAAGTCATCTTTATTGCAATATAGGATTTAAATAAAGATGTAAAAGTGTAAATGTGCAATTGAGCTAATTAGTTTAATGGGAAGTCTAAGATAGATCTAATTTCTAAATGTCAAAAATCAACCCAATTAAGATATAAAATAAGGTCTAGACTAAAAAGTGAAATGAATGATAAAGTACTCACCCTTGACATGTGTAGAGGAATATTCCTTTTTGCTCCAAAAATTGGAGATCTCAACCTATAAGGGAACTTTCAAAAGAGGATTCATGATCACAACAAAAAATCTAGAACATATTATTTTCCTCAAGGGCTCAGGAAGACGTCAACTTGTTGCAACATGTTCCAATGCTTTATAATGAAGTCACCATGTTTTGAGGACATATTAGTAAAGTTGACCTAGCTTTTTTTGAAATGGTTTAATGAATGATTTTTAGATCTGTGGTTGCAATTTCTCTATCCTGCTTGTGCACATAGTAAACATTTTTTGTTTTGTTTTAGGTGGATGAGGGTTTTCCTTAGTCAAGCCCTAGATTGAGGAATTACCTTTAAATTGAAATGTAAATATCTAAAGGAAAACAAGATAAATGTAAGTATTCACCTTGCTTGTAGAAACCCTTGTGAATAAGAATTTACAATACTTGTATGTTGTAGATGTTGAATTCACAATGAAGGATGTAGGGAATCTCCACAAAAGCAACGAATCTATTGAAACTGTAACATGGAGCCATGGATGTAAATGTGCATCAATGAAGAAAATTATGAATGCCTAAATGTATATCTCCTCTCTTGATGACCAACACAATACTAGATCTTGAAGAGGAAATGTTCATAAAGGAACCTTGAATGCCTTGAATGCTTGAAGTAAATGTACATGCTAGAATGCTAGAATGCTTGAAAGTATGCCTTACAATAGTTTGGATGTCTCTTCGTGTATAGTGATGTCAAAATGAGGTGCCTAGACTTCGTTTTATACTAGTTTTTAGGTCAAAAAATAAAGCAAGATGTTAGGACTACCCAATTATTAAGTTTATAATCTTGAGACAAAAAGGCCTTGGGATTTAATATCCTCAGGGAAAAAGTCAACCAAGCCAACTTGGGTTGACCTATTCTGGAATAGGCCAACTTGGGTTGACCTATTCTGGAATAGGCCAACTTGGGTTGACCTATTCTGGAATAGGCCAACTTGGGTTGGCCTATTCTAGAATATTTCAACCTGGTTGGCCTTTTCTAAAATAGTTTGACCTAGGTCAACCTTATTCAAGGCTTGGACCACATGGAGCCAACCTTGAGGTCTCAGAAACTGGAGTGAAAGTGAAATATACATGACATAATAGAAGAAATAGACGATTGAACATAAATCTATTCATGGTCCATATGATCAAAAAAAGGATGAGAGCTAAAACATTTTAAATGATTAGTGCTTCCATTTTAAAATGGTACATTTAGCCCCTACTTTAGTAGGAGTATGAGTTACCTTAAACTCATTCTAAAATAGATAAAAAAGTAAGAGTTGATCGTATCGTGACTAAGGAGATGAAGAATCATCAAGCCCTCAATAGACTTGAGTCGTCATCATATCTAGAGCCATAGTAAGAGAGATGTCACTAATAGAAAACATGTATCCATCTCTCTTAATAAAGTTTTTGTTCCTTGGTATGAACTACATGAAAGAGAAATCTATGTTGCAACAAAAGATGGCATTGAATGGTCTAGCAACTGTGTTGTGTATGCTATTCAACCCATCGAAGATGAATTGAATGGTCTCAAAAATGTGTGTGGCATGCTAGTCAATTCATCGAAAGGATTCATCACTCTATGTACCAAAAAGATGAATTGAAAGACAACCTAGACGTAAGACTATGTGTGTCCTTAAGGGATCAAAAACACGACCAAGCTTCCTAGATTGTCAATAGTCCAAACAATGACCAAACATCGATTAAGCCTCTCTAGCTATTAGTAATCCAAGTAGAGAGAAAAAGAAAGGATTGGGATTCACGGACTGTTAATAGTTCAAAGAGAGATCCAAAACAACAAAGATCAAGCCCCTATGAATTGTCAAGAGTTCAATTGAGGAAACTGAAAAAATCTTTAAATAATGCATACATGAATCCATTGAGAATGTTTCCATTATGAAATTCAACCAAGATAAAATATTTTAAGGGAAATAAACACATGAGGAAATAGAGATAAGAAGAAAAGGTGTAGCCAACTCATCCAATGAGGTTTTTATTCCTTATTGTGAACTATACAAAAATGAAAGGTGTAATGTAACAAAAGATGGTATTGAATGGTCTAACAAGTGTGTGTCGCATGCTAGTAACCTATTGAAGATGAAATGAATGGTCTAGAAAGTGTGTGTGGCATTCTAGTCAATTCAAAGGGAACTCCATGTCCCAAAAATAAGAATCAAAAGAAGGCTCATGCATAAGGACACGATTGTCCTTAAGGGATCGAAAACACAATCAAGCTTCTAAGATAGTCAATAGTTTAAAGAACGATCAAGCAATGATCAAGCCTCCCAAAATGTTAGTAGTCCAAAGTGGGATCAAAAGAAAGGATCAAGCACCCTAGACAGTCATTAGTCCACAAAGAGATGCAAAGGAACAACAAATATTAGGCTCTCACGAATTGTTAATATTTCAATAGAGCAAAGCCAAACTGTTAATGTGCATGTGTGCAAAAGTGAACAGAGAGTATGCTCCCATGTTAAAGTTATTGCAAGTGTCCTAATGGGAGCCATGACTTTAATGAAAATGTACATGCATCCACTAGAACATTTCCACTAGGAAATGTCCCTAAGAGAGAACACCTAAAGGAAAATAAATACATGACAAAAGAGAGAGCATGAAAGAATCTGCTAACTTTGGGGTTAGTATGACCATATGATAATTTGCGATATTATATCAAGTATGAAATGCCATCATTCCCTAAAGAAAGTAGAAATACAACACAATGGAGGAATAATAAAATAAGAGTACGAAAACGAGTCTTACAGGGTTGGTAATATGAACACCAAAAGTAATTGGTGCTACCATGTTGCAAGCATCCAACTAGATTACAAGGACACATGTATGAACAATAGCAAATATACAAAATAACATTTAACAACGTATAGAAGAAGAGAGGTACAACTAGGAGAATATGTACAACATGTTTAATTGCTTTATCATCTTGTCCCTGTCCTATTTTGGCTCTTGGCTTCTTTGGTCTGCCGTACTTTGTAGTTGTTCATGGTTTGGGATTAATCATCTACCTTTTATTAACCATGGGGTTTTAGGTGCCTTGTCAAAACCTATTTTTTGTGGCAGAGGCATACTGTGTTACCTTTGTTGCCACCATGGTCACCTAGTTCTTTGGAAACCTATTCCTCCTATGGACTGTAGTTATGTTTGGTTTGGGCTTCATTGTAAAAATCTTCGAATTGTTAAAGGGTTTTAGGCTCCCTTTAAAACTTGTTTTCCTTAATAAAACACAAGAGTCATCTAAAGTAATCTAGACATAACATATAACAAATACCTCAACATTGGGGAGAACACAATACATATACACACAAAATACAATTCTAGAGGAGTCCACTTCAAGTGTGTTGCGTGCCCCCTGTAATTTTTTTGCAAATTCTATAGGTTCAAATTTGAGATAATACCTTTATATTTTTTGATGTTCTAATCTTCTTCTTCTTTAAGAATGTAGAATGTAATTTTCAGAGTATTAAATGTTATTGTAAAATTTGTTTGTCTCTGTAGTAATTCGTATAGGGCAGTATAGTTTTAAGAAGCAAACTTCAATGTGTTGTATGTCCTTAAACTACAATAACACCCACCCCTTATACCAGGAGCAAAGGGCATGCCCCTTAAAGGGACATGACCCTCTCTAGGTTGACCCATAAATCACTTGTAGAAATCGGCACCCATGTAGGAAATAACACAAATGTTAACTAACATAACAATTAGTTATAGTTAGTACATAACATGGTTATTGCCAAGGATTGCCGACCATACTATTCTCCAAATGTAGTGTATATAATGCTTTCAAATGGTATAAGGGGAGAAGATTAAGGTGCAGTCTGCACTTCTCATATCAGTATGAATATCATTGTTAATATTTAACACTCCCTTTTAACTTGATAATCATAATGAGATAACATATCTAGCATCATCAATTACAATGAATAAGCATAGATTGATACTCTATATCTATCTGAATCTTTTGAGAAAATGGTATCATGGAACACATGATACTAAGTCATATAACCATCTTGTGATATGACTTATCACTTATACTAGTGATGTCAGTATTGCATGTAATGCAATACACATAGGATAAAAGCTGAAGAATAGTTAAATTCTTCATTTATCCAGGTTGTGACTCATAGGAATTGGCAATCCTATATCACAAATTGATCTTGAGTTAAGATCTACCATAACATAGGATAAAGTTTGAAGAATAAATTCATCCTTTATCCAAGTTGTGATTCATAGGCATATAAATGCTTATGTTACAAATGATCTTGAACTCACCTAGATCTAACAGTAGTTCTATGCTATTCACCACATTATCTGAGAAATCGTCATCTCTCATAATGTCTTTTATACAAGTATTCATTATCTCTAAGATCGCCACCTTTTAAATAATGAATACAAATGGTGGAGCCCATAAATGTCAATAGCCTGACAATAAATTTTTTAATTAAAAATTTAAAGAATACAAATGCATTACAATTCAACCATACCTAGTGTTTTCCTAAAGTGATCTATCTTCACTCTAGAGAAAGGTTTGGTGAGAATATCTGCTGTCTGATTCATAGTGCAAATATATTCTAATTTTACAGTATTCTTGTCTACCATATCTCTTACATAATGGTAAGGAATTTCAATATGCTTAGACTTGTCATGAAAAATTGGATTCACTGAAAGCTTGATGTAACTCTGATTATCACAATGAATAATCATTGGATTCATGGCTTGCCTAAATAATCTCTCAAGTAACTTTCTAAGCCAAACTACTTCTCGAGAGGCCATCGCTGCTGTAATGTATTTGGCTTCTATGGAACTTTGTGCTACTGAAGACTATTTTCTGCATATCCAAGATATCATTGCCGATCCTAAACTGAAATAACATCCTAAATTTTTCTATCTTTAACACTTCCACCCCAATTTGAGTTAGTGAATTTGTGAAAATTTAAGTCAACTTTCTCATATTTGAGCCCAAGATTAAGAGAGCCTTGTAAGTATCTCATAATGTGTTTGATTGCAACTAGATGAATCTCCTTTGGCTCACACATAAACTGACTTACATAAACTGACTTAAGGCATTAACAAAATAGCAAATATCAAGTACATAATGGACCCAATCATCTGTTTGTAGAGAGTAGAATCTATGGAAGGTGATTCTGCTACTACTTCTTTAAGTTTATGTAGATTAGTCTCCATTGGAGAAGACATAGACTTGCAATTCCACATTCTAAATCTCTTCAAAATATCTAATGTATACTTCCCTTGATCAAGTATAATGTTGTCAGAATTCTGCCATACTTCCAGTCCTAGGAAGTAATGAAGGAGTCCCAAGTCTTTCAACTCAAATTCTCTAATTAGATCTTTCTTGCATTGATCTATGAGATTATCATCATCTATTAGTAGTAAATCATCAACATATAGTATTAAGATTACCATATTATCTTTATCCCTTTTATAATATAGATTTGGATTGTCTTCATTTTTGGAGAATCCTAAGATGGTGAGATACTTATCAATTCTTTTGTACCAAGCCCTTGGAGCCTATTTAAGCCCATAGAGAGATTTCTTGAGTTGCAAACAAAAACGTCAGGATCATGAGTTTCAAATCTTTCAGGTTGCTCCAAATATACTTCTTCTGTAATCTTTCCATTTAGGTATGTTGTTTTTACATCCCTCCAATGTACTTTGCATCCCTTCGATGCTGCAATGGCTAATAATGCTCTTATAGAGTTATATCTAGCAATAGGAGAAAAGGTCTCTTCATAGTGAATCCCCTCTTTCTGAGAGAATCCCTTGGCTACAAATCTAGCTTTATATTTTTCAATGCTACCGTCATCAACATGCTTTATTTTAAATATCCACTTGGAAGAAACAACAAATTTTCTTTTAGGTCTTGGAACAATTTTCCAAACATCATTTTTCATAATAGATTGGTATTCTTCTATCGTAACATCTTTTCAAGTTGCATGTTTAATAACATTTGAAACATTGGTTGGTTCTGATTTGGACAAATCATTCATATTTTTTGTATAACTAGAAAATCTTTTGGGTATTTTTCTTTTTTTGATTGTTCAAGATGGTGCAGTGAAGTTTTATGGTTCCTCTACTATCTTAATGGCCCAAAGTCATCTTTTCTTAGAATTTTGAGTTTCTTCAAGATTAAGATTAAGATTTTTTATTTCTTCAATGTTCTCCCTCTAAGATTCAATTTTAGTATTTCTTTCAGAACTAGGTAAAGGAGAGGGTTGTTCAGAACTTAGGGCTCTTTTGAATGCTAAATCTTTTTAAAAAATTACATCCCTACTAAGTTCAATATTTTTCTATCTAGGTATGAAAATCCTATATGCTTTAGATGTTTCACTCTACCCTACAAAAATACCTTTTCTCTCGGAGGTTTCTAACTTAGCTCTCTTTTCTTTTGGAACATGGATATATACAGGGCACCTAAAAATCCTAAGATGACTTATATTAGGTGTAACCCTAGTAAAGACTCCTTCAAGAGTTTTATCTCTAAGGTAGGAGTGAGGGCTTCTGTTTTGAATATAGACAACAATACAAGAGGCTTCTACCTAAAGATAATATTCTAGATTTTGATCAAATATCATAGCTCTAGTAGCTTCTATAATTATTCTATTCTTCCTTTCTACTACCCCATTTTGTTGTGGGTTATAAGGAATGGTATACTCCCTCTTAATTCCTGTTTCTTTACAAAATCTTTAAAAAAAATCTAAGGTATATTCCCCTCCATTATCAATTCTAAGAGTTTTAATTTTATGTCCTAATAAGTTTTCAATTAAGGTTTTAAATTCTTTAAATCTCTTTAGAATTTCTTCTAGTTCCTTGTATTTTAAGAAGTAAATCCAAGTTTTCTTAGAGAAGTCATCTATGAAAAAAATATAGTACCAGAATCCTCCAGGAGAAGGATCATACATAGGTCCACATAAATATGAGTTGATTAATTCCAAAATATTGTTAGTTTTTCTAGTGTTATCATGAAATGAACTTTTGGTGATCTTACCTAGAGTGCGTCATTTGCATATGCTTGAGTGATCTTTATCTTGTTTAGGTAAATCGGTAACCATCTTCTCCATGGTTGATAAATTTTTGAAATTTAGATGTCCTAACTTTCTGTGTCATATTTCATTTATGTCCATAACTTCATGAATTAAGGCTTGAATAGGTCAACTAGGTTATGAATTTAATTCATACAAGTACTCCTTTCTCTGACCAATCAATTTTGCGTTCTTAATTGAGGAGTTTTTAGCCTAGGTTATGACTTTACCATCCATGAATGCAACATTATGTCCATCATCTTCAAGTGTTGTAACCGAGATTAGATTCTTTTTTATTCCTAGTACATTGAGTACTTCTTTAAGAAGTAGAGAACTACCTGACTTTAGTTTCAAGGTGCAATTTCCAATTCCTTTGACGAAATGTGTTGAATTATCACCGATGGTGACTTCGCCATTATTTTTTTTTGACATAGAGTCAAGTGCTTCTTTGTATCTTGTAATATGTTGAGAAGATCCACTATCAATCGCCCATGCTTTACTTGAGAATTCATTTGATAGTGCCGAATACAATACACAATTCTCAGAATCATAGTTATCTTCTTCCCTAGTGATGTTTGTATAGTTCACTTGTTTAGAATTCTTAGGGCAATTAGATTTATACTGTCCAAAATTTTCATATCTGAAGCATTTTATTTTGGATAGATCTTTCTTAGGTTTTTCATTCTTTTGACTGCCCCTTTTCTTCTTGAAATGCTTCTTCTTTCCTTTATAGGAATTTGTATTAAGAACATGAAGTTCTTCATCTTCCATTTTCAATTTTCATGCTTTCTTTAGTTTTTTGGATTCTTCCTAAAGAAAATCTCCCTTAAGTCTATTGAAGTTAGGAAGATTTGATGCAGGAGAATACTAGCTGTAAGAGCAATTTTGTATCACCTAAAAATATTTTTTTGTAGTCTTTTCTATTTTAATAAGGACTAGTAGACAGGGGCGTTGCTATTTCTGAAAACTTGCTATTTTTAGTAAGTTTTTCATACGAGCTCAAAATGTTCTCATTTTCTACAAGAAGGTGCATTTTGAAATTATAAGCCTACCATAAAAATATCATTGCTCCAGCTTAAGTATCAGAGAAGTTATTGCAGATTTTTGGTGGAAACATTAGTAGAAAAATCTCTAGGCTCATTGTTGGAGGCCTTAGAGTGCCCGGATGAGGTCTAAAAACTTGATGGAAAGGCGCTTGCATGGTATCATGCCTATAGATAAAGAGCAAGAGTTTCTGAAAAGTGGTTATAATGACCAATTAAAAACAATGGTTCAAGAGTTATGGCCTTTTGAAGTTGGGCTACATAAATTTCTAAAATAATTTATCAAAGATGTATTTAGCTGACTCTATATGTATTGTTAGGTACTGTTGGCCCTAGGTTTGAGCATCTAGAACCTTCCCAAGTGGCATAAAATTGCTTATTTAAGAAAGGCCTGAACATTGTCTAAGACAACTCTAGGTGATAGTTTGCAGCTTGTCTTGTAGATTATTGTAATAAAGGTGGCCATGTGGGTTAGCATATCGTACTTGTGAATTTTGTAATATTGTATTTGCGAAGCAGATAAGAAGTCCATATTTTGTTCTCACATTTGCTATTGTTTCTTTATTTTTTGTTATGGTTTATGGTATTAAGGAGAGCATCCTTCATTAAGCGGTGTCAGAGAAGTAGTTCTTGAGCATGTGGATAGATCGCTGAAATTGAGGCAATTTGCACTAGGATCTTGGATTGAGTGAAGTTTTTAAAGAAGTTCTTGAGTGTGTGGATAGATCGCCGACTATGAGGCAATTTGCACCAAGACGGTGGTTTGGTCTGAGCATGTAGACGATCGTTAATTGTAAGGTAGTTTGCACTAGGGCTTTAGTGGAAGCATGAAAATGCCTTCACGAAGAGAGCATGGAAAAAGAACTGTAGCTATTAGACCTAAGGGTTTTCGAGCCCTCCAAAGACAAATGCAAGCATTGGAAGAAAAAATGTGTAGAGAAATGAATCTTCTCGTAAGAGATGAAAGGGAGGATGAGGACGAAGTAGAAGAAAATGTCGAAGCAAAGGTAGTTCTAAATCTAGAGGAAGAGAGGCTTTTGAGGGCCATCTCTAAGATTAGAAAAAGACTTAAGTTTTAGGTTTCCACATTTTTGAGAAATCTTAACCCAGAGGAGCTGATCGATTGGATTAATGAACTAGAGGAGTACTCTGAGTATGAAGATATTCATGATCGTAATAGGGTCAAGTTTGCAAAGGAAAAATTGAAGGGAAATGCGAAGATCTGGTGGCAAGAGGTTCACTTGGAGAGAAATAGAAAGGGAAAGGAGAAAATCACCAGATGGGATCAGATGATAGCTAAATTGAAGTGTCAATTCATTCCTATCTATTATAAGCTTGATCTATTAAAGAAGATGCAAGGGTTGAAGCAAGTGGAAAAATTTGTTCAAGAGTATATTGAAGAGTTCTACCGATTTCTCATTAGAACTAGCCATGCAGAAGCTGATAAGGAGAACGTCGCTTGTTATCTTAATGGGTTAAGGCCAAACATTCAGGATGAGCTAAGTCTAGTTTGAATGAACAGTATTGAGGAGGCGTACCAATTTTCTCTAAAAGTTGAAGAAAAATTGAGCAAGAAGTTTGACAACAAGAATAGCGAAAGAGGTCGCGGTGGAATATCTGATAGACAATCTTATGGAGGCCGTAATGATGATTAGAAGAACAAGGATGAGGCTGAGAGTAGCAGTCAAAACCAAAGGGGAAATAATTCCAATCATTTTCATGGTTAGAACAATAGAGATCAAAGAGGAAGAGGCAGAGGACAAGGATCTGGAAGATGAGGTTTCATTGGGAAATGTTTTCACTGCGAAAAAGAACGGCATAGAGAATTTGATGTACCCAAAGCCAAGGAAGGACAAACAAAAGAACAAAAGGCTAGGCTAGAGTTGCACATGTTGATGAAGATGCCAGATCCTCACATTCTGAAGATGCTAAAAGAGAAGTCCTAGTTAATAGAAGAATCCTGCTGAGTGGTGAGAATGAACGTGATCAAAGGAGTTTTTTTCACACAAGGTGTAGATGTGGAGATAGGTGTTGTGATGTGATCATTGATGGTGGAAGTACTGGAAATCTAGTGTGAGAAATGATGGTCACCAAGTTGAAGTTGAAGAGATAGAAACACCTGCATCCATATCATATTGCTTGGGTGCAAGATGACCACAAGGTCATGGTCAATGAGTAGTTCTCAATGAAGTTCAAGATTGGAAGCTACCAAGATGAGGTACGATGTGATATCATACCTATGGACATATGTCATGTGTTTTTGGGTAGGCTATGGTAGTTTGATAGGCATGCTGTACATGATGGGTGAGAAAATACCTACAATCTAACCAAGGATGGGATAAAACATAAGTTGAAGCTATTCAAGGATAAAGAAGAAAAGGTATGTAGTACTACCATAGTATATTTCATTGATGGAAAATAGTTTCTTAAAGGTATGAAACATGAGCATATGTGTTTCGCTATAATTTCTAAAGATAATAAAGAAGAAGTAGAGGAGGTACCTACAAAAGTTGCAGATATGTTGGTAGAGTTTTTTGATACTGTGTTAGATAATGTACTTGATGGATTGCCCCTAATGAGGAAGATTAGTTACCAGATGGATTTGGTTCTAGGAGCCAATTTTCTAAACAAGGCAACACATAGAATGACACCAGCAAAAAGTGAAGATTTGAACAGGCAAGTTCATGAGTTTTTGCAGAAGGGGTTGATTCAAGAGAGTCCAAGTTCATGTGTAGTACCAGTTGTATTAGTACCAAAGAAGAATGGAGAATGGAGGATGTGCACAAATTCTCAAGCTATCAACAAGATCACAATCAAGTACAGGTTTTCTTTGCCAAGGATGGATGATATTATGAACTAGTTGAGTGGAGCTGAATATTTCACAAGATAGATCTAAAGAGTGGGTACCATCAAATTCATAACTAAGAAGGTGATGAGAAGACTACTTTCAAGACAAGGGAAGGACTATATGAGTGGTTAGTCATGCCTTTTGGGCTAACCAATGCACCAAGCACTTTCATGAGGCTCATGAATGAGGTACTGAAGGAGTTTCTGAGTAAGTTTGTCATTGTTTACCTAGATGATATATTAATCTTTAGTAAGACATTGGAGGAGCATTTGATTCATATTCGCAAGGTGTTTGATAAGTTGAGGGAAGAAAAGTTGTTGATAAACCTGAAGAAGTGCATTTTTGTAAAGGAGTTGGTGTACCTGGGATTTGTAGTCTCAGCAAAAGGTCTGAAAATGGATCCAGAGAAAGTGAAGGCTATCCTTGAATGGCCTACTCCAAGGAGTGCAACTGAGGTAAGATGTTTTCATGGACTAGCTAGTTTTTATAGAATGTCCATAAGAGGTTTTAGTAGTATCTATGGACCCCTGACTGAAACAATGAAAGGGGATAGGAAATAATTTTTGTGGACTATAGGAGCATATAAGAGTTTTAATTTGTTGAAACAAAAAGTTAGTGAACAACTTATTTTAGAACTTCTAAATTTTAACAAGGTGTTTCAAGTAGACTGTGATGCTAGTGGTACTACAATAGGAGTTGTTTTGAGCCAACAAGGCAGACCTATTGCTTATTTTAGTGAAAAATTGAATGATGCAAAAAGAAAATATTCTATTTATGATTAGGAATTTTATGCTATAGTTCAAGCATTGAAGAAGTGGAGACACTATCTTCTTCCTAAGGAGTTTTTTTTGTATCTTGATCATAAAACTTTGCAATATTTGAATAGTTAAGAAAAATTGAACCAAAGGCATTTGAAGTGGGTTGAATTTTTGTAGAGTTATACATTTATTTTGAAACATAGGAGCGAGAAGTCTAATAGAGTTGCATATGCTCTTAGTAGAAGACACATTTTGCTGACAAAAATGCAGATGAAAGTGGTTGGGTTCAAGGAACTCAACACTTTGTATCTGGATGATCTTGATTTTGGTGAAGTGTGGAAGACTTGTATAGAATGTGTTACACTTGATAGAACCAAGTGGTTGTATTTTATGATCCACAATAGTATGTTGTTCAAAGGAAGCCAATTGTGTATTCCCAGAAGTTCAATGAGAGAGAATGTCATTAAAGAGAAGTATAGTGGAGGGTTGGTTGGACATTTTGGTAGAGATAAAAACATAGCTTTGGTTGCTGATAATTATTACTGGTCATAGTCGCAGCAAGATGTGAAGAAGTTTGTACAGAGTTGTAGAGTATGTCAGATGGCAAAAAGAGTGAATCAAAATATGGGATTATATCATCCATTACCTGTACCAGAGAAGTTGTGGGAGGATTTTGTTCTTGGATTATCAAGGACACAACGTGGGCATGATTCTATTTTTGTGGTGGTTGATAGGTTTTCAAAGATGACACATTTTATTCCTTACAAGAAGACTAGTGATGTTGTTCATGTGGTAGAGTTATTTTTCAACGAAGTGGTGAGACTATACGGTCTGCCAAAGAGTATAGTTTCAGATCGAGATACCAAATTTGTGGGTATTTCTAGTGTACATTGTGGAAGAAGTTGAAGACAAATTTGAAGTTCAATTCATTACATCATCCACAGACTGATGGATAGACAAAAGTTGTGAATCACAGTTTGGGAGTAAAGGTTCAAATAAAAGAGTGTACTTATGATTAGTGACACAAGGAGAAATGAACAACTAAGGATAGACGTGGATCTAACTATCCAACCACCTTTTTGAGTAAACACAATGGAAGCAAACACCACAGAGAATAACACCAAGGAGAGAGAACAAAAATTACTTCATTAATTCATCAAATTATCAACATACATGGCCAACTGTGAGGCCTTCTGTATTACGACCAACAAGATTTTACAAAATCCCAAACTTAGAACTTTTATAGGTTTTTAATTCAGACTTCTAGCTCTTCTACTTCATTCTCCTATCCAAACTAAGTGATACCTAACCTAAACCTAAACACCCCTATTTATAATTGCCAAAATGACCTACAAAATATTCTATATCATTACGTAGTAAAAAGCTGACCTTAAAATGGTTTGCCCACATCCCAAGACAAGATCCTTACATTAAATTTATGATCTAAATTAAATATATAAGTTGGCTCAAACTAAGAACCAATCACATACAAACTTGGTCAAAGAAGGAACCGAACATCAACATACATTAGATTCACTTGGGCACATGAAGGAATGTTTGACCAACACTGGACAACTCGACACATATAGAAATGCTCGACCAATAGTAGACAACTCAACACATATAGGGACTCAAAATTGACTACAACTCGGCAACCACTAGAACTCAAGATAAACTAGAAGAATGGACAAAATGAGCAGGATAGCAATGCAACCTAGGATGCTTCTGCATTAGACAACTGGGGTTGAAAGAAATGATTCTCTTAAATCATTAAGATGTCACAAACTGAGATGAATCCAACTCAGATTGAGAAATCCATGTAGCATCTTCAACTCACTAAAACATTTGGGGTTAAATTGCAACAATAATTTATGACGATGATGTAATTTGTGGTGATTTTAATATTTTTTTTGCAATTGTCCTTGACACTTTTGCAATACCGATGTTGGCATTGTAATTGCGACACCCACATGAGTATAAACAAAAAAAGAAAACACGACATAAATCATCCCCATTTGTTTTGATTGTGGAGAGCTGCATATGAAAGTGGGTGGAGAACTACGAACGAGGGTTGAGATCTCTAAACATTGTCATGCCCTGTGATCGGTGTATTTCATTGCTGTGATCTCTACATTTCATTCCATGCCTTTGCTCTGCAATTTTGTTGCTCTGATCTATGCATTTCATTGTTATGCCCTTTCTCTATGATTTCGTTTTTGTGCCCTTGTGATCTCTACATTTTTTTTTTGTGCCCTTGCTCTACGATTTCATTGCCATGCCCTTGCTTTGTGATTTTGTTGTCATGTTGTGCCCTTGTGATCTTTGTGCCCTTGCTCTATGATTTCGTTGCTGTACCCTAGCTCTATGATTTTCTTCAAGGGCTATGTAAATGTTCATTTCTTTTCCTTCTAAATAGGCATCTCTTTATATTTCTTTCTAAACATGTATATTTAGAGATGCTTTTTAAGGTTCTTATTACATCTTAGCACAACAAAAAAAATTGATCTAGCTACATACATATTCCAAAATCCAAATAATAAAACAATAAAACTCACTCAACTTGTGCTAAGTGACTTACCTCAAGATCTCCCACAAAAATAATGCAGACTAGGAAAAATGGGCAGAGTTCACAAGAAATTTTACGAAAACATATTATAGTAGATATTCTTAGAAAGAAACTAGCCATAACCCAGTTAAATGGGTCTAGTTGTTGATTAGTTGGGTTGATTAAATTTTTTTGTAGAACTGTCATCAAATTAGGTACCATAAAATGAACAATAAACTATTCCCAGCTAGCAGGATCAAATATAGTTTTCCAAGGTGATAAAATTGCATATGCAAGGAATTGAAGAATAACTTTAGTGAAGAGTTGAGTGTATGGAGTTGTTTCTAGTTGTTTTTGTCGTGCAGTCTCTTTCTAAAGCTGCTCCTTCTCCTTTGTTCTGGTGCCTTAAATTTTTATTATCGAATTTTTGAATATCTGCCTCTACCTTATCTAAAATCAACTTCACATTGTATTGTAACTCTAGCATAGCTTTCATTTCAACATTCATTTCAACATTGTTATTTCATGTATGCATCTATATATGTATGCATGTATGTATATATGTATGTATATATATGTATGTATGTATGTATGTATGTATATATATGTGTCTATGTATGTATGTATATATATATACAAAGAGATCTTGTGGATTGTGGATTATGGATTATAAAAAGAAAAGAAAAGAAAATACAATATTAATCATTCCACATTTGTTTTGATTGATTGTGGAGAGTTGTGCGTGAAAGAGGGTGGAGAGCTCTGAATGAGGGTGAAGAGCTCTGAACATTGGTGGAGATCAGTGGAGATCTAGGATTTTGTTTTCATTCCCTTGTGATTGCTACATTTCGTTGCTATGCCATGCCCTTGTGATCTTTGTGCCCTTGCTTTGCGATTTTCTTCAAGGGGAGAAGAGGTACCTATGCAAATGTTTTTTTTTTCCCCTTCTAAACATGTATCTGTTGTTCATATATAATAGCTTGGGTTAGATTCAAAGATAATTGATTATGATGATTGTATGCATATATACATGTACTTATGTATATCAGTTCACTATGTGAATTGCTTTACATGTATACATACACACTTGCATGGCACTTGTGCTAAATTAAATTAATCATTCATGTCTTGAATTCATACAATAAATTATCCTTGCATTCAACTAAAACTATTCATACCAAACTAAGTATGCAAAAATTTTGTACTTACATATTATATTATCTCTTGGTGATTGAGTAAAGATATCATGCATAATATCATCCAGGTAATGATCAGATGCATTCAAATTAAGTCATAATAGGATCGAGCAAATGATCCATTCATGTTACTTCATACTTTGTTTGAGGTAATTTTCTATTATGAGATAGAGACATCTATCATAAGGATGAATATACCAATTTTGATCATCCTACTTTCAAAGCTAATTCCCTTATCAAATTAATGAAACTACTTGCAATTGACAGCTTAATTTTCTACAACTTGCCCGATCAACCATTCACACAACCATCTTCCTCCTACCCCACCATAGCACGCAATCCTTGTTTGAGGTTTATATCTTAGTCCCTCTTGGGCTTTGAACCTCATTGAACATATTTCAAAATGGTTCCATTTTTTCAAGGAGGTTCATATGTTCGATAAGTTCAGTGTCCTAGGTAGTTTAGTGGTTTTAATGTTCAAAAGGCTCTTGGCTTGGATCAGAGTATTGAGATTCAAAGACTCTATAATTTAGATTGAATATGCATTTTAATTCTCTGTTGGGGACATAATCATATTTTATTCCTTAATTTTGGATGCAGTAATGAAGGTTCTAGTGCAGGCCATGGGAGAGCATTTGAGTTGTGAACATAAAATTGGGAACAATTGAGCTAGAAACAACGTCTAATCTTCTGTAAGTCTTTCTCCTATAAAGACCCAATGCATGGAACCATTATCATCATGAGTAGACTCACTCTCCTTAGAAAAATTCAATCAGAACTTTTCATACCAAACCAAGTATGTAGAAATATGTACTTACATATTATATTATCTCTTGGTGATTGAGTAAAGATCAAAGATTGTTTTCCAAGGTGATAAATTTGCATATGCATATGCATGCATGTATGTATATATGTATAAGTATATGTATGCATGTATGAATATATGTATCTCCGCATCGCTACATTTTGTTGTCATGCCCTTGTGATCTCTCCATCTCGTTGTTGTGCTCTTGTAATCTCTCCATCTTGTTGTTGTGCTCTTGTAATCTCTATATATGTATGTATGTATATATATACATACATATATATACATATGTATATGTATATATGTCTATATATACATACATATATACATAGACACACACATGTGTATGTATGTATATATACACATACATAAAGAGAAGCTTCTCTAACCACCTATTGGGGGAAATATAAAGAGATACATGTTTAAAATGAAAAGAAAATAACATTTACATAGGTACCTCTTCTCCTCTTGAAGAAAATCATAGAGCAAGCACTACAACATTTGGGCTCGAATTACACCACAAGGGCATGAAACAACAATAAAATCGCAGAACAAGGGCATAGAAATCATAAGGGCATGACAAAAAAATGTAGAGATCACAAGGGAATGAGAATGAAATGCATTGATCACAAGGGCACAACAAAAAAATCATGGATCTCCACTGATCTCCACCAAGGGTACGACAAAAAAATGTAGATATGATAAGGGCATGACAACAAAATTCAGTGATCACAAGGGCACAACAATGAAATCTCCACCAATGTTCAAAGATCTCCACCCTCGTTCGGAGTTCTCCTCCCTCTTTCGTGCACAACTCACCATACTAAAAAAAAAGGGGAATGATTTATGTCATTTAAAAAAAATATATATATATCTAAATTCAACTTCACATTGTGTTGTAACTCTGGCATAGGTGTTTGATCCTTGATAACTTTCATTTCAACATTTTAGCATTCAATTTTTCAAGTTTCCTCTTCATTATATGTTTGGTTTATCAATGATTTTCTCTAGTTCGATTACAGTGCATCTCAACTAGCTGCTCCAATGATGCAATCACGCATCTATCTCCAAATTATGCAAGCACTTGTTATTTTATAGAATCTACATAGTGTATATGAGCAATGTTAGTATGCTAATAGAAACCAAATTTAAATAAAACTTCTACAAACTAAACAAAATTCATAAACTTCAAGATAGACTAAGATGAGCTCTCAATTGAGAATATGAGCCATTAATGGGCTCTCTCAATAAGAAGCTCTCTTGTTGAGTGGCTTTGTCTAAATAGATAGGATGTATGCTCAAGCTTATGCTTCAAAAAGGGCTTCAAATGGAGTTGGAATTTGGGTGTGAGTGTATGGTTTTGATGTAAAGTGGCTTCTTAAAATGGCATTATGACTTTACTTCATGGATTGTGTTATTTTGCAAAGGGGAAGGATCCAATTTATAGGCAAGAGGCTTGAGGGATTGAGGTCTAAGATGCAAGGATGGGGAAAAGCTCATGGAGGGCTTAGATTGCATGAGAAGAGAGCACATGGATTGTGCTTCCTTACAACCAATCAGGGAGTGACACATGTCATAGGGTGAGAGGATGGAGGATAGGGAAGGATGAGTCAACAAAGGAGGCTCAAGGGATAAAATCTTCGTAAAGACCCTCATAATGGCTTGTAAGAGCAATAAAAGGGCTTGGAAGAGTCATTTATGGCCTAGTGGACTTCATAAAGTTTTATGGTTGGGATATTTTGAGGGAGATGAGAGGAATTTCAACTTGGGCTTGATTAGGAAGGTTTTAAGCTTGCTTAGGCTTGTGCAAATGATTAGAGGATGGATTAGGATGGTTTAGGATTAGCTTAGGGATAGGCAAGTGGATGACATTTAATGAGGGTGGGTGAAGGAGGAGATATTTGTTAACTTTGGCTTGGGTTAGTAAGTCTTAACCCATGTTTAGAGAATGTGACAAGGTTAGGAGGGGATTAGGATTAGGTTTAAAGACATCTTCTAGAAGAGTCTAGACTTTGGATGAGGATAAAGACTTTCTAGAATAGTCTAGAACTTCCTAGGATGAGGATGAAGACTTTTTAGAAGAGTCTAGAACTTCTTAGGATGAGGATAAATTAGATTTTTAGGAAATAAATAAAGTTTTATTTATTTCAAGGGTTTGGGTTGAGGAGATATTTATTAAAAATTTTTGAATAAACATAAAGATTAATATTTAATCTTAATTAAATATTTTGAGTTGGGATTAGGGGTAGGAAATGATGGGATTAGCCTTTAATCAAAATTAAAGAAGGATTAGAAGATTTTGGAAGAGGTTAGTGGTCTTAAGGAAATTGGTCAAGTTTTGGGCAAAAAATAAATTTATTTATTTATTTTGGGTTTTTTGGTCAATTTATTAATTAAATAATTAATAAATAAGGAAATAATGTTTAAATAAGATTTAAACATTTTTGGGAGGGATTCCTTAATTAAATATTTTTAATTAAGATAAAGGGATTTAATGGCATAAAAATAAATAAATAAATCAAATAATTAATTAATTAATAAATGATGATGTCATCAGAAATTTTTCAGAAAATAAAAATACTTTATTTTCTAAAGGTTTTTAGGTGTCTACATTTTGCCCCTCTTTGATGTGATGCCGCAAGTGGCATGGCATCAAAGATAAGAAAATAAGATGCCCAAGGCTAGAGTAGAAGAGGAGAGAATGGACTGCAAGATGCCCCCTCAAGAAGGCAGCAGAGAGAGAAAGTGAGGCTCGACGACTTCTTGAAAAGTACAAGAATCCGAGATGAGCAAGAAGACTCAGATTGGCTTAAGAGAAGAGGTTTAGTTAACTCAATCTCTCACTATGGGAGAATGATAAAGGAGAATCAGAGGCACAAGAGGAAGCAAGCTTAAGATCTCAGGGATTGCAGAGGATGAAGGAGCGGAGCGCTATAAAAGGAATCCAGGATGGGGAGATGGATGAGGGGATTAAAATGCTGATGCAATAGGATTTCAAAGAGTTAGATTGGTGAAAGATGGGTTTCAGAGATCCCTAGGACTAGGATTGTGGATCTCGAAAGATGAGGCTTGGTGGATTGATTTGGATTGGTGGATCCCTAAGACTAGGATTGTGGATCCCTAAAGCTAAAGGTGAGGAGTGATTCAAAGAGATATTGATGCATAAGCTGGGGTAGGAGAGACGGATGCTGGATATGGATGGGGGATAATGGAGATGAAGGAAAACCATTGAAGCTTTTTGAGCGGGGGGATACTTCAAAGAGAAGTACCACCATGTAGTTGAGCACTAGATTTGCTATAGGACTGTTGGTTAATTGCTAAGGTTACCAAGAACATCAAGGCCTTTTCACCAACTGTCCAGAGGACTGACAAATTGACTCAAAAAAAACACGCAAGGATTGCCCCAGTATCACACATGAATCCCAGAGGAAGCAGTGTGGAAACGGCACTGGGTAACCCACAAGCAGAAAAGAAAACAAGCAAAAGACATGATCAAGACCTTACGCTCTGATTGCTCCATTCACAGTATACTATGATATGGAAGATCGTGGCAACCTTGAGGAGGGAACAAGGAGATTGGTTGGAAAAGATATTTCAAGACCCAACAGGAAAGAGTCCAAATCAAAAGAAATTGAAAATCTAAAAGAGAACCGTTTGCCAATGAGATGGGTAGGACGAGGTACTAGTGGACCAAGATCAGACATGAGGAAAGCTATATCCTGCAAGGACCTATCAGAGAGCACCTAAGCTGGTGGATTTGGATGAGTGATGCGTCTGGCAAGCTGAACTAAGAAAGATAACACTTTGGTGACAGAAAATCTAGCTAAAAGATGCATTGGAATAGCTAACCAAGATGTGCAATGTGTGCAAGATGTTGATCAAGGACGAACTGACATGAACGCTAGATAGATACAATGGTACTAAGCTAAAGAGGATGTACAAGCTGACGGACCAAGATATTTACAAGATGAAGCTGACCAAGATAGTTACAAGCAGGCAAAAGCTCAGGATGATAGGATAGCGGGATGGTTCGATGTTGTGCAAGATGCGAAAGCTAAGGGTGGGGTGATAGTGAAAGATATGGATTTGGCAAGATGCATCCAATGATGATGAGAGATTTTGTGACCAAGGATAGCTAGAGGAGCAAGATGAGATGGCTGGATAGGATGGTAGATAGCTAGGATTATGATGGATATAAAGAGATGACATTGGGTTTGCATGAGGATAGCCTAGAGCTAGATACCAATGACAAGGGGGGATGGACAAGATAAGATCTCCAAGGAATATAGTGCCCCCAATCAGAAGAAACATGCGAAAGGAGGTCTTATGATGGACGTGATAGGATTGAAGCTAGGATGGAAAAAGCTGAAGGGGCTAGGGAGATGGATGATAGCTGGGATGGTTGGCTGAAGCTGCAGGAGATAAGTGGATGGTGTGAGATGGAAGATGGAGGGTGGAGGATAGGTGGATAGATTGGAAGATGGAGTTGGATGTCAAGAGATGACCAAAAGCATGAGGGTGATAGGCTAAGCTGGGGATGGCGGGACTACGCATGACGCTTGTTTTCCAAGTTTTCATCATGGTACTTGTCCAAGACGCTTGAATTGCCAAGTTTTCACTAGTGGACGCTTTATTTTTTTTAATTATTTTTTGACTTTTTGACTTTCGACTTATCTGGAATGATTTTGGCTTTGTTCAACTATTTTTGGCTCATAGATGTTGGTAGGATGGATGAAAAAGGATTGGATTGAACAAGTGGAATGGTGGGTGGGAGTTTGACAGATAATGGATGCAAAGACATAAGGCTTGTGGGTAAATGGATGAGGAAAATGGAAAGATCATCATTGACACATACCTTGAGAGGTGATAAAGTAGTGGGAAAAATGGTTTTGAGCGAGGTTGAGGAGAAAATGGAGGAAGAAAAAGATAAGGACTAAAAGTAGAGTTGGAAGATGGAGGATGGGAAATTTAGGATAAGAAGCATATGGACTAAAAGTGGATTGGGGGGATGAAGGATGCTTATATGGGGATTTGGATGAAGGATGGATGGATGAGGCTTTTTGAGTAGCATGAATGGATGCCAATTGAGATTTTTCTTTGAGATGCATTTCTTTTATGAGCATCTTGGGTATCCACATGATTTTTGACTTTTTTAGTTGGGGCTTTTGTGGCCTCTTGACTTTTTCTTTGATTGGGATTAAATGTTTCTTGTTTGGAACATGTATTTTAGAAGGGACATGTTGAGACTTGGATTTTTGTGGATTTTTGGATTTATGCTTTTGTATTTTGGCATCCAATATGCTTCTATTAGCCATGGGATGGGAACAAGAGCATGGAGGAGATGGAGGGATAATTGATGGAGTGATAGGGTTTAAAGGTTGGAAGGGATTCAAGGGTGAGTGCCTTTGATGATCTAGCTGGTGGATTTGAGGGGATGGAAGGATAGATTGGAACATAGGATATGGATGGATATAATTTCCCAAAATGGATGGAGGGAAGGAAGGATATGGGCCCAAAATAGATGGAAACGAGGAAGGTTTAGGTCCCAAAATAGATGGAGGGGATAAAGGATTCATATTAGGTATGTAAGGACCCAAAATGGATGGAAAGGGTGTGGGATTTAGATAAGGGATATATGGACCCAAAATGGAGGGTTGGAGATAAGGAGTAGGATGAGGGCCCAAAATAGATGCGGAATAAGATGGATGGGAACTTTGGGGTGGAGATGGAAGGACTTGGGACCATGCAGGAATAGCGGGGATACCAACATCTAGAAATACATTTTCATTTCTTTTTTCAATATGATGTTCATTATTTGGAACACAAGATGTGAGTCCATTACTAGCTTAAGGAGTTGGAGCTTCAGATATGATAATTAGTTCTTTTTCGATGGATCTATCATCATGGATTATGGGAGATGTATGATCATGAAGCAGAGGAGATTGGAGGATAGGATCTTGAGTTGGGTGGGCTAAGGGAAAGGGATCTTGATATGGAGTAAGTAAGATGGTAGGATTTAGATATGGAGGGGATGGTAAAAGTGGATCATGTAGGGGAATAAGTGGGATGGCGGGATCTGCTGTTCTATCGAAGGATATTTCAACATGCTTTTGGACAAGATCTTGACAGGAATGGATGGGAGTGGATGCATGAGGTTTATTATATGGGATTTGGATAATGCTTGGAGGAGGAGATGTGTATGGGATTTGGAGCGATTCGATGGGTGGTGGGAATTTGATGCTTGTGGGAAGTGGAAGGATTTTAAGCAATTTGATGGATGGTATGGGGATGATAGCTATGGGAGATGGGGGTGATATTATAGATGGGGAAGCTTCATCACTGACTACTTCACATGGTTGGATTAGATGACATGGCTTATCGACTATTGGAGGCGACTTTTCTTGTATTTCCTCTAGGAGATTCCTTGGAGACTTGTGTGTTAGAGGTGGAGGTGGTGGATTGATAGGAATAGCTGGTGTGATGAGGGTGGAAGATTGGAAGCTTGGTTGATTGGGTGATGGAGGAGAAGCTAGGATATCCGATGGCATGACTAGATAGTTTGGAATAATTCTTGGATTTTGGGGGATGGTTGGTGGAAGGCCTCTAAGGCTCTCAAGATACCCATCATAGTCAACAAGATTTTCATCATCATTAGAATAGGATGTAGGAGGAGAAAGAACAATACGACCAAACACATCATGATAGGTTTGGGATTTCATGTTTTGATGATGAGTTGGAAGGGGATGGGGTCTTGCATATGGATGAACACGGAAGCTCATGGTTGAATTTGGATTAAGCCTAGATTTTGGATTGGCTGATGAAAGATTTCCTAGGGAGAGTCAAATCTGTATGACAAACCTAAGGAGGATTGGCTAGAGATTTTATGCTTTCCTGTGGATGGAAGAATTCAAGGGCATGCTGTCAAAAAGTGAGAGTTTTTCTTTCCTATGCACTGGATTGGTGGAGATTGTGTCAACTTAAGGATAGACTAATGATCCTATGGGCATGACATGAGATTGACCACTTGTGGATCCCAACCTTTAGCTTAAGGCGATGAGGGATGACAAGTGACAAGGCTAGATTACCCTAGACAAAGCTCTGTCAAAGGGATAACCTTGGTGAGGTTGGTGGATTGGTCGGATTGATTGGATAGCAAATTCTAGCAGAATGACAACAACTCTCTAAAGGCTTGGATGTGATTTTGGATTGGGTTGCTAGCTGGCTGGGGGGGATGATTTGGAGAGACTTTGGATTTGGGATTTTTCTAAAGCAAGGAACTAGATAGATTCGGTTGCAGCGGAGGAGCTTGGATGATTTTCTGATGAGGCAGTGACTACGCTAAGTATGCCTTGAGCTGGGAGATTTTTTCTTTTTTGTGATTTTGACCAAAGTTGGCAAACATTCATTCAAAAGCTATGAACAAACAAGCAGACAAAATTTTGGAGCAAGCACGTCAAACACACCAACATCCTAGGAAGCTTTGGACAAGGATGAAATTTGTTATAGCTAGGGAGTCCTTGATATATGCAAGGTGCGTGAGGCCCAAATCTGTAGATGAAACCAAAAAGATGTCACATAGCCGAGAGGAGCGGTACCCCACTTCTCCTCTTTCAATTCTCAAGGGTATAAAGTTCCTTGAGGCTTAGCCCGAGTGACAAAATCTTGATTCCAAGAGAGGTGTCTTTGGATTCACCTCCCAATTTTTATACTCTACCGGAACACTGGAGTTGAGGTCGTCCCAAGGGGTGATGAAATCCCCAAGTAGGCCTCCTAAAAAGTGTAAAACAAGACCACATACATGATCTTGGGCTTTAAAAGACACGCATTTATTCCAATTGATGATTTAGATTTTGTAAGCTATGATTGAAGACACTTGTGATTATGGCATACAATGTTCATTCCAATTTGACAGCATCATTAGCATAATGGAAGTCGAGAGATCATCAACATAAGAAATGCAAGCGTCATTGAAAATGCATCAAAACCATGCGATGTTCATTGATTGTTAGGCATTCAAGATTGAGTGTGAGTTTGTTTTAAGTCCAAAACAAAGATATGTGAAACTAGATTTGTCAAGCACGCGCCCGGAGGCCCTCCCCGTCAAGAGTTTGTTCAATTTTAATGTCCAAATGAAGTGTTAGCGAGCCTAATGTGCATTCAAGGAATTTTCTAAGTTAGAAAAATTAATAAAAACACAAGTATGTGAAGTTTGATCTTTGTGGAGCACTTAACACCCTCTTAGGTAGACCCATCCCCATAGATGGCGCTGAAATTGCAACCAATGGTTGAATTGATGGGTGATTAAAGAGGGTGAGTCCAACTACAAACTTACTCAAAGCATCTTTATTAGTTTTTATAACTTAGAAGATTTCAAAAATGTGGATTCTTTTTATGCCCCAAAAGATGATTATTTGATCTATGGCATTCAAGATTGGATTTGTTGTTTTAATCATGCATTCATAAAAAAAACAAACTTGATTTTAATCCATGGCACTCAAGAGTGATTTTAGCAACATGCATTCAAAGACAAGTGATTAAACATTCAAGTTTTTTCCTGTGAGCAATCAAGATTGAGATTTTGTATGTTGTTTTAAGAACTTTGAAGTGCTTTTTTTTAACCTTAGATCATTCAAGATTGTTTTGGACTCAAAAGTGAAAATGACTCTTTGGACTTTGGTTTTCATTCAAAATTTTGTGTTCTAGTTTGCATATTTTAAGTCCAAAAATGATATTCCTAGATTGTTTTGATGCATGAAAAATTTAAGAAACATTCAAGATTTTGCAACAAGACATTTGTTTGGAACAAATAACAAAGCTTTTAGAAATTTTTTTTGCAACTATTTAGGACTCTTAGTTTTCATGAGATTTTTAAAAGAACTTTAAAATATTTGCAAATGAGGTTCATTTTATCCTTGATTGATGCTTTGAGTTTGATTTAGATTTTAGTGTGCACTTAATGTTGATTTTGAACCTTTTGAAATGGAAACTTGAAGTTCTTTTTAAATTTCCAAAAATGAAGTGTTCCTAACTTTGCATGAATGCATCTAAAACCTTGATGTTGCAAGGATGCAAATGATTGGATTGGTTTAGTTTCACTTGTTAAAAGATTTTTTTTTTTTTTTTGAAAATTTTTAGTTTTTAATGGATTTAAGTATGATTTGGGGGTTCATTTTAAGCACTAAAAAGAAGTGTGTATGATTTTGCTTCCTTAAAAAAAAAAAAAATGGCCAAGATCTCCCACAAGAAGAATAAGAAGTAGATGGAATAAGAAGAATGTAGACAAGAAGGGGAAGAAGAAATCCAAGTGCTTTGTCCACCTATAAGCTTGAAAAATCTTCAAACACTATGAGATAGACTATGAGTTCTTTTGTCTTCTTCATGCTCATGTGGACCTACAAAACCAATTTATACAATCCTACCAATCACAAAAACAAGCAAAATTAGCCAAAATTAGCAAATGACATACAAAACTTGACTAAAAGAGCTAATGAAGATGACCCATGCGGGGTCCCACCGGGCGTGCCAAAATGTATATGAGCAATGTTAGTATGCTAATAGAAACCAAATTTAAATAAAGCTTCTACAAACTAAAAAAATTTCATAAACTTCAAGATAGACTAAGATGAGCTCTCAATTGAGAATATGAGCCATTAATGGGCTCTCTCAATAAGAAGCTCTCTTGTTGAGTGGCTTTGTCTAAATAGATAGGATGTATGCTCAACCTTATGCTTCAAAAAGGGCTTCAAATGGAATTGAAATTTGGGTGTGAGTGTATGGTTTTGATGTAAAATGGCATTATGACTTTACTTCATGGATTGTGTTATTTTTCAAAGGGGAAGGATCCAATTTATAGGCAAGAGGCTTGAGGGATTGAGGGCTAAGATGCAAGGATGGGAAAAAGCTCATGGAGGGGATTAGGATTAGGTTTAAAGACATCTTCTAGAAGAGTCTAGACTTTGGATGAGGATAAAGACTTTCTAGAATAGTCTAGAACTTCCTAGGATGAGGATGAAGACTTTTTAGAAGAGTCTAGAACTTCTTAGGATGAGGATAACTTAGATTTTTAAGAAATAAATAAAGTTTAATTTATTTCAAAGGTTTGGGTTGAGGAGATATTTATTAAAACTTTTTAAATAAACATAAAGATTAATATTTAATCTTAATTAAATATTTTGAGTTGGGATTAGAGGTAGGAAATGATGGGATTAGCCTTTAATCAAAATTAAAGAAGGATTAGAATATTTTGGAAGAAGTTAGTGGTCTTAAGAAAATTGGCCAAGTTTTGGGCAAAAAATAAAATTTTTATTTATTTTGGATTTTTTGGTCAATTTATTAATTAAATAATTAATAAATAAGGAAATAATGTTTAAATAAGATTTAAACATTTTTGGGAGGGATTCCTTAATTAAATATTTTTAATTAAGATAAAAAGATTTAATGGCATAAAATAAATAAATAAATTTCATAATTAATTAATTAATAAATGATGATGTCATCAGAAATTTTTCAAAAAATAAAAATACTTTATTTTCTAAAGGTTTTTAGGTTTCTACACATAGATACTGAGAGTTCCAAAGCCATAAACCTGAAGACCATCATGTGTGTATCCCAAAAATGGAAGTCAAGGATGTAACCATCTATGTATTGACATGCTCTCACTATAAGGATGTAAAGTATCTAGTACTGCTATTAATTTGTGCATCACTATATGATCCATAATGTTATGAAGTACTAAAGATAGTAGTAACTTCTCCCATGTCTCCAAAAAATGTAACATAGGTTTAGGGTCCCTTGGCTCCCAGGAATTTGCAGCATAGGTTTAGGGTAGTAACTCCTTACACTCAACTCGTCACTGAAGTTATACACTCAACCAATTTTATATTTGAATAAAGGGCACCCTTAAAGAATGAAGAATCTATACTTGTGGTTTATCTTAAGACATTTCAATAGATGCAACCTAGTCTACCTGGCTTTTGAAAATAGAAGGCTAAACTCTGAGTTTCAACATTAGCTTGATTGGTCTATCTAGACCCATTGATTATTGTCACAAGCTTTTAAACATAACTATATAAGAAGTGAGTTAGGACGTATATAGGTTAACCTTACATTATCTATAAACTACAATGCAAAGGTTGCACTGGGGTATTAGTGTATTGTAATTATAGAAAACCACCTAATTCGCCCAAGTGAGTGTATGATGGCGAAGAGTTATATTAGGTGAGTAAAGCTCACTAGTGGTTATAGGAATATAGATACATCAAAACAATTAGAAACCAAAACTACATATTTGTTAGTGTGAGTAGTTCAAGGGTCTTGATCTTGTGGATACATGTATGTAGGCTGAGTATGCCTCCAGTGTGTAGATGCATTAGACATAGTTAGGTAGCACTTAACTATTTTAAGACATTATATGTTAACTCACAAGGCTCATTCCCTTGCAAAAGCCTCTGCCACAATGACATTACCTCTAAACCATGAAAAGGATGTTGAAGTGGTTCTTAACCTTGAAACACTCTTATAAGAAATGGAAAAGAAAATGCTGATGTAATACATATATTACTATTATTTATATATATGTATGTATGTATGTATGTATATATACAAGCTATAACCCAGTTAAATTAGTTTAGTTGCTAATTTGCTGGGTTGATTACAAATTCCTGTAGAACTATCATCGAATTAGGTACAATAAAAGGAACAATCAAATGTTCCCAACTAACAGGATCAAATATAGTTTTCAAGGTGATAAGATTGCATATGCAGATGCATCACATGAATGCAAGGCATGAAACGCATTACCCAATTTGTAAGGAGTGGTTTGATATAAAGGCTCCATACACTAGCCCAACAATGGAAGCCAAGGATGTAACCACACATGTATTGGCACAGTTTCCCTACAAGGATCCCAAGTATCTATTGCTATTGTTAATTTGGACATCACTATATGATCCAGAATGTTATGAAAACTCAATTCATGTCTCTAAAAAATGTAGCACAGGTTTAGGGTCCCTTGGCTCCCAAGAATTTTTAGCATCTATTCTCACTGCTAGAAGAATAACTTCAGTGAAGAGTTGAGTGTAAGGAATTGAAGAAGCAAGTTCTATTTTTGTGTAAATGTCATAAAGACGAGGCTCATTTCCTTGCAGAAGCCTCTGCTCATTCCCAACCTTGAAACACTCTTATAAGCAATGGCAAATCAAATGTAGATGCAATACATATATTACTATTATTTATGCATATATATGTATGTATGTATGTATATATATGTATGTATGTATGTATGTACATATATATACAAGCCATAACCCAGTTAAATTGATCTTGTTTTTGATTAGTTGGTTTGATTACAAATTCCTATAGAACTATCATCAGATTAGGTACACTAAATAAACAATCAGGTTTTTCCAGCTAGCAGGATTAAATACAATTTTCCAAGGTGATAGAATTGCATATGCAAATGCATAACTTGAATGCTAGGCATGAAGCACATTCCCCAATTTATAATGAATGGTTTGATAGAAAGGTTGCATACACTAGCCCAACAATGGAAGCCAAGGATGTAACTATGCATGTATTGGCACACTTTCCGTGCGAGGATCCCAAGTATCTATTGCTACTATTAATTTGGGCATCACTATATGATCTAGAATGTTATTAAAACTCGACCCATGTCTATTGTTGCTAAGATGTAATAAGGACCTTAAAAATATCTCTCTATATATACATACATATGTATGTATGTATGTATGTATGTATGTATGTATGTATGTATGTATATATATATATATATATATATATATATATATATATATATATATATATATATATATACATACATATACATACATACACACACACATATGTGTGTATATGTATGTATGTATGGATATATATAGAGAGATCTTGTGGATTGTGGAGATCAATAGAGATCTAGGATTTTGTTATCATGCTCTTGTGATCATTGCATTTCGTTGTCATGCCCTTTTGATCTTTGCATCTCATTGCCTTGCCATGCCCTTGTGATCTTTGCATCTCATTTATTTTATTGTACCTAATATGATGACAATCCTACAAGAATTTGTAATCAAGCCAACTAACCAGCAACTAGACCCATTTAACTAGGCTATAACTTGTTTCTTTCTAAAAATATCTGCTACGATATATTTTCGTAAAATTTCTTGTGAACTCTGCCAATTTTTCCTGGTCTACATTATTTTTATAGAGGATCTTGAGGTAAGTCACTTAGCACCTTAAAAAAGATCTCTCTGTATATATACATGTATGTATGTATGTATGTATGTGCCCTTGTGATCGTTACATTTTGTTGTCATGCCCTTTTGATCTTTGCATCTCTTTACTGTGCCCCTCTAATCTTTGTATATGTATGTATGTACACACACACACACACACACACACACACACACACACACACACACACACACACACACACACACGTGTGTGTGTGTCTATGTATGTATTTATGTATATAAACCAAGTGATCTTGACACAACTAGAAAAACATTAAAAATCACTCAACACATAGCATGGCCATAGATGTGATGGTAATGCCTATTGGTAAGTATATTCCTCTTTTTCTCTCTCTTTTTTCATGTGTTTATTTCACTTGAACTATTATTTCTTAGGGGGCATTTTTTAATATTAGCTAAATTTTATGCAGGAGGTGACGAGGACATTTCTGGATGTACTCGTGTTAGATGTATGAGAATTAGTAAAGAATTATGATGAATTGCTTGTGAGAAATGAAGATGGACTTCTCTTGAGAGGAGCAGGAGGCAATGAGGACATTCCAAGTACTTTAAATATTGATCCTTTAAAAAAAAAATTTAGATGTTAAAAAGGAATTTAGATGTTAGGGGAAGGGTAGGCGATTGGTGGAGCCAAATGAGCTTCCACCTTCATGTGGTTGGCCCTAATCAGTACAAAATATTAAACTATTCTTGAAACCAAGTGAAGCTCAATATTAACATTATATGATTTTATGATAATTAAATGTGTGAATCTCTTGGTTTTATGCAATGTAGAAGGAGGCCATAATTCAATATGATATCTCAATTCACATGCATAGAATATTAGGTCCAATTGAAAAACACAACAGGTTTGAATTTTTTGTTAGAGGTCTTTAATTAGGTATTTTAAGTTATAGATCACCATGGGCATTCTCTTGGCTATAACATCTAGAGTTCTAATGTTCATGATGGTCTATAATTTTAAAAACTCAATAGACCTATTAAATAAATGTACTTGTGCTGTATTTTTTTTAGTTGCATTTGTTGTCCATGCATATAGAACACAACTACATGTGCATTCTTGATTTAGAGTGGCAGATTCTTATTTTGGATGTGATAAAAAAATAACATGCACCAGAAGATGGAAAAAAAAATCACTTTTGTAGGTTTGGAACCTTTTTTGGCACTTTAAAGATTGATCCTTTCTTAAATATTTTAGATGTTAATACAAAATTTAGATGTTAGGGAGGGTGGGGGCAAGGGTGCGGCCAAATGAGCTTCCACCTTCACGCGGTTGGCCATGATTAGTAGAGAATATTATATTATTTATGAAACCAAGTGAAGCTCAACATTAACCTATGATTGTATAACAACTAACAATGTGAATCTATTGGTTTGACGAAATGCAAAGGGATGACATAGTTCAATATGAAATCTCAATTAATATGTTTACGACATCAAGTGGAGCTGAAAAAACTCAACAAGTTTGCATTTTTGTTAGAGGTTTGCATAAACCTACTAAATAAATGTAAACATGGTGGGTTTTTTAAGATCCTTCTATTGTCCATGCATATAGAGTGCAGTTGCACGTGCATTCTTGATTCAGGGTGGTAGAATCTTATTTTGGATTCGATAAAAAAATGACATGTACTAGAAGATGGGAAAATGATGTCAGTTTTGCAAGTTTGGAACATTTTTTTGTACTTTAAGATTGATCATTTCTTAAAGATTTTAAATATTAACAGGGATTTTTTTTTTTTTGCAGGGGGGGTGGGGTCAAATGAGCTTCCACCTTTACGTGGTTGGTGCTGATTAGTAGAGAATATTAAACTATTCTCGAAACCAAGTGAAGCTCAATATTAACCTATGGTTGCATGACAAATAACTAATGATAATAAAATTAATATTGTATCAAAGAGATGCATATTTTTGATTTGATTGTACCATATTTTTGCATCAACATGTCAAATCACACTTGATGTAAAAATATGGGACACAATCAAATCCGAAATATGCATCTCTCTACTATGACTTATTGTGAAAATTTGTTCATGTTAATATTGTATGATTTATCCTCTTTTTTTTTTGGGGATTTTCATAATCAAAAATAGATTTTGATTGCATTAGGTTGTGTTAGGAAGGATTACATTACCGAGAAATCATTGAAATTTGTCTCATGGACAAAAAGGAGAGTTTACCCATAACTAGCCATAGTTAAGGTCTGATGTGATAGTTTAAGAAAATCATGGAATTGAAAGAGTGCAGGCCTATTAGCTTGAATTTCCATAGCCTTGCCCAACCACATTTAAAAAGGGATCTTAACTCATGCAGTTGACTGTCGCCTAGCACGTGGATGAAACTACAAAGTGAATAAGAGTGGCAAGATAGCAATGAGATTTGTTTTTTGCCAACTTTTTAAAATAATTCAGCAAGGCTTGTTCCAATGGATAGCAGTCACACTAACAACATTGTTGTTAGATCCCTGTCGCAATTGTAATAGACAGTTCCGACAAATAATGTTGCTTCCACAACTTGTCTGTTGCACAACTATCACAATTGTGACAAATAGCTCCAACAACTAATCGTCAGTCTTGCGACAAAGCAGAAGCTTATACTGTTGCAATTGTGATGGTCTACTATCGCAAGTGGAGGGCAAGAAGATGAAATCTTTCCCTTGCATGTTCCAAGTTATGACACCTTTATCCATCCTAGTTGTGATGGACACCCTTGCCATAACAATTTGCAACAACAAAAGTTTGACACTTGTCCAACACGATCTAATTCATGGTACTGTCGCTCAGGCAATGGGTGGTTATTGCAATTGTGAGGACTTGTTGTCGCAATTTGGGCCCAAATGTAGTACTAGTGATTGGTCTATTTTTCCACTTCACCAAATATTGATAGTAATATTTTTCTCGTGCTTTTACCAACACGATGATCTAATATTCATTCAACCTCTTCAATCTACTTCTTAAGATAATCATCTAAAATAACAACTTCATCATCTAACTCATTATACTTATGAAAATAACAACGTTGAATATATGAGATATATCTATATCATCAGGTAACTTAACTTCATAAGTATTACCACTATCAAAATTCCTCAAGATCTTATAAGGTCCAAACTTCTTCATTTCCAAACTTATTGTATGTTCCAACAAGAAATCTGCCTCTCTTTATATGAATAATCACCTCATCACCAACCTTAAAAATAAAATGTCTCCTAGATTTATCAACATTCTCCTTATACTTTTAACTATTTTGTTCCAACTTCAACTTCATTTCCTCATGAAAAGACTTCATAAAATCAACAAATTCTTTCTCTTCACCAACAACATCCCTCAAATTTGATAGTCCTCTAGGGTGCATTCTAGTAACAATCTCTATAAGAATTTTTTTTAGGGCAAAATTCACCCAAGACCAAGGAACTCAAGCACAACCACAATAGTACACTAGGAGTGCTTGTAGAATGATATGATATTCATTCAATGTGAAAGTACACTAGGAGTGCTTTTATATAAAGGCTTCTAGAATGCTTCTAGAATTCATAGGAATCAACAACATGACAAGTCATACAACTAGGCACATGTCCACCAAGTATGGGTTATCCTCCATTAAGCACATGAGTAAGTGCAATGATGAGATAATAAGATTACAAAGGTGTAGCACACAAAATAATGTTGTAAACACCATGTGCTATAATAGAAGTGTGAATAACTATGTTGTCTACATGACAACTCAGTTAATTATGCAAACTCTAGTGTTGTAGACACCATGTGCTGAATTAGAGTTGCTTACTCCAGTGTTGTCAACATGACAACTCATAAGAGTATGCAAACTCTTAAGTGTCTCACCTAAGAAATAATAAAATAATGTATTGGCCTAAGGAAACTTAAGTAAAGTGTAATAAGTAAATACTTATTTACACCAACACCCTCCCTTAAGTGCAACTTAGGGGAATGCACTTAAGCTTATGAAAGCTAGGTTGAAATGCAAAATGGGTCCCGACTACTAGGCCATGTTAGATACCCATGTACATAATGAAATGCAATCTCACATAAAACGGAGAAAGAGGGAAAACCTCATGGAAAAAACTCTCCCCCAAAAAGAGAGATGAAAATACAAGATGCATGGATGGATGGAGTAATCAAGACCCCCCATTATGACATACATCAAGTATATACAATAGAGAAATATGAGGACAAAACCCATAAGAGAAAAAAGTACCTCCCATAAAAGAGAAGGAGAAGAGAGACAAGGTTACCCCCCCCCACCAAATGTAGTGTGTCGATCAGTGATAGCTGCTCCAATGTAGAAGGTGATCCAGGATTGCTAAATAATGTTCCCCCCTTTGGAAGAAACAATATCATAGGTACATATAAGATGCTTCCCCTATGTGTAGAAAGAATCTCGATGATCAATGATGCCTCTGAAACCCACTCAATTGTCCTTGTGTCGATATTGACTGTCACCCCTTCCAATGCTGAAAAAAACATTGTCAGATCTAGCAAGGATGGATGTAGAACTTGTCCCAAAGAACCAACTATCTCCTTAAATGATAAAGAGACCTCCTGTAACTAATATATATATAAGAATCCACAATTATATCAACCTATGAAGATCAATCATGTATAGAGTGGACATGAGGGTTAGAGTGAGCCCTTGCAACAACTGAAGAAGGATCTTATTCATTAAAGAGAAGATGTAGATCATTAATGATGTCTCCCAAATCTGCAATGTGTGACTCCACAAAAAAACCTAAAATATCTACTATGTAGTCATCCTCTGATGTTGGAGGTAGAAGACTAGGTGTACCCTACTGTGTTGGACCTATTACTATGGCTATATATGCATGTGGAATGTGTTGATGATGTGATGTCTCCCTATATTTGTCAATAGGATCCCACATATCTGAATCTGTTGAACCACTATTGCTAGTGTCACTACTAGTTTCCACAATGTATGAAGTGTGGAGAGGATTAGAGGATAAGCTAGGTGAACTTTTCTCAAAGTGTACATTCCTCTCTATGAAAATCTCACGTGTCTCAAGATCCATAAGTCTATATGCCTCAACACCATCTTCATATCTAATGAAAGTAAAAGGCCTAGGTGGTGGTGCCTTGCATCCCCTGGAAGATATGTTTTCCCATGCTGGACAACTGAAGACTCTAAAGTGTTTCACAACTAATTTTCTACCGCACCATGCCTCAAAAGGATTCTTTCCCTCTAAGGCATTATGAGGAGACCTATCAAGTATGTGATTGACACTGCTTATAGCTTCGACTTCAAGTGTAGGATCAAGAGACTTGGCTTGTATCATGTAACTTGTCATTGACGTAAGAGTTCATAACCTCAATGCTGCAAGATTTGTCTTGTGCATACTGAATGCTGGTGGATTTTGAAGATCAATATCCTCAAGTTTACAAAAGTCTTTAAGTTTTGTGTTCACATATCTACTTTCATTGTCCATCCTAAAAACTTTGATAGCTTTCCTTGATTGTTGTTCAACATGACTCTTGAAGGCTAGAAACTTGTCCAACACTTCATTCTTATGATGCAGAAAGTAGACCCATGTGTAGCATGAAAAGTCATCAACAAAAGTGAGTATATAGTGACCCTAGCTGATTGATGTCACTGCAAAAGGACCTGCTAGTACCATGTGAACCAACTAAAGAATAATTGGTGCTCTTGAAGACTTCCCTTTATTAAAATTCTATTAGGATTAAACTGCAGATAGAAAATAACAATTACATGCAAATATAACCAATAACAAAAAATAATAGATCACACAGAAAAGAACACAAGGCACTAAGATTTAACGTGGTTCACCCAATTCCTAGGCTACATCCACCAAACAACAAGTATGATATTATTACAATCTTGTGATTACAACCTGATTACAATTTGTAATCCCTTACAATTCAATACTGTTGCAAGTACCAATTTTGCATCACAATTATAAAACAACCCTAACCCTAAGCCCTTTTATACAAGTATTAAACTATTTTAGGGTTACTACATGTTGGCCATAAATTGATGAATATTAGCCATTACTTTAGTGTTGAATCTACCAATGGAAAATCTACGAATAGCCCCAAAGAATTTATGAAGTATATACAATACTTTCTTGATCAATCACCACAAACTAACAATCTCCCACTTGGAGATTGATCAGACTTCACACTAAAAAACAATCTCCCACTTGAAAACTGATCCTGTAGTGATGTTGCTACTCCATGAGGCTCCCACTGGATCAAACCACCCTGGGCTCTACTATTCTTTTATTCATGTTCAGTCTAGAAGAACAACCACAACTGAAGATGAGTTCAACTTCTCCCTTATTACTACCTTTGTCAACATATCTACTGGATTTTCATTTGTATGTATCTTCTCTAGCTTTAACTGTCCATCCTCCAAAACTGACCAAATGAAATGGTACTGCAACTGGATGTGTTTGGTCTTTGAATGTAGAGCTGAATTATTTGCAAGATGAATGACACTCTGACTATTTGTGAACAAATAATTATCCTTCTGATAAAGATAGTCTTCCATTTGAATCTTCCATAACTGGAAGTTTTGCCCATTAAACCTGTCAACCCTCAGCTTACCCTCATTTTCCATCGCTCCCACTTAACCATGAGACTCCCACTCAACTGTGAGACTTTCCTGCAGAGGATAACTGAAAAAACAACTAGGCTCTAATACCACTTGTTAGGATTAAACTATGGATTGAAAATAACAATTACATGTAAATATAACCAATAATAGAAAATAATAGATCACATAGAAAAGAACACAAGGCACCAAGATTTAACATGGTTCACCCAATCCTTGGGCTATGTCTACCAAAAAATAAGTCCAATATTATTACAATCCAGTGATTACAACCTGATTACAATCTGTAATACCTTACAACTCAATACTGTCACAAGAACCAATTTTGCATCACAACTATAAAACAACCCTAACCCTAAGCCCTTTTATACAAGTATTAAATCGCTTTAGGGTTACTACATGTCGGCCATAAATTGGTGAATATTAGCCATTACTTTAGTGGAAAATCTATGAATGGTGAATCTAAGAATAGTATCAAATTTTTTTATGAAGTATGTATAGTACTTTCCTGATCAGCCACCACAAACTAACAACTTCTCCTCTAGATGCATATCCATTGAACATGTTGAACATTCACCCTTAGAAAAGTTGATTGTAGGTAGATCTTTAAACATGCTTTTGGAGCAAAGTTGTTGAAGATAGCAAAAGGAAAGATGTCCATATCGCTCATGCCATAATTTGATTTGTGGATGAGATTCAGTCAACAAGGCATGTGAAGGAGACTTAGGCACAAAGTGGGAGAAATAATACAACCTTGTGTCATAATTAACTTTCCCCATTGAAACCAATGAATCGTCTTTGGGAGTGTGCACCATTACTAAATCTAGAAGGAACTCAACTTTATTTCCATCTCCAAGGTGAGTGATTTGGTAAATTGAGAGGAGATTAGAGCTCAAGTTAGGAACATAGAGAATATCTTTGAATTCCCCATTTTCCATCTCCACTTGTCCTTTCCCTTCAACTTCCATTTTTGTATTTTCTCCTACAAAGATCTGTAGTATCTTGGACTGCTTCAATGAAGAATTGTCTCCTTTTGAAGAACCCATATGATATGAGGCACTTGAGTCAAGAATCCATTCTGTTGAAAAACTTGAGTTTTCCATAAGTGCTTTCCATTTTCCCTTTGAATCTAAAGATGAGGATCCTTTCTCCTTATAAACATTAGGCAGTGGAACATTGTGTTTCTTCATGATGTTTGTCAACTCATCAATATTTTTATGATAACACTCATGTTCATCATGACCCAACTTCTTGCAATAAGCACACTTTTTCTTCTCCTTATTAGTGTCCCCCTTCTTGTTTGAATTTGAGGAAGACTTTCCTTGTTGATTTGATGGTGGTGTTGTCTTTTCTGTATCATCTTATGTGTTATTTTTCAACTTCTTATTCTTTCCCTTTCCTTTATTTGAAGTTTGAGAACCCTCATTATTGGCCACCAATGCCTTAGACTTGGATGACTGGAGAATCCCTATTGATTGCAACTTCTTTTCTTCTAAGAAAAAACAAATGTGGAGTACTCGGATGGCAACTTATTATGAATGAGATAGATTAACCTGTCATCTTTAATAAAACTCCCACAATCATCAAGTTTTGTTCTTAATTAATTCACCTTTATGATGAAGTCCTGTATAGAATCAAATGTCTTAGGATCTAAGGATACAAGCTCATCTTCAATTTTGTAAATATCCTCCTTAGACACTTTACCATATAGGTTTTTGAGGGCATCCCAAACTTCCTTGGATGTATGAGACTTCTGGATCTAATAGACAATCTTGTCTTCAACCCCCAAACAAATATTACCTAGGGCTTTCCTATTTGCTATTTCCCAAGAAGAGATTTCACTTCTAGATACTTGATCACCAATTGATTTAGGAAGGGTACCATCTACATATTGAGAAACTTCATTATGCATTAAGTGACACCACATTTTAATGGACCATGTAGCATAGTTATGTGGTGTTAATTTAGGAAACTTGAAATTTCTCATGATGCAAGAAATGAAATAAAATAGCTGAAAAGAGGAACACAACTCCGAGAACACCCCCCTTTCACTCAATCAAGAAACCCCCCCAAAAAAGATGCTTTTGGCATTTTATATGTAGTATGTTTACAATAGCCACTAGCCAATTTTGGCCTTAGTGGACTTCTAATTTTTCTTTTTACAACCTCCTTATGGAGTTCAAAACTGAAACATTACAATGTATCTTAGGTATACAACAATTCTGAAGTTATATCAAAATATTATAATTCAAAAAAGGACCTAATTCTGAAAGTGACACTTTTATCCACACAATCCTATATTGTTATTATAGATATGGAAAGTAGATGAAAAATAATGCACTTTCAAAAAAAAAATAGAACCTATTTTCAAGTCCAGATGACCCTGTACAAAGCCTTTGAAGTTGCAAAATGAAGGATTGGACAAGTATAGTTGCCAAAAGATGCAATTTCTAACAAATCCATGCCAAAACTAGAAAAGAACTACACCACTGAAAATTTTAAGAAATTCTAGTCAAAATAAAAAAATTACACTTGATTTGGAGCCTAAATGACTAAGATATCGCCTTCCAAATTTGGATTGTCAAATAAAAAATGAATCTAGAGAGGGATCTGATCAACAAAATATGAGGTTAAATTTGATGATCAAACGACTCTCACAACAACTCAAAATTGGTTGGGAATGATAGTCATACGACTGTCAATTTTAAACTAGTGAAATGATGACATCAACAAAAACTTGGCTCCCTGATGACATGGTGGTGATGTAAGGATGACATCATCTTGTACAGACATGTATTATCTATATGGTTTGACACATGTCACAGTACGACTATGCTGATGTGTACGTCTGACGTGGTGATGAGTTGTATAGTTGGTGTAATAGTTATGTGCCATGTGGTGCTAAGTGTGTCCAATGTGGCATCAATTTACACTTGTTCTCACTGTCCGCGTGTATACTTAGGTGGTTGAGATATGTCAAACACTACAATATGGCAGGGGTAGGATCAACCACATGGCTGGACCGAATTCGGCCATATGGCTTGGCAGGACATTGGAGATGCTCTTTGCGTGAGATGTTGCTTGCCATGTGGTAGGTGAAGACAAATTGGTCAAAATATCAAAGGTCTGGCTAGAAAAAGTTTGCAATGGGCCAAGTATTTAATACGACTGGTGGGAACTATTGGAATTATCTCACATTAGTGGGGAAATAGAAGTTTACGCTGTATAAAAGAAATACAAAGCACTTGTTACAAATGAAGTTGGCTGCCGAGGTGACATGTGTAGTCACCAGAATAATGTTGAAGCCATTGGATTTTTACCACAGTGATGCCCATCAAAAATTGTAAATGAAATTTGGGACCATCGATTAGTTCGAATATCCTGCGAATGGAATATTCCATGTAGGGCTGGGGTGTCACTGCCTGGTACCTACAATTTTTTTTTCTTTGCAGGCCCTACTAGGCAATTTTTTTTTCGAAAATTTCAAGCAATTAAAAAATATTTCAGAGAATAAATAATTGCACATCTGAACAAAATAATTGCGTAGATTTAATAGATCATACCAAATTTGCAAATCGGGGCCTTCGAGTGCTGGTTTGCAAAAAATTTTTTGCCTCAAAATTGACTTTGGCCCAATATATACAAATTTATAGTCAATTTTCACCGTATTGATGTTCCAGATGCAATGGCGAGGTCCATTTTGGCTCTAAATACACTCATTTTTTGTGAATTCTTCAAATCTGGGTCGAGGTGCTGAAGCAAGAATGGTCTTGAATGGCTATGTGAAGAGAATCTCCCTCAGCTCTGATACCATGTAAGAATTTTCCTTAGGAAAAAATTCACCCATGACCAACAAACTCAAGCACAAGCACAATAGTAGACCAAAAAGAGTATGATCAGAATGACGATATGATATTCATTCAATGTGAAAGTAGACTAGGAGTTCCTGTATATAAAGGCCTCTAGAATGCTTCTAGAATGCATAGGAATTAGCAACATGATAAGTCATATAGCTAGGCGAATGTCCACTAGGTGTAGGTTATCCTCCATTAAGTACAAGAGTAAGTGCGATGATGAGAGGATAAGTCTACAAAGGTATAACATGCAAAATAATATTCTAGACACCATGTGCTATAATAGGAGTGTGAATAACTGTGTTGTCTACATGAAAACTTAGTTAATTATGTAAACTCTAATTTTTTAGACACCATGTGATTAATTAGAGTTGCTTACTCCAGTGTTGTCAACATGACAACTCAGAGTACACAAACTCCTAAGTGTCTCACCTAAGAAATAATAAAATAATGCATTGACCTAAGTAAACTTAAGTAAAGTGTAATAAGTAAATACTTATTTACACCAACAATCTCAAAAGGTGTTTTTCCTATACTCCTATTCACAAAATTATTATATGCAAACTCAACTTGTGCCAATACCATATCTCAATTACTCGGCTTATCTCCAACTAAAAATTTCAACAAATTATCCAAGATTCTATTCATAACCTCTGTCTGTCCATTTGTATGTGGATGGAATGTAAAACTAAACTTCAACTCAAAATTCATTTTCTTCCACAAAGTCCTCTAGAAATAACCAACAAACTTATTGTCTTTGTTAGAAACAATACTTCTCAGAAATCCATGCAATCTAACAATCTCTTTGAAGAAAATCTCAGCATGAACATGCACATCATCTGATGTCTTCTTATATGGTATGAAATGTGTCATTTTACAAAATCTACCTACAACAAAAAATATGGAATCATACCTTCTTTTTTCCTTAGGTAATCCAAGAACAAAATCCGTACTGATGTCACTCTAAGGTTTCTTAGGAATAGAAATAGGTGTATACAATCTAGTATTTACCCCTTTGGCAACTTGAAAAATTCCACAACTTCTTACAAACTTCTAAACATCCTTATACATCTGTGTCCAATAGCACTTATCCTTAAGAAAACTTAATGTCTTATCAATTCCAAAATGTTCAGCCAAGCCACCAAAATGCTTTCCCTTAATCAAACTAACTCTCATAGAACTTCTTGATATAGAAAACTGAATTCCTTTGAAAAACATACCCTTCAATGAAATACTCATCATACTTACTCATTTGATCTAATAGATTTGGTACTCTGCACTCTCTCCATGCCTCATTAAAATTAGGGTCAATATCATACAATTCTTTCATTTCACCAAAACCAAGAACTTCAACCTTCATATTAGTCAACAAAGAATGTCTTCTACTCAATGCATTAGCAACTTGGTTAGTAACTCCATTTTTATGTTTGAGCACAAATGTGAAACTCTACAATTACTCAACCCACTTCATATGTCTCTGATTCAACTTATGTTGACTTCTCAAATACTGTAAAGCTTTATGATCAGTATAGAACACAAACTCCTTAGGAATCAAGTAATTTCTCAACTTCTTCAAGGCTTGAATAATAGCATAAAATTCTTGATCATACAAAGAATACAAAATAATTTGTTTTAGCATCATTCAACTTCTTACTAAAGAAAATAATATGTTTACCTTCTTAACTCAAAGAAACTCCTATTGCACCACCACTTGCATCACATTTGACTTGAAATACCTTATTGAAATCAGACAAAGCCAATACAAGTAACTTAGCAACCTTTTCTTTCAAAATCTCAAAACTCTTATCATCCCCATGTGTCCACTTAAAATCCTTTTTATCTCCTTTCATTGTCTCAATCATAAAATTACAAACAAAACTATTTTTTTAAATAAATTTTCTGTAGAAACTAGCCAAACCATTAAATGATATTACCTCACCCACATTCTTTGGTGTAGTCCATTCCAAAATTTCTTTAAACTTCTTAGGATCTATTCTCAAACCATCACCGAAATCACAAATCCCAAATACACAATCTCTTTTTGCATAAAGAAACACTTCTTCAAATTAATCATCAACTTCTTCTCTTTCAATCTTTGCAATACTTTTCTAACTTAATCCAGAACCTGAGGAAGATCAAGATGAGGAAATATTGTTGAGAGTGTTGTCTAGGGCACATTCAAAGTCTATTGTGGAAGTTGTTCCCTTTAAGAGAATATTGGACACCAATGTTGTGTTAGATGGGGTCTCTAATATGGATAAGTTCTTTGAGTTTAGAGATATTTTTGATAATAGGAATGTGAAAAATTGTTGTCACTAGGTTGAAAGGTCATGCCTCACTATAGTGGAAGCATTTTCAAACTAATAGACAAAGAAGAGGAAAATAGAAGATTAAGACTTGGTTGAAAACGGTGAACATGATGAAGAAGCTTCTTCTTTCTAATTACCAAGTTAATCTTGTTAGACCTTTGGGGTTATGACTAACAAGATTTTATGAAACCCTAGACTTAGAACTTTTACATGTCCTTAATTCAAACCTCCATCTCCTCTACTTCATTCTCTCATTCAAACTCTCTAAGTGATACCTAACCTAAACATCCCTCTTTATACTTGCCAAAACAACTTATAGAAGATTCTAGATCATTAAATAATAGAAAGTTGACCTTAAAATGGTTTGCACACATCCCAAGAGAAGATCGTTACATTAAATTCATGATCTTAATTAAATACATAAGTCAACTCAAACTAAGAACCAATAAAAAACAAACTCTGTCAAAGAAGGAACTAAACATCAACAAACATCAAGTTCACTCGACACACAGAGGAACACTTGGCCAACACTAGATATCTCGACACATACAAGAAATTGACAATGACTACAACTCGGCAACCACTAGAACTCGACATAAACTAGTAGAATGAACAAAATTAGTAGGATGACATAGAGAGGAAGAAGTATTCATACCTTTAGATGTAGTAGCCACTTGATACTCAAATGTGTTGGTTGATTTGTGAATTTTGATGTAGTTGTTAGGCTTAGGGAACTTGTTTTGATGAATGAATACATCAGTCTTATCAACAAAAACATAAGCCATTGGAGTAGAACTCTCAAGCCAGCTTACTTGTAATTGATAATGGTGAAGCATTATGCAAAGATGCGAAAATAAAGTATAGTTAGATTGGAGAGTCTCATCTCTAATGTCTTTTGCAAGTAAGAAATAAAAAATACATTGAATATCATGATCAAGCATATGATAAGTTATTCGGGCATACAAGTGTTTGAATCTTTCAATAAAGTCACTAACTTTTTCTTTAACATTTTTCTTATTATGCATTGAATTAATCAAAGAAATTTGAGGACTAATATAAATTTTAAATTTTTTAATGAAAGCGTGAACAAGAATTTGAAATGAATAAATATAATAAGGAGGTAAAGAGAAATACCATTGCAAAGCTTTGTCCCTAAAATTAAGTGTGAAAAAATCATCCATGAGCCTATTGTCATGAGAAAAATCACTACATTTAGTTTGGAAAGTTCTAACATGAATAACAAGATCTCCCTTACCTTTATAAGTCTCAAGATGAGGTATCACAACATGTTGTGTGATAATAACACAAAGGGTGTCTAAGGAAAGGGTAATAGGAATGTCAAATGTAGGGATGTTTTATTTAGATCGAGTGAATTGCCCCACTTGTTGTTGCAAAGCAGTGACAACCTAAATCGAGATACCAATGTTAGGATTAGAAGGCACAATAGTAGACATAAACATGTTTGATGTATTAGCAAAGTTGTAAGAAGAGAAAGGAAAATGTAAGGATGTTGGTGAAGGATTAGAAGTAATAAGAAATGGACTGGAATATATGAAAATAATAGCAATGTATGAGAGTAATGAAGAAGGTATGGAGGTAGGAGGAACACTTGCAGAAAATGAAGGGTTAGGAAAACCAATATTTAAAGGAATTTAGACTTATGTAGAAGTTGTCTTGAGAGGTGGTGTGTAAGTGGGAATGCTAGGAATAATAATGTTAATAGGAACAAAAGGTTCAATGGTTGTGGAATGAGGAGTATATACTTAACTCTTGAGTACATTTTGTCAAAGGATTATCATTAGTGTCTATAAGGTGGGATATGTTTGGTGGTAAAATGGAAGCATTTTAATAGGATGTAGGCCTTTGCTTTACATGACATTGAGCTATTCAAATATGTGTATGTGAAGGAAAGAGTGGAATTTCTAAATATGATTCCACTTATGATCCAAATTAGATTAGCTAGGATCCAAAGGAAGAAGGATGCCAATACTAAATCTAGGTTGTAAAGAGGAATGAAATATTAATAAATACACTCTCATAGGTCCTTAATAGGATAATGTGATTGTAAAATTGAACTAATTGCTTAGGAAATGTAAATCTAGATGCTATGTAAAGACAATTAGCCCAATTAAGATGCCAATCTAGGGAAAATATTTTAAATGAAATGAAATGTAAAAGGCTCACCTTGAAATGCATAGAGGAATTTTTTTTCACTTGATAACTTTTGATCTAAATCTTTTCTAATCTTCCATCCACAAATTTTGGAACAAAATGATGAAAGGAACAAAATCCATCAATCTCCCTAGAATCTAAGACTGAAGGACTAGGTCAACATGGAAGGATGTCCTACAACCAGGTTGATGTAGTCAATGGCTTCGAAACTAATGACTCCAGAAAGCTTGCAAACTATAGGTTCCAAACATGAAATTCTCTTCGCTCCCAACCTACAAATCACTGCAGAAAGAAAGGTTTGGGGGTTGGGGTTTTATGAGGGCTTTCCTTGGTCAAGCCCTAGATTAAGGAATAAATTATAAATGAGAAATATAAATGTAAAAGACTATAAAGAGCAAGATAAATGTTAGGATTCATTTTCTTGTGTGTTTTAATATGTATAGAATGTGTTTGTAATGTAGATCTTGAATTAGGAAAGTAGGATATCTCCACACTTTGTAATGGATCTATCATAACTCTGTCAAGGTGTCATGGATATGGATATTCATCAATGAAGATGATGAATTCTTCAATACAAATCTCCTCCCTTGATGGCCAAAAATACGCTAAATCTTCAAAAGAAAATGCTCACAAAGGATTTTCCAAAGCTAGATAAAATCTCCTTGCTTGAATGCTTGGACAATGCTTGAAAACTTGAACTCCTTGAATGTAAAAGGCTAAAAATCTTTACTAGAGAGAAAAGCTTGACAATGAAATGCTTAAGATATGAATTACTTGATGAGATATTAAAATGAAGCCTCCAAGTCTCCTTATATATGATTTTTTGAGTGGGAAAACAATACAAGCTAACTGGATAACGATCATTAACTAATGAAACCCCTAGAGAATTTTGGGCCTCAAAATTAATAACTATCAAAGACTAGGTTGACCTGGGTCAACCTAGTCTAGGACTATGTTGACCTGGGAGGATTAGGTCGACCTAGGTTGACCTATTCTAGAAGGATAGGTCCTGGGTGCCATAGAGAGCCGAGGTAGATGTTAGAGAGATAAGATGGAAAGATGGAAGAAAAGAGAGGAAAAAGGAGAAAAGAAGAGTGAGCATGAGCATGGCCATGGTTCAAAGAGGGAATCATGAAGATGAGGGAGCTCAATAGTCTTAAAAGAAAATTGCATCCATTTTAAGATGGTACATGATATACCATAAGATGGAAAGATGGAAGAAAAGAGAGGAAAAAGGAGAAAAGAAGAGTGAGCATGTGCATGGCTATGGTTCAAAGAGGGAATCATGAAGATGAGGGAGCTAAATAGTCTTAAAAGAAAATTGTGTCCGTTTTAAGATGGTACATGATATACCATGCAAGATGGAATTTTATTTTCATCACGAGTAATAAACTTCTTACTAGCCTCAATAATGATAACAATATTAGTATTTTGGTTCTCATGCAGAAGCCCAATTTCTAGTTTATAAAACTCATGAGAGAGCTTATCAACTTGGGAAGGAGGAGCTGTTAAGGATTCATATTCATCATGGGAAGAGTAAGAAGAGTTATGCTTCATATATGATAGGATTGAGATCTTGAAGAATAATATTAGTATCATTGTGGGTCCTAGGAATAAAACATGAGTCATGGTCAAAATAACCCATGAGTCTAGTGTTGTCCACTGATTGATCTGAGAGGGTGTGGGGGGGTGAATTAGTTATCCAACTATTACAAAAACTATCAACCTTATTAATCCTTAACCATATGAGCAATATAATCAATAACCATAAAAATATCTCATACACAATAACACCATATATGTTAACTAGGGAAACCCTTGATTAGAGGGAAAACCTTAGTGGGGATGGTACCCAAAAAATGACTAATATAAATATTCCTTTTTAGAGGATGCACCCTATTAGGAGTCTATGAAATACATTTAGTACATATTAGTCCTTGTTAGGAGATTTTGAATCCCTGTTAGAAGATTCCAACTGTATTAGGAGTCATGCCAACCCTATTAGGATTTGTAGAAGGCATAAGGACCCACTATCCAAAGAGCTTTAGAGGAAAGACCAATGAACCCACTATCCAAATGATCTCTATATTATTCCTTGCATAATAATAGAATTGAAATGTACTTGTACTTTCTCTTCCTATCCTATCAACTAGACTTCTCTACTTCTTTTGATCATGATACCAGATAAAAAAATCTACATCCAATAATCCCTTAGATCAGTTACTCCCATTTACAAAAGACTCTACTCTTGTTCGCACTTATTCAATCACATCGCACTCCAATACATTTCTCAAACAAGGAAAAAATCTTTCCTTTATATCATGTCCTCAAAATAATTCCTTAAGTCAACCTTGAGGCTTTTCCAATTAATTATAATACAACACATTAAGATAAGTAACTATTTTGCAATCAAATAACATTGTCAGCTCATAGTATTTACAATTTCTTACATGTGTGACTCTAGAACTTGTGCACTCATTGACATCATCATCAAACTATCTTATGTCACTGTATAACTTCGCACATCACAATTCTATCTTTGTTAGGAGATATAATCTGGCCACTAAAAACTGCTTATTAGGTACTCTGTCTTTGTGCTACTCTACAAATAAACTATATCTTCCCCATATCTTTGACTTGTGTCACACACACTTAACCTCATTATTAGGACATAGTGTAGAACATGTCCTTAACCATGCTTTAACAGAACATCAAACCTCTGTCTATACAACCACAATCTCTATCTGTTACTCTGCTAGTCTTTACAGAAACCACACTATGTTGTCATCAATGACAAACACAATCATGAATGCAACATGTCAATCATGCCACATGCTTACCAATGCTTAGGATACTCCCCCAAAGGAATACCATGAACATTCATGCTAACAATCTCCTCCTTTGGCATTAATGGCAACATAGATGAAAAATATCTAATTTCCAAGAATACAAAAATAACACTCTGTTGTTGCCATTTACATCTTTTCAACTCCTTCATTAATCAAATCTGAAATCCTCTAGAACACTCATGTTTTGCATCTCTTAGGATTGGCATCAATTTTTCACACACTAAACAACTCTCAGCTTCTCCCCCATTCAATGTTACTTCCCACTAACATCACTACTAGTTTCATTTATACATAGGAGATCTCAATATCTCTCCCATACATCAATCTCTCCCCCATTAGAGGATCTTCTCCCTCATACATAGTGCTTCTCTCTGCAACCTCCCTCCCATAATACCAAGGAGATTTCGTTCATGCACACTTCTCTCCCCCATTGACATCAATGAAAAATGCATAATTATGTCAATCATCTACTCCAAGTCTTTAACCAACTCAAATGTCGAAAGATATTGTTCAAAACTAGCTACCAAGAGTCCTAGATGACTCTAATAATCTTAGATACTCCCCCATATAAGAAGCACCAACATTCAGTCCAGTTAAACAATAATTCTCTATACCACAGGACTAATGCAATCTTTGCATCATCTACTTTGAAGTAGGTAGGGGCATAACCCCAAGCATTCCTCTCAAGTACTAAAATGTAGATTTAGACAAAGACTTTGTAAAGATAGCTGCAATCTGATCTTTAGTACTAACATACCCTAGTCTAATCTCTTTCTCTACAACTTTCTCTCTCAAAAATTAATACTTAATGGATATATTCTTAGTCTTAGAATGTGATATTGTATTTTAGACATAGTCATCATACTTGTATTATCACAATATATGATAAAAAGTTCTAAAAATTCTATTCCAATATCCTTCAACATCTGCTTCATTCACACAACCTGATTACAATTATTTGTTGCATCTGCTACATACTCTGCTTCAATTGTACTTTGTGAAATACAATCTTGTCTCTTACTTAGCCAAGAAACCAATCTTCCTCCTATGAAAAATGCTCCACCATTGGTGATTTTTCTATCATCCATATTGCCTACCCAATCCACATTAGTATAATCACATAATGTGAAATCACTTGATCTGTCATACCATATCCCATAATTAGATGTTCCCTTCAAATATCTAAATATCTTCTTTACTGTTGCATAATGATACTCCTTAGGATCAACTTGAAATCTATCTACAATCCCAATTGTATTTGCTATATCTAGTATTGTGTGATTCAAAGATTGCATACCTCCAATCATTGATATGTACTTCTTTTGCTGAACTACAAGTGTCTTATATTTTCTAGATAACTTGTGATTAGTACCAATAGACTTACAATTTTCCAAGCCAAATATTTTCAACAAGTCTTTTAGATACTTAGCTCGTGATATGCAAACTCCATCATTGTTTTGCACAATTTGAAAACTTACAAAGAACTTAATCTCACCACTCATGCTCATCTCAAACTCATTCTTCATTTCTTCAACAAACTTACCACTTGCTTCATCATTTCCTCCAAAGATTATGTCATCAAAAAATATTACTATTATCAACAAACCATTCTCAATTTCTTTCAAATACAAGTTACTACCTATCATACTTTTAGCAAATCTGAGCTTTGCCAAATATTTGTCCAACCTTGCATACTAGGTTCTAGGTGGTTACTTTAGACCATATAGAGCTTTCTTCAATCTACATACCATATCCTTGTCATCTGTCAAAAGAAATCCTTCAGGATGCTTAATTTAAACCTCTTCTTCAAGTTCTCCATTCATAAATATTGATTTGACATCCATCTGATACACTTTGAAGTTTCTATTTCTTGCATAAGCCAAAAAAATTCTTTCTGCTTCCATTTTGACTATAGGTGCATGTCTCTTCATAATCTATTCCTTCTTGTTGTGAATACCCTTTGTATACCAGTCTATCTTTATTTCTCACAACTTCACCTTGCTCATTCATCTCATTTCTGAATACCCATTTAGTTCCTATAACATTTTTGTCCTTTGGTCTAGGAACCAATTCCCATGTATCGTTCTTCATAATTTGATCTAGTTCTTCCTTCATTGCTTTAATCCAATGATCATATTTACATGCCTCATCTGCACTCTTAGGTTCAATTTGAGAAATAAGACACAATTCCTCATTCACTCCATTTCTTGTCATTACTCCTTTGTCTTTTCTTTCAATTATCTATTTTGCAGGGTGATTCTTTATCAGGTTCTTGTTAGGTATAGGAGTTGTTATCTCAACTCTTATATCTTCTCTTGGTTCTTATCTTTGTACACCTCTTTGCTCAACAATTTGTATATCATTATGCAAGTCATTGTTAGTCTCAAAGAAAACTTCTACATTTTTTTAACAATTCTAGGATTTTCTTCTTCTTCATCAGAATTATAATTAATCATCCTCTCTTTAACTCCAAAATTTTCATCAACTTTACACTTGCACACTCAACAATTATCTTAGTTCTATGATTAAAACATCTATAAGATTTTCTTTTCAATGAATAACCAAAGAACATACCTTCATCACTTATTAGATCAAAATTACCAACATCATCATCTCTCTTTATGTAACACTTGCTTCCAAAAAATATGAAATACTTTATTAAGGGTGTATGACCAAACCATAGTTCATAAGGAGTCTTATTCATACTGTAAGAATTTGGCTTAGGCCAAAATTCACCCAAGAACAAGGAACTCAAACACAAGCACACAGTAGACCAAAATAGAGAGAGTATGATCAAAATAACAATATTCATTCAATATGCCAACTTGAGAGTACACTAGGAGTGCCTATATATAAAGGCCTTAGGAGAGCTTCTAGAATGCGTAGAAGTCAGCAACATGATAAGTCACACAACTAGGCACATGTCCACCAAATATGGGTTATCCTCTATTAAGCACGAAATTAAGTGTGATGATGTGAGGATAAGCCTATAATGGTGTATCACGCAAATCAGTGGTGTAGACAACATGTGCTAAATTAGGAGCGCAAATAACTGTGTTGTTAACATGACAACTCAGTGAATGATGCAAACTCCTGTGTTGTAGACACCATGTGCATAATTAGAGTTGCATACATCAATGAGAGTATGCAAACTCCTAAATGTCTCACTTAAATAAATAATAAAATAATGCAAAATAATTAAATAATGCATTAACCTAAGTAAATTTAAGTAAAGTGTAATAAGTAAATACTTATTTACATCAACACATGCCTTTTTAGATATGTACTTTGTTCATGGTGTATACTGTTGTATTTATTATTTCTCTGCAAAAGTTCTTGGATACATCATTCTCAAACACCATTGCTCTTGATGCTTTTGATACTTATATATTTCTCCTTTCTGCTATCTCATTCTACTCAGGGGACTTGGATGATGATAACTATTTTTTAATTTCATTCTCTTCACAAAACATGTCAAAATCTCTAGAAGTAAATTCTCCACCTCTAACAAGACTTATTCCTCTAACAAGGACCAAGACACTATATGTAATTCATAGACTCCTAACAGGGTCAATATCCTTAACATAAATCTTTTGTTTAATGGATCATCTTGTGGATACCATTCCTACCAGGGTTTTCCCTTGGCTAGGATTTCTCTAGTTAACAAAATATGATGTTATGAGTTCTCTTTGTGTATGGATTTATTTACTGTTCAACATCATTGGTTTACTTTCATATGCATGTTGTAAAGAAATTAACTATATCCAACTGTGGGGAAAAGTTTGTAGAATACTAATTCACCCCTCCTCTCAGTATTATCTATTTCTAATAGATAAGGATTCTATGGTGGAGGTGGGATGGATCCCACATAATTAGAGTTGCATACATCAATGAGAGTACACAAACTCCTAAGTGTCTCACCTAAATAAATAATAAAATAATGTAAAATAATTAAATAATGCATCAACCTAAGTAAACTTAAGTAAAGTGTAATAAGTAAATACTTATTTGTACCAACACCCCCTCTTAAGTGCAACTTAGGGGAATTTCCTTAAGCTTACAAAATATAGGATGCAATGCAAGATGGGTCTTGGCTATTAGGCCATGTTAGATACCCATGTACATAATGATATGCAATCTCTCATAAAGTAGAGAAAGGGGAAAAACCTCATGGAAAAAATCCTCCCCCAAAAAGAGATATAAATAGGGATGCATGGATGGATGGAGTGATCAAGACCCCCCCATTACGACATACATCTAGTATATACATAAGAGAATGATGAGAAGAGAAAGAGAGACAGGATAGGCTCCCCCCTCAAAGAGGAATGTCAAACAGTGACTGCTCCAATGAAGAAGCTGATCCAAGACTCTAGAATGGTGTTCCTTCCCTTAGGAAGAAATAATGCCAAGGGTACAAATGAGATGCTTCCACTATGTGTCGAAAGAATCCCATGGATAACTGATGTCTTTGAAACCTGCTCAACTAGTTGAAGAACTTGACCCAAAGAACTGTCTGTCTCTGCAATTGATGAAGAACACTACTGCAACTGTTGATCATAAGTATCCACAATCACTTCAACCTATAGTGATCAATCATGAGAGGATGAACAAGAGACTTGGATGGAGCCCTCATGAAAACTAAAGAAGGTAATTCTCCATCAAGAAGAATAGGCAGATCATCAATGTTGTCCCCCAAATCTATCACTGAACTTGTACCTGGAAGACTGGATGTGTCGTGTTGTTCTAGACCTATCACTGTGGCTATGTATGCATGTTGACTGAACTAATAAAGTGACCTCTCACTACAACTGTCGATAGAAATCCACGTGTCTAAATCTGTCAAAGCACTATCACTGGTGTCACTATCAGTTTTCACATTGTCTGATGTGTAGAGAGGAGTAGAGGACAGGCTTGGTGAACTTTCCTCAAAATAAACATCTTTCTCCACAAATATTTGATGTGTCTCTAGATCTAGAAGTCTATATGCCTTCACACCATCTTCATAACCAATGAAAGTACAAGGCCAAGGTGACTGTGCCTTGCATCTCCTAAAAGATCTTTTTGCCCATGTAGGATAACCGAAGACTCTAAAGTGTGTCACAATAGGTTTTTATGCCGCACCATGCCTCAAAATGAGTTTTTCCATCTAAGGCTGGATGAGGAGAACAATTAAGAATGTGAGTTGCACTAGAGATTGCTTTGACTTCTAATGATGGATCTAGATATTTGGCTCGTATCATGAAACTTGCCATAGACTTAAGAGTTTGAATCCTCAATGCTGTAACATCTATCTTATGCAAACTGAATGCTGGCGGAGTCTGAAGATCAATGCCCTCGAGTCTACAAAAGTCTATAAGTCTTATGTTCACATACATGCTTCCATTGTCCATTCGGAGTACTTTGATGGCTTTCTTGGATTTCCATTCTACATGAGTCTTGAAGTCGAGAAACCTGTCCAACACTTGATTCTTGTTATGAAGAAAATAAACCCAAGTGTACCTTGAAAAGTCATCAACAAAGGTAAGTATGTAGCAACCTTGGATGAATGCAAAATGACTTGCTAATACCATCTGAACCATCTGTAGAACACCTAATGCTCTTGAAGACTTCCCTTTTTGTAACTTCCCCTTTGGATGCATATCCACAGAATCTGTTGAACATTCACCCTTAGAAAAGTTGATTTGAGGTAGACATTTGACCATTCTATATGTGGAAAGTTGTTGAAGGTAGTGGAAGTCAAGATGACAATACCACTGATGCCATAATTGCATGCTTGAATTTGATTGTGATAACAAGGCCTTTGAAGGAGACTTAGGTACAAAATGAGAGAAAGCATACAACCTTTTTTTATGATTCACTTTCCCCATTGCAACCATTGAGTCATCTTTAAGACTATGCACCTATATTGAGTTTGGAAGGAACTCAACTCTATGTCCATCTCCAAGGTGAGTGATTTGGTATATTGAGAGGATATTTGAACTTAGGTTTGGAACATAGAGAACATCTTGAAACTCTCCATTTTCCATGTCCACGTGTCCTTTTCCTTCAATTTCCATTTTGCTATCGTTTCCGATGAAGATGTGCAGTACCTTGGACTACTTCATTGAAGAAAAATCCTCTTTTGAAGAACCCATATAATATGAGGCATCTGAGTCAAATATCCATTCCTTTGAAGAGTTTGAATTTTCCATGAATGCTTGCCCTTTGCCCTTTGAATCTAAAGAAGACCCTTTCTCCTTGTAAGCATTAGGAAATGGAACATTATGTTTCTTCATGATGTTGGTCAATTCATCAATCTTCTTGAGGTAATACTCATGCTCTCCATGACTTGATTTCTTGCAATAAGCATACTTCTTCTTCTCTTTATTGTTGTCCCCCTTCTTGTTGGAATTCGAGGACTTGCCTTGTTGATTAGATTGTGGTGTTGTCTTTTCTGCATCCTCTGATTTGTTCTTCCATTTCTTCTTACCCTTTCCTTTATTTGAAGACTGTGCAGCTGAATTTTGAGAACATCATTGGCCACCAATGCTTTAGACTGAGGTGATTTGAGAATCTCCATTGATTTCAACTTATTTTCTTTGTCATCCAAGAGTTTAGCATATTCGTGAAAAGTGACTTTCTTATAGGCAGAACCTAAGGTAGTCTTTGAGGTGTTAAAAGAAGATACAAATGTGGAATACTCTGATGGCAGGTTGTTATGTATGAGATAGATCACTCTGTCATCTTTGATTGAACTCCCACAATCAGTACGCTTTGTCCTTAGTTCATTCACCTTGATGATGAAATCCTGTATTGAATCATATGACTTACGATCCAAGGAAACAAGCTCATCTTCAATTTTGAAAACATCCTCCTCAAACACTTTACCATAAAAGTTTTTGAGGGTATCCCAAGCTTCCTTGGATGTATAACACTTCTTAATTTGATGCATGATCTTATCATCAGCCCCCAAACATATATCACCTAGGGCTTTCCTATCCATTGCTACCCAAGCTGAAATATCACTTTCTAAAACATTATCACCTACTGGTTTAGGAAGAGTACCATCTACATATTGTGAAACTCCATTATGCATTAAGTGATACCATATTTTGATTGACCACATAGCATAGTTATGAGGAGTTAATTTAGGAAATTTAAAGTTTAGGAAACTTAAAGTTACCCATAATGCAGAAAATGAAAGAAACGTGCAAAAAGAGAGAACACAACACCAAGAACACCCCCCCTTTCACTAAATGAAGAAACCCCTCAAAAATAGATGCTTGGGGGCACTTTATTAATAGTGCAATTACAATGGGCCACTTGCCAATTTTGGCCTTCGTGGACTTCTGATTTTGCTTGTTACAATCTCTTGATAGATTACAAATCTAGAATTTTACAATGTGCTACAAATCTGAAGCATTATAAAGCTGAAAGTGAAAATTTTGTCCAAACAACCCTACAATTTGACTAAGGATCTGGAACGTAGATGAAAAATAACATACTTTCAAAAAAAATGAAACCTATTATTGACTCCAGATGTGCTCGTACAGAGCATTTGAAGTTGCAAAATGCAAGATTATGCAGGTACAGTCACCTAAAATGCAATTTTTGAAGAATCCATGCACCAAAACTAGAAAAGAGCTACACTTCTGAAAAATTTTAAAAATTCTACACAATTTAAAAAAAAATGCACCTAAACTGGAGTCCATATGTCTGAGTTATGGCCTCCCAAAGTCGGACTACAAAAATCAAAATCAATTTGGAGAGGGGTTGCATCAACGAATGAGGGGGTTAAATTTGACGGTCATATGAGCATCCCCAAAATTCAAATTTGGCCAGGTATGACAGTCAGACGATTATCAATTTTAAGCTCGTGAATTGTTGACGTCAATGACTCCAAGGGTTGGGATGATGTCATCCATATAGGATTATACAGATTGTTCAGACATGTGACATGGTAAAGTGCAATCTGCTGACTATGCAGTATGGATCGCTAACCAGGCTGCTGACTTGGCTGATCATATAGCTTATGTGGCATCCTATGTAGCATTGATAGGGCAGATGATTGGGCTAAAATATTGTGTTGTAGTTTGCCACATATTGCAGAGTTGGTAGAGTCTAGAGTGTCTAGCGGGCGATGCGTGTTGGGTTTGGATTGGCCCATGTGTACCTTGTGCAGACTATCTGCAACGATTATCACTGCTCTATGTGGATCGCTAGAACCTAAGTAGCGGTGGCTGGGAGATTCAACAACATTGGGAATCTTTTTGGTGCCACTAGAATATGCGCCTGAATATCAAATTGAATGCCAATTTGTGGATGTCGAGGTTTATATTTCATGGGCCAGGGTATGTTGCAGCTGCTGAAATTTCCAATGCCTTCGCCGGATTGTTTTACTTGTCGTCGAAAAGGGATTTAAACAGCCATCGATTTCTTGCGCTTAGTCCCACATGCATGGGGATAACACATAATGGGCTATTTAAAAACAAATTACCACCCAAGGCAATACAAAGGGCTCGCCAGAGGTTTGGTTCAGTGGCGGTGAAGGGATTGCCCAGTTCGGTGTTTCGTTCACTAGAATGTTATAGGATATTTGCAGTATGGTTGCAGATTTAGATTTAATCCAAATTTAAAATGATGATGAAGCTGCCTAAAATAAAATAAATAATAAGCCCTGCAATAATAAAATATTTCAAAATTGAAGAGCTGGGATCTAACAACCCGGTTCTACAAAAAAAAAATTCTCTGACTGGACAGAGAAATTAATTTCAAAAATAGAAGTTTTAAAATTGTAGAGATTAAATAATTCATATTAGAAAAATAAATTCACAGATCAATAAAATGACCATACCCTAACTGCAAATCGAAGCTTGTGGGTTTTGATTTGTAAATTTTTTTTGCCTCACGATCAACTTTCACCCAACATAGGCAACTTTATAGTCAATCTTCACCGAATCGATGCTTCAGACATAATGGCGAGGTCAGATCTGGCTCTAGACACTCCTAATTTCTGCAGATCCTCTGGATTTAGGTCGAGGTGCTGAAGCATGAATGGTCTTGAATGACTATGTGTAGAGAATCTCCCTCAACTTTGATACCATGTAAGAATTTGGCTTAGGCCAGAATTCACCCAAGTCCAAGGAACTCAAACACAAGCACACAGTAGACCAAAATAGAGAGAGTATGATCAAAATGATGATATTCATTCAATATGCTAGCTTGAGAGTACATTAGGAGTGTCTGTATATAAAGACTTCAGGAGAGCTTCTAGAATGCATAGAAGTCAGCAACATGATAAGTCATACAACCAAACACATGTCCACCAGATATGAGTTATCCTCCATTAAGCACGAAATTAAGTGCAATGATGTAAGGATAAGCATACAATGGTGTAACACACAAATCAGTGGTGTAGACAACATGTGCTAAATTAGGAGTGCGAATAACTATGTTGTCAACATGACAAGTCAGTGAATGATGCAAACTCCTGTGTTGTAGACACCATGTGCATAATTAGAGTTGCATACATCAATGAGAGTATGCAAACTCCTAAGTGTCTCACCTAAATAAATAATAAAATAATGCAAAATAATTAAATAATGCATTAACCTAACTAAACTTAAGTAAAGTTTAATAAGTAAATACTTATTTACACCAACACATACCTTTTTAGATATGTACTCTATTCATGGTGTATACTATTGTATTTATTGTTTTTCTCCAAAAGTTCTTGGATACATCATTCTCAAACATCATTGCTCTTGATGCCTCTGATACTTATATGTTTCTCCTTTCTGCTATCTCATTCTGCTTAGGGGACTTGGGTGATGATAACTATTTTTTAATTTCATTCTCTTCACAAAACATGTCAAACTCTCTAGAAGTAAATTCTCCACCTCTAACAAGACTTATTCCTCTAACAAGGACCAAGATACTATATGTAATTCATAGACTCCTAACATAGTCAATATCCTTTACATAAATCTTTTGTTTAGTGGATCATCTTTTGGGTACCATCCCTACCAGGATTTTCCCTTGGCTAGGATTTCTCTAGTTAACAAAATATGGTGTTATGAGTTCTCTTTGTGTATGAATTTATTTACTGTTCAACATCATTGGTTTACTTTCATATGCATGTTGTAAAGAAATTAACTATATCCAATTGTGGGAAAAAGTTTGTAGAATACTAATTCACCCCTCTTCTCAGTATTATCTATTTCTAATAGATAAGGCTTCTATGGTGGAGGTGGGATGGATCCTAGCTGTTGGAAAACACTATAAGAAGTCTCCTTCTCATTTTGACATGACAAAATGCTCTAAGAAGAAGGGAGATATGTTAGATAACTAGGTGTGGGGGGGAAGGTGAATTTGTTATCGTCGGGCCCTTTAAACAATTTTTTTAAGCTTATAACAACTCAAACTTATCAATATTCAACTCGATAAACATAGTAAACTCAATCAATCTTATGCATTAAACAAAATTTGCTTCCTATACTAAGTATTACCTTCATTAACAGAATTACAAAAGTGCATAGTGTTTTTAATTGTAAACATAAAGTAACATCCAAAATATTGATAAACATTAACATAATGATTTTCAATGTGGAAACTCGATTACAGTAAAAACCACCAGGACTAGTCACTCAAAATAATTTCACTCTTCAAAAGTGAGCTCGATTAAGAGCCAACCTTGTTAGAGGTTACAAGTACACTGTTAGGTGTGACCTTGTTAGGAGATTTTCACCAAAGACCATCTAGACCTTATCAGCCTTCAATGAGTGGCCTATCTAAAGGACTTACAAACATTCAATGGAATATCATCATACAAATGGATTTATAAATTAAGATTATTAAGTCCACTTAGTTAAGAGATTTTCTACTACAATGGTTACAGAGTAACAGTGAAATGATCTGATAAATATGCAACTCAATTTGCTTGTTCAGATCGCCATTCTTCCCATATCTCTTCTCACTATTTTGCGTCACATCAACACTTCACATCACCTCAACTTCGCACTCTGAACTACTTGGTAAGATCTCCTTCAACAACTTTGCATCAACTTGGCTATCAACTGGACCAAAAAAATCCTTCTTGATCTCTTATATAGACTTTTTTCACTTCATCACATTCCTCAAGGTTTCATTGCTTAATTAAAATCCTTTGATCAATCTCCAACTTAGATGCATTGAATCTAGACACTCTTTTACCTTGAACTTTGAATTTCTCCTTGAATTACCAGATATGCTTCAAATCTCCATCATCAAATCTTTCCTTTATTATTTTAGTTATTGATCTTGCTAAAAACTTTGTCCTTATCCTTAGAAACTTCATAAATAATCCAAATCTTTGCACTATGTCACCCTTAACTTGATCTTTCAAAAACTGTTCATGTTTTACCAATTTATGTTCTTGGTTTGCAAAATACCTTCATCACTTAGTTAATACTATGCTCAATCAATACTATTCTCACTTGGTTATCTCTTTATTTTCTCGGTGAATACTATCTTCCTTAACAATCTAACCTGTTCCTTTACTAACCACCATCGCTAGCTCAGTGTACCTTACTAATTCTCCATCTTTTCTCTTTACATCTTTATTCATTCCTTTACCAACCAATTCAACTTTCTTGGACATAATCTCAACACTTCATTTGATCATGTAAAATAATCAAACCATCATTATACTGCCATAGACCAATTCATCAGTTGCTCAATTAATATCACATACTTAACATCACTTCTACATCTTAACTTGTAATTTTTCATTTCACTTCTCTATTCAACATCACATCCTTCAGATGATTGCAACTTACATGAATTGGTAATATGTCTTGCATGTTTGACTATACTAATTCATATTCTTCATTCTTCTAGGTTTGACATCAATGACAACATAACAACGAATCTAACTCTTCTACATACAATATATAGCTCATTTATGACCTTTTTCACCATCAACATCACTTTTATCTAACAATCTTTCCCTTTAATTTATCATCATTAGTTGTGTCCAACAACAACATCAATGTATTAGTTACAGTCTCTCCCTTTTTTCATCATTATCATTTGTGGCTAACAATCTCTCCCTTTGGCATTGATGGAAACACAATATGATGTATACCATCCAATACCAAAATTCATCAGCATTACATCTCAACATCTAAATCTCTTCTTCATCCTAATACTCTCTCCTTTGATAAAAATCAATAGTATAGATCATTCGACATACTCTCCCTTAGTTCTTATACTCATACACATTTCTCCATATGATACTCTTTCCCTTACTTCTCATTCTCTCTTCCATAGTTGTATATTACATTCAATTTTCATCTCTCTCATTGACAACAATGCCAAAGGTAACTACAAATCTTCACATTTTTCATGTAGTTATCCCTTGTACCTTGCATGTACCAATTACTTATATTTCAACACATCATTCACCTTCTTCAAAACTTTGGGGTTTCCTAAAGAGTGAACTCTTGCATCAACTCTAAAGTAGATATTATGATAAAAGATAAATTGTTGCAATCTTGCATCTTACTCTATTGAACATTGGATAGGGGAAGGAACCCTAGTTTACCTCTTAGATATTTAAATGCGTTCTTAGGTAATGGTTTGGTGAATATATCTATAATCTTCTCTTTTTACTTCACATACTCCAACCTTACTTATTTTTCTTGAACTTGCTCTCTCAAATATTGATACTTGATTATATATACTTTTTCTTTGCATGCATCATCAAGCTCTTTGAAATGCTTATTACACTTGTGTTGTCCCAATAGATTGTTACAAGATCATTCACTTCCTCTTGCATATCTTCTAGTAACTATTTGAACCACACAATACTAGAGAAATTAATACGAGCAGCTATATATTTTGCCTTAGCATTGGACTAAGAGACACAAATTTGCTTCTTTCTTATCCATGTTACAAGTCATTATCCTAAAAAGAAAGCTCCACCACTAGTACTCTTTTTGTCATCAACATTTACAACCCAATCAACATCAGTATAAACTCTCAACTTGAAATCGTCATCTTTCTTATACCATAAACCATTATTCATTTGTCCCTTTTAGATATCTAAAGACTCTTTTCACAATAATCATTTGTGTTTCCTTAGGATTAGAAGAAAATCTTGCCACAACACCTACAACATGAGCAATATATGGTCTTCTATGATAAACATATTGTAGCTTGTCACTAATAGATTTGTACAATGTCACATTTACCTTGATAATGTCACCTTCCTTTGATAGTTTACACATTTTGATCATTGGTGTACCTACAAGTCTTGAATCTACCATACCAAATGTCTTCAAGATATCCTTGATATACTTAGATTGAGTTATGTAAATAACATCCTTCACTTGTAAAACTTATAATCCAATAAAGAATTTTATCTCTCCAAACATAGGCATTTCATATTCTTTCCTCATTTCATCAGAAAATATTCTACACATCAATTCATGTCCTCCAAATATAATATCATCAATAAATATTATAGCAATTAGGATCTTATCATCAAATTCACTTTTCAAATATAGATGGTTGTTCTCACTAGTTCTAACAAAAACAATTCTTATCCGATAATAATGTAGTTTTTCGTACCATGCTTAAGGTTCCTACTTCAGTCCATATAAAGCCTTATGCAATTTGCATACCATGTTCTTTTGAATAGGATCAACAAATTCTTTAGGTTTTTCAATGTAGTCTTCTTCTAGCATTTCATTCAGAAATGAAGACTTGACATTCATTTGATACACTTTGAATCCCTTGATATACAAGTAGTATTCTTACTCCTTGTCTAGAAACAAGATAAAATATTTCTCCATATAAAAATCCTTCTTGTATGCATATCCCTTACAAACTAGTCTTGCCTTGTTCCTTGTTACTTCTCCATTTTCATTCATCTTATTTATGAAAATCCAACTAGTGTCAATCACATTCTTTCCTTTGGGTCTCGGTACCAATGTCCATGTTTTATTCTTCTCAATTTGTTCAATTTCTCCATTCATTAAATTATTCGAATCTTCATTTTCCAAAGCATTTCTATTCTTCTAGGTTCAAATTCATAAATCAAGCATGTATTAACTCTCAACATACTTCTTGTCATAACTCCAACATTCTTGTCTCCAAAAATTTGGTTTGATGAATGGTTCCTTCTGACAATTTTTTCTAATAGAAACTCAGTTCTATGTTTTGTTGAGTAGTCATTTTGCAAGATGCTTAATGACATAAATCCTTTCGAATCTCTCTCTTTAAAAGCTCATCAATGACCAACTCCAAGGTTTGATATAATTGTTTTTCAACCTGTTGGATAACTCAATTGAAGATAAATGTGTATGTTCACAATGAGTCCTTTGTTGGTACTAACCTTGATTTGCACAACTCTGTTGAAAATGTAACCACAAAGGAAGATGTATATATATTTATTTTCTATTTTATGATGAATGCAGTTTATCAATGTAACTATATGAATTCCTATTTTAATCAAGTGTTTTGAAAAATAAATAACAAGGATAGAATAACAAGAGATTTTAAGAAAACAACTGAAAGAGAAATTTCTAACGAACATAAGTAAAAGTAACCACATGTCTACAAATTAAATTATCAAAAAGATCTTGGTAGGAAACCAATGAAATTAGGAGCAACAATTCCTCAACTCCACTGATGCAATCATTGATGGAAACTTCAATAATAACCAAAAGATGTTTCACAATTCATTAAATCATGAGGCCACAGAAAGTGCACTCACAGGAGACAAAATGCTATGTAAGAACGAAGATGTCCCTTTTCTCCAATTTGTCACAACAACAGAATTTATTAACACAAAAAAAACACCAAAACTAAAAGATCACACAATTATAACAATGAAATAAAACTATTAGCTCCATTATTATTTATGAACGTGCATTCACAAAAATAACACACTCTAACAAGATTTACTACAGTCAAAATGAGAGCACCAATAACATATTATTCCATCAAAATAATGGCCTGAATTATATATTACATCCACGTATTTAAAGAAAATCATCTCCTCCCTTTGTGCTATGAGTGAGAGCTCTTCTAATGCAAACTCATGCTAAAAAACTAATAAAATAAAACCATTTACATATAAACTAACTCTCTAAATGGTGCTAAGTAGGTCTTTGCCCTTGTATATATCAATTAACAAGTGCATGAGCCTTTGCATGACTTAAAACACTAAAAGAAGAAGATAAGAAGATAAAAGTCATGAAACAATCTAAGAGACATTGGGACTTCTATAAAATGCAAGCTTGGCCTTATCTAGGTGTTTCTAGGAGTTAAACTGCTATCAAAATGCGTTTTCGATGCATGTAATGCTAAAAAGTAGAAAGTGACACTTAATTGTTAGCACATTGCTTTTTCAAAATTATCAATGCACCTGTTGAAAAAATGCACCTATGAAAAGTTTATCTCGAAAAAGCACACTTTAGAACCTTCAAGGAAGTGTGAAAGGTGCTTAATTCATCCAAAAATCAAAGTTCTCAGTTTTGAAAATGGTTTATGGGTTTTTCTCAAATGAGGTCTAGGACCAATCTTGTGTACTTATTTTTCTCTTTTTGATGATTTAGGCCCATTTTCTCACCTTTTCACTTTGCTCTTCAAAAACTTGTAAAATTGCTAACATGCACACTTTAGCATGTTTGGGACCTTAGGCATCTTTAAGACTTTACAATTGTGCACCTTCACATATGCGCACCTTCTAGAGTCCTCAAACTCATGCATATTCAAAATTGAAATGCACACCTTTTGCACCTTCAAAAAGTGCACCTTGTAAAATATACACATTCAAAAAGCACACCTTGTGAAAAGTGCACCTGCACATCTTCAGGGAACTATAAAAGGTGCTCAATTCACCCAAAAATCAAAGTTTTCAATTTTAAAAATGATTTATGGGTTTTGCTCAAATGATATCTATAATCAATCTTGTGTACTTATTTTGCTTATTTTGATGATTTAAGCCCATTTCTGCACCTATGCACTTTTCTCTTCAATTTTTTTTAGAATTGTACACCTTAACATATTTGGGACCTTAGACATCTTCAAGACTTTACAATTATGCACCTTCACACCTTTGCACATGTGTGCCTTCACACATATGCACCTTCTGGAGACCTCCAACTTATGCATATTCAAAATTGCAATGCACACCTTGTGCAACTTCAAAAAGTGTACCTTGAGAAAAGTGTGCCTTGTAAAAAGTGAACCTTCAAAAATGCACATTGTGAAAAGCACACCTTTAAAAAGTGCACTTGCACACCTTTAGGGAAGTGCACAAGGTGCTCAATTCACCCAAAAATTGAAGTTCTCAGTTTTGAAAATAGTTTCTAGGTTTTGTTCAAATGAGGTCTTGGAGAACTCCAATATACTTATTCCTAAACTTTATGATGATTTATGCCCTCTTTATAGTCCAACATTGTCATAGACTTGAACTCCTACTTCTATCTGAAATCTCAAGGTGCTTGTTTTGAAAATGCACATGCAATACCATGGTAATTTTTTACACAATGGATGATGAGGATGCCATGATGATCTACACAAAAGATAAACATTAGTATACTACTATTAGGAGTTAAAAATAATGTTAACTGACTAGACTCCTAAACCCAAACTAAAAAATCTACACTCCCTGGGGCACCTTGAAAGATACCCTATTCTAATGAACGAGCTTCTATGAGCCAAAAAAAGGGGGTCCCCATTTTCGAAGTCAAAAATGGGGCGTGTGTTGTGCGACCACAATATGTTCTTCAGTATTTTCTCCACTCGGTGGGGGCTCAACATGTTTCTTAGTTACAAGTTGTTGTTTCTTATGTAATGCTTGTTGTCACTCAATCACCTCTAGTTATTTCTTCAATAGGGTACTTGATGAACATTCTTACACATAGAAAAATCTTTGATAATATTTAGGATCTTTCTTTCTCTATTCATCAATATTTTCTGCAAACTTATCAATTCTCACATTTGCACTTTCAACGATTTTGTTAGTATCCTTGTTCAAATGTTTATATGCCTTGCTTCTAGTGGAATATCCTAGGAATATACCTTCATCACTTTTTGAATCAAATTTCTCATTTCTAGCATCTTTCATAATATAATAACTGCTTCCAAATATTTTAAAGTAACCACATTCGGTGTATATCCATACCAAAGTTCATAAGGTGTCTTGTTTGTACTTTCTTTAGTTTTGCTTGGTTCACTGTATAAACAATGGTGTTTATAACTTCTCTCTAGTGTATTTGTGCAACCTCCTTCTCAATCAAAAATTTTCTAGCACAACTAACAATAGATCTATTATTGTTTTAGCTATAGCATTCTATTGTAGTGTCCTCAGTGCATATAGATGTCTCTTGATTCCATTCTCATTACAAAAGTTAGTAAACTCATTAGACATGGACTCTCCTCCTCTACCAAATCTCAAACATTTCAATGAAGTACTTGTGTCTTTCTCAACTATTGCCTTATATCATTTGAACATTTGAAATGCATCATATTTTTCTTTCAAAAACATAAGTGACATCATTCTTAAGAAATCATCAAAAATAAGATAAAGTATCTATCACCATAATAGCTTTCCACTTTCATAGGACCACATAAACCAATATGAACCAATTCAAGTATGTCATTAGATGAGTTAGACTTAATTTTAAAACTTGGTTTAGTCATTTTCTCAATTTGACATTGCTTACTCATCACTTTATTAGGTTTTCTTAAGCTCAGTAAACCTCTCACTCTTCTCTTTCTACTAATGTGACTATGTTATCAAAATTCACATGGCATAACCTTTTGTAATGTAGCCAAGCATCTTGAGTCCTTGCAATCAAACATGTATCCTCAATAGAGTCTAGGTAGTTTTTTTGTCCTTTAGTGCCAATTAGATTTCTAATATCATCATATATCATCATTTTTCTAATCTAAAACTCCAGTCGATGACCTGTATTGTTAAACTGACACACACAACAAATTATATTTTAGTCCTTGCAACCAAAATGTCTTTGAACATCTGATCCTTTTCTTCAACATAATAAAACCTTTTTCCTTTCATAGGATATAAAACATCATTTCCAAGTTTAACATATCCACCATCATAATATTCTAACTCATCAAATTTTCCAATATCACCAATCATATGATGAGTGCATTCACTATCAATAATCCATGTATCATTCTTACTTGAGAAACAAGTGCTCTTTCATTTTCATAGATTGCTTCTCCTTCTAAGTCAACTTTTGTTGCAACGTATACAACTTCCTCAGCATCATATTGATTAGCACTTTCATACTCGATGTCTTCCTCTTTAGCTAGGTAAAAAATCCCATTTCTTTTATCTTTGTAGTCTTTGTTGTTGACATTAAGGTCAATTTGTCTATTAGTGAGTTAACACTTAGTCAAGTTTGTTACATTACTACCAAGCTCTATAGTTGCTACTAAACTTATCATTCATCTAGCAATGTTAACCAAGTTTTTTAGTTGCTACCGAGCTAAATAGTCAAATTATAGTTCATACCAAGATTCATAGTGTCTACCGAGCATCTAAGATAGTTTACAGTATCACCTGATCATAGAAAAGTCTACCGAGCATATGAGATAGTTTACAGTATCACCTGAGCATAGTAGAGTCTACCAAGCTATCTAATAGAAGAAAAAAAGATCTTAGTATTAATCGAGCTCTATAATGTTAAACAAGTATATCAATGTATATCGAGCTCATAGTGTCAACGAAGAGAATCTAGTGTTGATTGAGTCATGCAGTGTCAACCGAGTGATTTAGTATCTACCAAGTTTCTCAGTGTTCACCAAGTTATACAGTGTTGACCATGCTCTTGCTATTCAAAGTGATCAGTATGGATAAAGCTTCAACGCCAATCGAGTGCCAGAGTATGCATAGTGTTGACAGTGTTTTTCAAGTGTCAGAAAATCACCGAGTTTGTCTTTTGAACTCGAGTTACAACAATGGGCTGACTTTGTGAATTATGATGATTTTTTTTTGTAGCTAACTCTAGAAGGTAATCAAGTGGATTGGTATATATATGTAATGTATTATATATATCCAATATAAGAAAGTAGTAAAGTAATGAGTAAGAAGCATATGAGTGTGAGTTGAAGAAAGCTACAAGTAGTATATGGTACAACAGAGACTTATATATCACATTAAGGTGATCATTGCGATTCAAGGAATCTCATTCAGCAAATCAAAGTTGTAGATAAGAGATCAGCCATTGATTCATTCTAATAGGCACATCAGTCAAATCCTTTAACTGGGTGGACTTAGCAATCTTTTGCTAAATCTCCTAATAGAGTGCATACTTCACTGTATGTTTGTAAATCCTTTGACAAGGTGGACCTAACAGTCTGTATTGCTCCTAACAAGGCAGATCACCAGAAGTGGTCAATTGAAAGCCTTAACATGACAAATTTATTCTATAGTACTAAAACTTGTGAGTATCATTTCCACCCCAATTTTACTTTCTATTTGAAAGGTTTCTGTGTCACTATATCTTGTGTCAAAGTGTTATGAATTTTTTACTGCTTTCATTCTTTCATGCATGCAATTAGATCAAAGATATGTATGAAGGATTAAATAGTGAAGTGAGTTAAAGTTTTATTGGTTCCTGATTCACCCCTCCCCTCTTAGTAACCTATCCTACCTTATATTTCCAACAATTGGTATCAGAGGATTTGATTCTCATATCAAAAGTTTAACAACTTGAGAAAATATTAGAGGCAATGGAGGTATACAGGAGAGGAAATACTATTGAGAATGAAAAGTTGGATCTAGAATTGGCCATTGGACAACTCAAGAAAGAAAAGGAGCAACTCTCTCAATAATTGTAAAGAAAGAAAGATCTTGTAGCACAAAATGATGACAATCTCTACATTGAAGAAAGAATTGAAGACTTATGCTCATAAAGAAATTCAGATGAAGCTAATGCATCAATCAAAGACCTACTTGAGAAGAATCTCATTCTTCAAGAAGTTAGAAAGCTGAAAAGAGAGAAAGAAATCCAATCAGTCAAAATGTGTGAAGTCATGGAACAAAAGGACAAATCTAAAGAAGAGATAGAAGAAAAGGAAAATGAAATCCAACAACTATCCCTTCAACAAACATACTTTATTGATCAACTCAATGATGCAAATCAAGATTTTATTAATCTAAGAACAAAGAATGAGAGATTGTAGAATGATCTCAACATGGAGAAGTAGACAAATGAGAGAATGATGAAATCTCAAGAAAGCATGAACTAGTTGAATGAGAAAACTCAATATAGACACAAACGAAAAGTTGGATTAGGATATACAAAAGAAGGTGAATCATCTTAGCAAAGATCTCAAAAGAAGAAAAGACCTACTTGCAATCATTGTGATAAGATAGGTTGTACATCAAATAAGTGTTGGGGCAATGGTAAAGAAAAACTCAATGAAAAGTGCTATAACTATAATAAGCATGGTCATAGAGCAAGTGAATGCATAGAGAAACCTAAGTTTGAAGGAAAGTGTCACAATAGCAACAAACAAGACCACAAATCTTCAAAGTGCAAGACCAACAAGTGGAACCCAAGAAAGCAAATTATGAAAGCAATATTTGGTTGGGATTACAATACATGGTGTAGATGTCACTACTATAGTGAGTCTAGGAATATTGGAGCACATTGTGTGAAACATCACATGAGAAAAAGAGACAATATAAAGAGATATTTTGTTTGTACAGAACTTGGACATCTTGCCAAGAACTATATGACCAGAGGCAAAATTGAAGATGAAAAGAAAGCTAAAGCTAACAACATTAGAAAAAAAATGAGGCAGTAATGGGTGCAGAAATATCTAAAGAATGCAAGCCAAAGTTATGAAGTTGTTGACACCCAAGTCAATGAGTTGGGTGACTCAACTGTTTCAACTTAGTTTCCTATGGAGATCACTAGAACTCTGATTCAGAAAAAGTCATCTGACATCAGTTCTAGCTAGCAAGCAAAAAGATCCATATCAACATTCAAGATGCACGAGGATCATCGAGTGATGGTGAAAGTTCAAGACCTTACAAAGCAAGGTTGGGTTGCAAGACCTTACCAAGAAAAGTCGAGTTGCATATCTTTTTCTGGATACAGATGCCTAGTTGGTGACTCTACCGAGTACCAAGTTCAGACCGAGTAATGGTAACCTTAATGAGTTCGAAGTTCTCTTTAAGTCAGGACACCTTATTGAGTTAGAGGTGTCTTCCGAGCATTAAGGACCAAACCGAATGGAGGACAACCTGTCACTGAGCAAATATGCGTATAAAGCATTAATGGCAATCAAAAAGGCTAAAATTTGTTAAAAGGAGGAAATTGAATGTATTGTTTCTCTGTGAAGTTTTAGATCATAAAGAAAAGAGGGAATTCAGAGCCCCTAAGAGATTTAAGCAGTTGTTGAAGATTTCTCCCATATTTGAAACCCTACCAAGAGATGACATTTTCTAGTAGCTAGATTAAGAAAGGTTCTTCAATGTTGGTTTGTGGAGTTGATTGCAACGCTCCCCCATTCAAATTGAGTCCAGTAGTTGCAGAGGTACTCGACCCTGCTATAGTGCAATATAAAATTCCATCTAAGGTAATCCTTGTTCATAAAATTTAGTCATTTTATTACTATTCTATTCAAGATTTGGGAACCCTAGAGATGAATGAGGCATTCAATGAACTTTGTGTGGATGGTTCTCTAAAAGCTAAGAACAAACATTTGAAGAAAAAGGGTTTGACACATATTTTACATATGTCGAGGGACTTCCAAGTAAAGTGGATCAGATTCATCTTGATTCGTGGTCATAAAATGAAATTATGGTTGGACCATCCTATTTTGATAACCAAGAAGATAATACATAGGATTACTAGATTGCCCATGTTGAAAAAATCAGAGAGCGCAATAACCCTAGGTTGGGTTGAATTGGAAAAAAAAACTCTTGCCAAATGGGATGGAAGAGGCATGAAACTAAGTGAAGTAATTGACATGGAATTGAAGTTTGGCATCCATGTGATAGCTCATAAAATCTACAGCTCAAGCTAGTTGAACAATGTATCATGTGAAGTAGTTGACCTAGTGTATAAGGTGGTAAAGAATAATTTATCCTTCAACCTTGCTAAGCTACTGCTAAATCAATTAAGAAAGAACATGAACAACATCCGAGTATCTAAGAATAATCCATGTAATTTTGGTTCTCTCTTGACATGTTTATTCTTCTATGTTCAAAAGTTTTTCCCTTCTAAAGGAATTGTGCTATGCCCTTAATATTATTGTATATAGGGTTATAAATAGTCAACTTGTGGCTATATTAATCCTTAATTAAGTCATGTTATCATTATTATATTATTATTTAGGGAGGTAGGTTGGCCTAGGTTGTATATAGGGTTGTGTCTATTCAATCTAAGTATAATTAGGTATATATAAGAGGTTGTGAGTCTTATTTCAACATCAAATTGTGAAGTGTTTTCTCATTGGAGATATTTGGAGGTTGCCCCCTCAAAGTTCCCTATTACTCTCAGTTATTATAAAGTATTTATATAGTATTTCATATTATTTCTTCTATTTTGCAAGTTATTTCATTACAAGTGGTATTAAAGCATGATCTTGGCACCATAGAGGCAAGATTTTTCTCAACATTGAGGCAATTTTGGAAAGAGCATAACTTTCAGATTTTAGAGAATTTTTCAATGATTTTAAAAATTTTTTGAAGACCATATTAAAGAAGTTATTAAAAAATTTGAGAAAATTATTGCAGAATTATTATTTACACACAATTTATTGAGATCTTAATATCTCTCACATCTTGCCAAATTGGAGTATAACTGGTATTGGGTTTTGGAATACATATTAGAGAAGCTTAAATTTCAAATCATGAAGAAATTGAACAAAAAATAAGCAAGATATTGCAAAAATAGGAAAATTCTCTCTTGAGGGAGCAAATTTGCTTTAAAAAATTGGATTTTTTTCCAAGTAAGGGTATGTTGGCCCTAATAAGTTACAGTAAAAAATAAATAAATAATTAGAGAATTTACATTTCATTTATGTGATTTATTTCAAAAATATTAGTTTCCATCATGACGGGGCCTTCAACAAGAGGCAAAAAGAATGCTACCACATCGGGGAAATCCTCAGATCAAGATTGGGAAACAATAGAGGATAGTAATCCCATTGAGGAACTAAGTAAGTTCAAGGAAGAGGTTAAGAGGGATATATGTGACCTACAAGGAGATATATCAGATATATGAAGCACGTTAAGCACCTATATGAATGAAACAAGGAAGGAGCTCTCAAGCAATCAAGGTGAAACCTTCAAGTCAACTAATAATGACACAAATTTTATTAATGCTACAAGATCTAGGAATTTTTTTCCAAAGATGGATACACGCAAATTTGATAGCAAGGATCCTCTAACATGGATAAATCAAATGGATAATTTTTTTGAAGTACATCAAATCCCATATGGACAAAAGGTCACGATGGCTTCCTTATATCCATAACCAGATCAATTCATTTGGTATCATTCGCTTTGTACTCATAGGAGGAAAAAGGATCTCACTGTATCATGGTCAATTTTTATAGAAGAACTCTAAGCACAATATAGCAATAGTGTGACAGAAAACTTCTTTAGCCAACTTGCTAAGCTTCAACAAACAAGACTAGTTAAGGATTATATTCAAAAAGTCCAAAATCTATCCTTAAGAGTGGATACAATCATAGAGGAGAACTTGAATGATTTATTCTTAGGTGGTCTCAAGTATCACATTCAACATGAGGTACACATGTTTTTCCCTATCTTAGTAAATGAGTCTTTTATATTGGCACACAAGGTAGAGGAGAAGTTCTTGATTCCTAGAAAGCAAGGGGATAATGCAACAAGAGAAAAAGGATATTCAACACCTCTTCCTCAACCTGCTAGGTTGACTCCACAAAAAATTGAGGAGAAAAGAACAAAAGGGTTGTGTTTCAATTGCGATAGCAAATATAGTCGAGGACATAAATGTAATGAAAATAAAATGTTCCATATTGAAGGTCCAAGTGAGGAAGAAGAGGATGAGCCCATATTAGAGGAGGATAGGGAGTTGGGTGAGGAATCACATGATTCTCAACCAATCATTTTTTGTCATGCGCTTTTAGGTTTCAATGCACCACAAACTCTCGAGGTAGTGGGTTTCTTAAAGAAGCAGAAAGTAACAGTGTTGATTGACTTAGGTAGTACTCATAATTTTATCAACAAAAAGTTGGCAACTCTTCTAAATTGTTTTATATATCCAGCCCCAGAGTTTCAAGTTTTGATTGCAGATGGGGGCACACTTAGTTGTTTAGGGAAGTGTCATAGCATCAAATTATCCATGGGAGATTATCAACCTGATACCCTAATGTATGCGATATCCATGGGTGCAATCGATATTGTTTTGGGAGTGCAATAGCTTACTACATTGGGAACAATTGAGATGAACTTTCAAGAACTATTCATGCGATTTCAATCAAAAGGAAAGGTAGCGGAGCTAAGGGGATTGAAGGAAAAATTCCCACAGACGGTAAGCTCTCATCAAATGCAAAAGATTCTTAAGAAAGGTGTGGATGGATTTGTGGCCCAAATATGTTCATTAGAAGTCACTCAATCTTATGCTCTTACTCATCCACATTTACAAGCAATAATTGATTGCCACTCAATGATTCTTGGAGATATGCCTAAAGGACTTCCTCCTAAGAGGGATCATGACCATGCCATACAACTAGTTCCAGGGAGCTAGCCACCAAACATTGGGCTAGCTAAGGATCAAGCATTACAATTGCTCAAAGATCATCAACTCTATGCTAAGACATCCAAGTGTATTTTTGGTCTTAAGGAGGTGGAGTATTTGGGACACATAGTTTCACATGGAGGAGTAAATGTGGACCCTAAGAAAATTAAAGCTATCATGGAATGGCCTATTCTAAAAACTATTAAGAAGTTGAGGGATTTCTTAGGATTGACATGATACTATAGAAGATTTGTGAAGAATTATGGTCGTATAACAACACCCCTTACCACTCTATTGAAGAAGGATTCTTTTCATTGGAATGAATCTGCTAACATATCATTTAAGCAATTGAAGAAGGCTATGTGTAAAACTCCAATGCTTGCCACTCCAAACTTCACCAAGGAATTCATTATGGAATGTGATGCTTTTGGAAATGGTATAGGAGTAGTTCTCATGCAAGAAGGTCAACCAATTTCTTTTGAGAGTCATCAATTAAAAGATAAAAATAAACTCAAACCTATTTATGAGAAGGAAATGCTAACAATCCTTCATGTAGTTAAAAAATGGAGGCCTTATTTAATGGGTGGACACTTCAAGGTTAAGACAAATCATGATAGCCTAAAATATTTTTTGGAACAAAGACTATCATCAAAAGAGCAACAAAAATGGGTTACTAAGATGTTGGGATATGACTTTGAAATTTAATACAAGAAAGGAAAGGAAAATATGGTGGCTGATGCACTTTCCAAGAAGGATGAAAAAGATGAAGCATTATTGTGTGTCCTTTCAAAATTATAAGAAAATTGGGTGGTAGAAGCCAAAGAAGACTGGCAAAATGATGTTGCAACAAGTAATCTCATCCAACAAATAAAAAGTGACCCTAGTAGTTCAGATAAGTTTTGTTTAAAGGGGGATATTCTTTGGTATAAAGAGCGCTTGTATCTCTGCAAGAATTCCACCCTTAAACGCAAGATTCTCAAAGAACTACATGAGTTCCCAATTGGTGGTCATTTAGGATTTTTGAAGACATATCATTGAATGAAGAAAGATTTTTTTTGGGAAGGGCTAAAAGGTGATGTTCAAAAATTTGTGGTTCAATGTTTGATTTGTCAAAGAAATAAGGGGGAAACCATTAATACACCAGGTCTCTTGTAGCCTTTATCTATTCCTAACCAATATTGGGAAGAGGTATCCATGGACTTCATCATAGGCTTCCCAAATCTAAAGGTCATAATGTCATCATGGTAGTAGTTGAGCGCCTCACTAAATATGTACATTTCATTGCATTATAACATCCTTTTGAAACAAGTATAGTGGCAAAAGTTTTCTTCGAGCATATCCAAAAGCTACATGGTACACCTAAGGTTATTATTAGTGATCATGATCCTATATTTACTAGTAACTTTTGGAAAGATTTATTCTCATGTTTGGGTACTTAATTAGCTCATAGTTCTTCATACCATCCTCAATCAGAAGGGCAAATTGAGGTTGTTAATAAATGTTTGGAAGGATATCTACATTGTTTCACTTTAAAAAAAAAATCTCAATGGGTATATTGGCTACCTCTTGTAGAATGGTGGTACAATACTTCTTTTCATAGCTCATCAAAAATGTCTCCATTTTTGGCACTTTATGGATATCATCCTCCTTCCATCACATCATCATTAAAGGTGTCACCAAGAGTTCAAGTAGTAGAGGACCACTTGCTTCATTAAAAAAAAGTACTTTTAGGACTCAAGGAGAATTTAGCAATTGCACAAAACCGAATGAAACAACAAGCAAACCAACATCGTGGTGAAATAAATTTTGAAGTTGGGGACTGGGTCTTCTTGAGATTGCAAACTTATAAAAAAATCTCAATGAAGCAACAAAAAAAGAATAATAAGTTGTCTCCAAGATATTATGGACCATACCAAATCATGCAAAAGATTGGTAGTGTTGCCTACAAGCTTGAGTTTCCACCAACAACAAAGATCCATCCAATTTATCACGTTTCTTGTTTGAAGAAGGTAATTGGGCAGAATATTCCTACTCAAATAGTACTACCAAAACTTGATGAAGAAGGAAGAATAATTTTGGAATTAGAGTGCATTCTTCAAACACACATGAAGAAGCTGAGGAACAGAACCCTGACTCAGTATCTAATCCAATAGAAGAACTTAATAGTTGAAGAGGCCACATGGGAGGATGAGGAGTTCATTCAAAAGAATCCACACTTGGTTAGCATTGAGGACAATACTTCTTTCAAGAGAGGGGGCATGCTATGCCCTTAATATTGGTGTATATAGGGTTATGAATAATCAACTTGTGGCTATCTTAATCCTTAATTAATTCATGTTGTATCATTAGTATATTATTCTTTAGGTAGATAGGCCATTCTAGGTGTTATGTAGGGTTGTGTCTATTAAGCCTAAGCATAATTAGGTATATATAGGATGTTGTGAGTCTTATTTAAACATCGGATTGTGAAGTGTGTTCTCATTGGAGATATTTGGAGGTTTCCCCCTCGAAGTGGCCTATTACTCTCAGTTATTATCAAGTATTTATATAATATTTCATATTATTTATTCTATTGTGCAAGTTATTTCATTACAAATTGTAGTATGGAAGAAAGATACTCTAGTATTGTATCAAATCAATGAATTTATAGTAGAGATAGGAGAAAAATTTGACAGTATTATGGATAACTATTTTTAGACATTCAAGGATAAAATGCAAAGTAGATATAGGATACCAAGGAAACTAGTAGAAGATTATGAAGAGGATATCTATTTCATGGTTAATTGTGATAAGGTTTACATTGAATCAGTCAGGCCTAGAGTGGCATGGGTTAAACCTTTGGAATATGAGATTAATATAGATGACACCAAAAATATTGTTGAGTCTCTACTAAATGAGCCTGTTGACCCTAAGGCAACATGGACATATGAAGAGGCTAAGGCCATAATTGAGCTTGAGATTAAGGTACCCCAAGCAGTTAACAACGGAAGAAAAAATATAAAGAAAATAACGAAGAACAATAAGCAATCAAGCTCTCCTCTCATGCTTACTAAAGGTAAGGGAGATGACTTAGTTGAAGATGAAGATGAAGAGGATAATGCAAAGGAAGCTGAACTTGAGGAAGAGGAACCTCCCAAGAAGAAAGGCAAGGTTACAATAACAAAGCTTGCAAAGTCTTCCCCTACTATGTTCACAAGAAGATCTACCAAATCCAAGAGGAAACAGAAGTTGGGTGAAGAGGATAAAGCTAAATATATTATATCTTAGAGGTCTACTCCTACCCTTCAAGAAAAATTGAAGAAATTGGAATAGGGAACAAGTATGACATGTTTTAAGACTCTTAAGTATGAAACTAGGAGCCAAGAGGAGAAAAAGAAAATTGAGGATGCCCTTGTGGTAAAATTGGGTAAGTGAAAGTACTCACCTAATGAGTTAACACAAAAAGTTCTTGATGTACTTTTGAAAGCAGTCAAACCTCAATGTGATAATGCATTGAAAATTGCTAAAGACATCAATGAACAAACCTTGAGACAACTTATGATGAGTCTCAGTGAAAAATAGGTGAAGGGATCATTGAAAATGAATGAGAAGAAGCTTACACCTAAATTCAATACATGTCTAATACTGCTAAAGGACATAGAATCTGTAGTGAAGTCTAATACTCCTGTATGGAAAAACATCTATGGGTTTCACAAACCTAGTGACTTTGTTGTGCAAATAGATGACAAAGATGCTGAAGAAGAAGATGTCAAAGAGGAAGTAGAAATTAGAGATGATGAAATAGACAATTTAGATCTTGATGATGAGGAAGAAGAACAAGAATCTATTGGACGAAGTCTTCCAAAAATTTAGAGTATTGAGGAAATCTGATGTAGAAAAGATTGTAGTATAAGTTATGACTTCCTTTCCTCATTCTCTGAGAAAAGCATAAGTGCAATCAGGCTCAAAGAAAGATTTTATCGAGTTGGTTGAGGTTAAATCTGCAACACCAAGCACACAACCAATCTCTAGAATTAATCTACTAACAACTTCAATGACTGAAGTTTCTATCACTTCATCTATTGAGCATCAAGTCTTTCCAACATTAGGCTTGACTGAGCAACAACAGGGTATTCCTGTTGTGAATATTATTTCTTCTATTAGTACATTTGGTGCTATTCCCACTATTTCAACTATTTTTTCCATCATGGCGAGTGCAATGATAGTTGAGGCTTAGTCTCAATCGAGCACTACTGTTCTAAACAATGGAAAAGAAATTACATTCATTATGTGATTCCAACACAAAAGGGTAAAGAAGAGGACAATGATCTAGATGAGGACATTGTTATTCCAAATTGGGATACCTCTAACCTCACTCCTGATCAAATGGATACCCTAGAAGAACTTTGGAAGAAAGAGGCTAAGAAACAAAAGCTTAGAGAAGAGAGGAAGAAGAAAAATCAAGTCCTTGAAGATATAAAGAGCATACTTGTTGATGCTTTGAACATTGAGGTTGATGAGAAATAACCTATTCTAGATCAGTTAGTTGAAATTGTCCACAAGTACAATGAAGAACTGAATGGACAAGAAAAATTGTTGTAGAGAGTAGAGAGAAAATTTGAAAATAAAGTTTTGGGTCAAGTAGCATAGAAGATTGCTATTGATCAAGTAGAACTTTCTACTATTCTTGCTACACTGGAAACATCTGTCAATAATGTTGTTTCTTTATTTGTCAAGTTGAGTGACACATCTATCTTTACTAAGGAGATTAAGGATAAATTATCCAAGATAGATGAGGATATGAAGGCAAGTGCACATCAGTTGTCACTTGATCCTAGTTGTAACTTTGCACACTTTATAAAGATCAGATATATGGAAAATCTCAAGGCAGATTTGTTAAGGGAAGAAGCCAAAATTAGGGCTACACTTGCAAAAATTCAGGGCATGATACTTCCAAACATGGATGCACTACAAAAGAAAATTGTACATGCAAGACTCTCATCCATGGCAATAACTTCTCCATAGCTGACCACATGATGGAACTGTTAACAATGTTAGAAATAATAGTCAGCAATATAACTGGGTGGTGGTGAATCAGTTATACAACAATTAAAACATTTATCCTCTTAAACAATTTTGACCAATCAATCAATGTAAACAAAAACCATAAAGAGATTCTCATACAAAATTACACCAGATATGTTGACTAGGGAAACCCTTGATCAGAGGGAAAACTCTGGTGGGAATGATGCCTACAAAATGATGTACTAATATGAATATTCCTTGTTAGTAGATGGACCCTGTTAGGAGTCTATTTCAACATTTAGTACAAAGAGTCCCTATGAGGAGACTTTGACTCCCTATTAGGAGATTCCAACCCTATTAGGAGTTGTGCCAACTCTATTAGGAGTTATGGAAGGTAGCTAAACTCACTATCTAAACAACTTTAGGATCAGATTAATGAACCCATTGTCCGATTGACCTTGGTACTATTCCTTTTAGAATAACAGATATGTAACAGGTTTTTACTTCTTCCTCTGTCTAGTACATCAGACTCCTTTACCTTCAGATCATGCAATCAAATATGGAACTCTAAACTCAATAACAATAACCCTTAAGGTCACTTACATGAATTAGTAAGTCACTTTGCTCTGCTACTTAGTGATTCGCAAGTCTTCTATTTTTGTCACACTTCTAAAACATAGAAAACATCTTTACTTTATACCACACTCAATAATAAATCCTTGAGTCAACTTCACACTTCATTATCATATATTAATTAAATGAACTACACATTTAATTAATGTTTTCATCTCACAGTTATACACAAACTTTCACACGTGCGACTTCCATACATGTTCACTCTCTGATGTCATCAATGGCCAATATACTATCTCCATTTGATTGTGCAACCCTTTACTATAATTGTAATGAACTGTAGAACCCATACAATAGGAACTACTTTCCTAATACTCTATTTCTATATGGTTCTCTATAGATCAACCATATCTTCTATACACTGTCAATTCAGGTTTTGTGCACTTACCTTTGTAACAAATACACACTATAGTATGTATTGGTAACTACACATCATTAGATAAGTAATATAATGTTCTCAATACAAAAATCACAGTCTATTGCCCTGTCAGTCTTTTACAGACTTATTACTATGTTGTCATCAATGACAAACACAGTTATAAATATATCATAACAATGTATTGCAATGCTCCTCCATAGCATCAACATTCATGCTAATAATCTCCTCCTTTGGCATTGATGGAAACATAGATGAAAAACATCTAGTTGCAAGAATACCAACAAGTCTTTTCAAATCCTCTTCAACAATCAAATCTTACTTTATGCAAATCCTTTATTGCAATACTTCTCCCCCATTGACATCAATGTCAAAGGTTTCAGCAACCAACATCTCTACATCAAACTCTACAACAACTTACTAGCTTAAGTGTCAAAAAACACTACAACAATATCAACAAGAGTCCCAAATGACTATGTCCATCATAGATACTCCCCCATATAAGAAGCATCAACATTCAATCCAGTCTATCATTGGTGCTCTATTCCCTGGACTAATGCACTTTTACATCTTTTATTCTGAAATAGGCAGGGGTATAACCCCAAGCATACCTCTTAGGTACTCAAATGTATCCTTTGGTAAGGCCTTTGTGAAAATGTCTGCAATCTATTTTCTTAGTGTTAATGTACTCCAATCTTATTTCTTTTTCTGCAACTTTCTCTTTCAACACATGATACTTTACAAAGATGTGCTTAGTCTTAGAATGCAAAACACGATTCTTAGACATGTTAACCATACTTGTGTTATCACAGTAAATGATAACAGGTTCTTTGAATGTAATTCCAATATCATTCATCATCTACTTCATCCATATAACTCGATTACAATTGTTTGTTGTTGCAACATATTCTGCCTCTGCAATACTTTGTGAAGTGCATTCTTATTTCTTGCTTAGCCAAGAAACCAATCTTCCACCAAGAAAGAATGCTCCTCCACTAGTGCTTTTTCTATCATCTATATCTCCTACCCAATCAACATTAGTATAAGTGCAAAGAGTAAAATCATTACTCCTATCATACCAAATGCCATAATCAGATGTCCCTTTCAGATATATGAATATCCTTTTTATAGCTACGTACTGATATTCTTTAGGATCAACCTAACATCTTGCCAAAATCCCCTCGCATTAGCTATATCTGGTCTACTATGAGTTAGATACTACAATCCTCCAATCATAGACTTGTACTTCTTTTGTTCGTGTCTCATCCTTGCTTGATAACTTGTGAGTAGTCACCATAGGAGTTCCAACAAGTTTACAATTTTCTAGTCCAAATCTTATCAACAAATCTTTCAAATACTTGGTTTGAGAAATAAAGATTCCTTCTTTGTTTTGAACAATTTGTAATCCTAAGAAAAATTTCATTTCTCCTATCATGCTCATCTCAAATTCATTCTTCATATCTTTCGAGAATTTGTTATTGGCTTCATCATTTCCTCCAAAAATGATATCATCAACAAATACAATGATTATCAACAAATCATTTTCTATCTCTTTCAAGTACAATTTTCTATCTATTGTTCCTTAAGCAAATCCAAGCTTTGCTAAGTATTTATCTAACCTTGCATACCAGGTTCTACGTGCTTGCTTTAATCCATACAAGGTTTTCTTTAATCTATAAACCATATCTTTCTCTTCTGTCAACGGAGAACCTTTTGACTACTCAATATAAACTTCTTCTTCAAGTTCTCCATTTAAGAACACTGACTTAACATCTATCTGATATACCTTGAAGTTTTTATTCGCTGCATATGCTAAGAACATTCTGATTGTTTCCGTTCTTGCTACAGTTGCATATGTTTCCTCATAGTCAATTCCTTTTGGCTAAGAATAGCCTTTGCATACCAATCTTGCTTTGTTTCTTATTACTTCTCCTTGTTCATTCATTTTGTTTTTGAATACCCATTTTGTGCCAATCACATTTTTGTCCTTAGGTCTAAGGACTAGTTCCCATGTGTCATTCTTTATTATCTGTTGAAGTTCTTTTTCCATTGCTTTCATCCAACGGTCATCCTTGAATGCTTCATCTATGCTTTTTTGTTCTACTTGAGATATTAGACATAGTTATTCATTGATTCTGCTTCTTGTCATTATTCCTTTTTCTTTACTTCCTATTATCTGATCAACGGGATGATTTCTCATCACATTCTTATTTGGGGTAGGAGTTGCTACTTCAACTCTTATTTTAGGTATTGTGCTCTATTCTTCTCTTACTTCTTTAGACTGCACATTATTCTACAAGTCATTGTTAGTCTTGAGAAATAATTCATTACATCTGTTGGTCATCCCAAAATAATCATCTCCATCAAAGTTATAATCCATTATCTTTTCTTTAGTGCCAAAATTTTCATCTATTCTCACATTTGCGCACTCTACTATAGTTTTGTTCTATAGTTGAAACATCTATAAGCTTTACTTTTTAATGAATAACCAAGAAACATACCTTCATTGCTCCTTGGATCAAACTTATCGATATCATCATCTCTTTTGATGTAGCATTTGCTACCAAATATTCTGCAATATTTGACTGATGGTGAGTAACCAAACCATAACTCATAGGGTGTTTTGTCCATGCCTTTCCTAATCTATACTCTGTTCAGTGTGTATACTATTGTGTTGAATACTTCTCTCCAAAAGGTCTTTGGTACATCATTCTTGAATAACATAGCTCTTGCTGCTTCAACAATTGATCTGTTTGTTCTTTCAGCAATCCCATTCTGCTTAGGTGAATGAGATGAAGATAACTGTCTCCTAATTCCATGTTATTCACAGTAGATATTGAATTCTTTAGAAGTGAATTCTCCTCCTCTATCATATCTTAATCTCTTGATTTTAACTCCAGATTCATTCTCTACTTTGTTCTTGAATATCCTAAATTTCTCAAATGCATTTGATTTTTTCTTTAAGAAAAGCTAACCACATCATCTTGGTAAAATCATCAACAAAAATCATAAAATACCTTTCTCCATAGAATCCTCTTGTTCTTGTAGGACCACTCAAATATGTATGAACCAATTCCAACTTTTATGTAGTACCAAAATGCTTGCTAGGAAATGAGATTTTCTTTTGTTTAGCCAATATACATTCCTTACAAATAATATCAGTGGGCTTAATGATCTTGGGTAAATCTCTCATAGCAAGTGTATTACTAGCTTTCACAACATTATCAAAGTAAGTGTGACAAAATCTCCTATGTCATAACCAATTGTTGTCAACTTTAGCTACTAAACATGTTATTTTAGTGGAGTTTAACTGAAATACATTACCTCTAGTTCTTGTGCCAGTACCAAGTAGTTTTCCTTCCTTGTTCTTGATGATGCATGTGTCATTACCAAACTGTAATTGGTAACCTTTGTTCATAAGTTGTCCAACACTTAACAAGTTATGTTTCAGTCCATCAACAAAAATAAACATCATCAATATTTATTTTACCATCAAGTAAGATAGATTCAATTCCTATAATGTGATAGGCTATATTTTTCCCTACTCTAACAATTCCTCCATCATGGCTTCTGAATTTGACCAATTTGTTCATATCACCAGTCACGTGATGTGAACAACCACTATCAATGATCCAATCTTTCCTTTCAACTTGTGAGATCAATGTATTTTCTTCTTTGATTTCTCTGTCAAGATCATCCTCCTTTATAGCTATGAATCCTAATTCATCTTCACGTTTCTTTTGATCAGATTCTTCTTCCTCTTCTTCTTCATTAGCATATAAACAATTTCTAGGTCTTCTAGATTTGAATCTTCCCTTATACTTCCTTTCTCTTTTAGGACACTTAGATGCATAATGACCATATTCATTACATGTCCAACATTTAAAGATATTCTTACCATCTTTTTCTCTTTCCACAAGAAGAGCCACTCCTTCTTGGATCTTTTCCTCAATAGACTTGTTGCTGCTAGCAATGTCTCCTTGCATTTTTTGTGTTCCTTGCTAAACTAGGTTTAATATTAAATGCACTAAATGTTGTCTCAACTTTTGCTAATTCTCCAAAAAAATTTAGATCGAGTTCTTCAGCTTCCAATCTACCAAGCAATGTTTCTTTGGTGAAGTTAGTAGTGCAAGGTATCATCACCTGAATCATCTGTGTTATTGTCTTGAAAGGTGGTGTCATACTTTTCAAGATCTTCCACATTACTTTATCATCAGCCTTATTTCCACCAAGAGATGTGATTCCTACAACAATCTTAGATATTTTTCTACTATAGCTTGTTACAAATTTATCTTCCATCATTCTAGCATCTTGGAATGTAAAATATAGATTTTGTAATCTAACTCTTTTTGCATGTGTATCACCCTCATAATTAGCTTCTAAGGTTTACCAGATTTCATGAGATGTTTTGAGTTATTTTACCTAGCTATACTCACTTTCAGGTAGAGCTGACAATATTGCTTCCCTTGCCCTTATGTTACACATAAATACTTCTCTCTGCTCCTCGGTACAACTTTCAAGATTGTCTTCTTTCGCAATGTTTTTAGATGCCTTGGTTACAAGCCAATATCCTTGACCCATGCATAAGAGATGAGTCTTCATTTTATCCTTCCAGCTGTCGTACTTTTTGCCATCAAAATTTGGACTTTCCTTTCTAAAAAAATTTGCCATGGATCTCCCAAAGTTGTTAAACTTTTTCAAGGACCTGATGATCTAATACCAATTGTTAGAAATAATAGTCACCAGTATAATTGAGGGGGAAGGGGGGTGGGGGAGGTGTGAATCAATTATATGACAATTAAAACATTTATCCTCTTAAACAATTTTGACCAATCAACCAATGTAAACAACAACCATAAAGAGATGCTCATTCACAATTACACCAGATATGCTGACTAGGGAAATCCTTAATAAGAGGGAAAACCCTGGTGGGAATGATGCCCATAAAATGATGTACTAATACGAATATTCCTTGTTAGAGGATGGACCCTGTTAGGAGTCTATTACAACATTTAGTACAAAGAGTCCATGTTAGGAGACTTTGAATCCTTGTCAGGAGATTCCAACCCTATTAGGAGTTGTGGAAGGGAACTGAACCCACTCTCCAAATAGCTTCAAAATCATATCAATGAACCCACTGTCCAATTGACCTTGGTATTATTCCTTTTAGAATAACAGATATGTAACAAGCTTTTACTTCTTCCTCTGTCCAAAACGTCAGACTCCTTTACCTTCAGATCATGCAATCAAATCTAAAACTCTAAACTCAGTAACAATAACCCTTAAGGTCACTTAAATGCACTAGTAAGTCACTTTTCTCTGCTGCTTAGTAATTCACAAGTCTTCTCTTTTTGTCACACTTCTAAAACATGGAAAACATATTTACTTTATACCACACTCAATAATAAATCCTTGAGTCAGCTTCATACATCATTATCATACATTAATTAAATGAAATACACATTTAATTAATATTGTCGGCTCACAGTTATACACAAGCTTTCACACGTGCGACTTCCTTACATGCGCACTCTCTGACATCATCAACAGTCAGTATACTATCTCCATTTGACTGCGCAACCCTTTACTATAATTGTCATGAACTGTAGCAATCATACAATAGGAATTGCTTTCCTAATTTTCTAATTCCATACGGTTCTCTATAGATCAACCATATCTTTCGTACACCGTCGATTCAGGTTTTGTGCACTTACCTTTGTAAAAAATACACACTGTAGTATGTGCTAGTAACTACGCTTCATCAGATAAGTAATATAATGTTCTCAATACAAAAATCACAGTTTGCTGCTCTATCAGTCTTTTACAGACTTATTACTATGCTGTCATCAATGACAAACACAGTTATACATACATCATAACAATGTTCTGCAATGCTCCCCCATAGCATCAACATTCATGCTAACAAACAAAGGTATAGATAGCTTTCCATGCAAGGTAGTACAAGAGAATTGGGACAAGACCATGCCAATCATTTTGAAGGTACATACTGACTTCTTGTCACATTTTTTTATTCACTTGTAAATATTAAACACCTTTGGCATTTATGTCAAAAAGGGGGAGAATATTATTGATAAAGGGGGAGAAGAAGATTATTTGTATAGAAGAGAAATATTATCATATGCAGACACGTGCATAGATAAGAAGAAAATATGCATACAAAAACAATTTTGAAAAATTAGAAAAATAGAGTAATTTATTAAGCTACAACAAAAGTAAGTCAAAATCGAGTTGAAGACATAGAATGTTGATAAAGGAAGGTTTTAACTTGTAATTTTAAGAATTCAAATTTTTAGTATGATAAGTGTTTTTGTCACTAATGCCAAAGAGAGAGATTGTTGGCATTAAGGTCAATTTGTCTATTAGTGACTTAACACTTAGTAAATTTGGTTACATTTCTACCGAGCTTTGTAGTTGCTACTGAGCTTATCATTCATCTAGAGGTGTTAACCAAGTGTTTCAGTTGTTACCGAGCTAAACAATCAGATTGTAGTTACTACCAAGCTTCATACTATCTACTGAGCATTTGAGATAGTTTACAGTATCGCCCGAGCATAGCAAAGTCTACCGAGCTATTTAGTAGAAGTGATGAAGATCTTAGTGTTAACCAAGTATATCAGTGTCTACCAAGCTCGCAGTGTTAACAAAGAGAATCCAGTGTTGACCAAATCATGTAGTGTCAACCGAGTGATTCAATATCTGCCGAGTTTCTCAATGTTCACCGAGTCATACAATGTTGACCGTGTTCCTACTACTCGAAGTGATTAGTATGGACTGAGCTTCAACATCAACCAAGTGCCAGAGTATGTTGAGTGTGAACAGTGTTTGTCAAGTGTCAGAACATCATCGAGTTTGTCTTATGAACCCGAGTTACAGCAATGGGCTGACTTTGTGAGTTATGATGAATTTGGTATTGTAGCCAACTCCAAAAGGTAATCAAGTGGATTGGTATATATATATGAAATATATTTTATTATATCCAATGTAAGAAAGTAATAAAATAATGAGTAAGAAGCATACGAGTACGAGTTGAGGAAGGCTACAAGTAGTATATTGTACAACAAAGACTTATCTATCACAGCAAGGTGATCATTGCAATTCAAGGAATCTCATTTAGCAAATCAAAGTTGCAGATCAAAGATCAACCACTGATTCATTCTAATAGGTGCATCAGTTAAATCCTTTAACCAGGTGGACTTAATAGTCTTTTACTAAATATCCTAACAAAGTGCATACTTCACTGTATGTTTGTAAATCCTTTAACAAGGTGGACCTAAAAGTCCTTATTGCTCCTAACAGGGCATATCACCAGAAGTGGTCAATTGTAAGCCTTAACAAGACAAATTTATACTGCAGTACTAAAGCTTGTGGGCATCATTCCCACCTCAGTTTTACTTTCTATTTGGAAGGTCTCTGGGTCACCATATCTTGTGTCAAAGTTTTATGAATGTTTTATTGCTTTCATTCTCTCATGCATGCAATTAGATTAAATATATATATGACAGAATAATTGGTAAAGTGAGTTAAAGTTTTATTGGTTCCTGATTTGCCTCTCCCCTTTTAGTAGTAATCTAGCCTACCTTGTATTTCCAACATCTATTTTCTTGGTATTTGTTCTCTATTTTGTCATTCCTTTCACTTATATTCTTGTCAGAACATCTAACAACAATATGACCAACCTTGTTACATTTGAAACAAATCAAAGGTAGTTTACCTTGCCTCCTTGTAGCCTCTTAGCTAGTAATGCTTCAAGATCTTCTAGATCATTATCTTTTTATTCACAATCACTATCATCTTGTTTGTATTGATAACTATTTTCTTTCTTTGAACTTCCAATGGTTAGTGATGACCTGAAAGTAGATTCAATCTTAGGTAAACAACAATTATCAAAATTATTATGTTCAAAAGCAATCAATCTACAAACAAAAGCATCAAGTGTAATATCATTTCTAAGTATAAATCTTAGCTCTTGAATAGAAGAAACTCTAATAGCATAGATAGGTAGTAGGGTTTTGAGAACTTTTCTTATCACAACTTCATCACTTATGGTTCCTCCAACTAATCTAATACAACTTTAAAACTCCTTGATTTGGTTACTATATTGCACACTATTTTCACCTTCATTCATCTTCATGTCATCAAACTTCCCAATTAAACCTTCAGCTTTAGCCATTAACACGTCTTGATCTCCTCCATGCACAAGTGTGATTTTGTCCCATGTTTCTTTAGCAATAGCATAATCTTTAATATCATCAAATTCAACATCATTCAAGGAAGAAACAATCTCTATCATTAGAGAGTTGTGTTCTTGGTTTTCTCTCATTTGCACAACTATCACAGGTCCTTGGGGTGGCACTTTGTACTTATTATCCAAGTAGTATAATGTAGGGTCTCCAACACCATATAAGTACAACCTCATTTTGCTTTGCTATGATAGAAAGTTCTCCTTGTTCAACTTTGGCACCTCTCTCTTATGCATCTTTAAATTTTAGCTTAAGACTTCAAACTTGTTCCTTCAAACATTATGCTTATATACCAATTATTATATAAATGAGAGAGGAAAGAGGGGTTGGCGGGGAGTGAATCGATTATCTTCGAGCCCTCTAAATAATTTCTCCAACTTATAACAGCTCAAACTTATCAATAATCAACTCAGTAAACATAGTAAACTAAATCAATCTTATGAATTAAACAAGTTTTGCTTCCTATACTAAGTATTACTTTCATTAACTCAATTATAATAGTGCATAACGATTTCAATTGTAAACATAAAGTAACATACAGAACATTCATGCACATATTAACATAATGGTTTTTAATGTGGAAACTCAATTAGGGTAAAAACCACATGAGAGTAGTCAATTGAAATAGTTTCACTCTTATGAAGTGAGCTTGGTTAAGAGCTAACCCTATTAAAGGTAACAAGCACACTACTAGGTGTGACCTTATTAGGGGATTTTCACCAAAGATCATCTAGACCTTATCACCCTTCAATGATTGGCCTATCTAAAGGACTTACAAACATTCAATTGAATGCCACCATACAAATCAATTTAGTTAAGACTGTTAAGTCCACTTGGTTAAGAGATTTTCTGCTACAATGGTTTGAGGGTAACAATGAAATGATTTGATTAAAATGAAACTCACTTTGCTTATTTAGATATCCATGATGCTCATATTTCTTCTCACTAGTTGGCCATCACATCAACACTTTGCTTTACCTCAACTTTGCACTTTGATCTACTTGGTAGGATCTGCTTCAACAATTTTGCATTAACTTGGCTAGCAACTAGACCAACAAAAATTTCCTTCTTTCTTATCTCTTATATAGACAAAAAATTTCTGCTTCATGACATTCCTCATGGTTTTTCCACTTAATCACAATCGGTTGATCAATTTCTAGCTTAGATATATTGAATCTAGACACTCTTTTACCTCAAACTTTGAACTTCTCCTTGGATTACCAAATATGCTTCAAATCTCCATCATTGTATCTTTCCTTAATTATTCCACCTGTTGATCTTGCTAACAAACTTCAATTTTATACTTAGAAACTTCTTGAAAAATCCAAATCTTTGCGCTATGTCAGTCTTAACTCGATCTTTCAGAAACTGTTCATCTTTAACTGACTTTTTTTTCTTGCTTTGTCGAACACCTTCATCACTTAGTTAATACTAGGCTTAGTTATATCTTTGTTTGCTTGGTGAATACTGTCTTCCTTACTTAACCTCTCGACCTCTTCATTTATTGACCACCATCTCTAGCTCAGTGTATCTTATTGATTCTTCATATTTTATCTTTGTAGCTTTATTCATTCCTTTACTGATCAAAACAACTTGATTGTACATCATATCAACAATTCATTTGATCATGTAAAATAACCAAACCATTATTATATTGTCATAGGCTGATTTATCAGTTGCCTAATTAATATCATGTACTCAACATCACTTCTACATCGTAACTTGTAACTTTTGTTTTTACTTCTCTATTCAACATCACATCCTTCAGATGATTGCAACTTACATGAATTAGTAACATGTCTTGAATGTTTGACTATACTAAGTCAAATCCTTCATTCTGCTAGGCTTGACATCAACAACAACATACAACTAATCTAACTCTTCTACATACAACATATAGCTAAGTTGTGGCCTTGTTCAACATCAATGCCACTTTTATCTAAAAATCTCTCCCTTTCATTTGTCATCATTAGTTGTGTCCAACAATAGCATCAATGTATTAGTTACAATCTCTCCCTTCTTTCATCATTATCAATTGTGACCAACAAGATAGAGGAAAATCCTAGATTTTTCTATATTCGTCAAGTTGTGGGTGCTTGGTCTTTAAATGCTTTGGTCAATTTGGTCTTTGTGTTTATTTTTATATTCTATTGGTTTATTTTGGTCTTGAATATTGTTGTCCTTTGCATTATTCTTATGGTTTTTCTTGGACTACGACTCAATGCTTGTTGGCAGTGTTTTACCTTGGGACTTTTGTTGAATATCTTTATGCTCTAATGTTGTAAAGGGTTTTGTGTTCCTTAAAACTTAATATTAATTTAATAAAAACATATAATATGATCAAAATACTAATATAAAAAACTCGTACGATTATAAGAAAATTTTTTATACGATAATATAAATTAGAAATAGTATATACATATATGCCACTAATCAAAATATTAACGATTTTTACCATTAAAACATCAAATATTGCCTGAATAGAATTATAAAATTGTGAGTTAAAAATATATAATAGAAAAAATATTTAGGATAAACATTTTCTTTTAAAGGTAAAGAAAAAAATTTATACATTAATATAAAATAATAATATTTACAATATTCTTTAATTTACATACATATAGAATATTTAGATATAGTAACAAAAAAAACTCCTAAGAAAAATAAAATCATATCTCTCGACAAATTTTATTTAAATAGATCTAATGCATCACTTTAAAGTAACTTAGAAATTAGATTTGCCTTTGAGATAATATCAAATAAGTAAAACTTATATTTTCTTTTTCCTTTTTTTGCCAAGGATAAATCATATGGAGCTCTAATAAAAGGTCAAATTTATTCATTTATAGCCAAGGAGGCATCCACAACAACATCCCCTAACATATATCCAATTATTTATTGTGTAATTAAATATTCACTAATTACACTTACTTAAGCTTAAGTTTAGGATAATGCTTTACATACTAATTTGTCATTGAGATGCCTAGGAGTTCACACCTCAATTAAGAACATGATGCAAGAGAATTTCACTCTAGGTAGTGATAGTTGTTATCTCGTTCCACCTTTAGTGCACATATCATATTATCATCATCATTATTACACATACTTCATTGCATAATGAAGGATGATCTACAATTTGGTGGACATGTGATTCCATCTTGAGTGGTTGATAGGTTATCTTCTCCTTATCATTGTCTCTTATCACCCTTACTACATAAGGAGGCCTATTATGTACATTTTAATCAAGTCCATAATCAATAATAGCATTCTTACATCTTAATGCAATAGTCTTGCCAATCTCTTGTGAAAATTATCTTGGTTTTTCATTTGATCCTGGGGTGGCGTAGAGTCACCAAAAACTCTAACATGGAATCAAATCTTTGAAGGTGTGAAGGCCTCTTCTCGAGAAGTGTAATCTTGTCTTGATCTCATCATAGGTGCAGAATTTTGCAATTTGCACATCGGTCCGAGAGATTATTTCAATTAAAATTGACTATAAACATGTCTATATTGGCACAAATCAAAATTAAGGCAAAAAATAAAATCGCAAACCACGTCGTACAACTTGATCTACAAATCCAATATTCACTCATTAAAAAGTTGTTCTTTTCTGTGATTTTTCCTATTTACTCTCACATTTTTCTTTTCATTATTTTGTGTGGTAAAAGGCACTCATTAAAAAATTGTTATTTTATGTGATTTTTTCTATTTATTCTCACAGTTTTCTTTTCACTATTTTGTGTGGCCTAAAACATGGTATGCACTCATCAAAAATTTGTTCTTTTCTGTGATTTTTATCTATTTATTCTCGCAATTTTATTTTCACTATTTTGTGTGGCAAAAGGCACTGATTAAAAAATTGTCATTTTCCGTGATTTTTTCTATTTATTCTCATCGGTTTCTTTTCACTATTTTGTGTGGCCTAAAACATGGTATGCACTCATTAAAAAATAAATAAATTATGTGATTTCTTTATTTATTCTCTAGTTTTCTTTTCACTATTTTGTGTGGCAAAAGGCACTCATTAAAAAAAAATTGTGTTTTTTTCTATTTATTCTCGCAATTTTATTTTCACTATTTTGTGTGGCCTAAAACATGGTATACACTCATTAAAAAATTCTTATTTCCTGTGTTTTTTATTATTTATTCTTCTAAATTATTTTTTCACTATTTTGTGTGGCAAAACATATTCATTAAAAATTTGTTATGTTCTTTGATTTTTTCTATTTGATTTTTTCTATTTATTCTCGTGGTTTTCTTTTCACTATGGCCTAAAACATGGTATGCACTCATTAAAAATTTGTTCTTCTTCTGTGATTTTTTCTACTTATTCTTGTAGTTTTTTTTTTCACCATTTTGTGTGGCAAAATATACTCATTAAAATTTTGTTATTTCTTGTGATTTTTTCTATTGCAATTTCGCTATTTTCTTTTCACTATTTTGTGTGGCATAAGTCATCAATAATGAGCCAAATTACAGATATCTTAAAAGGCTTCATGCTATATATCCTATCATTGGGGGGTTGAATATAAGCTGGCTTTGAATCTTGGTATATATTGAATGTGGGACTAAGTCCCAAGCATCATTTGCGTGACTTGTCATCCACAACAACTTGGCTCATCAACGGCTTGTCAACGACACCATTAGATCTACAACAATAATTATGTTTGGCATATCGTCCATGTCATGAGGGATCAAAATCTCATCATCAAATCTATGTGCACCACTAGCAAGGAGCTTGATAACTCATGTTTGCTGAGATCGCAGAGTCATTGCCTCTCGTGGTCACTCACAACACATCACTATTCTAGCACCATCTCGAGCGCGACATCTCCATCCATGTGGCAGACCAATCTTCCCTCTACATGACTATTAGTTCTCACCGTGCCCCTTCAACACTACTCCGTGCAACTAAGACCCAACATGGGCTTCCATCTCCCACAACAAACTTCATCTAGACCAACGCGGACTGTCCAACGACCGTTGCAACAGACTATGTGCCCATTATTGAGGCCAACGAATCCCAATCTAGCTTGAATTGACCCAACTCAATGGTGAGAAAGGATCTCAAATCTGGGCATTTCATTAGATCATGGATTGTCTTTGGAGACTTGCCTAATTGATCAAGTAGTTTGATTGGTAAAAACAAGAACAGTGAGGCCCAGATTTTCCCAATCCTCTGTAGCTTCCATGGTCAAATATTTTCCATAGTCCCTATTATGTAGTACCTCCAATAAATTGGTGCCACATCATCCATTTGTGGTCCAATCAACATACAGAGTATGGCCTAGATATGTCAATCAATATTTGACTTGTGGCATCTCTATACTGGAGGAGATTACCACATCAACTCTCTCAAACTTGTGCCTTTTCCTAGCCACAAGCGGGTGTTGTCTAGATTGACAAATCATTTGCTGCATCATTTGCAATCACATCTGCCATGTCAACATCATCAGACACTAGGCCCAGACAACAAATGACCCAGACAACAAATGAGTATTTTTTTTGCCAAGAGTGCAATTTTATTGGTCTAAATTTGATGCCCATATGCATTTCATTTAGGGGAAGAAAGATTTCTTTATGTGACAACCATACAACCATCAAATTTGATCCAAGGATTTGTTGATGTTATCACCGATTTGAATATTTATGCCTTCACCAATGAAGTTTTTGGTTTTGTAGTCATATTTCACAAGGTCATAGCTTGCTCAATTTTTTTTTTTTTTTGAGTAATTTTTTTTAATGTGGGGTATAATTTCTTGAAGATTGCAGTGGTAGTATTGGTATTGGATTTTGGTGGCTATTTTGACCATAATTTGCAGATTTTAAAGACTGTTCACTAGAGATGGTTTCAAACCAGACTCATCATCTGTATGTTTTTTAGACTAGAGATTATAATGGACCCAAACAACTAAATACCACTCACTCCCACAACAAGAATGACCTTCAACATCAGAGATGGTTTCAAACCAAACTCCAAAATTCTAACAGGGGAATTTCTGAACCCTTAAGAGTTCTTGACTCTTCCCAAAGTTAAACTATTTTTGGAACATTGTATTTCCCTTAAGGTTCAAATCCTCAAACTCTACTGAAACCTTCAATATGGACTTCTAGCACTTCCCATGGGTGGAATGGGTTCTTGGCATCCTTATATCATCAAAACTATTTATTTGGGAGAGTACTATCCCGCACAACACTCTTGAATCAAAACTAGTTGTATTAGACCTAGTTAGGCGGCGTAGTTCAATTAGGTCCACCTATTCAATTTTTTTGGCCAATCTAATCCTGGAATTGGCAACTCTTAGCGCTTCATTTAGGTGCATACAATAATATTTCCAATGCAATTTTTTTGGAAGTGCATGATTTTTGTTTAATTTCCAAATCTATAATCAGATTTTGGTGATTTGGAGTAGACATATCACTTTTAGAAATAGGTCCTTTTTGGCTACATTTGCACTTGGTTAATACTTGGACTTTAGTTTTCTTATTTGTATCAGTAATTTGGAGTTATCAGTTGTTTTTAGTCATTGTTTGGGTTCATGGTGGATTTTTCATAGGGTCCATTAATCAATCCATATAATTATCATGAATGGAAACAATCAGTTTCTAATCAGTTGTTGAGTATTGGCTTGTTTAAAATGATTCTTGGATAGGAACTAGAACTAGCTACAAATGTTGCAAAAAGGAGAAAATGGTTTGATCAAAGGGATAAAGCACTTGGCTCCCTTAGATCTACCATCTCTCATGATTTACTATATCACATTGCATCTTGCACACATCCTCATGATGCTTGGACAACATTGGAAGGAATCTTTGGTAAACCTGATAGAATGAGAAAATTTAGATTGGATAATGAGTTCATACGTCTAAATCCTTGTGATTTTGATGATTTTAGAGATTGTAGATCCCTCTTGAATTTTTTCAGGTACATCGATCAGCATTGCATTGCACTCTATCTTTGTGAGTCCTTGCAGCTTTGTGATCATACTTTATAGCTTCCATTTCCTAGGAGTCAAGCCCAGACATAGCTTATTACAACCTTCTTCTCACCCTTAACTCTGGTTCGGGGTGTGAAGCATTCATACAATTTTCCTAATACGGGTCATTCCAAATCTGTGAGACCCTATAGGGGACCTCTTTGCCAACGACACTCCTCTCGTAGCACTTAGCTTCATCACAAGGCCTTTGGTAGCCGCACTGATTAGTTGTTGTTGGACTTTTTCCTTGCAAGGACGGATACCTAATCTTTTCTGTGATGTATCATGCTTTCTTCTTCTTTTGTTGTACTTGTTCTTTTGTGGACATTGTTTGGTGCCCCGTTTGTCTGCTATTTTCTTGCTATAAGCTTCCAATCCCATAGACCCTCATTGTGGTCTTTTGTTGGACATTAATAATATTATCTTATCTTATCTAAGTTCAATTTTATTAGATTGGAGTTTTCTAATTGTGGTATTACTAAAGATGATGAACAATTGATATTATCTATTCTTTCCAAGCTATGTCCTAAAAGTTCAAACTTTGTTTCCACATTCTATGCTACTGTGGATGCTCTTGGTAGTGCATACAAAATTCCTTCTCTTGATGAATTTGCAACTCAGTTCATAAGGGAAGAAGCAGAGATCGTACACATGGGTCAATTAAAGCCTTCAAAGCATCAAACATTGGTTGCAAATGACTCCTCTCCAAAGGCTTCCATTAAAGGAAAAGGAAAGAAGCAACACACAGATCCTAAGCAACATGATAAAGGTAACAATTCACCTTCACACAATAAGTTTGAATCCATGTCCTCTTCAAGAGAGGAATCGTCTAAAAGACAGAGAGATAAATGTACATATTGCAAAAAGCTAGGACATGATGAGCGTAAAAGTTTCCATGAGATGATTGATGAGCTCACTCACATTCTTCAAAAGAACAATATCAAGTTGCCCTTGTCAGTGTCTACTCCTACATTTTCGACAAATTCTACATATACATTGTCATCCAAAGGTAAAGGACAAGCAATCATTGCTTCCATACAACTTGAGCAAGGTAAATGGCTTCTTGATTCAGGTGCATCATATCAGATATGTTTTCTTCTAATGATCCTTATACTTCTCCATATATATTGATGGGTAACGATACATACATGAAGGTTTGTGGGAAAGGTTCTAATCCTATGGAAGAGGGGACATTTAATTATGCTCTTTGTGTACCATCCTCAACCACTAATCTCTTTTTTGTTTACCAAATTACTCATGGGACACAAGGTAAAATTGTTGAGTTCGCTCCTAATTACGTCTCCATTAGGGACATGGAGAGTAGAGATGTCATAGCTATGGGAGTTGTTGATCATGCATCACACTTGTATTCCTTTCCACATTTTATTGATGATGATGATATTCCTAATATATCCACCCCTTTACCAAGGGTGAATTTTGTACATGGAGAGTGTTGTTTTAAGAGGATCACTGCAAATGTATTGGCATTGCCTGTAGGGTATGTGTTTTTCAAGGCAACAATCTATGTCTTATTTATATTATGGATGAGGGATGGAGAGACATGTCCCTTCATGTGATATGTTTATTCATTAACATATACTCTATCTATCTATCTATCTATCCATCTATATGTCTGTCTATCTATCTGTCTATCTATCTATCTATCTATCTGTCTGTCTATCTGTCTGTCTATCTATCTATCTAGCTATCTGTCTGTCTGTCTGTCTGTCTGTTTGTCTATCTCTCTGTCTGTCTATCTATCTATCTCTCTGTCTATCTGTCTATCTCTCTGTCTATCTCTCTGTCTATCTCTCTGTCTGTCTATTTGTTTGTCTGTCTATCTCTCTGTCTGTCTGTCTATCTATCTGTCTATCTATCTGTCTGTCTATCTATCTCTCTGTCTATCTCTCTGTCTATCTATCTGTCTGTCTATCTATCTATCTGTCTATCTATTTGTCTGTCTGTCTATCTATCTATCTATCTATCTGTCTGTCTGTTTGTCTCTCTATCTATCTGTCTGTCTGTCTATCTATCTGTCTGTCTGTTTGTCTGTTTGTCTATCTATCTATCTATCTATCTATTTGTCTGTCTGTCTATCTATTTGTCTATCTATCTATCTGTCTATCTATCTGTCTATCTATTTGTCTATCTGTCTATCTATCTGTCTATCTGTCTGTTCTGTCTATCTGTCTGTCTATCTATCTGTCTGTCTATCTGTCTGTTCTGTCTGTCTGTCTATCTATCTATCTATCTATCTATCTATCTAACAACAATCCTCAGATATATATAATTTATATCTCATATAAAATGAATATATATAAATAAATTATATATCATATATATATGTATGTATGTATGTATGTCTATAATAGTATTGTCGTATATGTTTATCCAAATGAATTATAAAGTTAACACCCTCTTAGTTTAGAAGCATAAACAAATGAATAGATAGTACCTCACCATAATATCATGAATGGTCATGGTCTATTTAAAGAACTTAATCCACCATGCAATTTATCATCTAACATGATCTGCTTAGACATTATAAAACGTCCATTACAATAGAAGGCCATGGTCTGCTTAAGGAACTTAATTCGCCATACAAGTTATCATCTATCATGATCTTTTTATACATTATAAAATGTTCATCACAATAGAAGGCCATGGTTTGTTTAAGGAACTTAATGCACCATGAAAGTTATCATCTATCATGATTTGCTTAGATATCATAAGATGTCCATCACAATAGAAGGCCATGGTCCATTTAAGGAACTTAATCCACCATGCAAGTTATCATCTATCACGGTCTTCTAGGACATCATAAGATGTTCATCATTATAAAAGATTACGTTATTGAAAGATCATCACCTTTCAATAACTTTTACAAATACAATTGCTAATCATTTGGAAGTCGTCACTTCCTCATTGTGTACACAGTGGGAAGGCCCATTAAAATCATGCAGTGACACACTTTGATTTTCAAACTCCCTTTGCATATCAATCTTCTTAGCTCCTCATCCAGTGATGCCTTTGAAGAAGTGTCAAACTCCCTCTGAATCTGATATCATTCTCCATTTTTTTGCAAGAACATAATTGGAGAGAAATGAAAAGATCAAGGCAAATAGCTCTTATAGTACAAATAAGAGATTTATTGTATTAGGAATACAATATTTAGTAATTGTACTCAAAAGAGAATACAATCAAAGGATAATGCCCTCTGGCCTTTGACTTCTGTATTCATTACTAATTGTTTTCCTTGTTTATAATTATATTTCATATTTCATTCCATTCAATAACAATATTAGTAACTCACAATAATACTAATAAATTATATTGTTTAACATATTTATGCTTACCTTTTCCTTGTTGGTGGTCCCTTTATTACCTTCATGATGGGGCCCATTATATTATTTCTTAATTCCTAACACTTACAAATAGCCGAGTGTTGTATTTTTATAGATCATGTGTTCAATCTTCATTGTCAAGAACACAATGGATTGCCAATTGTTCATTAATATTTCTACCAGACTTATTTCTTGAATATTGAGATGGCTATTTGGAATATACTATTTGCCGACTCGGATTAGGTAATGCTACCAATCAACGTGCTTTCAAATGAATTGGCATTCTTGCTCAATGGACTGTCATTGCAATGGGATGCCCCTATTATTAGTCAAACACTCAATCGTGTGGCTCTATCTCTACCAGCCAATACACGATATATCAAGACATAGATCATACTACTTAATTATTTTATTCCATGCTATGTAGATTGATTGATTTACTACTCTAATGGAAAACAGTTGTTCCAGCCACTACTCAAGTTCCATAAGCTCGATCTAACAAGCCAGTTGATGATTTCAATGGATGGTGCTCTATCTAATGGGAAGAATGTTTTTGGCATGATCGTAACATGGCTCTCATCCTTAACCATTGTCAATAGAGTTTACAGGAACACCCATTTTCAGGTTTAGTCACATCACAAAGACTATTCAGAATGACATTCGTCCTATAAACTTCTTCATGTCAAATATGAAACAACACTCTTTAAATAGCACAGAGCATTCTTAGAGGAAAATGGTAGTAGTCAAAACTGTCAGATTAGAAGAACATGAGTCGATAACGAAGCTTGACGCCCATGTTCCTACACAGCCAACAATGCATAGGAGTTGCACCCTTAAAGATGAACCAAGTAAATTATTGTAGTTTAACACCAATAATTTTAAGCATTATCTTGATTCTTGATTCAATCCCAAAAACATCACAACAATGATATTATCATGCATCTACTCAGCCATTCTTTCTCGTTTTTTTTTTTTTTTTTCTCAAAATGATAAATGGTGCTTCCCTGCAAAATTATCCCTCTGCACTATTACCTAAAATCTTCAAAGAAAGTACACCTAATGAAATATGGGAATGAAGACACAGATGCCCAAATAAATCAAATTGTATGCATTCCAAAATATTAACCATGGCTCTAATACCATGTTGTTTTTAGAGGATCACTACAAATGTATTGGCATTGCTTGTAGGGTATGTGGTTTTCAAATGCATCAATCTCTGTCTTATTTCTATTGTGGATGGGAGATGGAGAGACGCATTAACATATACTCTATTAATTAATATAATGGCATTTATATATATTATATTAATTTCTCTAACAATAATACTCATATATATGTGAATGACTGAACTATAACATTTAGAGAGAGAACTTTGGGCACTTGAATTATTGTGTTCTTGAGACAATAATCCTACTCCACCTCCATCTTCTTCAACCATGAATGCTTCTACTAATCAGCAAGATGATCATATTGCTTCAGATCTTGTAGTGTGGGATGACTACTTTGATGGCATTCCAACATACTTCTTCACCTTCTTTGGAGATTGGATTTCCTAGTTCTTCAACTTCACTTGGTTTGCCACATCACATAGGTCAGCTCGATTGTGTGATGGAGTCTTTGAGCTTGGAGACACCTATTCAGTCTTCAGAGATGCATACATGGAGACCACCTTCCTCATGGTTCCATTTTCACATGAATCAGCTTCTTCATCTTTTGGTGTATCTATTTCTTCCTAAGGGGAGGAATGTTGCTTTAGGCATTAGATTCTCTTTTGTTTGTATGTCCACTTCATCAACATTAGGGCTTCTTCATTATGGGGGGGGATATCCAGTCTCCTTTCATCATTCATATGGGGGGATTATTCTTTCTATATACATGATGTATGTAGTTCTTGGGGGGGTCTTGAGTACTCCATCCATCCATGCATCTTGTGTGTTTTCACCTCTCTTTTTGGATGAGGGTTTTTCCCATGAGGTTTTCTCTCTTTCTTCACTTTACGAGAGATTTCATTTCATGTATTGCTTTGCATATTGTACATGAGTACCTCAAATGGCCTTGTTGTTGGGACCCATCTTGCATTGTGAGTTTAAGTGCATTCCCCTTAGTTGCACTTAAGGGAGGGTGTTGATGTAATTAATTATTCACTAATTACACTTAAGCTTACTTAGGATGATGCATTGCATAATAATTTTTCATTGAGACACCTAGGAGTTTGCACCTCAATTAAACACATGGTGTAGGAGAATTCCACTCTAGGTGGTGATAGTTGTTATCTCATTCCACCTTTAGTGCACATATCACATTATCATCCTCATCATTGTGCATACTTCATTGCATAATGAAGGATGATACACCTTTGGTTGACATGTGACAACACCTTGTGTAGGTGATAGGTTATTTTCTCCTTATCATTGTCTCTCATCGCCCTTCCTATATAAGGAGGCCTATTATGTACATTTTAATCAAGTCCGTAGTCAATAATAGCATTCTTGCATCTTGATGCAATTACTTTGTAAATCTCTTGTGGAAATTATCTTGGTCTTTCATTTGATCCTGGGGTGTTGTAGAGTCGCCTAAAAATCTAACACTATTGGACTTCTATATTTTAGGCAAACATGCCCATTTTACACAGTGAGTGTTAAGTTTTCCATCCATTCTCATGAGAGATGGGTACTTGTGAACCGTAATTTATGAAACATGGGTAAATCAAATTGACTCAATATGACATAGTTAATATAATTGGTGGAGGAAAGACAAATGAACAATACTTTACTCAATTTATAAAGAACAAAAAAAAAGAAATTATTCTAACACGAGGCTAAAGATAGTCTAAAACCCCGTCTCAAACTTATTTTGACCATTTTCCTATACCGTTGATGATGAGAGCTCCCAACTATTTAACAAATGTCTCTCACTTCATGCTTGATCCTATGCCTCTTTTTAATGTCATTTAGATGGATTTCTTTGCTCCTTAGCAGATGATGAATTTCTTTGAAGGTAATTTGTTTCAAAAATATGTTCTATAAATCCTAGCGATGGTTTGCATTTAGGATTCCAAAAAAATACCCTTTGCACCTAAATTTCTCAACCAATTAGATTCATTAAAAATAATTTTGAAACTTCCTAAAGTTCAAAGCTTTTTGTTATGATGAAAAAAAACTACTTTAAATTAACTCATAATCCAAAAAATACATCAAAAAATAAATTGGAAGAAAAAGTCACCCCCCAAGGTCACATGGGCAAAGCCTTGAAGTCTTGTAAACAAGGGCTAGCCCTAGAACAAAAAATATCTTATAGGCCTATCATGAAAACATAGTCATATGAGCCTATCCTAGAAAGCAGAGAAACAAGGGCAAAGCTATGAAGCAATAACCAAATAAAAAGAGGTCTAGCCTAAGAGAGAAACACCCTCAAGCCACCAAAGTAGTAATTGAAGGAGGAGGGCTTGGTTCATCCTTTTTATCGCACCCCAACTTAGAAGTTGGTTTAGGATTTGGCAAGGTCTAGCCATTTGCAACATCTTTCTCAACCTCCATGTCCTCACGCCACAGTGAGATTGCCAAAACCAACCCAACGAAGCCCTTGGAGGGTGAAGGCTAACCCAAGGTAGCTAGAAAGCCTAAGTAGGATTAGCAGTTAGAGCTCATCTTGAGGGAGAACCTTAAAGGCGTGGTGGAATATCAGAGTTATGTGACAAAAATCGACACTAGGGAACGACAACAAGGAGAAGGTATATGTATGTTATCTAGAAGAGCTCTCCCCCTAATGCCAATCATGAGAAGTGGACTGACCACAAAAAATGAAACCTCTAGAGAAACCCCTGCCACTGTGCAAGGAGCATTTCCCCAATATTGCAACAATTCTTGTAAATGAGCCACCTTATCTGTTTGAACCTATATTTGTAACAATTACATTATTGCAAATGCAAGATTTGGCAAAAAGAGAAACTATAGAATCAATTAAGGTGTCATCATATTTCTATCTTTCCAAATGGAAAAGAGAATTTCAGCCTCAAAGTGTGCCAAAGTTGTAGAAAAGGAAAGGGAAGTTAAGGGTTATCTCTTAGAGGAACCTTATGCCAAGAAAACATACTAAATAGAAATGGTGGGAAGAAAAACATTAATCCAAACCCAATAATTATAGGCCCTTTGATAGAACAAAAACAAATGAAGGACTCAAACTGGCCACAAAAAGGGCAACAGGGATCTTGGATACCCAATTGATGGAGGTGAGGACCTAAAAGCAATTCTTGGAAAAGAATACACCAAGCCAAATGAGCAATTTTAGGCTCAATGGAAACATCTTGAATTCTAATTAAACTCAACCTCTAGGTGGAGTGATAAGATTGCAAATGTCAATGCTAGTTCAAAACATCTACAATTGGTAAATAGCGTGAAAGCAATTGATACCCCTGGTGAGGTTTGTATTGGAAAGCAGCTTTGGGATACAATCGACAATCCTTCCATAGGGGGTAAGACTGATGATCTCAATTTTGTGCAAGAGTTCACCCAACAAAAGAGAAACTAGCGACTCAAAGGTGTATCCACTTGTCTTGATAGATAAGTTAGAATTGAACCTAAGCATCCTCCCAAATATGGACACACAATAGACTTGCAAAAAGGTCCTTTGGTGTTCTAATGCCACACTCGTGAAAGTCCAGAGCATGGAGACTCAAAAATTGTGCTAGAGAGAGCCCTTGTATTTGAACTAATGTAGAACACCAGAGGCTGTGTTGGTTGAAAGAGAAGCCATTAATAGACCCATTTCCATGCCTGGTAGTCATGGTTAAGTGGCTTCCCAAGCATGCCAAATGCTTTTAGCAACAAAAGAGGCATGGATCTAGATTGGTTCTCTCGTGATTAAGATAGTTTGAAAACCAATGTTGTGCAGTTTAGGGGAAACCCAAAAGGATGCAATGTTGAAGAACTTTCTAAGCTTCGTTTCTTGAGGCACATCGCACAACCCATTTGACCTTGTGGGTGGAAATAAGGCCAAGGTCTCTAGAATACCTAGGTGTGTGACAATACTCACAGGATGAAGAATAATAAACACATGAGGTTGCAAGTATCTTAGAACAAATTTGAAATTTTCTTGCCAAGGAAAGAGGCTTGGTCAACCAATATGCCAATTTGGTTTCAATTTTCAGCCTTATGGCTTTGCCTCTTTGGATAAGAACCAAGAACTAAGGGGTTTCAATTTAGAGAGCACCATATTCTAAAGTTTTGTAGCTGATCCATGAAAGGCAAAAGCTGTTTTCCCAAAATGTGGAAAACCTGGCCATGCTGGATCTATTTCTAGTCATATTGAAGAATTCATTGAGGAGCATGCAGGAATGATTGTCTATAGCAAAGTGTTTTATGCCACTGAATGGTTGTACCAGAAGCCAAACAAAAGGTGTCTAGGCAATGAAGAACATGCTTGATATTATCTTTATCCTCTATGAAAATTTAAAAAAGAGTCATCAACAAAATGGCCATTAATAAGCTGAATGTCAGAATTGGGAAGGGAAATGCTATGAACACGACCTCTAAATGTAGCAGAAGCAAGCAAATAGCCAAAGCCTAAGCATTAGCATCTACAAAAACATTTGAACAGAAGTAACAAAGTGAGGGCCAAAACTGAAAGCTTTTAACATGGCTAAAATAAAAGAACACTCAATGTGGTCATAGGCTTTTGCAAAATCAATTTTTTAAAAACTGGCATTTTGATTGGGCTGGTAAACCCATTCCATACCCTCCCAACCAGCTATAAAAGTTAAAATCTTAAATGTTTTCTTTACGAATAAAGGTTTTTCCTTCTAAATAATTTTTTTAAATAAAAAGCTTAATCCTAATTTGTTTTCAGAGACAACTCCTAATAATCAGTTCAGCAACACTGATTACAATAATATTTCCTAACAAGAGGTATTAATTAGGTATTACTCTAGTACTTATCTTTTTTAAACTTACAGCACCTCTCTGAGTTCCACAACCCCACTCATCACGGATATTTGTAGACATTCATATTTAAATAGAAGAAAACTATTGCACTGCAACAAATTTTGCTTGATGTTTCTGTAGTATCCCGACAATTGACAAAACAATGTTGATGTGAAAACTACACAGTTTCCTCCAGAAGTTATACAAAAATTACTAAATATATATTAGTAAAGCCTTAAGTTTTTCAAATCTTTTCATTCTTTCTTTTCATGTAGGTGGTTTGCCATTTACAATACTCCCCACTAGAACTACTATTAACTAGAGGTATAATATGAGGCTGAGCAATGTGGAGATAACACACGTATGATAGTTAGACACTATCACTTAGCTTTCCATCCTCTTTGGTACTCTTTTTAGAAAAGCATATTGCAACTCCAAGAAATATTGCATGCAAAGATCACTTGGTTTTTTCTTTTTTACTAAAATGGCATTATATTTGTGGCTGCAACTTCACCGGTCATTTGAGGAAAACGTGGTCTTCCACATTTTTCTTTCTCAAATATTTCTACTTTTGTAGAAGTCCTTGGGAACCTATTTTACCAGAAACAATCTAAGTTGCCGGATTCGTCCCCTGCTGCCTGGATTCGGGTCTGGGTCTGCACGGATCCGGATTCGCCGCCGGGTTCGCTGTGGGTCCAAGCAGGGTCCTTAGTTTTAACTGTGGATTCGTCCGGGTCCTTGCTGGAGTGAACCCAGACGAACCCACAACGAATCCGAGGCTAAAAACAACTTTAAAGAGTGTGTTTTTTAAATTGTTTTCTTCTATAACTCTCAAAGGAACTTAATAAAAATTTAAAAAATATTTCACTCATCTAATCCCTTATGTCAAGGAGGAGGACGATGATATAGCAGCATATGGGACTAGTGGAACCAGTTTGGGTTCTAATGATGAAGCTCTAGATATAGCTGCAGTTGGGGATGAAGCCATTGATCTCTCATTTTATGATGATCCAATTGACCCTTGAAGGGCATTTGATACTATGATTATTGATAAACTACTAAACACTTGTCATCTATCATCATGTTTCAAACTTTATTATTTGATGAACTAGTTTTTGTTTTGCAATTTAGTAATTCAATGTATTATTTGATGAACTAGTCTATGTTTTGCAATTTAGTAATTCAATGTATAATTTTCTTTACAATCATGAAGATAGATTAATGAGCGAGTATTTAATGTTTTTAGATTCAGGTAAAATCATGTTTTGAAGGGACCCAAAACCCTTTGGCATTTGGCATTGATCAATGATCAAGCAACAATTGTTCATATTGTGAAATGATTTTGTTTTGCAACTATGCATGTTTCTCTTCTGTGTGTGTGTCTATATATATATACACTCACGAACCCACCCACGAACCCAAATGGGAAAAAAAAAAAATTGCCCGAACCCATGAACCGAACCCTTCCCCGATCGGCAACTTAGGAAACAATAAATGCAACAGCAATGGCAAGATGACGAGAAACAGAATTTGTAAAAGTTGCGTAAGAAACATAATATATATATATATATATATATATATATATATATATAGAGAGAGAGAGAGAGAGAGAGAGAGAGAGAGAGAGAGAGAGAGAGAGATGTTTTATATGACAGAAAACTAGAGTTTTCGAAAATAATCTATAATATTTATTTAATAATTATTATATTTTTCTATAATACAATGACAAAAAAGTAATTAGCATATGATAGCATATAACAAATATGCATGCTCAGAGGCTCACAATAATTTAACATCAAATTAAAGAAATCTATTAATAACAAAATTATTACTGAAAACCAACTAATCATCATTAACTAATTCCTAACAGACAGTTAATCTGGCTCATAAAAAAATTAATCATTATAAATTAACTCTTAACAAGCAGTCAATCTGACAAGTTTAATTTAATAACTCAGACTTTATTCGTTATAAACTGATGGTTCATAACAGACAGACAGTAATTGCACCTTTGTTTTGATGTGTGAAAAACAAATCCTTTGAATACTTCGTTCTTTAGTTTGTAGCTACAGAATGAAGGATAATGGGTGGCTCAGAAATGGCCGTTTCACAACATGAAACACATTTTTCTCGTTGAAACGTGCAACGGTATTAAGTTGTCGTGTTTCTGGTAACATATTTGGGAACAATAGAAATTTTGATATTCTAAATTTCTACCTGTGTTGATCAAACTAAAGAATTGAAGCCTTGGAACAACAATATTACAAGTTTAATGCAGTGTTTTTAGAAAAATATTGATAATAGAGCTGTCAGTCCGAATTGTTACGTATTGGGTGTCTCAATAGCTCATTTGCAAGTGGAGATAGATAGCTCCACCATATGTTAATCATACCTGTGTATACATGACCTTCTGCTTCTTTTAACCATGGCTTCTCTCCATCAAAATGTAAAATTTTTATATCACCACTCATCTCAGATAATTTAGACCCTTTAATATTCCAAGCTCCATCAAGTCTTGTGTACTTTCCATAAAGTGCTAAAAGAATTGAATGATCTGATCGACTCCCTCTGCATCAAAGGATGAATGTTTTAGTAAAGATCTATTGTAAAACATTACGTCTGATAACCAAAACAAGAATATAAAATGATTAGCTTACTAATAAGCGTGACCAATATCACATTTCTTGGTTGACAATTGATGACCACTAATGAGAAAATACTACATAAAGTTGGTTTATCTAGTTGTTACTAAAAAAAGCAACTTCATTTATCACCTTCTTACGCTATGTGGATAATAGATACTGTAAATAATTTTGTTATTGCTAATTATTTTATGTGCTTTTGGTTAGCAATTATTGACCCATGCATTCCTTCATAGGGAAAAAGATTCAAATACATGATAAGTAAACAGAAAACCTAATAAGATCAGACTGTTCATAAAGGGCCCAATACTTTTATAGTAGCATGTTAATCATTTGAGTGTAAAAAATGCTAGAATAATGACATGTTACTGACTCAACATGAGACGCTGTTATGCCTATACGGTTACTAACTTTAAATGTGCATTGTTTTTCTTCGTGATCAAATATGTGTCATTGTGTAGCTATTGCAATGAGGTGCATCATTGTCTTGGCTTGTGCTTCATAATCATGACTAAAGGTGATATAAATCCATACCCATAAGCACGGATCCTCATTCTAATTAGAATCAACTCCACTGAGTCTCTGAGATATCTATGAAAGTGGTGAGTTAATGAAGCACGTGCAACCACCATGAATTGAACTAATTTTAAGCATTTGGAGTGTTCACAATAATCAGATATCACTAATTATTAGGGTGTTGCAAATAGTAGTTGCCCAATGTTTGTCAGCTTTCCCTCTGTGGTTGAATAGAGTTGCATGCATGGATATGGTATGATTTATAAAGAACTATCTAATTTAGGGACGACAAAATGAATTTATTACAGTTGTAAAGGCACAATTTCATCATATTCATTTTGACTGACATGATAAACTTGTGTACAAAAATAAAGAATCCATCCAACTGTGATCCAGAAGTTTGAGATGACACATCATCGTGCAAAAAACCCAGTTCAGACATTCCACAGCACAGAATGCCATATGCATCTTCAATCACTTTAAATCTCTCAATTCCAAATTGATTACAATAGGAGCTTAAGATCTTTGAATAACTCCATTTATAATCATTGAGGTCAAGTTGGGAAGATCAAGGTAATTAGCTTGAATGTTAATTGTGTAAATACTTCAACATATTGTGACTTACATGCATACAACATCAAGATGACTTGCATTAAACGCATAAACCATAATATACAGAAAAAGGAGCTTAAAATAAAGAGAAGCTGAAAATTGCACACATCAATAAAAAGCAATATATGGAGAGGAAAGGTGTAGAAAGAAAATTATATATGTAGAACTTCCAGAAAGAGAACAACCTATTACCTTTCACCTTCAGCAGGAAGCACTTTCCTCCACCATTTCATTGTCTCTGTAATGTTTTCTTTTGCTAGGTTACTACCATCAACTAACAGCACACTAAGATCAAGGATACATGTGTTCTTCTCATACGGCACTTGAGCCACCCAAGGCCTTGCACCAGATCTTTGAATTGCATTTATGACCTCGAAATTTCTATAGGAACCAAAATTTTGCGAACAATCTTCAACAGCAGCAAGAGCAAAGCTTTTGAGATCAACTTGAAAAAGGTCCTCAACTTTATCCTGAAGCAAATATCAAAATGTTATTTCAGGCAATAAATGTGGATGAAAGCACAATATCTACAGTGTAAATGATATCCTAGACTATTGAAGATGACAAAAAGGCACAAACTGTGAATTTACTGATCCGGTTTAAATAACCAAAAAAGAAGACTCTGAAATTCTAAACCAGTTTTTAACGGCAAGAGAAGTACACTAGAAATTTATAAATCAGGTTTAAACAAATATGGCATTTGAACTTCCCAATAAATATCTAGTGTTTATTCTACTTGGTAGATTCACAGTCAACATGGCTTGAACTGGAGTAACAAATCGAAAAAGAATATAAGTAGATTATAAATTGTAAAGTTGTCTTGCTAATACATAAGTTAACTCTAATGTTAGGACTGCATGTTGTACACCTTGTAATGCTTGTAATAGTTAAATATTTGTAATGTATTGTAACAGAAAACTTGTGGAAGGGGGCACTGCCTTTGGGGAAATCCATGAGATTCCTCATATGACACACTCCACTGTATGTCCTGTGTGTTATGGCAGGTTACAAGAGCATTTGATAGAGGGGGTTACTTGTGCACTAGGTAGGCCATTTTTGAGCAATTATTTTAACCATATGTAATTTGTCTTATAAAAGGATGTATTGCTCCAAGGTGGAGAACTTGGGTTGATCATCTAAAGGATCAAGATCCTTAATTGATAGTTGCATTTACGTTGCAAGTCTACATTCACAAGAGCATTTTCAAGGGTCCAAGTTAAATCAATTTGACCATGAATTCGCTCATGTTTTGGTGAAACCATATTTTCTTGGGTTGCCCTTGCTGATATATTGGATTTCTCCACTCTGAGTAAAAGATTTCCTTTATAGCACAACAACTCTCATATTGTCTTGTATTCTTTCTTTGACATGATATATTTTTAGTAGTCCTTCTATTGCTAGAGTTTACCCCATTAGGGTTTCCCATGGTATATCTTGTGTCATCCATTGTTATTTCGACTGAAATTGATGTAATGCCCCCATTTCAGGATATACCTGATTTTTGGCCATAATAACAAGTCAAACAATACACTTTATTTACAAATGGTATTCTATATATAAATTGCCTATTCGCAGTTAAAGAGAAATGTTATTAATTTATACCAAACATTATGATCATAAATAATCCCTATTGAAGAAAAAGTATCCTAAATTCATATGGATCCATTTCTTAGCTCATTTACATTAGCCAACCATAATAGGAATGCAATGGGAAAGGATTATAGGGTGCGGCGAAACTGTCCTCCCCAACCAAGCCATTCATCCAAGTCAATTCGACCCCCTGGCCCACAAGCAAACCAACTTGGGTTGGGGTGCTTGATGAGGGAACACGATCTTCAGGTTCTCTTTCTTCCTTACTTCCTTTATATGCCTCAGTTTTTGGCAAGGGTCCGATGTCTTCCTTTGCTCTTAATGTCCCTTCCATGGATCCCATTGTTGGTAAGTTAAACACTTCTTCACTTGAATAGGTTTTGGGAAGAGCTAGCCAAGGGATTGTCCTCCTTGGTAATTTTATCTCCTCCCTGGATTTTGCCTCCTATGAATCTTTCCCATCTTTAGATTTGATTTGCACTAGACCTAGAGCTCTTCCTTCCCAAAGAGTTGAACTAATTGCAATCCTTGGTGGGCCTATGGAAGATTCACCCATTGTTGATAGGCTTTCTTTGACTCTTGTATCTACTGCTTTCTTTAGGATTTTTAATTCCAGCTTCTTGGAGAGCTCGTGCATCAATTGAGCTTCTTCAAGGGTTAGGTTTTCCTTTTGAGTTTCTTCTCTTCTCCACTTTTTCTCATGAGTTTTCTTTTTGTGGTATTCCATGGTGGTCTTCTAGAATTATGGGTTCCCAGTTCTTTTTTCCTTTAGTCTTCCCCTTGGGTACCCTCAACTCAATTCAAGTTTTATTTTTTTGGAGGACACGTGCCAATACACCATTTATATTTGTAATTTCTTCCTTCAATCACCTGATCTGTGGGAGACATTTCTTGCCACCTCTTGGTTGTAAAGGGGATCTAGGATTTCCCTATCATCAAAAGACTTATTAGGGCTATGAAATTTGATCTTGAATGCCCTCAAGTGAAAACCAAGTAATCTTAAGATTGCTTCTTCCTTACTTCAAATTCAACTTTGAGATTGGCCCAATAGTCTTGAAGTGCTATCTCATGATTGGGAAAGTAATTGACATTAGGGCTTTGAGTTTCCCCTTTAGGTCACAACAGTCTTTCTACATAAAGCTGAAAAACTCAATCTTCAAGTCCATAGATATTGATTCTATCCACTTGTACATTCACACATTCATGATAACCCATTTTAAAGTGGAATTTAAAACCCTGGCTTATACTTGAAAGTAAGGAAGGCTTGTGCATTTGCAGTCTATCTGGTGAATTCTGAGAGGATCGCCCCATCATCACAACATATTGGTAGTAAGAAAGACTTTTGGTGGAGTCCCATTTAATTTGATAGTGAACTTGGGGTTTGGATAAGCTAGGTGCCCCATTGTTCAATAAGCTTCAAAGCTTCCTTGGACTTCTATATTCCACATCCCCTATCAGTTGATTGATCACAATAAAAGGGAAGGCCTCATTTACCCTTTTGTAATGACTTGTGATTGCCTTAAATGGTTGTTGGGTGTAGCAATCCCACACCTTGTTCATCCCCAGTGCTTTTCCCTTGTATCAATTTGTGGGAAGTTTCCTACCCTCGCCACTAATCAAATAGCATAAGAAGTCATGACCTCTTAGAGGTTTCTACTTTACATAATTGTTCATGGATTGTATCTAAACTCAATTGAGCCCAGTCAAATAAGTTGTCCATTTTCAAAATCCAAGGGTGATAATGTCTAGAATTTTCCTTGACAAAGGCTCTACTAAGCATGATGATCAGATCTGCCACCACATCTCTGAAATCAATTATGTGAATCCTATTTGGCACCATGGTTGTTGATTCCATCACTTCTTTTAACCACACCCTATTCAAATGGCTTTGTGATTTTCAATACCCTTTTGATGCTCTATCAAGGCTTCATCCTCTTTGGCTTGTAAATTCACATCATACTAATGGATGTTAGATGGAAACCACCATGTTTGAGTAAGGTCCACAATTAATGTTACCTTGTCATCAAAAGATTGCCTTGTTACCTTGTTGTAGTGTTGAGCAATAGCCATTGTAAGCTCCAAACTTTGCACTACTTGTGGAAAGATAGAAACATCAACAAGGCCATATTGGGTCATGCATTTGTATACCTCAGCAATATCATTTCCAAAGACATGAGAGAGCATAACATCTAGGTAAAATTGGCCTATCTTTGTATCTGTAATCCATTGTACTATTTTGCAAAACTTAGAGAGAGTCTCCTTTCCTTGTTACGTATACTTCATGGTGATAGGACCCTTTTCAAACTTCAAATCTGCTTTTCTTTTCTTTTGGCAGGTCTCAAACACATCAGCCAGAACTTGAGACATTGGTGCACCTACATGACCAAAAAGACACCATTACCAACTTGAAATAACATTTCAAATTCATTATCTTAACCTTAATCTTCTAGCCCCCGGAGTTGCCCTTTGGGTTTTCAGACTCCAAGGTTCCAAGAAGTTTGAGAATTGGGACTCCGTGAACATTAAATTTTTAGGATTTTGAAGACTTTGATGTACAAGACTCCAAGATGAACAGTCCATAGTTCAAGTTATCACTGATATATAGGCAATAAGTGAACTTATCCCGATAAATCAGGACAAGTGATAAACTACTACAAGTTATCACCGACCTATAAACTAAAACTTATCGTAGGTAAATCACCTATAAGTTGGAAATATCGCCTATAAATTGGCAAGAAGAGGAACACTCAAACCCCAAGTGCAATATTTAGAATTTTGGTGTCTTTCGCATGCATGATGAGCAGATAAAAACAAAGTTACTAAAATATGTTTTCAACTTGTTTCCTCACTCTTTACTATTGACTTGCAAATGCTTGGTGACAAAATTGGGGTGGAAATGTTCCAAATCTGCAAAAACTTGTCCTTCACATCTTATATCAGCCATGTAGCTCATCCCATTATGAGTGTAACTAGAGCTTATTCGAGGCCATTCACACAAAAAAGGGGAACACTCAAACTTATCCTCAGACTTGGCAAGAAGAGGAACACTCAGACCCCAGGTACAATATTTAGAATTTTGGTGTCTTTCGGATGCATGATAAATAGATAAAAATTGAGTTACAAAACTATGTTTTCAACTTGTTTCCTAACTCTTTACCATTGACTTGCAAATGCTTTGTGATGAAATTGGGGTGGAAATGTTCCAAATCTGCAAAAACTTGTCCTTCGCATCTTATATCAGCCATGTAGCTCATTCGGTTGTGAGTGCAACTAGAGCTCATTCGAGGTCATTCACAGGAAAAAAGAGCACAAAGATGCCTTTATGACCTTGTTTATGTGCATTATAACCTTACATTATGCATAAGATCCCTACTGTGATTGGACATCATGGGTTCAACCTCCATTGTTCACAAACAATATCTGTCATTTAGAGATGCAGGATATGGAGGACGGTGGATTTGCAGCGGGATTGGATGACATTGATGAGGACACTGAGGAGGATGAGGGCACTGAGAGTGAGGAGAATACGGATGATGAAGAGGCATTGCCAATGTCAACACCATCCACATCCAAGACGAGGTCCAGCCATAGCAACAACAATCTTCTAGGGCTAGACTCCCTCCCACTCCAATAGTTTTTACTAGAGCTGCTTGGAAGGGGAAGAGGAAGATGTAGCCTATTTTGATATTTTACTTGACACTTGTATTTGCTTATAGATTTACAAAGACAACTTTCTTTTTTTAGTTTGCTTTAGAATTTAGACTATCAAACTACAGGTATGAGCCATCATCATTCCACTTGAGGATGCAATTTTGTATCCTATTTACATTTATATATACCTAGATCAGATTGTTTGGTTAGTTTACACATTTACAGACTCATTAGATGCATCTCTTTATTGAATTTTGCAAAAAAATGTATTTCCAATTAAATTTAAGCAATTGTTAAAGTTCTCAATATTTTTCCGATAACTTCCCAACTTATCTCTGATATTTGCCGATATTTATTTATTTTACCCTCGACAATAAGTTGCTGATAACAACAAGTTGAAATATGCAGTAGTCTATCGCTAAAATTTTAACTTCTTAGGGTTAAACCAATATGAATTATAAGCCTTTTAATTTTGTCTTAATTTGGGCTCTTTTGAGGTTCAAGATCCAAGATCTTCAAGAACTCCCAACTATTTTAGGAACTAGTCTCAAATGATCAATTGAGGTCCAAAGTACTGAATTGGGTATGCTTCGAAAATGCATAGGCAATACTTTAGACTCCAAGGTCTGAGGAGCTTTTTGTCCTATTACTCAATTGGCTTAAGAAATCTTCCGGACCCAAACTCCCAAAGGAATCATTTTGAGGACCAAAACACTTCTAACACTTATGTGACACTCCCAATTCCAGGGATTGGGGTTTTGGGTTCTCAATGTTTTGACTTTGTTTCAAGATTTTTGATCCTTCGGGGTCCAAAGTGAATAAAGGTTTTGTTTAACAGAGAATGAATACAATGTAACATATTTTAGAATAAGGTAAAAACAGGTTTTGAAGGGGACCCGAAACCCTTAACAGAAAAGTAAAAGATAAACCATGAAGCACTACCAGGTTTTACAAGGACCTGAAACCTGCAGTTTAACAGTACCAAAATCAGGTTTTACAGGGACCTGAAACCATATAAAAAGACCATAAAACGAACCCAGGTTTTACAAGGACTTGGAACCTAGTTTTTACAATGTAACATATTTTGAGTTTGATATAATCTCTGTTTTTTTCTATATTTTTCAATTTTGTTATTGTTTTCAATATTCCTTCACTTGTGAAGACCCCCCCCATTTCAACTTCTTTGCCACAAACACTCTGGACAAAGCAGATTCGACCTTCTCAGCTGACTCGCAAATAAACTTCTTAGTACAAGGCAAACAATGAAAACAATAGCTAAATCTGAAATTACTTTTGACACTAAGTGTCATAATGATATTTGCATTCTTTCTCCGGGTACTGGATATTTTCGTAGCTGTCGAATCTTTTCTTCATGACCCAGCTCACTAATTTAAGCCTTAAATTTGCCACTATCGCTCCTCGCATGAGAAGTCATCAAAAACTAAGAGCACAAGATTTTTTGGAGGCTTTTATTTATCAGCATTATGGTTCTTCAAGAAATACGACTGGTAGTGGTCTTATCAGTAGTATGGAGATGCCTCCATACCCTACCATATGTTGTCATAATTTATACTAAGAATCATTAAAAATAAGCTTAGCTCGCATACACGTCAACCTTATTCCATGCCAATCATTCAACCTCAGCATTTTGAACATACAGAACCTTTTAATCCACATTAGCATTTTTTATTTGACTTTCATTTGCAATGGCCATTTTAATATTTGGTGGGATACTTGTTTTGTTCCAACAGTTCCACATTTGAAAATTTTAACATTTATTTGCAATTACATCAGCTACTCCGTTGCCCTCCCTGTAGATTTCTAGAGAATATTTTAGAGGACTTTGAATTGAAGAAATATCTAGGGAATATCAGGACTTTGAATTGAAGAAATATCTAGAGAATATTCTTACTTTTCTCAATTAGATTTTTTATTTCCCAAGAGCCTTTTCCTTGGTCCTTTAGGATATCCACAATTAACTTAGAATCTCCTTCCATGTGATCTTCCGAAACCCTATTGCCATAGCAAGATTAACAGCCTTCTAGGCAGCCTTTGCATCTGCTCTGTTATTAGTCAAGCAGCCAAGGTTTTTAAAAACAACTCTCAATCAAGTATCATCTGCAGTCTCTAAGAACAACTCCAGCTCTTGCAACTCCCAGATTCCCTCTTAAGCAGCCATAAAAATTAAATTTGATCCAACCAATTTGTGGAGGGCTTACCACATTTGTACTTTTCCTGTGATTTTGGTTAGTCCAATTTATTTTGTTCAGGACCTGCTGTATATCCCGAAGCTGTTTAATTTTGATTTCTTGAAGTGTGGGAAGGTCTTTAGATAATAGTTTAGTTTTTTGATAGTCAGATGCAATCTATTATCCTGACTCGACTGGAAGACAAACTTTAGAAGAGTGAGACAAAGAGACTAATTTGCATATCCTTCAAATGTAAGGCAACTTTGTCAAGATAAACTATACAAAGACAGGGCAACCAATGAATATTCAGTATACCTTCACTGTTACAACAACTTCCTGTGCTAAGTACAAATGAATGTACCTTCACAACAACATCTGGTGCTAAGTATATAAACCTTCCAATGTTCTGATAGATCTTGGGGATGTAAAATGCTAGAACATGTGCCAAATTAACTGCATCATATTCATCATCTGATATTATTTTTTTTACCTTTTCTCTGATAACATTGTGCCTGCACACAGAGAACCATGAATGAGAAAAAAACTGGTATAAAAGAAAAGATTTTGCTTGTGTAGCATTAGAGTAAATCAGTTAATGTACCTTTGCACAACAATATTTGATTTTGGGAAAAAGACTTTCAGTTTATAGTGAGAATGCTCTTCATCGAGATCATCAGGCAGAAAAAAGTGAAAATGTATATTTCCAGGATACCTGAACATGATAGGCAAACAAAAACTGAGGTCGTTATAAACATTAAAATAATTAATAAACCAAAGCAAGAAAATAAAATCGGTATCCTGAACTTTTTGATAGCTTGTATCCTGAACCTAGCTACATCTCCCATAATGGAAACATGTTCCCATTTCAGAGATGCACAAGGGGATGTCTCCAGTTATTAAGAAACTGTAGATAAAATTTCTTTCCATCTATATACATCTCCTACAAGTAGCCCTTGAAAATCAAGAAACTTCCAATAGAGTTTTCTTAAAAACATCATTTAGAATTATAAATAATTTTCATAAGTGCTGATATGTGGTTGACAAAAATAAATAACTCAAGGAAAAGATTAATAGACTTGTATTTTTTACACAAAATTCATTAAAAAATTGCAATAGTATATCTTCTTACCAAATCCTGAAGAGGCAACAGTACAAAGAGAAACAAGAATAAGGCTTTAGATGTATACATGCATTGAATATTTATCAACTGACAATATAGTTATCTCCAAGGATCCCCATCTCGTAATTTTTAAAATAATGACAAACCACTCCTAATCTCTGTCTGCTATCTCCAGGTGATTCTGGTTGAAAATGATATTTTACATCATGCTGATGATTCTCAAATATCAATATAATAAATCTTTCCTGTCATGGATTTGTATTTCAATATTCCAAAACTTTATATTTCAAAAGATTTAAACATTCTAATAATTTACATTCTTTTCAGTTGGATAAAAAATGTATGGTCTCCAGCTATTTGTTAAAGTTGCATACTGGTATGTGTCCCCATCTCTTGTAATGCTACAAGTTCTCATCTTCTAGCAACTATGTTATGATAAAGTGAAATCTGGAGGAGTTGACAAGTTGCAGCAATGAATAAATACCAGATTACAAATATGAACCCAAAAGTTTGTCTCAAAAATAAAGAATACGAATCTTCTGATCAAACCATAAAGAGCATTATGGTACCTATTATGGGTGTTTTATGACCACACCAACATAGAATAAAGTACCAAGGTATTTTATCCTGTCTTGAAACAAATCTAGTGTATGCTAAGAATGCAAATACACGGGACTCCGAGTTTACTTTTATTTATGCATAAGCTCAATGGTCATTGTGATATGCTGGTAATCCAAGGGGTCTTGTGTTTGAATCATTCTTCACCTCTGCTGACTGAAACTCCATCGGATATTGCAGTCTTGTGATGCTTCTTCTTCGAATAGACACAACTGAAAAGTACTGTCATTGAAAGGGAGAGGGCTAGAAGGATCTAAATCTACTTCTAAGGGCAATGATATTAGTGGATAGTGCTCCAGTGGACAAACCCCCTGTTAAGGTTTATGGATCATTTTCTACAAATGTACTATCATGGCCATTGTAATTGATGTGTTCCAAATGCAGATTTGGATCTCATATAAGAGGAGACATGTCTCTATGGTGTAATCATCATTTAATAATATTATATTAACATAAATAATAATAATAATAATAATATATATATATATATATATATATATATATATAATTTAGCATGGATAAGTATATATATAGGAAATGAGGATTTACCAATAACAATAATGTATCTTAGATCGAATCAATCCAACTGAAGCTACAACCTTAACACTCCCTCTTAGCTAGGGAGGATTTGTGGAACACATTATGCTCTCAAGTATATGAAGAGATATCATCTCAGTATGATATTCTAGGAATGGAAAATTTAAGGATATCAGAATATATCTGTCCATTTAGATGTTACCTTTCAATAAAATCTAAAGTATGATTCAACAAGAAATATCAATCATATGATATTTGAATCATACTTATATTCTTTTGATATGCGCACTGACATCAAATAAGAGATGTCTATCAAGAGAATAAGTTATCTGATTTCCAGCTCTCCGAGACAATTAGGTCGATCAAATTAACAAAAATTACAATGTCATGAACTCTATCATGACAAGTATTATGATCTCCGGCACTCCAGAACAACTAATGAACTCTGATCATAATATGTTTGTTATCATGACTTTCAGCACTTTGTGACAACAACTTAATAAAGTTTGTCATGATATATTTGTTATCATGACTTTCAGCACTCTGTGACAACAACTTAATGAAGTCTATCATGATAACAAGTCTACCATTTATAAGATCGTCACCCTGCAATGGTTACCTTCTATTTACATACGTCAATGGAAGATCGTCACCTTTCTTTACATATCATATGCAAAATAGTAACCACCACGAATCAAGTCAGAGGTGTTGAAGATTGTAGTTGCGATGGAGATCTTTATCTCAGGAAATATGGACGTTATTACCATTATTGTCACCTTCAACTGAAAAGGACACTTATGTTGAATTGTAATATTAATGACGTGTGCATTGAGGCATGGAAATTCAAAGAGTTGTAATTATAATTGTTATAAAGAGTCGTTTTGGAAAATTGGAAAGACCTTCGGTTGGAATGTGAAGAGTCTCTCCTTAAGTTATATATTTCGCATCTAGCAATAGGCATTGTACACTTGAATTCATATTATCAATAAAACAATATTTTTGTTGTGTGGTTGGGTTTTTCCCTAGAAGGGTTTTCCCAGGATATTACTGGTGTTTATTGTTTCAGTTTTGGATCTTTCTTATTGGTTTATCATCAGTGATTTCTAGGCTCTAGTTTTAACAAGAGGGTGGTACAAGGGCTTTCACCTCAATTCTCTCTCAGGGAGAAGAATACATTACAATAAATTTTACTTAGAATTTCTCCCTCATAGAGAAGATATCATTCACAAAGGATTGCACCTCAAAAATTCTCCCTCTGAACAATGATCCTAGGAAGTTAGGTCTTGTAGTTACTCCCTTTGAGACTCTCTTCACCCAGGGATGTTTGTCAAACTCCCTTCGAATTTGATATTAATCTTTCAACCTTCAAGTGATAAGTTATTACTTTTTCGTGATGTACATATGAGTAGGCCCATCACAACCATGTAGTCATACACAAGTATATTAGACTTTGTCTAAGTATCAATCTTTTGAGCTCCTTGTATATGGTTGTCTCTGATGAAGTATTGAACTCTCTCTTGCTATGAAAGGAGACTCATAATCTCAATCATCAAAGATATTCACTTCTTGAGCCTAACTTTAACTAGCCAGATCATTAGATGAATAATGAATAACTCCTTTAGAGCTGTTGCCATAAGATTGAGTCTACACTATATTTGGTAAAGTACCAACCTTCTTTTCCTGCAAGAGCATCCTTAGACACAAAGGAAAAGATCAAGGCAATTAACTCTTATAGTATGTGTAGAATTACAAATAATAAGCAAGTAAATATAAAAATCAAAGTTAATGAATACCTATCTGCACATTAATGTTCTTGATACAAGTTGCTCCAATGAAGGTCCATATACATCAAACAAGAAAATGCCTCCAATGGGGAATGAAACATTGGTTAAGGTAATCATTCACCCCCCACAATGTAGAATTCCCACATACTTCATTATTTTTAATTTAAACCATAAAATAGTCTAGTTCACTTCCACTTGTAGATGAATTATAATCATATTCAATCTTCTCGGAATGATCCTTCTATGTGTGTCTATCTCCCTCTCAATCTCCCTCTTTTTCCTCTTACTTGACTCTATAATATGAATAAAAAAGGATTATATTTAGTATAGAGATGCACTATATAAGGGTTGATGTTTCTATTCTTCATATGTTTATCTAAATGAGATCTCATTTTTTGATTCAAGTAATACCATAAGTGATAGTTAATCTGAATTCTTATATTATAGTCTCTGAGATATGTTCCTTATGCTTATTAAAGGTTCTCATGGTGCCATTTCTCCTATAAAGAATCTCTCTAAATTCATGTATCAATAACTTCATAAAACTATCTCAAGTTGAGCACTTGATTTGTCTTAAAGTCAGGATAGAGTCTCTCTTTCAATCAATTCCATCATGACTATCATTCTCTAACCATCTTGTAACCAGAATATATTGCATCACATCAAATATGACAACTTCTTTCTAAGTTCCAACTTGCTCTTTTCATCGATTGAAGGTCCAAACATTCATTAAGCTTAACAGTAGAAGCAAACATGTCCTTCCATTTTCTTAAACTCATCCATGATATGCCAATATCTTGATTGAGTATGATTGTGCCACATGAATGAATCTACAACTCAAAGGTTGAGTTTCATTCATCAAAGGGAGATTCGTAGATGGTTCAAATGAATTCTCAAAAGCTTCATTAACCTCTCAACTCAAATTTCCTTTGTTCATGCAAAAGTATTTGTTTGATCTTTTGATTAAACCTATATTACGCACATCTTGCAATCTATGTATTCCAAATTTATATTATTGGTGAATATCATTTATGTAGACCTGAGGTAAATTCATGAATCACTGTCCTCTTGACTGCTACAATTTATTGATCACTGAAGAATCCATTGCAACATGGTTTACTCCTTCTCAATCAATATGACCGAGATCACCGAAGGTTGAGTGAATCATATCCTCTATCTACTCCCTCTCTTTCAAGGTTGCCTCTAATGATATGTCAAACTCCTTCTGAATCTCAATCTTCCCCTTCCTACAATAACATTCTTGAAGGGGAAAAGATCAAGGCATATAGCTCTTATAGTATATATTGAAAATGGAATAAGAGGTAGACCAAAATAATAAATTATATCTCAAAATTAATAAATACTTATCTACATATAATATCATTTTATCTAATTTTTTCATTCCACTAGACATTAATTATTAATTCCATTAAAATTATATATATAATATATTATATATTGTAATATATATAATATATATTATATTATATACAATAATATATCCTTAAATTATCTTCCCAATATATCCATATGTCTATTATTTAGAAATGATAAATAATACTATTCTTTAATATGAAATATCAAAGAATGTATATACACCATAAAGTATAACCATACCCAATATTACCTCCTTGATAGGCCGTGGGTCCCTAGTACCTCTGAGGCATGTGAAATTTTTGACTTGGTTCATAATAATATGAATTATATCTTTCTAAGTATGTGGTGGGATCATCTGAGCTGAGTTGCCTTGTCTCGTATTGATATTGAATTGCCCTCTACTTTTCTTTGTTGCATGGTTGGTATTAACAATTCTTCCAAAAATAAGATGATTGCGCTAAATTTCAAGAGCGCGACAACCAAATTGGCAGGCTACCTTGAAGAGAGTGTTACAGTGTCTCTACATAGATGCTAAATGTCAAAACAATGAACTGCCAAATGCTAAACACTCTCTGATGAAGGGTGCTCCCCTTAATACCATAAACCATAACAAAAAACAAAGAAACAATAGCAAATTTGAGAACAAAATATGGACTTCTTATTTGTGCTGCAAATGTAGAATTACAAAATTCACAAGTACAATATGCTAACCCACATGGGCACCTTCATTAAAGTAATCTGCAAAAGAGGTTGTGAACTATCACCCAGAGTTGCTCTAGACAATGTTCGGGCCTTTCTTAAATAGGCAATTTTATGCCGCCCGGGAAGGTTCTAGACAATGAAACTTAATACCTAGGGCGACAGACCCTAACAATACATATAGAGTCAACCAAATACATCTTTGACAATTATTTTAGATATTTCGGGTAGCCCAACTTTGAGAGGCCATAACTCACGAACCGTTGCTCCGATTGGCTATTATAACCACTTTTCGGAAACACTAGCTCTTGTTCTACAGGCTCAGAATTGCGCTAGCGCCCTTCCATTGAGTTTTCGAACCTCATCCGAGCACTCTAAGGCCTCCAACAGTGAGCCTGAAGATTTTTCTGCAAATTTTTCCACTAAAAATCTGCAATAACTTCTTTGATACTTATGCTTGAGCAATGAAATTTTTATGGTAGTCTTACAACTCTAAAATGAACCTTCCTATAGAAAATGAGAACATTCCGAGCTCATATGACAAACTTACTAAAAATAGCAAGTTATCATAAATAGTAACCACCCTATTTACTAGTCCTTATTAAAATAGAAAAGACTGAAATGAAAAAATATTTTTGGGTGATGCAAGATTGCTCTTACACCCAGGATGCTCCTGACTCACACACTCGGGATAATTTGAGAAGTGACCTTGTCACGTCTCAGGTGTTCAAAGAAAAACCATGACGGTTAACCTCCTCCTTTGCTGGCCATGATGAGTCCTCTACTAGCCTCCCTTTCCACTTGACCAGGTATTCCTCATAAGTTCTGTTTCTTCTACTTTTTGCCAACACGACTGTCCAGTATCTCCTCAATCTCCTTTGTAGCCGAACTAGCTGCTGGAATACTCCAATGCACTTTTGCAACTTCATCTCCATCACCTCCATAATACTCTGTCAAATCTGAAATATTCAATTCGGCAGGTAACTCCATGTCATAAGCATTTCCAAAATCATGCCTTTTTACTATCTTGCACAGCCCAAACTTCTTCGTCTTCAACTTATTATATGTACCCACTAAAAAACACTTCTTCCTCAAATGAAACATGACTTCATCTCCAATCTGAAATTCCTTATACCTCCTTTTCACATCTGCTTTAGCCTTATATTGTGATTCATCTTTATGATGTGCTTCCTCACCTCCTCGTGGATGTTCTTCAAATGTTCAACAAAATCTTCTGCTTCAACACTACTCATCTCTCCTTTATCCAACTACCTCAATTCAAAAGCATTTCTGGGACTACTCCCATATACAATCTAGAATGGTGATTTACCAGTACTCCTATTGACAGAATTATTATATGCAAATTTTGCCTATGGTAAAATCATATCCCATCCTTTTGGTTCATCTCCAACCAAACATCTCAGCAAGTTTCCAAACTGCAATTCCTAGCTTCTATCTGTCCATCAGTCTATAGATGATGTGATGAACTGAACTTCAAATCTGTCTTCAACTTCTTCCACAATGTACGCCAGAAATACCCAACAAATTTGGTATCTCGATATGAAACTATGCTCGTTGGCAGACCATGTAGTCTCACCACTTCTCTAAAACACAACTCTGCCACATGAACAACATCACTAGTCTTCTTGCGAGGAATAAAATGTGCCATCTTTGAAAACTTGTCAACCACACAAAAATAGAATCATGCCCGTGTTGTGTCCTCGGTTATCCAAGAACAAAATCTATGCTAACATCCTCCCACGGCTTCTCTAGTACAAGTAATAGCTGATACAACCTTGTACTCTTTTCGCCATTTGACATACTTTGCAACTTCTTCACATCTTGCTGCAACTGTGGCCAGTAATAATTCTCAGCAACCAAAGCTATGGTTTTATCTCTGTCAAAATGTCCAGCCAATCCTCCACTATGTTTCTTCTTGATGAGATTTTCTCATTGAACTTTTAGGAATAAACAACTGGTTTCCTTTGAAAAACATACTATCCTGGATTATAAAATCCAACCACTTTGTCCTATCAAGTGTAACAGGTTTTGTACAAGCCTTCCATGCTTCACCAAAATCAGGATCATCTAGATATAAAGTATTGAGTTCCTTGAACCCAACCACCTCTATCTACATTTTTGTAAGCAAAAGTTGTCTCCAATTAAGAGCATCTACAACTTTGTTAGACTTCCCACTCCTATGTTTCAAAACAAATGTATAACTTTGCAAAAACTCAACCCACTTCAAATGCCTTTGGTTTAATTTTCCTTCACTATTCAAATATTGCAAAGCCTTATGATCAATATACAAAACAAACTCCTTAGGAAAAAGATAGTATCTCCACTTCTTCAATGCTTGAACTATAGCATAAAATTCCTAATCATAAACAAAATATTTTCTTTTTGCATCATTCAATTTCTCACTAAAATAAGCAACAAGTCTACCTTCTTGGCTCATAACAGCTCCTATTGCAGTAGCACTAGCATGACAGTCTACTTGAAACACCTTGTTAAAATCAAGAAGTGCTAAAACAGGCTGGTCAGTAACTTTCTGTTTCAACATATTAAAACTCTTATATGCTCCTATAGTCTACTTAAATTCTTTCCTATCCCCTCTCATTGTTTCAGTCAGGGATCCACAAATACTGCTAAAACCTCTTATGAACTTTCTATAAAAACTAGCCAATCCATGAAAAGATCTTACCTCGGTCGCACTCCTTGGAGTAGGTCATTCAAGGATAGCCTTCACTTTCTTTGGGTTCATTTTCAAACCTTCTACTGAGACTACAAATCCCATGTGCACCGACTTCTTTACAAAACTACACTTCTTCAGGTTTATCAACAAGTTTTCTTCCCTCAACTTATCAAACACCTTACAAATATGAATCAAATGCTCCTCCAATGTCTTACTAAAGATCAATATATCATCTAAGTAAACAATGACAAACTCACCCATAAACTCCTTCAGTACCTCATTCATGAGTCACATGAAAGTGCTCAGTGCATTGGTTAGCCCAAAAGGCATGACTAACCACTCATACAGTCCTTCCCTTGTCTTGAAAGCAGTCTTCCACTCATCACCTTCTTTGATACAAATTTGATAATACCCACTATTCAAATCTATCTTTGTGAAATACTCAGCTCCGCTCAAACAGTCCATAATATCATCCATCCTTGACAAAGGAAATCTGTACTTGATTGTGATCTTGTTGATAGCGCAAGAATCTGTGCACATCCTCCATTCTCCATTCTTCTTTGGTGTTAATACAGCTGGTACTACACATAGACTCAAACTCTCTCGAATCAACCCCTTCTGCAACAACTCATGAACTTGCCTGTTCAACTCTTCACTTTCTACTGGTGTCATTCTGTGCACTGCCTTGTTTGGCAAACTGGCTCCTGTAACCAAATCCATTTGGTGACTGATCTTCCTTATTAGAGGCAATCCATCAAGTACATTATTTGACACAATATCAGAAAACTCTCCCAACATATCTGCAACTTTTGCAAGTACCTCCTCTACTTCTTCTTTACTATCTTTAGAAATTATAGCAAAACACAAATGCTCATGCTTCATACCTTTAAGAAACTCTTTTCCATCAATAAAACATATTTTGGTAGCACTACATACTTTTCTTCTTTATCCTTCAATATGCCCTTCTTCTCCACAGTGAAAACATTTCCCACGGAAGCCTCCTCTTCTAGATCCTTGTCCTCTTCCTCTTCCTCTCTGATCTCTATTGTTCTAATCATGAAAACAATTGGAATTGTTTCCCCTTTGGCTTTGACTACTACTCCCAACCTCATCCTTGTTCTTCTAATCTTCATTACAACCTCCATAAGATTGTCCACCAGAGCTTCCACCACGACCTCTTCCGCTATTCTTATTGTCAAACTTCTTGCTCAGTTTCTCCTCAACTTTTAGGGCAGATTGGTACGCCTCCTCAATACTGTTCATTCGAACTAGACTCAGCTCATCCTGAATGCTTGGCCTTAACCCATTAAGATAACGGGCTACTTTCTCCTTATCAACTTCTGCATGGCCGGTTCTAATGAGAACTCGGTAGAACTCTTCGGTATACTCTTGAACAGATTTTCCCACTTACTTCAACCCTTGCATCTTCTTCAACAGATCAAGCTCATAATCCATGGGAATGAATTGTCGCTTCAGTTTAGCTATCATTCGATCCCATTTGGTGATTTTGTCCTTTCCCTTTCTATTTCGCTCCAACAGAACCTCTTGCCACTAGATCTTTGCATGTCCCTTCAGTTTTGCCTTCGCAAACTTGACCCTATCAGGATCATCAATATCTTCATACTCAAAGTACTCCTCCAGTTCATTGATCCAATCGATCAGCTCCTCTGGGTTAAGATTTCCCGAAAATATGGGAACCTCAAACTTAGGTCTTTTTCCAATCTTGGAGATGGCCCTAAAAGGCCTCTCTTCCTCTAGATTTAGAACTACCTCTTCTTCAGCATTTTCTTCTACTTCGTCATCATCCTCGCTTTCATCTCTTATGAGAAGATTCATTCCTCTACGCATTTGTTCTTCCAATGCTTGTATTTGTCTTTGGAGGGCTTGGTTACCCTTAGGTGTAACACCTACAGCTCTTCCACCATGCTCTCTTCATGGAGGCATTTGTGCACTTCTAATGAGACCCTAGTGCAAACTGCCTTACAATCGGCGATTTGTCTACATGCTCAACCCAAACCACGGTCATGGCGCGAACTACCTCACAGTCGGCGATTTGTCCACACACTCAAGAACTCTAGCTCTAATACCACTTGATGAAGGGTGCTCCCCTTAATACCATAAGCCATAACAACAAACAAAGAAACAACAACAAATGTAAGAACAAAATATGGACTTTTTCCGCCACAAATGTGGAATTACAGAATTCACAAGTACAATATGCTAACCCACATGGGCGCCTTCATTATAGTAATCTACAAGACAAGCTGCAAACTATCACCCAAAGTTGCTCTAGACAATGTTCGGATCTTTTCTAAATAGGCAATTTTATGCCGCTCGAGAAGGTTCTAGACAATGAAACTTAATACCCAGGGCCTATAGACCCTAACAATACATATAGAGTCGGCCAAATACATCTTTGACAATTATTTTAGATATTTCGGGCAGCCCAACTTTGAGAGGCCATAACTCACGAATTGTTGCTTAGATTGGCTATTATAACCACTTTTTGGAAACGCCAGCTCCTAATTTATAAATCAAAACTATGCTAGCGTCCTTCTATCACGTTTTTAGACCTCATCCGGGCACTCTAAGGCCTTCAACAGTGAGTCTGAAGATTTTTCTACAAATTTTTCCACCGAAAATCTGCAATAACTTCTCTGATACTTATGCTTGAGCAATGAGATTTTTATGGTAGGCTTACAACTCTAAAATGAACCTTCCTATAGAAAATGAGAACATTCCGAGCTCATATGACAAACTTACTAAAAATAGCAGGTTCCCATAAATAGTGACCACCCTGTCTACTAGTCCTTATTAAAATAGAAAAGACTGAAATAAAAAAATATTACTGGGTGATGCAAGATTTCTCTTACACCCAAGATGGTCTTGCATCACTCTCTATGCTCTTCCTCTCCATGGCATACCATCTTCCATACATGTCAATTCATTCGGATTTACATTCTCCATTAGTGTATCTCTGCTCAACGAGCACTCCCCACTTAATTACAAATAATAATCTCTTTTCTTGTACCACTTTCCTCATCGTGGGTCAAAGCTTTCAGAATCCCGTCTTTCGCTCCCTTATTATCAGTCTCTTTCCTGCTTGTAGCAACTGCACGTTGTCTACCATATCAGGCTTCTGGTCTCTCTATAAATTCCAGCGATTGTCTTATTCTCTATCCTCTTATGTTGATGCTGAATAGTGGCTTTCCACACAACTATTTTTTAATATATTTATGATTCCTCTTTCCTTAATATTTGAACTCCTATTCCAGTGATAAGCAGAGATATTATGTCATTCAAAGATATTAGACAACAATGGACAATCATTCCTAGTGCTGATACATTTACAGAAATTCACACCTAAAATAACATGTATATTTATATATATGTATTTCATTTCCTCCTATCATACTCAACATTGTCAATAGTGATGCTCCTCCCAGTTTATGGAGTGTTTAAGTGGATATTCCTTTCAAAGCTGATTCAATTGGCATCTAATGCTCTGTTAATCTATTCACAACATTTTCTGATTAGATTTCATTTATTGTTGATTGCATTCTCCAAACGACATTCTTAGTGTGGAATGTCTATTGATTTCATCAAACTACGATCAATGCCCTGCATTCTTTTGGCCCACATGTCCCATTTAATTCTAGTCTTTTGCTGTCTGCCATTTATATGCTGGGGTTGACAATGTTCCATTTGTTTTTCTTTCTATCACATAATAATTTCAGATCCTCTTGGATCTGCTTCACAATGAATATTCCTCTCTAAAATGGCCACACATTATTTTCTTACATTTGCAGCCTGCTCTAATACCATGTTAAGGTTTATGGATCTTTTCCTGCAAATGTACTATCATGGCCATTGTAATTGATGTGTTCGTGCAAATTTGGATCTCATATAAATATGAGAGGAGAGAGACATGTCTCTATGGTGTAATCATCATTTAATAATATTATATTAACATAAATAATAATAATATGTATAACAATATATATATATATATATATATATATATATATATATTTTTATGTACTATTATATACAATAATATTTATAATATGGATAAGTATATATATAGGAAATGAGGATTTACCAATAACAATAATGTATCTCAAATTGAGCCAATTTGACTGAAGCTACAACCTTAATACTCCCAAATAACCAAACTCTACTTCGCCAAGATTAACTACAGCTCCACAAGAACTAGAGCAATCTTCTAAAGGTTATGCAAAAGATTTTTCATATCACAATGTACACCATCATAACGAATAATGCACATTTAATGATAGAAGTTAAGCATCCATAAAAGGGGCTTAGGCTAACTTTACATGACAGCTTACAATCAGCTAGCAAAAGTATGAACCATGGAAATTAATCAAACTCCATTACATTCTCCACTGAAATAAAAGCACTTTATCTAACAATTGCAAAATTAGAAAGAAGCCATACAATGAGTTGAAATAAACATGAATCTACCATATCTTCAATCAAAACTAGTTCTATTTCCTGAAGTCTTACGAAGAATTCTTCCCCTTCTCCTACTCTACTTCTACTCTAAGGAACAATAGCTATCTATCTGCCTCTCTATCTATGAATCTATATAATCTAATCTAATTGCAAATAAGAAGGCATGGCCTTTATATAGAGTTTCAAATTTAAATGTGAGGCTCAAATGCGAATTTTATTCCACTACAACATGCAAAATCAAATACTCAACATTTCAATGTGAAATATCAAAAACTCATCCTCTTTTGATATAAGGCCATCCCTCATGCTCAGCTTGCAAAGGAAAATCTTGAAATGACCTCAAGGTTCCTTCAATCAAAGATGCTCACTCAATGAAATAATGTGATTTGCTGGTAAACACTTTGGCACTTACATTGTTTCTCAAGATCTGATAATGCACTTCTAAAAATATGACTTCACAATGTGCAATGAAAATATTGTTTTTGGTTTTCAACTCTTAACTTTTAAACTTAGCTTAAATTTTGATCTCTACATCTACTCCTAAATTTGAACGCAAGGACTTGTGAAAGAATCAGACTCTACTAGATGTAGCTCAATCAGTGCCTTGACTCACCTAGTGCAAACTTCTAAGGTATACTTAAGATTTTCAAATCAATACTCTCTCCTTAATCCCAAAAAGTTGATGCAAAACAAAGATCCAATACTAATTTAAGTTAAGCATTATCATTCATCAGCTAATCGAGCAAGGCAAATCATACAATCCTTAAGAAGCTAATAGCCCGGACTTGTTGGTGTCATGCAAATGCATGTCCAGAAATATTTTCATCCAACTAACTACTTGAAGAAAATTCTATTTACTTTATCTCAACAACTTGAAATGAAAAGCAACTATGAAATGAAATCTACTTAAATGAGGATAAAGCTGCAATGACTCAAACTTCATCACAACTGTCACCATGCATAACACAACAAGGATAAGTAGAGAAAATTAGATATTACTCTTGCAACAATTCTCCAACATAAACCTTAGATATGAGAAAAGAAGTCCTTATATAGGACACTCAAATATAATGAACATCCAAGATTAAGTCAAAATCAATGGCCTAGATTGAATCCTACAAACCCTAATTTGGTTTGTCACCCCATCGACCAATGAGGTCCAAGTATCGTAAAAATAGACCAATACTTAAATTCCATAAAAGTAGCAACCAATCAAAAGGTACCACAAATGTGGGCCAATCAGAATCATACACCTAGACTGACCACTGAGAAAATAGTTGCTATATAGGATTACGCTAATTTATTATCCAAAATGATACTTACTTTACCTCTTTCTTTATTTGCTAATTCAAGGAACCTTGACATTACAATGAACCTTGATTCAGTTGTGGATTGACCAATAAACAAATTTGAATAATTACTAATGACATTTGACCAATGTGATGTTCAACATCAATGTCAATCAATTAGTTGCTAAAATATTCATTATACATAAAGATTAGCCTTTGTTAAAATAATTAGACAAATACACTTTATCCATTATCAATATTCATATTAATCCTAAATAACATTTAATAAATCAATATAATAAATAATAGTTATTGTATACGGTCTTAAATAAATTAAAATGCAATAAAATCAGTCAATGGCCGATTACCATGTTGTAAGGGTAAGGCAAAACCTGATATCCTTAAGGGAAAAAGTGTCACCGATCCTAAAATGAATTGTAATGAAAACTGATCCCAACTTAATAAAACAATAAATAAACTGATCATGTTATTAAAACCCTCCATTAAAGTGCAGATGGTTTAAAGGACAAGAGTCACATCGTTCGGTGAAGATATTTAAATATGGTCTATGGGAACTTGGAATCGTCAAGAAATATCTCTTTACTTATTCATTTCCTAATACTGAGAAGGAGATCAAAGATTTTGGAAGACAATATAATATAGTAGTGAATCTAATACGAAGAGGGATTCTTTTCGGACTAATCAAGAGAGTCATGTGGATCAAGTAAAGGTAAGGAAGGTGTGACGCTAATGGTTTAATTGTAATTATGAATATATTTTTAAGGATAATCTATACTTATACATATATACGAAAGAATATATGTATATGTAGATATGAAGTACTAAGAGAATGATATGCATGATTTGATATGGTTAATTGTTAAGATCGAGAGAGTCCCTTATTAGGAAGAGAGTAATCTTAATATGGGCAATGGCTTAAGATCAAAAGAGTCCCTTTAGGGAAGAGAGTGGTTTTAATATGGTTAAATAACCTAAGATCAAGAGAGTCCCTATTAGGGAAGAGAGTGATCTTAATATGGTTAGGCCAGGATATTTCGTTGAAGGTAACATATGCATTTGTGATAAGAGCCCTAGATAGAGGATATCTCTTCTAGGAAGGGCCTTAGAGGGAGCACTTCATAGAAGACAAATAAGTAACCAAGGATGGCAATAGTATTGATGATATATCATTCAGGACCTAGAGATCCTCAAGAGGGTTATTAATCCCAATGTGAAGACGTCTTTAAAGTTGGATTAGGATAGAGGGTAGAATAATGAACTTGGATTTATTATTATTTAAATGCTAACATTGGTTTTGCAAGCATTCTTGTCCTAGCTAGCAGGGACATTACAATGGTATCAAAGCATAATCTTGTCATCCTGTGAATCTTGGCTCATACAAAACCATCAATAGATCATAAAACTATGGCAAAACAACTAGCACAAGAATTGAGAAAATTCATGGAGCAAACTAACGAAAGATTCAAGAGCACAAACAAAATGATCCTCGAAGCTATACAAAAATTGAGCAATAATAATCAAACTGAAAGACCTAATCCAAATTCGAGGAGGAATGCTCATTCTAATCATTCAGAAAATGTACTTTCAACAGAAGATTCAGTTTTTCAAGACACACTTCCTTTATTCCTCCCAAGCAAGGAACCAACTATAGAAGAGGAACCCACCACGAATAGTGTGGAAGAAATTGCACAAATATACACAAGATTGGACCCACAAGTCAGGAACCTTATTTCCTTTAAAGAATGCTATGAAACCAAATTATTGGAAAGTAAAAAAGGAAATCTATATAAATAAAGATCTTAAAACAGAGATTGAAAAGGTTGCTACTGCGCTTTGATGGATTAGGGAAAGAAACTGCTCATGGGTCCAAAAATTGGATACATACCTATCTTTTAGCCCTATGACAGAAGGTCATCAAAATTTGCTATACTTCATTTAGCAAGACCAGCCCACGAGTACTGGTGGTATTATGGTCACAAACTCTAGCCCATAAAAAAATCACTACTTATAATGAATTCACAAAAAGGCTTATTAATAGATTTGATGATAAAGTTTCTGAATGGTATTTTCAAGAATTAACCCACCTTAAACAAATAGGAACCATGGAAGAGTATGTGCGCAAATTCCTAGAGTTGTCTATCATGATTCATGATCTTCCTCAAAAAATGGCTCACCCAAATGTTTATGGAAAGACTTAAGGATCCCAATATGAGATCAGCAAAACCTCTTGAACCGCACAAGCTAGAACATGCTATCAAAAACATAGAAATGGTTGAGATAAATACACCTAGGGAAAGATCCAAATATCCTACATATAAAACATCTCATCAAAATGAGACACCTAGAAGGGATAAAGGAAGACCTTGCTAAATATGTAAAGAGTTGTGGAGCAAAGAACACTAATGTCCAAAGAGTTATACCAAAAGAACCTATGTATTAAATGTAAGGCACCATCAAGTTGTGACCATCAATGCAAAAGAGGGAAAATGAATAATATAGAAGAAACATTTGAAGAAAACACATCTAGGAAGAAATAAAAGACCGAGAAACAAGAGCATGGGGTATTAGCCGTCATTACACAAGAGAATGAAAATAGAACTTTTCGAATTAAGGGGACATTTAGAGGACAAAATATAATTGCCTTAGTGGATTCAAGAGCTACACATGATTTCATTGGAAGACACAGTGTGACAAGAAGGAAGCTAAAAACTCAAGAATTTAAGGGATTCATAGTAGCCCTTGGGAATGGATCCATAGATCACTACACCACTATAGTACCCCAGTTGGAAATCAACCTAGGAGGTCACACATTAAAGAGGAACTTCTATGTAACTAATATCAGAAAGATATTATCCTAGGAATGTCATGGGTAAACTCCTTAAGGCGATTCATAATGGAGAGTCCTAATTTAGAAATATACTTCAAACATGAAGGGAAAGAAATTACACTTAAGGGGTTACCAGATACCTAGTTCCCATGGTGGTCTCTTGTAAGAAAATGACCAAAATACTCAGTCATGACCAAGGTGAATAGGTCACACAATGTATGGTAATGGATAAGTCTAATCCACAAGGGCAAACCATTCATGTAGATATCATACCGATATTGAAAAGATACAAAAAGGTCTTTGAAGAAATTGCCCCAAGTCTCCCCCCCTAAAAAGGGTTTTGAACATTCTTTCAAGTTGGAAGGAGCAAAACCAGTGATAAGCACTTCATGTTGACGCCCCAAGAAATTCAAAGAAGAAATAGAAAGAACAATTAAAGAGTTACTAAAAATGGGACATATACAACTCAGGAGTAGTCCATTTGCTTCTTCAATAGTATTGGTCAAAAACAAAGATGACACCATGAGGATGTGTATTGACTACAGAGCCCTAAATAAGGCCATAAAAAATAGGTATCATATTCCAAGAATTAATGAATTGATAGATGAATTACATGGAGCGTGCTACTTTTCAAAAATTGATTTGCAATCTGGATATCATAAAAAAAATGAGGAAGGACGATATTCACAAAACTACTTTCAGATACCACAATGGACATTTTAAATATCTAGTACTTTCATTGGGTCTCACCAATGCACCAACAACTTTCCAATCGTGTATGAACCAGATCTTCCAACAACAACTAAGGAAATTTCTAATCATATTCTTTGATGATATAATTATTCATAGTAAAACATGGAAAGAACGTCTTCGATATACTGAAGAGGTTTTGAGAATTTTGGGAACAGAACCATTATTTGCCAAAATTTCAAAATGTGAATTTGGGTTAGAGGATATTATATTCTTAGGACACAAAATCAATGCAAAAGGGGTAAGTGTAGATAAGAAAAAATTCAAAGCTATCAAGGGATGGCCGAGACCCAAAACCCTAATCCAAGTCAGGGGGTTCGTCGATTTATGTAGCTACTATCCACATTTTGTAAAAGGGTTCTCTAAAAAAGCAACCCCCCTCACAGATTTAACAAAGAAAGGAGCCTTTTCATGGAATGATATATGCCAATAAGCTTTTGAAAAACTCAAAGAAATCATGTGTTCTTATCTTTCTCTAGCTATTCCTGATTTCATCAAACCTATTGACTCATGCAAGTGAAACACCTATAGCCTTTGAAAGTCGTAAGCTCACAGAGGCAAGAAAAACATTACTCAATATATGATAAAGAAATGTTAGCTATCATGCATGCCTTAGCAAAGTTCCAACAATACCTAGCTTGTGGAAGATTCATTGTGAAGACATCCCATAACAACTTAAGATTCTTCTTAAATCAAAAATATCTTAATGATAGGCAACAAAAGTGGTTAGGCCGAATCCAAGCTTATAATTTTGATATAGAATATGTTAAAGGAGTTAATAACAAGGTTGCCAATGCTCGCTCTAGAAGGCCCCATATCAATAATATTACACACATCTCCAAGGATTGGAGAGGAGAAATCATAGCAAAGTATGCCAAGGATCCCCAAGCACAAGAAATATTAGAAGGTAATTTACCCAATGGAGATTTCAAAAGCTGGGATGACATAATCCTTTACAAAGGAAGAGTATGCTTAACTCCACAATCAAAACTAAAGTTTAAATATTAAAGGAATATGATGACCACCCACTAGTAGGTCATCAAGGGTACTATAGAACATATAAGCACATTAAAGAGAAATACTCTTGGAAGGGGTTAAAGAAGGATGTACTAAAATATGTACAAGATTGCATGACTTGGCAACGAAATAGGATAGAATTAAAACATTTTGTAGGGTTACTACAACCATTACCCATTCCAAGCCAAAAAGGGGAAAGCATATCAATGGATTACATTAGAAGTCTTCCAAAGATCCAAGGAAAGGATAGTACATTTGTGGTCATAGATAGACACACAGAGTATGCACACTTATTTGCCATCTTTATAGAATACAAGGCACACCAAGTAGTTGAGTTATTCTTTAAAGAGGTTTTTCAACTCCATGGGCTTCCTCAAAATGTTGTAAGTGGTAGAGCTAGCAAATTTCTTGAGAAGTTTTCGCAAGAACATGTCTGCTTAGTAGGTACAACCGTGACTCCTAGCACAAGTTATCACCTTCAAACCGATGGGCAGACAAAAGTGGTCAATAAATGGTTGGAACGATATCTAAGAAACTATGTTACATGATAACAAAACGCATGGATTAAGTGGCTACACTTGGGAGAGTGTTGTTATAATACTACTCACCATATGTCAATAGGAATGAGCCCATTTAAGGCACTCTATGGATATGAAGCTACATCATTCGAGAATCTGATCACCCAAGAGAGTATAATACTAGGTACACAAGAGTTTGTAAAGCAAAATATGGACATCATCAAAACCTTAAAAGAAAATTTGTATTGAGCCCAAAATCAACCAATGATATATACAAATAAGAAGCAAACAAAAAGAGTCTTTTAGTTGGAGATTTGGTATTCTTATGACTACGACCATATAAACAATCATCAATTAAGAAAAATGGTGCGGAAAAGATGAAGCCTCAGTTCTACGAACCATATAAAGTACTAAGAAGGTTTAGAGAAGTGGCCTATGAGCTTGAACTTCCTAAGGATAGTAAGATACACAATGTATTCCATGTTTCTTGTCTCAAGAAGGTCCTAGGACAAGAAGTAACTCCTTGTGAAGAGTTACCCCCTTTGGATGACAAAGGTCAACCACCCTAATACCAAAAGTTATTCTAGATACACGCGAAAAGAGAATGGGGAACAAAACTATTTCCAAATTTCTAATCAAGTAGAAAATCTACCAGAAACAAATGCTACTTGGGAGAAAGAAGAAATCCTTAAGTTGCTTGAGGACAAGCAAAGTCTGAATGGAGAGATTGCAATGAACCTTCATTAAGTTGTGGGTTGACCAATAAACAAATTTGAATAATTACTAGTGACATTTGACTAATGTAATTTTCATTATCAACGTTAATCAAATAGTTGCTAAAATATTCATCATACATAAAGATTAGCCTTTGTTAAAATAATTAGACAAATAAACTTTATCCATTATCAATATTCATATTAATCCTAAATAACATTTAATAAATCAATATTCAAATAATAATAAAATAACATAATAAGAGTTATTATATATGCTCTTAAATAAATTAAAATGTAATAACATCAATCAAAGACCAATTATCATATTATAAGGGTAAGGAAGAAGTCAATATCCTTAAGGGAATCGGTTTGAATAATCCCAAATGAAGTGTAATAAAAACCAATGCCAACTTAATAAACCATTAAATAAACCGATCATGTTATAAAACCCATAGCAACATGACTTGCCACGAGTTACACAAGTCACCTGGGTCGGCGAGTCAAATCACCCCTATCGAGTCAAAATGACCCGTGACCCTAACCCGCCAAGTCATCAAATATCTTATATTTCTATAAGGTATTTCTATTAATATACCCTAGCTCGTCGAGTCACTACCGAGTCACGATCAAGTTTGGGTTGGGTCACAAGCGAATTGCCCTTGCCAAGTCAAAGTCGGATCTGAGTCTCGTTACTTTGATTAAAACCCTCCCTTAAAGTGCCGACAATTTGAAGGACAAGGGTCAAATCGCTCAGTGAAGATATTTAAATACAATCCATGGGAACTTGGAATCATCAAGAAATATATCTCTTTACTTATTCATTTGCCTATTACTAAGAAGGAGATCAAAATCTTGGAGCACAATATAATAAAGTGGTGAATCTAATACGAAGAGGGATTCTTTTCAGACTAATCAAGGAAGTCATGCAAATCAAATAAAGGTAAGGAAGGTATGATGCTAGTGGTTTAAATTTTAATTGTAATTAGGAATATATTTTTATGGATTATAAATACTTATAAATATATATATATATATATATATATATATATGAAAGTATATATGTATATGTAGACATGGAGTACTAAGAGAATGATACACATTATTTAATATGGTTAATTGTTAAGATCAAGAGAGTCCATTTAGGGAAGAGAGTGATCTTAATATGGTTAATAACCTAAGATCAAGAGAGTCCTTATTAGGGAAAAGAATGAACTTAATATGGTTATAAGGTCAGAATATCCCATTAAAGGTAACATATGCATATGTGATAAGGGTCTTGGTTAGAGGATATCTCTTCTAGGAAGGAACTTGGATGGAGCACTCTATAGAAGACGGAGAAGTAGCCAAGGATGGCACTAAGATTCATGATATATCATTCAGGGCCTAGAGATCTCCATGAGGGTCATTAATCTTGATATGGAGACGTCTTTAAGATTGGGATTAGGATAGAGGGTAGAATAATGAACTAGGATTTATTATTATTTTAATGCTAACATTGGTTTTGCAGGTATTCTTGTCCTCGCTAGCGGGGACATTACAAACACCATGTTGTTGACTTCATTCATTGTAGGCATGGGTGTGTATCAAATTTTCCTCTTTGCTGAATCCATTTCAGTTCTCACTGCCACAATTATTCTCTCCCACTTAGCTGCATTTTCTCCTACTGAAGTCATGGGAAATCTAAGAGATGAAAGGCCTTCCAAGATTTCACCTCTGACAATACCATTTTCTCCACCACTAGAAGATCTCAATCTTTCACTCGGAATTTCCAAGTTTATGTTTTCTTCACTTAGCTCTTCAAAATTGAAGGCAATTATAGTTGAACTCAAAGTGTTTGTAAGTATGTTATAGGCAAAAACATCAAGATGGTCAATATCATTCCTTAGCTTCTCCAAAACTTTGTGTTACCAGATTCTCTCCTGGACCTAGGAATTCCTGGTTCAATTCTCTCAAAAGTTTGATCCTTGTCAAATTTTGTCAAAAGTCTGCTTTAGTTGAATACTTCTTTACTGGTCAAAAGTATTCTCTTTACAATATGAAAGCTTTAGTTGAATACTAGAAATTTTATCTGAAAGACTTAGAAAGTTAAAACGTTCTACCTAGGATCTTGAAATGTTATATCTAATCTTTCTTGTTGGGTACTGTTGTGACCTTTTCACACATTGCCCCATTGCAAATGGGGTACCCCACTTTTTGCTGAATAAGACAAGTCTTTTTTGCAGTCAGTGTCGTCTCCCGACCCTTTAACTTCTTGAGTGAAATTGGCTAATCTAGATTTGAATGTCTTTTGCCTTTGAATCTTGTGAAAACCAGTGAATATGGCCAAGCTTAATAATATTGATCTTTTAGAGAGGGTTTGTCAAATTTCATCAAACCTATTGACTCAAAGTAAAGAAGTAAAGAAGTATTCTCAAAGTAGCATCATTTCTATATTTTTTGTCAGAGGAAACTTGTTATCATTAATGAAGCCTCATCTTTGCGATAGTGTATGTTTCAAATTGTCATGGCTCCTTCACCTTCTTGTAACCGTCTTCTCTTTCATATGTTTGCAAGAGTTCTTTGGTGTCTTTTGACATGTATTGTAGACTTTTTTGAGTGTCTGGAAGTGTTTAGGTTGCATTGCGCAAGCTTTCAGCTTATCGGATATTTCTCACAATAGTTAGTCACTATGTTTGAGTACGGAGTGGGTCCCAACCTGTTGCTATCGTCAAAATTTTTTAAGTGGTACATAGAGCATACGCCAAGCTTCTCTAGGCATTGTTCTGTTTCTGGATGTGACTAAAGATTTTGCTCACGCTGGATAGGCACAGGAAAGTTGGAAAAACCAGATCACTGAGATAGCATTGTTGGCTCCAACATTCAAAGTCGAAGAGCTCATTCTCTTGCAGAGTTCGGTATAAACCACAAGTACATTATCAGCAACCATTGCAAGAGGCTTTGAAGATCTGAAGGAGTGTAATATTCGGGAGCTCAAATTAAGGAAAAATATTGACTATACGGCTGTGAGGAATTTCCTCAAACAGTTCTATGGTAGTCTTGATGTGTTTAGATATCACTATAGATTAATTTAAAACCTTATACCAGACTTGCCAAACACTTGAAGACTTCACCAACAGCAGATATATATATAAATGTTACTTGTATATTCACCTAATGTATGAAGGAATTAACATTCACACAGCCCAGGTTGCTAACAGTCAATAATCCAAATCACTAAAACATTTCATACAAGTATAATCTCTCAAATTAATGCAAGAAATACACAGCAAATGCTAGCAAGGAATTTTGAAGGGAATATGAATGTACAGACCCATGTTTCAGACCCGTGTTTTCTTACTGCTAGAGGAGTTGAAGTTTGAATCTGTGTGAAGATGACTGGCACCCGTCAATGATAGCAACTAACCACTGATTTTCCACCCCTACGAATGTATGGAAGGATTCCTGTCACTCACGTTGGGCAATAAACCCTCCACCCGCACGGTTACCACTTCTCAAACACTGCAATCCGACCCATATTAGCTGACTGTTATTCCAACATTAGGGCTTGCTGACAGTGGCTAACCCAGAATCTACCTTCCTGTTCGCAGACCCCTTATCACTATGGACGTAGTCACAACTTATGTCATTTTTTTCAGGTGTTCATAGCCAAGTTTTTCCTTGCCCGAGTCTAGAAAGTAGAACTGAAAAACTCAACCCGTGAGGAGTTTTAATGGGATTCCACAATGTTTAGCGGCTCACCCTTTTTCTTAATATTCACTTGTTGCATACTATTTTCATTGGAGATTCTGATTCTTGAATTGAAATTCACTCACCTTCCTGTAAATTTGCAACTAAGATAATAACTCAGAACTGGAGTTTGCCACTATTAAGAAAAACTCATACCTCCTTTTTATTTCCAAAACTTCTTATTTGTCGATTCTCTACCCAAAACTTGTTTGCACTGAATGTAGGAAGACTGGGGTGACGTCCAACTTCCTTGAAACTTAGTAACTTGAGGGTTTTCATCCTCAAAGTCTCAGACCAGTCACATCAAAACAACCAAAACTAGGAATATTTTGATTTCATAAATTTCTTGTGTGTTGTTAATCCCAAAGCAAACTCTCCTTTATAGCCTCGAAGTGTGGAAAAACACAAGGAGCAAGGAATGTGGGATTAAAACTCCATTTTCGTCCTGTAGTCACTTAAAGTCGTTTTACAAAGTAAATAACTTTATAACATTAAAATGACTTAATTCCACTTGCTTTAATAAAGTTCTGAAATAAATTAATTTAAGTTCCCATAGTGAGTGGTAGGCATCCTATGAAAAAAAAAATGTTATTAATCTATCCGGATGTAAAGATAGATTAAATTGGAGCCCAAATTTCTAGAGCTGAGAAGGGGACATGACAAGGAGGCAACAACACAAAATTCCTTGTTCACCGTAAGGATCTCCCATTGTGGATTCCACATGCTGTGAAGCAAAGGTGATGAAAAAAATCAAGGACGAGTAATGGAGGAGAGAGTGTGGAGAAAGTGACAAGAGATGGATTCTTGGTTTCTGTGATTGTCTATCATTTGATGCCTGCCTTTGATCACCATGTCGCCTCCCTTGTCTGCAAGTTGTGGCACAATGTTGTAACCTGGGAAACTGCACTTCTTTTCGTCAGATCACATAACATAGAAAATGAAGATCTTTTGTCGGCCTCTTTTTTCGTTGGCTGCAGTGTTTGGTAATCGGGCACCCGACAAATCAGCAGCAAAAGATAACAAATGATGAAATTTCAGAGTTCATTAAGATTCTTGAGCGACCACAGAATGATGATAAGAAGGCTCAGATCATGGAGCATCAATTTCGATAGAAGATGATAATACTGGCAACTCTACGCAACCAGAATGTGGCTTGTTGTTTCATCATCGATAATATCTTCGCATCATGACTCCCCCAACGTGTGGAGGACACCAAGAAAAAAATTCAAATCTTTTTTTTTTTCTACACTTGTAATCATGCCAAGATGCAATGGAGGAGGGAGAGGGTTGTAATTATTGGCTCTATGTGTGAACCAATGCAAGGGATGCAACAGTCATGGATGACTTAAAGGGAAATTGTCATTCTCTTCCTCGTGGCTTTGTTGCAACCTACAGGCCTGTTTTTGGGATTCCGTTTACGGCGGTTACACCACCCTGGGGGACGGGGGGACGGCGAAACGGGGGGACAAGTTTCCGGGATGGGGGGACAGAGGGGCCTTAATTTGGGGACGGCGGGGGGACGGTGGGGGGACGGCGGTAGGGGACAAGAGGGGTGTATATATCTATGCATATGGTATTTAAAAATGTTAGTTATGAAAATATGTATTGCAATATAGGATGTAAAGATGTAAAAGAGTGAATACTTGAAACATTGCATTGAATTGGAACATCAAACATTAAACATAAATAGTTGAATTTGCAAATAGTGAATAGTAGGATGTCCCCCATCCTCGGTGGAGGTGGTGGAATCTAGTGGCACCGCTGGGGACGGGGAGACGGAGTCCCCAAGTCTCCGGTGCGTTGAAGTCTCCGAGACGTCGGGCAAAAAGGGGGGGGACGCATCCCCGTGTTACTATGGTTTACGCAGATGCTAAAACCCAAAATGCAAGTTTTCGCACTCTCCATTAACTATTATGGCTCCCATTACAATTCAAGAATGAGCGGTTCAAGTTTATTGCTGACAAGCACTATTGATACAATGATCGATAGCCTATATTGAATCCCACCTTTGGCACTGTCAATAATTTCTTATATGTTACAGCTCCAGATAATTTCTTATATGTTACAGCTCCAGAGCTTCCAACAACGATAGTAACTCCAAAGTCCCTAGGAATGGATTCCCAGATCAAAGTAGATTGTGCTTTTCGACATGTCACATTGTCAAATGATGGTTTGTAGGAGCAAGTTAAAAGGAATTCACAAGTAGAGTGTGCCTCTGAAATAAGCATTTAACATATATTATGAATAGTGATGTTACAAGAAAGCATATTCATGTATTTGGCTAGTGAAAAATTTGTGTTGATTAGGAAATTATGTGGTCCATCTCACAGCTTTTCTGACAATTTTTCCAATCTTCCTTATGCAGCATGGCCAAAGGTGATAGAGTTTGGTCAGCTCAAAGTGGTATCCCGATCTGCCCGTCAAGCAGAAATCAACATGAAGTATATCTGAATTTGGAAATAAGGTTTGGATGTTTAGTTTTGGCATACCGTGGATCAAACTGGTGACCTCAACCTGTGAAATTTGAGTTGAGGCCCGCTTATTTGTTGGATATTAGTGGTAATCTTCAAGTTATATGCATACACAGCTGTTGGTAATTTGAAAAGTTTCATAAAGTCTTGGAGAGGGCCTTAACTGTATAGAGGAATAAAACAATAGTAATAACTATGCTAATGGGTAGACATGTTCAATTTTAGAGGAGGTTTAAACTACAAAGAGATAAGTATTCTATACCCTTAAGTATAGATCCTGAATTTTTGTTATGGCATAGGGAATAGTGTATGTTTGAACATTGATCTCTATTATAGTTGATTTTACGAGTTATTAAAATCTCTCTTGGTTGCACTAAGTAACAAGAAGCAATGAGACTGGTACATCTCAAATTTTGCTTAATTTAAAAATGTTTTTATAGCCATTGAGATTTCATGTGAAGTCGGTTCACTAGTAAATTAGTTAAACATTATGGTTTCATGATCATGGTAATTCTCTTTTTGCTGGAGCACGATGAAGGGGGGAAGCATTGCCAAAGAGGGAATCGAGTAAGAGGAACCAATCCATCAATGAGCCAACATGTATGAGTTATAATCACCATGGCTAAGGGTAAACGGCTATCCAAGCAAGAGTATACTATGGACGACCATGAACTAACCAAGTCAATATGTGTATATCGTTAAATAATAAAAGAAAAACACTAAGTATTATTTAAACTAAGAACAAAATTGTTACCTTTATAAATTGGGAAGTTCTCAAAACTTTCTGTTGTGTCAAACATGTTTTAATATAACGACACCATGATGCCTGTACACTTATACATGTATATAAACGTAAAACAATTAAAATATATAAGAACATATACGCCTACTTTAGAATTGATGTGCACACAAGATACATATGTTTAGGATTAACGTATGTGTATGTGTACGTGCATATATGAGTATAGGTAGGTACAATTATGTCCTTATAATAAAACATTAGGAGGATGAAGCTATTATTACTAAAAAAATTCCACCCTTGGCAATTTTAATAATATATCATGTGTGGCCATATTCCTTATAATCTTCAGCGAGACTTAATATTTTTCGGTGGTCATTTTAATAATATGAAATTGCACATATGTTACCATTAGTTCTTGTTGTAACTCATATTGCCTTCTTCCTTCTTGCTCATAGCCCAGCATGCTATCAAAGAGACAAGTTCTTATATGTGATGGTTTCTTCATGACAACAATCGCAATTTTCATATCTTATTCTTAGTCCACTTATTGTTATGTAAATTCATTCCATTCACAGTCGCTTATCGTTCTTCATTCCATTCAAAGTCGCTTATTGTTCTGGAAATTCATTCCATTAACAGTCGCGTACTATCCTGCAAATACACTCCATATCACATTCGCAGTCACAGTCAATTGAAATTCCACTACCGTACATTTATAGCAGCTTATTAGCAATATTGTGCATCGCTATTGAGAATGCTTTCCACAAAGTCGTGCAACATTTTTGTGGATATCTTTCATACAACATCGAGCATCCTTGCTTAAGGGGCGCAAGCATATAGTGTCATGAGACAGTATTGGAAGTTGCACCTCTTAAATCCTTGCTCTATGATTGGAACCCTTGCTTCACACTTACCAACAATTGATAAGGGTTCATTTTGAACATACAAAGAAGGAATAATATTTATCAGGTCATGCATTTTTGTTTCTATTCTTTACAATTGTTATAAGATGCTCGGAAATCTTTGGTTGAGAATTGAAAGAAGCAATGATAATATAGATAGAGTCTAGCTCCGAACGGAGTGTCTTTTATTTACTCATGTCTACCTATGCAAACATGCATAAGAGTTTGAAGAATTTGTTACATTCAGAATTAGTTTTCTTATTAGAACTTTGTTCAACTTGGAAAGAGATCTAGCCAATGCAATGCTTATACATGGGCATCTTCTCTATGCCTTCAAGATAACAGACAACACTCTCAGGTAGAGTCAAAAAAATACGATAGTAAAGCATCATGAATCTTTTGTATTAATGTTAAGCCAAAAGCTCAGGTTGGGGCAGAATGTATTTGGTTGTGATTCTACAATATTTAGACAGTCATGTCGAGATTCATTAAGCATGACCAGCAAGGTCGAGATGAAGGGTGTGGGTTAATGATCAATGAACAGCGCATTATCTGTTGACAATACGGTCAGATAAATGTTTTGATTGTTGTCATTTATGGCAATATGTATTCAGCATTTCATTTATGCATTTAGAGATAGAAATTTGTCTGATTGTTAGACAGTTTGCAGCAGCATAGGGAAAAGATGTGATGTGTACGGACGACTCAATGAGAGTTAGCTTATGCGCAGTTGAGGAAAGCTCTATGACATTATCATGATACGTATACCAATGCACAGGTGTGTACGGACAATACAACGTGAGGTATGATTGAAATACCAATACGAGTATTGAACAAAGTAGAACAGAGCATAGCAAAGAGTTTGATTGTACGACTTGAGGAATTATTTTGGTAACAAAATAATTACTAAGTCATGATGAACCAACTATGTGGATATGATTCCATAAGTTATTTCATATTATGCCAAGCGTGTCAAACCATGAAAGCCGACTAAGCAGTGAATTATGAATATGAGAGGTATAAGTAAAGATCTTATCTTGCAAAGATAAGTGTGTGTTATACGATGAACTATGCAACATATGTATGATCTATGCGATAATTGTGATTGATGTGAAGTCAAAGGTATGCGAACTACATTTGATGTATGATCAGAGCAAGTGCGAAATACAACAGACAAAAAGTATTGTATGTATATCTATTCTTGTGAAGAACTCAATTGTATAATTGCATGTTAGCATTGTGGGCTCTTCTTGCAAACATTGTATTTAATTCACCAACTCCTAACAAGGTTGAAGCAACTCCTAATAGGGTTGACGCTTCTAATAAGGACTCGAGACACTATATGTACCTCATAGACTCCTAACAGGGTCAATATCGTTAACAGGATCGTATTGTTTAGTAAATCATCTAGTGGGTATCATCCCCACCAGGGTTTTCCCTTAGGCAAGGTTTCCCTAGTTAACAAATAATGGTGTTATGAGTTCTTTATGTGCATGGTTATATTTACTGTTCAGCATTGTTAGTTTACTTTCATATGCAAATTCTAAAGTAATTAACAATATTCAGTTGTGGGCAAAAGTTTGTAGAATACTGATTCACCCCCCTTCTCAGTATTATCTATTTCTAACAATTGGTATCGGAGCCCAGTTACTTGGAAGAAGTTTAACAACTTGAGTAAGATCCCTGTAGATATGGTACAGTTGAAGAAAAGCCTTAAAGAAGCTCTTGAACAGATTGACCTTCTTACTAAAGAAAGAGATAACCTGAAAGATAGATGTCAAGATGCAAAAGTTTTAATTGGTAAACTAAGAGACAAGATTGATAATCTGAAATCTGGCAAGGAATCAATTGCGTAGACTAGTGACAACAATGAAGTAGGAAATCTTTAAAATGAAAATGAGATTTTGAAACATGAACTGAAAATCGTTGAACTTAAGTTGAGTCTTAAGAAAAATGGTGGCAAGAATGAACCTAGATTGAAAACTAAGAATGCAGACCTCAGATCCTGGATAAGTCAAATTACATCTGAACTAGATACTATCAAGATTAAGCATGCAAAATTAGAAAAGTACAATATCAGTGTGAAAGGAGAATTGACACACGCTGAGCAACAGTTAGAGAAACTTTATTCTAGTAGTGAGAAGATAGATCAACAGATATTTCACCAAGGATCTTCTTATGACAAGACAAGACTTGGATATCTGATTGGAGAGAAATCAACCAAGAAAGTTGAAATCAGAAGAGAACCAGATCCAGTTATTGAATCCCCTAAGGAATCTGATCTGAGTAAGGTTGAATCAAGCACATCTACCGAAGTATCAAAGGAAGTAGAATTAATTGATTTATCAGAGAAACATGATGAACCTAAGAAAACAGAGCAAGTTGATAAACCTAAGCAAGATGAACCACCCAAGGAAGTAAGACGTGAGTTTAGAGGTAGATGCTTCATATGTAATGAAGTTGGACATATGAAAAGAGATTGCACAGGTAAGTCTTTTAAACCCATTACTAATTTCTATTGTTATAATTGTCATGGCTATGGACATAAAGTAGTAGAATGTAAGAACTTAAGTTTGATAGTAATGATGCAAATAGTAGAATGTTTAGGAATACTAACCCTGCAAGTAATGAAAGAGGAAGATCACAGAACAAAGCCAATGATGGAGAGCAATCTAATGGAGAGAAGAACCAATTTGTGTGTTACAAGTGTAACAATCCTGGACACATAGCAAGGAATTGCAGAGCACCTAAGAATCAAAATGGAACAAATCACAGCATAAATGTGTCAGTTATGCAATAACTTCTAGCACATAGCTAGATATTGTAGAATGGATAGAAGTAACTTCAATAGGAATCCTAATAACAGAAGGAACAATGACAGAAATGACAAAAGGAATGATAATGGCAGTAACAACAGTCAGAAGGAAGCAATTAAGGAACATGTTGATGAATTCAAAGAAGCATTTGTGACAGCTAAGGATCCAAAAAGCTCTTATACGGTTTTGAAGGAATAGTATTTCGATGCACCTAATAAGACATTGAGTCACAAATTGTTTGTGACTCATCCTACCTGAATTAAGCAGTTTTAGAAGAGGTAGTATATCAGTTGGCTAGAACTGATGTTAGAGAGAGAGTTGGAAGTTGCACAATTAACAGAAGGTTAAGGACAAAGAGAGAAAACTATGGTCAAGTGTGCAAGTCTAGATATGATCTCAGTGAGTAGGAATCCGGAAAACAAGCTTACTGGTAAACAAAGACAGTATTTGAATTTGTGGTATGTAATGTTCCCGAACAATTTCGGAGATGCTCCCGTGCTGCGCAGTCACTTTCTCGTGCTACACGACTACTACCCGTGCTGCACGGCCGCTACTCGTGCTGCGCGACTACTGTCTGTGCTACGCGGCCACTACCCGTGCTACACAGGCACTTTCCCGAACGGTTCCAGAGATGCTCCCATGCTGCACGACCACTTTCCCGAACGGTTCCGGAGATGCTTCCATGCTGCACGGTCACTTTCCCGTGATGTGCGACTACTACCCATGCTGCACAACTACTACTTGTGCTACGCCGCCACTACCCGTGCTACGCGGCCTAAAAGACTGAGTGGCTGTACAATAGCAGCAAAGACGTTGTACAGTGTATCAGCTAGTCGTATGGTAGAAAGTAGTGAGCGTACAATGGATGGGAGGGCAAGTACAGTGGTGTGTGGGAGATGGTTGGAATGAATGTCGTATGGGTGATGAGAAGGCTGTATGGAAATGTCCAAACACCACACGATTACTTAACTGCGCCACACGGAGGATGCAAACTTATTCCTGCGTAAATAGATTCAAACCCAATAGAAAACTTGAACACGAGCAATCCTTTAATTAATATGTGTCGAAAGATGTTGCTCCGATTTGCCAGATCCCAAGTTAAGCCGTACACAACAGAATACAAGTGATCGCCTTTGCTAGAGATATCAATAAAACCAGTACACATATAGAATAAGAATTACCGATTGATATAGATGTAAATATTTGCAAACAATAATGGCACTCCAATTTGTCAGATCTGAGTCGAGTAATACAAAGGCGGAATAGGGTGAGGGTTGAATCCCACTGAAACCACACAAGCCAAATAGGGAAAATCTTTCACTTCTAAAATGGCGAACAATTCTGAACTCCAATAGGAATCTGCAGTACAGAGAAAATATAATCCAAAGAATACCTACGACTACCTACAAGCTGTGCTTAAACACCCTTCGGATAAACATCCTGAGGGTTTACAAAAATAGCTGACGGCCAACACCTATAGAACAATTAAATAAAAATAGGTCCGAGATATACTAAATCAATCGGAACCCCTAAATACAAACATTAAATAACTTGGGCCCATATTAATTAATTAAAGGTACTTTTATTATATTATTTAAATTCTGGGACCAATTAATTAATTAATTTAATTACATTATTACATAAAAAATTAGGGACATTACATGGTAGATATGCATTTAATGCAAAGTGCGATTTGAAATGATTTAAGGATCACAAGCAAGATTGTGTGTAAAATTTGTTCATGCGAAGTGTCTTGAGCAAATTGAAGAACGATTTGACAACAAATTGAAGTGCGAAGAGAAGTTTGTGAGGCGCAAAGTTGCAGAAACCCTAAACGCGATTTTTAAGGTATTTTACAAAGCTAAAGCTAAGTATTTTCAATGAATATAGTAGAATTGCAGTGGCTAGTCAAACCGTCTATGACATGAGTGATAGACCACGGTATGTATTCAAGAAGCATCCATTTGTATCACCTTGGGATGACCCATTGGGCACATTTTCACAAGTTCCGGAGAATGTGCTTCATGTTGAGGATATCAGAAGTTATTTCCACTGTAAAATTGAGAGCATAGGAGATGAAGATATTCACAAAGATTTGGGAACCATGTGTAGTAGTGACCTATCCTTGAAATTTGAGTATGCACACCTAAGCGAGTTGAATTTGGTGAAGTATATGTTTTATAAGGAATTTGATAATCACAATTGGACCCGAATTATTCTAAGTAGGGTACACGATCATTTGTTATGGGTAGGTGATGCACAGATAGTTATTGACAATGACCTAATTCATAAGGTTACCGGATTGAGTAATGAGGGTTGTAACCCTGTCAATGAGAAGAATGTAAGAAAGATGGTTGAGATGAACCTAAATACTAGATTTGATGGAAGAAACATGAAGGTAGACTCCATTCAAGACAAAGGAGTAAAGCCATTAAGCAAGATATTAGGGTACAAGTTCAACCATGGATCAAGGGTTAACTCAGTACCAGCTAGATTTTTGCATGCGACTTATGTGATGGTAGTACAAGCAAGAAAATTTAATCTATATGAGATTACCAAACTGCAATTGTTGGACAACATTGCCAAAGTGAAGAAAACAAAGAGAGCAATTTTTAGATTTGAGTCCCTACTGACTCATTTGTTTTTCTATGCTACAAAGAAGTTTCCTAGAGTACCTAAGTGGGATAGCAATGAGTGCGCAATGAAGATGGTGACTCAATGCTACAGACCAAAGTTAGAGAATGTTAGAGATGATGACATTGACAGAATGATGAAAAGTTTCCAGTGAGAGCTATAGAATACCTCCCTCAATGGTAGAGAAATATAAGGATGAGATATGTTTCATAGTGGAGACAGATAACACCTGTATGGAAGTTGTGGTACCAAGGGTTAAGTTTATTGAACCCATGGGATATGAGATGAGCATTGAGCTCATAGAAGGGTATGCGCAAATCATACTCTAATCGAAGGACACAGAGTGCCCTAGATGGGGAACCTATGAGGAAAATATGAGAATAGTTCATTTTGAACTACGCAACAAGGAAAGCAAGAAGAAAGTGGAAAAGGTGATAGATTGCATTCTCAAGGAATCCAGCATGACCAGAGAGGAATTCAATGAAGTCAAAGGCATTGCGATGGAAATGAGAGCAAGCAGACTGTCTGAAGTGTTAGCAGCAACTCCTATTGCTGTAGCAAGACCTTCAGAAGGTGTGACAATAGTGCAACCATGTACGCAGGCCCCCATTGCACCTTATGCAGCAGTTGCACAAGTGCAACCTATGAGAACAAGAAGTGATCAGCCAAGGAGGTAGCAAGAGGTGGAAACACCTACAACAGAAAGGAAATATGAGAGACTAGTAAAGGTGAAGAAAGAACCTACACCTTCATCAAAGAAAAGGGTCAAGCAGACCACCAATGAACCAGGCAAGAGAAGTAAAACGATGCAAGTCAGTGAGTCTGACAATTCTGAGGATGAAGCTAGAGATAGAACAGTAGTGCAAAATGTGCAAGAAGGAAAAACAGTAGCTGGAAAGAAGGCATGGAAACCAAAGGTAGAGAACCTAAACATGCAAACAATTAATGATGACAATTTTGTACAGCTAAATAAGTATTATAATCTGTAGAGTAATATGGATAGAAGGCAGTTAGAAAATGCCACTGTAAGGAATATGATTTTGAGGAATAAGAAGTTTGAGAACATTCAGAATAAGATACCTGAAGACCTATATAATAGGCTAATAAACAGGAAGAAGAGAGTATTGGAAGAAGATCTGAATTTAAGGATCACTATGATAAATAAACTCTGTGAAGTTGACTCTAAGGAGGACTCAAAGAAAATTTTAAAGGGTATTGAGCCCTTGTTGAAAAGAAAGAAAAATTTTTCTGATGGGAGGCATTTATGAGGATGTCAGGAAGGAGACAAAAGAGGCAATTGTCAAATTCATAACTACAGGGCCTAAGGTGAGTGAGTAGTCAAAGCCTGATAGACCAGTGTATGTGGAAACACACACACCATCCAGTGATGAGAGAGAAGCAAAAGAGCAACGGTAAGCACTCTCACCACCGCACATTGTTATGGGTACTGGATCCATGCAAGTGGACAATACGCACATAACTATAGATACAAAGGAGAATCCTTTTGCAAGATATGGAACAAATATTGTTAGCAATATCAGCAATATAACAGCTTACACTAGCTCTAATGAAGATGAAGAAGAAAAGAAGAAAGAAACACAGAGGTTAGTAGAGGTAAAGAGGCTAGAAGAAGAGGATAAGAAAAAGAAAGAGGAGGAGAAGAAAAAGCAAGCAGAAGAAGACTAGAAGAAAAAAGAAAAAGAGGAAAGGAAGAAAGTTGAAGAAGATGCTAGGAGAGAAGTAGAAAGATTGGAAGAAGAGAAGAAGAAAGTTGAGGAAGAGAAGAAGGCACAACTGAAAGTAGTTATGCCTATCCTTACAGTAACTCCAATCATGGCAGCAGTAGTAGTAGTATCAATGCCATCAGATGATGATGATGATCAGAAAGGTTTAATGAGCTTGCTGAGCAAGTTGTTTGAAAAGACCAAATCTGTCAAGTCTTTGAAGAAGACATTGATTGAAGTCTTGGACAAAATGCAGAAGACAGTTACTACAACTATAGCCAATCTAGATTTGTAGGTAAAGGGCAAGGAGTTGGTGAAGATCTTTGATGAAGACTTCACAACTCTAGTAGAAGTTGTTTCAGCACAAGCACGGGCGAAGCATGATGCATCACTATTTGATATAGTATGCACCAATTGGAGGAATGACCTAAAGGCACTTGATGGAAGCATCAAGGAACTAAGAAAACACATTGATGAAGGGAAGAGATTGTATGGATAGTTTGCGCTGTCATACAAATACCTAATTGACTTTGAGAGTCAAATTAAGGGTACGATGAGTGGGTACGATGAGTGAACTTGAATCACTCACTGCGAAGTTACTGCTCCTAGAGACCAACATTGAAGACTATGGAACAAAAGTGGAGAAGATCCATAGTGTGATCAAAGGCTTGGAATCTAACAAGGAGAAGGCAGCAAAGAGATTCTCTAGTCTTACAGAAATTTTGTCAACTAAGTTGAGTACTTTGTAGAGGTAGCTGGAGGAATGTCTTGCAACAAAGACTTTCTATGACAAGTTTGAATATACTGATTTGAGTGCAGTTGAAGTGGCATCCTATGCATAGCTACGAGACTTGGACTCGCCTCTGACTCGGAAAGTCAAAATCCAACTCGGACTTAGACTCGGTCAGGACTCGGCAAGGACTCGAAAAATCAAAAAACCTATGAAATTCAAAGATTTTTAAGGATTTAACGATTTTTTCATGCATCATTTAGTCAATTAACATCAAATACACAATAATTGAGATAAATAGAAGCTACTTAACACTCATATACAATTTTGCATAGATCACATAAGTATAACAGCGAATTTCTGAAGGAAAAAAACTAAATAACATAATATAAAGTTGAAGATTTAAGATTTAAGATTCAATCCTTAATAAATTCCTGACATACCACAACATCATTTTCAGAATTAATATAAACTGAAAAAAAAACACCTAGAATTCTCTATTTTTTTAAATTAAAAATTAAAAATTAAAAGAAAAAGTCAGGAGAGTCTTAGGCTCAAGACTCGACAGAGTCCCTGGACTCGGCGTGTCCACGTGGACTCTGCCAGGACTCCGCCGAGTCAAAGTCCAGAGACCATTTGCCTCGAAAAGGCTGCCTCTACCTCGGACTCACAAAATCCCGGAACACTAATCCTATGCACTATGTGCACTAATTAGTATTTCTGATTCAGTAAAGGGAAACTGGAAGAAGGAAGTAGACAAGTAAAAAGTTGTTTATGCAAATTGTTTATACAGGTTAACAAGTTGATCAGCAGTAGACTACACAATTTTGGATATAGTTTTTGACACCTTTGCCATTGATGTCAAAGGGAGAGTAATATGTAGAAGGAAAATTGTATGTATTATATATGTAAGGGGGAGTACACTTATGTACCTATGTATCAATGTAAAGGAGACATAAGGACTGTAATGACCCATCAAAATATAAATAAAATTCTTATGTTTTGAAGGCAATTTTGTATAGTTACTTTTTTTTATTATATACGACATCATTTTGGGACTTCGCCAATTTTCCCAAATGTTGCCATCAATGCCAAGGGGGAGATTGTTGGCAATATGGTCAGAGAAATGTTTTGATTGTTGTCATTTGTGGCAACATGTATTCAGCATTTCATTTATGCATTTAGAGATAGAAATTTGTCTAAGTGTTAGACAATTTGCAGTAGCACAGAGAGAAGATGTGATGTGTATGGATGACTCATTGAGAGTTATCTTATGTGCAGTTGAGGAAAGCTCTATGACATTATCATGATGGCGTATACCAATGCACAGGTGTGTACGGACAGTACAGCGTGAAATATGATTGAAATGCCAGTACGAGTATTTAACAGAGCATAGCAGAGAATTGGATTGTACAACTTGAGGAGTTATTTTGGTAACAAAATAATTGCTAAATCATGATGAGCCGACTATGTGGATATTATTCCATAAGTTATTTCATATTATGCCAAGCGTGTGAAAGCATGAAGGCCGACTAAGCAATGAATTATGAATATGAGAGGTATAAGTAAAGATCTTATTTTGCAAAGATAACTGTGTGATATATGATGAACTATGCCACATATGTATGATATATGTGATAATTGTGATTGATGTGAAGTCAATGATATGCGAACTACATCTGATGTATGATCAGAGCAAGTACGAAATACAATAGACAGAAAGTATTGTATGTATATCTATTCTAGTGAAGAACTCAATTGTATAATTGCATGTTAGGGCAGTGGGCTCTTCTTGCATACATTGTATATAATTCAACAACTCCTAGCAGGGTTGAGGCTTCTAACAAGGCCTAGTCCTCTAACAAGGACTCGAGACATTATATGTACCTCATAGACTCTTAACAGGGCCAATATCCTTAATAGAATCCTATTGTTCAGTGAAACATCTAGTGGGTATCATCCCCACTGGGGTTTTCCCTTGGCTAGGGTTTCCCTAACAAATAATGGTGTTATGAGTTCTCTATGTGCATGGTTATATTTACTGTTCAGCATTGTTGGTTTACTTTCATATGCAAGTTATAAAGTAATTAACAATATTCAATTGTGGGAAAAAGTTTGTAGAATACTAATTCATTCCCCCCTCTCAGTATTATCTATTTCGAACATTATCCTTGCATGATAAGAGAAAGAAATCAGTAACTACTGAACAATAATAAATATAAGCAATCTAAAAAATTAAGTCAGCTCATGGTAGTCCAAAGTATAGGTCTTGTTTGTCAAGTTGAGCGGTGGGTGATCGGGTACACAGTACCCACATAGATCCTTGGCCAAGGTAGGTTAGTGGCATGTTGCTGCTTGTGATCACTAGAGGTCAGGATTGCTAGAAGTTAGTAGATAGGTTGATGGAAGGTATCCACAGCCTAGTCAGCTGCCTAGTTGACACTAACACCAGGATGTCCATGGTTGGAAGGTTAAGCCCTAGGCAATGCTTCTGCTCTCCACCAGATGCCAAGACTTGCAAAATACAAGGATATGATCTACATTCAAGTTATCTTCTTTTATCAAGTACTTTACTTTTATGTATTTAATTCCAGTTGAAGATATGTTGGTTAATATTGTTAAACCATTTACTCTCTTTCCATAGACTAGGATTCAGTTATTTTGTTATAGTCGTTGACCCCTTTCAATTGAATGTGTAGAGTAATTATTATAACTATTTTCCTGTGAATATGAAAGAAATTGTTTAATTTGTTCATAATTAAATGCTTATTTAGAAGTGGGAAAAATTAACATCTTACAGAGACAATGATGTTGCCTTGATGATACATTTTCAGAGGGAGATGTTTCAGCTCAGAGGGAGGTTGCATCAACAATCTTAGTGTGATGATCAAAGTCATCCTTGCTACAAGGGAGTCTCTGTTAAGAGAGAATCTCGGTTATTATACATCAACTATCTTATTGTGGTGATTTTCTTTCTTGTTGATTATGAGATCTTATTCATGTGAAATTAATAAAGTTGTAAGGACAGCTACAATAACTCTTCACTTATGAGGGAGATCATAGTGAACATCATGTAGAGAGAGTCCACGATGTCATCACGTAGAGGGATTCTATGATGGGAGTTAGATGTCATGTTGAGAGATTCCATGACAACATCACGTTGAGGGATTTCGTGATGGGAGTTAGATGTCATGTTGAGAGATTCTATGACAGCATTACATTGAGAGAGTGTGTGATGTAAGTTGGTTGAGATTCTTGCTGGCCTGTCATGTTGAGAGATTCCATGACAACATCACGTTCAAAGAGTTTGTGATGTAAGATGGTTGTGATCCCTACAGGTCTGTCATGTTGTGAGATTCCATGATAGCATCACATTGAGAGAGTCTGCGATGTAAGGTGGCTAAGATTCTTTCAGAGCTATCATGTTGAGTAATTTCATGATTTTTGAATATTAATAAGTTAATTTTTCTTTTATTGTTTTGTTGAGCGAATCCATGATTGATAAATTTAGTAAATAGCATATGTACTAAGAGGGAAAGTCCTTGGACCACCCTCTACAAGTAGGCATGGTGGAAGTCAAGACTTTAATTCCATGTACTTATAAAGTAACTATGATAAATTATGTTATGCTGAGATGACATGTTTTAATGAGAATCTATAAATGATGGAAAAAATATCATTAACATCTTTGGTTGCAGCTATGTGTGCCTGCCTTACTAAAGATCTCTCTCTTGCTAAGAGGGAGTGTTGAAAATTGTAGTTGCGATAGAGATATTTATCTCTGACTTTATGAAATAGAAATGACAGTTATGACTCTTATGGTCAGCTTTAGCTGAAAGAGACATTCATGATAATATTTGACATAATATTGTATAAAGAGGCATGTGTCATGCGTCATGCAAAGAGGCATGCGTATGTGTTGTGAGGTTTTCACACCATTGCCCCAAAAATTTGGGGACCCCGCTTCTTTTTTATCGCCTCGGCAAATTTTGGATTGCCCAAAATTTTTGAGTTTTCAAAATTTCATGCCTTAGCACCTTCAGGACAAGTGTGGGGAGACTTAGCTTATTTTCACCCAGCTCCATTTGATTTTCCAAAGCCACTAATTTCATCCTTAGGCCGAACAAAATTTTAAAGAACAATATTTGGCAGGATAAAATTGTAAATTTGTATTTAGATGTTTTCTTTTGAAAATCTGGATATAAATGCATAAATTTTAAAAAAATCTTTCAAAAGAAAAATTTTTGCTAGACTTAAGTTTTGGAAAATCTCAAATTTTTCTTTGGTAAAAATTTTAATTTTGTTGAAATGGGGCTAAATTGCAAAAAATCGATTTTTGGTTCTAGATGCAATTTTATTTTATTTTTATTGGCATAGCAAAATTGATTTAGAGAGAAATTGCAAAAAATTGGCTTTAATAGATTAAAATTGCCTTGAAAACTTTTTGCCTTTAACGAAATTAGTAATTTAATATTAAAAAAATGGCTTTTGGTTAGCCAAAATCCAAATTTAATGACGTATTAATTACTAAACCCTCATTAAATGGAAATATTTAACACGCTCAAGGCATTATTTAATTTCTTATTGCAATTTGGAGCTAAATGGCAATTTAAAAGTGCAATTTTCCTTTTGGCAAAATTAAATTTTGAGCTAGGTATTTAATTATGGGCCACGACTTTGATTTAATTTTTATTTTTTTGTCTCCTCCAGAACCAAGTCGGCTGGCTTAGAGGAGGTAAGAAATTGGGTATAAGAGGAGGCCTCTCTCCCATTTCTTCCTCACACTTCATTTCTCCTCTCCATGCTTTCACAAATTTCTCCTAAGGAGCAGATTTTTGGTGTTTGAAGATTAAGTTTCAAGGCAGATTTTCTCATTGCTTTGGCGAATTTCTCTTGGGAGCAGATTTTTGGTGCTTGGCAATTTTGTGGAAGGCAGTTTTCTTGCATTTGTTGGGCAATTTTGCTTGCTTTTAGCCATTTTTGGTGCTTGGCGATTTCTCAAGAGGGCAGTTTTTTGCAGTATTTGGTGATTTTTTATTTTTTCTCCTTTTGTGGGCTGCAATTTGTGCCCTAGGTGACATTTGTGAGCAAATTGGAGACTTCCCATGCTTGGACAAAGTGATTTGAGGGCAGAACTTTCCACTCTTAGCATTTTTTTGAGGCAGATCTGATTTATGTGACATGGGCGATTTATGAGGTCTTATTTTTTTCTCCATTTGGGACTGCATTCTTTATATCAGACTTAGGCGATTTTGTTGGGTGAAGGGATGCATATAAAAGTCTGATTTTTTGCTTTGTGGGCAAGTGTTGGATAGCTTTAAAGATTTAAATTTCTGATTTGCAAAGGGATTTTAAGTTCTTGAGGTCTTGTCCTAAGTTCCGAAAAGTCATTGTAAGATTATTGGTTAAGGTGAATTTTTATCATCTAGAGTTGCAAGGGGTCCTTAAGCTGACATCCTTCTTTCATTCTAGTCTAAGGATTGCTCCTCTTGGTTCTACTTGCCTTCTGGTCCACCACTCTACCATCCCATATTAGGGCGATGAGCATGGAGGATGTTAGTGCAAGTAAGAATCCCAAGTGGGCAAACACTAAAAAAGACAAAGAGGATATGATGCCCAAAACTCCCTTCTTCTCGAAAATGAAGAGAATAACTGACACCAATATCGGTACAGTGGGCATGATACGGTTGAAGGATAGACTAAAGGAAGGACAATCCCCCTTGGCAAAGAGGATGTCAACGAGATAGATTTTAGATCGAAGTTGGATGAGTTAGGAAAAGTTGCTATCAAGAAAAAGCATTTGGGCACCCTTTCCTCTCTCAGTGCTTTTATTGGATTTGCGAAGGAATATGAGAAGGATCACGAAAATATACTACAAGTAGCAAGCAGCGTGGGGAAGTCAACGGAACTCAAGGCGAAGCACACACTTTGTCCTCCTATGGAATAAGTTAATGAAAGGCTAGCTAAGTTCATTGCCTTAGCTAAGAAAATGAAAGAAATGAGAAGATTTATATTAGAAGATCATTTGATGTAAGCCCAAGTGGCAAATTTCCCCTTTCTTCTAGAATGGGACAAGTGTCTATTTCTGATTGGCCACCATTTTGGTGCCTTCTCATTGGTTGCCACTTTTTGCACTTTTTTTATTGGTCCATTAATGAGGTGGCAGCTTCTCATTGGCCAATGGGATGGTAACCCTAATTAGGGTTTGTAGGATCCAATCTGGATCGTTGATCTTGTTTTGATCTCCACCGTCCATTGTATTTTTGGCCCCTATATAAGGCCATTTGCTCTCATTTGTAAAGCGTTGGAGAAATTGTTGCGAAGATAATACCAAAATCGCTCTCTTTTTCATTGTTGCGATTTGCATGTATTATTGCATGTTTTCTACTTCCACTTACTTAGATTTCCTTTCAAGTTGATAAAGTTGGTTTCATTTCAAGTTGCTAAGTAGGAGTGAAGTAAATGGATAGTTGTATGGTAGCATTGGTAAATGTTTGATAGGGATCATACTAGACCACTAGCATCCTAGCGGCTGGTTGGGAAGCTTTGTGTGGTAAGCTAGTTTATTATTCCTTTGAAATCATTGCACCTATGGAAGTGAGGCTGTTGGTTAGCTCTCATTAGGTTTGATCCCCGTCCATTTGCTAACCTTCCATTCATAGGAGTAGGAGTAAAATAGTGAGTAGTTGGGTAGTCGAAGCTTAGAGAAGCAAGTTAGAGGAGTAAGTTAAGTATCAGAGCACATTCATTCACCTTTCACAACCATTGCTTTCCCATCAACATCATCATTGGTAGACACATCCTTCATCACCACCATCATCAACATTATCTGCCACCTACACATTTCACAAACCGAACCACCATCACCTTCATCCCACCAAAATCCAAGTCATCCTTGAATGAATAGCGTAAGGCCGCCTACGTAATTACAAGCAAATCACATCGATAAAACTAAGCGAATATCCACAAGAGTAAGGAACATTGGGGTTATTCTCATATCCCATGAGCAATAACTTTTCAAGAGAGGAATTGTATGTTTGATACTCTGTATCAAATGTTCAATTACTAATATGTTATGTAAGTGATACAAAACTCGCATCAACAGTATGTTAGTATGAAGAGTTTTATATTTGGAAAGTGAAGAGACCTTTAGTGGTGAAATGAAGAGACTTGTCATTCTATATATATATATTTTTTTTTATTTTTTTTTTTTATTTTTTTTTAAAAAAAAAATTTTAATTAAGCAAAAAGCATTGTACACGTGAACATTTTTATTATAAAAAAAAATTTGTTGGTGTGGCTAGGTTTTTTCCCTTCAAGTGGAAGAGTTTTCCCAGGATAATCTCATATCTTTTGTGCATTTTATTTACTTTTCTTACTATTGTTTATCTTTATTTTTGGGCAAAACTTAATTGAGGGGAGTTCAAGAGGTTATTTTACCCAATATGACAAATTTTCACATAAGATATAACTTCGCTAAAAAGTTATACAAAAGTCGAATTTTAAAAAAAAATTAACGATGTCCAAATTCATCTGGTGCATCATTAATGTAATATAATAGGTCATATTATTTATGAAAAATTATGCCTCTTAGTATTGTTTTAATAATAAGTAATATATGAAGTTGGGGGACATGGAAATAAGGAGGAATTGCCCATTGTTTTAAGAATTTAAATTTAGTGGTTGAAAGGGAAATGGCAGTTTAAAAACAGCAATTTAAAATTGAAACAGTCGCAAACAAAGGAAAGGAAGGAGTAGAAATCAGAGATTAGCATAGAAGGAATAAGTATTTCAACAAAAATGAATTGTAGAAAGATGGATTTAAAAGCCTATTTTGGGTGTAATAATTTCTGAAAATGATAACATTTGCTGCAGAAAACAGGATGCCTTGGTTGAAGAATATGAATTGAAGTGAAGGTCCATGGCTGGGGAAGAAAATAGAGTGTGGTGCCAATATTCAATAAGGAATTTGCAAATTTTTTATAACAGATTTAATACATTTGACAGAGCAGAGCAAGGGGCAAGACGATGTATGCCAGAGTTAAGTGATTATGCTATAGGGTAAAAGAATAATTTGTAAATACTTTCTTTCTAGGAAAAGGATGTAAGTGAGGTATGAAGTATCTATTATTTGTTTGCAGCTTGAATATGAAATAAATCATCAAATTTTGGTATTAGTTAAAGAGGGTATCCCTAGTTAATTATGTATTAGCAATTGTTAAAAAAATCTGTAATGGAAATTAGTTTGGATTGAATTAATTTGTCTACAAGTTCTGTTTGAGAATTAAATTTGCATTTGGCTGCATTTGTCTACAACTTTTGTTTGAGAGATTAAACTTGTGTTTGACTGTAGAAGTTGAGTCCTTGTTGGTAACAGATTTCTCATTGTGAGATTATTTATGAAACTAACCCTCTTCGCCCTGTGAATAGTGACAACTATGCCAACAGTTGGATATATTACAATCAATCACTATCAGATTGTAATCTTTCTCTATGTTTGAGAGAGGCAGCTCCCTCATATGATGGGTGTATTTGTGTTTTTGTGTACTTTTCACCTAAAAGCACGAAAGGATAGAAAGCATAAAACTAAATAACGTAAATAGCAGAAACCGCACTTATAGACCTACATATATCGAATGAGACTCCACAGTGGATAATAGATTACAAGAAGACAAATGTAATGATGACAAAATATGAATAATATACCTTGACATACAAAAAGATATGTTATTTCAATAAATTCATAACAAGATACCATGGAATAAATACATTTACTAAACAGGAAGACTATCAGATTGCATCATTACGCAAGAGGTCACTAACTCAACATACAAGAAGTGATTCAATAAACAAGGAACACATTCAAGACATGCAACTAAATGAGTTCTTCATTATTTTCTTGAAAATATACAAGTTCAAGAACAACAAGTGTATAATGCAAATCCCAATGTCCCTTTACAAATTTCTCCAACATTTCCCCTTCATAAAGTTCTCCCCCTTACATTACAAATAGCCTTGTATTTATAGGCTTTCTCACATAACTAACTCCTCTCTGGGTTAATAACTAACTCCTTTTTACACATTTTAAAAAGGTTAATTAACCTCATAATTTTGTGCAAAAATGGTCAAATTCTTAACCTTGACCAAAAATGGTCGAAAGTCATTTTAACAAATAACACAAAGGAACACCGGTCTTCCCACCTTAGTACATTTAAGAGAATCATAATGTTGCCCTCAATATGAGAATTAGACAAGCGCTAACGTAGAAGTTTGTTGTCTAGAATTTTTTTAACTAGGAACCACCAATGCAATGTCTTTAATGAACTCAACACTTCATTCATGAGACCTAGTTTAAGCTCCATAGTATGACTTGTTTCCTTTGCCATACCCTATGACAATGTTCCTCTTCCTTGTTGTACCTGTGAATATATACACCTTGTAATTCAAAAAGTTTTTTATCCAGCCCTTCTTTGAGCAGTTTTCTACACACATTGACTAAGATTGTCCAATTCTACCAATCTCTTATGATTCTCCTTTAGTCTCACCCATCTGATTCTTCCCGAAATCAACATTCTCTTCATTCTCACTAAATGAACTATGATATGGATTTGTAATAACAATGTGTCGAAATATTATTTGTGCCTTTACATTATGTAGAGTATATCCGCTCAAGCATTTTCAATCAAGTTATCCTGCAAAACTTCAATTCTCTTGTAAATCCATCTACCATACCAAGTCCACCTTAGTGTGCAGATTTGTGAATCACAGTAGTCCTTGAGATGACATTATCGGTAGAGTCTCCATATTTTCCATGCATTTCTACCTACTACATCTTTGTGATTCCATTTGGCACTCTATCGAACCTTTCAAAGGCATCAACCATAATTCCATATTTTACAATGTATGTCATTGGGCAATTCTTACTATTTCATCCGACATAAGTTCATCATTACGCTTTGATGGATGTATACGTAATTGGTTCCAAAGCTCTCATTACCGCGGGTAAGGGTGTCGTGAGAAACACAATATTGGAACACTCTACCTCCATAGATTTGTGAGATGAACAATGAATCATTTTGGAGATCAATGAATCCTCTATCAAAATAATTGCACTTGAAGATCCTTTTATTTGATAAAATGTATTATTTTGATCTCCTTGTAAATGGATTGGTCTGTGCCATCGAATGAAGCTTTGCAAGGTCGATCAACCATTACCATTGAGAACATGTGATTTTAAGTGTTCATCAATGACATTTTCTGCAATAGATATAATGTGTTGTCCTTAGTTTAAGTGGAGAAAATTCTAGCAAAGGTGGAAGTGATACAATAAGATTCGTAATCCGTTATAACATCCCCAATATGGCATGAGCAGGGGTGCCCCAGGCGTCGCATTGTATCAAACAACAAACATGCTTTACTATCCACATTTCTATGTGGACATTTTGTCAAACAAGTAGCGGGCATCCTCAATGTTTACATTCAACTTGTATATTGACCAGAGCTGTTCCATTAACAATACAGCTTCATCATGCTTGAAAAGGCGCCTAACATAGATTGGAAGCTTTTAATACCCCTCTTATCTTAACAAGTATCAGTAGAGTTGGAGAGGGTATAAGTACACTTGAACTATGTTGGAGATAAGGTTACTTCTGGTACTCCTTGATTTCACAACTTGACAAATTAATGCATAGGTAAAACTATAAGATAAAATCCAACATTCTTAATACACAAGAATGGTACCTATCTACTCAAAAACTAGTAATCAACTAGGTGCTTCTGTTATAATAAGTTTAGAAACATTTCTACAGTTATCATACACATTCCTCTTGCTTATAATGTTAGATATTTCTTTGCATTAGACACTTGATCATGTTTCGTAAATGTCTTTGGGAGATTAGGTATAAGGTTGATTTGTATAATGCTTTATATACTATTCTAAATTCATTATGATGCTTTCAATACCTTGTTTATAATGTTCTAATTATTATTTTTTGTTAACCTAACCCAGCTAACTTATGATGCCTTATTTATGTGTTTACTCTACCTGGCATGTCTTCAGGATGAGGGGAGGCAACCGTAGTCACTTCTTTGAGAGATCTACACGATGTCGCACTCCTCCTTCCTTGCCTGTCACTATTTGTATATATATGCATATGTGTTGTTTGAGTACTCGGAATAGGGACACGCTACATATCTTATAGGTCCCTAGCTCAGGGGGTTGATCCCAACACTACTAGGTCATGCCTATCCCAATTGGAGTACTCGGGGAAAAGACATTATGTGCAGTAGGATGGTCTCAAGCCTAGGGCATGGATCCCAACAATATAGGAAGGTATGATGACACTCACCTAGATTTGGTCAAACCTCTCACTCTACTTTTGCCTCTGGTTGTCCATTTGCTTGTAATTTAATTTTGAGCATTGTTCTTTTGTGTGGTTTTATGTTACCTTTGTACTTTGATTTTGGGGTATAAGCCTTAGATTACCTTAGAGCCTATGTCGATCATGGGCTTATATCCTAGCTCGGGGGAATGGACCAATTATGGCTCCACATAGTTGGGTGGTAAAATATTTTCGAGGTATTGTTCGAGTTTTCATGGATGGCTTTATATGGATCCTTGTTGAGCAGTTGTTGAAGATTGATTATTGAAGTCTATTTGTTGCATTTCATTGGAAGAAATCTATGTAATATTGTAATGTAAAATCTTGAAGGAAGTACAAGTCATTTGTATATGTATCATGAAATGAAAAGCTATGTAAAAGGGTAAAGGGTATCTCTAGGAGAAATAGAGGGAAATGTGAACATATTGTATTATATTTGCCGGATTCGCGTGTCAGATCCCAGATCCAGATTCGGGTCCGATCTGGATCCAAATCCGCGCATGGATCCGTGAGGATCCGGGCAGGATCCGTAATCTTGCTTGTGGATTCGTCAGGATCCGCGGGCACACAGGCAAGATTACGGATCCTGCCCTGATCCTCGAGGATCCACCACGAATCTGCGCAAAAGGCCCGCAGATCCTGGCAGATCCACAAGCAGGATTACGGATCCTCAAGGATCCACCGTGAATCCGCGCAAAAGGAGCAAAGAAAAGTCATATAAAGTGGGCCCATTCGATTTTTTTAAATTTTTTTTTGCCTAAACCCTAAAAATGACCCTCTAAGTCATAATACAAGTTCATTTACTCTCTATTTTGCTCTCTCATACTTGCTAGTTTGAAGTAAAGTGCTTGGATTCGAAGGAGATCGGTTGTGGAGCTCCAAATACCTTGCAAGAAGTGTTTGAGGTATGCATTTCAACCATATTCTTGAGTTTTGCATAAATTATTGATTATTTTTAAATTTCCAAATTTTCAAGTTTTTGTGTAAGTGTGAAGTATGGTTTTCTTTCATTTTATTTTTTTTCTAGATTGAAAGAATAGAACAATGAGTAGTCAAGGCTCAGTGGGTGGGGGTGGGGCTGCAACACCAAGCTTCAAAATTGATAAGGGGTTGCCTTTATGGAGACACACAACAAGAGTCGCACAATGTCTTGAGGGTGGGGCATACATATGAAAATGTAATTATTGCAATATACAACATAGAAGCTCCTATTCCTGAGTTAAACTACATTTTTTGGGCCCTGCGGGTGAAAGAATTAACATGTGTCAGGGTAGTGATAAGAAGGGATTACTAGCTACACAAATAGTAGTGTTGGCAAAAGAGCAAGATGATGCTGATAGAGCAATTGCAAAAGCAAAACGTGGTGCTTCCAAAAGAACAAATACGCCAACGCCATCATCCAATTAAACAAACACAAGAACACATCCTTTTTTGCCTATGCCAACTACAAATGATGAAGATGAAGACCCATCTCAACTCACCCGCAAAAGAGGCCCACTAGATAGGGCATTGCAAAATGAAAAGAGAGACATTGCTGATCACAAAATTGGACATTGTTTAATTGCAAATGGTGTTTCATTTAATTTTGTGAGATCACCTTATTTTAAGGAGATGGTGGAAGCAATAAATGAAGCCCCCCGTGGTTACAAACCGCCTGGTTATGAGAAGTTGCGCACTACTATATTACATAATGAGAGGAAATTTGTAGAGGCTGAACTTCAACCAATAAGAGATTTTTGGGTTCAATCAGGTGTGTCTATTATTTCGGATGGGTGGAAAGATTGTAGAAACCGTCCATTGATCAATGTTATTGTTGTATGCACTAAGGGGGCAATGTTCTTTAAGGCAATTGATTATGAAGGGCAAGTGAAAAATGCAGAATTTATTTCACGCATTCTCATTGATGTCATAGAGTCAGTAGGTCCTGATAATGTTGTCCAAGTGCTCATAGACAATGCAAAGGTTTGTAGGGCTGCAAGGATAATTGTAGAGTCTAGATATGATCATATCTTTTGGACACCATGCACCATCCACTCTCTCAATTTAGTGATGAAAGCAATTGGCATTGAAATAGATTGGGTAAAAAAGATATATGAGGAAGCAAAAGAGATTCAAATGTTTGTGACAAAACACCACATGTCACAAGCAATTTTTAGGAGTTTCTCGAACTTGGAATTATTGATGGTAAATTTGTATATTTAATATATAATTGAATATTATTGGATTCCATAATTTTTTTTGTTGTTTACATTAACATGTTTTAATTTTTAAATGTAATACTAACTTAAGTTTAACATGTTCTTAGGTTGCTGAAACCCGCTTTGCCTCTCACACAATCGTCTTGAGAAGGCTTGTGAAGGTAAAAGCATTGAAACATATAGTCATTAGCCCCCAATGGGGCGTTTGGAAGATTTTGAATACAGCAAAGAGCCTTAAATGTGAGAAGAATGATACTAGATGAGGATTGGTGGGGTCTTGTGACTTATGTGTTCGAAATCACCAATTCAATAATGGCAATGCTTCGCTTTGCAAATAGTGATGAGCCATGCCTTGGGGATATTTATGATTCCATGGACACTATGCTGGAAAAAATTAAAATGGTAAGTTCTACACTCTTTTACAACAATTTTTTATTTGAGAGATATCTAGATTCTAAAGTTTAAATTGACATATTCACTAATTATAATTATTATTCATATCTCATATCCTAGGTCATACAGAAGAGGGAGAATGATCCTGAGGACACCCTTTACAAGAAGGTGGAAAAAATTGTTCCACACCTTTGCACCTCCTTGCATATGCTCTATCCCCAAGGTACTGTAGTTCTTATCAAATGCTTGAGTTTATTTTATCCAATGTTTGTGCTATTGATATTTGATAGTGTTCAATTGTCTTTTTATATCCCCAAGTACTATAGTGTAGATGTACTTCGCCTTCTAGGTAGAGTGCCACCATTTAGAGATGCAGAGGTTGCAAATGGGTATAAGAGGGCACTAGCTAAGATATTCCAAGATCCAAAGATTGGGGCAATTGTGAGGAGTGAATTTGCTGCCTTCATCTCAAGTGAGGATTTCCACCCTATTGTCATAGCAGACCAAAGCAGGATGGGTGCCATCAAATGGTGGTATCTTCATGGGCAAGACATCATGTACCTCCAACCTCTTGTCATAAAGGTCCTATCCCAAGTAAGTTTGTAAAATTAAGCTTAAGGTTAACACTCTCAATTCCTTGAATTTATTATTTAATTTATTTGTCTTGATTGTTGTATTGATAATTTTTAATTTCTCCTTAGGTTGCTAACTCTTCTGTAGCTGAGCGGAATTGGAGTACTTACTCCTTTATCCACTCAGTCAAACGCAACCGGTTGGCTCCAAAAAAATCAGAAGACCTTGTGTTCATTCACAACAATTTGTGGTTGTTGTCACGGAAGGATCCAATGTACAAGAAGGGGCCCAAAAAGCTTTCGGATGTAGCACCCAAGACTCCTAATTTAGATATGACCATCCAAGATCTTGCTAGTTCCACTTTGATTGATGTGGATGATGAGGAGGATTATGAGTTCACAATCCCCTCTACTACTAGTGGTTTGGGTTCCTCTACTGATACAAATGCAGCACTTGCAGCTCATGAGTACCCCTCTGATGTGAATTTTCTTAAAAATTCATTTGATGATTAAATCAAAAACTCTAGTCTTGACTCTTGACTCTTTTATGAGTAAATCATGTTACAAACTTTAAGTTTAATGATCTATATTTTGAATGTTACAAACTTTCACTTTCAATAATTCAATGTGCATGTGCTGATTTTCTTTATAATCTAAAATAGATTAATTATCATTGATCAAGTATACTAGATTCATAGATGCATACTAGAATCATAGATTCATACTATAAAATGATTTAGTTTTAAAATTATGTATATTTCTCTTTTTTTTAGTATATATATTGCACGCACGCGCGCGCGCACACACACACACACACACACACACACACACACACACACACACACACACACATATATATATGCACGAATCCTCCATGAATCATAATTGGGAAAAAAAAATCCCAAATCCATGGATCCGATTCACATGCCTGAATCGGATTCATGTCACAAATCGGCAACTAAGGTATTATTCAAAGGATAATTGAAGTTATGATGATGGCATGACATTGTATATTTCCTTGTATCTAGATGAAAGTATGATGAATAAAAGAACCATGTGCTCTTTATAATGCTATCAAATGAACAATCTAAGTACTTAGTGAATAGAAGATGATTTGATTTACATGTATGGTTGATGGTTTAAATCTATTTCATGTGTCTTTATTGCACATTAAGTAGATGCATTTGATTATATGGATTAGGACATCAGTTCATAATTTGGAAATAACCATTAGGATGAATAATGTATCAAATCATAAGTAGAAGTAAAACTAATAGATGGATTGACTTAAGTAGTAAAGATGAAATGTTAGAAAGGAAATTAAGTAAGCAACGAATAAAGAATACTTGTTGAGTTGATTGGATGACAAAAGCTAACTCTTGAATTTAGAAATTAAGTAATGTTATTTAAGAGTGACATTAGGGAACCTGTTAGGACTCTTATATCTATGATCAGAACAAACTTATCTGGCAAAGGTGTTCAAAAAAAAATTATTCACCAAATTCCATATCAATTTGTCTTATCCTTTCTGGTTCCCTAGCGGGGCATTACAAAGCTTCCGATATATCTTGGAAGTAGGAAGACATTATAGAGGTAGTGGGGCTTGTGTCCTTCAATCTCTAATTGGCATTCCACCAAGCAATTTGCAATCCATCTTTTCTTCATATTCTTCAAAGTCTTTGTCTTGGCACGAGCCTTTGATTAAAGATGCTTCCTTACTCACGTTGTAAGGTAGGGGGTCAAAGGCACACTTGGTTCTTGCATCATATAATGGAGAAATCAAGGTGACAGCTCGCTCAGATATGTCACATATCAATTCTTATTCGTTCCAACCTGCTCCTTCATAGTCCAATGATCAAAGTTGTCAAATGATTCCTCACTCACAGTGTCCACTCAAACAGAGTTGTTGTACTTGATGCCTCATTCCTTCAATGTGTCAGGCTTGGGCATATTCTTGTGAATATTTATGTTATCACTTTCTTTGCATCCAAAAAGATTCTACTATGGCCTGGGCTTGAAGAATGGCGTAGAAGTTGTGGGAACCACATTGTTTCAATGACTTAAAAATCCATTCAAACTTGGCATGGGCTGGCATTGTCTCAAGTGGTTCACATATTTGCTTCATTTCACTTCTTTGGGGTTTGGTGATCACCTCCCCAACTGGCTATTGTGAATTACAATTATAAAATATTTGAAGCTCTTTAGTGCTGGGGCATTCTGTGCCATGGCTTAGAGTGCTACCTTGCGTGATTTCATTAGTACACTCTCCCATTACCTGTTTTGTTGAATCATTGATCAATTGATTGGCATACCTTACCTTTTCTTCAAAATTTTCATTGGACCATTACGTCAAATAGTTTGTGTGCTTCCATTATTTTACATCACCAACTTGATGTAGTCCATCAATCAGGTTATAGGATTTCCTTTTTCTTTTATCCTCAATAGTTTTGATGTCAATTCTCCAAGAAACATGTATTGTTTATCTTTCCAACCTCTGCAAGTATATCGATACAAATTTCTTCCAGGACTAGGCATCGTTGCTCTTAGTCATTACTAAGGTACTCTTTAGGGGGTTAATATTTTCAATCAAAATACGTGTTTGGGGAAATTTTATTAACCTCTTTCGTGAGGGAGGTTAATGAATCGATTGAAAATATGTATTTAGGAGGCTTTGAATAACCTGAAATACTTTTGACCCAGGCATCAATTTTCAAAAATTCAACATGTTGGATGGAGTTGGAGACAAGCTGAGACTTTGAAACTATGTTCCCCCAAGTTTCCAGGACAGGGACGGCGAGATGGGTTTCCAGGACGGCAAAAAAAATTGGCGCTTTTGGGAACGAGGGGGATGACAAACGGGGACAGCTATATATATATATATATATATAGATATAGGAAAATTCTAAAATATATACTGAAATTTGCAAATATGCATGTCATTCATATGAAACTAAGCACAAAGCATGTCATTTAAACATTATAGAACCTTAATATACACCATTTGAATGCCATCTAGGAAATAATAACCAACTTTCGTACTCAATTGTCAAAATATGCATATCAATATGTGAACAAAAATATTTAAATATAAGTTTAGTAGTAAACAATATCATAAAAATCTGGAAATCTAAATATGCCCAAAGGCTAGAGGGCTTCCATAAAGTTTCGTCATCATGTTTAACATAGAAAACAAAATATAGAAAATGAAGCAGACCCTTGCTCCTATTCTACTCTGCCACCATGGCATCAAAATCAAAGTTGTCCTCACTATCATACTCCATAGGAAGCGTAGTCTCGTCTAATGGAATCCCAACCAATCCTAGTGTTGTATCATCCTCATCTATCTGGGTCACATCCTCAGGCTCAACATCCCACCGCAAAGCTGGTGTCTGCCTATACTCTAGAGCTTGACAATCCAAAAGTTGAAGAGCATGATGCACTGCCACTAACTTCTCTTCTTGTTTAGAGGTAAGTTTGTTCCTCTTAACGAAGTGGATAAATGAATATGTGGACCAATTCCTCTCTATAGTTGAGGAATTAGCAACCTACGCAAGGAGGTGAGTGGCAAGTGCTTTTAACTCAGGTGCATCTCTCCCATGCAAAGTTCACCATCCAATAGGATCTCTCTATGCCAAAATCACTCTATCCAATGTCGCTTGTGGCTTACCCAAGTTTGGGCCATGAAGGTTGGTGAAATCAAGAGTAGCAGCCTCTTGAGTTGAATACATCTTATCAATGGCTCTTGTGAAGCCATCCAATACCTTAGGATCATCACATGGGAGGCCCCTTCCACACAACTCTACATACCATTTGGGATTTAGAGCAAAGGCTTCTATATGAAGCGGGGTATTCATTATATTCCACCTCCATGTCAGAATAGGCCTAATATGCTCCTAATAAAACCCCAATGTAGGATCCTTTGTTGCAACCTTCCCCAACATGCTGTCAATAGTCTCATATATCTATCCCAGCCTAGGAGCGTTAGTATCAACATATCTAATGATATCCACAACGGGTGCTATTACAAAGCATATATATCTGCAAGATGCAAAAGAAAATTAAAATCAGAATTAGAAATTTAAATTTTAAAAGTTAGTTTGAAAATCAGCAAGCAAAAAATTAACATTAAATTTAAAAATCAACAACTCACCTCATTGTGGACTTCCAGCTCTCATCAAGGATCCTTTGCTTCACCACTTTTCCTTTAGAGGACTTAGAATTGGACTTGTTGCTTCCCAAAACCGCAGATTAAAATCCTAAAAGTCTTGCCAACTCGATGTTGGGATATCCAACCAACTATGGCCAACTTGACAGAACTGAATATTGTAATCTAAGATCCCTGCATTTTTGGCTCTGCGATTCTAGCGGGTGTACCTAATCCTGAACAAAACACCTTAGTCCAAAATCATTATAACATATCGATTTGAATATGAATGCAATGAAAGTTTCCTAAACGGAAAGGATTATAGAAAACTTTATACGTGCAAATCACAAATTAAGAACAAAAGTAAATGATTGTATAAATATGAGAGTGCTTTAAACATATAAAAAAATTATGAATTACTAAAACAAATGGATATATGAATTCTTCAAAGGAAAGGTATGAAATAATTGCCAGCATATGGATTATGAATTACGGATAACATAAAGACCAGTGCCAAAATTAAAAGGGCGATAGTGTCAGTATTATAAATTATTATGTACAACTTTATAATGTTTTATGCACATCAACTATTAATAATTTAGTAATCAAGATGTGACGGATCAAATATATGGGTGCAATTTTAAAATAGTCTAGAATGAAGTTTAACTCCTATGGTTGGGAGACAAACAAGACACAGATATAAGAACAATTAAATATTTCACCATATCTATGATGTTCGATTGTAAAATGCTATAATTGAACCTGTCCACTTATCTATCATATAAATTATTTATAGAATTTAAAAATAATTATAAAGGTCGAAACTCTATAATATTTCCAACTCTAAAGTTTTATGCAAATAAAATAAAATAAATACTTTTTACTAGTTCTGTGAAAAATTGAAATGCAATGAAGACACTCATCGTTGATGCTCAATCCACTACAGTTCAATTCCCGAATCACATATAAAAATATTTACTCAATAATCCAAAATTCACGGGCTTAGTTCAAAAATTCATTTCTTTACTAATGAACGAATATAATATATCAAAGTACATATAACTTGAATATGTAAAAATTTGTAGGAAAAATTTATCTATGAATATGAATTGTCCCCTTTATTTGATTTGTATGTTATATTTATAAGAGATTGAGAGGTGTTGGTTGCTTTTCCAAGCACCGCACCTCTTCAAATGGAGCAACTAATCTCATCTTAATAATGTATCTCATAAAGCGCATTAACCATTCTCTTAGAATAATTATCCAACAAATAGGGACAGGTATCCACGTGAGATGCTCCTAAAATGGGCTATGCCAATATTGTTGTCATCAATGAGGATGAATTGACTACACGATCACAAACGCATTCATCCTGTAGCCTTCACTTGTGTGTCTATCCTGATAGTGGTATGTGTGTTTTGTGTATTTTGCTCTCCCCTTTGGCTAGAATCTTTTCCTTCTATTCTTTTCCACGAGGATTTCTAAACTTTCTATGCAATTTGAAACACATGTGGGTAGCTTCAAATTTGTCATTTCCTAACTCCCCCTTACTCCTTTGGTATTTTAGAACCTATCATAATGATCAAAATCATAAACATATTCCTAGTTTTTGCTTTCGAGAATAATGCAAACGTCTGCAATCATTTCCTCCGAGCATATTAGATGATACGGTAGCTTATGTATTTCAAAATCTTTGACACAGGCTTTTATGCTACATTGCCAAGAGGTATTTGAATACTATTAACCTTTACTGGGAACTTTCCAAGGCTCATATGTTGCTTCTACAAGCTCCCGTTAACGTATGCATCAAACATCTGATTTCATTTGTTTTGTTGGAGGTGTTTAATCTTGTATCATCCTTCTCCTCCATGTTCGGTCTGAGACATGATCATCCATTCTTTTCCTGTGTCAAAATATCCAACACAGGACTTCATGGATTGAAGTCATGAGATGATCGTTCTAGTTACTGCCATGATTTTACATGCTTGGAATAGTAAAAGAACCAATCTGATTTGGCATCATCCCTACAACATTCATAATGTTTGCTAGAGTCAAAAGATCACTTTGTTGTGCAACAACATAGAATGTGGATACCTCTTGGATGCTTTGGTTTATAGCTTTGAAGTCTTGTACTCATTTTATCTTCATCACTTCATGACCTGTAGATATATGGTAAAGATATCCTCTAATATAGTTCCTACTTCGCATTTGTGTATCATCATGCTTGTAGATAAGAGAAACGATAATGTCCATTAAGGTCCTGCTATACTTGGGAAATGTTAGCCTATAGGGCAAAACCTCTAGAATTATGATGAACGTTGGAGAACCTTAAGGTCAGCTTCTCAAACACTTAGGCCATATGAACAACAACCTTTCATTTCCTTTCCTTTCTCGCATGATGTAACATGTGAACCACTCATTCAAACCCTTGAAATTTTTTGCAAGGAAGTAGCAGGATAGATTGCATTTGGTTGTGTTCTATCTAAATGCTTCCCGTCTCCATAAAAGGCTAGGCTTTATCCACTAATACAACATCCATCTTTCCAGATCAAGCTGCTTTTGTAGATGACACAGTGATTATAATCTCCTCGTATAATCTGCCAAAGTTCATCTTGTATCCCTAACTGATTTGACAGTAGTGACAATATTTCTTCAAATCTCGAACCTTATGTCGCAAATGGAGGCCCTAATTTTTGTAAAATTTGAGCTCCATCAAGACGATTGTCCCCACTTTGGATTCACCACCATCAATTAGAGGGCCTCATACACCTCAATCATCCTCTCCATGAAGATGAAGTATGTGCAATACCTATAGAGACAAGTATAAATTAAAATAAAGTTAAACATTAATGATTAAAAACATCACATGTAAGTTTATAACAATTATAAATAAAAATAAACTTAAAGACTAAAAGTAAAATATAATTAAAATTGACAGACCTTGTCTTGACTGGTTTGAGAAAATCCTTCTTAGAAGACCTGAATAGAGCAAGTGTAGTGTGGTGGTTGCATATTAACATTTGCACTTCTCTGGCTTTTAACACTACCTGTTTCACCCATTCAATCTTTCCCTATGTCCTTCAATGCATAAACACAACAAAGGGTCCAAAAGATGTGCCTATAAACACCCTTTATCATCAAACTGACTGATTTGCACACAGGTGCAAAATCTGTGATAATCTGTACTACACTAGTCGACCCAACCTCCTCTATGGCATCTCTCAAATTGGTGGACTGGAATTCTGCATCCTTCTTATAGATTGCTCATCTTGAGCAATCTATGGCTTTTGAAAAATAAGAATCAGCAAGAGATGTCACAATAATATTGATGAGTGGCCGATGTCTAACATCGGTCCACCCATCCATCATAATAGAGCAGCCCGTCCTAACCCAAGTGCATTTCATATCCTCAAACAACAAAGCAACCCTAGAGTACTCTTCATCTAGGATGGTGGCTCATGTAGCTTATGCTCACCAGGGGGTACAAATGAGGGATTCATATTCAATATATCTTTCACCATTTGTTTAAAATAAGTGGAACGACTTACATGATATGGTATACCATTAGCAACAAAGAATCTACCAATGGATGCCTCACACTTTTCCTTTCCTTGTGCATTAAACAAACTTTCCACTGAGCCCTGCTCCCCATTACTCATCTTCCTCTTCCCTCAAGACTCAATAGGGTTGCCACTAGTACCAATGGCAGATGACATATGCCTAGATGATTATAAGTGAATAGATAGTGATGTCACTGTCAAATTTTGCCCCTCCATTTTAGCCACTAAGTGCAATCTTTGGCATTTTAATCTCTATGCATCAATCAAGTTAGGACAAACTTTGACTCCATGGCATGCAACACCTAAAAAGTGTGACTTGACTCTTGTATAGCTGCCCCTAAAATCATCAAGATAAACATGGAAATCTTACACCCTAGTCCCTCCTATATTTTTTTTATATTTTGGCTTAGGTATGACAAATTGGATAAGAGATTTTTTCCTATTGAGAGGACCCTCTACAAAATCCTTCAGAATGATGGAAGGGCATTTAAAACAATCCATTTTAGGATCAGCTTCTTTTCTAGTCCCACTACTAGCAATATCACCCCCAACTACATTTTCCTCCTCATCACCACTACTACTAGCACTTCCACTACTACTCATTGTGCTTTGTTTTGAGATTTAAATATGCAATGAAAATATGAGCTGAAACAATGAAAAATAAATTTTAAAATCAAAATTTTCAAGCTGCAAATCTATTTATAAAACGGAAAATGGAAGCATAAAGAGTTTCATATTTGGTGCACAATAAATGATGCAGGAGCATCCTGGGTTGCATTGCTATCCTACTTGTTTCTTGTTTCTTAGTTGTTGTCGACCTACTTGTTGTTGTCAAGCTCTTAGTTGTTGTTGAGTTCCTTGTTGCTGTGGAGTTGTCTGTATGTGTTGAGTTTGTGGTTGATGCCGAGTTCATAGTGGTTGCCGAGTGTTTGTTGGTGTCGAGCTCATGTATGTGTCGAGCGTTGCCAAGTGACAATATTTTGTTCTAGTCCTTTGACCGAATTGTTTGTCCGGTTCCAGTTTGGGCTGATCTTGCATGTTAATTTCATGATTTGTATTTAATATTTGTTGAGAGTTGACTTGTGGCTTGGTTATGCATTTAATGTAAGGGTTTATTTAGTTGGTAATTTGTAATAGGCCAATTTGTAGCCGTGCAAGTATTTAAGGGGGTCTTGGGTAGAGTCTTTAGGTATCATGAAGGTAATTCGATAAGGAAGAGTCAGTAGGAGTTGGAATGTTAAGATCATCATTGAAGTCTGAATTGTAATGTTGGTTGTAACCCAGAAGGCCTTACAACTAGGCATGTATGTTGATGATTTGATGAATCAATAAAGTGTTTTTCTCTTCTATCTCCTTTGGTTGTTGTTTTTTGTGTTGTGTTTCCACTGTGCTTACTCTTGCAGGTGACTTTGGTAGCTGGATGTGCCTTTGGCCCTAGTTTCCATCGTTCTCCCTACATCAGGTGGTATTAGAGCTTGAGGTTCGTCCTTGTGGAGATTGGATCGTATAGAACCCTAAGTTGATTTGGATGTGGGGTAGCAAATTTGAGGATTTGACCTACAACTTGCAGAGGGTTACAATCTTGCAGGAACTTGATTGTAAAGATGGTTCAAGGTAGAGGAAATGCTAACAATGTCGTATTGGATACATTGAGACAAATTGTAGCTAGATTAGATGTTGTAGAAACAACCCAGAGGAGAGGCGCACATCTTGATGATGTGAGTGATGATGAAGCAGTAGCACAAAACCTTAATCCAAAACCTAAAGAAGATCAAGATGAGGCAAGATTGTTGAGAGTATTGTCTAGGGCACATTCAAAGCCTGTTGTAGAAGTTGTTTCCTATGATGGAAAATTGGACAGCAATGTTGTGTTGGATTGGATCTCTAATATGAAGAAGTTCTTTTGAGTATGAAAACACTCCTGATCATAGGAAGGTGAAAATTGCAATTACTAGGTTGAAAGGTCATGCATCACTGTGGTGGAAGCATTTGCAAACTAATAGACAAAGGAGAGGAAAGGAGAAGATCAAGACTTGGGTGAAAATGGTGAACAAAGTGAAGAACAAGTTCCTTCTTGCTGATTATCAAGTTAGCTTGTTGAGAAAGATGCAAACTTTGAGACAAAGAGACAAGGCTATGAAGGAGTATACTAAGGAATTAAATAGATTAACATCAGATCTAGACATGTGGATGATGATATGGAGAAAAATGCAAGGTACATAAATGGATTAAGATCTGGGATTCAAGATGAGAGAAGTTTTGTGAAATTGGAAAGTGTGGAGGAAGCATATCAATATGCCTTGAAAGTTGAGGAGATCTTGACAAAGAAGCATGAACAAAGACAAAGAGGTAGAGTTGGTAGATTCTAGAGAGGTAGAGGTAGATCTTATGGAGAAGGTGGCAAATCTAACCATTATGTGCAAAATAAGGGCAAATTTGAATGGAGGAATGATGATAAAGGCAAGACCGAGTGGAAAGGTGGTGATTCTTACCGAGGAGGTACTGGTTCTCACCGAGGAAGAGGTAATTCTTATTCTAGAGATGGTTTTTGTGGTAATTGTTTCAAATGTGGTAAAGAAGGGCATAGATCCTTTGAGTGTAGATCCTCTAAAAATGGGCAAGGCAACATAAATATTGTAGTTCAAGGAGACATAGAGGGTTCACCGAGTGAACTTAAGGCTGGAGAAAATCTGACAGTGAGAAGAACGTTATGTCATGAGGGAAGTGATGAGGAACCTATCCTAAGGAGAAGTCTTTTCAAGACCAGATGTAAGATGGCTGGAAAATGTTGTAAGGTGATCATTGACAGTGGAAGTTCAACAAATTTGGCATCTGAGGAGCTAGTTACAAAGTTGCAGTTGCAAATGCTGAAGAATCCTAAACCTTATCATGTCTCATGGATCAAAGATGAGCATAAGATATTGGTAAGTGAACAATGTATTGTGAAGTTCAAGATTGGACATTATTTTGATGAAGTTCTGTGTGATATTATGCCTATGGCTTGTTGTCAAATTTTGTTGGGTAGACCTTGGCAATATGATAGATATGTTATACATGATGGAAGATTGAATCAATATACTCTTTGGGTGAATGGGAGAAAGAAAATATTGTTGCCTTTGATTGAAAGTCCAGATGAGGTTAATTGTACTACTGTGAGAATTTGCATGGTTAATGGAAAGCAATTTTAAAAAGAAATGAAGAGTCAAGTTTGTTTTGTTATAATTCCTAGGAAGTTGAGTTGTACCAGTAGCAGCCGAGTGACAAAAAACAGTGGTGACTGAGTGTCAGCTTGTGATGGCTAAGCAACAAAAACTAGTAGAAGACAAGTACAGCAGAAATTGAAAATTTGCTAAATAAATATAAAGAAATTGTTGTAGAGGATATTCCTGATGATTTACCGCTAGTAAGAAGTATAAGTCATTGTATGGATCTAATTCCTGGAGCTAGTTTTCCGAATAAAGCACCATATAGGTTGACACCTATAGAGAATGAAGAACTTAACAGACAAGAGCATGAGTTGTTGGAGAAAAGTTTGAGTCCATGTGTTGTACCTACCATATTAGCACTTAAGAAGAATGGAGAATGGAGAATGTGTATTGATTCCAGAGCTATTAATAAGATCACAGTGAAATATAGGTTTCCTATGCTGAGGATGGATGACATAATTGATTGTTTGAGTGGAGCAAAGCATTCTACCTAGATTGATTTGAAGAGTGGTTATCATTAGATCAGAACCAGAGAAGGTGATGAATGGAAGACTGCTTTCAAGACAAAAAATGGTTTGTATATATGGTTGGTAATGCCTTTTGATTTGTATAATGCACCTAGCACTTTCATAAGGTTAATGAATGAGGTTCTCAAGAGATTTTGGGGAAAGTTTGTAATTGTTTATTTGGATGATATTTTGATATTTAGTAAGACTAAGGAATAATATTTTGAACATGTTAGGCAAGTAAAGCAGAGATTGAAAGAGGAGAAGTTGATGATTAATTTGAAAAAGCGTTCTTTTATAGAAGAGGAGATTGTGTATTTGGGATTTGGGATTTTAGCTATTGGTTTGAGAATGGATCCTGAGAAGGTTAAAGCAATTTTGGAATGGCCTACACTTGAGAATGTGGGTGAGGTAAGATCATATCATGGTTTGGCTAGTTTTTACAAGAAGTTTATAAAGAGTTTCAGTTTTGTTTGTAATGCTATGACTAAGGCAATGAGAGGAGACAAAAAGGATTTCAAGTGGACACATGGAGTTGATTACAATTTTGAGACTTTGAAACAAAAGGTTGCTCAGTTACCTGTATTGGCTTTGCCTGATTTCAATAAAGTATTTCAAGTTGAATGCGATACAAGTGGTAGTGCAATAGGAGCTATATTGAGTCAAGAAGGTAAACATGTTGCTATCTTTAGTGAGAAGTTGAATGATGCTAGAAGGAAGTATTTTGTGTATGATCAAGAGTTTTATGCAATTGTTCAAGCCTTGAAGAGGTGGAGACATTATTTGATTCCTAAAGAGTTTGTATTGTACACTGATCATAAAGCTTTACAATACTTTTGAAGTCAACATAAATTGAATCAGAGACATATGAAGTGGGTTGAGTACTTGTAGAGTTTCACATTTGTGATTAAGCATACAAGTGAAGTCACTAACCGAGTTGCTGATGCATTGAGCAGAAGACATTCTTTGTTGACCGAGATGAAAGTTGAAGTTCTTGGTTTTGATGAGATGAAAGAGTTGTATGATACTGACCCTGATTTTTTTGAGGCATGGAGAGAGTACAGAGTACCAAATCTATCAAATCACGAGTAAGTATGATGAGTATTTTATTCAAGAATGTATGTTGTTCAAAAGAATTCAGTTGTGTATCCCTAGAAGTGATATAAGAGTTAATTTGATTAAGGAAAAACATAGTGGTGGATTGGCAAGACATTTTGGAATTGATAAGACATTGAGTTTGTTGAAGGATAAGTATTATTGGCCATAGATGTATAAGGATGTTCAGAAATTTGTAAAGAGTTGTGGAGTTTGTCAAGTTGCAAAAGGAGTAAGTCAAGATATTGATTTGTATACACCTATTTATGTTCCTGAGAAACCTTAGAGTGACATCAGTATGGATTTTGTTCCTGGATTACCTAAGACAGCAAAGGGGTATGATTCTATATTTGTTGTTGTGGATAGATTTTCTAAGATGGCTCATTAATACCATATTAAAAAAATCAGATGTTGAGCATGTTGCTGAAATTTTCTTCAAAGAGATTGTTATATTGCATGGATTACCAAGAAGTATTATTTTTGACAGAGACAATAAGTTTGTTGGTTACTTTTGGAAGACTTGGTGGAAGAAGATGGATACTGAGTTAAAGTTTAGCTCTACATTCCATCCATAGACAGATGGATAGACAGAGATTGTGAATAGAAGCTCGGGTAATTTGCTGAGATGTTTAGTTGAAGATAAACCACATAATTTGGAATTGGTGTTGACACAAGCTGAGTTTGCATATAATAATTTTGTGAATAGTATAGGGAAAACACATTTTGAGATTTTTACTGGAATGCGGCCTAAAGGAATATCTGAATTGAGGGATGTGCTAGTGATGAAAAGAGAAGTATTGCAGGGGTAGAATTTGTTAATTTTATGGATTCTTTGCATAAGGAAGTGAAGTTGAGGTTGGAACAAAGTAATCAGAAGTATATGAAAAATATTGATCACTCTAGAAGACATCATGATGAAGAAGTTTGGACCTTGTAAGATCTTGAAGAAGTTTGATAGTGGTTATGGTTATGAAGTTGAGTTACTTGATGACATGGATATATCTCCTATATTCAATGTTTTTGATTTGTATAAGTATCATGAGTCAAATGATGAAGTTGTTTGTATCAGATGATTATCCTAAGAAGCAGATTGAAGAGGTTGAACAGATATTGAACAGAGAGTTGGTAACAGCACAAGAGGAAAGGATTACTATGAGTATTTGGTGAAGTGGAAGAACATACCAGTTGAAGATGCCTCATGGATTTCTCAACCTAAGTTGGATTTAGCTCAGGTTGTGACACTTGCATGATTCAGGAGAATCATTTCTTTCAACCCCGGTTATTTGATGCAGGAGAATCCTAGGTTGCATTGCAGTCCTGCTTGTTTCTTGTTTCTTATTAGTTGTTGTCGAGCTCCTTGTTGTTGCCAAGTTCTTTGTTGCTGCCGAGTTCTCTATTGCTACCGAGTTCGTAGTTGCTGCCGAGTTCGTGGTTAATGTTGAGTTCTTTGTGGTTGTCAAGTTCGTGTTGGTGTCGAGTGCTTGTTGGTGCTAAGCTCGTGTATGTCCCAAGCATTGTCCAGTGATAGTATTTTGTTCTAGTCCTTCTTTGACTGAGTTGTCTGTGTTTTGTTCTAGTTTGGGCCGACCTTGCACGTTAATTTCGTGATTTGTGTTTAATATTTGTTGAGAGCTAACTTGTGGCTTGGTTAAGCATTTAATGTAAGGGTTTATTTAGTTGGTAATTTGTATCAGGCTGACTTGTGGTTGTGCAAGTATTTAAGGGGGTCTTGGGTAGTCTTTAGGTATCATGAAGGTAGTTTGATAAGGAAGAGTCAGTAGGAGTTGGAATGTGAAGATCATCATTGAAGTCTGATTTGTAATGTTGGTCGTAACCCAGAAAGCCTTACAGTTGAGCATGTACGTTGATGATTTGATGAATCAATAAAGTGTTTTTCTCTTTCTATCTCCTTTGGTTGTTGTTCTTTGTGTTGTGTTTCCACTGTGTTTACTCTTGCAAGTGATTTTGGTAGTTGGGTGTGCCTTTGGCCCTAGTTTCCATCATTCTCCCTATGTCAATAAAGGAAGCTCAAATCCCTACTCAAGTCTCGAAAGCAAAAAAATCACCTCCTCTTCTTGCAAAATGAAAACCCCAGCCAGCTGCAACACACTCCAACTTCAAAAGCAAAACCAAACAAATGACAAAACAACCATATTGTGGTCTATTTTTTTACCTTTTTAGGGCATTTGGAGGGGTGGGACCCACCTGGGCAACCGAGTTAGAAGTAAAAAAATTAGGTTTTTTTGTTTTTGCTTTGCAAAACTCGAGGACAGTCGGACCTCCCCAGTACAATCGAGGGACATCTATACATCCTCTTTTCGTCCCAGGGACAGCTTGTCGTCCTCTTTTTTTCTCCCAAACATCCCCAAGTACTAGGGACATCTCCTGCAATTTTTGCCAATCTGGGGACGGCAAGGGGATGTCCCATACTTGTCCCCCCTATCTCGAGATGTCCCTGTCCCGGAAACCTTGGCTTTTCGAGTGGGGACGCATCCCCGAGGTACGTAGCTTTGAAACAATAAAATCACCATGGATGTAACTAATGATTATCCTTTTTAAAGCTTGAACTTAGGCATGCTCTGCTTATTTTTGGGCCCAAGATAAAATTTTGGATATTTGGCGCACACAAACGAGGCAAAATACTAGCCACATCACATGTACTCTTACTCCACAAGTGACATTAGTTAATATGAGAATTTTTTGAAAATTTGGACCAAATTTAATACCAAGGCAACAATACGCATCGAGGGTTCTTGACTTTTGTCCACACAACAAGTCTCCAAACATCTCCTAGCATAGAATATCCTAATAATTTATAAGGGATTTCTGCGGTGCTAGAAGTGTTTAGATTGAGTCCAAGATGAGCGTACAGTCTGGGTCAGTGTACTTGATGCAGCGGATAAAAACCTCCTTTCTCTCCCTTAGCAAAATCTCTTAAAAAAAACACAGACTGATTCCCATGTATAAGCACCACAACAAATCCTTGCTACTGATAAAATAAACAAACAGATAAAAATATGTTAATCAAAACAAAAAATGTGGAAAGAATCCATATTCATCAATCCCAAATGCATCAGGGAAGACTATGGTCGAGTAGATAAATAGTGGCATTCTGACAGCCTTTTTTATTCATCAAAATACTTCTGAAGTTTCCACACAGCAACATACACTAAACTCTGGCCTAAAAACCCAGGCAGCAAGAAATACTAATCCTGCCAAAACCCTTCCCTCCACAAAAGCCAAAATCTCCTCAGAAAGGATTGGCAATTACAATTGTCCTCCATATGCATGTTGAAAATATCAAAATTCAACATTTAGACAAGTCTCAAATTACAAATTGCACATTAATTAATTCGGTTTGGACTGTTTCTTGAGATTTGCTCCATCTTTTAGCTCCAATGACAGATCATTGCAAGTAATGTAATGAAAGCATCATCATATTTTATAAGCGCTTCATTGAAATTTTTGCCTTATAAATGATATTGCAGAATGAAATAAATGGGAGCCAGTATATGTTCAAAGACGGTACCTGGAGTTAAGTATAGTAGAATTCACAATAACTGCTACAGGTCGAATATCCAAATCATCTATCCAAGTAAATATATTAACAATTCGAAGCACTTCAGTGTGTGTTGAAACATTTGTTGATATCTCATTTGCCTGCAAGCCCCATTCCAACGGAATTCAAAAGTGGTTAGATTGTAAAAAGTGATTGGCATGTATAATACCAAAATTGAAAGTTCACTTAAAGAATCTTTTCAGTTTTACTTGATTTTTTTCTGATTTTGCGTTTAACAAACTACATTCACTTTATAGTTTGACAACTTTAAATACTTGGGGGCATAAACATGCAAAGGTTGATTCAAAAACTTATAGTAGATAGTTTTGAAAGATTTTTATAATTCTACTTTTGCTGTAGTAAAGCAAGGTATATTAGATAAATTCAAATAAATGCATTCCATTACTTCGTAGATAATTAATACTCAAAAAGCATGGCACAACTACCAAGAAATCCTTCTGAAAAGAGAGAAGTTACTTATAATACTAACAAATGACAAGGCATAAGCACAACTTTTGGCAAATATGCCTCCTGCATGACTACATTTTGTAATGAAATGCAATATTTTAATGACCTATTGTTATTTGGTCAGTTGATTGAGGTTTTCAATGGACCCTCCGCTCCAATTGTGCCACACACCCAACTTGTGGCACCACAATTGACAGCACCATAGCCTAACAGCCAATGGTCCAAGCAGCAGACCACTAGTGGTACAGGACTCGAGAGCCCACTGACCTTGAAGGGTCTTGAATCGGGTTGAGTGCTGAAACAACGCCACCCAAAAGCAACGAACTATGCCCTCAACGGCATTATTGTAATGCATTCCTACCCTAGCAAAACAGGGGACGAAAGGGGGTAGTCATCAACAGAACTTAAACATGACTACCATAGAATTGCAATGAGCTAAGAAAGATGACACAATTTTTATCTACATATGTCATCTCGATTGCAGCATGCTAGACTCTGCCAAAACAAGACAAGTTCATTTTTCCTGAAACATATGATGATTCTAGTTGCACTTCCTTGCAGAACCAATAACCGATCGTATGATCAGTGCTTACTACTCTAAATCCATTAACCAATCTACGATCAAAGCTCACTACTCTAAACTCACAAATTAACATACCAAGAGTTAACAACAAAGTCGTTGAAATTGGATTGTGAAGAAATGATGACAGAATCGCCAATAAGAGCGCAACCAAGGTTCAGTTCCCCTCCGAGGCTATGCTCTATTATATTAGTTTAGAAATCCTAAAATTATAATTTCAGGTCAAGCTTATCCCACACAATGTTACAGAAACACAGCCGCACCTTGGATTTTAAAATAAGAAAAAATTTTAAAGCAACTAAAATTACTGCCACCATTTTGATTTGCTGGTGAAATTCTTTCTAATAATCGAATTTAATGGCACGAGAACTGTTACCGTTTCAGGGTTAGAAACGAAAGGTTTCCACTGGCGATGAGGATCAAAAGGATGGCGGTAATGAGTGGCGGGTAATACTAACTGCAACGAAAAGAAGAGGAGAATAAAGGCAAGAGATAAAAAGGGGGCAAAGCCCCAGGCCTTTGGGGGAGCGTCAATGTCAATATGCAGAGGTGCTCCCGAAGATGAGGCGTTGGAATTGCTACTATTTTTCTTCCTCCTGCTCGCTCCTCCTCCGCTTAAATGGAAATTAAATTCCGACATATTTTGCAGGTTTGATTATATACGTGGGGAAGGGGAAACGCTGACAAAGCTCCGGGATAAGAGATACTATTTGCAGAAGCTTTGGTCGTTTGCACTGCGCTTTACTGGTTCAGAGACGTTTGACTTCGTCTGAAATAAACTTGTTTTTGTCGTCATACATATTTTTTAAAACGTAAAGAAAGTTTATGCTTTTATATTTTTTAATTATTAATAATACATTTATATTTTTTCCCTCTAAAATATAAATTGGCTTTTTAGTTCGTGATTCTTCATTTAAACAGTTATTAATCCGTAATTTTCCACCCAATGGATTCAATGTATCAATTTTATTTTCGACATACATAATGTAGAAGTTGCATATTTTTTATGTGTATTATTGATGAAAAATGTTTTGTCCTTGTCTAATTGGTTTTGGGAAGCTCATTTTAAGGGAGGTGGCTATCCTTCCTACAAATTGCACCATTGACTAAATTCCAAAACAACTAAAAAAAATGATTTTTTTTCAAATTTTTAGCATTTGATCTTTATGATATCTATATCTTGTGATAAAAAACAACAAAATTTTTGAGAAAATTTCATTGTGTTTTCGTGAATCTGAAAAAGACTAATCTTTAACATTTTTTTGTCTTTGGTGCATTTTGTCTGGAGATTAGCCAGTGCCCATTTTAAGGGTGCAAAAGTCTATAAAATTAATAACGAGCAGTTGATTTTTTCATCTTTTACATGGAGGTGGGCGGTCTTGGTGGACTACACACATACAAATAATAAATTACTTGGACAGCTAGACAACATCCTTCCCCACAAGCTCTCCATTCTATTTCTAGCATAAATTAGCTTTTCTTAAAATGGGTTTCATCAAGCAAGATGTTGTCTTCTATGGCTTGTCTCCAACTTATCTTACCTTCTATGATTTGTCTCTAACTTATCTTGCTTTGTTTTAGAACTAATGTGATTTTCCCTCTTCTGCTTGTGCCATGTTGGTAAAAGTTGACCAAATGTTATGTGTTACAGTGTCCTTTTAAATTAAACTTCATGCTTATGGGTATCTCCAAAAGAAATCAGACTACTTTGATGGTCCAATATTTGCAATATTGTAAATTTCTTTAACCTTTGTCACATTCTTGTTTCAGTATTCTGGTCTATGGAAAGTAACATATCTGACAATGTATCACACCATTACTTCCCTCTATTTTCATGGTGGTCAGTGAAATTTTAAGGTTTTCTTAAAATTCAGATATAGAAAGTACATCAAGCCTTGCAATCTCCATTTCCATATCTTTGCAAAAATGTTGGCAACATATAGCAATCAAACCCTCCTTTATAGGCTTTCCCAATCTAGCTCACTCATTGATCTTAAAACACAATGTGTTTTCCTTGGAAAGGCTTTGAAAATGATTTTGTTCTTTATAACATTAGGTTTTTAAAAATATTTTAGTGATGATTATTGCTTGTTTCATAAAAATTGTAGTTCCAATCTTCATTCTATGAGATTTCTTTCAATTGTAGATTATTTTTTGTTAAAATAGAGTATTCTTGAGCTTTTCTTGATTGCAAAGACTGAATTTCTATTTTCTATTGGAAATATATTGCTCTTAAGTTCTACTTTCTTGCATTGTTTGGACCAAAGTAGCTAGGGATATATGTACAAAAATGTGCAGAAAGAACAAAAAAATTGGAAGTACTAGGAAACTACAGTCATAAAGAAAGCCCAAAAGGGGGGGGTGGAGGTGTGATAAAGATAATTCATACAAACAAGAATTTTAACATAAAAAATGGTTTTTGATCTCTTGAATGTGTGTTAAGTGAAGGGAGGTGTTCTTTTTTAGTCTGTATTAAAACAAAAACAGACTATTACTGGAGAAGTATACAATCTATAAAAGTGAAGGGAGGTGTTCTTTTATGGTATATATTTAAACAAAAATAGACTAACTATTATTGGAGAAGTGTAGAATCTATTAAGAATAAATATTGCTAAATTGTAATTGAAACAAAGATATATATTGGTATAGAATGATTAGTCAGAAATCTAACTAAATAGTTGTTATATTATAATTTTTAACTCTTTTTTATACATTTAACGTGATATGTCAAAAAGTCAAACACCAACTTGATTGCTTATATATCCATACTTTTGTTTGTTTTCTAATAGTTTAGAAATTCATTGTTTAAAGATTTTAATAGCCAAATGTCTTTCCTTAAACAATGTGTATAAGGGTGAAATGTTTTTTACTTTTGATTATTTCTAGTAGATGTTCATTGCAAAGTGGAAACCTAATATTAAATTAATGTGGTTGAAGTTTAACTGGTTTAAGAATTTCACTGTTATTATACTTTCCAACATTTGAATTTTCATTTCCAAGTTCGTACCATAATTCTAGTTTGAAAGAGTGAAAGTACAATATTGGTATTCTAGATTGCTAACTTGACTTTCGCTTTAAAAGTTTGAAATATTCAGTCATATCCATACCCTACTAACAATTTAATGATATCTGTACTTCTAAAATTTGAATTGTGATTATTATTCTAGTAAGAAAAATGTAAATTTTAATTCATATTTTGAAGAGAGTAAAATATGAGGATTCATATTTAGTAATTGACAAAGGTGATTTGTTGTTTATCAAATTTATTTTGTCTTACCAAATATAGATGTAAGATTTGAACCCTGATAAACCAACTCAAAGAATTGAAAATTTGAGGTACATAATTGTGCTTTCCACCTTAGTAATTGTGCTACTTCGGTTTCCAAATAAGAATGAAATGAAATGTAGTGCTAATTCAGTGTTTCTTTTTAAAATAGATCTTTATTTGTTGAACTTAAAATGTTTATTCTATGTATTTTGAAACAAGAATGAAGTGAATGGTAGTACTAATCCAGTAATTCTTTTTGAAATATATATTTATAAGAATTTCATGCAAACTATGCATGCCTAATTTTGTGTATTTGTTGCTCTTGTTTCATAATGGAATTTATTGTTTCTAAAATAAAATACAATAAAGGGAAATCTCTGATATTACTTCTTCAAAAGAGGAAATTAGAAAAGGCCCTTATTTTTTGTGCACTATTGTTTTCTACATATGACATTTCATAATAGGGTTTGGCATTATATTATTGGTATCTTCAAAGTACAATGGAGAGAACATGACTAGTTCTATACCCAGTCCTAATCTTAGAAAAATTGTATTTGTTGATAGATGTTGTAGCTGAAGCATTTGATTGACCACAATCCAAAATTCACTTTATTATATTTAGGTTATTAGCTTTTGTTAAAATTTATATTGCATGAACAACATTGTTATAATTAAATGAAGCATGCCTTTCTCCAACTTGTATATGTTCTCATTCAAAGGCATATAAATGGATGGAGTATGTTGCTTTTAAAAGCAGTCACATTCGCATCTTCCTCCACACCTATATCCAATCTTGAAACCTTTTCATCCACACATCAAACTTGTACCATCTTCGGTAGGAATTTGGTTGTCGTACAACTCTTGTTTTAGTTGTTATTAGTTCTATTTCTATTTGAAAATTATTTCTCTACTTATTTTTAGCATTTAAATACTAATTGTATTGTTTAAAATATTTCATTGTAAATTATTCTTAATATTTAAATTATTTATTTAAATAATACTAAAGATCTATCTTATGGATATGTGGATGGAATGTGAGGAGGAGAAGCTATGAATGATATTTCTTGGTTTTTGCAGACATGGTGGTTTCAATTACAAAGCAATAGAAATCCCTCAATGGCCCTTCGATCACAATGACCAATTGAGCTACAACATGAAGCCTATGCAACCAACATTTAACAAAATGTGAAAACTCAATATAGCAGATTGTTGGAATGGGTGACAAGTGTAAAATGGACATTAAAATTTTGGGCAAGGAAAATCAGTTGAATATCTACTTAGGATCGAACAAGGTTTTGATTTCAAATGGATAGAGAAGAAGCTTTGGAAGCAAAAATGTGCAATCATGGATGGGGATGAAAATAAGGCTCCTAACGAGGCAACTAATTTGGACATTGGACATGCCATAGACATCATAACTTTGCTAATCAACAATTTTGAATGGAACATAGATGTTAGTTACCAAAAACATAGTGCTTTTTCTCTCAAATGTGCAGGACCATAGCCATCTTTTGACAAGATTAAAACCTAATCCGAATGATATCTATGAAAGGATTTATATCTTAAGACCCTCACAAATGGTTTCTTTCTAGTCATCTACTCTACTAGATCTAGTAAGGAATGTATCTTCAATAATGAACCTTTTTCGTTGGAAGGCAAGGGTTTAATTTGTGTGGATTGGTCCTTGAATTTTAACCTTGTTATTAAAAAAAGAAAGAATAAAATCCATTTATAGATTACACTTCCTAACCTGGCATAAGAATATAGAAACCCTAAAACTCCAAAGTTCATAGCGAATAAACTTAGGTCTTTCTTGTATTTTGAGGAGGCTATTGATGCAAGTGATCTTTCCACCTATCCACACATGCAAATAATTTGGTAAGAAATTCATCCTTTGCCTGACACAATTGAGATTAGGTTAGGGGAAGGCCTATGGAAGCAAAGAATATAAGTTGATATTAATGTTTCCTCCACAAACATGAGAGACAATCCCTTAGAAAATAAATTTGCAATGGAAAAAGGGAAAGGACTTTCTCGAGATGAACTAGAATGAGAAATTTCTGGGCTGATAGGTCAAAAAAGTGGCACTAATTTTAAATTGGAGATCACAAAGGCTATGTGTGAAATTTTTTGTAATAGGTAGATCAATTTGGATGTGAGTATGGATAGAATGATAGAATAAAGGATTGTAATCACTTCCTTTTTTAGGTTGAATGTGGTGCTCACATTCTATAATATGATATCCTCAAACAACAAAACCCGACTATGTAAAGTGCAAAGGATGGACTTAAGCAACAGGTAGATGATGACCAGGGCCTTTAGAAATCCTCAAGGGAAATGTAGGGGTTTCATTCAAGGGTGGAGATAGTAAAAGAAATCAACCAAGAAGGATTTTTACATTAGGAGCCAAACCATTGCACATGGGATGGGAATGGCATGGGAAGGATTGAGACCCCTAAAAGTCAGCAAGGGGAATCTAACAAGACTAGGAAACATCAAGGCTTAGCATATTGTTTAACCCAAATATGGATAGTGGTGATCGAGGTGTGTCAGTAATGGGTGTTATGTCCTTCTTAGGGGGAGAATGAAAATCAAGTCGGAGGCCAAGGAGAAAAAAATATTTAAGGATATAGAAATATCCCTCATTTGCAAATTAGAAAGCTCCTTTGAAGGGGTTAAGGATAGTAAAGGAGATATTGATTTAGAATATGAGATTGATCCATTGGAAGTTTAAGGAGGGTTGGATGAACTAAGGCTCCTAGGTGCTTTGGGCATCATATAAATCATATGCATTGAGCAATCTTTATCTATCATCAATAAACCCAATATAGGCGAGAGAAAGAAGAGGGGACTAAAATCAACAAAATTGAAGCTTGTAATGATAGGAAGAACAACCCATCAAACTAAGCTCTTGAGATTAGAAAGAGGATATGTCCTTTCCCCAAAGCAATCATGCTCCTCATGTGGAATGTTAGGGGCTACAATAACCTTGACAAGACATGCCTGATTAAGATATGCCTTGATTAGGTTAGACTAGATGTTATATTTTTGCAATAAACAAAAAAAAGCAATAAGGATGTAGAGATATTCAAAAGGCATTTCCCTAGATGGAAATTTGAATTAGTGGACTTGGTTGGGGCCTTTGGTGGATTACGAGTGATGTGGTCTAAATAGATTATTGAAACTGAGATAAGAGCCAAGAATATATATTGAATGTGGATAGAGATTGCTTCCAAACAACTCTTGAAGGCTTGGTAGGCTTTCAATGTGTACATCCCAAATGATACAAAACAAAAAATGATTATATGGCATGATCTTGGTGGAAACTACAATTTGAACAGTTGTTATGTTGTTAGTGATGTCAAAACTTATTGGTAAGACAATTTTTTATCTAATTTGAGTTTCATATCTAGACGATTGATGAAGAGGATTTGAGAGAAGACACAATAAAGGTGCACTTGAGTTATGAAGAAATTACAATGGGCACTTAATTAGTTATACTTTGACAAGATAAAGTGATTTTTTAATCATGCTACAAGTGAAGAAGATAGTTGCATTGAAGCCTTGAAGAAGTGATCAAAGAATGACCAAAATGCATAGGCTTGATCGACCAAAGAGAAGATGATTAAGAAACTTGAAGTACATGTCGAGTAATGCTAGTGTCGACTGAGTGCCAGTATATACCAAGAAAAAGTAGTGTCGACCGAGCATCAATATTAACGTTAGTAGCGATCAAGTAATCTAGTGATGACCGAGTGTTAGAACATAGTGTTGGCCGAGGGATGTCATTTGATAAATTTTGAGGAAATTGTGATTTTCAACCAACACAATTGATCTCTTGGTATATGTAAAATTTGTGGAAGATAAGGATGGATGACCTAGAGCATTTAATTTTGAGGAAAATTGTGTTTGTGTGTTTCTATGCAAGGATTCAAAGCAAAGTTTGGAGAAACTTCTAGAAGAGAAAAGAGGAGACAAAATGATGGAAGGATTCGATGAATTTTACCTAAACCTAAGATCTATGGTGATGTTTAAGAAAAAAAAATTAGAATTACTTATTTAAGGAGGTATAAGGGCTAACCTAAAAAGAGGTTAGAGTAGTTGTTGATGCTATTGATTGGAAAACTTGAGCAAGAGTGAAGTGGTGAAAAGTGATTTCTTGAAGGAGTGCCAAGAAGATCTGAGACTGAGATGACAATGGAGGCTAGTCAGTGGCATGTGAGTCAAATTGTGATCTGTATTTGCAAAGTTGTATTAGTCAGATCAAAACTTGTTGTTACTTTCTAACCATTGTATTAATGTTGAAATAATTTAATCAAGGTTGACCTAATAGTCATTTGTAAATCCTTTAATCAAAGTGGCATTCTAATAGAATATTCTGAAGTCCTCTAACAAGGTCACTCCTAACAATGTGATTAAATCCTTTAACAAGGTCACAATTTATAGTGTGTTTTGCAACCTTTAACATGGTTGGCTCCTAATAGAGCTCACTTCAAAAGAGTGAAAAATTGGTGACTATTACTGGTGGTTTCCCCCAAATTGGGTTTCCACGTTAAATCCAAGTGTCAACTTGTGTGGATGTCATTTGTGATGTTTTAATGTTATTGTTTTGCATTATGCAAGTTTGCTAAGTATTAGGACAATGGATTGCAAGTTTATGTTGTGGATTGTTTACTATAGAGGTTGAGCTAATGAATGCTTAGATCTGAAGTAGTTGAAGTATTTAATTATTCAATTGGTACATTTGGACCTTGGATAACTAATTCACCCCCCTCTCAGTTATTCTAAATATTCTAACAATTGGTATCAAAAAACTAGTGTTTGTAGAGAAAAGTTTGAAGGTGCTTGAAGCTAAAGATCAAGATGTACAAAAAGGAGGTGCCAAAGTTGAACAAAGATAACTTCCTTGCATGACAGAGTTTGATGAAGTTGCATCTAGCTAAAATTGGAGATGATGCAATATACTATACACAAAATGCATATGTGGCAATAATAATAGTTCCTCTAACAACTTAGTAGATGAAAGAGAAGCAAGAACACAACCAGGCTATGTTGGAGATTGCATCAACCCTCAGCTATGCCAAGTTTGATGACATAAAGGATTGCACTACTACAAATCAAATGTGGGAGACACTGCAGACCATCTATGAAGGTGACACAAATGTTTTGAGAGAAAAATCAGAAAGCTTGAGAGGTAAGTTTGATGAAATGAGAACGATGAAAGGGGAAAATATTGTTCAGTATTGTGGAAGAATCAAAGAGGTTGTAAATGCCATAAGAGGAATAAATGGAAAGATTGCTGATGAAATTGTGATAAACAAGGTATTGAGAACTCTACTTCCTATTTATGTTATTAGAGTTTCTACAATACAAGAATTAAGATGTACTTCTGGTAATAACCTAACCTTGGAAGGTGCAATTGGTAGGCTTACTATTTTTGAGATGTCAAATTTTGATCATTTCATTATTAATTATGTTGAATCTTCTTTCAAATCACAATTGGTTATTAGTAGGAGAGGAAGAGGAAAATGTGTGAATAGTGACAATGATTCTTCTGGTGATGAATTTGATGAGCTTGAAGCACTGATCACAAGGAGACTTTTAAGAGGCAAGGGAAAATACAAAGGTAAAATTCCTATTAAAAAAATTTCGTGTAACAAAGTTAGTCATATTGCTGCAAGGTGTCTTGACAGAGAAGACAAGGATGAAAAAAGAAAAATCAAGTACAAATGAAAAAGAGATGACCAAGACAATAGAAGAAATTAGGACTACAAAGACAAAGGTAATAAATATGGTTACATTATTGAAGAATAAACTGATAATGAGTATGAAAGTAATGATGAAGAAGTTGTCTATGTTATGAAAAAAGATTCTAATGAAGATGAGAAAACTATATTAATTTCATATGTGAGTAAAAGTGATAGGTGGATAATTAATAGTGGTTTTTCACATCACATGATTGGTGATAAAAGTAAATTTGAAACCATGAAACCATATGAGGGTAGCTATGTTAAGTTTGGTAATAATGCACCATGTCTTGTGAAAGGTAAACAATTAATACAACTAACTAATAAGATCAAGTACATGAAAATGTTTATTGGGTTGAAGGACTTAACTATAACTTATTGAGTATTTCAAAGTTGAACAAATTAGGATACATGCTTGAATTCCATCACAAGAAGGCTAATATATGTGATGTTGCTAATGAACTGATTGGAAGTGGTGATCAAACAAAAAGTAACTTGTTCTATCTAAATTTATCTGATGAGACATGTTTGTTTGAATACTATTAAGATATATGATTATGGCATAAGAGGTTATGTCATGCAAACTTTGACAATTTGGTAAGCATTAGTAAGATGAAAAGAGTAAGAGGTTTGCCAAAACTAAAGAAACCTAATAATGCTACGTGTAAACAATGTCAATTGGAAAAAATGACAAAGTCTAGTTTCAAGAGCAAGACATACTCATCTAATGACATTTTGGAATTAGTTCATATTGACCTTTCTGGACCTATTAGAGTGCAAAGCTATTGTGGAGACAAATATTTCATCCTATTTGTTGATGACTACTCTAGAATGATGATCGTGATGTTTCTTAAAGAGAAATATAATGCTTTTTAGTTATTTAAGTGGTATTTGACTAGAGTGGAGATGGAAATGGGTAAGATTCTAAAGTGCTTGAGATTTGATAGAGGTGGAGAGTTCATCTCTAATGAATTCAATGTATTCTACAATGATAGTGGAATCAAAAGGCAGATGTCACTACCTAGGACCCCTCCCCAAAATAGAATAGCTAAAATTAGAAATAGATCAATCATGAACTGTGCTAGAACATTGATGATGGAGAAGAACGTGTCACAAAAACAATGGAGAGAAGTTATAAGTACAATAATCTATACTTTGAACAAAGTACAAGTTGAGAAAGGTACAAATGATACACTCTTTGAGTTGTGGTATGGATATGCACCTAATATGAAGTATTTTAATTTTTTGGAAGAAAATGTTATATACTTAAAGGTAATAGAAATAGAAAACTTGATGCTGAGAGTGATGAAGGCATATTCCTAGGATATTGCACTAAGAGAAAACCTTATAACTGTTTGAACTCTAACACTAACAAAGTTGTGGAAAGTGCAAATGTGAAAGTTGATGAATATGCAGAAGAAAAAAAAAGAATTTTAATGCGAGAAAGAACCTAAAGACTACAACACATTCATTTATGTGGCACTTGAGCAAGATAATGAATCTACCAAGAAGCAAAAAGCAATGAATGTCGAGTTGCAACAACAAGTTGTCGAGTAGACTGCAGGTGTTGAGTAGCAAAAAAATAATTTCAAGACACATGCAGAAGATGTTGAATATCAAGAAGACAATGGCAAGCAAGAAGACCCTAAACTAGAGCCTGAACCAAAGAGGCAAAATGACCTTGAAATTATTTTTCAAGATAAACATGTGCAAGAAGAAAGAAGAAAAGAACTTGTACTAGAAAAGTATGTGACAAGTGTTAGAATTCTTTAGAATAACTAGGGGGGGTGAATCAGTTATCCAAGGTCCAGATGTAAAAATAAAACTTTTCAATTCTTAGTAGACCCATATCCATAAAACCTTGTCATGCGCGCATCCATTAGATCATAGAATACTTAAGCTTTGTAGGTTATTGTCCTAGTTCAAAACAACTTTGCAAAAATGTAAACATGAAATACCATAAGAATATTCACACAATTTGACACAAGAATTTTACATGGAAACCCAATTTGGAAAAAACCACCAGTAACATGATACCAATTTTCACTCTTCTGAAGTGATGCCCTATTAAAGGTTATAATACACACTATTAAATGTGACCTAGTTAAAGGATTTCAATCACCCTGTTAGGAGTGCACCTTGTTAGAGGACTTTAGACCATTCCATTAGAATGTCACCTGGTTAAAGGAATTACAAATGACTATTAGGTCAACCTTAATCCAAGGGATTTATCCTAAACTGATACAATGATTAGAAAGTAATAGTAACGCTTGATCTGATAAAAATTATAACTCACTTACAAATTATATATCTTTGTTTTAGTCCTCCATTATGTTTGACTTTCACACACTTTGAAATTGATAGCTTGTTCACCCTTCAAGCATTCATACTCTTAAGTCTTCTTGCTTTGTATGCCAACTGCAGTCACCTCTATTCGGCCACTGAATGAAGCAATACCCTAGAATCCTTGTCTTCCTTAGGTTCTCGCATGTGACAACCTATTCTTCTGACTAGCTATCTATATAAATAGAGAAATTAGATCTTTTGCCACTTAGCCACAATCATACATTTTAGGGTTAGGTGGGATTAGGTAGGATTAGGTAGGATTCAATGAGTCTACCCATTTTTCTATTTGGTTCCTCTAGAAACTTCTTCTATAATCTTCCTTGTATTTTCTTTAAAACAATTTACCTTGAATTCTATAACATTAGCTCAATATGGTTATCTTCCACATACTTCACATGATTCAAGAAATCAAAATAGTCAGCTTACATTCATCAAATCTTTGATTTAACACTATTTGTTGTCACTTGACATCTATTATGTTCTCTCACCTAGCCAACATTAGTTCACTTGGCAAACACTAAAGTTTACTAATGTTTGACACCAATTAAACTTTACTTGACATATACTAACAATCACTTGGCTTGTACTATTTTTCATCTTTTCTCGGTACCTCTTTATTTTCACTCAACTTCTACTAATTTCTACTCAACTTACACTGACTTCTCAACAAGGCTTAGCAGACACTTTTCTTACTTGATCTTCTTCCATTCTTAACTTGAGTAATCTTTCATTTCAAACTTTAAGTAGATAAGCAATACACTATAGTATTGATGTCTTACTTTGTCTTAGTGCTTCTTTTACATACCAAATAACTCAACTTTTCTCTAAGTGATATTGTTATCTCCTCTTTTCAAATCCTCTTCATCAATCAGCTAAATAATAGCTTTCAAACCAATAAGTAATTGTCTCATTGGCATGTAGTAGGTTGACATCATTGACAAAATAATGATTATTCCATTACATGTTCTTCTCTTCAAAACAATCTCATATCAACAAGAAGACACCATGCATATGAGAAAATTATTAGAGACAAAGAATCTGGAGTTATGACAAGGAAAAGACTCAGAAGTGATACATGTTTACCTTGTGATTTTGAACCTAAATCAATAAAATATGCTTTGGAGAATGAGGATTGGATTCATGCAATGAATGAAGAAATTGAGAAGATGGATAAGAACAAAACCTAGACATTGGTACCTAGACCAAAGGACAAGAATGTTATTGGAAAAAAGTGGGTATTCATAAACAAGATAAATGAAAAAGGTGAAGTCACAAGAAACAAGTCTAGATCAGTATGCAAAAGGATATGCACAAGAAGAAGGAATTGATTATGGAGAAACATTTTCCTGAGCTGCAAGATTGAAAGGAACTAGAAAAATACTTGCATATTATGCTTATAAAGGATTTAAAGTGTACAAAATGGATGTCAAATATACATTTTTGAATGGAACACTTGAAGAAGAGGTTTACATTGAACAACTTGAGGGATTTGTACATAGATCCCAACAAAAAGAACATGGTATGTAAACTTATATGGTTTGAAATAAGCCCCTAGAGCATGGTGTGAAAGACTTCATAATTATTTAGTGAAGATTGAATTTGCAAGAACTAATGATAATGACAACCTATACTTGAAGACTAGAGACAACAATGAGATATTACTATCTGAAATCTTTGTTGATGATATCATATTTGGAGGAAAGGATGCATTAGGAAAATCATTTGCAGATGAAATGAAGAAAGAATTTGAAATGTCTATCTTTGGTGAGATCAAATTCTTTGTTGGTTTACAAGTATATTAGATGAAGCTAGGTATATACATTACTCAATCAAAATACATCAAGGAGATAATGAAAACTTTTGGAGTGGAACATTCTAGACTTGTGAGTACACCTATGGCTACAAGACATAAGCAATCTATGAATGATGAGTAAACTAATGTGAACTAGACATTATATAGATCAATGATTGGGAAGCTACAATATGTTGTTCACAATAGACCTGATATTGCATTAGTAGTTGGGATAGTTGTAAGATTTTTTGCAAGTCATAAGGAGAATCACATTATGAAAATGAAAAGGATACTGAGAGGCTATGGCTTATATTACAAGAAGAATGACACATTTGAACTGAAAGTGTTCACTAATTCTAATTGGGGAGGAAATGTTGATGACAGAAATAGTACACGTGGTGGATCTTTCTTTCTAGGAAAGAGACTAATCTCATGAAAAAAAAAGAAAAAAAATTGTATTTCACAATCAATAGCTAAAGCTGAATATGTGGCAACAGTAGTAAATTGTTCAAATATGGATCAAGAAATTGCTAAGAGGGGTGAAGGAAGAGATCGCTAATCTAGTTGTTATCTATTGTGACAACACTAGTGTTATAAACATATCAAAGCATTTTGTGATGCACACAAAGATAAAGCTTATTGATAATAAGTATCATTACTTGAGAGAGTTAGTTCAAGACAAATAAGTGAGATTGGAGTATGTGAATACTAAGGAGCAAATAATTGATATTTTTACTAAGGCTTTACCTAAGGATGTTCATGAATATATAACAGGTAAATTAAGTGTGATTCCCCTAAAAAAGGTTACTTAAGATAAGAAGGAGCTTTGCATCGAATGTGTTAATCAAAATATCTTATAATTTGATGCGAAAAACCATACTTTAGGAGTTGCCTAGAGTAGTAAAGGAAAATGATGAATGATGAATTCAGTACTAATATGAAGATATCTACATGACAAAGATGTATGAGACAAATGTAGTGTCTTTGGCATTATTGTCAAAGAGGGAGAATATGAAAGTTACAAAATAAGAAAGAGGGAGAGTATATGTCAGTAGCCATAGGAAGATGGAGTAGTATCATTCAGTAAGGAGACATTGAAAAGAGGAACAATCTATGCAAGGTATTACCAACAATATAGAAGAATCTAATTGATTTCATGATTTGAGGAGCTCATGTGAGCTACATGGATGAAAATTAGAATGAAACTAAGGATATTAATGAAAGATCTAATACTAAACACATAGGGAGATTTCTTGAAGTAGTACATGTTTTGGATTGCATGGTAGCTAGAGGTGTTGCCATCAATGCCAAAGAGGGATATTTTTGGAAACTACAATTGGAACAATTTTTATGTTATCATTGATATCAAACCTTATTGGTAAGATAGTTTTCTATCTAATTTGAGTGTAATATCTAGATGATTGATGAAGAGGACCTTAGACAAGACACAAAAAAATCACCTAGAGGAAAGGTTGAGTTATGAGGAAATTAAAATGGGCACTTGATTAGTTAGGCTTTGACAAGATAAAATAATTGTTTAATCATGCTACAAGTGAAGAAGACAATTGAATTGAAGCCTTGAAGAAGTGATCAAAGAATGACTATAATGCATAGGCTTGATCGAGAAAAAGAGTAGAAAATTAAGAAACTTGAAGTATATGTTGAGCGATGCTAGTGTTGACCGAGCACTAGTATGTACCAAGTAGAAGTAGTGTCAACCTAGAATCAATATTGATTGAGTGTTAGTATATGTGCCAAAAATAAATATTGGTAGTGACCAAGTAATCTAGTGATGATCGAGCATTAGAATACAGTGTTGTCCAAGGGATAACATTTGATAAATTATGAGGAAATCATGATTTCTAACCAACACAATTGATTTCCTAGTATATATAAAACACGTGGGAGATAAGGATGGATGACCTAGAGCATTTAAATTGAGGGAAACCATGTCTGTGTATTTCTATGCAAGAATTCAAATAAAAGTTTGGAGAAGTTTCTAGAAAGAAAAGAGGAGACAAAATGATGGAAGGATATGATGAATTTGACCTAAGCCTAAGATCTATGATGATGTTTAAGTGGAAAAATATTAGTATTACCTATTTAAGGAAGTACACGGGCTAACCTAAAAAGGGGTTAGAGTAGTTTTTGATGCTATTGATTGGTGAAAATGAGTAGGAGGGTAAGAAGAGTTGTGAAGTGGCAAAGAATGATTACTTGAAGGAGTGCCAAGTAGATCAAAGATTGAGATGACAATGGAGGCCAGTCAGTGGACCATCATGTGAGCTGAACCATGATATGTATTCACAAAGTGAGTTGTATTAGTCAAATAAAAACCTGTTGTTACTTTCTAACCATTGTATCAGTATTGAAATCCTTTAATCAAGGTTGACCTAACAACCATATGTAAATCCTTTAATCAAGGTGATATTCTAATGGAATGTTCTAAATTCCTCTAAAAAGACCACTCCTAATAGGTTGATTATATCCTCTAACAAGGTCACATTTAACAGTGTGTTTTGTAACCTTTAACAAGGTTGGCTCCTAATAGAGGTCACTCCAAAAGAGTGAAAAATTGCTGACATGTTCCTAGTGGTTTTTTCCAAATTGGGTTTCCACTTTAAATCCTAGTGTCAACTTGTGTGGATGTCATTTCTGATGTTTTATTATTAATTTTTGCATTTTGCAAGTTTGATAAGTAGACGGATAGTGGACTACAATTTTATGTTGTTGACTATTTAATATAGAGGCCGAGCTAGTGGATGCTTATATATGAAGTAATTGAAGTGTTTAATTGTTCAATTGGTACATCTAGACCTTGGATAACTTATTCACCCCCCACCCACCCCATCTCAATTATTCTAAATATTATAACATATCTATCCACCATCCTTAGGAAAAACTAGGAATATATGTTTATATTGGGTGGGGAATTGAATGCTATTTTATTTTTTTTGGGAAAAAAGGAGGAAAAGGGTGGCTAGAAAAAGGTCAATAGGACTTTGAAGATTTTGTGAATAATAATGGGTTGATGGAAGTTGAGATGAGGAATGGACAATTCCCATACACCAAAAATGTAGTGGGTTCTTGAATATGGCTGAGAAGCTAAATTAATTTTTGTTAGTTGGAAATTGGGCAATCATTGAATGGTTATGTACTAAGATTGTTTTGATTACAGGGTTTGGCCATTATCTAGTTGTCCTTCGCATCTAAGATGGGAGAACTCTAGAATGATAACCTTTCAAATTTGAATAAATGTGGCTATGAGATTCTATGATAGAGGATAACATTCATGAGTGGTGGACTAATGAACCACATAGAAAAGGTAACAAGGCTTTAAAATTCTTTAAAAAATTGCAATTCTTAAGAACATTTTTGATGAAAAAATTAGGATAAAAGAATATCTATATAGCCTACATGCAAACATAATTGCACATAGCATAAAGGAAGATAATTTCAAGTTGGAGGAAATGCTAAATAGAATATCAATCAGTTAATAAGGAGGTAGAAAATTATTTTCAAAACATCTTTAGGCTGATCAAAAAACTCTAAATAGGAACATCAATATTTTAGAATTGTTCCAAAGTGTGTACAAAGGAACAAAAAAAAGACTTAATGTGAGATATTTCTAAAGAAGAGGTGAGGTGTAACACCTCACCAAGGGATCCAAAAGAATTGATGTAAATTTTTATTGCCAAATATATATTTTCTAGAACAAGAAAGGATAACATACACATCAAACACAAAGTAGCAGAAGCAATAACATACAATCATAATTAAGCAAACATAACAGATTACATTCCTTAAGGATCCGAAGACATTGAATTACATTTATAAATAATTAATACTAAGTCTAATAAATACCACATCCACATGAAATAATAATTAAAAGTCCAAAGTCCATTTAAATAATATACATTTGTTCTGAGTGCCACTTGACAATAAAATTCAGAATGATCAATCATCCACTGTACATGTCACAAGGTATGAAAGGCTAAAAGAATATACATTTATAAAAATAGAATTGCATCATCCTCCTCAGATCCATGATACAAGTATAATACCATAAATGAAACCATCCATCATAAAAATATAACCATCCATCATAATGATACAAAGATAGAATGAAAGGAAATGTAGACAAGAAAACTCCAGCCACGGTATCTACGGATGATCTCAATGGTAAGAGTAAAAAGCACTACCACCTGACCATGTAGAACCTAAATGGACCACTCTCACCATATTGAGGAGATAGTCTCAAGTCCCAAACATGATATCAAGCCAAATATCGAAAGTACTCTCTAAGTCCAGGAAATCATAAAAGTAATCTAACTCAAAGGTACCAAAATAAATCGATATCTAGACCCAAAGGCACACAAAGACACATAGGAAGCCTACTATGTAAGTGAGCAAGTGAAATCACACAAATCACACTAGAGTTACCCTGGCAGTCTCTCAGGACCCTAGCCCCCTAGTGATCCCTATGCAGTGCTAGTATCCTCTCATACTAACAAGGCATACTAACGATGCATGGTTGCAACCAAGCATTCTCTCTATTCCCATCCTAGTTTGTACTAGCACTTGAGGCATGGGTGAGAACATACAAAGATTCTTATTAGGTTTATTTTACTCTCATTTAGTGTAGTATTTTCACTTATTAAACAACTTACAATGGGTTACCCTGGCAGCCACTTAGGGCCTCGACCTCCATTGCAAGCCACTTTTCGACATTACATATAGATAACCTACCCTAGGCTCATAAAAGTATAAACCAAAGAATCATATAAAATCACCTCAGTCTTGTACAAGCGACTAGGAAACATCAAAAGATAAATCACAATACCCATTAGTTCTCTATGAGTAACTGGAAAGTATTCCAAAAATACTAATCGAAGACTCAAAATGGTTAAGTCAAATATGTCATAACATGATATCACCAATAAAAAATCATACCAAACACCTCAGTCCTATAAAAGTGACTGGAAAGCAATCCAAATACAACTGATGGAAGACTTAAAATGGTTAAGTCAAATATGTCATAACATGATATCACTAATAACAAATCATACCAAACACCTCAGTCCTATAAAAGTGACTAGAAAGCAATCCAAATACAACTGATCGAAGATTGAAAATGGTTAAGTCAAGTAGGTAATAACATTCACCTCAGCTTCACATGAGAACACTGGAAAACAATATTAATCAATAGATCAACACACATCATAGAGCATACTAGAAAAATTACCATGGTTGAGTATAAAAGATCGAAATCAAATCATCATAACATCACAAACGTAGAACTCCCAAGCCTCTGGTAACATCCTAAGATTGGTCAACACTCTAGTCAACCCAAACCAAAACTTAGACAACACACAGAAAATAGAGTAGTCTCATAGTTTGGTTTGATTTTGAAAACATGTGGTTTCAGTTTACAGTAAGATTTCAATTTTCGTTTCAGTATAAGTTTTTGAGTAGATAAAATTCACAACTTACCTTTACAAATTAACCCATTCTTATATTCAAATTAAAATGCACAGCTACCCCTATTTGATGTTAAGTTATTTATTCTAAAATGATTTGAGGATAATTATCTGTTAAATTATTAAAATAATAATAATTTGATTATTTAAAACTCAAATACCCACAATCCCAATAGTAATCAAATCAATAAATATAATTAAACGTTTTTAATTAATATTCAACATTAATTTGAATTAGCTTTGCTAAAATCTAAACTACTAAATTAAATAATTATTAATTAATTAATAATTAAAAATTTAATAAGAAAAATTCTTTAATAAATAATATTCATTAACTATTAATTAATTTAATAATATTAATAAAAATATTAATAAACTTTTTTATTAATAAATAATATTTTAAAATTATTAATAAAAAATAATTTAAATTTAAATTAAATAATAAAAAAACTTTTTAAAAACACCCCCCTATGGTTAGGGCCCGCCAATTGGCCTCAAAAGGCGACTATCATGCGGCCATAGGCCACCTGCTATTGCACGCAACAATATTCAATACTATTGTTGTGGCCAGTAGGCGGTCTGCATACACAAGCCATCCTAGCCATGAGGTAAGGTAAGAAGGAGGGGGTGGGGGTTGGTGGCCCCTGCCCACCTCATTTTTTAAATATATATATATATATATATATATATATATATATATATATATATATATATATATATATATATATATATATATATATATATATATATATATATATATATATATATATATATATATATATAATTAATTAATTTTTATTTAGAATTAAAAGAAATTCATTTCAAACAATATTGCCCCTACACACATTATATATATATATATATATACATTTGCAATTTTAGTCTGATAGGAAGAATACAGTCAACCATTCAAATTCTTGATTTTAAAATTTTCTTTTCTTTCAAAACCCCTCCCAATTTAATTTCCAAATTTTAATTCTATAGAAGGAGGATTGCTCTAATGTTTTAATCTTTTCATATTTAGACGAAAACAACATGCATATCAAAAATTCCAAATTACAAGATTGAAAGATTCGTTGTAGCAAAACATAGACAATCAATCCACAGTCACGAAGAAGACAAGAAAGGAAAGAAAAATATAATAAATTGTGCAAATAATCACAAGCATCTACCTAGACTCTGATGTTAATCGCTACGCCCAAGAAGATTGTGAGAGAAATTTCTCCTCTAAAAACCTTCTCTCTTCCAAAATCCTTTGCTCCTCCAAAATTCACGGTCCCTCGAAAATGAACCCTCAATTGGTGATAAGAAGTTCTCTCCTAAAATTGGGGTACTACTTGTGCGATCACCCAAGAGGACTCCTTGTTCACCAGACATTAACTCTTATTAACTTTTCTTTATCTTTTCTTTTTCTTTTCCATGCATGTTTATTGAATTAAAAAATAACTTTAAATTTAATTTTCACTTGACTTCTCTTTTCAATTAATTTATTAAATTTTAATCTCATGCACACATTATGCAATTTTGAAACTTTTAATAAATTAATATCTTTTTCACTTCTTAATTTATTTTCAAATGTTAAATGATAAAATATTTATTAACTTAAATAATAATAGTATTTAACATTTATTTAAAAATGAACTCTAATTATATTATTATTAAATTAAATAAATATTATCATGTTCTAAAATTATTCTTATAAATTTTATCTTCATATTTAATTATTTTTATTTAATTAATCTCCTAATTAATTAAATATTAAAAATACTATAGTAATTTTCCATTAAATTAAATTATTAATTTAATAATGTAATTTGAATTAAATAAATAGAAAAATCACCAAGGATTCATAAAACAAAATACGAAAAACCCATCATAGAAAAACACACACAAGATCAAACTAAAGGGATTTAATCATGAATTAATGTCATCCGACGCATTTGGAAGGTAAACAACTCAGATACTTGTCCTAATTTTCTAGGACAAATGGCTTAAAGGTTTAGGATTTGGACTTAAGAATTTATCTCCCCTCTCTTACTATTGAGATAATGTGATAGAGTACACTCATCCTAGCAATTCAAGGAAGTTGATACCTGGTACTTGCAATCTCCATAAAAATCCATGCATGTACAAACACATATATACTAAGCTAAACAGGCAATGGCAGGAAGTGGTGTATTGTGTAGATCTCGACTAGTAGGTGATTATGACTCCCTTCCTTAACCACATCAGAAACATCATACATAAAGAAAACATACATGCACACCATACACATGCAATATGGGGTAAGTATCCATAAGAGGACACATAATAATCCATCTAACTAATCATCATCAATAACTAAAAACACTGTAATAATCATGATGCATGCATGAAGTATAGAGTACCAAGTAATCTCATCATTTATCAACTAAGTCTGAAACAATATTTGATAAACTCAAAATAATGCTACTAATCATCAAGCATAAAACTAGCCTAAAAGAGTTCGACAATAATAGCAAAAATGTAAACTAGGTGTAGGCACTACATGAGGAGAGCAGTAATGTCCATGGGTAGTAAAAAAATCTTCAGAGTTGGATGGGTTTTCTACCATTTTTTAAAGAAATACTGGCACATTGTTGGTGATAAAGTGTGGAAGAGGAATTAAGACAAGGAAAATTCATTTTGAGGACTTAAACAATACCTTTTTTTGCTTTGGTCCCAAGGAAGGAAGATAGAATTAATTTGGCGATTGTGTGCCAATATCCCTGTGCAATATAATCTATAAAATTATTGCAAAACCTATAACAAATAGGCTTAAGAACATGCTACGTTTGATCATTTTTGAGGAACAATGCAGGTTCTCCCCAAATCGGTCAATTTATGAAGGAATAATTTATTAGAAAAATATAACAAAAAAAACAAAGAAGATAGAACAAAGAAAAAAAATGTTATATTATATTGATCAAATGATTTTTAATTATACAATCATGAGAACAAATAAATTTCCTATAAATTAGATAAACTTACTGACAAAAAACTATAGAGGAATGACAACTAATTATGAGAAGAAGGACACATCTACAATTAGTTATTATTTCAAACTAAAACATTGACTCACACACTTGAACTAAACTTATATTACTAGCAACTCAAACAAGGTCTGCCACATGTACAACAATCACTTATGTCTATTGGAGCATTAACTCCAACACCCCCACCTAATGTGACAACTAAAAAAATGTTATATAAAAAATATTTTTTGAAATATGGTTCATAGACTAGTAAGACTTCCTTAAGTTGCTCCCAAATGCTGGTATATTCATGCAACTATCATCCAAGTCCTGAATCACTGTTGGACACCATTTACACATGAAATGCCTCATAACCCTCATTAAGGTATGATGCCAAGCTTCCATATTTTCAGATCTCCCTAAACTATTGGGCACCAATCCACATATGTATGTCTCATAACCCCAATGAGGTATAGTCTCTCTAATCCTTTATCACATGGGACTATTGAACATCTATGTAGGCTCTACTACATCCATTTCTATCTTCAAAACATTGATCTCCTCAAAATCAGACGATTTCTTCAATGAAATCATAATCACCATTAAGATACGATGGCTCTTCTCCAGTCCTCATCTCCTTAATAGCTTCTTCTCTAACAAATAATTTAGTAGGAAGATGGCCCCGATACCACATTAGACAAATAAAACAATAGAAACAAAGAATATATAACAAATAAATAATATGTTATATTATATTGATTAAATGATTCTTATATATATAGTCGTAGAGACAAACCACTTTCCTATAAATTGGCTAAACTAATTAACAAAAACCTATAGAGGAATGACACTAACTATGAGAAGGAGGACACATCTACAATTACTTATTATTTCAAAATAAAACTCTATGACTCATACGCTTGGACTGAACTTATGTTGCCAACAACTCAAACAAGATTTTCTACTTGCACAACAATCACTTATGATTTTTGGAACATTAAGTCCAACATAATTGTGGCTCATGAAGCTATCCACTCAGTCAAGGCAGAAAAAACATCTAGAATGATGCTCAAACTTGATATGAAGAAGGCCTATGATGTAGTCAATTGTGATTTCTTGTTAAAAGTCTTAGAATATTTTAGTTTTGAAAGGGATTGGTTTGATGGGGATAAATTTCATTGGTTTTGATTAATGGAATCCCTCAAATACTTTTTGAATCAAATAAAGGTATTCGATAGGGAGACCTCCTCTCCCCCTTCTTGTTTATAATCATGGCTAAATTTTAAGGGAGGTTGATCGCAAAGAATAGAAAGGATGGACAAAGGAATGGAAATAAATGTTGTTGAAGGTATTGATCGAGCCTCACATCTTTAATTTTTCGATGATACTTACCTAATGGGGGAGGCCAACAAAAGATAAGAAAGAATAATTGTTGTAATACTTTAGAATAACTGGGGGAGGGGGGGTGGGTGGATCAATTATCCAAGGTCCATATGTATAAATAAAAAATTTCATAGCTCAATGAACCCATAAAACATTATTCATCATTCATGCATCCATAAGATTATGCAATTACTTTAAACTTGTAGGTTACTGTCAAATCAACTTTGCAGAAATGTAAAACATGAAACATAATAGATTCATCAACACACTTGACACAATTATTTACATGGAAACCCAATTTGGAAAAAACCACCAGTAACATGCTACTCTTTCACTCTTCTGAAGTGATTCCCTATGAAAGGCCAACCCTGTTAAAGGTTACAATACACACTGTTAAATGTGACCCTATTAAAGGATTTCAATCACCCTGTTAGGAGTGAGCCTTGTTAGAGGACTTTAGACCATTCACTTGGAATGTCACTTGGTTAAAGGATTTACAAATGACTATTAGATCAATCTTAATCCAAAGGATTTACCCTAGACTGATACAATTGTTAGAGAGTAACAATGAGGCTTTGATATGATATAACTTACAACTTCATTTGTAGATTACATATCATTGTTTAGTCCTCAATTCTACTTGGCCTTCATACTTTGTAGCTCTGATAGCTTGTTCACCCTCCAAGAATTCATACCCTTAAGCCTTCTTACTTAAGATGCCATTGCAGAGTCTTCTTTTAGGTCACTAGATGAAGCAAAACCCTTGACTCCTTGTCTTCCTTAGGTTTTTGCACATGAAAAACTTTGCTTCATGACCAGCCATTCCTATTATTAGGAAAGTAAGATCTTTTTCTGCTCATTCTCCATCATCCAATTTAGGGTTTGGATGGATTAGGTAGGATACACTGTATCTACCCCATATTTCATATATCTTCTAGGAATTTCTCCTAGAATCCTCTTTGAATTTGCTTAAAAATGGTTCACCTTGAATTCTATGCCACTAGCTCATCAACCTTATCTTCTGCCTAGTTCACATAATCCAAGAAAACAAACTTGTGAGCTCAGATCCATCAAATTCACAAACTTTTAAATAATGCAATAGCTCAAAATTATCAACCTTCTGATGCTCAACACATACTATGTTGCTTGACATCCGCTATAAAATCATTCAACACGAACTAAATTTTACTAGTGCTCAACATCAACTAAACTTTACTCGGTATCCACTATTCTACTTGACATATACTAGAATGAACTTTTACTCAGCTCCAACTGATTTTTTTCTTGGCTTGCTCTATCGTTTCTTTGCACCCACTATCCACTCAGTCAATCTTGGTAGACAAACTTTTTGTAACATGTTCTTCTAAACTTTCTTAGTGTAACCAGCCTTTGTAATCTTAAGTAGATTATCAATACATCATATCATCACTATCTTAAATGATTCTTGTACTACATTACATAATCATAACTCAAGCTTTCCTCTAGGTGCTATTGTTACATCTTTTGATCAAATCCTCTTCATCAATCAAATAAGTGATAATACCTTAATCTTATAAGCACTTGTCTCATTATCAAATAGCAAGTTTGACATCAGTGACAAAATAATGATTGAAACATATTTGTCATACTTATATGTTCTTAGCAATTTCCCTCTTTCAACAATCTCCTTCTTTGATTAGCTTCTTCAATCTATTCTCAACAATCTCCCTCTTTGGTATTGATGGCAAACCAAACTGATCAACCGAGTCAACCAAATGGTAAACACCTTGTTCAACCAAATTCACTAGGTTAAAATAGCAAGACAATACCAAAAAGAAAACTTGTATCAAAATATCTCCCTCTATCATCAACTTCCATCTTTTGAATAGGTTACAAAACACTTTCTTATAACTCCCTCTTACTATATGTGCCTCTTACTAGGTAGATGTTAGGATTTCTCTTTCTTTACTCTCTTGATCAACAACTGTCTCCTTCAACAATTATCTCCCTCTTGGGATTAGTAAATTGTCCCTTTTTGATAATAATTTCTTGATATAATCTCTTCTTCTTGATCAGTCAATCTCTCTTGATTAGTAAAACTCTCCCTCTTTGATGTCATCTTTAACATGACAGATATAAACTTTTTAAGTTTCTTCAATTTCTGCCTCTGTCATCTTGCTTGTGACTAATTTGAAGTTTTAGCTCTTTGATTACTTTAGGTAGCTCCTAAAATAAGATCCTCTACATCAATGTGTAACATATGAACATTATCTTGTTTGATGTAGGGCACTCCTCTTATTATTATATAGCCTTGGATAGGGGTATCACCCCTAGTTTACCTCTTAGATACTCATGAGCATCCGTAGGTAATGCTTTTGTGAAGATATCAACAATTTGTTCCTTTGTGTTGACATATTCCACCTTCACCTCTTTATCTTGAACTAATTCTCTCAAGTAATGATACTTCATTGCAATGTGCTTAGTCTTTATGTGCATTATAGGATTCTTTGATATATTGATAACACTTGTATTATCACAATAAAGTATCACTAGTTCTGTGATCTCTTCCTTCATACCTCTGAGTAGCTATTTCATCCATACAATATTTGTACAATTTATAGCAGCAACAACATATTTAGCTTCAACAGTAGATTGTGAAGTGCATTCTTTGAAAACTTGTGTCCTGTTACCATAGGTGTAATTACTGGTTTGGAATCTTCCAATAAAAAAGTTTCCAATATTTCCTTGATATACTTTGACTAAGTGATGTCTATACCATATTTCATCTGATATACTTGCAAACCCATAAAAATTTTGATCTCTCCAAACATAAATATCTCAAATTCTTGCTTTATCTGATTTGCAAAATCTTTACATAAAGCATCTTGACCTCCAAATATGATATCATCAACAAAAATTTTAGATAAAAAAATACCTTTGCCTTTTTCTATCTTCATGTATAGATTGTTGTTATTATCAGTCCTTTCAAATCCAACCTTCACAAGATAATTATGAAGTCGCTCATACCATGCTTTTGGTGCTTGTTTCAAACCATATAGAGCCTTATGTAGTCTACATACCATGTTCTTATTGTTAACATCAAGAAAACCTTCTAGTTGTTCTATGTAAACTTCTTCCTCCAATATACCATTCATAAATGCAAATTTCACATCTATTTGATAAACTTTGAAACCTTTGTATGCAAATAAGCAAGTAGAGTTCTTACTCCTTCCAATCTAGCAACAAGGGCAAATGTCTCTCCATAGTCAATTCCTTCTTGTGCATATCCCTTGCAAACTAATCTTGCTTTATTCCTTGTGAATTCACCATTTTCATCTAATTTGTCTCTAAATACCCACTTGGCACCAATCACATTTTTGTCTTTTGGTCTAGGAACTAGAGTCCATGTTTTGTTTTTCTCAATTTGTTCAATCTCTTCTTCCATAGCTTTACTCTAGTCAACATCTTCTAATGCATCTATCATTGATTTGGGTTCCTTCATACTTAGCAAACATGTATCATCTCTCAATCTATTTCTTGTCATTGGTCTAGCATTTTTATCTCCAATGATTTGGGTAATAGGATGATGTCTTTTGACATACTTAGACAATCTTGGTTCAACTCTTGTTTCTTCATTTTGTCTTTCAACTTCAGAGTCACTGTGTACATCTCTGTTAGGTAACTCAACATCTCTTTTATGTACACTAATCTTAGAATCAGAATGTGCATCCACTTCATTCTATAACTCAGCATCTGTATCTAGCTTGGTTCCTGAATGTAACTCAACATTCATAAGGTGTGACTCAACAATCACTGGAACTTTTTGTTGATTTGTAGCATCTCCATCAGTAGGCATACCTTCATAAAAGTATACAAATGATTTGTATTCTTCCGGTTCTTTCATAGGTCCAAACTCATATACCTCTTTATATTCATCAAAGTTCACATTTGCACTTTCAACAATTTTGTTAGTGTTAGTATTTAAACACTTATAAGCTTTACTTCTTGTGGAGTATCCTAGGAATATATCTTCTTCACTTTTTGCATCAAGTTTACCATTCTTGACATCTTTAATAATGTAACATTTACTTTCAAATACCTTAAAATACTTTACATTGAGTATCCATACCATAGTTCAAAAGGTGTTGATTGAGTACCTTTCTTGATTTGCACATGGTTCAAGGTATAAATAGTTGTACTTACAGCTTCTCTCTAGTATTTCAAAGCAACATTCTTCTCTATCATGAGTGTTCTAGCATAGTCCATTATAGATCTGTTCCTCCTTTCAACTATTCCATTTTGTGGAGGTGTTCTAGGGGCTGATATCTGTCTTTTAATTCCTGTATCATTACATAACATTTCAAATTCATTTGATGTGAATTCTTCTCCTCTATCAGATCTCAAACACTTCAGACTTTTACTTGTTTCCTTCTCAACTCTTGCTAAGTACTACTTAAACATTTGGAAAGCATTAGATTTCTAGTTCAGAAACATAACTGTCATCATCCTAGAATAGTCATCAACAAATAACATAATGTACTTATCTCCTTTGTAGCTTTGCACATCAATTGTGTTGGTCTCAAATTGATTTTGACAATTGAGTGTCAACACACTTAACTAATTCTCAAGATGATGCTAAGTATAATATAGAAGCTGAGCTATAGTGTATGTCGAGCTAGAGAATTCAATAGGTGTCGAGTAAACTTCAGGTGCCGAGTGAACTACAAGTGCCAAGTGAAGTTCAAGTGTCGAGTGATAAGTGATGCCAAGTCACTATAGATGCCTAACAGAGTATAGATGCCAAGTGAAATAGAATTGCTATAGGAGCTGAGTGAGATTGAATTCCTATATGTGCCAAGCATTAGCAACTAGTAAGTGCCTAGTAACACAGATTCAACATATGAGTTTGTCCCTTTACAAACTCATATGTAAACCATTTTTGAGCCAACTTAGGATGAATCTCGAAGGATCTTGAAGATAAGATCAAATCTTTTGCATTACATATGTAATCAACATGTAGCCAATAAGAAAAATGGAGAAGGCATGTAACCAATTGGAAAAGTACAAGAATTGAGCAGGAAATGAAGAGTAAATATTGATCGTAGATTCATACCTAACCCTAAGTATTTGAAGCCTTTAAAAAGAGGATGAAACCCCACTGTATGTGTGCATATGAGAAGTGTATGGGTAAATTATAGTGAAGTGCAGAAGGGCATAAAGACTTGAGAAGAGCAAAGTAGCATTACAGAATTCAGTTGATCAAGAACAGAGTATTAGAATTCTGAGAAGAGATATCAGATCAAGCAAGGATCAGAACATACAGAGTAGAATGAGGATTTGGAACCAATAATTAAGGATTGCAAGTCATCAGGTCAAGACTTTCTAATACTCTCTAGCAATTGTATTAGGAATGAAAATCCTATGATGATAGGTTGGTTTAATAGCCATGTTGTAGCCTTTAGACAAGGTGCTAAATCCTTTAATAGGGTAACATTCCAAGTGAATGTTTCTAAATCCTTTAACTAGGTCACTTTTAATAGGGTGTAAAGTCTTTAACAGGATAGGTCTTTCACAGGGCAGACCATTGGAAGTGGTTAAACTTTGTAACCTTGAATAGTTACATATTGCTGCAGTGATACTTTGTGGGTGTCATCCCCACCCAAGTTTTATCTTCCCATTTTGGAAGGTTTTTGGGTTACCAAATCTTGTGTTATCTATTTTTCATGCATATCTTTACTTCCATGTTTATTAGATAAATTAGATGCATGTAAATGATATCAATTAAAAGGGTTTTGAAAAGGTTAAAGTTAGTTACTTCTAATTCACTTCCCCTCTCAAAAGTAAATCTTCCCACTTGTAAATTCCAACAATTGGTATCAGAGCCAAGTTCTCACAAGAAGGAGCCTTATAGCTTGGAGAAAATATCTGAAAATGGAAGTCTACAAACTTGGGAAGATAATAGAGAATTAGGCAATTGATATACAACTTGCTTTGCATACTTTGGAAGAAGCTAGAGAGGAACTAAGAAAATCCTTAAAGAGAAGAAGAGAGATTGCCATAGCTGAGAATGATACACAATACAAGGAGATTGACACCTCAAAACTGTTTGCAAATGGAGATTCCAAAGAGTTTGATGTGACAATAACAGACCTAATGAGAAGAATAGAGCCCAAGTAGAAAAAATTAGAAGACTCAAGCTTGAACAAGAGTCACAAGCCATGATGCTTTGTGAGGTGACTAAACAAAAGAAAAGAGCCATTGAAGATAAGGCTATGCTAGAAGAGGACAAGAGAAACCTTGCCAACAGACTAGAAGAAAAGTTAATTGAACTTTCAAGAATTTCAAACATGCAACTAGACACCCTAAGTCAGATGATGAATACACACCATGAACTAAATGTCAAGGACATTGAGATCTCTACACTGAAAATGCAAAATGAACAACAACAAAATGACCTAAAAAGAGAGAAGGAGGTTGTAGAGAGCTTCAAAAAATCCAATGAGGCCATCAAGTACTTTGAGTAGCTACTGAAATCACCAAGGGCTAGCAATGATACTTCAAGACTAGGATACACCAGCATTGAACAAGGAGAGTCATCCAAGACTATAGAAGAAATGATTAACAAAGGTACGAACACTAAACCTACTTGTCATTTCTATGGTAAAAAGGGGCACACCTCTAATGTATGTAGGAGAAAGAATTCTCATCAACATGAAAAATCTAAGAATGTGAGTCATAGTCATAAGTGCAACAAGTAAGGACATCAAACACATAACTACAGGAATAGGACTATCATAACACCAAGATTTGAAAGTCACTGCTACAATTGCAAGAAGTATGGACATAGAGCTTTTGAGTGCAGATCAAAGCCTATGTGGACACCTAATTAGCCTACAAGGGGAAATAACCATGAACATCACTATGGTTGGGACTACAATACTAGGTATAGTTTTCATTATTGTCAAGAATATGGAGACATTCCTAAAAATTGCATAAGGACACACTTCAAAGGAAATTACAGTAGATGGTTGAGTCAAACCACATGTTTATTTGCTTGAAAACTGGTCATGTCAGTAGGAACTTCCCAACAAGGTCAAAGGCACCCAATTCAAAGAACAACAAAGGAAAAGAGAAGGTAGATGTTGAACACATCAAAGAAGAAATGAATAAGACATGGAAGAAGAAAGATGAGTGTAGCACATCAAATGAATGTATCACTTCACCTAATAGGTCAAGTGGTCACACTTCGTCAAACTAAGCAAGAGAAGGCATGAGGGACTAATTTACAAAGCTTTATCATACATCATTTCCTAAACAAGCAAGTATTGAAAAGAAGAAATCACATGAATAGAGATGCAAAGATAAAATTTCAAGATTTCATAAGTGTTGTCGAGTTGCCCTTAGATTCCAAGTAAAATTCTAATGCATGTCGAGCTGACTATCAAAAATAGTAGAAGCCAAATGATTAGTAGCAGCCAAGTTGGTAGAGGAAGTTGAGTGATGAAAAGACAATGGAAGCCGACGAATGCAAGAATCTTTAAGAAGCTGACTGGGTAGTTGTAAATGCACTAAGCATTAAATACAATGAAAATAAGGTATATTATCATTTTTTCAATCATTTTTCTTCATCATGAATGAAGATCAAAGACGAAAAAGAATGAAGAGTGACTTCACAACAAACAATCCAATGTTTAAGCCAATTTCAACATCAATTCATCATGATTCCGTTGATTTTGATGTATTTTCTTTTGTGCCGAGTTACACAATTTCATATTTTCTTTGTGTACACACCCTAGATCACACAAATGGCTTCTAGCTCTAAGAAAACTTAGGAGAAGGAACCTTTTGAAGTTTAGCTAGTGTCCAATGAAGTTAAACAACCAAATTTCTATCCAATTCCAAAGGTAGCATATAAAAATGACCTGGTCGGAGCCCTATCTATAATACCCCCTAAGGTAGTTATGGTTTAGGATGTAAGAAGATGTTACAATTGCAAGATTGGAGCCATAGGAGACATGGAGATGAGGGAAGCTTATGAGAGATTGTATGAAAATGGAGTGTTAAAGGAAGAATATCAGATTGTTGAAAAGAAGGGTTTGACATGAGCCCTAGAATTCCCCATAGTATTCAAAACTGAATGGATCAGGATAGTGCTAAGTAGAATACATGATGGAAGCTTATGGTTGTAGGATGGTCTAGTGAAAATAATAAAGAGAATTGTGCATAGAGTGACAGGGTACCTAACCCTAGATTGGTCAAAGACCCTTAGGAGTGATTCTAAGGAAGCAATAGAGAAGAACACTAGTGCTAAGTGGAACAAGAGAGGAATGACAATTGATACCATTCAAGACTCTCTTGTTGACTTTGTTATTAGGGTTATTGCACACAAATTCTACCAATTTAGCAGACTTAACAATGTGCCTTGCATTGCAGTGGATGTGGGCTATAAATTGGTGAAAAAGGATCATACTTATGGTCTTGCAGAACTGCAACTACAATAGATTAATGAAAATTTAGTAGCAATAAGGAGAACCAGGGGAGCACAATGCAAGTTTGGTCCTATTTTTATTTGTATATTCTTTTATGTACAGAATGAGTTTTCTTCTTTTGGTAAAGTTGTGTGGAAGTCAAATAGGTCAACCATAGCTCAAGTAAATGAATATATTGAGCACATGGGAGCTAATTTTGAGACCCTTATGACTAGCTATTTTGAAGAATTCAAGAAGACAATGAAGCAAAGGCTAAGAATTCCAGTTTCTTTAGTGAAGAAACATGTAAATGATGTAGATATTGACTATACATACATTCAAGCTGCCATACCAAAATTTATATGGTTAAAACCTCTTGGCTATGAAATTAATATAGATGAGGCATCAACAGCTACAACAACATTATTAGCTGAGGAAGTAGACAAAAGTGTGCCACATTTTGGAACCTATGATGTGGTTAGGTCAAAGGTGGATATGGAATTAAAGACTACCTCCACACTGAAAAAGAAAGATAAAATTGTAAAGAAGTTAAAGGTCAAATTTGGTGAGGGCACTACAGAAGCAAAAGAAGAAGAAGAAAGTGAAGAAGCCGAGGATGATGAAGAAGAACAAGGTTAGGAAACACTTTCTTTGACCCAAGTAATGGGGGAGGATATAGAAGAAGAGGAAGGTACTAAGAAAGAAGCACCAAAGCTAGAGCCAAAGAAAAGAAAAGCACAAAAACAACCAGTTGCACAACCAAAGGAGAAGAAGAAAGCAACAAAGCCAAGCCCAACCAAGCCAACTACAAGGGCAAATACCAGGGCAACAACCCAAGTGGCAAAAGAACAAGGGAAATAAAAAACCATAGAACAAGGAGGGCCTGTAGAGAAAAAGAAGAGAAGAAAATATGTTGCACCTCCAAAATCAGACAAAGAAAAGACAGAGTCTGATGAAGATCAATTCAGATTGGTAAGGCATTCTACTAAGTTTAAATTGGAAAATGTTTGTAATAACATTAGAGACAATGTAGATCTAATTGGTTTAAAGACCATTGATTATAATAAGTTGACAAGGGAACAAAAAAACATAGTGGAAGAATCCATCTACACTATGATGGCTAAGTTCAAGACCACCCTACTTGAACAAGACAATTCAATGCCTAAGGAGCTAAACTCCATTGTAGAGAATAAATGGCATTACTGCCTTAAAATGGAAAAGGAAATAAGGGAGTCAACATTGGCTCATGTAATTCCAGACCTAACCAAAGGTCAAATAACTAAGCCTAACAAGAAACATGGGAGAAAATTTGCACCTAAATACAGAGCCTTTAGAATTTTGCAAAATCAAATTGAAGATGTTGTGCAAAAGTCCACACAGATGTGGAAATTAATTTATGGATTGACTATAGTAAAGGAAGAGAAGGAAGACCCCTTTAAAGGAAGAAATGATGAAGAAGAAGAGGAGAATGGAAAATATGAGGAAGGAGAAAAAGAGAAAGAAGAAGCAACAATAGAGAAGACACAAAATGAAGAGGCAACAACTAAGGAGCAACAACCAAAACAGAGTGTCCAAGATACCCAACTGCCACCACCAAGTCCTCCACATACAGAACTTGTAGAAATAGTAATTGTAAAGGATGTTTCTAACACCTCAGGTTAGAACACCAATACATTAATTGCAGAGGATCTCAAAAAGATCCTTCACCAAACTACATTGTAATCACAATTGTGTACAAATCTGATTTTGGTGAGTGTGGAAGAGTTACAAAAGGTTGTAGTAGAAATCACTAGGGAGGAGGTGAACACACAAGAACCACCTTCAAAACCTCCCACAGCTACAACAAATCAAACAAAAGAGCAAGAAACACATGATATAATTGCTAAGGTTGATCATATAGTCACAGTAACAACAACTGTCAAGGAGCTAGCAAAGGAACAAATAGAACAAGATTTTCCTACAGCACAAAACCAAGATGCACCTCCTCAAATCATTATTATTGATCAAGGAAGCAGAGAAGAAGAGAAGAAAGAGGAGAAAACCCACTAAATAAAAGGAGCAAGATGCAATATAGACATTGGTGAACTTGCCTACCTCAGGGAATCCTACCAAAAAGCTGAGCACTGATGCAGTACCACTATAGATTTTAGCACCAGGCTTGAGCTCCACCAAGGTTGCAAGGGTACTTCACTATAGAGACCCTGCACTTGATAAGGAAATAGTCATACCTAGTTATGACTCTAGAACACTGAACTTAGTGTAGATAAATGAAGTGTAAGAGACACTAGAGAGAAGGAAGAAGCAGGAGATACTCAGAAATGAGTATAAACAAAAGCAAGCACTTGTTGAAATCAAAGATATATTCCTTGATGCATTTAGCTTGCCAGTACCTAATGAAACCCAACCCATCATGGAGCAATTGTCCAACATAGTGGACTAGGTACAAAATGAAGACCTTGATACAAATGTTAATCTATTAGAATGGTCTGAAAAGAAGTTTCAAATGAAAGTTAGTGAGAAAATATCTAGTGAGATAGCACTTTCACAAGTTGAATTGGCTAAGAAGGTTGAAAAAGTGAAAACAGTACTTGAGAACATATTCTCATTGTACTCCAAATTGTGTGACACATCATACTTCACATAAGAAACTAGGCAAAGAATACTGAGCTTGGAATGAAATTTTAATATTTCTAGCACACAACTACCCAAAGACCTAGCTCAAAGTGAGAAGCATTTTGCACCTACTCTTCACACCCAAAAAGAATTAACTATATTGACAGTAGAAGAGACCAATGTCAAGGCTAAATTGATACAGATTCAATCTGCCATTACTCCACATCTTGAAGTTCTACACAAGGAAATGGCCTATGTAGAAAATGTCTTAAAGAAGGATCCTAATCTTTCTACCCTAGAAGGCCTAGTACATCTTGCAGCAGAGACAACTATCCAACACAAATCACTAGAAATTTCCTTAGATAATTGGGATGCTTCTCTGAAGATGATTATGGAGGTAAATAAAACATTTTTGGCTAAATATTCTATTAATTCTTAGGACCCTTTGACATAAGTGTAAAAAAGGGGAGATATAATATTTTGGGGGAGATAAAGATAGGAAATGATAAGAATGGGGAGATGATACATTCTTTGATGGAGGTAATAAAGAATATCCAAGGGGGAGATATTCAGATTCTGAGGAAGTAATAAGGAGATACAACCAAAAAAAGGGGATGCAAAAATTGTAAGAAGATGTGAAAGGGGGAGAAAAAACAATGGGAGGGTATAAAAAATAGATACAGAGTATAGACAAGGCAAAGAGTATCAGGCACATTAGCATGAGACAAATTCAACACAAGAATCTTTGGTTGCAAGAATGGAATTTTGGTTATAGAATTGGCACATTACCTTAGGTGGAGTTACAAATTCTTGAGGTATATATAATTTTGAACAATTTATTGAAGTCTTGTACACATGCCAAACAAAATATGTAGTATACTCATAGAGATCAGATTCATAATGTTCAGTTAAGTATTTTTTCCACTCATGTCAAAGGGGGAGATTGTTGGTCTCAGATTGGTTTTGACAATTGAATGTCAAAACACTTAACTAATTCTCAAGATGATGCTGAGTATAATACAAAAGCCAAGCTACAGTGTGTGTCGAGCAAGAGAATTCAATAGGTGCCGAGTGAAGTTCAAGTGCCGAGTGATAAGTGATGCCAAGTCACTATAGATGCCGAGCAGAGTATAGATGCTGAGTGAAACAGAATTGCTATAGGAGCTAAGTGAGATTGAATTCCTATATGTGTCGAGCATCAATGACTAGTAAGTGTCGAGTAACACAGAATCAACATATAAGTTTGTGCCTTCACAAACTCAGATGTAAACCATTTTTGAGCCGACTTAGGATGAATCTCAAAGGATCTTGAAGATAAGATCAAATCTTTTGCATTTCTTATGTAATCAACATGCAACTAATAAGAAAAGTGGAGAAGGGATGCAACCAATAGGAAAAGTGCAAGAATTGAGAGGGAAATGAAGAGTAAATATTGATCCTAGATTCATACCTAACCCTAAGTCTTCAAAGCCTTTAAAAGGAGGATGAAACCCCATTGTACGTGCACATATGAGAAGTGTATGAGTAAATTATAGTGAAGTGCAGAAGGTGTAAAGACTTGAGAAGAGCAGAGCAACATTGCAGAATTCAGTTGATCAAGAATAGAGTATTAGAATTTTAGGAAGAGACATATCAGATCAAGCAAGGATCAGAACATACAGAGTAGAATGAGGATCTAGAATAAAAAATTAAGGATTGTAAGTCATCAAGTCAAGACTTTCTAATACTCTCTAGCATTTGTATTAGGAATGAAAATCCTATGATGATAGGTTAGTTTAATAGCCATGTTGTAAGCCTTTAGACAAGGTGCTAAATCCTTTAATAGGGTAACATTCCAAGTGAATGTTTGTAAATCCTTTAACCAGGTCAATTTTAACAGGGTGTAAAGTCTTTAACATGATAGGCCTTTCATAGGGAAGACCATTGGAAGTGGTCAAACTTTGTAACCTTGAACAATTACATATTGTTGTAGTGATACTTTGTGGGTGTCATCCCCACCCCAGTTTTACCTTCTCACTTTGGAGGGTTTCTGGGTTACCAAATCTTGTGTTATCTATTTTTCATGCATGTCTTTCCTTCCATGTTTACTAGATGAATTAGATGCATGTGAATGATATCAGTTAAAAGGGTTTTGAAAAGGTTAAAGTTAGTTACTTCTGATTCACTACCCCCCTCTTAGAAGTAAATCTTCCCACTTGTAAATTCCAACACAATTGGTCCACACAAGTCAGTATGAACAATTTCTAGTATTCCTTTAGAGGTATAAGTTTTACTCTTAAAACTTGACATAGTCATTTTGCTTAACAAACATTGTTTGCACATTACATTATTAGGCTTCTTCAATTTAGCCAATCCTCTAACTTTCTTGATGTTACTGATATTAACCAAGTTATCAAAGTTAACATGACATAACCTCTTGTTCCATAACCATACATCATCAAATTTTACAAGAAGACAAGTAGCATCCTCTATATCAACATAGAATAGATTATTTTTATTTTGATCACCCTTTCCAATCAGTTTTCCATCAGTGTCATATATCTTAGCAATCATGTTTTCAAACTCAACCTTACATCCCAAATTATTCAGTTGTGACATAATCAACAAATTATAGTTAAGTCCTTCAACATAGTAAGAATTGTCGCATAAAATCTTATCTATGAGTTTGATAGAACCTTTTCCTTTTATCAAACATGGTGCATCATTACCAAATCTTACACTATTTCCATCATAACAGTTTGGGTTAATGAACTTATTTTTGTCTCCAGTCATGTGATGTGAGCACCCACTATCAATGATCCATCTATCATTCTTGTTCACATAAGTCACAAGTGTAGTTGCCTCATCTTCATTAGATTTGTACTTTATTGAAAATCACTTCATCATCATGTTCATCATATTCTTCTTTTGTTTCCTCTTCAACAATGTAGCAAGACTTCTTGTCTTTGTCTTTGTAATCCTTGCTATCTTCATCTCTTCTACCCTTGTACTTGTCACCAACTCTATAGTCCTTCTCTGGACATCTAGTAGCAATATTACCAACTTCAATGCAATTGAAACAAATGATGGGTAACTTACCTTTGAACTTGCCTTTACCTTTTTGGAATCTTCTTGATAGTAGTCCTTCAAGTTTTTGAACATCTTCCTCATCTATATCATTGTCACTAGACACATACTTCTTCTTTTTCTTTTTGTTCTTTTCATTAGGTTCCTTCAATGACAACCTATCTTTGAAAGTAGATTCAATCTTTTTAGGTTTGTAATTATCAAAGTTAGATAGCTCAAAAGTAGTGAGTCTACCTACTAGACCTTCAAGTGATAGTTTATTCCTTGGTATGCATCTCAGTTCTTGAATTTCAGAAACTCTAATAGCATTAATATGCAATAATGTCCTTAAAAATTTTCTTATTATAGTATCATCATCTATATTACTAGTAGCTCCTCTTATTGCATTAACAACTTCTTTTATCCTTTTAACATAATGAGCAATATTCTCACCTTCTTCCATTCTCATATCATCAAAATTACCTCTAAGACTTTTAGCTTTGGCTTTTAGAACTTTTGTGTCTCCTCCATAGATAGTGGTTAAGGCATCCCATATTTTATTTGCACTGTCAAGACCTTTGATATCATCAAATTCGACATAACTTAGGGCAAAGGCAATCTCCAACATTCCTTGTTTGTGTTCTTTCTTCTTCTTCATATCCTTAGAAGTAGGGGCACTAACAGGATCAACATGCTTCATAGAAATGGTAGATTATGCATGATATCCAAGTCCTCCAAGATGTAGCTTCATCAAAAATTTCCATGTAGGAAAATTATCTCTATTGAGCTTGGGTACTTCTCTTTTTGACATCTTGATCTTTGTGCTTCTGGTACTTTCAAACTAGTCCTTTTAAGTAGATGGCTTTGATACCAATTGTTCTAATACTTTAGAATAACTGGGGGGGGGTGTGAATCAATAATCCAAGGTCCAAATGTATAAATAAAACTATTCACAACTCAATGAACCCATAAAACATTATTCATCATGCATGCATCCATAAGATTATGCAATCACTTAAAACTTGTAGGTTATTGTCAAATCAACTTTGCAGAAATGTAAAGTATGAAACATAACAGATTCATCAACACAATTGACACAATGATTTAAGTGGAAATCCAATTTGGGAAAAACCACCAGTAACATGCTACTCTTTTCACTATTTTGAAGTGATGCCCTGTGAAAGGCCAACCCTGTTAAAGGTTACAATACACACTGTTAAATATGACCTTGTTAAAGGATTTCAATCACCTTGTTAGGAGTGAGCCTAGTTAGAGGACTTTAGACCATTCACTTGGAATGTCACCCAGTTAAAGGATTCATAAATGACTGCTAGGTCAACCTTAATCCAAAGGATTTACCCTAGACTGATACAATTGTTAGAGAGTAACAATAGGGCTTTGATCTGATACAACTTACAACTTCATTTGCTGATTACAGATCACTATTCAATCCTTAATTCTACTTGGCCTTAATACTTTGCAGCTTTGATAGCTTGCTCACCCTCCAAGCATTCATTCCCTTAAGCCTTTTTTCTTAACATGCCATTGCATATTCTTCTTTTAGGTCACTAGATGAAGCAAAACCCTTGACTCCTTATCTTCCTTAGGTTTTTGCACATGACAAACTTTGCTTCATGACCAACCATTTCTAGAAATAGGAAATTAAGATCTTTTTCCGCTTATTCTTCATCATCCAATTTAGGGTTTAGATGGTTTAGGTAGGATACAATGTATCTACTCCATATTTTATATCACTTCTAGACACTTCTCCTAGAATCCTCTTTGATTTTTCCTAAAAATGGTTCACCTTGAATTCTATGCCACAAGCTCATCAATCTTATCTTCCACCTGGTCCACATAATCCAAGAAAAAACTTGTTGGTTCATATCCATCGAATTCATGATCTTTTAAATAATGTAGTAGCTTGACATTATCAAGCTTCTAATGCTTGATATATACTGTGTTGCTTGACATCCACTATAAAATCACTCGGCATGAATTAAAGTTTACTGGTGCTTGACATCAACTAAAATTTACTTGGTATCAACTATTATGCTCGGCATACACTAGAATGAACTTTTACTTGGCTCCAACTAATTTTTTGCTTGGCTTGCTCTGTCTTTTCTTGGCACCTACTATCCACTCAGTCAAGCTTGGCAGAAAAACTTTGTGTAACTTTTTCTTCTAAACTTTCTTATGTAACTAGCCTTTGTAACCTTAAGTAGATTATTAATACATCATATTATCACTATCTTAATTGATTCTTGTACTTCATTACATAATCATAACTCAACCTTTCCTCTAGGTGCTATTGTTACATCTTTTGATCAAATCCTCGTTATCAATCAAATAAGTGATAATACTTGAATCTTGTAAGCAATTGCCTCACCATCAAATAGTAGGTTTGACATAAATGATAAAACAATTATTGAAGCATATTTATTATACTTATATGTTCTTAGCAATTTCCCTCTTTCAAAAATCTCCTCCTTTGATTAGCTTCTTCAATCTATTCTCAACAGTAATTAGATCTAGTTTGGATAAATATAATGATTCATCAAGACAATACATCACTTAGGCTAAAATTGAAGTCTATTTCTTCAATAAAAATTTATCTTGACAAAGATCCATATGAAAAATTTTAGGATGAGAATGAGAACCCTTCCTGGTAGATATCTAGGGATCCATCTATTTGGGAGTGCTGCAAAGGCTAGTTTGTGGAAGGACCTAGTGGATAGATTTTTTAGAAAAATGGAGGCTTAGTATAGAAAGTTGCTATCATCTACAAGTAGGATCTTAATTCTCAAATCTATGTTCTCTGCTATTTCAATATTTTCAATGATGTGCATAAAAATACCCAAGAAGGTGATTAGAATTATTGAATAAAAAATACGTAATTTTTTTTTGAAATTGTGCACAAGATAATGAAAAGTGACCACTTTTAGCATTTAAACATATTTGTAAAAGTAAGAAAGATGGGGGTAGGATTGAGAGATTGGAAAAGAATGAATTTAGATTTGGGGGCTAAGTTTTTTTGGAACATTTATCATGATCCCAACCTTTTATGAGTGAAATCATCAAGGCTAAGTATCTTGATTATGAGGCAAGGAGAATAATTTTACTATTAGAAACCCACCCAAAGGTTTAGTAATATGGAACTGTATTCTATATTGTCATTTCTTAATCACTAATCACATATCATGGTAGATTGAAAATGGTTTATAAGCTAGGTCTTGGGAAGACTCATGGTGTGGATTATCCACTTTAATAGAAAATGGGGGCTTACATGATGCAAGAGTGTTGCTAACTGATAGATGGCATAATAAAGTGGTTGACTATGTGGAATAGAGACAAAGTTCAGATGATTGGGAATGTTGTTTGAAGTCCTTATAGGATTTTAGGTTAATTGGACAGAAATAAGAACTTATGCAATCCACTCTTGAAGGGAGAACAATAATATATGCAATAGAGAAGATAACATAATATGACATGCAATGAAGAGTGGTCAATACTCAGTGAAGGTGGGCTATCAAATGCTAATAGTGGGAGAAGAGATGGGATATTGTCTTGTATATATTTTTTGTGGGGGAAATTTCCTTCCCAAGGTGGGATCTTTTTCTTGGCTAGCCATTCAGGGAAGAATTCTAACACGTGTGTGGAGGAAATATTTTGGTTTTCGAGGACCAACAAGGTATTTATTTTGTGATTTAGTTGAGGAGACTATCAATTACTTTCTTATTAATTACAATAATGTTTATGAATGATGGAAAATTGATACAGGAGCATCTTGGGTCTTGGAGCAATCTTGCATCAACCAAAAAAAACATTTCTCTATTTGTAAAGTAGCATTACTGCTAGAACTATATTTTTTGGTATTTTGCGTTCCTATTGCCAGAACTATTACTAATTTTGCACAATGATCTAGAGGTGAAAATTTTATGGATTGAAGAGGGTCTAGATTACTATTTATGGTTAAAGGAACAAGTCTTAATTAATCATGGTTTGGGAGATATGATGTTTTTCTAACACATTGATTTTCTATTCGTTTCGTGATGAGTTTCTATGCATGACATTCGGGATGGATGTGTAGCTCTCCTTGATGAATCCACCTTTGCACACTTAATTAGTTGAAGAGGATGTAAAGTAATACCTTCAGTTCAAAGGACAAGTTGTAATTCAATCAAAGCTAGGAGATAGCATTGTTTTCCTTGGACATTGAGTTTTGCACATTTTTCATGGAAATGTGTGGATTTTTCATCTTGCATAGTTTTGTATGAGGAAATGAGATCTTTTGAAGCTAGGGACATGTTATTGGATCATGTATAGACCTAAATATGGCTCGGTATTAAGTTTCATTCATATTTTGTATGGTTTTAGTTTACTCTTCCAAGGAGGACCTATAATGTATTAAAATGCTTAACTAGTTGACTTGTGGCTTAGCTAACTATATAAGAAGTTTGGATTGATGTAGGAAAACATTGTGAGGATTATTAGGATTAGGATATATGAGATAGAAGATAGATCATAGAAAGATCTTAAAGAAGAAAGCTAGATGTGAGTTTAGATTTGATTTCATAACTCTTTTTATATGGCTGTAACCCATAAGGCCTCACACTCGAGCATGTTGGAATTTATTTTTTGATTATATCATATGGTTTCACAAAATTTGGTCTCTTGTTCTCTATTTTTTATTTAATTTGTATGTTTCTTCTGTGTGTAACTATGAGTAGGGGATGTTTGTTGGTTTGAGTTGGATTAATTCCTCTTAAATCTGCTTGTCTCTACATCAGGTGGTATTAGAGAAGAGTTATTTCTTGTGGATTGGATCATGGAGAACGTTATTGGATTGGTTGTAGGGTGAAAGATTGAAATCTAACCTATAACTTGTAGAAAGTTATGATCTAGCGAGAACTTGATTGTAAAGATGGTTTGTGGTAGAGGAAATGCTGATAATGCTATAAGGGATATGTCGAGACAGATTGTAACCAGACTTGAAGTTGTGGAGATAATGCAAAGAAGAGGTGTACATCTTGAAGATGTTAGTGATGAAGAAGAGGCAACACCTAATCTTGAACCTATACCTAAAGCCGAACAAGATGAGGAATGACTTTTGAGAGTTTTGTCTAAAGCTAATTACATACCTGTTGTTGAAGTTTCTCACTATGATGGAAGACTTGAGACTGATGCATTGCTAGATTGGATCTCTGAGATGGAAAAATACTTTGAGCATGAAGGTACTCCTGATAATAAGAAGGTGAAGACTGTAGTTAGAAATTTGAAAGGTCATGCATCTCTTTGGCAGGATCATTTGCAAACTAATAGACAAAAGAGAGGAAAATAAAAGATCAAAACATGGATGAAGATGCTTGGAAAGATGAAGAAGTTTATCCTAGTAGAATACTAGGTTAGTTTGTTGAGAAAATTGCAAAATTTGAGATAAAAGGACATGAGTGTGAAGGAATATACTAAAGAATTCTACAAGCTAGATATCAGATATGGACATGTTGATGATGAAGTTGAGAAAGTGGGTAGATACCTAAATGGCCTGAGAGTATCAATTCAAAATGAAATCAGTTATGTTAAGATGGATAACATGGAAGAGGCATATCAATTTTCTTTGAAAGCTAAAGAAAGGTTGTCAAACAGACATGATCTTAGGCAACGAGGAAGAGGTGGTATATTTCAATAAAGTAGAAGAACCTATGTAGAAAGTAGTAGATCTAATGACACAATGCAAGATAAAGGATGGAAAGATGAACTTGTTAAAAGAGGTAATTACTCTTGAGGTAGTGATACTGGTTACTCTAGGAATAATAATAATAGTGAAAAAAGAGAAGAGAGATCTTGGTTTAAAGGTACTTGTTACAAATTTGGTGAAGAAGGACATAGGGACTTTGAATGTACTAACTCTAAAAGGAAGATTGGAGATAATAGCAGAAGTGCTTTAGCTTGTGAAGAAGTTGCTAAAACATCCAATGAACCTTAAAATGGTGAAAGCTTGATACTAAGAAGGATTTTTTTGGAATGAGGAAGCTGATGAGGAACCTATTTTGAGAATAAGTTTGTTCAAAACAAGATGTAAGATTGTTAGAAAATGTTGCAAAGTAATCATTGATAGTGGAAGTTCAAATAATTTGGCATCTAAAGAGCTAGTTAACAAATTGCAGTTGCAAAAATTGAGACATCCTATACCTTACCATGTTGCTTGGATCTAGAAGGAGCATAATTTACTTGTAAGTGAACAATTCCTTATCAAATTTAAAATTGGAAATTATCATGATGAAGTCTTGTGTGATATTATGCCTATGGATTGTTGTCTTATTCTTTTGGGTAGACCTTGGTAGTATTATAGAAATGTTTTGCATGATGATAGATTGAATTAGTTTACTATTTGGGTGGAAGGAAATAAACAAATATTGTTTCCTTTGGTGGAAATTTTTGATGAAAGTCATTGTACTATAGTCAAAATATGTTTAGTAGATGGTAAAAAGTTTGCAAAGAAATGAAAGAACATAATGTTTGCTATACTTTGATTCCTAGAAAGACTTAGAAACAAGATGAATTGGAACATGCAACTGAGGTTGAACCTTTGCTGATTGAATTTTATGACATTATTTCTGATAATGTACCTAATGGTTTGCCTCCTATGAGAAGTATAATTCATTGTATGGATTTGATACATGGAGTTAGTTTGCCTATTAAAGCACCACACAAGTTGACACTTGATGAAAAGATTGAGCTGAATAGACAAGTGCAAGAATTGATGGAGAGATGTATGATCAGAGAAAGTTTGAGTCCTTATGCAATACCTGTTGTGTTAGCACCTAAAAAGAATGGAGAATGGAGAGTGTGCACTAATTCCAGAGCTATAAACAAGATAACATTGAAGTACAGATTTCCATTGCCTAGGATGGATGACATAATGGACAGTTTGCGTGGAGCAAAGTATTTTACACAGATTGATTTGAAAAGTAGATATCATCAGATTAGAATCAGAGAAGGAGATGAATGAAAAATTGGTTTTAAGACTAATGAAGGATTGTATGAATGGTTGGTTATGCCTTTTGGTTTGACTAATGCAACTAGTACTTTCATGAGATTAAGGAATGAGGTTTTGAAGAAATGGAGACATTATTTGATGCCTAAAGATTTTGTGTTGTATGATGACCATAAAGCTTTTTAGTATTTGGGAAGTCAACATAAGTTGAATCAGAGATATATGAAGTGGGTTGAGTTTTTGCAGGGTTTTTCCTTTTCATTGAAGCATAAAAGTGGATAGTTGAATAAAGTTGCTAATGCCTTGAGCCGAAGAAGAAATTTGTTGATTGAGATGAGAGTTGAGGTACTTGGTTTTGATGATTTGAAGAATTTATATGAGACTGATCTTGATTTTACAAAACCTTTGAAGCTTGTAAAGAACAAATAGTAAGTGATAAGTGGGCTGATTATTTCAAGAAGACATGTTAGTTAAAGGAATTCAGTTATGTATACCTAGAGGATCTACGAGAGAAAACATAATGAAGGAGAAACATAGTGTTGGGTTTGCTAGACATTTTGGAATTGATAAGACAATGAAACTGATTTTAGAGAGGTACTTTTGGCCACAAATTTATACGGTCTCATTTTATGTCCAGTCAATGAGTCAAGAGGTATGTATCGATTTGATCATTTAAATTAATACATATATTTATTAAGTAATCATAGGAAGGATTGACAAATTTTTTTATCATGTGCATTAGTTCTCTATTGGATTTTTGACATTCACAAGGAACTCTGAGCCTAGGCATGATACGAGCTTTGTAGAGGTTCATTTGTTTCATGTTAATTTAATTCATTTGATTATATTTGTTTCATGTTTCATATTACATGTAAATTGTATTATATTATTTGTAGTTGTTGACGTCTAAGACTCCTCCTCATCTTTGCCAATCCATTGATCATGGAGTTGCTGCTGCAATGGCTAGTTCAAAGCCATTGTCTGAGGTATGAAAGAGTTTTCATAGTTTTAGTTTTTATTTATAATTGTTAGTATTGAAATTTCAAATGGTATTTATAAGTATGATCGAGTGATTATATTAATTGAATTGTTGTTGGGCCTTGTTACTCCCAATCATCTGTGAGCCTTTGAGGTGGATGTATAGAGTGACTATTTGATGACAGTAAGAAAATAATTAATTTTATGTGTACATATATTTGATTTCAATGTATAATAATTATTGATTCATATCTACTTTGTTTGTATCAACTCCATTTAGAGAGGAGCCTAAACAAGAGGATGAGTGAGCATGTAAGGTAGACCCCATCATTCCCATCATCTCCCTCCATGCAACAATTGAAGAGCTCTAGGGATTTGTTTCCTTCCCCTTATGGAAAGGAGAAGATATAGGGATAGACACACATGTATAGGAATTAGTGGATATATATCTTGGATTTTATGTTAGTGGACATATTTGACATACATTTGATGTATATATAAAATTTTATATTTGATGTATGACATATATTTGATGCATGACATTATTAGACTTATGGCATTATTATTTATCATGATATATGATATGTTTGTTCATGTATGAAATTAGTGGTTATCATAATATATTATATGTTTGTTTATGTATGATGTAAGAATTTGGTATAGCTCTGATACCATGTAAGAATTTTTTTTAGGGTAAAATTCACCCAAGAATTAAGAACTCAAACACAAACACAACTATAGAACATAAAAGAGTATGATCAGAATAACAATATATTCAATTCAATATGCATGAAAGTACACTAGGAGTACCTGTATATAAAGGCCTTTGAGATGCATCTAGAATGCTTAAGTATCAACTACATGATAAGTCATACAACCAAGCACATGCCCACCAGATATGGGTTATCCTCCGTTAAGCACATAAGTAAGTGCGGTGATCAGAAGATAAACAAGGGTGTAACATGCAAATTTATGTTGTAGACAACATGTGTTAAAAAGGGAGTGCGAATAATTGTGTTGTCTACATGACAACTCAGTGAATGATGCAAACTCCAGTGTTGTAGACACCATGTGCTGAAGTAGAGTTGCATACTTTTGTGTTGTCAACATGACAACTCAAAAAGGTGTGCAAACTCCTAAGTGTCTCACAAAATAAATAATAAAATAATGCATTAACCTAAGTAAACTTAAGTAAGTGTAAATAGTAAATATGTATTTACACCAACACCCCCCTTGAAGTGCAACTTAGGGGAATGCCCTTAAGCTTACAAAAACTAGGATGAAATGCAAGATGGGTCCCAGCTACTAGGCCATGTTAGGTACCCATGTACATAATGAAATGCAATCTCTCATAAAGTAGAGAAAGAGGGAAAACCTCATGAGAAAAACCCACCCCCAAAAAGAGAGATAAAAAGGCAAGATGCATGGATGGATGGAGTAATCAAGACCCCCCCATCATGACATACATCCAATATATACAATAATGAAGAATGAGAAGAACAAGACCTCATAAGAGGAAGAGATAGAAGGTAGTCACCCCCCCCCCCAAATGAAGAATGCCTGTCAGTGAAAGCTGCTCCAAGGTAGAAGCTAGTCCAAGAGTGCAGAATGATGTTCCTCCCCTTTGGAAGAAATAATGGCAAAGGTACAATCTTGAAGATGTATGGTGGCCCTGAAACTTGCTCAAGTATCTATGAGTTGATGTTGATGGTCACCCCTTCCAACTGTGCTAAAAAGAATGAATGCAGATCTGGCAAGGATGTTTGTTGAACCTATTCCAAAGAACCATCTATCTCTTCAACTGATAAAGAGACCTTCGATAACTACTATTCATAAGGTTCCATAATCACATCAACCTACAAAGATCAATCATGTAGAGAATGGACATGAGGGTCAAAGTGAGCCCTCACAACAACTATAGAAGGATCATTTTCATCAAAGAGAAGATGTAAATCATCAAGGTTGTCTCCCAAATCTATAGTGTGTGACTCCACAAACAAACTTGCAATGTTTGCCATGTAGTCATCAACTGAAGTTGGAGCTAGAAGACAACATGTACCCTACTGTGTTGGACCTTTCACTATGGAAATATAAGCATGTGGACTATGCTGATGTTGTGACCTCTCACTACAACTATCAATAGAACCCCATGTGTCTGAATCTATTGAAGTACTATCGCTGGTGTCACTATCAGTTTGAGGATAAGTTGGGTGAACTTTCCTCAAAGTGTACATCCTTCTCCAAAAAAATCTCATGAGTCTCTGGATCCATAAGTTTTTAAGCCTTCACATTGTCTTCATATCCTACGAAAGTACAAGGCCTAGGTGCTTGTGCCTTTCATTCCTTGGAAGATAGGTTTGCCCATTCGGGACAACCAAAGCCTTTGAAGTGACTCACAACTGGTTTTCTGCCACACCATGCCTCAAAAGGAGTCTTCCCATCTAAGGCATTATGAGAAGACTTATTAAGTATGTGAGTAGCATTGCTAGTGGCTTCAACTTCAAGTGTAGGATCAAAAGACTTGGATTTGATCATGCAACTTTGCATGGTCTTAAGAGTTCTATTCCTCAGTGCTACAACATTTTTCTTGTGCAGACTAAATGCTAGTGGATTCTGAAGATCAATTCCCTCAAGTTTGCAAAAGTCTCTAAGTCTTCTATCTACACATCTTCTTTTATTGTCCATCCATAGAACCTTGATGGCTTTCCTTGATTTGTTTTCAACATGAGTCTTAAAGGCTTGAAGCTTATCAACCACTTCATTCTTATGATGAAGGAAGTAGACCCATGTGAATCATGAAAGTCATCAATAAAAGTAAGGATGTAGTGGCCTTGGCTGACTGAAGTCATTGCAAAAGGACCTGCTAATACCATGTGAACCAACTAGAGAACAATTGGTGCTCTTGAAGACTTCCCTTTATCATACTTCTCCTCGAGATGCATATCCACTGAACATGATGAACACTCACACTTAGACAAGTTGATGTTAGGTAGACCTTTGACCATGTGTTTGGAGCAAAGTTGCTGAATGTAGCGGAAGGCAAGATGACCAAACTGCTCATGCCATAAGTAGATTTGTGGATGTGAGCGAGTCAACAAGGTTTGAGAAGGATACTTAGGCACAAAGTGGGAGAAGGAATAAAGCCTCTTGTCATGATTTACTTTCCTCACTGCAACCAATGAATCATCTTTTAAACTTTGCACCATCACTAAATCTGGAAGGAACTCAACTTTGTGACCATCTCCAAGGTGAGTGATTTGGTAAACTAAGAGGAGATTGGAACTAAGGTTTGGAATGTAGAGAACATCTCTAAATTCCCCATTGTCCATTTTAACATGTCCTTTTCCTTCAACTTCCATTTTGGTATCATCTCCCGCGAAGATGTGCAGTACCATTGACTGCTTCAATGAAGAAAAGTCTCCCTTTGAAGAACCCATATGATAGGAGGCACCTGAGTCAATTATCCATTCTAAAGAAGAACTTGAGTTTGCCATAAGTGCTTGCCCTTTTCCCTTTGAAGAGGTTGGAGTTGAATCCTTGGAAGTACCTGACACTTGAATTTTGTTCTTCTTGACTAGGTTTTCCAACTCATCAATTCTTTTCATCTTGCAATGATGCTCATCATGATTTGGCTTTTTGCAATATGCACAAAAAAGTTTGTCCTTCTTTTCATTACTTCCCTTCTTGTTTGAAGAAGAATTGCCTTGCTGTGAGAAGGATTGTTGTGTCTAAGATTGTGATTTCTACTTTCACTGCTTCTTCTTGTTGTTGCTATAAATTTTCCCTCCTTGACTTGATTAGTGCTCATCACTAGCCACCAATGCTTTGGTCTTTGATGTCATGAGAAGTCCCAAATCTATCAAGTGAGATTGTTCGATAATCAACATCTCTGCAAATGCATCAAATGTAGGCTTCTAGTAAGCACTTCCCATGGTTAACCTATGAGTATTATAACTCGAAACAAAGTAGGCATACTCTGAAGGTAGCCTCTTTAGGATGTGATGAATCAACTTTTCATCCTTCATGGGATTTCCACAATCTTTGAGTAGTGCCCTATGCTCATTGGCTTTGTTGATGTAATCTTGAATTGTGTCAAAGTTCTTTAGATCCAAGAGAAGTAGATCATCCTCAATCTAAAATCCCTTTTCCTCATCCACCTTACCATACAATGCTTCAAGTTTGTCCCATGTAGGTTTGGATTCCTTGAAACTTGAAATGTAGAAGAAGAGATCTCTATGTACACAATTCTTGATAATTCCTAAAGCCTGTTGGTCTTGTTTTTGCTAATCAATGAGTTCTTTAGCATCAGTGGGTTTAGGTATTATACCATCAACATAAAGACTATAACCTTTTTCCATTAATCTACTCTATACAATATCTTTCCATGTAGAATAATTATGTGAAGTTAGAAGTGGACATTTAAGTGAACCCATGATTCAAAAAAATTAAAAAGTACACAAGAGAGACACAAGAACATAGTACACACCCTCCCTTTTCACTCAATTAAAAGACCCCCCCCCCCCCCCCAAAAAAAAAAAAAGATGAAGAAGAAGAAGCTTTTCGCACTTTATATGTAGTGCGTGTACAATGGGCCACTTGTCAAAATGTACAAAGTGGTCTTTCTAATTTTTCTTTTTACATCTATCATTTGAGTCCCAAATCTGTCACTAAGTACTTTAGTTGATATGTACAACAATTCTAAAAAGAAATGAAAGTAGTACAATGTAGAAAAAGTCCTAATTCTAAAAATGAGATTTTTGTCCACACAACCCTAGAATCTAACTTCAAATCTGGAAAGCAGATGAGAAATAATGTACTTTCAAAAAAATGAAAACTAATTTTGTGTCTAGATGAGCCCGTACAGAGCATTTGAAGTTGCAAAATGTAGGATTGAATAGGTATAGTCACCAAAACATGTAATTTTTGAAAAACCTTGCATCAAAAGTAGAAAAGAACACCACCATTCAAAAGTTCAGGAAATTCTACCCAATTTCAAAAAAAATTGCACCTAAATTGGAGTCTGGATGTCTGAGTTATGGGCTCTCAAAGTCAGGTTGCCAAATCAAAACTACATCTGAAGAGGGGTCTAGAAGAGAAACTACATGCTTAAATCTGATGGTTAAATGACTGTTGCAACAATTATAAAAGACCTAGTTTTGATGGTCATACGACTATCAAATTTAACCTCATAAAATGCTGACATCAGCAAAAACTCAGCCTATGATGATGTTAGCATGATGTCATCTATATAGAATCATACAAATAGGTATAGACACCGCTGACTATGTAGGGTACAACTACCACATGTCTAGATGACAGGGCATATGATCTACTAATGAGATGTTGACAAGGCTACTTACATAGGTGATTAGCTAACTAGGTGGCTGCATAAGCAGGATGTCCACATGTACAAGTTGTGTTGTTGCATGGATTCCTTTTTGTCTATGTACATCTAAGGATTGTGGCTGGAAATTTTAACTCAACGCTGGAGTGAACACTTCGTGTGCCAAAATCAAGTTTCCTAGGTACTGGGTTCTTTAAACGGGTGTCGGATCCTTAAACATAATCCCATATTCATGGGGTAATCGACTCTAATGCAGTTTAAAAGTTGTCGATGGTGGGAGGTAATACAAAGTGGAACTGGCACCATATCTATTGGTAACTCAACTATCAAAAAGTTTGTGTGCTCATCGAGTAGTATGTGGTTGAATTTTTAGGTTGTTCAGCTGGAATTTGGTGCCAATGCAAAATAAAGAATATTCCACTAAATTGAATGCAAAGATTCCTCCCAAATTACAAGGTTGGGGTGTGACTGCCCAGTTCTGCAAAATTTTTTTCTCTGCAAGCCTGATTGAGCGAATTTTTTTTGAAAATACTCATAAATTCAAAAAAAAAAAATGCAAAGAATAATAAAATTATAGACTCGAAAAATAATTAATTAGGTTTGCAAAATGACCATACCTGAGTTGCAAATCGGGGTCTTTGAGTGTTGATTTGCAATTTTTTTTACCTCACAGTTGACTTTGGGCTAAGGTAGCTGAATTTATAGTCAATTTGCATTGAATCAACATTTTGAATGCAATGGAAAGGTCCATTCTAGCTCTAGATGCTCCTAATTTTTGTGGTACTCTAGAATTAGGCTAAGGTGCTAAATCAATAATGGTCTTTAATGACTATGAAGAGCAAATCTCCAAGCTCTAATACCATGTAAGAATTTTTCTTAGGAAAAAATTTACCCAAGAAGTAAGAACTCAAACACAAGCACAACTACAAACTAGAAAGGACTACGATTAGAATAACAATGTATTCAATTCAATATGCATGAAAGTGCACTAGGAGTGCCTGTATATAAAGGCCTCTAAGATGCATCTAGAATGCCTAAGAATTAGTTACATGATAAGTCATACAACCAGAAACATGTCCACCAGGTATGGGTTATCTTCCATTAAGCACAGAAGTAAGTGTGATGATGAGAGGATAAGCCTACAAGGGTGTAAAATGCAAATTTATGCTGTAGACAACATATGCTAAAAAGGGAGTGTGAATAACTATGTTGTCTACATGACAACTTGGTGAATGATGCAAACTCTAGTGTTGTAGACACCATGTGTTGAATTAGAGTTGCGTACTTCTGTGTTGTCAACATGACAACTCAAAAAGGTGAACAAACTCCTAAGTATCTCACAAAATAAATAATAAAATAATGCATTAACCTAAGTAAACTTAAATGTAAATAGTAAATACGTATTTACACCAATATATGCCATTATTGGTTATCATAATATATTATATGTTTGTTCATGTATGACATCATTGATTATCATAATATATATCTTGTTTTTCTTTTTTATGTTTTAAGTACATTTCATTTATTTCATTCTAATGTAATTTGCATCTAAAATGATGTAGAATGCTCACATTAAAAGCTAGTGGATTCCCAACACGAACACTTTTAAGACAACTACCTTTCCCACCTTCCTTAGTGTCTTTAAAGACTCTTTCCAACTTGGTTACAACACTAAACAAACTTCTACCCAACTTCACAAAACTACTTGATCACTTTCCCTATTCAAGACTTGGGAAGTAATAAGGAAAAAATGAGCAAATTTAAGAAATGGATCCTAAAAAACTTCGTGCTTCAAACTAACACCTTAGAAATTTCAAGGAACACTTAAGGATGAGTTTTCTACAACTGGTTTACTCTCCTAACATATTTTTTCAAAATTTCTCTCAATAGGCCTAATTGCCCTTGTAGCCCTTTTTGTGGTTTTTAGACAACAACTTTGTTTTTCTCCACTGAACCTTGCAAACAAAATAGGTATTTGGATACCAATGCAAGAAGGAGGTGGTGATACTAGATTCTTATTACCAAACTCTCATCACTAGTCTTCTTCCAAGTCTACCAAACATATTACCATCAGTCCCTCAGGACTCTTCCAAGGCTAGAGACTAGGTGGTTGGCCTATTCCTTATGCCACCCTCACCTATTCCAAATGTCTCTACCTAACCCTTCAAAAACTCAACCAACTACCTCTCACAATACCCAACACCTCAACTTCCTTACACCCTCTAGGATCTTTCACAACACCATACCCCAATAAGCTTCCAAATGGCTTAACTCATTGCCATTTAAGTGGTTTCAACATTCGTAAGGTCCTATACACCTTAGTGGGCTTCAAAACATCAATTATCATAACCAAACCTAACGAGGCTCTTTCTTATAGCCCCACCTTTGGGGTTTTAAGGTAGGAAATCAAAATCTCTCCAAACAACTACCAAAACCAATGAGGGATTAAGATGCCCAATATTGAGCTTGACTGAATTCCAAAAGCATAGACTCCCAACTATTCAATAAAGCATATAACTTGTAGGCCCAAGTGTAGAAAAATAAGCCTAAAACATACCTTCTAACTCCAACTCATTAAACTTTCAAATAACAATAACAAATGAACTTGTTTATAGTTTTACCTTACCAAGATCTTACAAACTTCTGACTTTCAAAGTCCTAACTATTGAGGAGATAAACAAACCTCCAAACCCTTGTTATAATGAGGGTTTCCTTGCTGAATAAGATAACTATCTCACAAACTTTAGTTTTTCATCTATTCCATTCTTCTAAGAGATTCTTCAACATCTTATGAGTGAAAACAACCTTCCAACATGCTTTTTAGATAATACACCAACCTATGCCACATTCTTATTTGTTGATTGACTGTACTTTCTTTGCAACATCATGCAATTTGTTAATTTTTGGCCAAACCTTCACAAAGGGAAGTGATTATGTTTAAAACCAATGAGATGGCTATTAAGACAACCATGAAAATCCTTAACATCTTCCACTAACTCCATTCAGTGATAACATGTAGCTAAAGTGGTGTTTTATTATGAAAAATTATGGGTTTTCTGTTCTAAAACAAAAAGTAATGATAGTTGACAATAACTCAATGATCCTATATACAAGTTTAACATCATAAGTGATTCCTTGACATATAAAAATCACTTAATAATCACCAACACCTCGAGACAAAGGAGAAGATACTAAGACTATAACTCAAATACTAGTATATGTTGATTTTCACAAAAAAAATAGACTTGTATTATACAAAGCTATACATCATAATCTGCACTTTTCTACTCCACCTCTCTTCTCTATCTTCTACATGACAATCTATTATTCTTATACAAACACATGAGCTTTCACCTCCTCTAAGAGGTCAACCAAGATGGATGATTGTTCACCTTCCAAAACTTGTCATTTTTTTTGCAAATTTTACATTTTTATGATTTCTCATGCTTTCTAGACACCCTAAATAGCTCCAGCATCTCAACATGACATTTTAACACTTCGTTATTGGAAGCATGAATGCTGATGATATTCCTGTGGGGGAGTATTGTAGATATGTTACTATGATGATATGTTACATTCATTACTGAGTTTGTCATTGATGTCAACATAACAGTCTTCTGTGGTATCTGACAAAAGAACAACAGAAAGATCAAGTTGGTATAGATGACTAGTTGAGTATTCTCACTATCTAAGGTTATGGGAGATACGTCTAAGTATCTAGTATATGCAGTTAATGTCTAAAAAAGAAATGTTAAGTCTAGAAGAAGTTATGTAAGTTTTGGTGATGTCTATTCTGAGATAGAGTTTACAGAGGCATGTTTTGGTAAACTTTTTGTATCTCTTAGCAAAAATTTTATTTTGAGAATCAAGGTTGAGTATGTAAAGAAGACATGTTGGTGATGATGTGGCTAAGTTCACTCATCATAATATTACATGTACGAAAAGTTATTCAAGTTGCAACACAAAAGATTAATGTTATCGCTAAGTGTAACCTGTTCTTAATGTGGTCCTATAATGATTAATTGAGAAGGTCTAACAAATGACTCAGGGAATTGTTTTATGGACTTAGTATAAAGGAAGGACATTTAGCTTTATCATATGGAATGGAAATATATCAATGAGAAGTGATTGTAAGCAGTAGAGAGAGCAGAATGTGAAGTTGAGTAGAATAGAGTGGAAGTCATTGTCGAGGTTCTATTGTGTGATCCAAGGTTCGGTATTTGGACCTAAGGTTCATGACATAGTTTACAAGGTCTAATAATGTTTGGTTCAGTTGATAGAATAAAGGAAAGAGGAACATAATAGTAAATTTCATGTTTGAGTAGTGGGCTCTTCTTGTAGTTGAAATTGCATGTTTGGGCAGTGGGCTCATCTTGCATACATTGTACTATTACTCCTAATAAGGTTCAAATCTCCTAATAAAGAATCAAAGTCTCCTAATAGGGACTCATATGTACTAAATGTTGTAATAGACTCCTAACAGGGTCCATCCTCTAATAAGGAATATTTATATTAGTACATCATCTTGTGGGTATCATTCCCACCACGATTTTCCCTCTAATCAAGGTTTTCCCTAGTTAACATATCTGGTGTAATTATCTATATGCATCTTATTATGGTTGTTGTTTACTTTGGTTGAATGGTTAAGTTTTTTTAAAGAAGATAAATGTTTTAATTGTTGGATAACTGATTCACCTGACTACTTTAACAATTGATATTAAAGCACCATGTCCTTGAAGATAAAGTTTAACAACTTTGGGAGATCCATGTGAGCATGTTTAGGAAATATTGTCCAAAGTTTGATGGAACAAATTATGACAGCTAGAAGGAAAAGATGGAGACACATCTGTTGTGTATGGGTCTAGGATATTGGATCTTGACAAAATGAGCAAAGAAAATCATTTCTAAAAAAGATTTGGAAACTTGTATCAAGGAAGAAAGAGATATTTTTATGTGCGGCATGAGAGCTAGAGAAGCACTATTGACTAAACTTCTTGAAATTGAATATAATTAGGTAAAATCACTTGTTACTTCACATCTAATTTGGAAGCTTTGGAAACTAGTTTTGAAGGTGATGTACATTCTAAGAAGTTCAGGTTACAAAGTTGGATTTGTGCATTTCAAGATGCTAAAATGATGGAAGATGAATCTGTAAGAACATATGTGGACATGATATCAAAAATTAGTGTAGGTATTGAATCTCAAAGAGGAAACAAAGAAGATGATGAGGTTATATGGAAGATATTGAAGACTTTAACACCACCATTTAAGCCAATAGTTCAAATGATATAGTTTTTGATATCTTGTACCAAAGATTTCACAAAGGAGATATTGCTTGGAAGACTTGAAGCAGTTGAGAATGAGCTTAGATAGTCCAAAGAATTGACTAGACTGAAACAACTTTTAGTACCTTGAATATTTGACCTATCTTATCAAGGAGCACAAGTGCTAGAGGAGATTTTGCTAGTAGTAGTAGATCTGATGAGGACAAAAAGATTGAAGAAGGAGTAACCCTTTTTGTAAGAAGAGAAAAAGATGGTAAGAAAATCTTTAAATGTTGGACTTGTGATGAATATGGTCATTATGATCTAAGTGTCCTAAAAGAGAGAAAAAGTATAAAGGAAGTTACAAACCTAGAAGAGATAGAGTTTTCATATGCAAATGAAGAAAATGATTCTGATGAACAAGTAGTAAGTGTTAGTGATGATGAAATAGGATTTGTGGCAATTAAAGAAGAAAGTCTATGAAAGTAGCTTTAGTGTCATAGGTTGAAAAAAAATCTATTTTGATAATTGAAAATGGTTGTTCATATCATATTACTGGTAATATGAACAAGTTTGGTGACATCAAAAGTTAATATGGATGCGTTGTCAGAGTTGGAAACAATGCAGCATGTCAAGTTAAAGGTATTGGATGTATAACTCTTGATGGTAAAACTAACACTAAGGATGTATATTTTGTCGATGGTTTGAAGCACAATCTTTTGAATGTTGGACAACTAGTAGACAAAGGTTATCAATTGTAGTTCATAGAAAATACATGCACGATCAGAGACAAAGATGGAAAGGTAATTGGAATAGGAACCAAATCTAGAGGTAACGTATTTTAGTTAAATCCTACTAAAATGACATATTTGGTTGCAAAGGTAGATGACAATTGGTTATGACATAAGAGATTTTGTCATATAAACTTTGATAGTATTTGAAGACTAGTAGTATGTTTGTAGTTAGAGATTTGCCTAAGATTATAAAACCTACTAACACAATTTGCAAGGAGTGTGTTTTGGCAAAACATAACAGACCTTCTTTTCCTAGCAAGATGTTTACTACTATAGCAAAATTGGAGATTGTACACATAGATCTCAGTGGTCCTACAAAGACTAAAGGATTCTATGGTAAAAGGTATTTTATGATTCTAGTTAAATCTGAGGCATTTGATAAGTTCAACATATTCAAGAATAGAGTTGAGAATGAATCTGGTATAAAGATTAAATGTTTAAGATCAGATAGAGGAGGAGAATTTACTTCAAATGAGTTCAACATGTTTTTTGAAGAAAATGGAATCAAAAGATAGTTATTAGCTTTGAGAACCCCTGAACAAAATGGTATAGCAGAGAGAAGAAACAAATAAGTTATAGAAGCAACAAGAGCTATGGTAGTAGAGAATGATGTATCCAAGATGTTTTGGAGAGAAGTTGTGAATACAACAGTCTACACCATGAACAGAGTGTAAGTTAGGAAAGACATAAAAAAAACCCCTTATGAGCTATGGTTTGGTCACTCACCTATAGTTAAGTATTTCAGAATTTTTGGTAGTAAGTGTTATATCAAAAGAGATGATGATATTGGTAATTTTGATGCTAGAAGTGATGAAGGTATGTTTATTGGTTATTCATAGAAAAGAAAGGCTTATAGATGCTATAATTTGAGAACTAAGACTATTATGGAATGTGCAAATGTGAGAATTGATGAGAAATTCATGATACAAGAGAGGATTGTTGATTACAATTTAGACAATGACATTGTTACTAAACTGAGGAATGATGAAGTATTTCTTGAGACTAACAATGATTTGTATAATGAGGGAGAGTTAAGGTAGGAAGAAAGCTTAGAACTTTCAGTAGAGCTAAGAGTTGAGATAGGACCTCCTACTTTAGGGAAGAATATGATAAAGAATCACCCATCCAAGTATATGATTAGAAGAAGAGATAAAGGTGCGATGAAAAGAAGTAGAGTCAATGAAGAACTATGTTTGATATCTCAAGTTGAACTTAAGAATGTAGATGAAGCATGTAAAGATGATCAATTGAAACAAGCTATGAAAGAGGAATTGGATTAGATAGTAAAAAATGAGACATGGGAATTGGTCCCCAAACCAGTAGAAAAGAAAGTGATAAGAACTAAATGGGTATTTAGGAACAAGATGAATGAACAAGGCAAAGTTGTAAGGAAAAAGGCAAGGTTGGTATGTAAAGGTTACTCATAGCAAGAAGGAATAGACTATGATGAGACCTATGCTCCAGTGGCAAGAATAGTAGTAATAAGGTTATTCTTAGCATATGCAACATATAAGAAATTCAAAGTGTATTAGATGGATGTTAAGTCAACATTTCTAAATGGAGAACTTGAAGAAGAGGTATAGATTGAGTAGCATGAAAGTTGTACTTTGACAGATAATAAGGACATAGTATGCAAACTAAAGAAAGCATTGTATGGCTTGAAGCAAGCACCTAGAACCTGGTATGCAAGGTTGGACAAGCATTTGACAAAGCTTGGATATAGAAAAGGTATAGCATATAGTAATCTATATTGGAAAGAAATTGACGATGGTTTGATGATTTTGGTAATATTTGTTGATAATATCATATTTAGAGGAAATGATGATGAAAGTGACAAGTTTGTAGAAGAGATGAAAAAGGAATTTGAAATGAGTATGATAGGAGAAATGAAATATTTTCTAGGATTATAGATTGTATAGAATAAAGAAGGAATCTTTATTTTGCAGACTCAATATTTGAAAGATTTACTAAAAGGTTTGGTTTGGAAACATGTAAACCCATTGGAATACCTATGGCAATTGGACACAAGTTATCTACAAAGGATGAGACACCTACTATTGAGCAGAAGTATAGATCTATAATTGGAGGTTTGCAATATCAGACTCACACAAGGCTGAATATAGCAAATGCAGTTGGAATTGTTGCAAGATTCCAAGCTAATCCCAAAGAAGAGCATTATGAAAAAATTAAAAGGATATTTAGATATCTAAAGGAACACCAGAGTTTGGATTGTGGTATGATAGGTCTAATGATTTTACTCTAAGTGATTATACTGATGTTGATTGGGTAGGCAGTATGGATGACAGAAAAAGCACCAGTGGTGGAGCCTTCTTTCTTGGAGAAAGATTGGTTTCTTGGCTAAGAAAGTAGAAGGATTGTACATCACAAAGTACATCAAAAGAAAATATGTTGCAGCAACAAACAATTGAAATCAATTTGTTTGGATGAAGCAGATGCTAAAATATATAAGGATAGAAATCAATGAACCTATTGTCATACATTGTGACAACACAAGCACAATAAATATGTATAAGAATCTAGTGTTGCATTCTAATACTAAGCACATTTCTATTAAGTATCACATATTGAGAGATAAACTTGTAGAAAAGAAAATTAGATTGGAGTATGTGAGCACTAAAGAGCAGATTGCAAATATATTCACTAAGCTTCTTCCCAAAGAGACTTTTGAGTATTTGTCTTAGACCAACTTGATCTTTTTGATGTTCTTTTGTTAGATACCATAGAAGACTACTATGCTGACATCAATGAAAAACTTAATCATGAATGTAACAAGTTGCCTAAGGCAATTTGGGACTAACCAAAATCCTTAGGACTAAGACTACTTGGGTTTATAGGCGACCTCAAGTTCCTTGACCTTACAAACAAGGATTTCTTTATTATCATAAAAAATAACATGTTCAAAATGAGGTGTATGTTCATCCCTTTACCTTCTATCATGAGTCTCCATCATTGGATGAGATGACATATCCAATTGCCACCTAGGTGCCTTGCACCACAAATTTCAGCATCACTCGAGATGGGGTCACAAAATCAAAACAAAATCCAATCTCCAAAAAGAGAGAGGTTATTTTAGGTGTCAAAAACACAATCATGTAGCACCTAGAATTTCATACATACCTCACATGAGATCTGAGATATGCTCCATCAAGGATCACTGCCCTATGGCATTTAATGACTCTTGGGGTCAATTTGGTTTGGCATGCTCAAGAATGTTCAAGTAGTCAACAAGATGGAATGAGATTGGAACTAGGGTTTACCTAGCCACCCAAAGCTATGGAATAGACAATTTGATCTCACAATGAATGGTTAGAAAGATTTACTAGTTGGTGACTTTGTACTATCTAACACTACAAGTTTTAGCATCACTTAAGATTAGGCTACAAAATCAAAATGGAATCCAATTTCAAAAAATAGAGAGAGTTTATTGTAGGTGTCAGAAACACAATCCTGTAGGACTAGAATCACATCCGTACCTCACATAAGCTCCAAGATATGCTCCGTCAAAGATTATTGCCCTATGACATTTAATGACTCTTAGGGACAATTTAGATTGGTGTTCCTGAGAATGTTAAAGTGATCAATGAGATGGGATGAGCTTAGAACTAGGGTTTACCTGGCCACCCGAGCTAATGGAATAGATAGTTTGATCCCATGATGAATGGTTAGAGAGATTCACCAGTTGGTAACTTTGTATTGACAAACACTACAGGTTTCAACATCACCCAAGATGGGGCTACAAAATCAAAATAAAATAAAATCTCCAAAAAGAGAGAGAGATTATTGTAGGTGTCAGCAACATGATCTTGTAGGACCTAGAATCACATCCATACCTCACATGAGCTCTGAGATATGCCCCTTCAAAGATCATTACCCTATGGCATTTAATGACTCTTAGGGTCAATTCAGTTTGGCATGCCCAAGAATGTTTGATCAGTCAACGAGATGGTATTAGCTTTGAAATAGGGTTTACCTGACCACCCAGAGCTAACAAAATAGACAATTTGATCCCATGATAAATGTTTAGAGAGATTCACTAGTTGGTGACTTTGTATTAGCCAACACTACAAGTTTTAGTGTCACCTAAGATGGAGTCACAAAATCAAAATGGAATTAAATCTCCAAAAAAGAGATATTTTATTGTAGGTATTGGAAACACGATCCTATAGCACCCAGAATTGCTTTGCTACCTCGCACGAGCTCCGAGATATGCCTTGTCAAAGATTGCTACCCTATGGCATTTAATGACTCTTAGGATCAATTTGGTTTGGCATGCTCGAGAATGTTCGAGTGGTCAATACAATTGGACAAGCTTGGAACTAGGGTTTACCTAGCCACCTAGAGCTAAAAAAATAGACAGTTATATCCCATGATGAATAGTTAGAGAGATTCACCAGTTGGCAACTTTATACTAGCCAATGTTACAAGTTTCAACATCACCTAAGATGGGGACACAAAATCAAAATGGAATCCAATATCCAAAAAGAGAGAGGTTATTTTAGGTGTTGGTAACACGATTTTGTAGCACTTGGAATTACATCCATACCTCGTACGAGCTTCAAGATATGCCTCGTCAAAGATCGCTTCCCTATGATATTTAATGACTCTTAGGGTCAATTTGGTTTGGCATGCCCAAGAATGTTTGAGCACTCAACGGGATAGGAAGATCTTGGAACTAGGGTTTACCCAACCACATGGAGCTAACATAATAGACAGTTTGATCTCATGACAAATGGTGAGAGAGATATGAGCAAGATATGTATGCCTAGGCCACTTTGTACAAGATATGAGTAAAAGTTGCTAATTAGGAAAAATTGGGCCTTTTAGAGTTTTTGGTCAAGATATCCTATGATTAGGTGTTTAAAGTTGTTTTTTCATAATTTGTAACCTTTTCCAAGTCCTAGAAGTGAAATCTAGTGAACTTTGCAAAAGTTGCACTTTTTATGCAAAATTGCAGAAGTTGTAAATGTTGCTAAAAAATGAAACTTGGTTGGAAAGGAGTGTGAAATTTGAATGGAAACCTTCTAAACTTCCAAAATATTTTTCTAATGCTTATATACTTGAGCATGAGTAGTTACAAATTTCCAAACCTCCATTTGTAACTTTTTTGTAAAAATTGCAAAAATTGCTTAAGCAACTTTTTGAGCAACTTTGTAAATTTGGAGCAATTTTTTTCTCATTACATCTTTTGGTTGAATGGGTCCATCTAGGAATAGTTTGGGACCCTAGTTAAGATTCTAGGACCTATAAGGTAACCAAATACCTTAGTTTCCCATCCCTAACAATTTTTAACCTATTGAGCAACTTTTGGCTCATTGAGAAACTTTTGACCAAACTAGGAATCTGAGTTCTTTCCCATGCTAAAAACCTTCTAACCTTCTAAAATATGTTTCCCCATGCTCAAATACCTAACCATGTGTAGTTACAACTTCCAAAACTATCATTTGATTTTTTTTGAAAAAATTGTAAAAGTTTCTCAAGCAACTTTGCAACTTTTGAACAATTTTTGCTCTTTACATCTTTTGATCAAATGGGTCCATCTAGGACCATTCTAGTACCCCAGTTAGGATTCCTAGGACCTATTAGGTAACCAAATATCTTAGTTTCTAACCTAAAAACATTGTACCTTAGGATTCCATGTTTCTGTAATTATATTCAATCTAATGAACCAATTGAAACTTCTCTACATTTTAATGTCTCAAGTATTGCCTCGTGGTCTGACTCATGAGCCTTCCAAAGAGTCTTATTATGTGGTTTTCCACCATATTTTATCAAGTGGATATTTGACATGACAAAAAGGTTTGAATAATGAATAATCTTTCTCTCTAATTTCTAGTCTTGGAATAACCACAAGTGTACTAACCCTAACCGGTTATAACTTTGTGAAACACTTTGCAAGAAAGCTCTGATACCAATGTAATATCCCTCGCCCAAACTGACTGATTTTAGCTCAAGGAATATTGAAAAACACTTTTATTTCTTCCTTTCAATGCTAAGAAATTTAGAATGTTTGCAAATGATATTACAATGCCTCTTACAATGAACTAATATGCAAGTGCAATTCTTTTGATATTTTCAATGAATATACATGGAAACTAGATATGGAATGCATACCTACAACCAATTGAAATTTTGACAAAAAATTGACATGCAACCATTATGCTGATCATATATGCTATTAGATGGACATTTCGTCAAACAAATGGTATGCAACATGTATCTCCTTTATTGAATTCATTCTCATGTACAATGTTGTTATGTGTTTTCCAAGACAAATGAATTACAATAATGACTACAATAATGCCAAAATATGATTCTAAATTATCACAACAAAATCATATGCCCTAAAAAAAATTACAATGTTAACTACTAATAGCTGTAAGAGGAACCTGATAATAGTGATGCCCAAGGATGGGGATGAATCAAGCATAAGTACTATAGTGTGGCATCATTCTTGCGTAGCTCTCTTGAATACCAAATTCAGCAGATATTTCACCACCTCAAATGGTTGCAACATTGAAGAGTTGATGTTCTCCAATGGCTGAATGAAATTAGAAACCTTAGTTTCTTCTCCCAAGTTCTTATCAAATGTAATTCACAATAATTAGACGATTAACAATGAAGCTCTCACCTTTATTTATTCTTTAAATTCACCCTTCTAGAAGGAAATAAAATATTATTTAAGTGTATTCTCTAGAAGCTTCCCCCTTTCCAATACAATAATTAGTTGTATTTATGGAAAATGCACTCTTTAGAAGCTTCTCCCTTTCAATACAATAATTAATTGTGCTTCTAGGAAATTAAATTAATTAAATATAAAGTAACCTTTTAATTTTAATTTATTTAATGACTTTATAAGAAATTAATTTAATCAATTTCTCTTTTTTTTCCACTTAGCCTTCAAAGAATGTAAAGGCTAAGAGCTCCATTGAGATGCTAAAAAGATGGGGACATTGTAGTCCACCCTCCTTGAAATTGCTTGTCCTCAAGCAAATTCAAGTCCGCATGCTACAAAATCTCCTCATTCCCCCATGTTGCATCATCTATTGGTAGGTCCTTCCATTTCATCAAATACTCCCTTATAGTATGCCGCCTCAAGTTGCTTTTCCTAAAATAAATGATAGCCTCTAGCACCAATACCAATTTTCCCTCATCATCGAAGGGTGGAAGCATTGTAGAAGGAACAATATGATGTCCTAGCACCTTCTTGAGGCATGAAACATGAAAAATGTTCTGCACCTTGCTCTCTTCTAGAAAATCTAACTCATAAGCCACCTCTCCCACTTTCCTGATAATCCTAAATGGACCATAGTATCGTGGCTTAAGTTTCTTAATACCACTCTTCTCAAGAGTGGATTGATGATAAGGCTACAACATAAGATACACCATATATCCAACCTCAAAAGTCCACTCAGTCCTCTTCTAGTCTACATATTTCTTTTGTTGTTATGTGCCTTGGTGTTCAGTCCTTTTCTAGTCTGCATACTGCTTATGTTGATTCTGTGCCCTGGTTATATTATCCTTAAGAGTCTTAACAATTTCCTGACTCTCCCATAATAAATCACCTACATTGGGCACTCTAATGTCACTCAAAGGTAGATCCATAAAATTGGGTGCCTCATACCCATACAGGGCCATAAAGGGTGACATCTAAATAGACATGTGATAAGTGGTATTGTAGCAAAACTCATAGAGATAAATCTGCCTTACCCATGCCTTCTATTTTCCTGCTATATAATTTTTGAGGTATTCTTCCATCCATTTATTCACTATCTCCATATATCCATTTGTTTGAGGGTGGTAGCTAGTACTCAGAGTGAGCTCTATCACACACAACCTGAATAGCTCCTTCCAAAAGTAACTCATAAACTTGTTGTCTCTATCACTCACAATGCTCCGAGGTAAGCCATGTAATCTAAAAATCTCCTTCAAGGACAACTCTATCATCTATGTGGCAGTGTATGTAGTAGTGATCAGAAAGAAGTGTGAAAACTTCATAAGGTGATCTACATCCACATATATGCAATCCCTGCCTTGGGCTCTAGGCACTCCCATGATGAAGCCCATAGATAAACACTCCCACTTCCTGTCAGGAATCAGAAGTGGCTGAAGTAAACTGGCTAGATAGGAGTGTTCCTACTTATTCTGCTGGAAGGTGGGATACTCCCTAACATACTAAAGTACCTTTGCTTTGAGCCCTTTTCATAAGAAGTTCTCTCTAATCTACCAGTATGTCTTGTATAAACTAGGATGTCTTGCCATAGGTGAATCATGAAAAGATTTCAAAACCATCCTCCTCACTATTGAGCCTAGAACCAAAAATATTCACCCTTTGTAAATGATGAGCTCATTCACACAGGTGTATCTGTTATCTTGAATAGTTCCATCTATGAATCTAGCTATCCACACATCCTTTGCATACTCTACAAGGATGAAGTGTCTCCAATCCTCCGATATATCTGTTAATAAGCTTAAATGGGGCCTACTTGATAAAGCATCAGCAACTACATTCTATGTCCCCTTAAAATATGTAATATCAAAGTCATAGGACTGTAACTTGCTCACCCACTTTTGCTACCTATCATTGAGATCTCGCTGCCCCAAAAAGTGTTTTAGGCTATTATGGTTGGTTTTGATACAAAATTTTCTGCCTACCAAATATTTCCTAAACTTCACCAAAACATGCATAATGGCTAACATCTCCTTATCATATATGCTAAAGGTCCGCTCTAGCCCTCTTAATTTCCTACACTCATAAGCAATAGGGTGCTTCTCATGCATAAGCACCACTCCAATGCCCTCTCCAAAAGTATCACAATGTAGCTCAAAAGGTTTTCTAAAATTAGGTAATACTAACACTAGACATGAAGTCATCAACTCCTTAAATTTCTCAAAACACTCTTGTGCCTCAGGAGTCCACAAGAAAGCTCCCTTTCTTGTCAAATCTGTCAAGGGTGCTACATGCATGGAATATCCATCCACAAACCTCTTGTAGAAACCACATAATCCTCGAAAGCCCCTCAACTATGTAAGGTTCACCAATAAAGGCCACTCCATAATGGCACAAATATTTTTAGGATCCATGCGTACACCTTCTACACTGATGATGTGACCCAAATACAACAACTTTGTCATACCCAAATCACATTTTGACTCCTTTTCATACAAGGACTCTCTACCCAATATATCCAACAATATCAAGGTGAACCAAGTGCTCCTCCCAAGATCTACTGTACACCAAGATATCATCAAAGAAGACAAGTACAAATTTCCTCAACTAATGATGGAAAACCCTATTTATTGTTACCTAAAAAGTAGTAGGTGCATTGATTAGCCCAAATGACATAACTACAAACTAAAAATGGCCACAATGACATCTAAAAGTTGTCTTCTCGATGTCCTACTCTCTAACACTAATTTGGTGATAACTTGATCTCAAATCTATTTTTGAGAAGAAGCAAGCTCCATGAAGCTCATCTATCAACTCATCGATCCTAGGAATGGGGTACCTATTTTTAATTGTCTTCCTATTAAGCACCTTGCAATCAATGCACATCCTCAATGTCCCATCCTTCTTCGCCAACACCACTGAAGGAGCGAAAGGAGACTTACTTGGACTAATGTGGCCCATAGCAAGCAACTCCTTTGTGTTTTTTTTAGTTTCATCCTTCAACCTCTTCAGATGCCTATAAGGTGTAATCATGATGGGCTTAGCCTCCTCCTCTAACTCAATGATGTGCCTAATGCCCCTGTCTAGTGGTCTACCTGGTGGAATGTCACTGTAAACCTTAGAGTGTTTAACTCTAAGCTCATGAATATCAGGAGGATATTCAGTCTTGTGCTATCCCTCTTGTAATAGCATTAACATGCACTCTACTACCCACTCTACCTGATCATGTCAAATCAATCTAGCCATCCTCTAGAAATAGACCATTCTGAAATCACTGTCCATGATTTCCTTAAGAATCCATGTCTTCCCATTCACTTTAAACCTCATCTCCATTTCCTTGAGATTAAGAGTGAACTCTCCAATATCATGCAATGAACTCATCCCAAGGAATATATCTGTATCTCCCATAGGCACAACATAGAAATCTACCTTAAAGGCATAATTATTCACTGCTAATGAGAGTTCAGTGATCTTACAATCACAATTGAGGACATAGCCATTAGCTACCCTCACTCTAATTCCCCCAAACTCGTCTATTTGTATGCCATGCTTCTCCACAAACCTAACATTGATGAAATTATGAGTAGCACTGATATCAACCAAAGTTATAACTTACTATCCAACAAGTACTCCTCTCATTCAAAATGATCCTTCCTGCTTAATACTAGTGAGACGAGCTTTCCTAAGTTGCACATGTCCTTCCCCATCCTTGGACTCCAATTTAGATAGGTTTTCAACCTTGTCTTCCTTTTTTTCACCATCTATTTCCTCCATATAAGACTATTGGTCTAAATTATTTGATTCTCATTCCTCATAGTATGCCCACATAACTCTATTAGCTTTGCCCTTTGGTCTAAGAGGAAAGTCATGGTTTGCATCATAGGGTCCCTTACAGTAGAAACATAATTTTTCTTCCTTTTTCATTTAATGTTTACCTATCAAAAGGTGCTGGAGTTTTATCTTTAGAATCATTTTAAAAATTAGTCCTCTCTGGTTTTTTATAAAATGGTTTATTATCCTTACTAGAAGATGCTCCTTCGGACTGAAATTTGTTTGTTGGGACTACATGCTCCATACTTCTTGCCTTTTTCATAGCTTCCTATAAAGAAATGGGATAAAATGCCTTCATCCAACCTCTCAATGATTCAGATAGGCCCTCAATAAAAAGAACCATCAATCTATGCTCTGAAATGTTTGGCACCATAACTGCCAACTGCTGAAATTTGTAAGGCTTAGGTGTAGAAACAACTTCCTACATTAATCACTTAAGGAAAGTATTGTGCAAATTCTATTTAAATCCTTACAATTTTAGATTCAATATTATGTAAACAACAATATTGCAGTCAACCATGAATATAGAAAATAGATAGAGAAGGAAAAGACAAACACAAAGATATGTCAGTGGGGAAAAACCTTTAAGTAAAAGAACCCTACCCCTCCAAAACCTACACAATATATTATCTTCAACACAAAGGTTACAACACAATTTCAATGCAAGTTCTTTTAGGACATGGAAAACTTATCCAGTAGCAACCAATAATACACTTTCACTCTCTCCAATATGAAACCATAAAAATGCTTATATCATGCACTTTCCATTTTAGGGAAACTTCCAAAGAACAACCATACTAGGGTTTTACCATTCTCTGGAAAACTAGGAACCAAATTTTTTTTTTTGGGTTGATGCCTTGAACCCCACACACTAGATGGAGACTTGAGTGTATAGTACTCAATGATTAATTGCTACTTGTCTTCATGTCTTCACCCATCATCCTATCTTTCGAAGATAGCTCTTACACATCATAGGAATCCATCATAACTCTTTTAGTCATGATCTCCTTACATACAATTCAAGATGTTGACACATGCAAGTGAAGTGACACATCAACATGCCAACTAGACATGTACACTCACACTTAATTACATTATTTGCAAAAAATACATTTTATAGAATAAATAATAAGAATAGGAATTATCCAAGGTTGAGACACCTTTTTCCTAACATTCTCCTACTTGTCGAACACCTTGTAAGAGCAACAAGAACATAACAGGAACTAACCGCTATAGATCGAAAGGCCCATAGACTCTGAACACCATTTAAACTTCTCTATGCCCACTGGTTTTGTCAATGCATCCGCAAAATTCTTTATAAAAGCTACCTTCTCCAAATTTACCTTTCTATCTTCCACCATATCTCTCACATTGTGAAACTACACATCAATGTGCTTTGTTCTGGCATGGAAAGTTCGATTCTTTGCAAGGAAAATAGCACTTTGACTGTCATACCAAATAGTAACCTATTCTACATCAACACCAATATCAGAACACAATGTCCTAAGCCAAATGACTTCCTTACAAGCATAATTAGAAGCCATGTACTCAACTTATGTAGTGGACAAAGCAACCATAGGTTATTGCTTGCTCATCTAGTTGATGGCACCATGAAATATAGTGAACACATAAGCACTAGTGGATCTCCTACTATTAATATTAGTTGCCCAATTTGAATCCACAAACCCATGAATACAAATTGAATGCGAAGCTCTAGAAGAGTTACCATGATAACAAATGGAATAATATGATGTACCCCTCAAATATCTAAATACTCACTTAACTGCATCCCAATGTACCAATTCAAGATTAGCCATAAACTGGCTCAGAACTCCCACTACTTAGGCAATATCTAGTCTAATATAGACTATAGCATACATAAGACTTCCAATTGCACTAGTGTAAGATACTGTACTCATTTCCTCCACCTCACTAGGAGATTTTGGACAATCATCTAAAGATAAATTTGTTCCCATAGAAATAGGAACACACAATGGTCTACAATCTACCATGCTGAGCCTCTCCAACACAGACTTCACATACTTACTTTGACTCGAACAAAGTTTTCTATTAGACCTATCTCTCCTGATTTCCATACCCAAGATGTACCTTGCTGCTCCAAGATCTTTCATCTAAAACTATGCTGATAACTGAGATTTAAAACTTGAAATCATACCCTTACCCTTCTCAAATAGCAACATATCATCAACATATAATGAAACAATATGAAGGTGATCATTTTCAACTCTAAAATAAATACAATGATCTAATTTTGATCTTACAAATCCAATTGACAACATAAAGGCATCAAACTTAAGGTACCACATCCTAGGAGATTGTTTGAAACCATATAGAGACTTCTTTAATCTACAAACCAAAGATTCTTTACCTTAAAAAATGTAGTGCTTAGGCTGTGACATATAAATCTCTTCCTCCAAATCACCATGAAGGAAAGTTGTCTTCACATCCATCTGTTCTATCTCTAAATCATATGATGCATCAAGAGATAACATAAATCTAATATATGTCAACTTTGCAATAGGAGAGAATATTTCACCATAATATATTCCCTCTACCTATGAGTACCCCTTCACAACCAATCTAGCTTTGTACCTTTCAACACTATATCTGCACACATTTTCTTCTTGAACACCCATTTGCTACCAACAAGTTTCCATCCTTTAGGAAAAGGTACAAGGTGCCAAGTTTTGTTTTTATCTAATGAAGCCATCTCATCATCCATGGCCTCAATCTAGGAGCCTGCATCTTCCATATCCAAAGCCTCTTTCATAGATCTAGGCTCATCAATGTTAGTAATCAAAGAAAAGGCACAACTAAAATCTAACATAGAATAACCAAGCCTTTTTGGCTACTTTCTTACTCTCATGGATCTCCTCAAGGGCTGAAGTTGAGGTTTTTCTTCCTCTTCTTTTGAACTATCATACCTACTAGAGCTCTCCTCATCATTAGACCCAACATGGTCTTTCTGTTCAATCTTCTCAGGGGTAGGAGGCAACTAAACAATATCTTCTTTCTTTTCTTTTTCATCTAGTTATAGCACAATAGGAGAAGATGTTAGCTCTCTAAAAATAACATTTCTTCTATACAACACCTTACTAGTTGCAAGGTCCCAAAGCTTGTATCCCTTCACACCAACATTGCATCCAATGAAAATACATTTGACAACTTTTTTTCCCAACTTAGATATTTTCTCCTTTGGAACATGTGCATAAGCTTCACAACCAAAAACAAAAAGATGTCTAATTGAAGGCTTCTTACTAGACCACATCTCAATAGGTGTCTTACCAACAAGGGTTGATGTAGGAGATCTATTAACCAAATAGCAAGCAGTGGCCATAGCTTCAGCCCAAAACCTTTGTTCAAGACCAGCTCCACTAAACATACCCCTAGCTTTCTCCATCAATGTCCTATTCATTCTTTTTGCAAATCCATTTTTTTGTGGGGTATAAGGAGTTGTCTTATGCCTCTTAATAACTTTTTCTTTATAGAACTGTTCAAACTTTGCTGAGCAAAACTCATCACCATTGTCAGTTCTCACACACTTAATCTTCTTACTGGTTTGATTCTCTATAAGAGCTTTAAATTCCTTGAACTGACTAAAGACTTGTATCTTACTTTTGAGGAAACAAATCCATGTCTTTCTATTATAATCATCTATGAAAGATACAAAAAAATAGACTTGAAGATTGAAGGAACTTTTATAGGACCAAATACATCAGAATGAATAAGATCCAAAACATCAGAAGATTTGTGAGAACTAGAGTGAAATTGAACAAGATTTTGTTTACTATAGACAAAATGTTTGTAGAAGTCAAACTCAAGATTACAATCATTTAACCCCTCAATGAGGTTCTTTTTTTTAGGGTTCTGAGACCCTTCTCACAAATGTGGCCAAATCTCATATGCCACAACATTGTCTTTTTTGCAGGAAGCCTTCATTCCAATGTGTTTGCACTGTTAGGTACACATGCTTCACTGCCTTTGGAACCAATAACCACAGTCTTTTTTACTACTCATTCAGATGGTAGGGATGAAGTGATAACTACTCTCTTTTTTGAAACATAAGAACTATTGCACTGAGAAATGCATGCATCAAGCTGAAATAGATTACCTCTCCTAGTACCCTTAGCAAGCACTATAGCTCCTCTCATCATCTTACATCCATCTTTAGAAAAAAACAACTTGCACACCTACGTCATTCAACATACTTATAGATAAAAGGTTTCATGCCAAACCAGGGATGTGTATTACCCCGTTGATCCCCTTTACTCATCCATCAGGGAATCTGATAGTGACCCATCCTTCTCCAACTATCTTTAGGTGAGAATAATCACCCAAGTACACCTTTCCACCATAAAAAAACTTCATACTTTGAGAACCATCTTCAATGAGAGGTCATGTGGAAAGAAGCACCCGAATCTATCAACCACACATCATCAAATGCATGCATTGCCAAGGCTGCAATGAAAGCATCTCCATCTTCTTGAGATTTTTCTAAGCTTGAATCTAATGCCTTCTTCTTCTTCTTCTTTGGGTCTTTACAATCTTTACAGAAGTGCCTAGTCTTATTACAGTTCCAACATTTTGCCTTGGACTTTCTAGGAGTCTTTGATTTTCCATAGGATTTGGATCTACTCTTTCCAGACTTGTTGTCATTTTTTTGCCCCCTGCCATTGGATATCCCATGAACAACAAGAGCTTCCTTAGCCAAATCTAAAGACTTTTTATGCATCTCCTCTGACTACACCAAAGACACCACATCATCCATTCTAAAAGTGACTAAAATACTTCCAAGAGCCATCACAAGATGGTTCCATGAATCTGGCAAGGAACATAATAGGGTCATACATCGATCCTCCTCCTCTATCTTGACACCAAATGATGTTAACTATGAAATCAATAAATTAAAATCATTTAGATGATCTATAATAGATCCTCCCTCCTCCATTCTTAGAGAATACAACTTCTTCCTCAAAAACAACTTGTTCACCAAAGATTTGGCCTGATACATAGACCCAAGCTGTATCCAAAAACTATTTGTAGTCTTCTCATCAAGAACATTTAGGAGAACTAAATCAGCTAGATAGAGTCTAATGAGACCCATAGCTTTCTGATCTTTGAGATCCCAATTTTCTTGAGATATTGCTCTAGGTCTCACATCAAGTGAAGCAGCTCCCATAGATCACAATCTTCAAGCAAGTCTTCCATCTTGAGTTTCCACAACTCAAAATTATTGCCATTAAATTTCTCCACCTCCATTTTTCCATATGATAAAATAGCCATCTCAATCTGCAAATAAGATTCAGAATGCTCTACACAAAACTCCCACTCAACTTGAGATTAGCTCAAAAAACTCTACCAACAACTAGGATCAAAAGTTGATCAAGCTCTGATACACTTGTAAGGAAACTTAGGTGCAGAAATAACTTCCTACTCTAATCCCTTAAGGAAAGTATTATGAAAATTCTATTTAAATCCTTATAATTTCAGATCCAATAGTATGTAAACAAAAATATTGTAGTCAACCATGAATACAGAAAATAGATAGAGAGAGAAAACACAAACATAAAGATATGCCAACGGGGAAAAACCTTTTGGTAAAACAACCCCACCCCTCCAAAACCTGCACAATCTTCAACACAAAGGTTACAACACTCTTGCAATGTAAGTTCTTGTAGGACATGGAAGACTTATCTAGTAGCAACCAATAATACACTTTCATTCTTCTGAATCTGCAACCCTAAAAATGCTTATATCATGCACTTTCCATTTTAGGGAAACTTCCAAAGAACAACCATATTAGGGTTTTTCCATTCTTTGAAAAAGTAGGAACCCAAAAAAAAAAATTCAAGCCGATGCCCCAAACCCCATATAGTAGATGGAGACTTGAGTGTACAATACTCAATGATCAATTGCCACATGTCTTTACATCTTCACCCACCATCATATCTTCCAAAGATAGCTCTTATGCATAATAGGAATCCATCATAATCATTTCAATCATGATATCCTTACACATAATTCAAGATGCCAACATATGCAAGTGGAGTGACACATCAACATGCCAACTAGACATATACACTCACACTTAATTACATAATTTGCAAAAAATACATTTACAAAACAAATAATAAGAATAGGAATTATCTAAAGTTGAGACACCTTATCCCTAACAAAATTCACTGATGAAATACCTCAATTTTCTTGTTTGTTTCATTTGTGCTAATTCCTGGAAGTAAACCTCTAGATATTTCTTGTCAAATCTTTCAAACAACCTATCTACGAAGTCCTGGTACTCTATCACCTAATTATGCTAAAGTGTTGCCATTCCATTTTACCACCAATCATGTGCTACTCCCTCCAAATGTAAAGTGGCATATTTGATAGCTTCAATCTTTGTCATTGGCCTTAGTGCCAAAAATGTGTCAAGCTTATGAATCCAAGCTTGAGTTGTCATCTTATCACTCCCATCAAATGTAGGCATAGTAATCTTGCATGTAGCCCTCTTTAGCTCACTATTTTGACCCCTAGGCCTCCTATCTTGTCTGAGCGACTTGTAATGTTCTCTCCTCTAATTTACAAAGAGTTAAAAGGTCATCCTCTCTTGAACTTGTAGCGCCAATAATTCCCATTCATCATTTGTAGCCATAAGGATATATGTAAATGTCTCATCCTCAACTTCCTCAGTTGGTTCTTGTAATGGTTCTTCTCTAACAAAAGTAGGATGTGTGGGCCTGTCTATTGTTATGGAAAAATTTCTATGAGTTGGAGGTGATCCCACTGCACTCTTATTATCCCCTTGTTCCTATTTCCATATGTCTTGTGGGTTCATGCACTCAACCATGGTGGTGAGTGCCCGCAAAGCCTGAGCCATTTGCTCTTGTCCTGTAACCATTGCTCTAAAACATTCACTTGTTTCTTGATCCTCATTCCTATTATATTTTGGTGAGCTATGCTCTTGCCTATCACTCATGATTTCTAGCTGCCTAATAAAATATTGTTCCCTATCAAACAAAGCTCGCCTGATAGTGAAAAATCTGTGAGAGCCAACCCTAGGTGGCTTGTGATTGCTAAACTCTTAGGATGGCAGGATTTAGCTCTGATACTAGTCTAATAACCCCAACCAATTATAACTTCATGAAACACTTTTCAAGCAAGCTTTGATACCAATGTAATATCCCTTTTCCAAAATAACTAATTTTAGCTCAAGGAATATTGACAAACACTTGTATTTCCACCTTTCAATGCTAAGAAATTTAGAATGCTTGCAAATGATATTACAATGCCTCTTATAATGAACTAATATGCAAGTGTAGTTCTTTTGATATTTTCAATGCATATACATGGAAACTAGATATGGAATGCATACCTACAACCAACTGACATTTTGACAAACAATTGACATAAAACTATTATGTTGATCATATATGCTATTAGATGGACATTTCATCAAACAAATGGTATGCAACATGTATCTCCTTTATTGAATTCATTCTCATGTACAATGTTGCTATGAGTTTTCCAAGACAAATGGCTTACAATAATGACTACAATAATGCCAAAATTTGATTCTGAATTAGCATAGCAAAATCATATGCCCTAAAAAAATTTACAATGTTAACTACTAATAGCTGCAAGAGGAACTTGATAATAGTGATACCCAAGGATGTAGATGAATCAAGCATAAGTACTGTAGTGTGGCATCATTCTTGCCTATTGTAGCAGCCAACAATAAATGTATTCTCCAATTTAAGGACAAATAGAACTCCTGAATTGAAGCTCTCATGAATACCAAATTCAGTGGATATTTCACCACCTCAAATTTTTGCAATACTGAAGTGTTGATGTTCTCCAATGGCTAACAGAAATTAGAAACCTTAGTTTCTTCTCCTAAGTTCTTATCAAATGAAATTCACGATAATCGAATGATTAACAATGAAGCTCTCATCTCTATTTATTATTTTCCTTCACCCTTCTAGAAAGCAATAAAATATTATTTAATTGCACTCTCTAGAAGATTCCCCCTTTCCAATACAATAATTAGTTGTATTTCTAGAAAATTCACTCTCTAGAAGCTTCTCCCTTTCAATACAATAATTAATTGTGCTTCTAGAAAATTAAATTAATTAAATATAAAGTCACCTTTTAATTTTAATTTATTTAATGAATTTATAAGAAATTAATTTAATCAATTTCTCCTTATTTCTCCACTTAGCCTTTGGAGAATGTAAAGGCTAAGAGCTCTATTGAGATGCTAAAAAGATGGGGACATTAAAACAAGTTAGGGTTCTTCATAGAATATCATCTAAGCCATGTGTCACTTACAACCATTGTACCTATATGGTACTCTAAATCTTCACCATCTATAACTAAGTAATCCAACTTTTTTTGGCCTAGAAACAACAACACAAATAATAATATGTTCCTTCTTCATTGTCTTCAGCTGTTATAACAAAAAATTGGTCATTAATTCAACAAATACTAAGGTAAAATTTATAAAGTTACATATTTAATTTATATATATATATATATATAACCAAGTTGCACTAGATAAGATAGTGGTCAAAGTCAATGGATGAATCCATCTCTACCATTTTCAGTGCTTGTGGGGGATGATAGGTGTCAATTGGGTCCAAAATCCATATATCCCATTTGTCCACCCATTCAGTTGACTCACACTCATCCCAATTTTCCTTTGCACATGATGGACAATAGCATGGCATTTTTTGTGTGTGGATACTCAATGAACCTACATCAAAGCTTCTAAAAGAGTGCAACTCACTTGATCCTATTAGGGTGCAAAAATCTTCATATGGTGCAATATTAGTATTATCTATCAACCAAAAAAATCTATGAATTGTACACTCACCTTCCTTACCTAGACCTATTGTAGTGTTACACAACTAGATGATGGATTTTTCATATGTCAATATTGCTCCATCTTTGTACTTTAGTTCTTCACAAGCTAAGGCTCTTTTGATACATGTACTTGCACCATCATGCTCTCCCTTTCCATGACCAACCTCTATGAGATTCCACATATATTGAATTCTAGACAACCTATTCATCTTGCTAAACTAATAGAACTTCTGTGCATTCTTGAATTGAGATGCATAATTTTTTGACCGAATAATGTATTGGCAATATGGTATCCCCCTGTTAGCCAAATCTCCATAAAATAGTTGAAAACAACCATGTACAAACTTCGTAGAATTTGATCATTCATCACTGATGTAAAAATGGTACTCCCTCAATATCTTCCCTATCATCCTCTATACTTTTAGGTGAATGCATGAATGTTATGTGGACAAATATGGAAACTTATTGAGAAGTATAATACTTTTCTTGCACTTCATTTTGTGGTTGTAGTGAGTAGTTCTCTGCGAAGTCTACAACTGAAACAATGGTATCCAGTGGAAATGTATCCTTGCACAACTTGAATTGCAAATCTAGTCATCAAGCTCTATGTATATGCCTTGCATACTCATAATAATCTTTTCACAAAAAATCTTTATGAACTCATACACTAGAATCTTTTCAATGACTAAATCACATCTTTTACCTTGTTTCCCATCTTTTAGAGCATATGTCACTATCTTATATTTTTTGTATTCTAGTATTTCATTTCCAATTACATGTGTACTATCCATATGTTCACAAGTTGATAAAAGTTGTAAAGAACCATATGTTCACAAGTTGATAAAATCTGTAAAGAACCAAAAAAAAATGTACCATCCAAGCATGACATCTTGTAAAATTTTTGACCATCCCCTATTTCACATAAAATGTTGGATATGAATTCCCTTGAAGATTTAGGTGGCTCATTCATGTCACAATCTTGCAAAATAAACTTATAATGCAAAAACACACATATATGCCTAAAAACATCAAAATGGTTAGAAAATTCAATATGTATCCTACAACAAGAAGTTGTGCATGTGTGATTTATCTTCACATAAAAAGTTTTACACATCTCAAAAAATCTTTGACTTATTTGAATTTAAGGATACATGCTAATAAATTTTGCAAAAAATTGTGTCTGAGTTGAGTCCAAAAAATATTTTGCATGTGGGTCATGATTTTAACTACCAATCCTCCTCCTTACAAAATCTCTTCGATTAGGGAAAAAACGTGTATTATTTGTCCAAAAATCTTTAATCAATGATTTCAAAACTTCACTAATTTCTTTATCCTTTCTCGACAGTCTACCGCTAAATGTCCATAACTCATTTTTTGTTGGATCTTTTACTGTCTTGCACCTTACCATGGCTCTCCTTAGAGTACCTCTAATGATTTTTAACATTTTTCTTTTCTTTCTCATGAGCTGAGATTTATTCATTTGGGTACTTACTACTATCAATGTAAGTATGCATCTTGCAATATTACTATCTTTGGTGCATGATTTAGAACCCACTTTGTCATATGCACTCATTAGATTCTTTTCAATGTTTTTTCTCATTTTAATCATCCATCATTACTAGACCAAGAATCTTCATGATGAGCCTAAATTTTAAATTCCTCATCATTTCAATAAATAATTGGCATTGACCTATAATATTTAATTCTTCAAAGAATAATCTCCACATATGGTTAAATTTTCTTTGACAAGTACACTTCCTAATCTTGTCAAGTATTGATTTCAAAATGTTAGTATCAATATCAATCAAATATTTTTGTCTTCTAAAACAAATTATAGAAGGTGTTATAATCTCTTCCATTTCCTCAACATTTTGAACATCAACATAAGGTTGAGTGTTTTGTGTACCTTGAACCAAAGATGATGTGCCTTGGCAATAAGATGCAAAAGATGGAATATCACCTACTTGATATATTGATGTTGTACCTTCAACATGATATGATGGAGTGTATACATTGTTAGATGTAGAAATTAGTGTCTCTTCAACATGAGATGATGATATGACTCGAACATTGAAAGATGGTGTAGCTTAACAATTCAGTTATCTTCTTGAGCACAAGAGTCTCATGTTCTCTTTGTCTTTCCATTTTTTCCTCTTTGTTTTTAGTATCATAAGAGTCTCATTTGTTCTCTTTGACTTTCCATTCCTTCCTCTTTGTTTCTTTGTATTGGTGGTTCTTGTTCCTCTTTGAAAGATAATTCTTTATTATTGCATTGCAATTTTCTTTGTTCATGTAGTAGTTTCATTTTACCCCCTACTCTCTCTCTCTCTCTCTCCCATCCCCTACACACACACACACACTCTCTCTCTCTCCCCCCATCCCACCCTCTCCAATCCCATACCCCTCTCCCTCTCCCTCCCCCCCTCTCTCTCTCTCTCTCTCTCTCTCCCTCTCCCTCCTATCCCACCCTCTCCCATCCCCTACTCTCTCTCACCCCCCCCTCTCTCTCACTCACTCTCTATCCTACCCTCTCCCATACCCTTCTCTCTCTCTCTCTCTCTCTCTCTCTTCCCCTCTCCCTCTCCCCATCCCACCCTCTCCCATGCTCTACTCTCTCTCTCTCTCTCCATCCCACCCTCTCCCATGCTCTACTCTCTTTCTCTCTCCCTCCCTCCCATCCTCTACTCTCTCTATCCCACCCTCTCTCTCTATCCTCTCTCTCTCTCTCTCTCCCCCTACCCACCCTCTCTCTATCTCACCCTCTCCCATCCCCTACTCTCTCTCCCCCTCCCTCATTTCGTGTCTCTCTATCCCACCCTCTCCCATCTCTTACTCTCTCTCTCTCTCTATATATATATATATATCTCTATTGCTATCTCTCCCTATGTCTCCTTCCCTCCCTCCCTCCCTCTCTCTCTCTCTCTATATATATTTTCATGTATTTATCTTGATCTTCATCTCCATATTTCTCTAGCTAAATCTCTCTCCGACTCCTCTCTTTTACTATATATTTCTCATACACATCTCTCTTTCTCTCTATCACATCCTCTCCCATTTCCTACTATCCCTCTCCCTCTCTCACTCTCTCCCTTTCCCACCCCCTACTCTACCCCTCTCCCATCCCCGAATCTCTCTCTCTCTCTCCCCCTCTCCCCACCCCACCATCTCCCATCCCATACTCTCTTCTCTATCTCTCTCCCCCATCCCATACTCTCTCTCTATCCCACCCTCTCCCATTCCCTACTCTCTCTCTCTCTCCCCCTCCCTCCCTCCCTCCCTCCCTCCCTCACCCTCTCCCATCCCCCCTCTCCCTCTCTCTATCCCATCCTTTCCCATCCCCTTCTCTCTCTCTCTCTCTCTCTCTCTCTCTCTCTCTCTCTCTCTCTCTCTCTCTCTCTCTCTCCATCCCACCCCCTCTGATGCCCTCTCCCCATACCACCCTCTCCCATGCCCTACTCTCTCTCCCTCCCTCCATCCCTCTCCCCATCCCAACCCTCCCATGCCCTACTCTCTCTCTCTCTCTCCATCCCTCCCTCTCCCATGCCCTTCTATCTCTCTCTCTCTCTCCCTCTCCCATCCCCTACTCTCTCTCTCTATCCCACCCTCTCCCTCTCTCCCTCCCTCCCTCCCTCCCTCTCCCTCTCTCCCTCCCTCTCTTCTCTCTCACCCATCCCCTACTCTCTCTCTCTCTATCCCACCCTCTCTTATCCCCTTCTCTCTCTCTCTCTCTCTCTCTCCCCCCCTCTCTCTCTCCCACCCCTACTCTCTCTAACCCCTATCCCACCCTCTCCTATCCCCTGCTCTCTTTCTCTCTCCCCCCCCTCTGCATCCCACCCTCTCCCATCCCATACTATCTCTCCCCTATCCCATCCTCTCTCAACCCACCCTCTCTCTCTCTCTCTCTCTCTCCCTCTCCCATCCCCTCTCTCTTTCTCTCTCTCTCTCTCTCTCTATTCCACCCTCTCCCATCTCCTTCTCTCTCTCTCTCTCTCTCTCTCTCTCTCTCTCTCTCTCTCTCTCTCTCTCTCTCTCTCTTCCATCCCCTACTCTCTCTATCCTACCCTCTCCCATCTCTCTCTCTCTCTCTCTCCCCATCCCACCCTCTCTCATGCCCTAGTGTCTCTCTTTCCCACCCCTACTCTCTCTCTATCCCACCCTCTCTCTATATATATCCCACCCTCTCCCATCCCCTACCCTCTCTCTCACCCTCTCTCTATCCCACCCTCTCCCATCCCCTACTCTCTCTCTCTCTCTCCATCTCTCTATCCCACCCTTTCCCATCCCCTACTCTCTCCATCTCCATCTCTCCCCCCCCCTCTCTCTATATATATATATATATATTCATGTATCTATCTTGATATTCATCTCCATATTTCTCTAGCTAAATCTCTCTCCCACACCTCTCTTTTACTATATATTTCTCACCTCTCTCTCTCTCTCTCTCTCCCTCCCTTCCTCCCTCTCTCTCTCTCTCCCTCTCTCTCCCCCTCCCTATCACACCCTCTCCTATCCCCTACTCTCCCTCTCTTTCACTCTCTCCCTCTCTCTTGCTCTCTCCCATCCCCTACTCCCTCTCCCCCCCTCTCTCTCTATTTCACCATCCCTCTCTCCCTATCCCACCTTCTCACATCCCCTACTCTCTCTCTCTCTCTCTCTCTCTCTCTCTCTCTCTCTATCTTTTTCTCCCTCCCTTTCTCCCTATCCCATGCTCTCCCATCTCCTAATCTCTCCCCATCCTCTACTCTCTCTCATTCTCTACTCTCTCTTCCTCTCTCCTTCCCTCTCTATTAAAATTCATGCTTACAGAGTGCATGCATACTATAACACATACACACTATGTAAGCCTAAATTTAAAAATGCTTTAAATAGCTTGCACACGTTATTTAAAGCTTTGGATTCTACCAAGCCTAAGGCTTAGTAATTTCCTTGGGGATCCAACCCAAAGGTTTTGAGTCTCTAAATTGGTCTGAGACATGTTTTACAACATACATACAAAAAATGATTGATTTTTCTTGTGTGGTCTCCTTCAAGTATCCATGTGTTTGAGTATCGATAAAATTAGGTTACATGATGATCTTTGTGTTAGCTATATAACCATATAATTTATTTTGAATTTGAACTATTTCAAGCCTTTCAACTATAATTTCTTTTGAATGCATGCCCATTTTCTATCAAAAACCAATGTGTACTAATTGGGGTCTAGATTTTAGCTCATTTATCAAATTTTACAAAAACTTAGTTTTTTAGATACTAGAATCCATTCTACACACTTTGACAAAAAGAAGTTTTGATTTTATATTAATTTTCAATCATTTCTAGGGGGAGAACATAGATATTTCATGTTTTTGGGATGTGTCCAATTAAAAAATTCATTAAAAAAAATACATTATAAAATTACCCAAAAAATATGGGATAAACTACATGGTTTTAGGCAACTTTTGATGGAAGCGATTAAAGAATTTCAAAAAGAAAGTTAAAATTTTAAGGGGGCCACACTTTGCACTATGTTATGTTTTTTCTAAAAAATAGTATCACTTTCTATGGCCCCCTTTTTTGAGGACCTAAAACTAAACCATTTTGAAAATAAATTAGTGGTTTAGAAACTAGATTCAAAAGACTACTACTTTTATTTTTGTCATAGCTTAAAATTTTGAGCATAACTATCTTCAAATTCTTGTTGAAGTTTAGAAATTGTTGATTCCAGAAAAAAAAAGTGGCCACTTATACCTCCATTTTTCCACCACAACACTTACCCCACTATAGCATGTATGTGCTATTTATTGTTGTGTACACGCTAAATTGCACACATGCATTATAGCGCACTCACACTATATAAATCATTGGATAGCACCAAGCCTAAGGCTTGGATTTTTCTTGGGGATCCAACCCAAAGGTTTGGAGGCTCTAAACTAGTCTGAGATGTGTTTTGCAACAAGCATAAAAAAATGCTTGATTTTTCTTTTGTGCTCTCCTTTGAGTTTCCTTGTGGTTGAGCATCGACAAAACTAGGTTACATGATATTGCAGATCTTTGTATAAGCTATATAACCATATAATTTATTACAAATTCATACTATTTCAAGCCTTTCAATTATAATTTATTTTGAATGTATGCCCTATTTCTCTAAAAAACCAACATGTATTGATTGGGGTGTAGATTTTAGCTCGTTCATCAAATTTTGCAAAAAGTTAATTTTTTGAAAACTAGACTCCATTCTACACACTTTGAAAAAAAGAAATTTTGATTTTGGATTAGTTTTCAATAATTTCTAAGGGGAGCACACAGATATTTCATGTTTTTGGAATGTGTCCACTTACAAAATTCATATATAAAATGCACACATTATAAAATGACCCAAATAATTTGGGATAAACTACATAGTGTTAGGTAACTTTTGACTAGAACAATTAAATAATTTAAAAAAAGAGAGTTAAAATTGTAGGAGGGGCACACTTTGCAATATGTTATTTTTTTATTCTGAAAAAATAGAACCACTTTCTATGGTCCCCTTTTTTGAGGGCCTAAAACTAAACCATTTTGAAAAAAAAATAGTAGTTTAGAAACTAGATTTAAAGGACTACTACTTTTATTTTTGTCATATCTTAAAATTTTGAGCATAACTATCTTGTAATTCTTCTCAAAGTTTAGAAGTTACTGATTTTAGAAAAAATAAAAATAAAAAAAGAGTGGCCACTTATACCCCTTTTGGCACCACAACTTTGTGCATTAACCAACTGTCAAGGCAAAAGTTAATTGCAAAAAGCGTGCCATCATCAACTTGAGAAATTTCAGCACATGAAAAGCCCTATAAAATAGTAAAGATTATTGTTATACATATGAGATAATGTTGTAAATGGAAAGAAGACATAATAATAACAAGAAGATCATAGGAGGGAAAGAAGACATAAGAAGGACTTGAATTACAAGATTGGAAGGATAGTTGAAAGATATAAAAATTTGGAGCTCAAAAAGGCTACAAGGACTAAATTAAAAGCAAAGAGGTCAGAAAGGAAAAGAGAGATGCAAATGAAATTTTGGCACCTTGTTAAAAAACACAAGTGTAGATTCATGATCTCCACACTCCTGCAAGACACCCATTGTGATATGGAGGTTGATAGGTTCTTTGTGTTATTAGTATCATAACAATTAAGAAACAATATTTCAAAGCTAATGTATTATTGTACTTTTAAGAATATTTTATTTTATTTTATTTTTACCTCGGGTGTTCTTTCTCCTAGAGTCTTGCACCTCTAGTAGAATGAGTACTCTGTAGTATTCTCATACCACTTGCTACACCCTACATTGTATATTATTCGCATATCAATCTAGAGTTCTCTATAGAATAAAAAAAATTTACTTTTATGATATTTAGGTGATTAAATAATATCATGTCAAAACTCAAACAAACAAACCTATGTCTCCTATCCATCAAAAGCCATCATCATCAAATCATCTATTAGTGTGAAATCCTGATTCTGTACGCATAACAAAGTCTACCCATAATGTACACATGGATGAGATGAAGCTCCATCCCATCAAACATGAATTGAAAACTAAAAAAAAATGTTGATTGGGCCCTGAAGGCTACAATGATGCACATGATGACGATGCAGGTGACAGAAGTGGGGATGCCACTGGTGGTGTAGGTAATGATGATGGAATTGTTGCATGTTGTGATGATCCTAAAGGTGCATTTGATGATGTTTGAGGTGCCATAAATGATGATGATGAAGTTTTCATGGGCTTTGATGACCCTAAAGGTCCATCTAATGATGGTTGAGATGTCGTAGGTGAAGGAATATGGCCTAACTATGAGCCATGCTCAATGATGACATTTGTCAATGATGCAACTACATGAAGAGTTTGTAAATCAATCTACCTCTTTACAATTTTTGGGAGTACAACATTAGGCATGGTTTTTCATGTTGTACGTCTCTTCTCATATTGTGTTACCACCCTAGGAGACCTAGGTCTATCCTGTGTAGAGCCTCTCCTTCTACCATGGAACTCACAGATACCAAAGTAATTTGACTTCTTACTAAGGATGAACTCACAGTATAGCTTTCTCAAAAAATATAGAGGCATGTTAATATTACATGGTGGTAGGTCAAATACCATATACCACCTATCCGAAAAATATGATCTCATCCTAGTATGAGTGCACCAATGAATAAGAAAAGATTTTGTGTGTAATAGGGAGTTTCCAGCTATAGAATCAGTGAAAAGAGAACATATACTATCTTTCTTTATGTCCTTATCTTTCACTTTCTGATATGATAATCCATTGATATAAAATATGCAACAACTATCCCTCCATGAACTCCATTTCATAACCTCCCTAGACACCTCATTCATATTTTGAGCCATTTGTTCAAGTGTATTCGCTAGGGTTCAGTGTTGAGAAAGTGTACATGACCACAACCTATTTACCATTTGGGTAATGTGAGAAATATTTTGTGTAAGGCAATTTATGAGGTCCTATTGTTTAGTATTTAAATGATGTAATGGTATGCAAAAAAGGTTTATAGGTGGCGGTGGTTATTGAATGAGAACATTGAGTGGAGGGTTTTGAGGTTGTGCCACTAGGGGTGGAGGGTTTGATTGTGTTGGAGGTGGTCTTTTGCTTCTCCCTTATTTTCTTGGATTCATTGATGTATCTGATATTAAATTTTTAAAAAAAATTACAAATTATGAAAACAAATTAAAAATCTTACAAATTACAAAAACACATTACAAAATACATAAATGACAAGGAAAATACATAAATGACGGGAAAATACATAAATGACAAGGAGAATGAAGACATACCTTGTTTGTGGGGTGCCATGGATGAAAATGCAAAAAAACACTATTTTCCTTACAATCCCAGTCTGGTTTTGGATCCTCACTATTGCATCCACACTATTGTTGTCATTTGAGGGTATAAAAATGCCCTCAAACATAGGCAACAAAAGTTATTTATATTTCTTAAAACTCGATAAGGTTTTAAAGAAATATAAATTTAAAAAACTTAATCGGGTTTTAAAGTAATATAAATTAAAAAAACTAGACTAGGTTTTAAAAAACCTAATCATTATTATGGCCAAGCTTTGATGCCAAGCCTGGCCTACATTTGAAATTTAAATAACTCAATCGAGTTTTTGAGATTTTGTGGTTTTTTTGGTTGGGTGTCTATTTTTTGTACACCAACTTGGTGCACACACTCGGGTCCTAATCCCTTTTGATCCATTTCATAACAACATATGAACTCTTAGGGGTCCTATGACCCCTAGGGTACACTATGACCCCTTTTGACCCATTTCATGGCAATATATGAAGTCTCAGGGGTCCTACAACCGTTAGGGACATGTTATTGTACAATGGGTCAAAATGAGTCATAGGGTATTGTATGACACCATTATACTGACTATAATATATATAATATGTCATTAGAGGTCCTAGGTCCCCTATGGAAATATGTTATCATGGAATTGGTTGCAAGGGGTCATAGGGTACACTATGACCCATTTTGACCCATTCTATAATAACCTATGAACTCTTAGGGGTCTTACGACCACTAGGGACATATGTTATCATAGAATGGGTTGAAATGGCCTATGACCCCTATGACCCTTTTGACCCTTTCATGAGAAGATATGATTGTTAGAAATAGGGATTACTTAGGGGGGGGGGGGGGGGGTGGTGAATCAATAATCTACATACTTTAGTCACCAACTGGATATTATTACTTACTTTAAACCATGCATAACAAAGCAATAAAGTAATACTAAATAGTAATAGTAATAATGCACAAAGATAACTCATACCACCATATTTTGTTAACTACGAAAACCCTAGCCAAGGGAAAACTTTGATGGGGATGATACCCACTAGATAATATACTGATATATAAGTTTCTTGTTAGAGGATGGACCCTATTGGGAGTCAATGAGAAAATTTAGTATAAGCAGTCCCTGTTAGGAGACTTTGAATCCCTGTTAGGAGATTCTAACCCTATTAGGAGTTGTGCCAACCCTATTAAGAGTTGTGGTATACTGTATGTAAGAAGAGCCCACTACCCAAACATGCAATTTCAACTACAAGAAGAGCTCATTGCTCAAAAAAGTAATTTACTATTATCTTTCTTCCTTGACTGATCTTTGATCTTTAGCTTGATCTGAGATCACCAGATAGCTCATATAAAACTTTGCATATATTGCTTTCGCAAAAGTTCACTCATTACAATTGGCAATTCACAATTACACAATCTTACAAGATAGCACACTTCTTATCACAATAAGTCCTTTGCATAAATATCATGCCCTTTACACAAATTACTACTGGGTTGGCTAAGACCACAATTCAATTTTTCAACTTAAGGTAAGCATCTAGGATGTCAACCATAATTGGACAAGTAATTATTTGTAAACAAAATAATTCTTTCCTTCAATTCTGTTGTCCTGCTTCATCAAAACATGAATATCTCTATTTTGTATAGTCCTTACTGACTTTTGAGGTTATACACATCATCACCAACATGTATACTATCTCCATGTAACTTTGCTGCTCATAATATGACATCAGCAACAAGTTATAAACAAAACAATACATTGCTGTAAACCAAATTTGATACATAGACAATTTTTTGATTGCCAAACACTAAGTATCTTTATTTCCAAGGTTTCCTATGAACATGTACATCATGCGTTGCCATAAATGACAACAATTATATATCACTATTTTCCAATTGTCAACAATCTCCCCCTTTGACATTAATGGGAACAAAATAGGGAAAATTGGCTTAGTGACAAAAACAAACATATAAACATTATATCTATTAGAACTTGTTCAAATTTACATATGCTCCCCCTTACACTATAATTTACACTATTATCTTCTCTATAGATTGTATCTCTCTTGAGTTCTAGGGGGGATAATGTTCCCAAGGCTTCATAGTTTCCTATAGAATGGTAGGAGGGTGGGCCCCTCTTTTCTATAGGCCAAATTGTGGGTGCCCCACCAAGATAGATAGGGCCAACACTAAGATAAAGTAACTCTGCATGCATCAACAATGACTATTCCATAGGCCTCTGCACTAGTATGTGTCCTTGGGCCTACCTTCCTACTTGCATTTGATCGATCAGAAGCAAAGATGGAGGTGAGCCCTACTATTCTAATGGGCCATAGCGAGGGGTTGGAGATCGAGACCGAGTAGCAGATCCATCAGTAACAGGTAGAAGCATTTTGAGCCAACCCCTACTATTATATGGACCTGTCTAGAACAATAATTGACTATTTTAAGGGAGGGCTATTCTAAAGGACAAGAGATTGCCTGTTGATGGCCCTTGTGACATGTATACAATTTTCACATGTATCTCTCCCCCTTTGACATTAATGACAAAGATTAAAATGTCAAGATTCTATCCAAAACTACTATCCTTCCTTATGCTGATATGGTCTTCATACAATCATCAAAATTAGCCTTTAGAATATCCATATATTTGGTCCATGTTTCTTTGGTAGACTCGATTGAAGTGAGAAATGCACATAAAGCATATGATGCAATCTCAATTACATTAGTGTCTGAATAAAAAAATTTTGAATATGTATCCTTGGCCTTGACACATTATTCTAGCTATTTCTCAACAAAAGATAATTTTAGAGCAACAAATTCTCTGAAATCAAATGTTCTCTTCAATATTTGTTCTTTTCAAAGTTCTAGTTTCCTGATGTCACTGTGAATACTGGCAACTTGACTTTCAAAATCATCTACATTGCAAGATGGATGTTGGATTTGGTTACATAAAGCCTCTAGCTCATCATATTTAACTCTATCTGACTATCCATGACTTTAGTTAGCTTTTATGATAGGGTACACTTGACATACAAAGTTTTCGCTTCTTGTTGGCATTTTTGAAGTTTTTTAATACAAGTAGCAAGATTAACTAATTCATTCTTGATATTCTGATAGATGGTGCTAAATAAATTACATCATGGGAAATGTGTACCTTCACCTCAACAACATTCAACAAACTTTTAAATTCTTCATCAAATGATTGTAGCACTGCTTGTGCTTTCTACTCAGGATCTTGTTCTGTGTGTTGAACTACCAATGTATTATGCAGTCTATTTGTCACTTCATTAATGTTCTCTATAAACTCTTCACTTTCCTATTTTTCTCAATTAGCTTGGTTAGGGATAAGATAAGATCTGTTTTATCATCATCATCATTAGATAAATTAGTGAGAGAGAGTGAAGTAGATGAACCAGATGGGATCTTCCCTCTATTTCTTCCTTGCTTCTTTTGTTCTTCTCTCTTCTTCTTCTTTCTTTTCCTTTTCCTCTCTTTCTCTCTTATCTTCTAATCTTATCTTTTCATCTTCTTTAGTTTTCTTTTTCCTCTCTTCTTCTGCAATTCTTCTCTTATCTTCCTCTTCCTTTCTTTTCGTATCTGCTTCAAGCAATTTTTGCTTGGCTTCTTCTATTTTCTTCTTTTCTTCTTCCAGTCACCTTTTCTCTTCTTCAATTTGTCTTAATTTATCCTCAATATCCTCAATGTTTGGTTCATTTGTTTTGAAACCACCAAATGGATTGGTCTCATCAATGTTAAGGGTAATATTAGTTCGATCAATCTACATAGTGTCACCACTTACTGACACTTCTGAGGTTCTAGGAGTTGGAGGTTATGCTACTTGTGACTCTGACATCATTTGACTGATTTTTGTTGTAGTCTCTCTTCTCAACTTATCCTTTTCACCTATCATAAATAGAAATGGCCTCAATTTATTCCTCAAGTATGGTGCGAGGTTATTCAACAGTCTTTTGATTTCATCTTCATTATCAGTCTTCCAAATAGTCCTAAGCATAGAACTCTGAAGTTCAAGGTCTTCTTCCCTTTCAGGAGCCTTCTAAATAAGTCTCTCATTGAATTTCTAGTTAATAATTTTCTCAAGGTCCTTCAATTTTAGGTTATTTGATAAAATATATCTCACAGTAGATATATCTATCTAATCTTTCTTAAAATTGCTGTAAAAATCATAAAACTTGTTCATATGAACAAAATTACCTTCATTTGCAATAGTCGTATTGATCTTTTCTATCTTCAACTTCCAAGGTTGCCGAGCTTTGCTTGCTACTTGCTTAGGCAGAGTCACCTTTTTGCTTGCTTGGTTTCTTGTTCCTCATCTTCTTCATCACTGGAGTCAATTGTCAGTAATGTTTTTTTGTCTTTTTCCAGGTTCAATGGCCTGTTGTTTGACTCTTTTTGTCTTAATAGATACTGCTTCAATCAATCTCTCAGATTTTCTTTTCTGTTCACTGGGTTGAACATCAGACATTACTACATACAAAATGCTCTATTCGAAAGATGTCTTAGCAAATGGTACTAGAAAAGGTTGTATGTTTAGTATAGCTTGCCTCATTATCTATCTCACAGCCTCAGATTTACTCTCTGTCATTCTTGCCTTTGATAGTGCCTTCTTCATTATAGATTGAACCTTCTTGTGTGATTCCTTCTCTAAGGTTGCTTGATAAGCTTGCTGTGTGATCTCATCATATGTGCCAAATCTATATTTTTCTTTGTCTCTATCTAAATTGAACAACACATTACTGTAACCAATTGCAACATCATCACTTAATTCATAACTCAAGGGATCAAGAAATGTCTCCCGAGGTTCCACTACTTGAATATATGTATGATATGTATCAACTAATGTACAAATGTCTTCCTTGAATCTATCCATAATTGTAAGTGCAATTCTAAATATTTGTTTCATTTCATTTTGAAATGTCCTTATTATTAGATTGTCATTGTCTAATATCTTCTCTGTAGGATGCCATTTGCATACCTCTATAATCTTGTCCATTATGCATCTGTCACTACTAATTATGTCTGTGACTGATAAGTAAGGAAATCTTTTGAGTACATGGAAGAATATGTGATTGATAAATTATTGGAATCTAAACACACCATTCTTGGTTCTCTTAATCTTTTCATGGTTTTCTAGGAGTTATATTCTCAGTATTTCACTTAGATTCACTTGATCTTTCTCAACACATATCTTATATGCTGCATATATGAATCCTCCTCAAAGTTCATCAATCTTAGAACTTGCACAAACAGAATAAGCAGTAATTCTACTTAGAAATCTCACATCATCTTGCTTGATGGTGCTAATCACCATAGCCTTTCCATTGTATACTACTTTAGTATAGCTTTTAACTTTCTTCTTGACCAATTTCTCACCTATAGGTACACTGCCTTGTTTACTTAGACTAGTTACCTCATGAATAAGGTCGATAGAAATGTCAAATACATTATCTCACATCCATAACTTACTGTCATGTATGCTACTCAATATAATCTATGTCCATTCATCTGTATCTAACTCATGGTAGAAGTGATATTTAAACAAGTTTAAATCCCTCAGATGCTCAAATTTGGGCTTCACTATCATGTCGTGGTTAAAAACCAATTCCATATCTTTGTTCATGAATTCACTACCAATCAACTCAAACTTGCTATTCAAATAACTTCCTACATCTTCAAGATAAACTATGTTGTTCAGAGTGATATGCAATGTTGAGTTAGGGTTTCCTTCATTAGGTTTTATGGAAACTATCTTTAACTTAGGTCTATCCTCGTTCTCAACACTGTGTACTACTGACATATCCATGATCTTATATATTATGAACTTTTATCAAAAAAATTTGTAGAAAAATGATAAAGTACCTCTTTCCAAAAATAGGGTTTTCTTTGAAATCGCTTTTGAATGCTCTTTGCTTCGGATGTGTTCAAAATGAAGTGAAAATCAATATTGTACTTCATTTATTCCATCAACTTAAACTTGCATTAATTGCATACTTTGCAAATATGAAAAAAGTTGTTACTTGCACTTTGTAATCAATTAAATGTTCAAGATCATCTATCCAATCTTCAAATGACACCCAAGGTTTATTATAGCCTCCTTCCATCATGACAAGGATCCTCAAGACTTTGTATCACAAAATCCTTTGCAAAAACATACTTTTCATCTTTTGCTATAGAATTAACCTTTATTAAAATACTAGTAACTCTGAATCCCATCATAACTTGTTTAGATGAGCTCCAAATTACAAGTGAGCTTAGGTACCATATAAACACAACTGGATACACCTTTTTTCAACTTCACTAACTCTAATTTGGTCTCTGAATGAAGTTCTCAAATTCTAATGCTGTGAACAAGCTTAATTCAACTTAATTGAATCAAACTCAGCAACTACCTTCGATATTCTTGTCTCATCATCATCTAACTTTTCTTTTGAGATATCTATTCCTTTTACAAATGCTTCATTAAGCTCTTCTCAAAGTTCACTCACAATGTTTCTTTGTTCTTCATTGTCTCTACTAGTTCCAAAGTTCCTTTCCTGGTTCCTTCTATCATTCCTTCTGTTCCCAAAGGTTCTTCCATTGTTTCTTCTATCTCTGAAGTTTCTATCCATTCTGCAGTACTTTACTGTGTGTCTAAAGTTGTTGCATAACTAACACATAGATGCTCTGCTTCTAGGTTTCTATTGATCATCAGGTGCATGACAATTCCAAGAAATGTGTCCTAAGTTGTTACACTTATAACACACAATCTATCTTCTTTCTTCATAAGATCTTCCTTCTCTTGATGTTATTTCATTAGATCTTCTTCTATCTATAGGATCAGTATTTCTAGATATTCTACTATTTCTTCTATCATTATCATACTTAGGTTTCCTATAATCAATTGCATTATGACTCATACCATGACAATTATGACAATGATTAAATGACTTATTAGTACAATCTCTTTTCATATGACCTATTTCATTACATAAAAAACACTTACCTTTAAATTCATACCTAGTTACCTTAGGAGTTTCCACTTGCTTTGGTTCATCCAAGATTTTAACTTCCTTGTTTTTCTCAACTTCTTTAGGTTTCTCAGAAGATTGACTAGATTCAATCTTATCCTCAAATTTTTATTTTTCTTTTGGATCTAATCTAATCTCAAGTTTCTTTGTAGACATGTTAATTAGGTAACCAAGACCAATCTTATCATAAGTAGGCCTCTATATTGACATTGAATCATCAAGCTTTTCTTTGCTAGAATAAAGCTTCTCAATTTGTTGTTTGCACTGTGTCAATTCACCTTTCACAATAGTATTGTACTTATGGAGTTCTTCATAATTTTATTTTAGTGTTTCAAACTCAGATGTTTTCTTTGCTAGACTTGCTCTCAAATTTGTATTTTCAGCCTTCAAATTAGATTCAACTTTGCTAGGATAATTTCTCAAGGTCAACTTCAGATTTGTAATCCTCAACTCATGCTTCAAGATCTTGTACTCTGTCTTCAATTTTGAATAATCATCATCACTAGTTCCAAATTCAATAGATTTAGGCTTGGATTTGAGATGTTCAATCTTTTTCTTCAAGCGACCAATGTATATTTTGGAGTCTTCATATTTGTCCTTTAGCTTATCTCTTTCTTCAGTAAGGAGATCAATTTATTCAAGAGCTTCTTCAAAGTTCTTCATCATCTGTTCCATATCCATAGGAATCTTACTTAAGTTGTTAAGCCTCTTCAAAGTAATTGTACTTTGATACTAATTATTAGAAATAGAGATTACCGAGGGGCGAGGGTGTGTGAATTAGTAATCTACAAACTTTAGTCGCTAATTGGATATTATTACTTACTTTAAACCATGCATAACAAAGCGATAAAGTAATGTTGAATAGTAATAGTAACAATGCACAAAGATAACTCATAACACCATATTTTGTTAACTAAGGAAACCCTAGCCAAGGGAAAACCTCAGTGGGGATGAGACCCACTAGATAATATACTGATATATAAGTTCCTTGTTTGAGGATGGACCTTGTTAGGAGTCAATGAGAAAATTTAGTATAAATAGTCCCTCTTAGGAGACTTCAAATCACTATTAGGATATTTCAACCCTATTAGGAGTTGTGCCAACCCTGTTAGGAGTTGTGGTATAATGTATGCATGAAGAACCCACTGCCAAAACATGCAATTTTAACTACAAGAAGAGCTCACTACTCAAACAAGTAATTTATTGTTATCTTTCTTCCTTGACTAATATTTAATCTTAAGCTTGATCTTAGATCACCAGATAGCTCATATAAAACTTCCCTTATATCACTTTCACAAAAGTTTGCTCATCACTATTCACAATTCACAATTACACAATCTTACAGGATAACACACTTCTTATCGCAATAAGTCCTTTCCATAAATACCATGCCCTTTACACAAATTACTACTGGGTTGGCTAAGACCACATTTCACTTTTCCAACTTGAGGTAAACATCTAGGATGTTAGCCCTAATTGGACAATTAATTGTTTTGTAAACAAAACAATTCTTTCCTTTAATTTTGCTATCGTGCTTCATCAAAACATGAATATCTCTATTCCATATAGTCTGTACTAACTTCTAAGATTATACATGTCATCACCAATATGCATACTATCTCCATGTAACTTCGCTAGTCATAATATTACATCAGTAACAAGTTATAAACAAAACAATACACTACTATAAACCAAAGTCTATACTTAGACAATTTTCAGATTACCAAACTCTAAGTATCTTTATTTTTGAGGTTTCCTATGAACATGTACATCATGTGTTGCCATAAATGATAACAATTACATATCACTATTAACCAATTGTCAACAATGAAATCCTAGGGGTCCTATGACCAGTAGGGACATATGTTGTCATGAAATGGGTCACCCTTTGGACTGATTAGAATATATAAAATATGTCCCTAGGCATCCTAGGGACCCTAGGGACATATGTTATCACAAAATGAATCATAAGGGGTCGTAACTAGTACAATGATCCATTATGATCTATTAAGACCCCTTAATATGCATTAGGACATTTTATATAACTTATTAATATCCCTTAGACCACTTCAATGGACTTATGATGTACACTAAGTGGTTACAATATTTCTTAATGAGTCCTAACATTATCTAAGTGATCCTATGACAATGTATGGTCTATTAGGACCCCTTATGACCCATTCAGACATATAAGAACCAATTACAACCCCATAGAAAACATAAGCCATCAAAAAACACTATATTTTAATAGTGTGGTCGCTCTATAGTGCATATGCACTACACAATCCACTACATTTAAGTAGTACATGATCACTCTATAGTGCATACATGCTACACAATCTACCACATTTTAGTAGAATGATTGCTCCATAGTGTGAATGCATTGTTAAGCGGTCACACTTTTAAAATGCATTGGAATTTCACTAAACCTAAGGCTTGGATTTGCTTTGGAGATCCTACCCAAATTTTGTGGTCTCAAACATGCCTAAGACATGTTAATTAGTAAGCATGCCAAAAATTCTTTATTTTAATTTTGTGCATCCCATTAGGTTTCGTAATGGTTGAATATTGATAAATAAGGTAACGTGATATTGTATATCTCTTTCTTAGCTATTTAACCATATGATTTAGTTTGAATATAGACTTTTTAAAGTCTTTCAACTATAATTTCTTCTGATTGTATTTTCATTTTCTCTATAAAACCAACACATAGTATCTGGGGGTTAGAATTTAGATCATTGATCATATTTTGCAACATGTTAGTTTTATGAAAACTAGACTCCATTCTACGCACTTTAAAAAAGAGAACTTTTAACATTCAATTAGTTTGGATTGATTTCTAGGGGGTGCATAGAGAGATTTCATGTTTTTGAGATGTGTCCACTTATAAAATTCACAAAAAAAAATTACAATAAAAAATTACATATAAAATATGGGATAGACTACATGGTGTTAGATAACTTCACACCAGAGCGATTAAATACTTTCAAAAAAAAAGTTGGAATCTTGGGGGGGCACACTTGTCAGTTTGTTATATTTTTACTAAAAATCAGTACCACTTCCTGTGGTCCCCTTTTTAAGGGGCTTAAACTCTACCAATTTTTTTAAAAATTAGTAGTTCATAAACTAGATTTAAAGGACTATGACCTTTTTTTGTTGTATTGTAAAATTTTGAGTGTAACTATCTTCAAATGCTCGTAGAAGTGTAGAAATTGCTGATTTTAGAAAAAAAAAGGTGGCATCTTAGACCCGCTTTTGGTACCACAATTTGGTACATATACCCTTAAGGGGTGACATAAAGTGAAAAATGAAACTATTCTAGAAGATTGCAAGATAAGGACAATTTTTTAGAGAGATCTATGACTAGATAAATTCAAGAAAGATTTGATGGTAAATATTTGAGAAGAGTTTTGAGATCCAAGAAAATGTACAAGTTCCAAGGAGAAGGTACCATTGACCAAAGATCTGAAATTTGGCACAAGTTTATTGAATCTAAAATCATATGGAGCTCAAGATTAATTCATGGTAGCCCTAATTCAAGAGATGAAGTGGAAGAATTCTTTCTATATACGGAAGAGACAACTATGGAAATGTTGTTGGTTTAGTGAAGAGAAAAGTGGATGCAAAGGAGTTGAAGGAGATCCTATTAAGAAGATCAAAAGTGTGAATTGAGGTGAAGTGAAGAATTGAGTGTGATAGCCAGTCAGTGAGCCAAGATATTGAGTCAAATGGAGATTTGAACAAGAAAAGTGAGTTGCAATCTCCTAACCAAGTGGACTTAATAGTCTTTATTTCTAAATCATTTTTGTAAGGTGACATTCCATTGAATGTTTTTAAGTCCTTTAGAAAAGTCACTCATTTAAGGGTGATAAAGTCTAGATGATATTTGCTGAAAATCCCTTAAGAGAGTCAAACCTAATAATATGTTTGTAACCTTTAACAGTGTTGGCTCTTAATTGAGCTTACTTGAAAAGAGTAAAAATATTTCAGATGACTAGTCTCAGGTGGTTTTTGCCCTAATCAGGTTTCCATGTTAAAATCATGGTGTCAACATGTGTATGGATGTTTTGCATATTATTTTCTTTTACATATTGAAATTGTTATTAGTTTTGTAAGTCAGTTGATGTTGTTGATATTTGGTATTGCAAGTGAAATCTGCTTGATGCATAAGAAAGGTTAATTCTTATGTGATTATTGAGTTAGTTTATTGATAAGTTAAGATTGTTATAAGTGTGATGAATTGTGTAAAAGGGCTTGAGGATATCAGATTCAACCCCACTCTTAGTTATCTAATAAAAAAAATTATATGCAACAATGGTGACATGCGACCACTCAATTAGTGGTACTAAAATATATCCCTGACTGTGATCTCTAGATGAAGTGCCATCAAGGCACATGCTTGTTTTAGACTTTGCTAAACCATAAGATAAAATCATTGAAATCTAAAATTAGAGTCAAATGACTAATTTATATAGTAGGAGTCTATTGACTAATTCATTATATTTATAAGCTAGTTTTGTAGATCTATTTGAGAGAGATTAGCTCTAAATTGTTTAGGATAGTTTTATAGATTTTCCATTAAATAGATGAGATTTTTAATCACAGATAGAATAATATAAATGTGCATTGAACTTGAAATGAAAGCAAGAGGTGACTTAGGGTTATCAAAATAGAGAAAATTGATTAGTTAAGAACAATGAGCAATTCAGAAGAGGTTATCTAGATTATATATTCATTGTGAAAGTTTTTATAATTGTGTAAGTGATAAAGGGAGACTACAAATACCTATTTTTATGATTACAGATTGGGCAAACTCGAGGACATGTAAGGTAGAATCCTTGACAAGCATGTTGCACTTACATTGTAGGAATATTTCAAAGAATTCTAAAAGTTGATAAACAAGAGAGATTTTATATACATACATAAATGTATATGTGTGTGTATATTATATATATCATTTTATTGGAGCCCATGAACATTTTTTATAAAAAAAATATTTGATCATTTTAGAGCTTTTCAATAGAATAAGACCTTGTTACTTTGGGGGGTGACCATTTATGGCTCCTTTTCACTTAAATATTTTGTCAATTTTAATAATTTTAGGAAACCATAATTTGTTCCATGAACTATTTTAGGAGATGGGGAGTTTCTTAGAACCATCCTATTTGTTTATTTCAATGTAAGCAAATGATCTTTGAGTTAGTTCTCACAACTAATAAATTGGTCATAGTTGATGTTTTGAGAACTTATCATCTTACTAAAATTAGAGTAACCTAATTCTACTTACAACTTTAAACATTTTAGTGATTTTCCTGTACTTGAGGATTTAGTTGGATCTCAAAACATCTTTGGGAGATACAAAGGTTCTCAAAAGCCCCAACTTTTTGGAAATGAAATAATGGTGATATTTTTTCAATGAGATTTCCTTCATCAAGAGTTGATGTAATCTCAAGTACTTGTTTTGATGTTGAAATGATTTTAAGCAACTATTTTAAAGCTATAAATATTTCAAGGAATTTAGTTTTTATCAAAATATATGCTATGAAGACTTTGAGAATGACAAGATCAATATTTTCCTACTTTCAAGAACAATTCATTTGGGAAAATGAAGTAACAATGAAACCTCATCGAAACCTTCAATGTTCCTTAATCAAAAATACAAATAAGCTTGAAATTTAAAAAGCAATCAAAAGAATGTAGGGTAAAGTTAAATCGAAGATTTTATTTTTGCCTTAACAAATATAAAAAGGAAATATAACTCATATCAAATATCTCAATTTTGCCTATAAAATCATGATGATATGGTCAACTGTAAGTAGAAAATGAGACATTGTAATACAATTGATATCGAATCGATCAACCTTTCTTCAAAATATAATAGGATCTCATTTCATATTTACAAATCATACAATTAGGAAATGTAGACATTCACAAATTGTAGATTTCATTTAAATATGATAGGTTTAGATCTACATCAAAATAATAAATACCTCATACACTTTCATTATGACTATCTTATTATCAAATTAGTAAGAATTTGATTATAATAAAAGGTTGTGGTTTCATGGAGGGGCTTCCGATCTATTTTTAAGAAGCAAACTGACTCATGAAGTAGAAGAAATTGGTATAGGATTAACCCTTACTTTTAGGGCCTGTTTGGTTGCAAGAATAGAATACGTGAATAGGAATACATATTCCAGATTTTTTAATATGAGAATACTTATTCCTATTCTCTATTTGGTTCACCAAAATTTTGATGGGAAATATGTTTAGTCCATGTTTAGTTGTGTAAATCTGAAATAGGAATAAGATTATTTCTTAAATTTTTATTTTTATTCAATATTCCAAAGAAATCACAGAACAAAAAAAAAAGTGCAGCCAAACTAACCTGAACAAATTGCAAACAAATAACACACAAATAGCTGCAATAAACTTTCCTTGAAAAAATTGAGTAGATAGATATAAGCCCTACACAACTGGGTTTCGTGATCGGGATAAAAAGAATCAAATGTTCTAACTACCAGCAAATAGAAAGTCAAAATATAGGGAATATTCTAGGACTTTCTGTTTCCATTTTTTTAATGAGTCCCATTTTGAAAATCCATGCTAGTTCATTGGGCTGGAAACTAGACAAAATAAATAGTTTGTACATGGGTTAAGATGGTTGAATTTCTATCGTTATGCTCATCGATGACATCTTCATATATCTAAAATACTAATTTACAGTAATCATGTTAGCAAAATAAACTTTTCTCACATAAGTAGGAGATAATATTACATTGTCCTTCCTAAATTTTTTAATGTACTGGTCTGATTAATGAGATCATGCAAGCTGGAAGGTCTAGGCATATTGGCTTTTGTTTCTTGGAAACTAATAAATTAATATAAACTTTTCTTAAATCTTCCAGATGTAACATTTTCACACAAACTCGTAGCAAATGAAGAAATGTTAATAAAAAAAAATGTTATTTTAGACTGCAAGATTGGAAGAAACTTTGGTTTTGAAAAATATTGACTTCAAAATCCTCGCAAGCTCCATAAGCAAGGTGTCTGTATGTGAAAATGTTCGTAAAACTCAAAACCTTGCAAATGGAGACATCTTTACCTAATAAAAAATTGGAGTGCCAAAAATAACAGAAATTTGAGCGGCAAATTTTTTATAGACCCAAAATTTTTAACAAGTTTATCAAAGTAAAAAGTGGAATAGGAATAAGTATTGCAATTCCACCTATTTAGGTGGAATTGAGATACTCATGATTTGGGCAAAAATAGAATATGTATTCCTGTTGTATGCCTATTTGCAATTCCTAACTAATAGACCCAAACAGAGGATTCATAAATTTTAGGAATAAACATGTCTATTCCAGTAGTATTTCCGTTGCCATACAAGCCCTTAAGGCCCATTTGGTGAGCGGAATAGGAATATGTATTCCAAAAATTTTGAATTCCTTGTTTGAATGCACCAAAACAGGATTGGAATACGAGGTAAAATAGGAATACGTATTCCAATTTTGGCCCAAAAATGGGGTTTTGCAATTCCATCCGAATAGGTGGTATTGGAATATGTATTCCTATTCCATTTTTTTAAATTTCAGAAAACATAAATTTTTGGGTCTGCGAATTCCCATCAAATATTGGCTGAATCAAATGGAGAATAAGAATACGTTATATTCTACAATACATATTCCATAATACATATTCCAGAATACGTATTCCTATTCCGCTCACCAAACGGGCCCTTAAGAATTACATATTTAAATGATCGAAAAATATGAAGAACTAGAAGTTACCCTACTAATTTTAATTTTTTTACCATTTATTAATTATCTCAAATTTTTTTTTTACTATTTTTATTTATAATATATTAAATTAATAAATAATGTAATTCATACAATAATTAAGAACTTAAAACTTTTAAACTTAAATTCCAATACTCATTTTATAATGCCATCCACTTTAAAATAACCCTAAAAACATCTCAACAACTTTCCTAGAGTCGAACCGCAATAGTATCAAATTTCAGCTCTCTTTAAAATTTGCCAAGCGAATCCCAACAATGGATTTGTCTGTCTTATATTTACCAAGAGAGAGAGCAATTTACCTTGGGTTGCCCTTCCCTTGCGCTTCTTTTTCAATATAATATCCCATTTACGTTCGCAAAAAAACAAAAATAGTGCTCACCATCATCGGTATAAACGGTAGTACACATTTTTGAATCCGTTTAAAAGGATTCAAAATAGCTTATTGTGAATTATAGACATTTAATTGATCTCTCAACATTTATTTACTACACATCTGACTAAAATACTGCTCATAGTCCTCCATTGTTTCCAGAATGAAGAAGGTGGCAGTGAAGACTTAAAACCAGAATATGGCGTGTATACTGCCAGCTAGAATTCGTATTGCATGAAAGCCAAACTTTGTATCGGTATAAATGTATGTACGTCTTAAATAGCGAATTAAACAGTTTATGGGATTTTTAAAATGAAAGAACTGGCGGTACTCTTGTTTTCTTCAATTTCTGTATCTTAAATTTTCTAAGGTTTATCTTGATTAGGAAATACATTCTTTTTGTTATCTTTTCTTCTACAAATTATAGACCAGAATTCCTGAATCTCGAGATTACTGACCACCAGTATAACATTAATGAAGGGACAAGTTTTAGCATCGAAGGGCTCTAAATTCGTCGCCAAGACAAAAGTTAATTGAAGGTCCGCATGATATTTAAAAATTCAGATTTGAAATAATGACGACCTTAATTATATTACCCTAGAAATAACATTTTGAGGATTGTTTTGGCTTCAGAATTACATCCTTCTTCGCTATTCATCAAACAAGTATACAATAATTCAATGTCTGAAAAACAAGAGAGAGAGAAAAAGCAGTACAAAAATGGTAACCTCTCGTTACCCTAAAAATCACATTTTGAGGGTTTCTCAGCTTCAGAATCACATTCTTCTTCGCCATCCATTGTACAAAAGTAGACCGATTCGGCACCCGAAAAGAAGAAAAAAAGCAGTACATAGGATGCAAGGGACTCTCTCTGGTTTATCATGAATCCTTCACCTGCCAAAATCTGTCCTCCCATATGTTCATAGGGACCTCCGCATAGTCATGCAAAAGATCATAATCGTTCGCAGAATAAACTTCCAAGATCAAATCCTCGTCATAGAAATCGAAGTAATTCATATGAAGCTCATTCAAAAGGACACTATAATTGAACTCATTTTCCACACCGCCATTAGAATTCGACAAAACCTTTAAGCTCACTTCTTCTTCCACCAGAATCTTAACAACTCGCTCCGCGTTCGTATATTTTTCCATTTTGTCGATTCTGTCGAGCAGTGCCATCAGATCAAAATCCTTCGTAGGCACACAGCAAATCTGCTTGGCCTCTGGTGCGGCATCAGAATTTAACGCATTTTTGTTGTTGAATTCATCTTCTTTTACAGCTTCCCTCCATCTCTTGCGGAAAGGGAGTGAATTGGAAACATTCAATTTCCCCATTTCCATTTTCCTGGAGATAAATGAAAAGGAAACCTGGAGCCGATTGCGAGGTATATGTACACATAAAGGGACACGATGTTGTGGTATTTATACAGACAAAGGATCCCCCGTGGTGGTATATATACACACAAAGGGACACGACGTGAGGATGTATATACACAAAGTATATGATGCACACATAAATAGGGACGAGGTGAGTGAGATATATACACAACGTAAGTGATGATGATGGATGATGCAAGGGCAAGCATATCTGTTATCTTCTTTGTATCTGGGAGAGAGCGGAGAAATGCTCATAAAGCGCGCTGGAGATGATTTTGGGAAAATGACACATGGAAGGAGTCCACGTCAACGAACTCTATGAAGAGAGGGTGCATGAAAATGGTGGGACCCACGGCTCCCCGTCCAGTCGGGACTTGGAATACGCTTTCAATATATTTTAATTAGCTGACAAAAAGTCCCCACTTGGCACCTCTCGTGGGGTCCACCAGGTTCTCTTTGCACAACTGGCAATATCATGTGGAGCTTTGAAAAGAAAGAGGGCTGAAAATAAGCAGTTGTTGAAGAAAGCACAGGACAAGTTTTTAAATGTCTTATTTATTTGCTTTTGCTTACAGATTTTTTTTTCAAGATATACAATTTAAAATAATTTAAACAAGATTGTTAAGAAGTAAGCAGCAAACGAGCTCTCTGCATGGGGCCATCAGCTCCGCAAACCAAGCCTCAAAAAGTTGAGCAGCTGCTGCTAGCAGCAATAAACTAAGCACTAGTATGGGGACTTGCCCTTACTGGCTAAAATATTTGTTTCTTCAATCAATGGTCCATCTATGTATGTGATTTTGCTTGATGGTAACAATTTGATTGAAGATATTTTTCATATGATTTTTTTATTGTCTTCATTCTTTTTATTGTCTCCATAGTTTAGATAGTTTTTAAAAATAAAATAAATTATAAATGGTTAGTTGATAAGTTCTATTTGTAAGCTTCTTAGTGTACAAATAATTTAAATACCTCTCTCACACCCACTCACAAACCATTCACAAACCATTTATTGATACCAGTAAACCATTCCCCATTCTCATCTTTTTCATTTGTCATTTTACATCACATCTTGAACACCTTAAACCAATTTCCATAGTGTGGAAATTTTTTTTTTGTATTCAAGAACTAAAAAATGTATGGAAAACCTAGGAGATGAGAATTTGGGTATTTGTGGATCCACTTTTTGTTTGTAGTGGAAGTTTTTGGTAACATGAAAATTGAAATTCCCTCTTTGTCAATAATACGAGATATGAATGAAAAGTATGTGATTTCATAAGTTAATGAGGCAATGGCCCCTCTTAAGAATGTAGCTATGGAGAAACAAGACAGTAGTGTAGCTATGGAGAAATAAGAGAATACTGAGGATCAAAAGCAATTTTTGAGATATTCTCCATGGAGGAAAATAAAAAATTAAAACCTAATGTTAGAGTAAATAATTAATTAATTATTAATTATTTATTCTATTTACTTAAGCTTACTTAAGTTAATGCATTTATTTAATATTTAGTAGTTAATAGTTGTAGTGATGAGTTGTTGACAACATATGGGAGTTTGTTTCCTTCTAGCATGTTCCACCTTTTTGTAGATGCTTGGTTGTCAACCTTATCTTTTACCACTTTCTAGCTTGTTCTACAAGCTTCCATGAGGCCTTTATATTTGGTCTCTCTCTCTCTCTCTCTCATTGTAAATTCATCAATTCACATAACAATTTCATTTTCCTATTGTGAAATATTTTCTCTTGCATTGTTTGCTTCAAGCTCTTGCTCCTTTGGTTTCTCTTCAGCAAGCTATTTGCATGTAGGTGATCTTGGAGACTATGGAGTTGGAGGTTCTATTTTTTTTGAAAGTGTATATTTTTTCGTCTTCTTTTCAGATCTGTAATTAGATTAGAAGTTCTGTAGAAAAAAATACTACTTTTAAAAATAAACCCTAAATTGGCTATTGTAATTGCACTAAGTAAAGAGTGCTAAATTTATACATTGTTGGGGGGGGGGGAAGGGGGAGCATTTTCTTTTGTGTAATTTAATTCAAAATAAGACCCTTCTACTTCTATCTTCTTCTCTCTTAATGGTGGATCCATCTGTGACTCGTCTCATGCCACACAACTATCAGATGATAAGGCTTCTCATGTCAAGAGGCTTATGGTCATGTTTGGATGAGAATCAACCTGTTCTCACACACCCTTTTGAGGTTCTTTAGCACAGGAACAAAATGGATGAGGCCATGGGATTGATTGCACTGAACATTTCAGACAATCTGCTATTTCACTTGGATGGTTTGACCACTCCTCAGGCTTATTGGCTCAAATTTTAGACTTTGTTTGGAATAGTGAATGAATTCTGGGCATTGTAACTTGATGCAAAGTTGACTTCTTTGACACCTGACAACTTTCCCACCATTGAGGACTTCTTGATGAAATTCAAATCTTTGTGTACACTTTTTTAGGGATGTTGGAAAACCAAGACAGATGATGAGTGTATCTTTTTGATACTCTTAAAGTTGAGGGGACAATATCAGATCTTCTCTTCTACTTTCTACTCCACTATGGATGCCTTGGGTGACAGACACAGGATGCATTCATTTGAGATATTTTGTGATTAGTTAACTCGTGAATAGTTCAAGATCAATTAGATGGATTCACTTTCAGGCTCACAGTCGTAGGCATTGCTTGTCAAGGATACATAGGTGCAGAAGTTGAAGCAAATATCAGATCCCTCTTCTACTAGTTCATCATCTTCTAAGAAGAAGGAGAAAAAGAAGACTGAAACTCCTACCTATTCCTATTGTGGGAAAGGATCTCATGATGAGGCACATTATTTTTAGAAGAGATTTGATGGCTATGAGAAACAAATTGCAAATTTGCAAGCTCTTCTTCAAAAGAACACTATTTCTTCTCCATCCTCTTCTACCTCATAGGGGTCTGCCTTTTAGTCTTCTTCCACATCTTCACCATCTACATTGGATCTTGGAAAGGGTCATGCATTATAGGCTACCATTACATCTCCTTCACAAGTTCCTTGGATACTGGATTCAGGTGCTTCTCATTATATGACATCTTCTCAAGGTGTCTTTTCTACTCTCGAGGCTTCTCCTATTCCTTATATTCTCATGGGGAATAACATTGCACTACCAGTTTGCGGGAAAGGTTTAGTTCACATCCAGGATGGTATATTCAATGATATATTGTATGTTCTATCTTTGTTTTCCAACCTTCTCTCAATTTCCTAGATTATACGCAGTGGACCAGGGAAGACAGTTGAGTTCACTACTGATTCAGTCTTCATTAGGGATCATGTAACAGGAAGTCTTATTGTACTGGGGTAGTTGATCCTTCCACTCATCTCTACACCTTCTCACACTTTGGTCCACCATCTCTATTGTTGGAGCACACTACTTCTCTTTCGCAGGAGCATCATGTGGTGCAGTCAGGATACTTGAACCTTTGTATTGTTCCTGAGATCCATTTTTTAACTGCCACACCACATCCAGTTGAGGACTTTTCTCTCAGCAAGATTCTTCTTCTGCTCTGCCTAATCCTCCAGCTCCATTCATTGAGACTCCAAGTACACTTGTTGTGGATACTACAATGGACATTCATGACAGTGTCATCACACCTACCTTGGGGATTCCATTTCTAGATCCTTATACTTTTTCCTTTGGGCATCAACTAGGCCTTCCAGTTTCCCTTTTCATTCAGGGGTTCCCTTGTTATGTGCCTTTGTTCCTTTCACATTGGAGTTTCATTGGTTTGATCATTTCTACAGGAGCTCCATCATTCCAGGGGGCTTTGGTGTTTATTCTCATAGGGGTGTTGGTTGTACTTATGGTTTTGAGAGAGTCTCTTGAAAACATTTCTGGTGGAAGTTGTCCTTGGGGGGTGTTTTTGAGGCCTTCCTTCCTTCCTTCACTTCATATTTTTTCAGCATGTTTTTACCTCTTTTTGGAGGAGGGTTTTTTCCATGAGGTTTTCCCTCTTTCCCCATTTTTAGAGGTTGCATTTCTTTGCATTGTACATGGGTACCTAATATGGCCTTGTTGCCGAGACCCATTCTACATTTTATCTTAGTTTTTTGTGAACTTAAGGCATTCCCCTAAGTTGCACTTAAGGGGGGTGTTAGAGTAAATAATTAATTAATTAATTATTATTTATTCTATTTACTTAAGCTTACTTAGGTTAATGCATTTATTTAATATTTATTAGTTAATAGTTGTAGTGATGAGTTGTTGACAACATTCTAGCATGTTTCACCTTTTTGTGGAAGAGTGCTTAGTTGTCAACCCTATCTTCTACCTCCTTCTAGCTTGTTCTACAAGCTTCCTTGAGGCCTTTATAAGCGGTCTCTCTCACATTGTAAATCCATCTATTCACATAGCAATTTCATTTTCCTATTGTGAAATATTTTCTTGCTTTCTTTCCTTTAAGCTCTTGCTCGTTAGGTTTCTCTTCAACAAGTTATTTGCACTGCAGGTGATCTTGGTGACTGTGGAGTTGGATTTCATCAACTCCTACACCTAACAACCTCAAAAAGTGAGATTCTACAACCATGCTCATTATCAACTCATGCCCAAGTGTGAAAAAATTGAATCATGGATCTAACAGTTGAAAATTTTTTCTCGTTATGTTTTCTTGCACATCCCAATGATGGATCACAAAGTGTGATCCAAAACTTCGATAATAAAATATTGTAAGCAATCTAATTTAGAAACTATCACAATATCTGAAAGTGGCATTCATGTTACACTTCAAAGTTGCTTCAATACCTTTTGTTTGATTCATTTGACCTCTAGTGGAAGTGAGAGATGACTCTATAAACTACTTGTTGCACACATTCAAGAAGAGAATGATATATATAAAAAAAATCTTCAAAGAGTGGGATAGATGAATGATTTGTTTTAACCTTAAGAAAGGGTGATGCCAATTTCTTTCAAGGTTCTATACACCCCCTTTAGAAACACTAAAACTCTTGCATATTTAAGCCTTTTCAAGGTTTATTCTTCTCCACATAAAGAAAAATTGAACAAGAGATTATTCCATGACTGAAATGCTTATATCTAATATAGCATGGGGCCCATTTTGCACCTATGTTTTTTTGGGGTGTTTGACAACTTACACATTCAACTATGAAAATGTTGTGATGGTTGCAACTTGGGACTACAATTTATGGCAACCTGATCAAAATCCAGGTTGTTTTATCTATGTCACTTTATTGTACAATATGTTTAAGGTTGAAAGTAGAAGCTACTAACTCATAGAGTGGATTAAGAGTTGTGTGCATCCATTTGAATACTATTTCAAGTAGTACACTAGTAATGTGTGTCATGCATCCTATTTTCTACAACTATCTAGCCAATGCATTGGTACCACATGCTACAGTTGTCAATGTTGTTAATATACTTAAGGTCCTAGATTATTGGGGGGAGGGGTTGAATCCATAATCTTCTAGATTCAAACTTTAATTACAACTTCACAAAACTAATTAGCCAATATCAAATCTAACACTTAACCATTCATTTTAGTCCATGTTAACTTGCAAAACTATTAATAAGACAACTAATAAAAACATCCCCACAAGTAGCACCATAACACTAATAAATTTTTATTGTTGAAACCCTTAGTCATAGGGAAAAAACATGATAGGAATTAATACTCACAAGTATTTGCACTCTTTTGAAATGCATAGATTACTAAAGGCTTGGCCATGTTAGGAGCTTACAATGATGCCCAATTAAGAGAAAACCATGTTAGGAGTCACTCGGTTAAGGGGTTTACCAAACAAACCTATTAAGATCTTAACCTTGTTAGGAGTAACCTTATTAAAGTATTTTGTAGTTCAAATTAATGAGCCACCCTATTTAAGGAATTAACTTTAGACCTGTTAACTCCTTACTCACCTTATTAAAAGTGATTCTTGTAGAGGCTTTAAACTTGAGAACCCATTAGGATTTAACAAGAAGAGTGATTTAAAAATAGAACTTCAATAATGCTTGTACAAATCCCATTTAGTTCACCATCTACATCTAGTTGGAGACATTCAACTACTAGCTTGATTGCACAACCCTTTATGATCTCACTATCCACTCCCACACTTGCAAAAATAACATTCTTCCATATCAATATACTTCTCAACATTAGGTCAATTTACCATCTAAACCTAAATGTGTAATCAACCACAACTTGACCATAAAATATTACTTAACCCAAATCCGCCATTAGATGACACCACTTGATCAACCATTTAAATAACATATCGATCTAACAAAGAACATCTGGCAATATCACTTTTTCCAATAAACATACTCACTTTCAAAAAATTCCATCACAATTATCAATGTATAACTGAACCATCAAAATTTATTGGTTCCATGTCATTGTCACATCATCAACCAAATTTCCATTGTGAAAGATCTACCAGAAACACCTTGCATGCTACCAATTCAAGGTCAAACACAAACACCGCCTATCTTCATTTTCCTTCCTGATCTATCTTTAATCGGTCAGAGTTGTTGTAGTTGATGGATATGTCAGAATGAGATGACAGTTGTCCGAGTTTTATTTGTACTTTACAAAAGTGGACCAGTTTCTTAATGTGCCTTCGTCCACCATTGATCTCAAAGTAAATCTATGAATATCATTTTGTTGTTATAAAAAGATGCAAGATTTTTAACTATGATGACATAACAACAAATTGCCATGTGGAGGTGGTGGGACCAACACATGTAGGGAGTTGCCGAAAGTTTTTTTCCATAAATGAAGTTCCAAATATCAGGTTCCTATTTGTTGTAGATAAAAACAAAGAGAGAAACAGTATTTTTTCATGGCCGTCTGATCTTCCAAGATCAACAATTGTCACTTTTTCTCTATGGAAAGTTGCACGATGAATATACATAGCGATTTAGCAACAATACAACACGTGTTCTAGCGGGTCCATCATAGTTCATAGGGTGTTGTATTTTCTCCATTGTTAGATTGAAGATAGATTGAGGGTTGTTGTTTTGTCACTATGGAAAGTTGCTAGATTTTTAGTCATAGTGACATAATGACAAGTTGACATGTGTCCTAGCAAGCCCAGGTGACGAAGTTGCAAACAGAGGGTATTCAATGGTCAACATAAAGTTGGAAGGTTAAACAGGGTGGCAGAATGTTTTGTTATCATTGGGCCACATGGTGAAGGTGAGGGTGGAATTTGTTTCACTTGCTAATATAATTGATTTGGCATGTTGAGAATGAAGCAAGCAACTCTTTTAATGGTGAATCGATCTTTTGATCACCTGCAAACACTTTTTATGATCTCCATGTCCATTTAATATAGAGGACATTTTTCTCACTACCTGGTTTATCCATCTACCCAATCATAATGATAATGGCCATCATTTTTATCTTCTCAAGGCTCCATTTTGATGAATGATATGATTTTCCTACATTTGGATGTGTACCAATATCAGATCCTCCCCAAATTTGCAGTGATTTTTCTCTACAACCTTAATAGTAGTGGTTGAGCTTTGCCTAGGGTAGAAGCTATCTTAATTATGCTTGAACTATAAAAACAAGTTTTGTGACTCTTCCAAGGGTCGATCAATTTTTCTCTGATTCTATAGCATTGTATTCTATGCTTTGCTACTGTAATTCCCTTTTGCTTGTGAATGAATATATTTCTCTAATGTACCTCATTTCCCATTAATATAAGTGCAAAACCTTCTTTCCTTTGTTAATGTTTTATTTCTCATTCTTCAATCTATATGACAGTATCTACTTTGCCTTGAATGTTATAGAGTGAAGTTCCTTCCTTGTAACATCTCATTGGATTTCTGATTTGTATGTGGATATTGAATTAGAGAAAAGGTTGAATTAGTGTATTTTGAGGTTATATTGATGAAGAGTGCATTTTTAGGCAGAGATATGACTGAACAAACTATTTTGGTGTTGTTGCCCTGGTATTTATCATACCCAAATTAAAAAAATTTCAATCAAAATATGCAGGAGGACATAAAAATTTAATCTTTAAAGTGTTCGAAGACTTATCCAATTCTTGGTAGTCTCATGATTTAAAATCCTCCAGCTAATCACCAACTCTGCCCTGCACTTCAAATTTCCAAATTCCACCATCCGAGTCTCAAATTATGGCAGGTTAATGAAGAGCACCAAAATATGTATTTTTCACTCAATCATTAACCATTAACCTTTTAAAAGGTTAAGGTTTGGGGTCCAAAATATGTGTTTCAGTTTGAAATCTTAACCTCTCCATTCAAAAAGAGGTTAAGATAATTTTTCAAAACACATATTCTAAACCATTAACCTTAACCTCTCATCCAAAAAGGTTAAGTTTCGGGGTCCAAAACATGTATTTCTATAATGGTTATTAACCTATTTGTTTAACAGATAAAGGTCAAGAACTAGAAGGAAGATCATCTCAAAGGCGGGTGTAAGATGGAAAATTACATAACAAACATAAGAGCATAAAATTGATAGTTCAAAGATTGGAAGTCGTGGCATCACAAGATGTTATGAAATATTTTCAAAAGTGAAACTACCTCAAACAAATGGATAGATAAAATTAAAGCACCTTCCAATCTCTAGATGATTTCAACGACCTCACAAGATTGGAACACATTCTTATTAAATTTGATACTCCACACACTCAAAAGATTATTTCAATACAAACATTGAATAGTATTAATGCATTTGTGGGTTTTCTTTATGGATATGTGTCCAAATAGTGGATACAATTAAAGGATTTTGGAATCTTAAGGTTATAAGTAATTATTCCATTTTATGATGTTACATAATACAAGTAACCGAAAATCCACATTTGTGATGGTTTTGGTGTATTAGAAGATTTCTCTATAAAGAACTCACAAAACAGAGTAAATGATGAAGCCTACGATCCATTTGAGGAAATGGCATTTTATTGGTTGGTAATTGCTCGACATATTTCTTATAGCCATAAATGTGAGATCTACAAACATAGGCAGGAATGTGAACTATTTGTTGAAATGTCTTCTGAGCATATAAGTCATTTGAAAAAGCATGAAAGCATAGATCAACATGTGATCCATTTGATGTATTTTGTTACTTCTAGCTCGTGGTTAGTGTGCCCTTCTCAACACATGCCTTATAATATCTGCTAGCATGAGCAATAATCCCATCCTCATTTCCAAACCATAATGTTATCTAATGTTTGAAAATATGGTAGGTTGAAGACATTTAGTATTCTCAAGTGTTGAAGGATGCTCAAACATTGAAGTAGCCAAGATGACCCCACATGTGAACTGTTTAACATAATTCTTCACCCTCCAACGCACAGGTGAATTTCAACTCTCCCTCTCCACCACATCAAATATGGTTTTTAGGCATTCCATACTCCTACAATAAGAGAAAATCATCAATTTGATAGATATAACATATCAAGGTGTATGAGAAGAAGCCACAGTCAAGGCACATACTAGCTTCAATAAGTTTCTCTCCACATTCTATCCCACGGGCAAAGAAATTCATAGGTGAAATATGAAAGTTGTTTGATTGAGCAGCAAGCATGGGATGAGACATGGAAATTATTTGACTGAACGACATCTCCTAAACATGGTGGAAATGAGCATGGATGCTAGTCCATCACTAGTCATATACACGTGTAGGTTCCAATTATCAGACATTGTACGTGAAGTGTTTGAGAGAGTGCTCTCATTTTTATGAAATATTTAGAGTTATAGAGGAAGATGCTACCATTTTGTTAATACTATAGTTTCCATCTCTATGTCAAGGTACACATATGCTACAAGTGAGCTTGTAATTCCTTCATCAACTTCTAAGAAGTGCCTTAAGCCAATATCAACCACTTTGTAGACAATTTTTTTGCCATCCAATGTGACAGTGCTTTGTGGCTTGGGTACAAAGATTGCCACCAATTTTCACTATAAGGGGCATACAAATATAGAGGAAATGGAGAGCACAACAAGGTTCAAGGAAGTCTAGTTGAGGTGTGTGAAACCACTCTCCTCATCAGTGGAAAACTGCAGAGAGTGCTTGAGTGCACGTATTACATTTCTTCACAATCTTGGAGGCTTTGAACATCAACCTGTCTTGGCATGGAAGCCACTTGCATCAGCTCCTTCAACTTCAACATCATCATCTTCAACTCCAAATCCATCACACTCTCCTACTTCTACCCATTCTAGTGTTTCTTATATAAAGAAAACTCATTCGTCATCTCATCTGGCTATAATTCTTGAAATTGGAATTGGAGTTACAATAGTATCACTTTCACTATCATTTATATTGATAATTCTCATAGATAGAAAGAGGAAAGAGCTGAAGAAATTTAAGGGTACCAATCCATCTCATTGGAATAAAATTTTGGCACTTAATACATTTGATAAGTTGCATGATTGGAGAAATGGCCCATCATCCAACTTTAAATGATTTAGCCACAAGGAGATAAGAAAGGAAATCAATTATTTCAGTATAATTATCGAAAGGGGCAGATTTGGCACTATTTATAAAGCTCATTTCAATGATGGTCTTGTTGCTACTGTAAATCAGATGAACACAATTGCTCAACAAGATGAGTTCTGTAAAGAGATGGAACTATTCAGTCAGTTACATCATCACCATCTTGTCATGCTGGTAGGATTTTGTGCACAACCAATTGATCTTGTGAATGATTGTTTCTATGTTAATACTCAATATATCAAATTTGGTGAAGGTCACAAGAAGAGTTTGCGTCAAATAACTTAGCAAGTTAATGATTCAACCTTCTGAAGACATGTTCCAAGCCATACGTTTCAATTGGTGATCTTAGTCACTCTAGTTAATTTCATTATGGTTAATTAACCTCTCCCAAAACATGTATTTGTGATGTAGTTATTAACCACAAGAGGGTAGTTCTTAACCTCCATGTCTATATAAGGAGTCATTTTTGGCTTTGTAAAGGGACTTTTTAGACTTCAGAAAAAGGGAACACTATGTTAAAATTATGGCCAAAAGATAATATTTGGAAAGTGTGTACAAGTTTTTTCTTTGTAATAAAAAATTCCTCTTAGGTTCTTGGTGCAAGAAAAAAAGGAACGTGCAATTTGAGTTCTCCTCTTTTGAATCTAAATTGTTAGAAATATTGGTTCTCTTTGCAGTGAGCATTTTCATGGTATTATACAAATACTTATGAATATCTGGATCAATATTGTGCTTGTGATAATTCTCAAGCGTAGATCTTGATTGTTGTAATTAGCCAATTTAAGTTAGTCTAGGAAAGCTTTGAAGTCATCTAGTGCATTCATCATCAATGGCTTTCTATTGATCTTTAAAAGTTTAATTTCAATTTTTTTGAAAAACTTCAAAATTATATCATACAAGGGAGTTGCCCCTCTAAACGTAGAGGAAGGCTGCATATCAAGGGCCTATCCAATTGTTGTGAATATTTTTCCACATACACATTGTTGGACCATTTTTACAACAACAAATCTGTTTACCAATAGGTGTATCACCCCTTTAGAATATATTAGGCAGTTTTCTTCCATGCAATCCTTCTCCCTTTTCCTCTCAAGAAGTAGTTAGATGCATGCTGATAGTTTGGAATTTAGCCTTCTCCAAAGACTCAATCTCATAGTTCAAGTCTCACATCTTGGAGATTATTTCTATGTTTCACATGGTTTCCTTTAGGTAAGACTTTAGGCCAGGGTGAAAACTTTGTGACAACAATTTTTGGCACACTTGATCGGACTCTCATATTGAAGCATTCTAAGTTCACTAGTGTTGAAGCAGAACTTCAAATCATGCTAAGGAAATAATGTTGCTCTTAGTTTTCTAGGCCTTCAAGAGCACATTCAAGCACTTGGTGACTCCACTCTACTTTCACATATGGTTTCAGACCAAAGTTGTTGTTATTCATGCCCAAAGCTCACACAAGGGCATCTTCTAGAGGTACATTTCTATATACTAAGATTTCATTTTCAAATCCTAGAAGAGAAGTAGATTATCTTTATCACCAGTTAGGAGTGCAAAAGTAACTAATACACCTGCAAGATCTCTTTCCACTCCTCTTGCTAATAGGTCACAACCTAGAATACCTTTTTCCCATTTAAATAGATCACTGGTTTATATGGCTAGAGCCCATGCTTTTACTACCTTCAATGGTGGAAGTCCTCTCCTTCTAGCTCAAAGGCATGATATCCCAGTTGTAGCTCTTAAAAGCATACCTAATTTTACTGGTGAGATTTCCATCTCCCTTGTAGAACATATTCAAGAAGTATCAAAAGTCTACAATATACATGGTATCACAGAGGATGATGTTACTGTTAGATTGCTAGCCTCATCACCAAAAGGAAATGCCTTACAATGGTATAGGGTTTTATCACACAACTCCATTACTAACTAGGATGGGTTAGGAGTAGGGATTTGGAAATATTTTGAAGATAAAAGTGGCCATTTATTACTTTTAGAGTAGCTAACAATTATCAAAAGAGCACCCCATGAATATATGATTGATTTTAATTACAAATTTTAGAAGAAATGAGATAGAATACTTGCTGTAGTAAAGCCCACCCCTAGTAATGCTTTCTTGTATTACATCAGAGCCTTTAATAGTGATATTGCTACCACCTTACAATCCATGAGAGGAGACACCTTACCAGCTACCTATGAAATTTCTATAAAGGCATAAAATATCTTAATACAAGGAGGGAAGCTAGCTCCAAGGCCTCCCATGCCTTTCTTTCCTAACATACCTAATCATCAGCCTACTATAGCCCCTATCCCTACCACATCTACAAGTCAACCCCTTGCTATTGTCCCTTTAGCCTCCACATCTTCAAATGGAAAAGATGAAATTAAAGATATGATGCAGTCCATGATACAAAATATAGACAAGAAGTTGCAAGTTCAGGAGAAGAAGCTAGAGGATAGCTTCTCAGTGATACACAAGATGAGTAACAAGTGATAACCCTAGAAAGGCAAAAAGTTCAAAAAAATAAGCCTCCCCCACTTCAATATCAAGGTCCCATACATAATAGGCATCCAAACCAAAATCAAGGATATGCTCCATATAATCAGAATAGGCCTACTAGTAACATCCCTATTGCAAGTGCAATTATAAACCCAAATAAGGTTTTAGTCCCTTAGATTAATCTGGCTCAAGATCAGGACTTTTGTCCTTCTTGTAAGTATTCCCATGGATATTGTTTGTGTCAGAAAGAAAAATCATTCCTAACACTAACTACACAAGACCCAATAGTAGGACAATAACATAATGTTGGTTAGCATACTGATGCTTCTCACCTATTGTAGTAGAAATGATTCTTCTTTCATGAACCATCATCTAGGGGACACTAGTAAATTTTGACCCAATTTTCAATGAATTTTTGTCAAAATTTCAACCCATGTTGGTTGAAATTGCTACCAAGAAATATGTCGCACTTTTTCTCATCAAAATTTTGACCAAACCTCAAATTGGTAGAATTTTTGACCAAAGCTTTGGTCGAAAATATTGCATTTTGATTGAGCCTAATTTTTTTGTCATTATTGGTCAAAATTTTGACCAAAACTTGGTGGAAAATTTTCAAGAATTGGTCAAAATTTTGATCAATTTTGGTCCATCCCATGACCAGGATGCCATGGTCATGACCAAAGGGTTGGTCAAAATTTTGACCAAATCTTGGTGGAAAACTTTCAAGAATTGGTCAAAATTTTAACCAATTATGGTCTATCCCACAACTAGGATATAATGGTCACAACCAAAGGGTTGGTTGATATTTTGACCAAATCTTGGTGGAAAACTTTCAAGAATTGGTTGAGATTTTGACCAATTTGGGTCTATCCAATGACTAGGATGCCATGGTCATGACCAAAGTGTTAGATTGTGGTGACTGATCAGGAAAGTACTGTACATACTTCATAATGTTGTGATACAAAATTGGTTCTTGCCACGGTATTGAGCTGTAAGGGATTACAGATTGTGATCAGGTTGTAATCACTAGATTGTAATAAGATCGGACTTGCTATTTGGTGGACGTAGCCCAGGGATTGGGTGAACCACATTAAATCTTGGTGCCTTGTGTTCATTTCTGTGTGTTCTATTATTTTCTATTATTGGTTATATTTGCATGTAGTTTTTATTTCTGTCCGTGGTTTATCCTAACAAGTGGTATCAGAGCAAGGTTGTCTTTCAGTTATCCTCTGCAGGAAAGTCTCACGGTTAAGTGGTGTAGAACAAGATTTAGTATGCAAAGAACATTAAAAAATAAAGTAAACATTCACAAACCAAAAACTAAATTCACATATATGCTTAGACAAAGAAAGCAAACAAGAAGTGCAAACCTCACAAGAGAAAACACTCCATGCTTTCTTGATTCTATAGATGTGTCCTTTTGCTGTGGATGTATGCTCAAGATGCTCAAAAGCTTGCTTCAATGGAGATGGGTAATGGAAAATTGGTAGCTTTGTGAGCTCTCAATTTGGCATTATAAGGGTAAGATTGATGGCTTTGGTTCTCAAAATAGCATGGTAACTTTAGCTCAAAGATTGTTGATGAAATGGCTTGGGATGGGATTCAATTTATAGGCTAAGGGGTAGAGGGATGGAGGGCTTAGATGCAAGGATGGATGAAGGCTTAAGAGGGCTAGGATGCACTCAAAGGAGAGCACATGGATTGTGCTTGTTTAGCACCAATGGGAAGGTGACACTTGTCACAAGGAGGATGAGTGTGAGAGGGTAGGGTAAAGGGTTGGTTAAAGGCATGATGAGTGGGGTTGAGTATGTAAGAGGGATGTAAGAGGAATGAGTGTGGAAGAGGGAAGAGTGTGGAAGATGGGTGTAAGAGTCATGAGTGGACTTGTAAGAGTCTTTTATGTTTTGTAAGAGCACTCATGACTTGGTGGTTGGGATTTTTGAGGGGAGACTTTGGTTTGGATTAGGAAAGTCTTAAACTTGTTTAAGGAATGTGACAACATTAGGGGGTGGATTAGGCTTGGGTTTAGGATTAGATTAGGAATGTTAGAGATGTGCAAGTGGATGGCATTAATGAGGGTGGGTGAGTTAGTGGCTAAGCTTGGTTAGTATGGGTGGATGGGGTGGATTAGGCTAAATGGAGGATTAGAGATAGGTTAGGGGTTTTTGAATTTGAGGATTTCATTTATCAAATAGATTTATTTAATAAATGGGGATTTTTGGAATTGGATAGAAGAATAGGATTTAATTGATAAATAATAGATTATTTGATTTATCAATTAGGATTATAGATGATTAATTAAATTAATCAACTAGGGATGACAAAGGATTAATTAAATAGAAATTTAATTAATAATGCCTTTTTAGATAACTAAATAGGATTACTAAAATAGTGTAATCAAATTTAGGTGTCTACAAGTGGGAGTCTTACAGTTGAGTGGGAGCGATGGCAGATGAGGGTAAGTTGAGGGTTGATAGGTTTAATGGGCAGAACTTCCAATTATGGAAGATGCAAATAGAAGACTATTTATATCAGAAGGATTTATGGAAGCCGTTGGAAGGAAAAGCCAAGAATCAGGGAACTATGTTAGAGGCTGAATGGGATCTTTTGGACAGAAAGGCACTCGAAAGCATTCAATTATGCTTGGCACCATCGGTGGCATTTAATATTACAAAAGCAAAGACGACAAAAGATTTGATGAAAACCCTAGCGACATTGTATGAAAAGCCCTCTGCTTCAAATAAGATATTTCTCATGAAGCATTTATTTAATATGAAAATGGTAGAAGGTGGATCTGTTGCAGATCATTTAAATGAGTTTAATACTATTACTAGTCAATTATCTTCTGTGGGTATCAATTTTGATGAAGAAATTAGGGCTCTCTTGCTTTTGTGTTCTTTTCCTGAAAGCTGGAATGGCTTGGTAATGACGGTGAGTAATTCTGTTCTTGGATCTAGTACCCTAAAATATGATGATGTGATCGATGTTATTTTAAGTGAGGAAACTCGTAGAAAATCCTCAGGTGGATGTACATCAGGAAGTGCTTTAAATGCACAAAGCAGGGGCAGAATGACTGAAAGAGGAAGTAACTCTGGAAATCGTGGGAAATCAAGAGGAAAGTCAAAGGGGAGGAGGTCTCAATCGAGAGGACCAAATGATTGCTGGTACTGTGGGAAACCAGGGCACAAAAAGAAAGATTGTTGGAATTGAAAGAAAAATGAAGGAGATAAATCAGATGGAGACAAGGAGGCAAATGTGGTAAGTAACAAATCTGAAGAGGATGCTTTGCTTCTATCTTTAGAGAGTGTTGATGATTCATGGGTTTTAGATTCTGGTGCTTCATTTCATGCTACACCTCATAGAGGTTATTTCATTGATTATGTCCAAAGGGATTTTGGGCTTGTTTATTTGGGGGATAATGAACCCTGTCAGATTGTTGGAAAGGGAAAAATTAAGATTAAGTTGCCGAATGGGAATCATTGGATACTACATGAGGTAAGACATGTTCCAAAACTAAGTAGAAATTTAATTTCAGCAGGGCAACTCGGTGATGAGGGTTGTGTAGTTACTTTTAATGATAAAAATTGGAAGGTTTCAAAAGGTTCCCTTGTAGTAGAAAAAGGTGTGAAAGTAGGCACATTATATCTTTGTATAGGTCATATTGTTCCTTCTACTTTGATTATTTTAGAGAAAAATGAATATTCAGGAAAAAATACTGTAGTTGAGCAAGGAGAGCAAATAGTTGCTGTAGATTCTGATACAACGTTGTGGCACAATAGACTTGGGCACATGAGTGAGAAAGGTATGAAAGTACTTCATTCAAGGAAAGTTTTACCAGGTCTAAAATGTGTGAATATGGATTTCTGTGAAAGTTGTGTGTATGGAAAACAAAAGAGAGTGAGTTTTGTAAAGACAGGGAAGGAAAACAAAAAGGAGAAATTAGAGCTTGTGCATACATATGTATGGGGACTAGCCCAGGTATCTTCCCTTGGTGGCTCTCATTATTATGTTACATTTATTGATGATGCAACTAGAAAAGTATGGGTTTATTTCCTTAGACAAAAATCTGATGTATTTCAAACTTTTAAGAAATGGAAATGCTTGGTTGAAAATGAGACTGATAAGAAATTAAAATGTCTCAGATCTGATAATGGTGGTGAGTATTGCAGTCATGAATTTGAAGATTACTGCTCCACTAATGGTATTCATAGACAAAAAACTATTCCAAGGACTCCACAGGAAAATGGAGTGGCTGAATGCATGAACAGGACTATAATGGAGCGCGCAAGGAGCATGAGGTTGCATGCTGGTTTGCCCTTACACATGTGGGAAGAGGCTATCAATACTGCAGTATATTTGATTAATAGAGGTCCCTCTACTCCTTTGGGCTGTGGTATTCCAGAGGAAGCATGGACTAGTAAGAAGGTGAGTTATTCTTTTCTCAAGACCTTCAGTTGTGAAGCTTTTGCTCATATAGACTCTAAAAATAGAACCAAGCTAGAAGCTAAATCAAAGAAATGTGTCTTTGATGGATATGGCATTAATGAATTTGGTTATAGGCTTTGGGATTTTGAAAATCTTAAAATTATTAGAAGTCAGGATGTCATATTCAATGAGAAAGTGTTGTACAAAGATTTGTTGTAGCAACATGAGAAGAAAGAAGATGATTATGTAGTGCTGGATGATACTCCAAAAGCTAATGGTCCAGCCATTCCTCATGATGTGCAACAACTGCAACAACAAATACCACACACACCAGTGAATGTTAGACGGTCAACAGGGAAAATTAGACCTCCACAAAGGTTTTCTCCCTCTTTGTATTCAATTTTACTTACTGATGCTGGTGAACCTGAAAGTTATGATAAAGCTGTGCAGGTGGATACTAAGATTCAGTGGGAGTCTGCAATGAAAGATGAAATGGACTCTTTGCTGAAAAATAAGACATGGGATTTGTGCAAGTTGCCTGCAGGTAAAAAGGCTTTACAAAATAAATGGGTTTACAGGTTGAAAGAAGAGGAAGGAGGTAAGAAAAGATTTAAGGCCAGGTTAGTTGTAAAAGGATTTGCACAGAAAAAGGGAATTGATTTTGATGAGATATTTTCTCCTGTTGTTAAAATGACTTCTATTCATACTGTTTTAAGTCTTGTGGTTACTGGAGATTTGCATTTAGAGCAAATGGATGTTAAAATAGCCTTTCTTCATGGTGATTTGGATGAAGAAATATATATGGCTCAGCCACAGGGTTTTGAGGTCAAAGGTAAGGAGAACTTAGTGTGCAAATTGAAGAAAAGTTTATATGGCTTGAAGCAAGCACCTCGGCAATGGTATCTGAAATTTGATAGTTTTATGCATAAGCATGGATATAATAGGTGTCGTTCAGATTACTGTGTTTATTTTAAGAGATTGGATGATGATAGATACATTATTTTATGTTTATATGTTGATGATATGCTTGTAGCTGGGTCTAACATGGATCATATTAAGGGGCTGAAACGCCAATTAGCACATGCATTCGCTATGAAGGATTTGGGGGTAGAAAAAAAAATCCTTGGTATGAAGATTTGCAGAGATAGGAAGAACAGAACATTGACGCTATCTCAAGCTGATTATGTTGAGAAGGTGTTGCAATGTTTCTCTATGGAGAATGCTAAAGCTGTCAGCACAACTTTACCTAGTCATTTGAAATTGACTAAGGAGATGTGTCCCAAGACACAAGAAGAGGAGGATAAGATGTCCAAGGTACCCTATGCTTCAGCTATAGGAAGTTTGATGTATGCTATGGTATGCACTAGGCCAGATATTGCACATGTAGTGGGAGTTGTTAGCAGGTATATGAGTCATACAGGATTTGAGCATTGAAATGTTGTCAAGTGGATTCTCAGATATTTGAGAGGAACATCCAATAAGTGTTTACACTTTGAGGGCTCTACTACTGATTTACAGGGCTATGTTGACTTAGATTTGGCTGGGGATATTGATACCAGGCGGAGTACTATAGGTTATGTCTTTACTGTTGGTGGGGCAGCCGTGAGCTAGGTTTCTAGGTTATAGAAGATTAATGCTCTCTCCACTACAGAGGTAGAGTATGTTGCTGCTACAGAGGCAGCCAAAGAGATGATATGGCTTCAGTTCTTCTTGGAAGAATTGGGACATCCTCAGAAGGATAATTATTTGTTCATAGATAGTCAGAGTGCCATTCATCTTGCTAAGAATTCAGCTCTACATTCTAAGACCAAACACATACAGTTGCAATACCATTTCATTCGATCAGTTTTGGAGGATGGACAGTTAAAGCTGGAGAAGATACATACCATTGACAATCCAGCAGATATGTTGACAAAGGTTGTAACAAGGGAGAAGCTGAACTCCTCTTCAGCTTCAGTTGGTCTTTTAGACTGAACATGAATAAAAGAATAGTAGAGTCTAGGATGGTTTGATCCAGTGGGAGCCCCATGTGGTAGTGGTATTGCTACAGGATCAGTCTCCAAGTGGGAGATTATTGTTTAGTGTGGAGCTTGATCAGTCCCCAAGTGGGAGATTGTTAGATTGTCCCTGAATTTTTTTTTTGGGCAGTAGCCGACATGGTAGCCGACATATTATGGCTGACATATGGCTGACATGTTATAACCCTAAAGCGGTTTAATACTTGTATAAAAGGGCTTAGGGTTGGGTATGTTAGGATAAACCACGGACAGAAATAAAAACTACATGCAAATATAACCAATAACAAAAATAATAGAACACACAGAAATGAACACAAGGCATCAAGATTTAACGTGGTTCACCCAATCCCTGGGCTACGTCCACCAAACAGCAAGTCCGATCTTATTACAATCCAGTGATTACAACCTGATTACTAGCCGTAATCCCTTACAACTCAATACCGCCGCAAGAACCAATTTCGTATCACCACACATAAAAAATACCCAACCCTAAGCCCTTTTTATACAAGTATTAAACCGCTTTAGGGTTATAACATGTCAGCCATATGTCGGCCATAATATGTCGGCTACCATGTCGGCTACTTCCAAATTTTTTTTTTTTTTTTCGGGGTGATGCCCTGAACCCCACTATTTATGAAGTATGTACAGTACTTTCCTGATCAGTCACCACAATCTAACAATCTCCCACTTGGGGACTGATCAGGCTCCACACTAAACAACAATTCTGGCCTAGTGCATACCATAGCATACATCAAACTTCCTACAACTGAAGCATAGGGTACCTTGGATATCTTATCCTCCTCTTCCTGTGTCTTGGGACACATCTCCTTAGTCAATTTCAAATGACCAGGTAAAGGTGTGCTGACAGCTTTAGCATTCTCCATAGAGAAACGTTGCAACACCTTCTCAACATAATCAACTTGAGATAGCATCAATGTTCTATTCTTCCTATCTCTGCAAATCTTCATACCAAGGATTTGTTTTGCTGCCCCCAAATCCTTCATAGCAAATGCATGTGCTAACTGGCATTTTAGCCCCTTAATATGATGCATGTTAGACCCAGCTATAAGCATATCATCAACATATAGACATAAAATAATGTAGCTATCATCATCCAACCTCTTAAAATAAACACAGTAATATGAATGACACCTGTTATATCCATGCTCATGCATAAAACTATCAAATTTCAGATACCATTGCCGAGGTGCTTGCTTCAGGCCATATAAACTTTTCTTCAATTTGCACACTAAGTTCTCCTTACCTTTGACCTCAAAACCCTGTGGCTGAGCCATATATATTTCTTCATCCAAATCACCATGAAGAAAGGCTATTTTAACATCCATCTGCTCTAAATGCAAATCTTCAGTAGCCACAAGACTTAAAACAGTATGAATAGAAGTCATTTTAACAACAGGAGAAAATATCTCATCAAAATCAATTCCCTTTTTCTGTGCAAATCCTTTTACAACTAACCTAGCCTTAAATCTTTTCTTACGTCCTTCCTCTTCTTTCAACCTGTAAACCCATTTATTCTGTAAAGCCTTTTTACCTACAGGCAACTTGCACAAATCCTATGTCTTATTTTTCAGCAAAGAGTCCATTTCATCTTTCATTGCAGACTCCCACTGAATCTTAGTATCCACCTGCACAGCTTCATCATAACTTTCAGGTTCACCAGCATCAGTAAGTAAAATATAATACAAAGAGGGAGAAAACCTTTGTGGAGGTCTAATTGGCCTTGTTGACCGTCTAACATTCATTGGTGTGTGTGGTATTTTTTGTTGCAGTTGTTGCACATCATGAGGAATGGCTGGAATATCAGCTTTTGGAGTATCATCCAGCACTACATAATCATCTTCTTTCTTCTCATGTTGCTGCAACAGATCTTTGTTCAACACTTTTTCATTGAATATGACATCCTGAATTCTTATAATTTTATGATTTTCAAAATCCCAAAGCCTATAGCCAAATTCATTAATGCCATATCCAACAAAGACACATTTCTTTGATTTCGCTTCTAGCTTGGTTCTATTTTCAGAGTCTATATGAGCAAAAGCTTCACAACCGAAGGTCTTGAGAAAAGAATAACTCACCTTCTTACCAGTCCATGCTTCCTCTGGAATACCATAGCCCAAAGGAGTAGAGGGACCTCTATTAATAAAATATATTGTAGTATTGACAGCCTCCGCCCACATGTGTAAGGGCAACCCAGCATGCAACCTCATGCTCCTTGCGCGCTCCATTATAGTCCTGTTCATGCGTTCAGCCACTCCATTTTCCTGTGGAGTCCTTGGAACAATTTTTTGTCTATGAATACCATTAGTGGAGCAATAATCTTCAAATTCATGACTACAATACTCACCACCATTATCAGATCTAAGACATTTTAATTTCTTACCAGTCTCATTTTCAACCAAGCATTTCCATTTCTTAAAAGTTTGAAATACATCAGATTTTTGTCTAAGGAAATAAACCCATACTTTTCTAGTTGCGTCATCAATAAATGTAACATAATAATGAGAGCCACCAAGGGAAGATACCTGATCCGGTCCCCATACATCTGTATGCACAAGCTCTAATTTCTCCTTTTTGTTTTCCTTCCCTGTCTTTACAAAACTCACTCTCTTTTGTTTTCCATACACACAACTTTCACAGAAATCCATATTCACACATTTTAGACCTGGTAAAACTTTCCTTGAATGAAGTACTTTCATACCTTTCTCACTCATGTGCCCAAGTCTATTGTGCCACAGCGCTGTATTAGAATCTACAGCAGCTATTTGTTCTCCCTGCTCAACTGCAGTAATTGTTCCTGAATATTCATTTTTCTCTGAAACAATCAAAGTAGAAGGAACAATATGACCTGTACAAAGATATAAGGTGTCTACTTTCACACCTTTTGCTACTACAAGGGAACCTTTTGAAACCTTCCAATTTTTATCATTAAAAGTAATTACACAACCCTCATCACCGAGTTGTCCTGCTGAAATTAAATTCCTACTCAGGTTTGGAACATGTCTTACCTCATGTAGTAGCCAATGATTCCCATTCTGCAACTTAATCTTAATTTTTCCCTTTCCAACAATCTGACAGGGTTCATTATCCCCCAAATAAAAAAGCCCAAAATCCCCTTGGACATAATCAATGAAATAACCTCTATGAGGTGTAGCATGAAAAGAAGCACCAGAATCTAAAACCCATGAATCATCAACACTCTCTAAAGATAGAAGCAAAGCATCCTCTTCGGATTTATTACTTACGACATTTGCCTCTTTGTCTCCATCTGATTTATCTCCTTCATTTTTCTTTCGAGTCCAACAATCTTTCTTTTTGTGCCCTGGTTTCCCACAGTACCAGCAATCATTTGGTCCTCTCGATTGAGACCTCCTCCCCTTTGACTTTCCTCTTGATTTCCCACGATTTCCAGAGTTACTTCCTCTTTCAGTCGTTCTGCCCCTGCTTTGTGCATTTAAAGCACTTCCTGATGTAGATCCACCTGAGGATTTTCTATGAGTTTCCTCACTTAAAATAACACCGATCACATCATCATATTTTAGGGTACTTGATCCAAGAACATAATTACTCACCGCCATTACCAAGCCATTCCAGCTTTCATGCAAAGAACACAAAATCAAGAGAGCCCTAATTTCTTCATCAAAATTGATACCCACAGAAGATAATTGACTAGTAATAGTATTAAACTCATTTAAATGATCTGCAACAGATCCACCTTCTACCATTTTCATATTAAATAAATGCTTCATGAGAAATATCTTATTTGAATATCCAATGACTTCCATAAATCCTTCTGATATAAATAGTCTTCCATTTGCATCTTCCATAATTGGAAGTTCTGCCCATTAAACCTATCAACCCTCAGCTTACCATCATCTGCCATTGCTCCCACTCAACCGTGAGACTCCCACTTAACCGTGAGACTTTCCTGTAGAGGATAACTGAGAAACAACTAGGCTCTGATACCACTTGTTGGGCCCATTTACCGTTGCACCAAAAGCCATGACTGTTAGTGAACATGGAACACCACATAATTAACCACCTATGGGCAAGGGAGCACGTCTCATCACCCAACAATCTCCCCCTCGACGCGCATACCAGGTGCTTACGCAGGTCGGGAAGGCACCGGGGAGATTTGAACCCATGACCAGGCCAAAACAAGGCTCTGATACCACTTGTTAGGATAAACCACGGACAGAAATAAAAACTACATGCAAATATAACCAATAACAAAAATAATAGAACACATAGAAATGAACACAAGGCACCAAGATTTAACGTGGTTCACCCAATCCCTGGGCTACGTCCACCAAACAGCAAGTCCAATCTTATTACAATCCAGTGATTACAACCTGATTACAATCCGTAATCCCTTACAGCTCAATACCGCCACAAGAACCAAGTTCGTATCACCACACATAAAAAATACCCAACCCTAAGCCCTTTTTATACAAGTATTAAACCGCTTTAGGGTTATAACATGTCGGCCATATGTCGGCCATAATATGTTGGCTACCATGTCGGCTACTTTCAAAATTTTTTTTTTTTTTTTTCGGGGCAATGCCCCGAACCCCACTATTTATGAAGTATGTACAGTACTTTCCTGATCAGTCACCACAATCTAACAGGGTATTTTTCATAATGTTGTGATATGAAATTGGTTCTTGCGGCGGTATTGAGCTGTAAGGGATTACATATTGTAATCAGGTTGTAATCACTGGATTGTAATAAGATCGGACTTGCTGTTTGGTGGACGTAGCCCAGGGATTGGGTGAACCACATTAAATCTTGGTGCCTTGTGTTCATTTTTGTGTGTTCTATTATTTTCTATTATTGGTTATATTTGCATGTAGTTTTTATTTCTGTCCGTGGTTTATCCTAACACAAAGGGTTGGTCAAAATTTTGACCAATCTGATTTGTTTTATAAAAATAAAATATAGTGGGTTGCAGTGGATCAATATGGTACATAGCTACTATATAAATTTGCTATATGTGTGAATCCCCCAAAAAATTCCTATCCGTGGACTCTCTCTTGGATCATCTTCTTCAATCACTCAACCAACACAATTTTAGAAGAGGCTTGGTAGTAGTTGCCATTCTATAGCGCATATGTTAAGTGATTTTGAAGTTGATCTAATGGTGAGCCCTCATCTATCATTAGGTGGCTACTTGGCACTGTAGCAATTTTTTATGAACCTATTGTGGCTAATGGGAGATTTGATAACAAAAGCTCCCAATGATCCTCCAATAGAATCAGTGCTAGTGTTCAAGAAAGACATGTTTTCTGGATTTCAAATATCGACATTAACATCCTTTCTATTAGAGGGTCATGAAGAATCTCGATTGTTATGCGAGGACTCCCCAAAGTCATCTCTATGCAACTTCATTGACACAATTTGTGGAATGGTTCGATAGTGATTGTCATTCCAATGTGTCATTGTGGTTGCCTAGAAAGCAATATGAAGGGTGAGCCATTGTCTAGCAATTGGGATTCTTATCACTAGTGACAAGGGAGCTTTTTTTATTATAAGCTCCTCGTGGCCATTGAATGGAGCCATCGCTTTTGTAGCCATTGATGTGTCCTATAGTCTATGAAGAGTTTGAAACATGTTAGATTATATATTTACAAAGATCACTAATTAGTGCATGATTACATTCTACTTAATACTATCATGAAATACCTTCTTTTTCCCTATTTTGGTTCATTTCCTTTATTATCACGTAGCCTTTTCTTCTTTGCATCTTCTATTATTTCATTCCACTCCATTGGTGGAATCATAGGAGGATGATCATACTATGGGTTCTCCTTTATACCCCTTCTATATTGGTCCCTCACAGTCTGTATATGTCTTGATGCTCTTTTCATAAGTAGGGCAATGTCAAAAATGATTTTTCCAAATAGGTCCTCAAAAGATGTAATCAACTAATTTTTTAATTCAGAACCTTATTCATTCCAACTTTTAATTTTTTTTTTTTTAGATCAATAACTTTAATATAGTACAATAAATGAAAGAAAAGAAAAATATTGTAGCAATGATATGAAACTACATACCTTTTATGTATGGTGGGTCCAAATAACCTCAATGTCATATCAAAAAGATGATCAAAGAAAATATTATTTCCTACAAAAACACAAAGGGATTATCAGTCCAAAATGGGTTATGTATAAGTAAACTAAAATTACAGTTTGAATAATAACAATTTTAAAGCACCTGGAAGCTTTCATAATTTTAATGGAAACATAGTTTTCTTGTTTAGCAACAATGTCCCTGCAAATGAACCAGTACTAGTCACATAGACTACTCTAGGAAATGGACCAGCTTTAGTAGTACTGGTCTTTGTTGCTCTATTAGCTGAAGGCCGATCATATTAGTGCATAAAATAGGTACATGAGTATAAAATCCACCCAAAAAACAAAATGCATGATTAGCACATTACAAAATGTAGCAAAACAAGGTTTTACAAGTTGTAGTGGGCATAGACAAGGATGTTTGCATGCTCCTTGTTGCCAATAATGCACTCAACAATATCAGACTACCGACCGAAGGAGGCATCCCCACTTCATCATGAACTGAAGAATACTAAAGATCAAATGAGATACTAGCTAGAAGCATCAAAAAATTAAAGTTAAGTGTTATGATGTTGATGAAAATAAACAATGTTACACTAGTTTCACTTTCAACATTAGATGTCCTATTTCAACACTTATTAATTTCTTTAAATAAACTCAACAGTGTAATAATACTATAATTATAAGTAATGTTGTAAAGAGAAAGTGTTACTTACATGAAGGTTGTGCACTAGAACCCTCACTATGTTCACCATGTGGTGTCATACTTGTCACATATTTATGTAGAAGAACACATAATATTTTAGATCATGATTCATAAGATACTATAAAATATAAACATCTATTGAACTTCTATTATTTCTTGAGATTAATTACTACTTACCTTTAAAGAATTGACTCTATGACCTAATTCTTCTTTCAATGCCTCTTTCTCCTCGCTTGTGTCACACTCGATGAAATGTTAACAATTTCATCACTATATCTTTGTTTGAGTTGTTGGGCCATGAATGTAGGGTCAGCGCTAAGGGGGATGTCATGCAGAAATGATGCTTGTATTTCATATCACATTTGATATGATGTCATTTTAGCTTCTACCTATCATTTTTGACATCAATATTAGTAAAATTCCATCAAAATAACTCCAAAGCCATAAAGAAAAGAACATAATAATATGCCATTTGTTTCTATATAATTTGAACAATTACAATAATTAAGGTTTACCTCTGCTGAAGAAGGTGTGTGAGATGGTGCATCCCTGCCTATGGGCAGTGGTCTATCCATGTTGCTCTGTGAAAAAGATTATTAATTCTTAGCAATCAGAAGTGAAGTGAAAGTATTTGACATGTTGTACTTAATATTTATATTTGCACATATGGTTTTCAAAGAAAAATTTGGTATAACCAATGTGTATATCTACAAAATTCAATATCAGTAAAATTCCATCAAAATAGCTCAAAATCCATAAAGAAAAGAACTAATAATATAACATTTGTTTCTATATAATTTGAACAATTACAATAATCAAGGTTTACCTTTGCTGAAGGTGTGTGAGATGGTGCATCCCCGCTTGTGGGTGGTGGTCTATCCATGTTGCCCTGTGAAAAAGATTAGTAATTCTTAGCAATCAACAACAAAATGAAAGTAATCGACTTACCAAAAATAAATAAATAATAAAGTAGATTGTATATTGGAGTCAATATTAATTGGAGGCAATTGGTTCAAATGTTATACTTACCAATCCCATATTAGGGAATTTTTTTGTATCTACATGATTCAAATTATAATCTGTCAAAAGTTCTTTTGCTGCACTTATTGATTTTATTGCACATACAAAAACATTATTTCCCTCGTGTGCCTTGAATATACAATTTGCCAACTTATTAGTTGACATAGGTCAAGAACTATTTATAAATCCTACAATATTCCCTATTGCTTTTAGCCTTCCATCAATATACATAGTGAACATTTTACTTTGATCATTTTCTTTGCATTGTATATAATTTGGCGACAATGCATACCTACACAACTTTTTTTATATTCCACAATTCACATCCCATTGTTGTAATTGTAACAAGGTCCTACATACTCCATCATTTAAATAACTTTATTGTAATAGACCTTTATATCATCCATTAAAAATAGGCCCAAACCATGTAATGAAGATGGAGCTATGCGATATATCCTTTCATTAATAGAAAAATCAATGTTAACTGGAGGTAGTTCCTTGGGTACCCATTCTTTCTGAAGATGTGTGTACCTTAAGGGAACCTCCCTATCACCTTCACTCTCATTATCATAAGAACATGACCACCCCTTCCCCCCCTCAACAAGAGAAAATTGCATTCATTTGTTGAATTTTCTTCTAGTCTTTTGATCTCTAGTTGATCTCCCTATTTTAGACCTACTATATGTCTCACTTTTGTCTTCTATTCCCACATTTTCCTCACTCAAGGAAGACAAATCAAACAAATACCTATTTGGTGATACCTGCAATCCATAAAATGAGAGACACAATAGGACAAAAGTTGACATTGATGGTAAAGAGAAGATATGAAAATAAAAAATTGTATCTATAGGGTCTATTGACATATACTTGTCAATCCATGTGACTATGCAAGATCCTAGTCAAAGGTGTTGAATAGCCTGCATATATAAATCATTTATCTTAAGTTAGCCAAAAATTTGGTCTAATTAATGTGTATATCTAAAAAAATATTGGAGATGTTGTAATTAATGTTTATATCTTCACATATAGTTTTGAAAGGAAATGTTGGTGACCTTGCTTATCAAATTCACCCATTTGTAATGAATTAAAAGTTGTTGGCTTACAATGCTCTATAAACTACAAATTACGTAGAAGACACAAATTTCATGATGCATTCATTTAAATCAAACAAATTTCTATAAATAAAAATCATGAACCCATCATACTTGACAATGATCATACCTTGACAGACATTTCATTGATCATGTCATAGATCATCATCTTCATCCATGTCATCATCATCACCATCATCAAACTTTTCATTTTCATCATTGTTGTCACCACCACCATCTTCATCACCATCATCATCATCTTCATCACCATTATCATGACCATCACCATCATGACCATCATCACCATGATCACTATCTTCATCAACATCATGATGATGATGATGATGATAATGATCATCATCACCATTATTGTTAGCATAACCAGAATCATCATCATCTTCTTCTTTTTCATCATTGGGTAATAGTCATTTGTGATCATCATTTACTTCATATTCTAATTCTTTAGTATCTTCTTCTTCCATCACATTATATTTTACCATCCTTTCTCTTGGATCATGTCTAACAATAAATGACCAACCTAGTTTGTGTGGAATGCCAAAGTAAAACACTTGCTTACATTGGCTTGGAATAACATAGGGCTCATATCCAACTGGCTCAAATGATCTTGTATTAATCATTTTAAATCCATATCATGTTCAATAATAGTCCTATTATGATCATTTTGATTTAGCTATAGCTTGTATCATTTGATGACAAATATAACTAATTTGAATGAATTAAAGTTGCACTCAAGTATATCATTTGAAATGTCATAAATATTTATTTTTATATTGTTGAAGATGTATGTCAATTCTAGATGAAATATTGGTGACTTCAAAGACTGCGCTTATCCTGGAATCACAAGTTTTTTTCATTTTGTCTGACTTTTTTATGCAAAATTTATGGCCATGGTAGTACATAGCTTTGTGATGTTTGACCTACAATTATTCAAACATGCCAAGATTATTTGCATCAATCTATAAGTTGATATTAAAGTTATGGTTCATGATTAGTAATATTCTACATACCTTTGTATCCCTTAAGCCATATACTATATCAAGTACCATTGGTGTAACATTAGGATTTCCATTATGATGAGCTTCTTTAACCAATGATATAACACTATCCCATGTTAATGAGCAACTATTTTCTTGAGACTGTTGAATCCATACCATCATCTAATCAAGATTATTTGCAACATACAAATGTAGTGCATCCTTCTCACATAAAAACTATAAAGAAAATAATTAGACCATTTAGAAAGAATTTATATTGATGATGGATAAGAATTAATTAACTACAAAAAAACAACTTATAGTTACTAGCCACTCTCCTCAATCTACCTTTCCCCTTCAGGTACTCCCTTTCAAATTTTTTAATAGAATTGGGATCCCAAATGAGATCTACATGGATATTTGCTACAAACTTTGGAAGATATTCACTAATGTACACCATAGTCTGGTATACTATATATCCCTCTAACATAGAGCCCTCAAGACATGATCTTTGTCGAACCAAGCCCTTCATAAATTTCAAATGCCTCTCAACCATCCACATTGACCTGGTTTGTACAGGTCCACACAATTCAATCTCTCCAACTTGATGTATGAGGTAGTGTTCTTGAGCATTGTAAAAGGTTGAAGGTAGACACTTTTTCATTTCACATATAAGCTGTGAAATTTTTCTCTTCCAATATTTTATATCTTTTTTTATCAATTTCTTTAGATGATAACCACCTAAAAGAGATTCAACGTGCAAGAACATATAAATGAGATTTTAGATAAAATTGTACAATAGATTACATAAAACGTAAAGAAAGTCATAAATATAATATATGTGAAACAAATTTAAGAAAAAACACTTCTAACCTCATGGTATTTTCCAAGATCATATTTACCTTGTTTATTATTGTTGTCAAACTGGTGTGGGAGGAATAGAGGTAGGACGTACTATAATCATTAAAAAATGATCATTTCATTATATTATTAAATAATGGAATAGGTAGCACATTCAATTTTACAAATATATTGTCAATAAAGAACATGACTTACTTTGATGAAGGTATGCCAATTATGTGTTTTCAACCCTAGCCCAAAATCACCTTTCTTTGATACAAGAGTGCTTATATTTGTAACAAATCCTATGAGAAATTTTGTTTTTTTTATGACTTCTTTTAATGCATCACTTTGTTGCTCCATTAATAACCAAAGAAAGGTACTCATATTTATGTGGTCTCCATTGCTATTTGATTCAATGAAATCTTTCAGTGCATGACTGGATTCATGAATGTGAGTACAAATTTTGACAATTTTTTATTTATCACGCCTTCCACCTAATATTTTCATAGTGTCTCTGTTACATTCTTTCCAATATGCATAGCATCAAACAAATCTTATAGTACGGTAACCTAGTAAATTGAGTAGGATAACTTTTCATTCCTCTAGGAAGTTGGTCATTGATGCCTTGAAGACCTCCTCGAGCATCAATTACATCATTAATAAATATGAGACAATATAAAAATATAAATTTCAAACTTGTTGATCTATAAGTAAGATTGAAAAATGAGTGTCAACACACTTAATCATCTTCACTATATATGCCAAGTATACAATGGAAGCCAAGCTGGAATTTCTTTATGTGCCAAGTCATAGATAGTGTCAAGAAAAACTATAGTTGCTGCTAAGCACAACACATTACAGTAGATGCCGAGTGACTCAGGATCCAATAGGTGCCGAGCAAAGTAGGAATTCAATAAGTGTTGAGTGACACAGTAATTCTATAGGAGTCAAGTAACGCAGGAAACACAGTGGATGCCGAGCAATCTAGAATAGATGGTGTTGAGCATTAGTATTACTTCATGTGTTAAGAAATGCAGAATCAACATAAAATTTTGTGCAATTGCAAACAAAGATGAAAAATGGTTATGCATGACTCATAGCAGGATAAGGAGATAAGATCAAATCCTCACAATCACCTATGCGATCCTCATGCAACCAATCAAAAAATTGGAGACTGCATGCAGCCAATGGGTGAATTTCAAGGGTTTCAGTGAGAACATTTTAATCAAGGATGCATGACAGACCACTAGTCTTTATAAGGGAGTCTTGATGCCATTGAACAGTGTGAGAGCAAGAGAAAAGTGAGGAATTGTGTGAAGAAGGAAAATAAGAGCCTATTAAGGTCATTGCAAAATATCGGTATCAAAGATTTAGATGAAAGGACAACATTTATACATCTAGTTGATTAGAATAGAACAAGGAACATAATTAGTAGATCAGATCTAGTAGAGATCAGTTAACAGTAAGAGCAGAATATGTACTTGAGATCAACATTAGAGATTGCATTAGTTCAGGTTTATTATTCTAATACTCTCTCACAAATTGTATTAGGAATTTGGAAATCCTATTGAGTTAGGTAGGTTTAACAACCTTATGTAAATCCTTTAATAGGGTGGCATTCAAAGTTGAATATTGTTAAGTCCTTTAACAAGGCACACTCCTAATAGGGTGTAGAAATCCTTTAACAAGGTCACATTTAATAGTGTGTTGTAGCCTTTAACATGGTAGGCCTTTAACAGGACAGACCATCTGAAGTGGTTGAAATCAATTACTACAGTAATTTTGTGGGTATCATCCCCACCCCAGTTTTACCTTCCTATTCTTGGAGGGTTTCTGGGTTACCAAAATCTCAAGTGTTATGTGGTGATGCATGTTTGTTTCTCATAATTTTTTAATGTTTATATGCATGTATGTTAATTTCAGTTATATGTGATTAAACAAAAAAAAATAGAGAGAAAAGGCTAGTACTTCTGATTCACCCCCCCCTCTCAGAAGCATTCTTTCCATTAAGATACTCCAACAATTGTTATCATAGCTTAGTTCTCTCAAGAAGAAGCCTAAAAACTTGGAGGAAAAGATCTGAAGATGGAAGTTTATAAACTTGGAAAGATCATTGAGAACCAGGTGATAGATGTGCATCTCACTCTACACAAGGTAGAAGAAGCTAGAGAGGAATTAAGAAAATCCTTAAAAAGAAGAAAGGAAATAGCTATAGCCAAAAATGATATTCACTACAAGGAGATTGACACCACACAAGTATTTTCCAAAGGAGATTCCAAAGAATTTGATGCAACAATAGAAAAACTGATGGAGAAAAACAAAGTTCAAACAGAAGAGATAAGAACTCTTAAGATAGAGCATGAATCACAGGCCATGATGCTATGTGAGATCATTGAGCAAAAGAAAAGAGCAGTTGAGGATAGAATCATGATGGAAGATGAAAAAAGAAATATTTCAAATAGACTTGAAGAAAAATGTACTGAATTAACAAGGATCTCAAACATGCAAATGGATACACTTGCCCAAATGATGAACCTTCATCATGAACTCAATGTGAAAGATATTGAGATCTCTACTTTGAGGATGTAGACTAAACAACTATAGAATAAATTTAATAGAGAAAAAGAAATAGTAGAGAATCTCAACAAGTCAAGTGAAGCTATCAAGTACTTTGAATAGTTGCTAAAATCTCCAAGATCAGCCCATGGTACATCAGGACTTGGATACAACAGCACTAAAATCGAGGAATCATCAAAGAGTGCTGAGCAAAGAAGTGACAAAGGTAAGGATTCTAAACCCACTTGTCATTACTGTAATAAAAAGAGGAATACTGCTAATGTTTGCAAGGTAGAAGGATCAATAAGCCAAAAACACCCAAAAGCAAGGGTTACTATCACAAGTGCAACATGCAAGGACATATGACACAAGACTATAGGTCTAAAGTCACAAGGACACAAGGATTTGATGGACACTACCATAATTGCAAGAAGTATGGACACAAAGCCTTTGAATGCAGAACAACGCCTATGTGGACACCAAATCAACATGTAAGGAGGGACAACTATGTACATCATTACAATTGGGATTACAATACAAGGAAAATCTGTCACTATTGTCAAGAGTATGGACATATACCCCATAATTGGATAAGAACACATTTCAAGGGGAACTAAAAAAGATGGTTGAACCAAACCACTTGCTTCAGTTGCTTGAAAATTGGACATGTTAGTAGGAATTGTCCAACAATGGCCAAGGCACCCAAGACTGAAGCAAATAAGGGCAAAGAAAAAGTTGATGAGGAACACACCATAACAGACATGAAGAAGACATGACAAAAAAAGGATGGACCAAGTACATCCAATGGAAGGGTCACTTCACCCACAAGGTCAAGTGATCATTTCTCATCCAACTAATCACAAGATGAGCCTACAGGGCTGATACATATAAGGAAGTATCATACATCAGCCCTAAACCATGGTGAAGCACTGCAAAGTATAAATTTCCATGAGATAAGATGCTAAGACAAAACTTGAATAATGATGTCGAGCTATCTTTGGTTGCCAAGTTATTAACAAAGTCAATAGATGTCGAGTGTGAAATAAGCTACTGAGTGGATGCCGAGTTGAAAACCTTTTTGAAATTGAGTAACCTGTGAAGGTAAAAAATGCATTAAATGCAAGGTTTTTAAGTCACTTAAGGAAAAAATCAATTCATTTTGAGCCATTCAAACGAAGAGTGATTACCAGGAGCACAATTGATCGATTTCTCAAGCACTCAACCAGCGATTTACAACAATTTCAGCATCTACCCAAGCAATCTAAGCATCTAACCAGGTATTTCCTTCAGGTGCGAAGTTGTACAATTTGGGAAGTTTGTTTTAAACGTTAAATCCTAGTTCAGTCAAAATGGCGTTTGGTTCAAAGTCGACCCAAAGGAAGGAAAGCCATGAAATTTAGCTTGTCAGCAACGAGGTTAAACAACCTGAGTTTAGGCCCATACCAAAAGTTGGATATAAAAATGATCCCGCTGGTTCCTTATCTGCCATCCCTAAAAAAGTTGTTATGGTTCAAGATGTGCGAAAGTGTTACAACTGCAAAATAGGAGGCATAGGAGACTTGGAAAATTTTAATGCCTATGACAAACTCTGTGATAATGGTATATTGAAAGATGAGTTTTCTATCATAGAAAAGAAGGGTTTAACCAAAGTCATAGTTTTTCTGATTGTATTCAAAACTGAGTGGATACGCATAATACTTAGCAAAATCCATGATGGAGCATTTTGGTTAGAGCAAGGACCAGTCAAGATTACCAAGAAAATGGTTCATAGGGTCATAGGTTTTCCAACCCTAGATCGGCCAAAGACATTGAGAAGTGATAAAAAAGAAACAATTGAGAAGAACACAGGAGCAAAGTGGAACAATAGAGGCATGACCATAGACACCATAACTAATCCACTTCTAGAATTTGCTGTAAGGATCATATCACATAAGTTCTATCAATCCAACAGGTTAAATAGTATACCCTGCATAGCAGTGGATGTGGCATATAAGCTTGTAAAGAAAGACCACACCTATGACCTTGCAGAGCTCATGTTGTAGCAGATTAATGAAAATCTTAGAGCTATTAGAAAGTCCAAGGGAGCACAATGTAAATTTGGGTTAGTGCTAGTTTGTATGTTCATCTATGTGATGAAGAAATTCCCTTCATTTGGCAAAGTCAACTGGAGTCAGAACAAAACAATTGTTGATCAAATAAATGATTTCATTGCACAAATGGGAGATAACTTTGATGATCAAATTTCTATCTATTTTGATGATTTCAAGAATGCAATGAAGAAATAAATGAGAATACTAGTCTCACTAGTAGAAAAACATGTAAATGACACATGCTTTCTAGTTGACATTAATTTTACTTACATCCAAGCAGTCCTTGCAAGAGCAAGATGACTTAGACCATTGAGATATGAGCTTGATGTTGACCAAGCTTTTGCAGCCATCACAACATTACTTGTAGAGGAAATGGGAAAAACTGCAAAGGCATTTGGGACATATGACATTGTCAAATCAAGAGTGGTTACCAAACTCAAGATAGCCACAATAGTAAAGAAGAAGGAAAAGTTAGTAAAGAAAATAAAGAAGAAATTTGGTGTTGAAGAAACAAGTGCAGAAGGAGAAGCAGAGGAGATTAGTGATGATGAAGAGGAAGGTGATGAAGAGAAAGATGAAGACAAGCCAAAACAAGAAGACAAAGATAAGAGTGCCGAGGAAGAAGAAGCCAAGGAAGCACCCATCAAAGGAAAAGTCATCAAAAGGAAGACAAAGACACTCCTGCTCCTTAGCCTAAACCAAAGAAAGCTGCTACACCAACATCTAAGAAGCCAACAAGCAGAGCTACATCAAGGGCCTCCACACAAAAAGACAAAGAGGAAGCTACAAAGAAGAATAAAACAATCAAGAAGGCACATGAAGAGCCAAGGAAAAGGAAAATATATGTGGCTCAACTTGATATTGATGAAGAAGATCAGTCTAAAAGGTAAGTCATCCTCCTAAGTCTTCAGTTGATATATAATGTGAAAAGATTAGGAATAGAGACTTAAGTGATGTGAAAAAGATTGATTTCAATAAGTTCAGTAAAGAGGAACAAAATAGCATAGAAGAATCATTATATGCATTAATGACACAGTTCAAGTATACACCTCTTGAACTTGATGGAAAATTGCCAAAGGAATTGTCTAAAATTGTAGAAGATAGATGACATTTCTATCTAATGATGGAGAAGGAGATGAGGGAATAAACCCTAGCAAGTATACTGCTTGATTTGATAAAGGAAAAAATAAGTAAAGCAGTCAAAAGGCATAACACTAGGTTTACACCTAAGTATAGGGCATTCTCCATTCTCCAAAACAAAATTGAAGAAGTTTTACAGATAACCACTAGATTGTGGAAGAATTTGTATAAGAAAATTGAAGATGTATTTGAAGAGGAATACAAAGAAGAAGCCGCTACTAAACTAGAAGAAATAAGAAAGAGGAGAGAAGAGGAGTCAAAAGTCAAGAAAAAGGATGAAGAGGAGGAAGACAAGGATACTAATGAGCAGCAAAGTGTGCAAGATAGACAACTTCCACCTCCTAGCCCTCCTCACTCTACTACCACACCTATAGAAATCATAAAGATTAAGGATGTTTTTGACACATCAAGTCAAAACATAAATCCACTAACCGTAGAGGATCTCAGTAAGATCCTTGACCAAACAACTCTTCAAGCATAGTTGTGCACAAGTCCCATATTGGTTAGTGTAGATGAGCTTCAAAAGGTAGTAGATAAACTCAAAGAAGCCAAGGTGTCACCACAAGAACCACCTCAAACCACTCAAACTATTGGACTCCCATTTCTACTACCTCCATCACTACCAAGAATAGCCATGCAAGCTCATCAGGAGCCAAGTGCAACAATAGGGGAAGCCACAGGTACACCAATACAAACAACAAATACACCCTCAATAGCAGTGATGCAAGAAGAAGATAAGGAAGAGACACAAGATAAGGAGGAGTCTGCAATACAAACTTTGGTTGAATTACCAAGAATAGGAACTCCTACCAAATCTGTTCAGCAATTGAGTATTGACAAGTTAACCTTACAAGTTAGTATACCAAGCTCAAGTTCTACTAGGGTAGCCAGGACCATTCATTATGGTATTCCTGAGCTTGATGAAGAAATTAAAATACCCTATTATGATTCAAGCACTCTAACTGAAGAAAATATGAATGAAATATAGAGTGCATTGGATACGAGAAGGAGGCAAGAGGCATTGAGGAAAGACTACAAATACAAGCAGGCAATGAATGAGACCAAAGATATATTCATGGATGCCTTCAGCCTGCAACCTCCAGATTCAAGCAGGCCAATCCTTGAGCAACTATCTGATATAGTTGACCAAGTGAATAATGAAGACCATGATACAAATGTAAAACTCATGGAATGGTTAGAGAAGAAGTTTCTAGGCAAAGTCAACCAAAAGATAGCCAATAACATTATTTTAGGATAGGTTGATCTAGCCAAGAAATTGGATAAGGTAAAGATTGTACTAGGGAACATCTTTTCCCTTTATAGAAAATTGTGTGATTTTTCTAGGTTCACACAAGAAATAAATCAAAAAAATTTAGCCTTGAGAGAAACCTTAAGCTCTCCAGTCTGCAACTACCCTCAAATCTTGCATAGAGTGAGAAGCATTTTTCTCAAATGCTTCATATTCAAAGGGAATTAGCTACATTATCAGTAGAAGAAGCTATTGTTAAAAAAAAGCTGATGTAAATACGAGCCTCTATCACTCCCCATTTAGAAGTCTTACATAAGGAGAAAATGTATGCAGAAAAAGTCCTGAATAAAGATCCAAATATTTCTACTCATGAAGGACTTGTTGATCTAGCAGTAGAGCTTGTAATCCAACACAAATCATTGGATATTGCATTGAATAACTGGGATGCAACTCTCAAAATTATCCTTGAGGTAAATGAAACATTTTTAGCCAAGCATGGCATTACTATTTAGAACCCTTTGACATAAGTGTCAAAAAGGGGGAGATAATATAGAAAGGGGAGATAATGTAGGAGATATATTAAGGGGGAGTACAATTGCCAAATTTTGAAATTTTATTCAGCTTGAAGTTGTTTGACTGCAAATAGCAATAAAGAAGTCAAGTGACATGTAAATTTTGGTAATCACATGAAGATAGGGTCATCAAACAGAAAATGAACATGACCAGAAAGAAAGAACAGGATAGAAATAGAGAACATCAGGCACAATGGCACAAGATATCAGAATTTGCAACATAATAACGCATAATCAACTCAGGGGGAGTCATAAGGTATATTGTTGTTCACAATATCTTTTTGAAATTTTTGTAAGTGAAGAATGTACACATAAGATTTAGATTATGAATGATCAATTAAGTATTTTTGACACTCATGTCAAAGGGGGAGATTGTTGATCTATAAGTAAGATTGACAAATGAGTGTCAACACACTTAATCATCTTCACTATAGATGCTGAGTATACAATGGAAGATGAGCTAGAATTTCTTTTTGTGCTGAGTCACAGATAGTGCTGAGAAAAACTATAGTTTCTACCGAGCACAACACATTACAGTAGATGCCGAGTGACTCAAGATCCAACAAGTTTCAAGCAAAGAAGGAATTCAATAGGTGCTGAGTGACACAATAATTCTATAAGAGCCGAGTAATGTAGAAAACATAGTGGATGTCGAGCAATCCAAAATAGATGGTGCCGAGCATCAGTATTACTTCATGTGCCAAGCAATGTAGAATCAACATAAAAGTTTGTGCAATCACAAATAAAGATGAAAAATGGTTATGCATGACTCATAGTAGGATAAGGAGATAAGATCAAATCCTCACAATCACCTATGTGATCCTCATGCAACCAATCAAAAAATTGGAGACTGCATGTAGCCAATGGGTGAATTTCAAGGGTTTGAGCGGGAACATTTTAATCAAGGATGCATGACAGACCACTAGTCTTTATAAGGGAGTCTTGATGCCATTGAATAGTGTAAGAGCAAGAGAAAAGAGAGGAATCATGTGAAGAAGGAAAATAAGAGCCTATTAAGGTCATTGCAGAATATTGGTATCAAAGATTTAGAGGAAAGGACAACATTTATACATCTAGTTGATCAGAATAGAACAAGGAACACAATCAGTAGACCAGATCTAGTAGAGATTAGCTAATAGTAAGAGCAGAACATGTACCTAAGATTAACATCAGAGATTGCATTGGTTCAGGTTTATTTTTCTAATACTCTCTCACAAATTGTATTAGGAATTTGGAAATCCTATTGAGTTAGGTAGGTTTAACAACCTTATGTAAATCCTTTAACAGGGTGGCATTCTAAGTTGAATTTTCTTAAGTCCTCTAACAAGGCACACTCCTAGCAGGGTGTAGAAATCCTTTAATAGGGTCACATTTAATAGTGTGTTGTAGCCTTTAATAGGGTAGACCATCTGAACTGGTTGAAATCAATTGCTATAGTAATTTTGTGGATATCATCTCCACCCTAGTTTTACCTTCTTATTCTTGGAGGGTTTTTGGGTTACCAAAATCTCAAGTGTTATGTGGTGATGCATGTTTTTTTCTCATGATTGTTTAATGTTTATATGTATGCATGTTAATTTTAGTTATATGTGGTAAAAGAGAGAGAGAGAGAGAGAGAGAGAGAGAGAGAGAGAGAGAGAGAGAGAGAGAGAGAGAGAGAGAGAGGCCAGTACTTTTGATTCACCCCCCCTCTTAGAATCATTCTTTCCATTAAGATATTCCAACAAAACTTTGGACCATAAACTGGACATTACCTCGGCGATTTAGTCAATTGTATTCCAACTTCCATAGATGAGGTGTCATTCTTCATGGCCTTGATGTTTTCTATTCTTTCCCTTTAAAAAGATTTTTTTCAATAATTTGATACTTATAATTATTGTGGAGAAAGTACCTAAACTCATCAAACAACTACTTTCCTAAACTTCTTGAATGCCAAGATTTCATCTTCGAACCACAAACTAGACATGTGAATTTTCCCTTTGTTTGAAGACCTAAAAGATCATGTACAATTATCATCCACAACTTAAGCATACAAAAATAATGTGTAAGCACTATAATAAACCAAAAATATGTGACTTTAACAACATAACATACCACAAAAATGAGTTAGCCTAGAGGCATCATGTACTGTCCATACAAACATTGCATGGAATTGAAATTGTTTTTGTCCTATTGGTTTAGAGATGCCATGCATAGTGATGCCATTCCATAACTTCAACAAATCATCAATTAGGGGCTTAATATACATGTTCATATCTTTTACTTGGTACTTACCTAGGCTTGTCCCTTTGGTCAAATGGCAGGGCTTCTTGCTTGTAGGGCCTACGACCAAGGTTTAAGTCCCCACAGGGCCATTCTCTACTGTGGATCTTAATTGAGAATGTTTTTCCATTGAATAGTGGGGCTTCTTGCCTGTAGTTCTTACAACCAAGGGTTAATAAATTAAAAAAATTTCTTAATTCAAAAATTTAGGAGCTAACTAGGGCTCTACAATTTTTTGAATTTTTTTCCCGCATGGCTCCCTGCACCTAGCTTTGGTTTCGGCTTCAGCCCCTAGCTTTGATCTTCCCTTTGTGCCTAGCTTTGGCTTCGGCCCCTAGCTCTGATCTGGCCTTTGCACCTGGACCTTCATGGACTCATAGCTAAGGAGTTATTGATCAACATTGTAAATTTTTGAATTTTTTTCTCGCCTAGCTCCCTGCACCTAGCTTTGACTTCAGCTTCGGCCCTTGGCTTTGATCCGACCTCTGTGCCTAGATTCAACTTCGTCTCTGGCTTCTGCGCCTAGCTTCAGCTTTGACTCTTGTGTGGGTCTTGCTCTGAATCCTGTATCTAGCTTCTATTCAAGTTTTTTCCTATGTTCAACTTTATGGCGATCCCTTCAGCTTCTAGGGTTTGTTTTCCTAGTGTGGGTGGTTCAGCCTTCTCCTATGCTGATGTGACTGCCTTTGAGGCTAGTATTGGTGGTCTTTCTGAAAAGTTAGGGATTTGTGATTCCATGCATTCAAGTGTGTTGATTGTGATAAGTAACCCATTAAAGATTGATTTAGAATTTGATATTTTTGATGAGATGTCTATCTATATGGATAATTTCTCAGCCAATGCTGCTATCTCTTATTTTAAGGGTTTTTGGCCTTCTTTGTTGGAACTGCATGGATGGATTTCCCATTTTTGGGACCCCATCATTTCAGAGACAACCCATATTTACCCTATGCCAAGGGTGTTTTTCATTGTTAAATTTGAATCTATTGTTGATAGAGATGCCAGCCTTCACCATGTTTTCTATTGGGATGCAAAGTTTCCCTTGATGGCAAAATCTTGGCATAACAATTTCAACCCATTGACAGAATCTTTTAACAAGTTCTCTATCTGGGTTAGGTTGTTGAATCTTCCCCTTCACCTTTGGGTAGATTCTATTTTGGAGGAGGTTGGGAGATCCCTTAGTGGATTCTACTTGATAGATAAGGATTCTATCAATGTGTTTTGAATGACATATGCTTGCATTTTGGTTGAGTTTGATGGTTCAAAGGGTCTCCTAGAAAAGATTTTGGTGGCTTCTTCTTTAGGGTCTTGGAACATTCTTCTTGACTATGAGGGTATCCCCTTCCACTATAGGAAGTGTTGCAAGGTTGTCACCTGGCTGCAGGTTGCTCTATTGGTAAATCTAGACCAAAAATGCCCCCTTCTTGGTGGAAGGGGGTCTCAAAAGATCACTACATGGTCCACAAGGTCCTCTCTATAGGGGATGATGACTCTCTTCAAGATATTTGGGTGAAGGATTCAACTATTGTTCTTGGTTTTTTGACAAAGGATCATCCTTTGGCTCCTTTGGTTACAGCAAATCGGTCTTTGGTTTCTATTGTCCCATCTTCTGGTGATTTGATGGAGGTTCCTCCTTTGGCTTCTTTTCAAGTTGATGCTCCTTTGGCTCCTTTGGATGTAGCTAGTCTATCTTCTGGTGATTTGGGGGTAGCCACATCTTTGGCTCCTTCTCACGTTGATGTTCCTTCTCTTGTTTCTACTATAACTTCCTCTGCTACAATTTTTTCCCTGGCTTTAGGGGTTTCTAGGTTTGGTTGTGGCTTTGTTGTTTCTCAGAGCTAGAAGGTTGCTAGTTTGTTGGGGGCTGGAAGGACCTCAATAAAAGGAAATATGGTCATGCCCTCCACTTCTAATTTATCAAGGATGAACCTTTGTGTGGCTTTTTCTCAGGTTGCTGATGTTCCTATTGCGGTCTCTTCCCTGGTCTCAAGGATTTTTGGGACTAGCTCTGGTGTTGCTGATTTATAGTGGTAGAAGGCTGCTGATTTGATGGTGGATGGATGTACCACTATAAAAGGAAAAAAGATCAAGCCTTCCACTACCTCTTTTGATATGGCATTACATTCTCAAAAGAAGGGATCTAAAGGCAAAGCCTGACTGGCTTTTGTTGGCTTGTTGTTCTTTGTTTTGTCCCTTGGCTTTTGGCTATTGTTCTTTGTAGTGTATCATGGTTGGGGACTTTTTTCCCTTTTCTTCTTTGGGTTTCAGGAGCCCAATCAAAACCTATGTTGGTGGCTGTTGAGAAGCCACAATGGTCACCTTTTGTTTGGTGATCTGAAGTTCTGGCTTTTTGTTTGGCCATTGTCCTTTGGTTGGGCTTTAATTGCTTATTTTTAGCTTTTTGTATTGTTTTAACTTGGGTTTCAGGATCCTTGTAAAACTTGTTTATCTAATAAAAAACTTGGTACTTACCTAGTAATTGAATGAACATAAACATTACATAATTATTATTCCATTTTCATGCATTATTTATAAATTAATTTAGATAACTATTAAAGGAAAAAATACCTGGCACAATCATTGGCAACATTATGCGCTCCCTCTTTATGGACATCTAAGGAGGAATGTTATTGTTAATAAAAAAAACATGCTACACTAGGTAAATGAATCTCATATCTCCAAATGGATTGATACCATCCACTGCCAAAGAAAGCTTGAGATTAAGAGGTTCTTCTTTAAAGTGTGACCATGTTTCTTCTATCTCTTTAAATGTAGAACCATCCATGGGAATTCTCCTAATGTCATCTTGACTTCTATTGCATGCATGGTAATCCATAAATTGTGCCAAGATAGTGCATCCAAATAATTTTTGAAGACGTGGAATAATGAGAATGTACCAAAGGACCTTCTGAGGCACCCTTTTTATTATTCAATTTGATCGATATCTACTAATATGACAATCAGGGCTTTCTGTTACAAATTCATGTTGTTTATGATATATAATGTGATCATTAGGACATGCATGTATTGTCTGATACTTCATTCCAATTTGATTCATTATGATAGATAATTCTCAGTACGAATGAGGTAGAATGTTTGATGGTGGTAACAAAAGCTCATCTATCAACCTACAAAAACAAAATTGCATTATTAATACAATGAATAGTAATGCTATGCTAACATTGAAGATGAAAAAAATGGCATACCTTAACATACATGACATTGCTACATTGGATAAACCATTCATAACCTTCAAGTTCACAAAAATACTATAGTAGACAGAAGAGTTATTTGGGAGCCTTTGTATAGGGGCTTGTGTGCCTTCTCAAGTAAAGGTATATCAAGACCATCTTCATCATCATTATTAGATGCACTAGTACCATCATCTTGAGCATATTCATCACCTACACCAATATCATCTTCTTTAATTATGTCCTTTGGCACATTATCATCTTCTTCCATGGGAGTGTTATCCTTATCTTGGATATTCACACCTCCATGTTCCTCCAGTAGGAAATCCACATTCAATAATGGATGAAAATCATGGCCCCCTTGAATGTGACCATGTTGCCTACAATGACTCTGGGTTGTTATGATTAGAATTATTTGATTCTTTAAGCCCTTACACTTTTTGCAAGGATAATTACATTTATCAACTTTTCTTTAGAACTGAGACCACAATATAGCCATTGTCTCGTTATTTTGTTCTGGGTTCATATTGTTAGGTGTGGTCTTTCTTCACATGAAAATATATTTGCAAAAATATTAGACATGTTGTACTTAATGTTTATATCTTCACATATGGTTTTGAAGTAAAAATTTGATGTAACTAATATGTATATCTCCAAAAATATTGGACATGTCGTAGTTAATGTTTATATCTGCACATATGGTTTCGAAAGAAAAATTTGGTGTAACTAATTTGTATATATACAAAAAAATTGGATATGTTGTACTTAATGTTTATATCTGCACATTTGGTTTTGAAAGAAAAACTTGATGTAACTAATGTGCATATCTGCAAAAAAATTGGACTTGTTGTACTGAATGTTTATATCTGCACATATGGTTTTGAAAGAAAAAATTGGTGTAACTAATGTGTAATTCTGCAAAAATATTGGACATGTTGTACTTAGTGTTTATATTTGCACATATGGTTTTGAAAGAAAAATTTGGTGTCATCAAGAGTTGAATTGTTCTATGAAAGTCCTAGTTTATTCATACTTGTCCAAAAATTGTAAACTTTCTATTATATGTTTTGATGGATTGAAACTCACATTAAAATTCAAACCTTTCCCTCTACATGATTTAGTTTGTAACATAGATCTTTTGGACTAAAATTTATTCTTGGCAATTATTGAATCCATGTCTTTAGCCTTCTTAATGGCTGTCTCTAGAGAGTTAGGACTAAGAGCTTTTATCCATCCATAAATAGCACCATCAACCTCGTCTATGTTATATTAGTGGCCAATATTGATAACTCTGGAAATCAACAATCTAGGTGCCCATTGAGCAACATTGTTCAAACTAAGCCAACTTCTTAAAATGATTTTTAGGGTAAAATTTTTCAATAAGGCTCTTAGTGAACTCTTCATAATAGGTACTCTGATCATGTCCCATTATGATCATTTTGTGGTGGCACCAATCATGGGCAATAACAACCAAGTGAGTAGCATCATATTTAGATGACCTCATCATCTAGCATGGGGATAACCAAAAATAGGTATATATTTTTAGAACCCATGTTCTTGTCATTATCCTACAAGACACATCATAGTAGAAGATGATCAATTTGCCAACCTTTTTTTGCAAGTCATTTTCTAATGGTATTCAACTCTATAAATCAGTCAAAGGTCCTTATAATCTCTTAAAGATGTCTCAGGTTGGACCTACACTTGACTATTTTGTTTCAGTCTTGCATGAAGTGATCTTGAAAACCATTTAATGTAGGTTCATTTTCAGATTGTGGTTGGACTCTAGGAGAAATATAGGCATGAGAGGTCTACTATTAGTTATTTTGGTGTGTTGATTTGCAGTGCTTTTATTTATTGAATTGGTCCCCTTGGCCATTATTGCCAACACTATTATTGTTATTATTACTATTTCTATTGTCCCCACATGAGCCACCATATCCACGAAAAACACAATGCATTGATTTGTTTATGTTGTCCCCTAACCAACATATTTACAAATTTCATTGCAGGATCTTCTCCTGTGTCTATCACACCCATATTCACTTCTCTCTATTTTATGATTGCTAAAGGAACTTGTACTTTGGAAATTGTTTTCCCTTTTGGAACTTCTAGGGACTACTAATTTCTCCATTTCTACAAATATCTTTGCTCTCTTCCACTCAAAAGAAACATAAGAAAGCATGATAATCAACTCTTATACCACTGAAGTAACACTACTGGCCTATGCCCAAAATTCAACCCTTTCCCTCTACATGTCTATATATATTTGCACTATGTGTATGTATGAATAAACTCAAACCTATACCAAAGGGGAAAAAATTATTGAACCCATGTAACAAAATTGGAACCCAAATTGGTGACTTAGATGAAGATTCAAGCATAATTTAAATACTCCATTTGAGTTGCAAAAAGCAACAATGAGGCTTCAAAATCCAAAATTAATCACCATGATGTAACTATAGTAAAAGGATAATGACAAGTGCCAACTCAAAAACTTACTAAAAATTAACATGCTCTCTAAGAAGTTTGTCAAACACCCCAAAGGTCAAAAATACTTTTAAAATCATCATCGTAAGCTAAATGGCCAACTGAATTTAATGCTAACTATAGTGCCTGCCCCTAGTTTGCATTTTTTCTATCAGTGCCAAACTCTTTTAGTCCAGTTTTATGCTTGACGTTTAGTAGGATTACTTTCAGATTTTCAGATATTGTTTCAGATTTAGTTGATTATATTATGAGATTACTTCATACTCTACATTTCATGTATGTATGATAATTATTCAAGTGATTTTAGTTATTGATGATGTTTGAGTTAGATGGATTATAATATGTGTTTCTTATGGATACTTACCCCATACTACATGTGTATGGTGTGCATGTTTGTTTTCTTTATGTATGGCATTTTTGATGTGGTTAAGGAAGGGAGTCGTAGTCACCTGCTAATCGAGATATACACAATGCACCACTTCCTACCATTGCTTGTTTACCTTAGAATGTTGTGTATGTACATGCATGAATTTTATGCGGGTTGCAAGTACTAGGTATCGACTTCCTTGAATTTTCAGGATGAGCGTACCCTATCACATCATCTCAATGGTAAGAGAGGGGAGATAAATTCTTAAGTCGAAATCCTAAACCCTTAAGCCATTTGTCCTAATTGATAATTAGGACAAGTATCTGAGTCAAGTACCCTTTGAATGCGTCGAATGACATCAATTCATGATTATAACCCTTTTGTTTGATTTAGTATGTATTTTGCTATGATGGGTTTTCATATGTTGTTTTATGAATCTTTGGTGTATTTTCTATTAATTAAGTCTAATTAAAAGATTAAGTAATGATTTAATTTAATAGAAAATTATTATGATATTTTAATATTTAATTATATTTAATTAATTGAGAAATTAAGGTATGTGCAAGATCATGGTGTGCCAAAAAGTGGCGATGTGAAAAAAATAAAGTTTGAAGACATCCAAAAGTGCTTCAAAATCCGCTCTGACTTTTTTCCACCTATCCAGGTACCAAACCTGGAAGGTAAGGCCGAGACTTATCAGAGATTTGATTCGACATCGGATATCCGATAATCAACGTACTATAACAATACCATAATTATAATTATTATAATATAATATATAATAACAAAATATATTATATTATAAATTATAATAATATAATATAATACATTATAATAATATAATATAATATTTTATATTATAATAATATAATAAAATATTTTATATTATAATAATATAATATAATATTTTATATTATAATATATAGTAATGTAATATAATATATATAAAATATATATAATATAATATAATATAATATAAAATATAATAATAAAAAAGTATAATATATTATAAATTATAATAATATAATATAATATTTAATATTATAATCTATAGTAATGTAATATAATATATATAAAATATAATAAAAGATTATATAAAATAAAATAAAATATAATATAAAATAAAATATAATGTAATATATTATATATAAAATATCATATAATAATAAAAACATAAGATATTATATGTTATAATTAATATATAATATATCGGATATCTGATATTGAATTGGATATTCGATACCTCTGCACAACATAAAATAAAAAACACAGACCTGCGGGCCCATTATTACGTTATTTGGGACCAGTTTTTTGCCTGGGCGATCAGATATACGATTGAATATTGGATATTAGATATTAAGGCATGTTTTTTTTTCCCCCAACTCATTTTTAACCTAAATTCAATATATTTTAGCATGATTTTGTTTGTTTTAGTTGAATCTAGGGTTTTTTTGAAAAAAGAGAGGTTAAATTAAGGTTTTTTTAAAAAATATATATTATATTTTGCAATTCAATAGGAATGGCTGATCAGAATGATGACACTGAGGTAGGGAATAATATTCCTTGTAACCCCCAACCAAACGATCTAGTACCCCCACAAAACTGTCCACCAAATGATCCTCTACCCCCTCAAAAAGCTCCTCGAATTGAGGATTTGATAAATGAAAATCTCACCGAGTGGAGAGGTTTGCATAGAACATATAATAATGTACTTGCATTGGCTCCTATGTTATCCACGTTAAACACAATAGTGGATAACATTGAAACTTTTACGAATCAACAAAATGTCGCTCTTCATTGGCATGATGAAATGCATGATATGTTTGATGATGGTTTGGACTATGATGAGGTTGTGGCCCTCAACATAACCAAAGAAAATTTGGCTAGCCTTTTTGTGAACCCAAAAATGGGTTTACCAATTGACCCAAAAAAATCCAAACTATCCATTAAATGGTGCACAAATGATGCCATACGTGCAAACTTTTGGGATCATTGGTGGATGGTCTTTGATATCCCTCCACATGGAAATTTAGACATACCATTTTATTTCCTTAGAAAATTAAATGTAGAATTTGTGTTGAAACTTAAAGTGAACTATTAGAGCATGAAGCCCAACATGGGCTTAAGACTAGGAGCTTCTCAGGATAGACCCTCTTCCCAGCAGAAGAAAACTGGCACTTTTGTCCCCCCCCCCCCGCCCCCACTGATATCTCCCCTCCACCTCAAGTGTAGAATCCAAATATTATGATAGAGGCTAGCTCTCAGACTATCAGAGCCATTCATAGGTTGAGTAGCCTAATGATATCTCAGGCTAGGTCAGTCTTGCCTCCTTGTGTTGATGATGCTGGTGCCAGTTCATCATCAACTAGCTCATCACACGTTTGTGTGCCTCACAATTGCATTATGTGCAAGAATATTTGCTTGGGTCCCATAGGTGATCTTCATGAGTATCATTTTTTATTAGATGAGGATACACCAGACACATGCGCAGAGGCTACAGACCTTGATGCAAGAGAGAAGGGGAATGCAGAGGCATGGACTCCTTTGCTGTCGGTACATGCATACATTTTTTTGTTATGACATATGCAATTTAAATTTAATTTTTATAATAGACTAATTTCAATTTTTAATCCATATTGACTTTTATATGTATGTGATCTTCATTCATGTTTAGTTGACGACTGAGGAGGAGCTTAGATAGATTGATGATGCTGGCTCTCGGCCATTTCATTTGGCATTGAGACATCTATGGTACATTATGTTGTGTTCACATTTTTTTTCTATTTGATATTGTAGCATATATGATTGCTAAACTTTCTTTTATCTTGCAAGTACCACCTATCCCAGGGGGACAAAGTGCGAGGGGTGAGCCAACACGCATTGACAAAGGAAAGTTAATCAGGTGCTTTTTATTTGATTAAATATTGATGCATTCTTGTAACATGTTTGTGGTAATCCCATTTAATTAAATTCTTTATTGTATATAGGGCGTGGCTACTAGCGATGAGCATGTACAGATTCCACATCGTAGACCATCAAGGATTTCCATTCGCACTGAGAGCCCCATTGTATGTATAAGTATCATTTATTTTTTATTATACTTATCTTCATAAATAAATTCAAAACTAATTTCCATGATATTAACAACTACTATTTTGTATCTCATAGGAGACTCCTAGTTCAAATGAGGTCCGACGGGAGAGTTATGTAGATTTGATGATATAGCCACTCTCTCCTGAGGAGGAGTCTACAATAGTAAGTTGTAGTTTGAATTCATGATTAAATATGTTATAAATTTATCATGCTATGAATTATAATGTTATAGTTTAAATTGTAGATTCATTTGACAAACGTATTTGAACATATACAACCCACAATTAGAGAGGTAGAAGCATTGCCAAGGGTATATAAGAGGACTCCTGACCGGTGCAGGAGGTCGATGAGAGAGGTATTTATTATCAAATTTTGATAGTATAAATCTTCATTAAAAAAAAGATCATTATGCATTTGAGTAATTCAATGTTAGATACAAAGAATCATATAAATTTAGTTGTCTAACTTTGGGTTTTCCTTTTTTGCTTATGTAGGAGGCATCTAATCCACCTAGTGTAGTGAAGAGGCTGCATTTTGATCATCCACCATCACCCTAGGATAGTATAGTTGTTGTAGGATGCATCATGAGACATTTTGAGATGGCATATGCCACATTGTATACATAAACATTGATGTTATACACATTCTGATGGCATGATTAGCCACATTTTGTATATGGATCTATGTATTTTGATATATATTTGAGTACTTTGTCTATGGATACGCTGGTCTAATTGATGAACAAATGACAAATATAGAAAAGCAGACATCCATTCAAGAGGTGCAACATGTATTCATTGTCCATTCGATCCAACCCCACATTTAGCTCATGATTCAGAGAGACTTCACCACCAAAATATGCTTTCCAATGGTTGAATTTATGTATATGTGCTTCCATTTTGAGTTGAGACAAGTTTAGTAATTTTAAAATGAACTTTGTGTTCTCTCTACCTAGTAACTAAAATCTAGAAAAGAATAATCGGTGGCTGTAAAGGATTGGGTTTTCAGTTTGTATACGGAAATATGTTTCTTTTAATTACAGCTTTTCTATTATATCTTGATTATAAAATCTATTATATAATGAGGCCCCGTTGGTTTAATATCTTTTTCAGATAGTGAATTCCCCTCGTGGCATATGCACCGAGTTGTGGTGCCAAAAGGTGACAAGAATTTTTTTTTCCTATTTTAAATAGCGCGTACGCGCTTTTAAAAAAAAAAGTATATATGATGGGCTACAGACCCGTAGCCCATCATTTTCATTATTATTTTCTTCTACTCCTACAACGAGCAGCACGTACGTGAGTTAAAGACTTAACATTTTTACCACCATTTTCCAAAATGCCTCCTCGTCGATGAAATCCAAGACCACAAGCACACCTACGATGATGCCGTAAGTGATATAAACCTAACTTTGCATTGTTTGATATATTTTTCATATTGTTTTGTAAGTTTTTTATATTCTTTTGTAGGGTTTTTACAAATTTCATTTAGATTTGTTTATTTATTTGGATTTCAATTGATTTTTTATCAGGAAATGTTCATAATCAATTAGAAAATCCACAAGAACATCAAAACCCTCAAGAACCCCAAAACCAAAACACTCCTCAAGAAGAACAACAAATTCCACAACCCGAACCAATTGCAAGACCTCCACCAGGCACACAAGAAAATATAATAAATGAAATAGTGAGAGGCAAAATTGAATTAGAAAGACTCCTTGCTCGATTGAAAGAATCTAGACAAACCAATCCAATGAGGGCTCAATTGGCATTATCCCTTGAATCCATTAACACCCAGATAGCCTCAGTTAGTGGTCAGTTAGATATTTGGCGGGTTAAGAGGGATGAACAAAAAAGATTTTATGCAAATAAATTGTCATATGAAGATGTTAAAAAAAAAGAAATACCAAAAGGTAGTATATGTGCATTATTTAGAAAACCCGGTGAGCAAAATACTGTTAGAGAGGGTACTAAATGATTCCCCATCCATTGGTGCATACACGATGCTATTAGAAATAATTTCTGGGATAGATGGTGGATGGTTTTTGATGCCCCTCCTTGCAACAATCACGAGGTCCCCATGTATTTTTTGAAGAAATTATATTGTGAGTTTGTCCTTGGGGAGATCCCTAATTATTTTGATATATTAGACTCCCAGGGTAGAGGTGGGGGGTCATTATTTGAGAGGCCAGGAGCACGTCGTGACCCTAATGTAGTTAGGGCACTTGTGGTCAAGCCACAATATGAGCATGTGACTATTCCTTCAGTTGTGAAGGAAAATATAGAGGCCAGCACTCTAGGGACCATTAATGCTTTGACGCAGACCCTCATCCATTCCATGAGCTCATTAGTTGAGCGGGAGCCTTCTGTGCATCATGGTCACATGTGCACTTCATGTGAATGCCTATGCACATTTGGCACTCATGCTGGAGATGGTGCAGATGATGGGCTTGTCACCGATCAGTTCCTGAACAAGACATTTGGCATTGATACACAGGTAAATTACAATTATAATTTACTAATTTGATCACATTTCACATGTATAGTGAATGATTAATTAATTAGCATCTATTGACATTGTTCAAAATTCAGGGTCAGAGTGTTGTTGGGCCTAGCAGCGATCCTCCAGACCCATTTTTGTCCCTTCCACGAGTCTTGAGGTATGTATCGATTTAATCATTTTTATTAATACATATATTGATTATGTAATCATATTAAGGATTGCCAAAAAAAAATTATGCATGTGCATCAGTTCTCCACAAGACCCTCAACCTTTACCATAGACTCAGAGCATAGACATCATACGAGCTTCATGCAGGTATAGTTGTTTCATGTTAATTTAATTCATTTGATTATATTTATTTTATGTTTCATGTTAGATGTAACGTTTATTGTATGACATGTAGCTCATGATGTCAGACACACCTCCTCATCTACGACAGTCTGTTGATAGTGGAGTGGCCGCAGTTGTGGCTAGCTCACAACCACTGACGGAGGTATGAAAGAATTTTCTTCATTTTAGTTGTTGTTTATAATAGTTAATCTCAAAATTTCTAATGTTAACCTTTGTTTATATATTACTATAGCTTTTATGGTTTTTACACAAGCAGTATGTATGTTAGGCCTACTGATACTCTTTTAATTATGGACTGAAACCTTGTTTTTGTTTTACTAAGTGGTAAGGGGAAGTTTTGTTTAATGGTTATCTACTAATAGTAGGTTAGTTTGTTGTTAAAGGGTCAGCCCCCTAGTTTTGGCTACTTTTAATTCAAAATCTACGAGTGAAGTTAGAAGTGTTAGTGAAAGAATTAGATAAAGAAGAACTAGGAGCACATATTGAAGTTAGAAGTAGAGAAGAAGTAGGAAAATCAAATAAAGGTATGAGGACTAAGAGTAGGAGATAATGAAATTAAAAGTAAAGATAGGAATAGAAGATTAGTTGTATTCCAAGTTGATTGCAACTAGGAGTAGGACCTACAAGATTGAAGTTATATGTTTTCTATAAATAATAGTCAAGTTTAAAGATATAATTGGTGATTAGATATACTCACCTTGGTCTAGTAGAGTCATAAGTGCAAGAGAATTTGTGTTTTAAATTAATATTATTCATAGCCCAAAGTCAACTGTTGAACTTGATAATAGAACTAGGCATATCCTTATGATTCAAAGAAACTATAGTTTTTGGAATCAACATCATCAACTCTCCTTCACTATTTCTTTGGGATGAATGGAACTAGCATAAAAAAATTCTACATTCTTTCATTCTCGTCGTCCTCCTCCTCTCATACAAAATAAACTTGGATAAGATAACTTACTAGACTTTTGGATTCATGGCCCTTCTCTCTTCTTTTCATACTCTTATAGCTATGCTAGTGGGATAAATCATTGAGTATTTTCTTATCTTTTATTTTTTCTCTTTCTTTTCTCAAGTGACCACTTGAGCTTTTGCTATAGCTTTTACAACACGATGCTTGAGATTGAGACATTTTCTTGAGTGAGGTCTCTTCAACTAGTTGACTTGGAATCTTAGTAAGCTTTAGGATTTTGTTGTTCTTTTATGTATCCTTGAAAATGAATGTAATAGTTAATATTCTTGGTTTGGGAGCTTTTTTCCTTCAGCTTGGTGATATTTAATCTCCTTGTAGTTTTCCCAAAATCTTTACCTCTTTCTCTTTTTTTCTTCTACTTTATTGTGTGCATGAGGTGGACACATGCTTCCAATAAAGTGGGGACTACATGTATCATTTGCAAAAGTAAGAACACTTATTTGGTATTATTTTTAGCCCAATTTTAATATACATTATGGGTTCCTACATTGATTTCACACTCTCCTTTAAACACTCATTGGACCTTCAAATTATTATTTAAGTCCTATATTGATTCATTTTCTTTAAAAACTCAAGGTTACCCTTATCTATAAGTGTGCTTATCTATTTCAACTTCAATCAAATAATTCCTTTCATTTATTGGACCTTATCTTACCATTTATGACATGTATTTTCTCTATAAACCCAAAAATAAGTTTTTAGATCAAATTTCACACGCTCTAAATATCTTGGACCCACAATCAAAACTTGGGTTGGAATTGATGGGTATAAAATGACTTTGGTGATATTTACTTGGGTACAATATTTTTGTTGGTGATATGTGTATTTATAAGTGATTATATTTATTGAATTGTTGTAGGGTCTCATCACGCCTGACCGTCCATGAGCATTTGAGGTGAACTTACAGAGTGACTATTTGTTGGCGGTAAGAAAATAATTGATTTTGTGTGTACATATATTTGATTTCAACGTATAATAAATATTGATTCATACCTACTTTCTTTGTATCAGTTGGAGTTGGAGAAGAGCCTCAACAAGAGGTTGAGTGAGTGTGTCAGGAGGGCCCCGTCATCTCCACTATCTCCCTCCACACGATGGCAAAGGATGTCGAGAGACTTGTTTCCTTCCCCTCGTGGGAAGGAAAAGATGTAGTTGATCTAGACATGTATATATATAGGCATCAGTGGACATATTCGATAAACATTTGATGTATATGACATTCTATATTTGATGTATGACATTATTCAACTTATGACATTATTGGTTAATATTGTTGGAAATTGTTTAAATGATCATGAGGAAAGTTTTTGGAATGATATATGGAACTGGTAAAGAATGTTCTCAATCATTGTTTTGTCATTGATGTCAAACTTTCTATTTACAAGAATGACAACTACTTTACTGATCCAAATACTATCAATTAGTTGATTGTCAAGAGGAGGCAATCAATAAGAAGTAACTAGAACACCTAGAGAAAGGTTGAAGTTATGATATTGTAATGAAGTACAAGGGTCAGCTAAGCCATTGATGAAAAAGTGTATTTGACGACATACTATAAGATACAAAGAATGGGCACATTAAAACATATCAAAGATATAAGGTTTTAGCTAAGTCTTTTGTAAAGCTCAAGTAAGTTCATTGGAGAGAAGGAGCCGAGCAAGCTAGTAAGAGCCAAGCAAATTCCTAGTTAAAGCTGAGTAAACTTCAGATGCCGAGTAAACTTTAGATGTCGAGTAAACTTTAGATGCCGAGTAAACTTCAGATGCTGAGTAAACTTTAGATGCCGAGTGACACAGAGTTTATCAAGTGCTGAGCAGAACCAAGTGTCGAGCATGTATAGGTGCCGAGCACTAGTAAAACTAATAGTGCCGAGTAACATAGAGGTGTCAAGCACCAGTAAATCAATAATGCCGAGTTGCTGGATTATTTTGAAGATCAGAGATTCGCCAGATCTAAGCTGACAAGGGTGTTATCTAAAAGTTTGTGAATTATAAGGAAGATAAGAATGAAGAGCTGGTGACACAGAACACCATGTAGAACATTTTTAAGATACAACTGGAAAAGTTTCTAGAAGAGAACAAGATATGGGGTAGATACATTGCATCCTACCTAATCCATTTTGAAACCCTAAAATTGGAGAGGGAGAATTGAGTGGCAAAGGGAAGTCAAATTTCTATTTAAGAAGACATAAGTTAATGAAAAATGAAGAGAAGTGTGGTCGAGCATAAAAACATGAAGTGCTGAAGAAGGTGTTAAGGAGAAGAAAGCACATGAACTCTATTTGGATAGATGATCACAAGGATGATTGCATTGGTAGAATGAGTAAGAAGACTCAAGGAGATGAAGCTTGAGAGGAAGACAAGCAGTCAGAGCTGGAGTGATTGAAGCCAAGCATAAGGATTGAACCGAAAGTGTGATCTGAAAACTGCAAAGTATGTTGTAAGTTATATCAGATCAAAAGACCATTATCATTACTTTCTAGCAATTGTAACAGTAAGATTAAATCCTATGGACTTAGGTTGGTTTAATAGCCATAAGATAAATCCTTTAATAGGGTGACATTCCAAGTGAATGTTCTAAAGACCTTTAACCAGGCCCATTCCTAATAGTTTGGTGAAATCCTCTAACAAGGTCACATTTAACAGTGTGTTGTAAGCCTTTAACAGGGTAGGCTTTTAACAGGGCATCACTTCAGAAGAGTGAGAATGAAGTAGCACGTTACTAGTGGTTTTTCTCAAATTAGATTTTCACATAAATCATTGTGTCATGTATTGATCTCACATGTTGATTTACTGTAACTTGCTAATATGGTTGATTTAAGTTTGGATGGATGAAGAGTGCATGGATTCATTAAAAGTAATGAAAAAGTATTAATAGTTAATTTGGACCTTAGATAACTGATTCAACCCCCCCCCATCAGTTATTCTAAAGAATTCTAACAATTGGTATCCGACCTTGACTGTTGATTTAGTTTAAAGGGACTACAAGCAGAAAAGATCAAAATGCCAAAGAGAGAAGTTCCCAAGCTCAACAAAGACAACTTTGTTGCATGGAAAAGTTTGATGAAGCTACATCTTGGATCCATAGGAGATTATGCCCAAAATTCAATTTTCACTAAACATGTAGATCCAATAGGTGCTCCTATTGTAGAAGACATGAAAAACAAGCAAGAACACAATCAGACAATGCTGGAAATTGCCTTTGCACTCAACTATGTTAAATTTGATGATATCAAAGGATGTGACACTGCATTCAAAATGTGGAAATCCCTATTAGACATCTATGGAGGAGATCAGAAGGTACAAAGAGAAAAAAGAGAAAGTCTCAGAGGAAAGTTTGATGACATGAAAATGGAAGAAAATGAGAATGTTGCTCAGTATGGTGCAAGAATAAAGGAAGTGGTAAGTGCAATAAGATGCTTGAGTGGTCAACTGGATGAAGATACTATTAATAGTAAGTTCTTAAGAACCTTGCTCCCTATCTATGCTATTAGAGTATCAATAATACAAGAGCTAAGATGTATACCAGGAAACAATCTAAGTTTTGAAGGTATAATAGGTAGACTCACTGCATTTGAGTTATCTAATTTTGACAACTACAGACTAGAGAATGTTGAAACTACTTTTAAGGCCAAGCTATCACTGAAAGATGCTAAACAAATGAAATCAAAGAACGGAAGAAAAATGAAGTATGTATCTAGTGACAGTAGCACTGATGAGGAAGATGTGGAACAATTGGAAGCTTTACTAGCTAGAAGATTTCACAGAGGCAAAGGAAAATTCAAAGGTAAGATGCCTATCATTTGTTTCAATTGCAATGAAGTAGGTCATATTGCTGCAAGGTGTCCATAGAAAAAGGATTCCAAGGAAGGCAAAAAATACAAGTACAGAAGAGATGATGACAAGAGAGATTTCAAAGAAAAAGGTAAGAAGTGTTATATTGTTGAAGAAAATTCTGATGACAATGATGATGAAGTTGTTTATGTAGCCATAAAGGACCAATCTGATGAAGAATCCAACAACACTGGTAACATGTATAAACAAGAATGACAGATGGATCATAAACAGTGGATGCCCACATCACATGACAGGAGACAAAAGTAAGTTTGTTAACTTTACTCAGTATGATGGAAATAGTGTTAGATTTGGTAATGATGCTCCATGTCAAATCAAAGGAAAAGGTTCCATTAAGCTCACAGAACAAATTTCATGTGACAATGCATACTATGTTGAAGGATTAAACTACAATTTACTGAGTGTCTCACAGTTAGGCAATATAGGTTGCAAAGTGAAATTTGGAAACAAAATGGCAAAAATCTATGATACTGATGGTAAACTGATAGGAAAAGGAGATCAAACAAAGAGTAATTTGTTTTACCTTGATATGGATAATGTTCCTTGTTTATTTGCAAAATTTGATGATGAATGGTTATGGCATAGAAGATTATGTCATGTCAACTTTGACAATCTAGTCAACATCAGTAAAATGAAGAAAGTTAGAGGTTTACCAAAATTAAAGAAGCCTGATAATATCATGTGCAAACAATGTCAGCTAGGAAAGATGACAAAGTCAAGTTTCAAAAGCAAAAACTATAGATCTAAAGAGATACTTGAGTTAGTCCACACTGACTTATGTGGTCCAATGGAAATAGAAAGCTATAGAGGAGATAAATACATAATGCTATTTGTTGATGACTATTCCAGGATGATGACTGTTATGTTCTTAAAACAAAAATCTAATGCTTTTCAAATGTTTAAGTGGTATGTGGCTAGAGTTGAGAAGGAAACAGGAAAAAGCTTGAAATGCCTAAGATCAGATAGAGGTGGTGAATTTACATCAAATGAATTCAAGATATTCTGTAATGATAAAGGAATCAAAAGACAAACATCAGCTCCTAGAACTCCCCCACAGAGTGGAATTACTGAAAGAAGAAATAGATATGTGATTGAATATGCCAGAACATTAATGATGGAAAAGTGTGTTTCCCTAAAATATTGGAGAGAAGTTGTAAGTGTAGCTGTTCATACACTAAACCGAGTACAAGTCAAGAAAGGTACAAATACAACACCTTTTGAATTATGGTATGGTCACTCACCCAATGTAAAACATTTTAAAGTGTTTGGTTGTAAATGCTTTATCCTTAAAGATGCTAGAAAAGGAAATTTTGATGCAAAAAGTGATGAAGGCATATTCCTTGGTTACTCTACTAGAAGTAAAGCATATAAGTGTTTGAATACTAACACTAACAAAATTGTGGGAAGTGCAAATGTAAATTTTGATGAGCACATAGAAATCCAAGCTGAAGTACCAAAGAAAATGGAAGAGTATAGAACCTTTGTGTATTCTTATGAAGGAATGACTATTGATGAGGATGATGTCAATCAAATTGAAACTCAACAAAAAATTTCAGTCTCAGCCGAGTCTCAACCAGTGAATGCTGAGTTGCATTCAGAAGCCGAGTTGCAGAATGAAGGAAATGGGCAATCTGATTCTGAAGACAGTACACATGATGAAGAACAACCTAACAAAAAAGTGCATAGTGATCCTGAATCTAGAAGATCAAACATGGAAACAAGGACAAAGCCAAGGTTATCGAAATATGTAAAAAGACATCACCCTGCTGAACAGATAATTGGTGACAAAGATGCAAGACCAATGACAAGGAACAGACTAAGACATGAATCATGTTTGATTAGCAAATCTGAACCCAAGACAGTATATGGTGCATTACAAGATGATGACTAGTATAAAGCTATGGAAGAAGAAATTGATCAAATAAGGAAAAACAAAACCTAGAGTTTGGTTCCCAGACCAACTGACAAGAATGTGATTGGCACCAAATGGGTATTAAAAAACAAGTTAGATGAGAATGGTGAGATTAACAGAAACAAAGCTAGACTAGTATGCAAGGGTTATGCTCAAGAAGGAATAGACTATGGGGAAACATTTGCCCCTGTTGCTAGAATGGAAGGAGTAAGAACTTTACTTGCATATGCTGCCTACAAAGATTTTAAAGTCTATCAGATGGATGTAAATTCTAATTTCTTAAATGGTATACTAGAAGAAGAAGTCTACATTGAACAACCAGAAGGATTTGTTGATGAAAACAATAGGGATATGGTGTGTAACTTACATAAAGTACTCTATGGTTTGAAACAAGCACCTAGAGCATGGTATGAGAGACTTCACAAGTATCTAGTGCAAATTGGATTTGAGAAAACTGATGATAACAACAACATGTACATCAAAGTAGAAGAAGGTAAAGACATTATTTTATTTGGAATCTTTGTGGATGACATAGTGTTTGGTGGTAAGGAAGTACTTTGCAAAGGCTTCACTGACAGAATGAAACATGAATTTGAGATGTCTATGTTTGGAGAAATCAATTTTTTTGTTGGATTGCAAATAAATCAACTCAAACATGGTATATTTGTTACACAATCAAAGTACATCAAAGAGATTCTTAAAATGTTTGGATTGGAGGAATTCAAAATAGTCAACACACCAATGGAAACAGGAAATAAGCTGTCCAAAAATGATGAGTCAGCTGAAGTCAATCAAACAATGTACAGATCCATGATTGGAAAACTACAATATGTAGTACATAGTAGACCAGACATAGCATTAGCAGTTGGAATATGGCTAGGTTCTCTACTAATCCTAAAGAAAATCATCTCATAGCAGTAAAAATAATAATGAGATATCTTAAATGAACTGATAACTTTGGTCTATACTACAAAAAGAATGGAAAATTTGAGCTCAATGCATATACAGATGTAGACTGGGGAGGCAAAATTGATGATAGAAAAAGCACAAGTGGAGGTGCATTATTTCTAGGCAAAAGGCTGGTTACCTGGACTAGCAAGAAACAAACATGTACATCCCAATCCACTGCAGAGTCAAAATATGTAGTAGCTACAGTCAATTGCATAAACATTGTATGGCTCACACATCTATTGAATGGAATGAAAGAAGAAGTAACAAAACCTATGATATTGTATTGTGATAATACAAGTTCTATAAACATATCCAAGAATCCAGTAATGCATGCAAAAACCAAGCATATCACAATCAAGTCTCATTATCTAAGAGAATTGGTAGAAGACAAACAAGTGAAGTTGGAATATATTCACACAAAGGAACAAACTGTAGATATCTTCACCAAACCATTGCCCAAGGATGCTTATGAATATCTTAGAGGCAAGTTGGGGGTAATACCCCTAACTCAAGCAGTTTAAGGCAACAAGGAAGCTGCCCTACATCAATAGGAATAAATTATTGAAGTATTAAAAAGTTGATGCAAAGGATGATAGTAGGAGCAGAAACTCCAAATCAGTCACAATCATGGTGACAGAGGGAGAAAATAACAAGAAGCCAAAAGTTCATATTTTACATGATAAAGATGCTACACCTTTGGCATTTATGTCAAAGAGGGAGAAATATGCAGAAACCTGATCAATAAAAAAAAAGGGAGATATATATGAAAGAGGGAGATATATGAGATCAGTAGTAACAAATGCAGTAGCAAAGAAATGTAGCAGACAACATATACAATTTTGGTGGTAACTAAGTTGATTAATTGATCAGTTTGGTTTGCCATCAATGCCAAAGAGGGAGATTGTTGGAAATGATTGAAATGATCATGAGGAAAGTTGTTGGAATGATATATGGAACTGGTAAAGAATGTTCTCAATCATTGTTTTTTCATTGATGTCAAACTTGCTATTTGCAGGAATGACAATTGCTTTAGTGATCCAAATACTATCAATTAGTTGATTGTCAAGGAGGAGGCAATCAATAAGAAGTAACTAGAACACCTAGAGAAAGGTTGAAGTTATGATATTGTAATGAAGTACAAGGGTCAGCTAAGCCATTGATGAAAAAGTGTATTTGATGACATACTATAAGATACAAAGAATGGGCACATTGAAACATATCAAAGATATAAGGTTTTAGCTAAGTCTTTTGTAAAGCTGAACTAAGTTCATTGGAGAGAAGGAGCCGAGCAAGCTAGTAAGAGCCGAGCAAATTCCTAGTTAAAGCTAAGTAAACTTCAGATGTCGAGTAAACTTTAGATGTTGAGTAAACTTCAGATGCCGAGTGACATAGAGTTTATCAAGTGGTGAGCAGAACTAAGTGCCGAGCAGGTATAGGTGCCGAGTAACACAGAGATGCCGAGAACCAGTAAAACCAATAGTGCCGAGTAACACAGAGGTGCCAAGCACTAGTAAATCAATAATGCCAAGTTGCTGCATTATTTCGAAGATTGAAGATTGCCAGATCTAATCCAACAAGGTTGTTATCTAGAAGTTTGTGAATTATAAGGAAGATAAGAATGATGAGCTGGTGACACAGAACACCATGTATAATGTTTTTAAGATACAATTGGAAAAGTTTCTAGAAGAGAACAAGATATGGGGTAGATACATTGTATCCTACCTAATCCATTTTGAAACCCTAAAATTGGAGAGGGAGAATTGAGCGGCAAAGGGAAGTCAGATTTCTATTTAAGAAGACATACGTTAATGAAAAATGAAGAGAAGTGTGGTCGAGCATAAAAACATGAAGTGTTGAAGAAGGTGCTAAGGAGAAGAAAGCATAGGAACTCTATTTGGATAGATGATCAAAAGGATGATTGCATTGGCAGAATGAGTAAGAAGACTCAAGGAGACGAAGCTTGAGAGGAAGACAAGTAGTCAGAGCTAGAGTGATTGAAGCCAAGAATAAGGATTGAATTGAAAGTGTGGTCTGAAATCTGCAAAGTATGTTGTAAGTTATATCAGATCAAAAGACCATTATCGTTACTTTCTAGCAATTGTAACAGTAAGATTAAATCCTATGGACTTAGGTTGGTTTAATAGCCATAAGATAAATCCTTTGACAAGGTGACATTCCAAGTGAATGTTCTAAAGACCTTTAACCAAGCCCATTCCTAACAGTTTGATGAAATCCTCTAACAAGGTCACATTTAACAGTGTGTTGTAAGCCTTTAACACGGTAGGCTTTTAACAGGGCATCACTTCAGAAGAGTGAGAATCAAGTAGCATGTTATTGGTGGTTTTTCCCAAATTGGGTTTCCACGTAAATCATTGTGTCATGTGTTGATCTCGCATGTTTTATCTTTGCATGTTGATTTACTGTAACTTGCTAATATGGTTGATTTAAGTTTGGATGGATGAAGAGTGCATGGATTCATTAAAAGTAGTGAAAAAGTATTAATAGGGCATTTGGACCTTGGATAACTGATTCACCCCCCCCCCCCTCTTAGTTATTCTAAAGAATTCTAACAAATATATGATATGTTTGTTCATATACGACATATGATATGATATGTTTGTTCATGTATGACATTAAATTAGATATGTTCATGTATGACATTAAATTAGATATGTGCATACATAGGAAATTAAATTCAATACCTAATCTATTCAAAAATTTGATAGAATATTGATTAACAATAAACTTTATCATTGTTTAAGCATAAGTTAAGCATTTGCAATATGTCATCATCATATGATTTATGATCTTGTTCATGTTTAAAGTTTTCCTTCTCTATCATTTGTTTATCAAGTTTAATTCAATATCTAATTAGTTTGAATTTTTGATACAATATTTATTGGCAATAGAATTTATTAGGCAATATTCGTGGACCTCTTGGAAATTGGTCACCTAAATGAGAACCTTGAGATTTATTAGGAACTCCATTAAAGAAATCAGTAGTTTGAAATTACTCTATCCAACAAAACAGTGGTCTACAAATATTAGAGAGATAGACTTAATATTTATCAAGTGGCCATCCAATGCCAAGTGTTGTGGATGTATCTCCATTCAAAATTCAATCACACATTAAATAATAGACATTTTAGGAGTAAGAATAAGTTATCTAACCTTATTAACATTCTTTTGTATGAGTTCCAAGTAAGGTATCAAGAGTGCTTGAAATTCAAGACTTTGTCTTCTCATCTTGTCCATGTCTTTACTTAAATCAACCTAGATTAACTAAGGTACCTCAATTAACTTAAAAACACTATTCTTTAAATCCTCATCAATATTTTTCAACTTTCTTTAAAATATATTGTGTCAAATGTAGTACATCACATTACTATTGGAGTAGGTGGATTATCTCCTTAAGAATATTTTCTAGCTTGGTTGTAATACCACCAAGTTCAACTTGTTGAGCAGTAATGGACTCATTTATTTTCTCCATAATCTTCTTCTCTAACATCAACATTAGGTGCATTTACCTATTTTACAAGTAAACTTAATTGATCAATCATTGGAGGTTTTTCATTGGCTGGTGCATCTAGAACAACTTGTTATAAGATGTCCTTCACATCTTATAATACTTTTTTGTACTTCACTTCCTATCTTTCTCTTTTGCATCTTTCCCCTTCACAATTCTCCATAATTTATCATAGCATTAGAATCCAATTTTGTATGATCATAGATTGAAAGTATGATAGCTTCATCTAATATTACCTTATCTCTTCTACTCTTTTTCATCTTTTTCTTGTCTTGTAATGTGATTGATCTTGTACTTGGTGATATAATTGGTTGCACTAAAGCCATCTCCTCCTTAGATTTCTTATTTTTCTCATCAATTAATGGTTTGTCTTACTAGAGACCCACTTTTTGTTGTGCAAATATTAGGCTATTTAGCTAGTGTCCCCATAACAACATTTGAAACAACAATTTTGTTTAGTTTTGGCTATGTATATACAACAGTGTTCAGTATTATTTAAGGGAATAGTGATAGTTACTAATCCATGTAACCCCAATAATGTTTCCTTTTATTCATTACAATCCTATAATAGTTGATAATTTCTATAAGGATTTAACTAATTTTGACTTGGTTGTGCATAAGGTACCTATTAGTAAGTCATATTTTGTGAATAAGGACTCTAAGAAGAATTTTGATCCTTTGCAAAGCTATTCTCCACATCAAACTCCCATGCCTGATTCAATTCAAGTGTCTACTTGTAAGAGACAACAAAGCAAACCTAAAGCTTAAAAGATTAAGGAGAAAATTGACCTTGGTATTCAAGCTAATCTGGAAAAAATTTTGATAGATAGAAAAAGGAAAAGGAGTGCAAAAGGCACTCCTTAGAAGAATGAGGGACCTTTCGTGAAGTGTCAGACAAAAGATGTGCTCTCTAATCTAACTTGATGTGGGTGGTGTTGATGTAATTTTGATTCAAAAAAAAAATTTGTCTCAATAATCATATTCTTCTATAATTGCAAAGTTGACTAAGTGGAACTCATTTCATGTTCATGTTGCAGGTGCTTTGGGTGATTCATGTATTCTTTGGAACCATAAATCTTGCACTGCTATATATTCAGTCTTTCCCGAACTAGTTGCAAGTAGTTGTTACTAATTTTGGTATGTCATTCACAGTGCTCAATATATATGGCCTTACTTCTACATGTGATGATAAGATAGAACTTTTGGATTCCTATTCTTAGGCTATTTCCAACATTCAAGATGATAAATTTATTATGCCTAGAGATTTCAATGGCATTCTCTCTCGGGATGAGAAAATTGAAGGTATATTCCCCCTCTTCATAAAATGATAAATTTTTTGATTTTGTGAATAATAACACCCTCATTGACATCCCTCCTTCTAAAGGGGCATTTACATGGACCAATAAGGGACAAGAATTTCACCAAATTACTAGAGACTTGATAGGTTTCTTATTTCTCATGATTGATTCCTTTCAAATATTAATATTAATTTAGAAATCGTCACTTTGGTTGCTTTAGATCATTTTTCCATTTCTCTATGTATTGAATCTAAGGGGAGTCCCAGTGGTAGTAAACCATTTTTTAAGTTTAAGCATATATGGTTTAGGCACTTGGATTTCTTGTCACTACTCAAACAATGTAGTCTACTCCTTTTGTCAAGGAATCTAGAATGTATCAACTTCACATGAAGCCTATATAGGGTTTACCCAACTACTTGGAGCTAACAGAGCAGATAGTTTGATCCCACAACAAAAGGTGAGAGAGATTTGGCAGTTGGCAACTTTGTACTAGCCAAAACTGCAAGTTTTAGCATCACCTAAGATGGCATTGTAAAATGAAAATAGAATGTGATCTCCAAAAAGTGAGAGCGGTTATCGTAGGTCTCTACAACATGGTCTTGTAGGAACTATAACTACATCCATACCTCGCATGAGCTCCGAGATATGCCCCGTCAAAGATCGCAACCCTATGGGATTTAGTGACCCTTGGGGACATTTTGGTTCAGCATGCCCAAGAATGTTTGAGCATTGAAGGGGACAAGAAGAGGTTGAGGATAGGGTTTACTTGGCCACCCAGAGCTAACAGAGTAGACAGTTCGATACCACAACAAAAGGTGAGAGAGATTTGGCAGTTGGCAACTTTGTACTAGCCAACACTACAAGTTTCAGCATCACCCGAGATGGAATTGTAAAATGAAAATGGAATGTGATCTCCAAAAAGTGAGAGAGATTATTGTAGGTCTCTACAACATGGTCTTGTAGGAACTAGAATCACATCCATACCTCACACGAGCTCCGAGATATGCCCCATCAAAGATCGCAGCCCTATGGGATTTAGTGACCCTTGGGGACATTTTGGTTCGGTGTGCCCAAGAATGTTCGAGCACTGAAGGGGATAGGATGAGGTTGAGGATAGGGTTTAATCAACCACCCAGAGCTAAAGGAGTAGATAGTTTGATCCCATGATGAAAGGTGATAGAGATTTGGCAGTTGGCAACTTTGTACTAGCCAACACTGCAAGTTTCAGCATCACCTAAGATGGCATTGTAAAATGAAAACAAAATGTGATCTCCAAAAAATGAGAGAGGTTATTGTAGGTCTCTACAACACGGTCCTATAGGAACTAGAATTGCATCCATACCTCACATGAGCTTCAAGATATGCTCCGTCAAAGATCGCAGCCCTATGGGATTTAGTGACCCTTGGGGACATTTTGGTTCGGCGTGCCCGAGAATGATCAAGCACTAAAGGGGGTAGGATGAGGTTTAGGATAGGGTTTAACTGACCACTTAGAGCTAACAGAGTAGACAGTTCGATCCCACGATGAAAGGTGAGAGAGATTTGGCAGTTGGCAACTTTGTACTAGCCAACACTACAAGTTTCAGCATCACCCGAGATGGCGTTGTAAAATGAAAATGAAATGTGATCTCCAAAAAGTGAGAGAGGTTATTGTAGGTCTCTGCAACATGGTCTTGTAGGAACTAGAATTACATCCATACCTTGCACGAGCTTTGAGATATGCCCCATCAAAGATCATAGCCCTATGGGATTTAGTGACCCTTGGGGATATTTTGGTTCGGCGTGCTCGAGAATGTTCGAGCGCTGAAGGGGTAGGACAAGGTTGAGGATAGGGTTTACCTAGCCACCTAGAGCTAATGGAGTAGATATTTTGATCCCATGATGAAAGGTGAGAGAGATTTGGCAGTTGGCAACTTTATACTAGCCAATAATGCAAGTTTCAGCATCACCCGAGATGGCATTGTAAAATGAAAATGGAATGTGATCTCCAAAAAGAGAGAGTGGTTATTGTAGGTCTCTACAACATGGTCCTGTAGGAACTAGAATCACATCGATACCTCACACGAGCTTCGAGATATGCCTCGTCAAAGATCGCAGCCCTATGGGATTTAGTGACCCTTGGGGACATTTTGGTTCAGCGTGCCCAAGAATGTTTGAGCGCTGAAGGGGGTAGGACAAGGTTGAGAATAGGGTTTACCTAGCCACTCAGAGCTAACAGAGTAGATAGTTTGACCCCACGACGAAAGATGAGAGAGATTTGGTAGTTGGCAACTTTGTACTAGCCAACACTGGAAGTTTCAACATCACCCGAGATGGCATTGTAAATAAAAATAAAATGTGATCTCCAAAAAGGGAGAGAGGTTATTGTAGCTCTCTGCAACATGGTCATGTAGGAACTAGAATTGATTCCATACCTCACACGAGCTCCGAGATATGCCCCATCAAAGATCACAGCCCTATGAGATTTAGTGACCCTTGGGGACATTTTGGTTCGGCGTGCCCGAGAATGTTCGAGCGCTGAAGGGCATAGGATGAGGTTGAGGATAGGGTTTACCTAGCCACCCAAAGCTAACAAAGTAGACAGTTTGATCCCACGATGAAAGGCGAGAGAGATTTGGCAGTTGGCAACTTTGTACTAGCCAATAATGCAAGTTCCAGCATCACCCGAGATGGCATTGTAAAATGAAAACAGAATGTGATCTCCAAAAAGAGAGAGAGGTTATTGTAGGTCTCTACAAAATGGTCCTGTAGGAACTAGAATTGCATCCATACCTTGTACGAGCTTCAAGATATGCCTCGTCAAAGAAATCAGCCCTATGGGATTTAGTGACCCTTGGGGACATTTTGGTTCGACGTGCTTGAGAATGTTTGAGCACTGAAGGGGGTAGGACAAGGTTGAGGATAGGGTTTACCCATCCACCCAGAGCTAATGAAGTAGATGGTTCAATCCCACGATGAAAGGTGATAGAGATTTGGCAGTTGGCAACTTTGTACTGGCCAACACTGCAAGTTTTAGCATCACCCATGATGGCATTGTAAAATGAAAACATAATGTGATCTCCAAAAAGTGAGAGAGGTTATTGTAGGTCTCTATAACATGGTATTTTAGGAACTATAATTGCATCCATACCTCACATGAGCTCCAAGATATGCCCCATCAAAGATCGCAACCCTCTAGCATTTAGTGACCCTTGGGGACATTTCGGTTCGGCATGTCGGATAATGTTTGAGCATTGAAGGGGATATGAAAAGGTTGGGGATAGGGTTTACCTGGCCACTCAGAGCTAATGGAGCAGACAGTTTGATCCCACAAAGAAAGATGAGAGAGATTTGGCAGTCGGCAACTTTGTACTAGCCAACAATGCAAGTTTCAGCATCACTCGAGATGGTGTCATAAAATGAAAACAGTGTGTGATCTCCAAAAAGTGAGAGAGGTTATTGTAGGTCTCTACAACATAGTTTTGTAGGAGCTAGAATCGCATCCATACTTTGCACAAGCTCCAAGATACGCCCCATCAAAGATTGCAGCCCTATGGCATTTAGTGACCCTTAGGGACATTCCGGTTCGACGTGTCAGATAACGTTCAAACATTGAAGGGGATAGGATGAGGTTGGGGATAGAGTTTACCTGGTCACCCGAAGCTAATGGAGCAGACATTTTGATCCCACAATGAAAGATGAGAGAGATTTGGCAGTTGGCAACTTTGTACTGGCCAACACTGCAAGTTTCAACATCACCCGAGATGGCATTGTAGAATGAAAACAGAATGTGATCTCCAAAAAGAAAGAGAGGTTATTGTAGGTCTCTACAACATGGTCCTGTAGGAATTGGAATCTCATCCATATCTCGCACAAGCTCCGAGATATGCCCTGTCAAAGATTGCAGCCCTGTGGCATTTAGTGACCCTTAGGGATATTCTAGTTTAGTGTGCCTAAGAATGTTTGAGCACTGAAGGGGAAAAGATGATGTTTGGGATAGGGTTTACCCAATCAACCAAAGCTAATGGAGCAGATAGTTTGATCCCACGATGAAAGATGAGAGAGATTTGGCAGTTGGAAACTTTGTACTGGCCAAAATTGCAAGTTTTAGCATCACCTGAGATGGTGTCGTAAAATGCAAATAGTGTGTGATCTCCAAAAAGTGAGAGAGGTTATTGTAGGTCTCTGCAACATGGTTCTATAGGAGCTAGAATTGCATCCATACTTTGCACGAGCTCCAAGATGCCCCCCATCAAAGATTGCAGCCTTATGGCATTTAGTGACCCTCAGGGACATTTCGGTTCAACGTGCCTAAGAACGTTCGAGCACTGAAGGGAACAAGATGAGGTTGGAGATAGGGTTTACCCGGCCACCTGGAGCTAATGGAGTAGACAGTTTGATCCCATGACAAAAGATGAGAGAGATTTGGCAGTTGGCAACTTTGTACTAGCCAACACTGCAAGTTTCAACATCACCTGAGATGGCGTTGTAGAATGAAAATGGAATGCGATCTCCAAAAAGTGAGCAAGGTTATTGTAGGTCTTTGCAACACTGTCCTGTAGGAACTAGAACCTCATCCATATCTTGCATGAGCTCCGAGATATGCCCTGTCAAAGATATTTGAATTCATAGTGTTTAATGAGAATATAGTTGAGGCTTGCTTTACTTTTCTATGTTAAGTTTGGCTTTCAATTTTGGAGGAATGAATCAACATTGATGATAGAGGTAAATGCTGAATAATATTTATTTAATCACATTCTTTGAAAAAACTTTAAGGACCTTTAAATAGAATTGAAAGAAATGGAATTGATCTCCCTTACTCATGTAGATGAATAAAATTGGAATTTAAAAAAGAGAGGGACATCCACCATAAAACCATGCAATCATGCACTTCTTGATGGGAGTATCATAAGTTCATTGTTAGATGGATATGCCAAATGTGGAAGAAATAAAAGGAAAATATGTTGATTGATTGAATATAAAACCAAACATGTGGAATATTTAAAAATATATCATGGGGCTATTAATAAAATCAAACTAATAGAATCAAACTCTACAAACATGGGTATTCAAACTGTGAACAAGAAAAACATCATTATTGAGGTTTTAGCATGTTGGGCAAGATAGGGTCTTATTGAAGCTAACAAGAAGCATCATTGTATATAGTGTTTTATAGGCATAAAATTAAAGTGGCATAAAACCATTCACATGCAAAAACATCTAGAACATGTGATAAAATCATACGTTCAAACCATTCATGTAGCCATAGTCACAAATTTCAACAAAGAATTCAACCAACATAAAGGTGCTAAACTTTGTAAGCTATGGATAAAATATTTTCTTTTGTCTCCATATCAAATAAACTATTTTGGTACCTCTGTGAGTGTAGTATGACATCCTTCATTTTATAGTGTTGATCCCAAAGCTACAACACTTATTATTTATTACACATGTATGTAAATCTATTAAGCATCAAATTCAACACCTTTGTGTGCAAAATAATGTACTATATGTTAGAGTAATAAATTCATTCTCTTATTAATTAAATTATATTGATATAATTACTAAGTTACTTACTATATTGATATAGTTTACTTATAATTCCTTTCGATTTACAACTAATTGAAATGATTTCCCCAATTTTCCATCTAGTCACTAGGAAATTGGATTTGTTGTCTCTTTCTCTTAAAGAATCGGATCTACTAGTTCCCTTGGTCTAGAAGCCTTCCATTGAGATTGGGGTTTTGAAAGGTTCAAGGGTTGAGGAAATTTTTATAGAATATCTTGAAGAAGGAGAGGTCATGTATAATGGTTTTGAGGAAGGCTAGAGTTCCATCCAGATGGTGTTGCAAAATGGCCAAGCGGAGGAGGAGGTAGAAGAATAAATAGAATAAATGCATGAGAATGAGGGTCATGAGGGAAATGGAAAATTTGGGGAGGGAAGAAATTAGGAGAATTGGTCAAATATGCTTCTCAACTAGAAGGAGAGTATTGCATTGGACACTGATACTAGTCTGCCTCGTAGCAAGATCACCAATGTTGGTGATGACCTTGTTAAGGAGATCACTACCAATCAGAATTTTACCTATGAGCCTACAAGACTTCATCCCTTGGTAGTGGTAATGGTGGTAATTATGGTTGAATGCATTTGAAATAGGAGAAGAAATGAAGGGTGTTTTTTATGACACTATTCACTCATCATAGGTTGTATGGATTCAAACCCACAACCAAGCTTTTATACCATTATACAAATTACAAATTATAAGACTATGCCTTTCATGATAGTCACATTTTAATATTGGCAAATGAAGAATGAATTTTGAAACAAACATAATAAATACTTCCAAATACAAATGAAGCCAATGTATTATACTATAAGCTCGAATGGTAAAGACTAAGCTCAAACATTTATTAAGGTGTAGCATTTATTATTGTAAGGTTCATGTGAAGGAGTCATCGTTCATATTCTCATTGTTGTGTAATTTGATGATAAGAAGAATACAATGATATAGAGGTTGATAGTGACTTAAAACTTTACAAAATGCAATGAATGAGAATTTTACATTGAGGGGGGAGTAATAATCAATGTTTCATTCTCATTGTTTGACAAACTCTTATATAAAGAGGGAGTAGATAGATGATATGGTTTAGTCTTCTTCCAAGAATCTTAGTCTACAATTCCAAGCATAAGATGATTAGCATACAATGGTACTTGAACAAAGAACACTAATAACTATTGAGGATGTGAATTGATAATACCATTTTGTAGATGATTTTGGCATCTCACCCTTGATCACTTGTGCGTCAACTTTATTAGCCCTCTTCTTTGGTGACCTACAAATGAAGAATTAGCACAGTAAAAAATCTAAGATAAGATTTAAAAAATGGGCCCTATTAAAGAATCTAATATAAATTCAAATAATGTATCTAGATTCTAAACAAATCAAAACTAAATCTCATCACTTACACATCATAACAATACAGCCCACCTTAGTCATGTGATAGTCTTGGGGAAGAGGTTGTAACATTGTATTTGGATCCAATTGATCTCTCTCTCTCTCTCTCTCTCTCTCTCTCTCTCTCTCTCTCTCTCTCTCTCTCTCTCCCAATTCAATCTAATGAGCCAACTAGATCTGCTCAACATTTTAATGTCTCAAGTATTGCCTCATGGTCTGACTCGCGAACTTTCCAAAGAATCTTATTATGTGGTTTTCCACCATATTTTATCAAGTGGACATTTGATGTGACAACAAGGTTTGAATAATGAAGAATCTTCCTCTCTATTTTCCAATCCTTGAATAACCACAAGTTAGGATTCTTCATAGGATATCGTCTAAGCCATGTGCCTATTACAACCACCGCACCGACATGGTACTCTAAACCTTCACCATCTATAACTGAGTGATCCAATTTTTTTTTGGCTTCAACACAATGACACAAATAATAATCTGTCCCTTCTTCATTGTCTTCAGGTGCAATAACAACAAAAACATGGCCTGTAGTGACAAATGTACAAAATGCGGTCATTAATTCAGAAAATACTTGGGTAAAAGTTATAAAGTTACATATTGAAATTATAAAGATAAATAAATAAATAAATATATATATATATTACCAGGTTGTACTAGATCTGACAAGCGGTCAAAGTCAATAGATGAATCCATCTCTACCATTTCCAGTGCTTGTGGGGGATGATAGGTGTCAATTGGGTCCAAAACCCATATATCCCATTTATCCACCCATTTAGTTGACTCACAGTCATCCCAATTTTTCTCTGCACATGATGGAGAATAGCATGCCATTTTTTGTGTGTGGATACTCCATGAACCTGCATCAGAGCTTCTAAAAGAGTGTAACTCACTAGATCCTGTTAGTGTGCAACAATCTTGATATGGTGCAATGTTAGTATTATCTATCAACCAAAAAAATCTACGAACTGTAGACTCACCTTCCTTACCTGGACCTATTGTAGTGTTACACCATTGGATGATGGATTTTGCATCTATCAATATTGCTCCATCTTTGTACTTTAGTTCTTCATAAGCCAAGGCTCTTTTAATGCATACGCCTGCACCATTGTGCTCTCCCTTACCATGACCAGCCTCTGTGAAATTTCACATATATTAAATTCTACACAACCTGTGCATCCTGCTCAACCAATAGAACATCCATGCATTCTTGAATTGAGATGCACAATTGTCTGACCAAATAATGTGTTGACGATATGATATGCCCCTGTTAGCCAAATCTCCATAAAATAGTTGAAAACAACCATGTATAAAATCCATAGAATGTGATCGATCATCACTGATGTAAAAATGGTACTCCCTCAAAATCTTCCTGTCATTCTTTGTACTTGTAGGTGAATGCATGAATGTTATGTGAACAAATATGGAGATCTGTTAAGATGTATAATACTTTGCTTGCACCTCATTTTCTGGTTGTAGTGTGTAGTTCTTTGCAAAATCTACAACCGAAACAATGGTATCCAATGGAAACGTATCCTTGCACAAATTGAATTGCAAATCCAACCATCAAGCTCTATGGGTATGCCTTGCATACTCATAAATAATCTTTTCATGAAAAATATTCATGAACTCATACACTAAAATCTTTTCAATAACTAGATAACATCTTTTACCATGTTTCCCATCTTTTAGAGCATATGTCATTGTCTTGAATTTTCCATAATCTACTATTTCATTTCCAATTGCATGTGTACTATCCATATGTTGACAAGTTGATAAAAGTTGCAAAGAACCACAAAATAAGCACATACCATCCAAGCATGATGTCTTGTAAAATTTTTGGCCATCCCCTATTTCACATAAAATGTTGGATATGAATTCCCTTGGAGATTGGTGGCTCTTTTATGTCACAATCTTGCAAAACAAACTGAGAATGCAAAACTATGCATATGTGCCTAAAAACATCAAAATGGTTAGAAAATTCAATATGTATCCTACAACAACAAGTTGTGCGTGTGTGATTTATTTTCACATAAATAAGTTTACCCATCTAAAAAAAAATTTGACTTATTCAAATTTGAGGATACATACCAATAAATTTTGCAAAAAATAGTGTCTGAGTTGAGTCCAAATTTTTTTTTGCATATGGCTTGCAATTTCGGCTACCAATCCTCCTCCTTACAACATCTCTTTGATTAGGAGAAACACGTGTGTTATTTTTCCAAAAATATTCTATCAATGATTTCAAGGTTTCACTAATTTCTTTATCCTTTCGCGGTAGTCTACCGCTAAATGTCCATAACTCATTTTTTGTTGGATCTTCTAATCTCTCACGCCTTAGCATGGCTCTCCTTAAGGTACCTCTAGCAATTTTTAATGTTTTTCTTGTCTTTCTCATGAGTCGAGATTTCTTCATTTGGCTACTTACTATTGTTGATGTGAGTACTCATCTTGTGATATTACTGTCTTTGGTGCATAATTTAGAACCCACTTTTTCATAAGCACTCATTAGATTCTTTACAATATTTCTTTCATTTGAATCATCCATCGTTCTTAGCCCTAGAATCTTCATGATAGGCCTAAATTTCAAATTCCTCATCATTTCAACAAATAATTGGCATTGACCTGTAATATTTAATTTTCCAAAAAACAATCTCCACATATGATTAACTTTTCTTTGACAAGTACACTTGCTAATCTTGTCAGGCATTGATTTCAAAATGTCAGTATCAATATCAATCAAATATTTTGGTTTTCTAAAATGAATTCTAAAAGTTGTTCTAATCTCTTCAATTCTCTCAACATTTTGAAACTCAATATAAGGTTGAGTGTATTGCCTACCTTGAACCAAAGATGATGTGCCTTGGCAATATGATGTAAAAGATGGAATATCACCTACTTGATGTGTTGATGTTGTGCTTTCAACATGACATGATGGAGTGTGTATATCGTCGGATCTATAAATCAATGTCTCTTCAACATGAGAGGATGATATGACTTCAACATTGGAAGATGGTGTAGTGGATGATATGACTCCAACATTCGAAGATGGTGTAGCAGACGATATGACTCCAACATTGGAGGATGGTGTAGCTTCACAATTGAATTGTCTTCTTGAGCATAACAATCTCATTCGTTCTCTTTGTCTTTCTAATTCTTCCTCCTTGTTTCTTTGTACTGGTGGTTCTTGATCCTCTTCGAAAGTTGATTCTTCATCATTGCTTTGCAATTTTCTTTGTTCACGTAGTAATTTCATTTTATCTCTTTTAAATGTCAAATCTCTCTCCCTATCTGCATTTGTTTGAATCTTTGGTTTCTTCCTTGGCATGATGATGATTTCTACATGTCAAATTATTCAAACATCTGAATTACTTAAAATGTGTAAATTACAAATTATTCAATTACATATAAAAATTATAATTATTTGAATGAATACACAATATATATCAAATGACTTGTCAAATTTCTAACCATTTTGAAATAACATTTCATTCAAACATACAATTTTTAATGAATTCACTATATATTACATAACATATCAAATTATAATCAAATTTGTATCTATATATCGACAAAAAATATTTCAAATGGATTGCACTAACCTTTTCTATTAAAGGAATATTCAAAAAAAATTCAAATAACATATCCAATGATTGAATTTGGTGTTTGCTAGCTTCCAAAAGTGCTAAAATAGTGTTTGCTATGTTGAAACGCATGTTTTCTATCGGAATAACAGAGAGCATAACAGACCAAAAGTTAAAAATGGATGAAATGGGCCCCAAGGTTGGGTTTTGACCATTTTTTGGTGATTTGAGATAGTGCGTATGCACTATCTCAAAACACATCACTCCCCATCCTCCCTACTCTCTCTCCCATCCCCTCCCTCTCTCTCTTCCTACTCTCTCCCATCCTTTACTCTCTCTCACTCTCCCTCTCCCACCACCTACTCTCTCCACCTCTCTCACCCCCTCTCCTCTCCCATCCTCGGCTCTTTAGATCTCTCACACACACTCTTATCCCCCCTATCTCTCTCCCTCTCCCTCTCCTACCACCTAATTTCTCTCCCCCATCCCCTACTCTCTCTCTTCTCTCCTATCCCCTACTTTGTCTCTCTTACACACATTCCCATTCCCCCTCTCTCTCCCTCTCCCACCACCTACCTTCTCTCCCCCATCATCGTACTCTCTCTATCACCCCCTACTCTCTCTCTCACTCACACTACTACTACCTACTATCTCTCTCTCTCTCTCTCAAGTTCTCTCTCTCCCTCTCTACTCTCTCTCTCTCTCTCCCATCTTGTACAAGCTCTCTCTGCCTCTCCCACTCTCTCTCCCACCACCTACTTTCTCTCCCCCATCCCCTGCTCTCTCTCTCATCTCCCATCCCCTACTCTCTCACACTCTCACACTCTCCCCCATCCCCTACTCTCTCTCTCCTCCCCCATCCCCTACTCTCTCACACTCTCACTCTCTCCCATCCCCTACTCTATCTCTCTTACACATACAGCCCCATCCTCCCTCTCTCTTTCCCTCTCCCACCACCTACTTTCTCTCCCCTATTGTCGTACTCTCTCTCTCTCTGCCACCCCCTACTCTCACACTCTCACACTCTTTCCCATCCCTTGCTCTGTCTCTCTTACACACACACTCCCATCCCCCCTATCTCTTTTCCTCTCCCACCGCCTACTTTCTCTCCCCCATCGTTGTACTCTCTCTCTCTGCCACCCCCTACTTTCACACTTTCACACTCTCTCCCATCCCCTACTCTCTCACTTTCATAGATACACACACTCTTATCCCCCCACTCTTCTTCTTCTCTCCCATCCCCTACTCTCTACATCTATCACACACTCTCCCATCCCCCCTATTTCTCTCCCTCCCCCTCTCCCTCTCCCACTCCCTCTCCTACTGCCTACTATCTATCTCTCTCAAGTTCTCTTTCTTCATCTCTACTCTCTCTCTCTCTCTCTCTCTCTCTCTCTCTCTCTCTCTCTCTCTCCCCCCATCCCTTACTCTCACTCTCTCTCCCATCCCCTACTACTTTCTCTCAAACTCTCACACTCTCTCCCATCCTTTAATCTATCTCTCTTATAAATAAATACACATTCCCATTCCCCCCCCCCTCTCTCTCGCAGTCCTTGTCCTACTGCCTACTCTCTCCCATCCCCTACTCTATCTCTCTTAAATTCTTCCATTCCACCTCTCTCTCCCTCCCACTCCCTCTCCCACTGCTTACTATCTCTCTCTCTCTCACTCTCTCTCTCTCTCTCTCTCTCTCTCTCTCTCTCTCTATCTATCTCTCTCCCCTCTCTCATTCTTGACTCTCTCTCTTTCACACTCACACACCCATCCCCCCTCTCTCCTCTTCCATCCCCTACTTTTTCTCTCACTTGCTCTCCCTCTCCCACTGCCTAATCTCTCTCTCACTCTCACTCTCTCCCTCTCCACTCTCTCTCTCTCTCTGCTACCCTCTAGTCTCTCTTAAATTTTCACACTCTCTCCTATCCCCTACTCTCTCTCTCTCTCTCTCTCTCTCTCTCTCTCTCTCTCTCTCTCTCTCTCTTACACACATTTCTATTCCCCCCTCTCTCCCCCTCTCCCACTCCCTCTCCCATCGCCTACTCTCTCTTCCATCCCCTACTCTCTCTTGAGCTACTTTGTCTTCCCCCTCTCCCATTCCATACTCTCTCTCTTTCACACACACGCACTCCCATCCTCCTCTCTCTCAAGTTCTTCCTCTCCCACTCCATCTCCCATCGCCTACTCTCTCTCTCTCCCCCATCCCCTACTCTTAATCTCTCTCTCCAAACTTGTACTCTCTCTCACACTTCCTCTCTCTCCCATCCCATACTTTAAATCTCTTTCCCCCATCCCGCACTCTCTCTTTTCCACCCCTACTCTCTCTCACACTTCCTCTCTTTGCCACCCCTACTCTCTCTCTCTCTCATCCTATACTCTCTTTTCCACCCCTACTTTTTCTCACTTTCTCTCTCCCATCCTGCACTCTCTCCCCTCTTCTATCCCCTACTTTCTCTCTATCTCTTTCATGCACACACATAGCCATTCCCCTATCCCCCCCATGTAGTTCTCTTTTGCAACTTAGATCTTAATAGTGGATGCGCACTATAGTGCGTGTGCACTATAGCGCACATGCGCTATTTAGAACTAAGGTTTAAATAGGGCGCACGTGCTATAGGGTACATGCGCTATTTAAACCTTAATTAAACCCAAGCCTAAGGCTTGATTTTTCCTTGGAGATCCAACCCAAAGGTTTGGATTTGATGAACAGGCCTGAGACGTGTTTTCCAACAAACATACAAAAAATGATTATTTTTCTTCTATGCTCCCCTTCAAGATTTCTCATGGTTGGGTATCGATAAGATCAGGTTACATAGCATTATAGGTCTTTGTGTTAGCTATCTAACCATATAATTTATTTATAATTTGAACTATTTCAAGCCTTTCATCTATAATTTCTTTTGAATGTATGTTCATTTTTTGTCAAAAACCACCATGTACTAATTGGGCTATAGATTTTAGCTCATTCATTGAATTTTGTAATAACTTAATTTTTTAGAAACTAGACTCCATTCTACACACTTTGAAAAAAAAAAGTTTTGATTTTAGATTAGTTTACAATTATTTCTAGGGGGAGCACACATATATTTTACGTTTTTGGGATGTGTCTAGTTAAAAAATTCATAAAAAAAAGTACACATTATAAAATTACCTAAAAAATCTAGAATAAACTACATAGTGTTAAGTAACTTTTGACCAGAGTGATTAAAGAATTTCAAAAAAAAAGTTAAAATTTTAGGGGGGCCACACTTTGTACTGTGTTATGTTTTTTTGGAATAAACAATACCACTTTTTGTGGCCCCCTTTTCTGAGGACCTAAAACTAAACCATTTTGAAAAAAAATTAGTAGTTTAGAAACTAGATTCAAAGGACTACGACTTTTTTTTTTTGTCATATCTGAAAATTTTGAGCATAACTATCTTCAAATTCTTGTTGAAGTTCAAAATTTACAGATTTCAGGAAAAAGGTGTCCACTTATACCCCCCTTTTGGCACCACGACTTTGTGCACTTACCCCTCGTTTTAATAGCTCTTTTAGATAGTTCAATTGCAAGATATTTCCAAGTTGAGTACGAATATCTTTATGTACTGTACAATCTGGTATGAAATGTTGTTCAATTTCAACCATTCCTTTGCTATAGGAAATGTGAAATTTTCTCTTTCCTCTTGGTGACTGGACATCTGTTTGTGTCACATCTAAGATGGTGAGACCCAGTCCTCAACTGAACAACTAAAATTCTAGCCTTTGACTCAATTGCATTCTTTAAATAAGCCTTTTCATTATGTTCCCATATGGGGTTGAACTTTTTGATATAGTGTGATTTTTTGACCTATTTGTTTTTCTAACATGGAAGTCCTGAATTTTTCTTGCACAATTTTTTTTATGTCTCTTCATTGATATTAAGACATTCCTGCCCATTAATGTCCCATTTTCTCATCCACTTCTTTTGCTTCATCCAATTCTTCTTTCAATAGTCCTAATTCCTCTGAATAATAATTTTGGGTTAGTGATTTTTTTCTTCATGTTTTAGATTTTTTTAAATAGCTTAGCAAATAGAGTATAACTGATGCTTCCATTGGAAACATCTTTGCTTCATTCAACAGGATCTCATAGAGAATTGTGGATTTGACTTTAAGAATATTGATGATTAAATCTTCTTTGACTTTTTCTAGTTGTCTCTAGTTAAGGTTTGACATACTACTCCCCCCAATCTCACAATCGTAGAGGACAACTGGCGCAACCAACAAAGCAAAGAGGGTTTTCCAATCCCACAGCTTTGGTTTCTTGCACCTGTTTTGAAGTAGCTAAGAATTTGTCCATCCTCTTTGAATCCTTTTTATTCCAACACTCTCTTCAACAAGCTTTCCCTAAGGATAAAGCTAAAATGCTGCTTCTTCGTGTTAAAGAAAAACATTGTTAATTTGATCTTGCTGGTTTTCAGTTACTTCCCAACTTTGTGGCAAAAGAGCTCTAAAGCCTTCAAATGTTCTTTCAAACCATGAAAAGGTTTCATAATAAGAATCAGGCTGGCTATATACAAAAGTTGCTTTACCATGACTAGTTGAATACCTTCAACTATAATTTTATTTAGCCATTCTTCTAGTCTGTCAATATATAACTCAAATAATGTAGAATATAGAACACACCACTATTTGACTCTAATGTCATTACTAAAAAATTTAGACAAATCCTCTTTAATTTTGATTTTACCACAAACTTTCTTATAAAATTTGAGTACGATAAAAGTGTGAAGGAAGGCTCTAGTACATAACTAAGATTTCCAAGCTGTTGTAGCATACCACCTTAAACCTTCACTATTGAATGCATTATCATTTTTTCATTTCTTAAGCTATGGCATGGTCAAGCCTTGTGTTTCCATGACTCAAAGCTATGTTGACCTAGGATGTTGTTGAATCTGATAGCAGGCAAATGTCTTCTAACAATTGGAGATTTCTCCGTGAACTAGTGCCTTAATTAATGCTTTAGTGCCATTTAGTTTGTCAATCATCAATTTTAAATTCTAATTTTAACATGTTTATTATTAATAAATGGTATATTATAGTTCAAATTTTTATTATTGATTCATATTATATGAGTAGTGGTTTGTACAGATTTATGACTTATAAGAATGTATGGTCTATTTAGCACTTATTGCATTCTAGCAATGTTGATATAGATGACAAAACTTCTTAAAAATCTCCATCCTTGCACTACTCTAACTCAAAACCTATTTAACCATAAAATTTTCAAGATCAAAATCAGTCAGTTCACTAGCCCATTTAAAAATTAATATCATATGAATTCAATATTTATTCTCAATGTCCCTGGCACTAGAAAAGTCTTATTCTGAGTGGTTGAGCTAACCAAATTCTTTTAACATATATTTTGTCTTTTAAATGTAAATTGTAATGACATAAAAAAAATGTGTGACTTATAGAGATAATAATAGGAATATAGGACATATAAGTAATTTTTGTAGCATTAAATACTAACACATGATGCTAGATTCTCAAAGAAGTGCCTCAACCTTCTTACTTATTGTTTGCTGCTTAACCCTTTTCTAAGCATACTTACATGCTGACTTTCTATCACACCCACCTTTGATAACTAAGCATTTGTTAAATGAGGAAAAGGAAGTTGTTATCACAAACTGTAAAAAAGGTATTCAATTTCTGAGGGACATCAAATTTTGTTGCTCAGGCAAGGTTTTAAATTCAGCTCCTATTTCACATGCAATTGTCTTTTTATTAAAAATATCATGGTGCTTGCAAACTTGGAGTAGAATGCTAATAAAGTTAACATGTGATGTTATTTGTTTTTGTCACAGTGGCAATTTGGTCCAAGAATTTTTAAGAAGGTTGTAGTGCAGAGATCATGTTTGATAGTTGACCAGGATCCTTACAAATTTTGCAAAGAGGACATTGAGATTATCTGGTGTAGGACAACAAATTTCTTAGCAATCTATAGCATTGGATAGTCAAATGCATTTTGTTTGAAACTTCCTGATGGTATCAAGCTTACTAAAATCATTGAAAGCTTGAATTTGCATAGAGCAATGATAGAGCAACTTATTCTAGAAAATGGCAATACATTTTCTCCCTTTCCATGTATGGTTCCAACTATTAATGTTCCAGAGGGTGTTAATCTGCCTTATGAGATACTATTTCAAATCAACTCTCTTATTCATCATGGGATACTCAGTGGCCCAACACTAAATTGTCACTTTTTTGATTTGCTAAATAATGAGAAGAAATCAGCTTTGCACATATGTATGGCCTTAATAGAACTGCATAAATTGAAGTCAACATGTTTCAACCCTGAAAAATGGCTTCAAAATCAAGTAAAGAAGTTGCAAATTAGTCAAAATCAGTTGAAGTCTCTGAAATTTTTTGGACATAATGACACATTAAAATTCCATCGGGCCCTAGTTACTCCAACTAGGGTCTACTTTTTGGGCCTCGACTTGAATATTTCAAGTCGAGGGACAAGGCATTTGTCAAATTATGTTGATGATTTCCTCAAAGTCTCTTTTGTGGAGGAGGACTTTAATAAGCTTCATTCAATTTCTTTGACTACAAAAACTAAATATGGTTTTCATGCAAGACCACAAAGATCACAAGTATATGATAGAATATTGTCAATTTTGAAGGAAGGCATTACAATAGGAAAAAAAAGATTTTAATTCCTTGGCTTCTCGGCTAGTTAGTTGAGGGAAAATTCAATCTAGATGTTTGCTTCAAATGACAAAGTTATTGCCGAGTCCATTAGAAAATGGATGGAAGATTTCCACTATACAAATGATTGAGCCATACATGCCACGAAAATGGAGCAACCATCTAACTCTTCGAGGTAAACATTAAATGTTCAAGATCATGAAGTTTCCCTTATTCTTGATAGTTACATTTGTACAAATGGTATCAACTACTATTATTTAGATGGAATCAGGAAGATTTCTTTACATTTGGCAAAGCAGATAGCTCATATTTGTCGATTGAATATGCCTCCTCCTTCAATGTTCCAGATTGCTATGTTGAATCCAAACTAAATGTGATCTCTCGAAAATGAGATAGGTTATTTTAGGCCTTATCATCACTATCGTGTAGCATTTGATAGTTCATCAATAGCCCTCACTAGTTCTAAGTTATGACCCTCGAAAGATCGACCTCGAAACACACTTAGAGAACCTTGGGACTCCTTGGTACGGGGTGGCTGTAGATGATGGATGGTCTCTGTGGCCAAAATAAGGGTGTCACTAGGGTTCACCCACCCATCCAGAGCTAATGGTACTAATGATTCGATGACAAGATCGGCAATTTCAAAGTTACATTGTGGTGCACCTATGAACTGAGGCATACTGCGAGTTTTGGCATTGAGTGAGATCATTGTGCCAAATACAAATGGAATGTGATCTCTTGAAAATGAGATAGGTTATTTTAGGTCTTAGCATCACCATCCTGTAGCATTTGATAGTTCATCAATAGTCCTCACAAGCTCTAAGTTATGACCCTCAGAAGATCGACCTTGAAATGCACTTAGAGCACCTTGGAGACTCCTTGGTATGGGGTGGCCGCAGATGATGGATGGTCTTTGTGGCTGGAACAATGGTGTGGCTAGGGTTCATCCACCCACCTAGAGCTAATGGTGTTGACGATTTGATGCCAAGATGAGTAGTTTCAAAGTTACATTGTGGTGCACCTATGAACTAAGGTACACTACGAGTTTTGGCATCGATTGAGTTCGTTGTGCTGAATCCCAATGGAATGTGATCTCTCAAAAATAAGATAATTTATTTTAGGCCTCAACATCACCATCCTAGAGCATTCAATAGTTCATTGATAGCCCTCACGAGCTTCGAGTTATGACCCTAGAAAGATCGACCTCAAAATGCACTTAGAGAACCTTGGGGACTCCTTGGTATGGGGTGGCTGCGGACAATGGATGGTCTCCATGGTTGGAACAAGGGTGTCACTAAGGTTCACCCACCCACTTAGAGCTAATGGAACTGACGATTCGATGCCAAGATCAGCGGTTTCAAAGTTGCGCTATGGTGCACCTATGAACTGAGGCACACTGCAAGTTTTGGCATCGAGAGAAATCATTGTACTGAATCCAAACGAAATGTGATCTCTTGAAAATGAGATAGGTTATTTTAGGTCTCAACATCACCATCCTGTAGAATTCAAAAATTTATCAATAGTCCTCACGAGCTCCAAGTTATGACCATTGGAAGATCGACCTCAAAATGCATTTAGAGCACCTTGGAGACTCCTCAGTATGGGGTGGCCGCAGATGATGGATGGTCTCCATGGCTAGAAAAAGGGTGTGACTAGGGTTCACCCACCCACCCAGTGCTAATGGAAGTGACATTTTGATGCCAAGATTAGCAGTTTCAAAGTTACGCTGTGGTGCACCTATGAACTGAGGCACATTGCGAGTTTTGGCATTGAGCGAGATTGCTGTGCTGAATCCAAACGAAATGTAATCTCTCAAAAATGAGATAGGTTATTTTAGGCCTCAACATCATCATTTTGTAGCATTTGAAAATTCATCAACAACCCTCATGAGCTTCGAGTTATGACCCTCGGAAGATCAACCTCAAAATGCACTTAGGGAACCTTGGGGACTCCTCGATACGTGGTGGCCACAGACGATTGATGGTCTCTGTGGCTAGAACAAGGGTGTCACTAGGGTGCACCTGCCAACCTAGAGCTAATGGCACTAACAATTTGAATAGTTCTAGCTGTTAGGAGTTAGATTTTGAAAAGTTGTCAAGAAAATTGCAAACGTTGCTAAGCAACTTTTTGCAATTTTTGCAATTTTTGTGCTAAGACAAGTTTTATTGCAAATGGACTCTACAAACTCATAGGGACCCTAATAATGTTCTAAACATCTAGACTTACCTAAAAAATATGGAATTTACCAAAAATCCACTTTATTGGACCAATTGATGGCCAAGGCTTATAGTTGCACAATGGGGTCTTGTGTCCATTACAAATGTGGATGGTCATAGGGAGTTCATTAGATCTATCCCTAGACCTTATTACATCAAGAAAAGAAAAATTATTAGGTTCTTTGAACTAGTGTTTCCTGTATTTCATTAATGTTATTGGACTAAGAACCAATTTTTCTCTCAATTGGAAGGGTGGGCCTAAGGCTTCAACACTAATGGGTGATCTTGAACCACCTTGGTAATGACTAGTTCATTTAGAGAGGCTTGAGACTACATGAAAATAAATTCTTATCACTTTTACTCTTGTTTCAAGGGGTGGTCCTAAGAGCTCAACATATTAGAATGATGTTAAATCACCATATTAATGAATAGCTCATTTGGAGATGGTAGCTAACCAAAGCATAGAAGATTATTTTTATAGTATTGTAAAAGTTTTTTGTGAGAACCTTGCTATAAAATTCAGAGTATATGCAATTTTTCCAATGATTCTAAGCATGGTAACCAATGGAGGAAGAGTTGGCATGGTTGTAATAATGCATGGTAACCATGATGAACCAACAAAAAGGAGAAACACTATGAACCATGATGCACTTGAACATAAAGATGATTATGGAGAGGATCAAATGCAACATGTTGCTTCAATCCCAAATGTTGAAAATATACAAGTGATGTAGAGGATATGGTGATGGACCCAAGTAACAACCTAAAATAGGCAAATTTGTAACAATGTGCCAAGTGACCCTTCTAGGTGCTGATGGTCAAATCCCACAAATGGTCAAGTCCAGGAGGTTTTAAGGCTTTGATGAGTTTTTTTTGACATATTCACCATGTTCCAACACTTACCCTTGAGTTTTAATACTTTTCAAGCCAAAATGCACAACATGCCAAAATGTTGTCTATGCAACTTTACAATTCTGTGACAACAGCAAGACAAATAGGTGGATAAATTTAATTTTTTCTGAAATACTCCTTGAATAAATGGATGTTATGGATAACCTTTATCCTTTCACAAAACATATATAAGACTTAGATACCCTTCCTTTGGAAAATATCAATGAACTTTCACACTTCTCTTGTTTTTTAACAATGTAGAAAAGATGCATTTACAAAGCAACCACTAGAAGGACTTAAGATATGGACTCCAAACTTTGCATAGGCTCCTAAAATGAATTCAATTAGACAAATTCACTCTCAATTTCAGTCTATGGGTTCCCTAACTCCAAAAGCTCCAATTCACCTTCTTAAAACCCTTATTCCTAGGGCATCACCAATCTCACACGTGCCAATCCTTCTTGGACTAATTCAAAATTTAGACATCTATGTTTTATCACCATAAACATGAATCAACTCACAAACACTACCCTCTTTAAGGAAAATATCTTCCTATAGGACTGTCCCCTTAACTTCAACCCTTATTTTCACCCTTTTATGTTTGGTGGCCATGAATTATTCTAGTTAGTTGATCATTTCAGGGTTAGAAAATATTATACATGTTAGGAAAATGGCATTCCATGAAGAATCAGGTAAGAATTTCATGGAATGACCATGATTAGATGAAAAAGCTATCAAAATGCTTATGAAAAGGACTGCTACAACCAACAATAAGCAAGTTAGATGAATAACCCTTCAAAAATGAAATCAAAACTTGGTCCTAAACTTCCTTACAGATCTTAGAAGATGTTTCAATGCATTAGAATATTATAAAGAACTCAAAAACTCCAAAGAACCTTCAAATTGCTATTAGAAATCAAAGCTTTTTTATTCAAAATTCAGAATAACTCCGTACAAACTTCCCTTACAGTTTGTACAAACACTATTTATAAGTTTTAGGGGATGGTTAATAACCCCCTCAACCACCTCCAATTGGTTTCACTTCCTATTCCTTCATAGAATTTAAACTATGGAGTTTCCCTCCAAAATGCTTATGTAGCCGTTACATTCAAGATTTGAATTTTCTAAAGCAATAAGCTAAATTTTAAGTGACTTATTGAATGTTTCAACTTATGAAATGACTTGAGATTATTATGAGACCTTATTAGGACCTATCTAATGACTCACTTGCCCTATGCAAACCTAGACATTACTAAAATTCAAATCTCATGGTCCTTTACAACTTTTCAATATGAAAGTCTTTCAAAACATTATACAATATTATGACTCTTTATGCTTTCAAATTCCATGATTGGTTGCAAAATGGAAGAAATCAAGTATTCTAATTGTTCATCCATACTTTCTAGATTTTTCTTATTTGATTAGTTTGATAAAAATAGTTTTAATAATCATAATGTCAACTTTATGTCAAATAAGGAAAAAGCCAAACTTGTAATAAGATATCCGCAAGCAATTATCTTTCATATAGTTAAAAATGCTCTTAAAATTGTCATTATAGCCTTGTATCACATGCAAATATGATTTGCAAGAACTTGTTCAATATCTTCCTCTTATAATTCCTTACAAAGAACCTTCTAAAATACAAATTAGAATGTGCAACTAATTTAACCTTTCTTTTTCATTATTACAAAAACCATATACAAAAAAAGTTCACATTTTACATCATAATACATCATAAATCTTAGGAATTCTTCCCAATACCAACCCCCCTGCCCTCCAACTCTTCATGATGTACCTACATTCCAATATCATAAAAAAATTAGTAACTTATTCTATTAAACAAGACAATCATCAGTTCATTGAATCATTATGAAGAAAATAACATAAGAAGTAAATATACCTAGTCGAGTGCTCCAATAGGGTCCTCTCTCTATTTTAGAATCTCCAATAGGGCTTCATGATCAACATTACCAATAGTAAAAAGTTCTTTTACTTTTGGTCTTCCTTGATGCTTCAACAACTTTACATTTGTTGCTATAATAAAATGCGAATATATGAGAATTATTTTGTGCTTCTGATAGTCTTCGAATGTAGGAATTTAGTTCCTTCTAAGAATGTATGTCCGCAACCATGTTCCAATAACAACCACTGAACCACTAGTATATGTGAATCCATCATCATCAGTGATTGGTTGTGCAAGTTTTTGTTTACCTCTTACACAATGTGCTAACCAATAAGTGGATTTCTCATCATTCCCCTGTGGTGCAACCAATGCAAAGACATGTCCTTGCTGAAGTAGATCTAATAGATGGTTATGCTCAAGTGAACTTTCCATGTTAGCATTTCTGATAGAGACAATGGAGTAAGATAATGTGGAGCCCATGTGTCCACCCACTCACTTGACTTACAATTATCCAAATCACATTGAAAACAACTAGTACAAAAGCAAGCTAGCTATTGTGTCCAAATGGTCCATGACTAGAATCAAAGCTCCAGAATGAATGCATTTTTCATGAGTCTCTCACTGTAGCACAATATGATCTATCAGCTATGGACCCTTCCTCAACCAACCAAAAGAACCACTGAATCAAGAGCCCCCTCCTGTGATAATGCTAAACTACACCAATCAACAATGCTATGAGCATCAAGAAGCTCTACTGCTGAAACCTTCAGTTGATCCTTAACTAGAGCTCTCTTTGCACATGCCCCTGCTCCATCATGTTCCCTTTTTCCATGGCTGAACTCAAAAAAACTCCAAATATGAGGCACCCCTCTCTCTACGTGCATCCTACACAACCAATAAAACATGCGAGCATTCTTGAATAGACTTGTATAGTTATCTGACCAAATGATATGTCAATCCATAGCAATTGCATGCTCATGTAAGAAATCAAAATAATTTTTGAAAAAATTTTGCACAAACTTGTGAGCGTGAGATCTATCATCACTCATATAAAAATGATACTTTTTAATAATATTTCGATTATCTTCCACACTATCAAGGGCATGTCTATATGTTATGTGAACAAAAATAGCAATCTGAATAGAGTTGTAATACTAAGATTGTGTCTCATTTTGAGGTTGCAATGTGTAGTTCTTAGAAAAATCAACAACTGATATAATAGTGCCAATGGGAAAAGTCTCCTTGCACATTCTAAATTGTTGATCCAACCACTAAGACCTATGACTATGTCTTTCATACTTGTAAAAAAGATTTACCTTGAAATCTGAAATAAAACTAGCCACACTGATATCTTTTCCAACCAATTCACATCTAGAGCTCTCACCTCCACTCTTCAATGTGTATTTCACCGTTTCATATACCTTTTTTTTCACTATTGTCTTTCCAAGATCTTGTTTTCACCCCTCATGGAAACATGTGTCAAACTTGGATAAGCCACCACATTCTAAATATTTCTCATTTAAGCAAGAATTTCAATAAAAGAAACAACCATCAACTCTACGACATAAAAGTTGATCTAGCAAGTCTCTTGATGATTTTGGAAGCCCACTAGCACCACAATCCTCCAACATTTATTTACTATGCAAAGTAGAATAGATGGAGCGTAATAGTTCATGGTGCATAGAAAACTCAACATAATAGTTGCAACAACATGTATTTCAAATTTTGAGTGGCACACAATAAAATGGCTTCAAAGATTCAAAAGACCTTTGTGATATGTGAAGACTTGGATGACTCTCTTTAAATTGTTTGAACAACATAGTTTGACTTGCCTCCAAATAGTGTTTAGAAGGTGGCGTGCGGTCTCTGATGGCAATTCTCAACTTTAACACGTCTTTAGCATTGGGTGATAATCGTTAGTTAGAGTGCCAAAATTGTGTAATTTCTTCCTTCACATCATCGGATAGCTTCTTATCAAAATGTGAAAGTCTCCCACCAAATGCCCATGTTTCATTTTGAAGAGGATCATCAATTTACCCTCGTCGACTAAGTGCTCTTCTCAAAGTAGTAAGATTTAAATTCAAATCAATACAAGTTTGTCTCATATATCTACCCTTTCTCAAATGATGATTTACCAAAGAAGTTGTAATAACCCTTCGAGCAACTTTGTTATCCTTCTCCCTGCTATTTTTCTCAATGCTATTGAGAGCACTGAAAAGATTCTTCACAATAATGGTATTTCTTTCCAACTTTTTATTGACCTGAATCTTCAATTTGGAAAGCATAGGTCTAATCTTTTGCATCTTTAATAAGTGCATGAAAAGCTGGAATTGCTCTACCACTGTCTTGTTGTCAAAAAATATCTTATATAGTCTTGAAGCCCATAACCAAATGGTTCTTTCTTACTTTTTCCCTTCCAAACTAGTAATAATCATTTCATCAATTTCAATTATCCATTTTGGTGTTTTAGAACCTTCATGTCGATTATAATTAGAAGATATGTAAGGTTCTTATGCATTGTCATGTTCGATGTGGTCAATTATGCAAATTGGATTATGAATTGGTAGCATTTCGTCTTCAAAATTTTTATTCTCTAAATTTTCAATTTTGGCATTATCATTTTATATAGGTAAATTTTCATTCCCCAACTGTACACATTCATTATCTGACTCTATGATTTCAACTTCAACTAATTCATCATCAACTTGATTGATATTTAGCATACCTTATCTTTTTCTTCGGTGTTCCATTTTGTCCCTTTCCCTATATGCCACAATGTCTTCATTAGATATCTTTATTTTGCATTTGGCCCTTCAATGACTATTGCTCCCCATTTAGATGACAATAGCAGGCACCTAGGGTTATATTTTCAAACTTTTTTCGATTGGTTGGGCCCCAAAATGTAACTTTTTGTAAAACCCATGAAAAAAAAATTAAAAAGGTGATATTGTCGGGTCTGTAGGCACATGGAATATGTTAGAAATTGATGCCAGTAATATAGGATATCTGATTTGAAACCAGATATTCGATATTAAATTAGATATTGGATTTCAAATCGCATATCTGATATGCCTCGTAATGACATTTTGGAGGATAAATCGAGTTTGTGAGTTAATAGTTTATAACTTATCAATTATTTGAATTATATTACTAAGTAAAAATATATTATAATATATATTATATATATAATAACGTAACATAAAGATATAACACATAATCTATTAATATATAATAATATATTATGTTATTCTTACTATAATCTGAAAATATAATATATATTATTATTATTTTTCCTATATATTTATTAAATATAATAACGTAATATATTATATATATGTTATTAATATATATTATCATTATAATCTATAATATATTATTATTATTATGGGCTATATTATTAATATATATTAATATATTATCTTATTAGTATTATAATCTATAAATATAATATATATATATTATATATATGTCCCTAGGGGTCCTAGGACCCCTACGGACATATTAGAATCATTCTTATGGGTCAAAGGGGGTCATAGGGTGACCTATGACCCCCTTAGATCCATTACATGACAACATATGTCCCTAGGGGTCCTAGGGCCCCTAGAGACATATTAGAATCATTCTTATGGGTCAAAAGGGGTCATAGGTTGACCTATGACCTCCTTCGACCGATTACATGATGACATATGCCCCTAAGCATCCTAGGACCCCTAAGGACATATTAGAATCGTTCTTATGGGTCAAAGGCGGTCATAGGTTGACCTATGAACCCATTCGACCCATTATAGAATGACATATGTCCCTAGGGATCCTAGGACCCCTAAGGACATATTAAAATTATTCTTATGGGTTGAAGGGGGTTATAGGTTGACCTATGACCCCCTTCGACCCATTACATGATGACATATGTCCCTATCTATCCTGGGACCCCTAGGGACATATTAGAATCATTCGTATGGGTCGAAGGGGGTCATAGGTCACCTTCGACCCATTACATGATAACATTTGTCCCTAGGGGTCCTAAGGCCCCTAGGGACATATTAGAATCATTCTTATGGGTCGAAGGGGGTCATAGGTCAACCTATGACCCCCTTCAACCCATTACATGATGATATATGTCTCTAGGGGTCTTAGGGCCCGTAGAGACATATTAGAATCATTCTTATGGGTCAAAGGCTTCGACCCATTACATGACAACATATGTCCCTAAGGGTCATAGGTTGACCTATGAATCCCTTTGACCCATTACATGATCACATATGTCCCTAGGGGTCCTAGGACCACTACGAACATATTAGAATCTTTCTTATGGGTTGAAGGGGGTCATAGGGTGACCTATGACCCCCTTCAACCCATGACGTGATGACATATGTCCCTAGGGGTCCTAGGATCCCTAGGGACATATTAGAATCATTCTTATGGGTCGAAGGGGGTCATAGGTTGACCTATGACCCCCTTTGACCTATTACATGATGACATATGTCACTAGGGGTCCTAGAACCCCTAAGGACATATTAGAATCATTCTTATGGGTGAAAGGGGGTCATAGGTTTTCCTATGACCCCCTTCAACCCATTACATGATGACATATGTCTGTAGGGGTCCTAGGACCCCTAGGGACATATTAGAATCGTTCTTAGGTTGACTTATGACCCCTTTTGAACCATTCCATGATGACATATGCCCCTAGGGGTCCTAAGACCCCTAGGGACATATTAGAATCATTCTTATGGATCGAAGGGAGTCATAGGTTGACCTATGACCTCGTTCAACCCATTACAAGATGACATATGTCCTTAGGGGTCCTAGGATCCCTAGAGAAATATTAGAATTGTTCTTATGGGTCGAAGGGGGTCATAAGTTGACCTATGACATCGTTTGACCCATTACATGATGACATATGTCCCTAGGAGTCTTAGCTTATGGGCTCGTTTGACCCATTACATGACGACATATGTCCCTAGGGACATATTAGAATCATTCTTATGGGTCAAAGGGGGTCATAGGTTGACCTATGACACCGTTCAACCCATTACATGATGACATATGTCCTTAGGGGTCCTAAGAGCCCTAGGGACATTACTATCATTCTTATGGGTCGAAGGGGGTCATAGGTTGACCTATGACCCCCTTCGACCCATTACATGATGACATATATCCTTAGGGGTCTTAAGACCCCTAAGGACATATTAGAATCATTCTTATGGGTCGAAAAGGGTCATAGGTTGACCTATGACCTCGTTTGACTCATTACATGATGACATATGTTCCTAGGGGTCCTAGGAACCCTAAGAACATATTAGAATCATTCTTATGGGTTGACGGGGGTCATAGGGTGACCTATGACCTCGTTCAACCCATTACATGATGACATTTGTCCCTAGTGGTCCTAGGACCCTTAGGGACATATTAGAATTGTTCTTATAGGTCGAAGAGGGTCATAGGTCAACCTATGACCCCTTTTGACCCATTACATGATGACATATGTCCCTAGGGGTCTTAGGACCCCTAGGGGCATATTAGAATCATTCTTATGAGTTGAAGGGGGTCATAGGTTTTCCTATGACCCCCTTGACCCATTACATGACGACATATGTCCCTAGGGGTCCAAGGACCCCTAGGGACATATTAGAATCATTCTTATTGGTCGAAGGGGGTCATAGGGTGACCTATGACCCCTTTCGACGCATTACATGATGACATATGTCCCTAGGGGTCCTAAGGCCCTTAGGGATATATTAGAATCATTCTTATGGGTCGAACTTATGACCTCATTCGACCCATTACATGAAGACATATGTCCCTAGGGGTCCTAGGGCTCTTAGAGAAATATTAGAATCATTCTTATGGGTCAAAGGGGGTCAAAGGTTGACTTATGACCTCCTTTGACTCATTACATGACAACATATGTCTCTAGGGGTCCTAGGACCCCTAGGGACATATTAGAATCATTTTTATGGGTTAAAGGGGTGTCATAGGTTGATCTATGACCCTCTTCAACCCATTACATGACAACATATGTCCCTAGGGGTCCGAGGACCCCTAAGGACATATTAGAATCATTATTATGGGTCGAAGGGCATCATAGGTTGACTTATGACCCCCTTTGACCTAGTACATGATGACATATGTCCCTAGGGGTCCTAGGGCCCCCTAAGGACATATTAGAATCATTCTTATGGTTCGAAGGGACACTCTATGACCCCCTTTGACCCATTACATGATGACATTTGTCCCTAGAGGTCCTAGGGGTCTTAGGACCCCTAGGGACATATTAGAATCGTTCTTATGGGTCGAATGGGGTCATAGGTTGACCTATGGACCCCTTTGACCCATTACATAATGACATATGTCCCTAGGGGTCCTAGGACCCCTAGTGACATATTAGAATTGTTCTTATGCATCGAAGGGGGTCATAGGGTCACCTATGACCCCCTTCGACCCATTACATGACGACATATGTCTCTAGGGGTCCTAGGGCCCCTAGAGACATATTAAAATCATTCTTATGGGTCAACAACCCATTACATAACAACATATGTCCCCAGGGGTCCTAGTACCCCTAGGGACATATTAGAATCGTTCTTATGGGTCAAAGGGGGTCATAGGTTGACCTATGACCCCCTTCAACCCATTACTTGACAACATATGTCCATTCTTATGGGTCGAAGGGGGTCATAGGTTGACCTATGACCCCCTTGATCCATTACATGATGACATATGTCCCTAGGGGTCCTAAGACCCCTAAGGACATATTAAAATCATTCTTATGCTTTGAAGGGGGTCATAGGGTGGCCAATGATCCCTTTCAGCCTATTACATGATGACATTTGTCCCTAGGGGTCCTAGGACTCTTATAGACATTTTAGAATTGTTCTTATGGGTCAAAGGGGGTCATAGGTTGACCTATGACCCCCTTCAACCCATTACATGATGACATATGTCCCTAGGGGTCCTAGGACCCCTAGGGACATATCAGAATCATTCTTATGGGTCATGACCTATGACCCCCTTCAACCCATTACATGACAACATATGTCCCTAGGGGTCCTAGGACCCTTAGGGACATATTAGAATCATTTTTATGGGTTGAAAGGGGTCATAGGTCCTATGACCCCGTTCGACCCATTACATGATGACATATGTCCCTAGGGGTCCTAGGGCTCCTAGGGACATATTAGAATCATTCTTATGGGTCGAAAGGGGTCATAGTGTAACCTATGACCCACTTCAACCCATTACATGATGACATATGTCCCTAGGGGTCTTAGGACGCCTAGGGACATATTAGAATCATTCTTATGGTTCGAAAGGGGTCATAGGGTGACCTATGACCCCTTTTGACCCATTACATGATGACATATATCCCTAGGGGTCCTAAGACCCCTAAGGACATATTAGAATCATTCTTATGGGTTGACCCTATGACCCCCTTCGACCCATTACATGTCAATATTATATTTAATAATTATATTATATTGTATATTTTAATATAATAATAATAAATTATTAGATTAAATAACAACAATAATCATATATGTTACTAGATTATAGATTTAATAATAAGAATATATATCATATATATCACTATATTATATTTAAAACTATATTATATTTAATAATAATAATCATATATATTAGTATAATGTAATAATAATTATAATATTAATGTTCACACATTCATGAAATATATAATTTCTTCTAAAATAGTCTAAAGTTATTGGTTTATGTTTATCTCCCTTTAAATTCTTCTCCCTCCTAATTTAAAATTTAAAAAAGCTTGCCTTTTGAAATTTCTCTCCAAAAATGGATGGGAGCTCACCGAGCCATATTGGATATCCGATTTGAGATCAGATATCTGATTAGGCTTGGTATTTACCAAGCTTGCTCGGTCAACCCAAAAAACATGTTTGAGGAGGGTTTTAGTGACACTCAGACTTCGAGTAGCCATCTGACAATGTTATTTTGATCAAAATTGAATGAAACAAAAAGAGTTTTTTAATATCACTCTTGAGATCCCATCAATATAATTGCTGTCAAATTATGAGTTCGATAAGTATTTATTAGTTAATTATCAATGAAGATTATTGTAGGTTACTTATTGACATATTGATTGAAAAATAGCTATAACTTTCAAACACTATAACATTTTTTAAATCTAAAAGTTGTGTCACATTCTATGCTTCGCCTAGTATAAGAAAAATAAAATAAAATTTAAATTTGGTAAAAAATTTTATTAGTTAAGGTGGTCAGACATGGTAGTTTTTTTTTTTCCAAAAAATTTTTGGTAGAAAATTCATATTTAATTATTTATTTGGAATAAAAATATCAAAAAATATGTGTCACATCCGAGCATGAGTATACTTTTATATCTATAATTATATTAAAAAAATATTATCATTTGATTTTGATTAAGGTGGTCAGACATACACCTACTTTTTATTTTTGCCTTAAAATTTTCGTAGTACTGCATTAAAATCCAAAGTTTTGACCAATCAATTATTTTTTTCTCCTGATAAGGCCTAGTAGTTTAGAAGCTACATTCAATTTCCTATAGCTTACTTTCTTAAAACTTTTTGATATAAAGTCCATAACCACTTTAAAATTATGTGTCAAGTTGACATAACCCCGATTTGTTGATTTTTCACTGCCACTTAAGGCCATAGTTTTTGGTACACCATGATCCTGCACATACCCATTAATTAAATAAAAAGAATTAAATTTTGGAGATAAAAGTTTTAAGTATAAATTTAGAATGTGATAATATTTAGTTAATTTAATAATAATATATTTAGATTTCATTTTTAAATAAATGTTAAATATCATTATTATTTGAGTTAATAAATATTTTATCAATTAAGTTTCTAAAATAATTTAAAAAGTGAAAATATAATTATTTAATAAAAGATTTTATATTGCATGATGTGTGCATGAGTTTAAAATAGAAGAAATTAATTAAAAAGATTAAACATGTGAATTTAATAATGTTTTTTTTAATTGGCATAAAGTGCACATGAGATTAAAGTTAATAAATTAATTAAAGCGAAGTCAAGTGAGAATTATATAAAGTTATTTAATAATTCATAAATGTGCATGAAAAAAGATTAATGCAAAATAAAGAAAGATTAAGAAAAGTTAATTTCGAGTTCAAGTTTGGTGAGCACAGAGTTTTCTCGAGGTGAACACACAATTAGTGCCCCGATTTAAGGAGAGAACTCTTTATCTCAATTTGAGGGTTCATTTTGGAAGGAGGAGGAATTTGGGATGCGAATTTTGGGAGCAAATTGTGAAGCGAATTTCGAAGAAGGAAGAAGGTCTTCGAAAGGGAGAAGTTTTTGAGAGAAGAAACTTCTCTCACAAATCTTTCAGGCGTTGCATTGTTAGCATCACAATCCGGGTAGATTTTTGTGTTTTAATTCACATAGTAAATTATGTTTTCTACTTTTCCTGTCTTCTTCATGATTGTGAATTGTTTGAGCATACTTCTCTATGACAAATCTTTTAGTATTATATTTTGGATTTACTAGAATGCTTGTGGTGTTCTTTTGTATATGTGGGGATTAATATATCATTTTAACCCTCTTTCAGTAGACATAAAATGGTAAATTAATCAGGAGGGTTTTGTTGAAATTTAAAAATGGAAATTTAAAGAGAAAATTTGATTCGTTGGTCAATTTTTCTCTATCAGATTAATGTTGAAAACATTTTTAAAAATAAAAAAATAAAAAATAAATTTATATATTAAAAGGGGTTGTTTAATAAAGTTCATATATTTATAAATTTTATAAAATAAATAAATTTATGTTAAAATATTTTTAAAATAATAAATAAAAATTACTAAATTTAAAAAAGGTTTGTATAAATAAAAAAATTTATATTAAAAAATAAATAAATAAATAAATAAATAAATAAATAAATAAATATATATATATATATATAGATTAATATGGGGGGGTAGGCGGGGCCATCACCCCCCACCTCCCAACACCCCTGGTCATGGCTTCAAAGATTGCACGCGAAGGGAAGTATTGTTGCACAACGATAGTACTTGTACTACTGCCTGCGGTAGTAATAATGCCTATCGCTGCAAGCCAAGGCCGATGGGCCTTGTTAAACTAAACACTTGTTTAATAAATTTTTAAAAAAATTTCAATTTGGTTTGTGTTATTAAAATTTGTTTATTTTGTAATTAAATTTTAATTAATAATTACTAATAAAATTATTAATATTTTATAATATATTTAAGGGTATTAAATATTAATTATTAAAGAGTTGTAATTAATAGTTATTAAGCATTGGTAATTTTAATTATTAATTAATAATTAATAGATTTTTTAAAAATAAATTTTATTTGTTAGTAATTAATAATTTTAGTAAATTATTAATGATTGGTGATATAGTTAGTTGTATAATTATTATTTAATTTAATTAAGTGTAAGCTAATTAAGTTATCTAATAAAGATCTAAATTTATTTAATTGGTATTATAATATCAATTTTAAATAAAATTTGTATTTTATTTTAGAATCAATGAGTATTATTTTATTATTTTAAATAAATAATTACCTAAAGTCTTTTGGAAAAATTGACTTAGAACCAATTAGGGGTAATTGTGCGTTTCATTTGGATATAGGAATGGGATATTTGTAAGGGTAAACTATGGGTTTTATCTGTTTAAAACATACATTCAACTGGAAATGGAAACCTCACATTAACTCAACAGAATATTATCAATCAAATTGAACTATGAGACTATTTACTTGAACATAAACACTGAAAACTGAAATCTTATTGTTTAACTCAAACTATGTGTTTCATAATTCAACCAAACTATGAGACTTTCTATTTTCTATGTGTTGACTATGTTTGGTGTTTTGGGAGTTGCTTTATCATTGACCAGTCCTAGGTTGTTACCAGAGGCTTGGGTGTTCTTTGGATTGTGATGGTATGATGTTTTGATTTCAATCTTTCTTATACCCAACCATGGTAATGCGATGGCATGCTTTATGATGTGTATGGATAACTAATTGTTATTGCTTCCGCTACTATGTGATTGATGTGAATGATTTATCTTTCTTGTTTAAAAAAAAAATTGTTTAGCAAACTTAGTAAAACTTTAGGTTAATTCTTTTGGATCCCTTGGCGGGGCATTACACTAACAACAGAAACGTAGAAAGGTTGAAGGTGTGCCCTATAAGATCTAAGTCCCCTTACCAATACCAATTAGCCTACAGGAACTCAAAATATATACTAATAGTCTCTGCACAAATTAGCCCTAAGAAAGGGGGTTTACAATCCTCTCCTAAGAATTGCTTGTCCTTGAGCAATTACAGGTTTGGATATAATCAAATCTACCTGCTCTACCATGAAACATCCTCCACAAGTAGGTTTCTCCATTGCACCAAATTCTCTCTAATGATCCTCTTCCTCGAAGTACATTCCATGTAATCTAGGGACATGTCCAAGGCCTATTTGACCCATCCTAGAAAAAGGGCCATAAGAATGCCATAGGGATGCTCTGTAGTATTAATGCTTTAGTTTTGATAATTTCTTTGAATTTGACTCTCATGTAAAATCTCAATTTAATGAAATGCCTTTTGGTCTTGCTTTTTTGTTGAAATTTTATGGTTCATTTGGAAGTTTAGAAATGACTATGTTTTCAGTGACAGGGATAGAGCTCTTACTAAGTTTAGAAACAAGATGCTGCTGCAACAATATTGGTGGCAGCAGTTTCCATTGTAGCAGTGCCAGGTGCTGAGATTCTAGTAGTTGAAGTGCTGATGCATCTAGTAGAGACTAAATATGGCAAGATAGAGAACTACGCTAGAAGGAGGGTCCTCTTAGTTGGATAGTGTCATTGAAAAGGGTGTGACACATATGAGTTGCAGTCCTGGTCTATTTTTTGTGGCATATTGGAGACATTTTACTAATATAGATGTACTACTATTGAAAAAAGTTAGATATAAATGTTATGCTGATGTTTTATATGATCATATAGCTGATGTATATGATGATATAGTTGACAGATACTCGATAATTCTTGTAGAATTTTCTAGAAAATTTATAAAGAGTTACTCTTCCATAAAGGTTGACTTTCATGTTGTTGTCTCTGTTTTAATAATTTTTGTTTTTCTTCATGTAGGTATTCAGGGGAAAGTTTTCATGACCTATGATGAAATATAGAACTTGACAGTGAAATTAATATTTTTAACTTTTAGGAAATCAATTACATACATTTTATTTTAATTAAGCCATTTTCAAGGTTGGCAACCAAAACGTTGTGCACAATCCTTAAAATACTTTCTCCAATTTTTCCAACCCATTAAAAAGGTTGTCTTCTTGCTTTTAAAGGTCCCCCCGTCAGTTTCATAACTATTCCAAATATTTAGAGCATTGCAAACACGAATTCGCAATATCTTGCAAAAAAGTTGCTCTCAGCAAGAAAATGTTGTCATGACAACATGACAACATTTTGGCAACTTTTTTCCAAATCGGAGTAAGACCTCGAACTTGTTCCAAAGACCAAGTGGGAATATAATTGTTAGATTGTGGTGACTGATCAGGAAAGTACTGTACATACTTCATAAATAGTGGGGTTCGCCTGAAAATTTTTTTTTGGGCAGTAGTCGACATGGTAGCCGACATATTATGGCCGACATATGGCCGACATGTTATAACCCTAAAGCGGTTTAATACTTGTATAAAAGGGCTTAGGGTTGGGTATTTTTCATAATGTGGTGATACAAAATTGGTTCTTGCGGCGGTATTGAGCTGTAAGGGATTACGGATTGTAATCAGGTTTTAATCACTGGATTGTAATAAGATCGAACTTGCTGTTTGGTGGACGTAGCACAGGGATTGGGTGAACCACGTTAAATGTTGGTGCCTTGTGTTTATTTCTATGTGTTCTATTATTTTCTATTATTAGTTATATTTGCATGTAGTTTTTATTTCTGTCTGTGGTTTATCCTAACAAGTGGTATCAGAGCAAGGTTGTCTTCCAGTTATCCTCTGCAGGAAAGTCTCACGGTTAAGTGGGAGTCTCACAGTTGAGTGGGAGCGATGGCAGATGAGGGTAAGTTGAGGGTTGACAGGTTTAATGGGTAGAACTTCTAGTTATGGAAGATGCAAATGGAAGACTATTTATATCAGAAGGATTTATGAAAGCCGTTGGAAGGAAAAGCCAAGAATCAAGGAACTATGTCAGAGGCTGAATGGGATCTTTTGAACAGAAAGGCACTCGAAAGCATTCGGTTATGCTTGGCACCATCGGTGGCATTTAATATTACAAAAGAAAAGACGATAGAAGATTTGATGAAAACCCTAGCAACACTATATGAAAAGCCCTCCGCTTCAAACAAGGTATTTCTCATGAAGCATTTATTTAATATGAAAATGGCAAAAGGTGGATCTGTTGCAGATCATTTAAATGAGTTTAATACTATTACTAGTCAATTATCTTCTGTGGGTATCAATTTTGATGAAGAAATTAGGGCTCTCTTGATTTTGTGTTCTTTTCTTGAAAGCTGGAATGGCTTGGTAATGGCGGTGAGTAATTCTATTCTTGGATCTAGTACCCTAAAATATGATGATGTGATCAGTGTTATTTTAAGTGAGGAAACTCGTAGAAAATCCTCAGGTGGATCTACATCAGGAAATGGTTTAAATGCACAAAGCAGGGGCAGAACGACTGAAAGAGGAAGTAACTCTAGAAATCGTGGGAAATCAAGAGGAAAGTCAAAAGGGAGGAGGTCTCAATCGAGAGGACCAAATGATTGCTGGTACTGTGGGAAACCAGGGCACAAAAAGAAAGATTGCTGGAATCGAAAGAAAAATGAAGGAGATAAATCAGATGGAGACAAGGAGGCAAATGTGGTAAGTAACAAATCTGAAGAGGATGCTTTGCTTCTGTCTTTAGAGAGTGTTGATGATTCATGGATTTTAGATTCTGGTGCTTCATTTCATGCTACACCTCATAGAGGTTATTTCATTGATTATGTCTAAGGGGATTTTGGGCTTGTTTATTTGGGGGATAATGAACCCTGTCAGATTGTTGGAAAGGGAAAAATTAAGATTAAGTTGCAGAATGGGAATCATTGGCTACTACATGAGGTAAGACATTTTCCAAAACTAAGTAGAAATTTAATTTCAGTAGGGCAACTCGGTGATGAGGGTTGTGTAGTTACTTTTAATGATAAAAATTGGAAGGTTTCAAAAGGTTCCCTTGTAGTAGCAAAAGGTGTGAAAGTAGGAACCTTATATCTTTGTATAGGTCATATTGTTCCTTCTACTTTGATTGTTTCAGAGAAAAATGAATATTCAGGAATAATTACTGCAGTTGAGCAGGGGGAACAAATAGCTGCTATACATTCTGATACAGCGTTGTGGCACAATAGACTTGGGCACATGAGTGAGAAAGGTATGAAAGTACTTCATTCAAGGAAAGTTTTACCAGGTCTAAAATGTGTGAATATGGATTTCTGTGAAAGTTGTGTGTATGGAAAAAAAAAGAGAGTGAGTTTTGTAAAGACAGGGAAGGAAAACAAAAAGGAGAAATTAGAGCTTGTGCATACAGATGTATGGGGACCGGCTCAGGTATCTTCCCTTGGTGGCTCTCATTATTATGTTACATTTATTGATGATGCAACTAGAAAAGTATGGGTTTATTTCCTTAGACAGAAATCTAATGTATTTCAAACTTTTAAGAAATAGAAATGCTTGGTTGAAAATGAGACTGGTAAGAAATTAAAATGTCTCAGATCTGATAATGGTGGTGAGTATTGCAGTCATGAATTTGAAGATTATTTCTCCACTAATGGTATTCGTAGACAAAAAACTATTCCAAGGACTCCACAAGAAAATGGAGTGGCTGAACACATGAACAGGACTATAATGGAGCGTGCAAGGAGCATGAGGTTGCATGCTGGGTTGCCCTTACACATGTGGGTGGAGGCTGTCAATACTGTAGTATATTTGATTAATAGAGGTCCCTCTACTCCTTTGGGCTGTGGTATTCCAGAGGAAGCATGGACTAGTAAGAAGGTGAGTTATTCTTTTCTCAAGACCTTCAATTGTGAAGCTTTTGCTCATATAGACTCTGAGAATAGAACCAAGCTAGAAGCTAAATCAAAGAAATGTGTCTTTATTGGATATGGCATTAATGAATTTGGTTATAGGCTTTCGGATTTTGAAAATCTTAAAATTGTTAGAAGTCGGGATGTCATATTCAATGAGAAAGTGTTGTACAAAGATCTGTTGCAGCAACATGAGAAGAAAGAAGATGATTATGTAGTGCTGGATGATACTCCAAAATTTGATGTTCCAGCCATTCCTCATGATGTGCAACAACTGCAACAAAAAATACCACACACACCAGTGAATGTTAGACGATCAACAAGGAAAATTAGACCTCCACAAAGGTTTTCTCCCTCTTTGTATTCTATTTTACTTACTGATGCTGGTGAACCTGAAAGTTATGATGAAGCTGTGCAGGTGGATACTAAGATTCAGTAGGAGTCTGCAATGAAAGATGAAATGGACTCTTTGCTGAAAAATAAGACATGGGATTTGTGCAAGTTGCCTGCAGGTAAAAAGGCTTTACAGAATAAGTGGGTTTACAGGTTGAAAGAAGAGGAAGGAGGTAAGAAAAGATTTAAGGCCAGGTTAGTTGTAAAAGGATTTGCACAGAAAAAGGGAATTGATTTTGATGAGATATTTTTTCCTGTTATTAAAATGACTTCTATTCGTACTGTTTTAAGTCTTGTGGCTACTGAAGATTTGCATTTAGAGCAGATGGATGTTAAAACAACCTTTCTTCATGGTGATTTGGATGAAGAAATATATATGGCTTAGCCACAGGGTTTTGAGGTCAAAGGTAAGGAGAACTTAGTGTGTGAATTGAAGAAAAGTTTATATGGCTTAAAGCAAGCACCTTGGCAATGGTATCTGAAATTTGACAGTTTTATGCATGAGCATGGATATAACAGATGTCATTCAGATTATTGTGTTTATTTTAAGAGGTTGGATGATGATGGCTACATTATTTTATGTCTATATGTTGATGATATGCTTATAGCTGGGTCTAACATGCATCATATTAAGGGGCTAAAATGCCAGTTAGCACATGCATTTTCTATGAAGGATTTGGGGGTAGAAAAACAAATCCTTGGTATGAAGATTTGCAGAGATAGGAAGAATAGAACCTTGACGCTATCCCAAGCTGATTATGTTGAGAAGGTGTTGCAACATTTCTCTATGGAGAATGCTAAAGCTGTCAGCACACCTTTACCCAGTCATTTGAAATTGACTAAGGAGATGTGTCCCAAGACACAGGAAGAGGAGGATAAGATGTCCAAGGTACCCTATGCTTCAGCTATAGGAAGTTTGATGTATGCTATGGTATGTACTAGGCTAGATATTGCACATGCAGTGGGAGTCATTAGCAAGTATATGAGTCATCCAAGTTTTGAGCATTGGAATGCTGTCAAGTGGATTCTCAGATATTTGAGAGGGACATCCAATAAGTGTTTACACTTTGGGGGCTCTAATACTAATTTATAGGGCTATGTTGACTCAGATTTGGCAGGGGATATTGATACCAGGTAGAGTACTATAGGTTATGTCTTTACTATTGGTGGGGCGGCCGTGAGCTAGGTTTCTAGGTTACAGAAGATTAATGCTTTATCCACTATAGAGGAAGAGTATGTTGCTGCTACAGAGGCAGCCAAAGAGATGATATGGCTTTAGTTCTTCTTGGAAGAATTGGGACATCCTCAGAAGGATAATTATTTGTTCACAAATAGTCAGAGTGCCATTCATCTTGCTAAGAATTCAGCTCTCCATTCTAAGACCAAACACATACAGTTGTAGTACCATTTCATTCGATTAGTTTTGGAGGATGGACAGTTAAAGCTGGAGAAGATACATACCAATGACAATCCAACAGATATTTTGACAAAGGTTGTAACAAGGGAGAAGTTGAACTCCTCTTCAGCTTCGGTTGGTCTTTTAGACTGAACATGAATAAAAGAACAGTAGAGTCCAAGATGGTTTGATCCAGTGGGAGCCCCATGTGGTAGTGGTATTGCTATAGGATTAGTCTCCAAGTGGGAGATTTTTGTTTACTGTGGAGCCTGATCAGTCCCCAAGTGGGAGATTGTTAGATTGTGGTGACTGATCAGGAAAGTACTGTACATACTTCATAAATAGTGGGGAAATTTTTTTTTTGGGCAGTAGCCGACATGGTAGCTGACATATTATGGCCGACATGTTATAACCCTAAAGCGGTTTAATACTTGTATAAAAGGGTTTAGGGTTGGGTATTTTTCATAATGTGGTGATACAAAATTGGTTCTTGCGGCGGTATTGAGTTGTAAGGGATTACGGATTGTAATCAGGTTGTAATCACTGGATTGTAATAAGATCGGACTTGTTGTTTGGTGGACGTAGCCCAGGGATTGGGTGAACCACGTTAAATGTTGGTGCCTTGTGTTTATTTCTGTGTGTTCTATTATTTTCTGTTATTGGTTGTATTTGCATGTAGTTTTTATTTCTATCCGTGGTTTATCCTAACAATAATATGCATTAAAGGACCTCAAATAACATACCCAAGGCCATGGGAACCTTAGTAGACCATTTTACCCTTTCTAGAACCTAAGTCACCTAGTTGACAACATTTTGCACTTTCTAGCAACTTAGCCATTTTGGGTCTTGCCAACTCTCCTAAACACATCTAAGGACAAAATATGACCTCTTCTTATGATAGTGATGTGTCTAATCATCACTATAAACCAAAAAACAAGGAAGTCCAAGGTTTCATACTAGCCCACCTATGTGTTCCTACACCACCTACTAGCTCACATTGACAAACTAAGAGAGTGTGTATCTTGGATGCTTAAAAATTGCAGCTTCTCTACTTCTTGTAATGCCAAAATCAGATATATGAATGCAATGTAAGAAAATACCTTATACCACAACAGAGTTAGTTACCAAGATAGGATGAATTCGTTGATTGTAATTATATGCAATACATTACAATTTGACAATCATTATAAGGTTCTAACCATATGCTATGATTCAACTACTAAATGCTCAAGAAATTATACTACTAAATATAGGGAACCTGGTAATTTAGTTGCTTACACTAGATCAATTATGTGTGAACCTTTCTTAGTCCAGCTTTGGGACTGTTTGGTTGATAGCAGCCACTCTTTGCATCTGAAGATGTCTAGTTTGTACCTGAACTACATACTTCACACCTAGCACCATACACAACTTGATCATTAGTATATGTTGCACCAAATATATTACCCAAACACTCATAATGAGCTACAAAAGTCATTCCTAGGAGGAAATAAAGCACATGCCAAATGTAAGTGTAGCATGTGCTAGTGATGTTGAGAATTGGAACTCCATGCTACCTAAACTTCAACTTGTAATATGCCTAGATTAAAAGTAAATTTTTGTGCTAGAATGTAGGGAAAAAATCCACATAGACTATACTATACTAAGTAAGATTAGATCTTGACCTATGATCTATAAAATTATAAATCCATTAGTTTTATTTCAGCTACCTCCTACTCCATATCTAAAGCTTAGTTCTTAAATCATTCTATAAGGGGAATTATTTTCATGGAAACCTCCATCACATCCTTAATTATTATTTATATTGGCCATGCCTGCATTATTAGCCTTTTCCATGTTTTCAGCAAGAAATTCCAATGGACAATTTTTATGATTCTTCCTCTATCCACCCACTATAATTATTCAAGAGTAACAAAAATTTATAAAAACAAATAGACTAGATTTCCAATCATACAAAAGATAATGCAGCCAGTTCCAAATATGAATTGTCCATATTGATATCCTTATTGATAAAAGCATCTTAATTTTTCCAATCTTCCCCCAACTCCTTGTAATCTACTACATGTTTCAAAATTTGATATATTATCTAGACATGGTTCAAAATGTGAAGTTAGGTCTAATTACCCTAAAGGGTTCTTTCCTTATTACAATTCCTAGAAGAGTGATTTACCTTCTATTCCTCAGAAAACAATTGTTTGTATAAAGCAATGTGTGTTTAGCAAACATGTGATTCAAATAAAGACAACATGTCACTTTTTTCTTTGCTACTCTTTATCTAATAATCCACCACAATAGTATGCCAATTTTAAAACATTTGAATGAATTAAGGTTCTAAGATTATTGAGTATAGGAAACTAGTCACTTAAAAGGAAAACAATAATATTAGAAACAAATTTTATGTCCACAAAACATAGATATAAATTCAAAGCGACCATTGCCAAAAAAAAAATAGAATAACCAAAGCAACATAAGGAGTGATACTTCAAGTTTGAGCCAACCATGTTGACATTATCACCTAGACAGTTAAAATGTAAACCAATCAGATATATTTCAATGGAGATTCCAATAACTTGAGCAATATAAACCAATAAATCATGATGTACTGCTATTAGGATTTAACATATATTTCAATGGAGGTTCCAATAACCTGAGCAGTACAAACCAATAAAGCATGATATTGCTATTAGGATTAGACTATGTAGTTTTCAAGTCAAACTCATTGACCCATGTTTAATGAGTAGCAATTCAAAGGAACCCATCTCTCATTAGGCTGAATGATACACTTAGCACTCATTATATCTTGGTGATGCTCATAGAGGTGAAGCATTGTGCCTTTCTAGAGTGTATGATCTGTTCCAGAATCCCATAACATCTTATTATGAGATTCGTGGATATTAAAAAACCTAATTTTCTCTCCCCGTCGATTTCTGACATCCCAATCCATAATATCTGTTTAACTTCCTTTTGGAGAGAGATTCAAAGCTTGTAATGATTTTCCATAATTATGAAAAGACAATTTCCTTAATTCATAATTACTCCACTTGTCATTTGTATGGCCACATCTGTCTCTTATTTCCAAAATGCTAAAGTTTAATTTAGTGACAAAGTTTTCCATCTTGCCAAATTTGGCTTTACTTTTAAATTTAGTGATCACCATTTTAAATTTTTTCGCTTTTTTCCTTGGATATCAACATCCTTATATTTTTGTTGATATCAACTAAATTTTCCCAGCATGTGATTGCCCTAACATTAAACCCCATGGCAGCCGCAACGTCTTCCACTTGATTACCCTCCCGGTAGATGTGCTGCAGGTGGACCATTCTCATTTCATCCAATATATTTTTAATATACAGGATGATATTTCTAATCTTCCATCCCAATTTTGCCTCCCCCTTTACCCAATCGATCACTAGTTTGGAGTCCCCTTCTATAGTTAACTCTAAAATGTTTCTTTCCCTAGAGAGTTTATGCCACATTATTGCTACCAATCCCCACCTAGCCTACATAAGCAAATAACACAACACCATTCTTGTCTCTTTGCACACCTCCAGACACTCCCTATCCTCCTTTCATAGCTCTATCAAAATTTAGTTTATACTGTGTAATGGTGGGTGGTCTCCATATTGTTTGTTGTCTCCTCCTCATAGCGAAGCTATCAAATAGGAAGAAATCCTCTTGACAACCCCAATTCTCAAACACAATGCCTTCAAGTCTTCTAGGTTCCTCCTTTGGCATCTTGTATTTAGCTACCCTTAGATTTTCCTTGAACAATTTGTTCATCACTCCAAAAACCACTTCAACCGTCCTATTTTCCTCCTTGAATATCATGTTATTCCTTTCTTTCCATATTTGCCAACATACATATGGTGGGATAATCTTCCATTAAAGGATTAGCCTTGGATGATGGAATGGGAAATCCCAATTTTCCACAAACTGTCACAAGTTATCTTTCATGACCCAAGCCACCCCCAATCTTTCCCGAACCTTAGTCTAGATGTCAACCGCAAACTGACATTCAATGAAAAGGTGGTAAATACTTTCTTTCTTTTGTTCACAAAGGCAGCAACAGTTTGTTATGTAGAATCCCCTTTTTTTCAAATTATCAATCGTTAAATTTTTTCCATGTTGAACCGTCCACCAAAAGAAATTAATCTTAGGTATAAGGTTACTGATCCATACCTTGCTCCACATAGTTGGGCATAGTTCCTTATTGAACATTAAGGTATAAGCAGATTTGACAGTGAAGTTCCCATTTGGAGTTAAATTCCAAGCCATGATATCCTCCTGTGGCAATAATGAGAGTCTCTGTTCCTTTATTAGTTCTTCCAGTTCCTCTATGAGAATAACTATCTCTCGCGGATAGTCCTCCTTATACATCTTCTTCCATTTCCTCCCCTGATCAATGTAGTCTCCCACTTTAACCCCTATGTCCTCCTGAAGGAGTTCCATTAAACCACTATATTTACTTAATGCCAGTAGTTTCCCATCCATCCACTTGTCTTCCCAAAACCTTATATTGAATCCATTGCCCACAATCCACCTCAATCCTTCTCTTAGCAACCCTCTATTTCTAACAATGTTCTTCCAGATCTTTGAACCTCCTAGGAGGTCATTATTATATAGGTTCCACCGAAAGGAGGTATTAGAAAAATATTTAGAGTCCCTTCAACAAATGTTGTGCCTTATGAACAATTGAATATAGAGTCCCTCTAGCTCATCATTTGACAAAGAGGAGATATCTTCCACAACAAGTCAAATTATGATATTGCTATCAAGGTTTAAAATAATTTGACTTGCAATATCATAATTTGACTTGAAGTGGAAAATATCTCCTACTTATCAATTGATGAGCTAAAAGGGGCTCTACAATGAATTGTTTACAAGGCATAACACATAGCAAGCTAAATGGGCTTAACCTTTAGGGAAACTCCACAGTTAAATACAATTGAGTTGGAGTAATACTAGAATAGGTATTCTCCCATGAAGGTCCAATGCTTCACCTTTGTGAGCACCACCTAGATACAATGAGTGCTAAGTGTGCCTTTCATTCTCATGAGAGATGGGTTATTGTGAACCATTACTCATGAAACATGAGTCAATGAGTTTAACTTGACAACTACACTTCAATCTTGATAGCAATATCTTTTTTTTACTTCTGTTGAAAATATCTCCCACTTATCAAAGCAATAAATCTTATAAGGTTTATCAAAATAAAGGTGAATTACTTCAATGACTACACATATTAAAATTCATGGTCAACACATAAATTTCATATTCATTTATAAAATGTTGTGATTTTCTGTGAGCATCTTCACAAGCTTTTAAATATTGAGTCCAAAATTCATGTATGCATTTCTTGTTTAAGATCATGCCATTTGATCCTCAAAAAATTGAACTACAATCATTAGCTTGGACTTTACAAAGACTATACAGTTTTTGTGAGTGAAGAAACATAATTATAATACTAATGAGTATCACTCTAAGTCTTAGTTCCCAAAGATTAAATATAGTTTCTAGTCAAGCAAGCTGATCTTAGGTTTTCCGCGACTTACATTTAAGGAATCTCTAAAGGTACTCTAGTAGGATAGTATAGCAACAATACTTTTGAGTGAAATGACCTTCTAAGAAACTTTGACCTTTACTTGTTTTTGCAATGGTCTAACCTATATACCAACTAATTGAAGAACTAAAATCATTCCAATGAAATCCTAGGATAGAAAGATCTAATGCCTCAAAGAGGTTCCTTTTTTTGCATCAAGCTTAATTATACTTTTGCCTTGCAATATCAAGAACAAAGATGCATGCATTTTGATCAAGAAATTCTATAATTTCTTGATTCCTAGGATGAATTTTTTGATTTTGAAATTGGTGTACTACTTGCATCCTAAATTCTACCATTGAAAGCTCTAAACACAAAATGTCTCATAATATTGGCTTAGGTTTGGAAAATACATATAGTTAATATCTATTTAAATTTCACATGTCCAAATAAAATTGGCTATGTAACTAAACATGGTATCATTTTACCAAAGTAATGCATTGAGCATCAGATAATGTTATCATACATGATGACATCAAGTTCTGAGGGAAAGTTTAGAATATTTTTTTGCAAATGAACTTGAGAAAAATACTAAAATAGGAAATGCAATTCGTATAACCTTGGCTTACTACTTACATCATAAAAATCCCAAGCTACCTAAAAGAATCTAGGTCAATAATGGGGCTTGTTACACTCATTGTTGTCACATTCAATGTCATGTTGTGGTTATCTAAAAAATTAAGGCATAATGAAGAGGCTAAAACTTTTGTAAGGGAAATATCCATGAATTTTTTACTACATTTCTTGTGGTGTATCGAAAAGTTTTGGGAACATGTAATGTCCCCTTTTGGGATATAATCAAATTTTATTTAAATGATAACAAACCCAGAGGCACAACTTATTTGCAAGAGTATTGTTTCACTCAATTACATAGTAGTTATTGAATTTAGGAGAAGAATCAATCATTGAAAAAAATATAATGAATATTTCTATTTGTAAACATGCATACTAGAGCTTCAACCATATTAGAAATTTTAGGGGAAAACACCATAGGATGTTAGGAGACTATCCTCAACAATTAAGCCTAATAGCATCGAACAAGCAACTAATTTAATCTGACCCCTTAGTCCACAAGAAACCAACTCAATGGGGGCCCACACATAACCAACTCAATTTGTGCCTACCTAATGGATAGGGCTCATATTCCTACATCGCTATTGTGTTTCCTTGCCCTTTTCTGATAAGATTGTTGTATTACATCTGATGAGTGATTATGAGGTATAACCCTTGGTGGATTGTCAAGTTAATCAAATAAATAAATTAATAATTCATATAAGAGGTTAAGTAATAGACTTAGTCGTTTCACACACCAATTATTCTTCTAAATACAAATGGCTACTTTATTCTAAATGCAATTTATATCTATAACTCTGTGATTTGATTAAGCCTTTGCTCTGAGAAGAGGTTTGACTTATATAGTCCTCAACCTTTGTCAATGTTAACCCTTCACAAAAGAGGCATGCTTATATAATTGATTTGTTTCAAAGAGCTACTTCTCTGGGATGGATGAAGTTAAAAACAAAATAGAGACATCCTTTAAATCATAATGAAGGTGGATACTACAAAGATTTACACTCATTATCAGCACCTTGCTTAAATAGCCATGCAAAAAAATAAAAATACATGGATGAAAGCATACTCAAAGGGATTCAAGTTATTTTTTAGAATGTCCCAAGGAGATGGCATTGCATATAGTGCAATACAAATGACATTGTAAAGATCAAAACTTTGGACAATCACTTGGTGAACTATGCATGAAATGGATATATTAAAGTATTTGAAATTTTTATGAGAAAGGTTATTGGTGAATCCAACTAACTATTTTCGGCATTACAACATGCCCAGTCCATAATACAAGCTTTGAAATGTAAAGAAAACAAAAATTGTGGTTATCCTGTGACTAAAAGTGAATATCATACATGAAGTGGAATTGGATAACAACTATCATCATGCCTAGAATAGAATTCTCCAATATCACATGTGCTTAATTAGGTGCAAATTCATAGGTGTCTTAATGAAAAATTACTATTTAATGCATATCCTAAGTAGGCTTAAGTAAAGTGTGATTAGTGAATATTTAATTACACCAAAAGACTTGCTACAGATTTACAAGGAAAGCATCCAAAATTATCTTTGGGTAGAAGCACATTACATTCAATTATATAAGTCATTAAAAGATTATAACATTTCAGTGTTGTCCTATAAGAGAGATCCTTCATTCAAAATAGATATTGAGATATGGTAAGATCATATTTCCCATAGAAAATATCAAGGTGCATACATTTAAAATGAAGGTGCATATTACATAGAATTTTGAAGTAAAGATCAGAACATCAGAATTAATATTGAAAGGTATCATGGATTGAACAATATGTAATGATAAAAATAACTATTCAAAGGTTAAGGAAAGAGTGACTAAATACATAATCTGTGGTTTTATAAGAGGAAGCTAGATTGATTACAATGAATTGTTGATGGGTATCCACCAAATATTAATATTCACAAACATAATAAATGAACGAGAAAGGATTTTGTATGAGCACTTTCTATCAATTCATACTCAACAAACATTAAAGAAGTAAATTAGATGTTCATTACAATTGGTTAATAAGTCAAAAAACATCAAAGTAATGTTGCAATATATAGATATAAGATAACAAAGATTTATCACACAATGATGTGCCTTTAGTAGCAAGTGGAAAAAATAGAGCATCAACATTAGATTGAAGTCTATTCCAGAATCAATTGAATTGATAAGATAAATAAAGTGGAACCATTATAAGATAAACATGTATCCTTGTTGCAAAAATAATGTCTATCAAACAACATTAAAAAAAAATGACTACAACTAGCAGATTAAAAACCATCAGTAACAAAGAATACATAAGTAGTAACAATAATATGTCATTGCACCTACTAAGTTAGATTGAGCCATGTGAGGCCAACATTGAGATGTAATTTAAGATGGTTTGATTAAGTATAGTACTATGAAAGAATATTTGAAGAATAAGTGAATTAATACCCTTATGAATTAGATATAATAGTTAGGAATTTGACTAATGCAATACTAAGTGTACCTTATTTAATGAAATTCGACTAATGCAATAACATATTTTTGAAAGGAGAGGTTTCATTACCATTCAAAGTGTACCTTAGTCTTTGAAAGGAACAACTATTAGAATTGTGATGAATCTATCTGATTGTTATATATTCGTGTCATGGTTTGTTTTATTTCAGGATTGTTACAAAAATAATTTTGAGTAGACTAGATGATATCAAACATCCTTTGGCAGTTGAGAATGATATCAAACATCCTACCAAAAAAAATTATATTTATTAAAATATTACTTTAGAATACAATGGAAGGGCCATATCACTGAATTATTTTACAAGAAATGAATACAATAGTTGCTGAATGTAAAGCTTGAAGTGGTTGTAGAAGATTGGTAGATGGGAAAGAATGAAATGGGAGAGCAGTGAAGCTTTAAAAAAATCCAATGCTTGGACATGACAAGGACTGTATAGTGTAATACTTAGGTCAAAATTTTAATACTATTGTTCCTCTTGTATTAATTGTAAATATGTTATCTCTCTTCAATTTATTATTTTTAATACATTTGAATCCTGCCATATTAGGTTAATTAATGGTTACGTCATTACAAATTTCAAAATTTTAATCATTCAACAATGATTAAATTACAACTAAAACCAGTCTCAATATACAAATGTGAAAGGGATGAGCATAGTTTAGAGAGGAGTAGAGAAGCCTTTAAAGGAGGTTTAATCAAACACATGAGCCAATACTAACCTGAAAATGGCTCCTGCATTGCTGCAGACTGCTGCCAAAAATACCCAATGCACCCAAATAGAAAAACAATTCACTTTTTTTTAACATGGGCCTGATTTGGTCAAAATTTTGACCGAATTGGGAAACCCTAAGTTGGTCAAAATTTTGACCAACTTAGGCAAAAAATAAAGATTAAAATTATTCAAGAAGCCCATTTAGGGCTTGGTCAAAAATCTTAATCGAAATTTTAGTGCAAATGTACTAGTGGGAACATTGCCATGCTAATCATGATGTCATAGCTCATAATAATAGAAGTAAAAGAAGAGTTGTTGGGAATGTTATCCCCCTACCAATTCAAGCTTCAACTTTAGATGTTGCTCCTTTTGTGCTAGTGATGAATGCACAATCCAATGTTTCTCCTCAACATAGGCAAGATATGAGCAACAAGAAGTCTACTAAACCTCAGACTTTTCAAATTTAGTCACCTATCCATGCAACTCCCAAGGCTTCAGTCAAATAAGTTAATACTCCTTTCAATGTGGTAGATCAAATGAAAAGGACTAATGTCAATATATCTATATGGGATGTTGTTGCTACTATACCATCATAGAAGAAGCTACTACATCAAGAGTTAGAGAACATGGAGGTGAAAGATCAACCACCTAGAGAAGATAATACAACAAGCTTGATGCAACCAAAAAAAGATGGAGAAATGAGTAAGAAATACAAACTTCCTCCTTTTTATGTCTCTTCGATAATAAGAGATAAACTAGTCCATAATTGCATGATTGATGTAGGGGCTAGTAGCCATGTAATGCCTAAAATTGTAGCTAATCTTCTTGGCATTGAGTATGAACCCATAGTTAGGGATGTCCTTTAGTTAGATGGAAGCTTTGTCAAAATTGTAGGGATCCTTAAAGATATGGAATGGCCTTGCATGTATGCCTTGGTTGCACTGTCATTCAAGATATATCAGTAGTTGAGGTGAGCCATACTTTTCCATTTGTCTCTCTAGGGATTTCACTACACAAATATGAGGTCATATTGTAGGAGATTGGTCATATATGTTCTTTAGAACAAGGTATGGGAACAAATCTTCCATAAGAGTAGAACCTCTAGCCCTTAATCATATAGAGGCTTATACTCCAAGCCCTATAAATATGAATTGTACAATTAGGGAGGAGGATGAGAAATACACAACACATGATCATGCTACTTCCTTAGTAGAGGTGCCTAATTATCTCTTGGATGAGTGGGCCATTGCTTATCAATTTGACCCAGTGCAAGAGGCTATGGAGACAGGTCTTGGGACCTATTGTATATTTGAAGAGAATGTTCCTATTCCCAATCTCATATAAACAAAAGAAGATACAAGTGGATTGTGGAGTTTGTTATTTGATGGCTCAAAGAATAAAAATGGATTAGGGGCTAGTGTCATGCTTACTTCTCCTGAATTAGAGAAATACTATTTCTCTTATAAGCTCCAATTCAACTGCACTAATAATGTGGTGGAGTATGAAGCTTTGATCAAAGGTCTCCAACTTGCACAAAGAAGAAGCATTAGGTTCTTGAAGGTTTATAGAGATAGTGAGTTGGTTGTTAATCAAATTAGGAATTAGAATGTCACAAATAATAATCTCCTCAAATCATACAAACATAGGGTATGGGATATTCTTGAAAGTTTTCAAGCATTCAACATTCAGGGTGTTCCTAGGAACTAGAACAAACATGGTAACAGGCTTGCAGCCATTGGTGCTCACTATGATATAATAGAGCATGTCGCTGATAAAAAGGAGAAACAAATCAAAATTTTTATAAGGCCTAACAATTGCACAAATTGGCAAGTGTTTGATTATGATGTGCAAATCATCAATTTCTCATAAAATTAGGGAAAACTCTTTGCAAAAAACCAATCTAGGCTCCAAAGTTAGTATGGAGACCAGATCATAAACCTGAACTCCAACAAATTGCCTAAAGATTTAGTCACCTTAGAAGGCATGTTCAACTCTAATGATCAAGCAGGGGGTAAAGACTTAAACCTAGTTGTAAGTAAAGATGATTACATACTAGTTGCCATTGCTAATGGGAAGACTCTCATTTTGGGAAAGGTATGCTTCAAAATTGAACAAGAAATTTTTGTTCACTTATGTCAAGAATTCAATGATATATTTGCATGGACATATGATGATTTAAAGGGTTTTGACCCAAGTTTTTTTCAACATACTAGAGATTTGAGTAGTGATGCAAAGCCTGTTAGGTAGAAGCAAAGACTAGTTAACCCTAGGGTTGAACCATTAATGAAAAAGGAGCTATCCAAACTTATAGAAGCTAACATAATTTTACCTATTAAGAATTCCTCTTGGGTAGCTAACTTTATTCCTATTAGGAAGAAGAGTGGGGAGATTAGACAATGTGTAGATTTTAGAGATCTGAATAAGGCCTCTGTTAAAGATCACCACCCGCTCCCTTCCATGGAGCAAATATTATCCAAAGGTAGTAGTTTAGAAAGATTTTATTTCTTAGATGGATTTTCAAGGTATAATCAGGTGTTAGTCCAAGAGTTTGATAGATACAAGACAATATTCACTACCAAATGGGGCACCTATGCCTATAGCTAGATGCCTTTTGGACTAACTAATGCAAGTGCTACTTTTCGAAAGTCAATGGAGATGGCCTTCAAGAATATGATTGAGAAGTTTGTTATGGTTTACCTTGATGACATAATAGTCTACTCAAAGAATGTGGTAGATCACTTTAGTCATCTAAGGCAAGTGTTCATCAAATGAAGGGAGTATGGTGTGTCACGAAATCCAAGAAAGTGTGTGTTTTCCACTAGTCAAGGGAAATTTCTTGAACATATTATGTCTAAGGACAACTTAACCATTGATCTAGAGTGGGTAGTGGTGATCTTTTCTTTCCCACTTCCTACTCATAAGAAAGGGCTGCAAAGCTTCCTTGGTAGAATCAAATTTGTAAGGAGAATTTTTAATAATCTTGCTACCATGGTCAAGCCTCTTACAACTATGCTAAAGAAGAATATGCATCGAGGATAAGAAGGGGAGAGCCAATTTTGAAGAAATTAAATTAGCAATAACATCATCCCCCACCCTTATCAATCCTAACTTTGATAAGGAATTAATTCTCTACACCCTAGGGGGTGAGTCAAGCATCTCACTTGTCTTGACATAGCTAAATGATGCAAATGAAGAACAACCTATAGCATTTTTTAGTGAAGGGATAAAGGATTATGAAGATAAGTACAAATATGTTGAAAAGAAAGATCTTGCAATCATAAGAGCTCTAAAGAAATTCAAGCATCTTTTGTCTCACAATAAAGTCCAACTCTTAGTCCCTCATGCAAGTGTGAAGGAATTCCTCCTAAAGAAGGACACCAATGAAAAAAGAGCTAGATGGATCACCAAGGTTATGGAGTATGATGTTGATATCAAGATCATCAAGCTTGTAAGAGGTAAATGATTATGTGAATAGATGATTTCATCCCAAGAGACAACTAAGGAGGTTGTTCTAGTTATGGAAAATGCAGAATTAGTAAGGGTTGAAAACTTGAATAGTTGGATGCATGACATGACAACCTTCTTGTTGGGAGAAGGATATCCACAAGGGTTGAGTAGAGCTAAAAGAAGAAAATTCAAATTATAGTCTATCCTTTTTGCCCTAGTGGATATGATTCTTTTTAGGAAGGATCTCAATGGAGCCTTATTAAGATGTATCAACCTTGATCAGGCAGATAGGATGATTAAATAATTTCATGATGGTTCTGATGGTGGCTACTTGTCATCTTGAAAAAGAGCTATGAAGATCATGAAAGTTGGTTATTATTGGCCAACTCTATTCAATGACTATTATAAACATATAAGGAAATGTGAGAAGTGCTCCTTCTTCTTAGGTAAACAAAGGCTAGCAACTCTTCCTCTCCATCCTGTTTAGGTTGATCAACCATTTGCCCAATGGGGGCTAGATTTTATTGGTCCAATAAACCCACCCTCTAGTGTTGGTCACAAATGGATTCTAGCAGCCACAAATTATTTTACAAGATGGCCATAGGTAGTGGCTTTGAAGGATGCCACAAAGACTTTAGTGGTTGAATTCCTTGATGGAATTGTTACCAGGTTTGGTGTTCCTTCACCAATAATAGCAAACAATGCTAAGTTGTTGTTGGGGTTCGCATTTATTCTTAGGAAGTTGACCATAGTATCTATTTGAGCACCTTCTCAAATTACTATCCCCAAGGAAATGGCTTGGCTGAGTCCTCCAATAAGAACTTGATCAGAATCATGAAGAGGACAATTGAGGATAACCAAAGGTGTTGGCATTCAAAACTAAGGACAACCCTTTGGGTTGATAGAATCACACCTAAGAGTGCAATAGGGAATTCACCTTTCACGTTGGTATATGGAAGGGAAGCCAGACTTCCTATTTCCCTTGAGTTCTCCTCTCTTGAATTAACTCATCAGTTGGATCTAATTGAAGATGATGCCATGATAGTCAAGATGGAAGAATTGATGGAGTTAGAAGAAAATAGACAATAGGCTATGCAGACACTTGGGGCACATCAACAACAGGTCAAAAGAAGTTTTGATAAGAGAGCTAAAGCTATGATTTTTAGGGAGGGAGACCTTGTTCTCAAGTGGGATGCAGATAGAACTAAATAAGGCAGACACTCCAAATTTGATGCTATGTGGAGTGGTCCTTATATTATTATAAGTTGTAAAGAGGCCAATGCTTTTCAATTATGTAGGCCTAATGGTGATCTCTTTCCAATTCTAGTCAATGGAATTTACCTCAAACCCTACTTCTAGAGAGGGTTAGGGTTTTTTTAATATATTAGAGTAGTTTCCTAATTTCCAAGAAGTGCATGAACACATGCTTTTATCTGTGTCAGATAGCAATTTTTTGAAGTTGTAGAGAAGATAGAGGTTGTAGTTTTTATTGGTTTCATGATGCACAATACCTCATTTTTTGTGATGAGCTATAGCCCAATGGATGCTTAAGGCCACTGGTCCATGCTTAGAAGGCTAGCATCCGCTCTGAGTCACCAAAATTGTTAGCCATTTTTCCCCTCCCACCAAAATTCAAAATTTTGGGTGGTAGTCATGTCCAACAGTTAGATATTTAAAATATTAGACGTGTAAAAAAGATATATATAAAAATTTGGTCATATCCATTATATCCTAAGTATTCAAGTTGTTTCATGTTATGAACACCTCAGAGGGCCTGCACCTTCTCAACCATCTGATTTAAAGAGATCAATGAATGTCTCTTTGTTGCTATAGAAAGTTGCATAATGAATTTGCATAGAGACATAATGACAATGTGACACATGTCCAGGTGGGGCTTCTTACTTTGAGTCATGTGTAGTAGTCAGTGAAACATTGAGAACCACAGATTGAAGATAGATCTATGGTTGCGATTTTGTCACTATAGAAAAATGCAAGATCTTTAGTCATAGTGACATAATGACAGTGTGCCACACGTCCCAGTGGGCCACTTTATTTTTTTGGCTGATGGATATGTCAGAACAAGATGACAGTTGTCTAAGTTTTATTTGTGTTTTACAAAAGCAGGTCAATTTCTTAATGTTCCTTTGTCCACCATTGATCTCAAAGTAAATCTATGGTTATTGTTTTGTTGCTATAAAAAGATGTAGGATTTTTAGCTATAACAACATAATGATAGCTCACCACATGGAGATGGTAGGACCAGCCCATGCAAGGAGTTGCCAAAGGTTTTCTACCATAAATGAAGCTCTAGTTGTCAAGTTACTATTTACTACAGATATAAACACATAGAGAAAGGGTATTTTGTCATGGTTGTTCGATCTTCCAAGATCAATGATTATTGCTTATCACTATGGAAAGTTGCACAATGAATATACATAGTGAGATAGCGACAATGAAAATGTGTCCTAGAAGGCCCATCATAGTTCATAGGGTGTTGTAATTTCTCCATTATCAAATTGAAGACAGATTGAGGGTTGTCATTTTGTTGCTATGGAAAGCTGCTAGATTTTTAGTCATAGCAACATAACAACAAGTTGACATGTGTCCTAGTGAGCCTGGGTAGTGAAGTCATGAATAGAGGGTAGTCAGTGGTCAACATAAAGTTAGAAGGTTAAACAAGGTGGTAGAATGCTTTGTTATCATTGGGCTACATGGTGAAGGTGAGGGTGGAATTTGGTTGACTTGCTGATATAACTGATTTGGCCTATCAAGAATAAAGCAAACATCTCTTTTAATGGCGAATCAATCTTTTGATCACCTACAACCACTTTTTTATGACCTCCATGCCTATTTAATATGGAGGAAATTCTTCACACCACCTAGTTTATCCATATGCCTAGTCAGAATGATAATGGATACCATTTCTATCTTCTCAAGGTTTCGTTTTGATGAATGATATGATTTTCCTACATCTAGATGTGTACCAAGATTATATCCTCCCCATATTTTTAGTGATTGTTCTCTGTAACCTTAATGGTAGTGGTTGAGCTTTACCTTAGGGTAGAAGCTATTTCAGTTATGCTTAAACTATAAAAGTAAGTTTTGTGACTCTTCTAGGGGTTGGTCATTTTTTCTCTAATTCTATGACACTGTATTCTATGCTTTTCTATTGTAATTTCCTTTTGCCGGTGAAAGAATATATTTCTATGTTGTACCTCATTTCCCTATCAATAAAAATGCAAAACCTTATTGCCTCTGTTAACATTTTATTTCTCATTTTTTAATCTGTATGACAATATCTACTTTTCCTTGAATGTTATAGAGTGAAGTTCCTTCCTTGTAACATCTCATTGGGTTTTTGATTTGCATGTGACTATTGAATTAGAGAAAATGTTGACTTAGTATATTTTGAGATTATATTGATGAATAGTGCATTTTTAGGTAGAGATATGATTGAACAAACCATTTTGGTGTATCACCCCTTTAGATTAGATTAGGTAGTTTGCTTCAATGCATTCCTTCTCCCTTTTCCTCTCAAGAAGTAGTTAGATGCACCCTGATACTAAGGAATTCAACCGTCTCTAAAGACTCAATCTCATAGTTCCAGTCCCACAACTTGGAGATTTTTTCCATGTTTCACAAGGTTTCCTTTAGGTGACTTTAGGCCAAGGTGCAAGATTTTGTGACAACAGTAAAAAATTCATAGCCAACCATCAAGTTGACATTAGTGACAACTTAATAACTGATCTAACAACTATCAAACACATGCTAAATATGATAATAAAAAATACATCCAAAAAACTCTTGAAGACATCTACACCAATATTGCCAACAATACCCCCTTTTAGTATTGATGACAACGCCAAGTTGATCACCAACCATCACCAATACCAAAAAAACTAGTAAATACAAGTTGATATGCATAAAATAATTCCTCCTCCCCACAATTTATTCCAACATCTCATCTATAATTCTCTTGTAACATGCTTCTAATATTCTTAAGCTTCTCCCAAGTATATTACTTCTCACACATCTCTCATTGGACAAGTGGTTTTCTTTTCATCTCCTTCTTATAATTCTCCCCCTTTGACAACAATTTTGAAGGTGCCTCACTCATTCCTAAGTGCACCTTCATACTTTGAATCTCCAAAAACTTTCTAACCAATAATTTACTAACAACCAACTATTTACTCCCTCTGAGAAGTAGTCTCCATCACATTATTCCATAAAAGATATACAAATAAGCTTAATGGGTTGATGTAGTAATAGAATCTTAGTTATTCTACAATAGGGAAATGAACCCTAGCTTACTTCTCAAAAATTTAAAAGCATCTTCAGGTAATGGATTATTGAGTATGCCTAAAAGGTCCTCCTTTGATGTCACATAGTGCATCCTTACTTCCTTCTCCTGTACCTTTTCCCTTAGAAAATTATAAATAGTTGCAATGTGCTTTATCTTGGGATGTTATATTGGATTCCTTGATATATTAATGATGCTTATATTATCACAGTTGATAGTAACCAATTATTTAACCTTCTCATTTATCCCTTCCAAGATTTTCTTTAAATACAAATTTCTTATGAAAAATTACTTGAGGTAGCTACATATCTAGATTCAATTATTGATTGAGATATACAATTTATTTCTTATTGATCTAAGAAACAAGTATTTCTCTTAGAAAGAATGCTCCATCGCTTGTGCTCTTCCTATCATCAATATTACCTACCCAATTTGCATGCAGTAAACACTTTAAAACAAAATCATCATTTTGAGTATACTAAAGATCATAATCAATTGTCTCTTTAATATATCTAAATATCCTCTCCACTTTCACCATATGTGCTTCATTTAGATTTGACTAAAATCTAGAAATTATCCTAACTACATGAGCTATATTAGGTCTAGATTATGTACAATATAATGCAAATTTCTAATCATGAATCTTTATATTATTTCATTTAAATAAACTTGAAGTGTCATCCTTTGACAACTTACAACATGTGACCATAGGTTTTCCTACTAGTACTGAATCTTCCATACCCAAAGTCTTCAACCCTTCCTTCACATATATTTGGATTGAAAAATAAAAAATTAATCTTCAATTTTCATCACATGCAATCCAATAAATAATTTTATCTCACCAATCATGGACGTTTCAAATCCCTTCTTCATCCCTTCAACGAAATCTAAACTCATATCATCATCTCCACCAAAGTTAATACCATCCACAAATGCTTCAATAATAGATAATTTTTGCATTACATCTTTAAATATAAATTTCTATATATAAAGGAGAAAATAGGTTTTTGATTCTTCCTTCACAATTGATATATCAAGAGAAAGAGACCATCCCAAAATTTTAATCTGGCTAAAGCCAGTAAGGGAAGAGGGCTAAATCATGACACCTTAAACTTGCAAATTCAATGGGATCTTCTTGGTTTTGATCCCCAAGTTATGAAGATGTACAAAAATGTATGAGGATCTGATCTAAAAAGGAAGAAAGTAAGAGATATGAATGATAAAGAGGGAAATATTTTTACCAAGTAAAAAACTTGAAAATATCTTATCAAATTATGTCCAAAATGAAAGTTTTCAGAGATCAAAAATATAGCCATAGATCTACAAACCCAAAAAATGTGGAGACTTAAGGACAAGGAAAGATTCACATGTCTAGATTCAGATGTGGTAAGGGGTGGGATGGGGTCAAGGTCACAATTGACCTTGACCTAAGCAAGAACTGAGACTTGGAAAATGATGCAAAAACCAAGCGTTTAAAAGTCTTTAGATAGGGATGACCTAGAATACAAGGGAGACATAGAGGCTAGGAAGAGCCTGATTAAGGGATAAGTTCATCCTTTACCTACTCTGCACATTTTTTTAAGAAATGAAACTCAACCTACCACCTAAAACCCTAGATATACAAATCTTGTCCCAAAATCTTATATATAACATACACAACATACAGAAAAATTGGTTGGTGATGAGGGGCTTGCCTCGATTGACCTATGGTTGAGGAATCAATAGGTTAAATTGAGATTAAAATAGATAAAGTAGTTCTAACTTGTAGTAGAAGAAAATATAATAGTGTAGAATATAGAATAGAAATATTGATGTAATTATGTTTGATATATGATCAAGTATGTTAATAAAATAGCTTTGAATAAACACAAAAACCAAAAGGAAATTTCATCTAAGCTAAAACCTAATTTATGAAATTTACTTCAATACATCCGAATAATGAATCCTTATATGAATGTAGATCTCCCTTTTGATGGCCAAAATCCATAATAAAGTTGGATCTAAGAGGAAAATGCATGACAGTTGAAGAAAATCTTGAATGCTTCGATGAATATTTCCTTTCTTGATTACTTGAGAACTCCTTTAATACACATTTAGAGCCTAAGCATGGAAAGATTTTATATGAATCTAATATTGCAGATTCTTATGGATTTTGAAATAAGGAGAGGCCTTAATTTATATTGTTTAGAGAAAACCCTAAGAAGATCCAACTCAGGAAGGTAGGAAAAGAAATATTTGACATTGGGCCCAAAGATTGTTCAAGAAAATCACCTAGGTAAGAGATGAGGTCATTCCTCACTTGGGGTGAGTGATGAGTTCATCCCTAGAATGAACTTGAAAGGGCTTAGAAATGAGCTTTGAATCCAAGAAATATTATAGAATCAGGGAGACATGATGATATATGTTGGGAAAATGGTTGGAAAGTCATTTAAAGCATTATGTTAATGTATAGATTATTTAAGATATTTTTAATAACTCTCATATTCATATTTGTATTATTCTATATTTAATATACTCATATATATGTGTGTGTGTGTGTGTGAAGATATTCTAATATACAAATATGAATAAAAGAAGTTATGAATAAAATGATTTACATCGATATTAATAAGTTGATCATTATCAGACATCCATATATATTATGGGCATTGACATACTTGTTTATTAACTTACCTATCATTAATAATAGTCATGCCAATAGACATGACTCAACTATGAGTCATGACTATTGGTCATGACTCCTGAACCATGCCTTCACTCATATAAAGAAGCCGTTGTTGCTGACTGTGGGATATACATTGAACACATAAAGATACACAAGTCTTGGAGTATATCTAGAGCAGCAAATACTTCACTCACATCCTTCAGTACATTGCAGAGCATTGAATCTTCATACCACTTTCTATCTTATATCACATTCTTGTCTTGTATTGTTATTCTGAATAATATTAGTATTTTGTCTTATACTTTAACATGGTATCAGAGCATGTTCAGTCTTAGGGATCATTTGACATCTATAATGGTATCGAGCAGGAACAAGAGAGGAATACAATGTGTGGAGATATTATCTACAATTCTTTGATGTTATACAGTCTCAAAATACTGCTTCGTCATTTTTGAAGTAAGGCACAAGTTGCGTCATTGCAACTTGGTTGAAATTGCCCTAACTCTGCACAACTCACTGAGCCTTGAGTAAAATTATAAAAATCTGAAAAGCCTAACTAACAGTTAACTGTTTCAAAGTTTCTGTGTGATGAACAACTAACTAACAGAGAATGCTTGCATAGATTTGGTAAACCAGTAAGAAGTACTGTATTTGTTGAAAATCCTGATTAGAGGGAATTTTGCTCATTGTAGGAAGTTGCACATTGCCTAAGGGAGCCAATGTCTCTGTGTTGAATCAACAAGTTGCAATATGGCAGGATTTGTAGGCAGTAAAGATATTGGAGATCACTGACAAATAAATGATAACATGTAACAATGAATGTTTCTATGGATGTCAGTGGAATCGCCAAATGTTTTGTATATCTTACAAATTTAATGGGGTCTGATGTTAGAGATCGCAAAGGTTCCAAAGTCGGCATGACTTGGATTAGTTGAATAGATCATGTTTATCTTGAGGTGATGACTATGCTCAAGCTCATTGAATGTCACTTATTTCTTGAGTTAATCCATCTAATGTTTGTAAGAATAAAAAAAATAAATGTTTGAGGATATTGATGCAATGTCATAGCAGATCTATGAATGACTCAGCCTTGAGTCAAGATTGAAATCTGTATTAGACTTGATCATTGCTCAATGTTTTTTTTGTTCCACCATTGAAAGAGTTGTGCCTATGGGAAATACAATTTGTCAATAACTTTATTCTTCGCAGAATCAGATGCAACATATGTTTTTTCTTGTAGATATTGTGCTAGAAAGGAAGGGGCTCAGTGGAACCACATGTCTATGATCGACTAGGAATGACTAGTCGAGAAAGACTACTAGAAGATTGATTGGTGCAATGTTTGCTTGGTAGTTTGAAGTCAATGTTGGATGATGCTAGAAATCTATGCTCCACCCACCAAACCCCATCAGAAAAGAATGCTCTGACAGAATCTCAAGCACACAAGAAAAGAGAATTCATAGACATCATAATGCTTGAGAATAATCCTGATGGAGAGAATAATAACAATAGTAATGAAAGTATAGAATGGGATAAAGTACTGGTGGAGGATAACAATAATAATCATGAATATCCTCCTATAAGTTTAGATTTAGATGCAGTGTGGATGATTTTGAAAAGACTTCCTATTCCATCTTTAATGAGGGTGGAAATCACTTGCAAGTACTAGAATACAATGATATTGACAAACTCATTAAAGTGAAAGTGGAATTAGTAGGAAAGAGGTGGCCATTTTGTGATCCAGCATTAGAGCCACGAAATCACATTCTTTTGCGGGGATCTAAAGCAGTGGTTTACAGTGCCTCCATCGTGGCGTGGTTAAAGAAAGGCTCAAAACTCATTATCAGAATAGGAGATGTGCATTGTAGCGGAAGGTTTCTTCTTATTTGATCGTCACCATGAAGCGCCCATGTTTTTTTTTGTTTTTTCAAATATAAGAGAACATAAAGTCTTATTTAAAAGGCCCATACTAAGATGTAAATAAGCAAGAGTTGATGTCTAGATGGTGTGCATATTGAAAATGATTTTCTTTCTTAGAAATGGAGAAAGAAATGATGGTAAACAAGCATTATTTGATACATGGGCATGGGACACATTGTGAAAGCCATACCAATGCGACTTGAGTTACAAGGAGATAGGTTGTGTGTCCAAATATATGCAACTTTTTTGGCACACCTATATAAGAGTGGGAATCTAACATTGTAAGGGGGAATGATAACCAATGTTATATTCCCATTTGTATTGTATGGTAATAGAAAAGACATACTCAAAATTGACAAATTATTACATGGAGGCATTTCCTGATTTGATGCATATGGACCTTCATTGGAGCAACTTATATTATTATTGCAGATAGGTATTTATTATCCTTGGGTATTGCATGTATCTACTCATTGTAGTTTCTCCTTTATTTTTTTCTATAATTACTATAAAGAGCTATTTGCCATGATCTTTTCCTTTGTCTCTGAGGATGTTCTTACAGGAAAAGAAGATTGGTACATTAGGCATGCTACCAAATATTGTGCAGACTCAATCTTATGATAGTAGCTCCAAAGAAGATGTGATTTAGGATTCAGAAATCATCTGATGATTAGGCTGGATAATGTGAGTTTCTTGAAGAAAATATCCTTGATGATTGAAATTATGAGAGGGAGTCTGGCGGTTTGTTAGAGGCAACCTTGGAAAGAGAGGGAGCATAAAATAAAATTGCTTCAATCAAACTTTTGATGGATTCAACACTAGTCATAAACCATAATATAAAAATGATATGAGATTAGTTCAGAAGGAGTAGACCTCATTGATGGATTCAACACTAGTTAGAAACCATAATAGCTAAAGGACTATGAATCATGGGATAAAGTCTCATGTATGTAGGCTGGAAGGCTTTATGCTATCTAGATACCCATTGAACTAATGAAGCATGACATGACTTGCTACCAAGAGGTTAGAAGGATGATAATAGATTCAGAGGAAGTCTAATACTTCATCAAAGAGAACCTTGTGCTAAGAGGTCAGAAAAGTTGATATCAAACTAAGAGGGAGAAACCTTATTCTCTGACATGTTTCATGGTGAATGTTGTGACAACATCACATGACAGTATTCATGGAGACTTCATGGGAAATTTTGATGTCATACATGTATGAGCCTGTCCCCTGTGTACATCATGAAGAAGTGACAACTTCTAAATGATTATCACTTGTATTAGGAGAATTTTTTGTAAAGTGATGTCCTTACAATAACTTGTAGCATGATTCATTTTTTGTGAAAGTGTTTCATGTAAGGGCTTTATCTTGTAAATCAACAACTAGGTAGTTGATATCATTAATTTGATTATCTACAAGTTGCTTGTATAGATATATTTTTTGGTACATGGTGTATATATTGCCTTGATATGCTGATAGGCCATTACCACGCTGAGTACTTGGTGATCATCATTAATTTGATGTTTCTAATAGGCCATTGCTCTAGAGAGCTTGGTGAATATCATATGCTTGATATTCTGATAGACCAACTCTCATATTACATGATGTCATATATAAGTTGATTATATTAATCAACACTTATATTTGACATTGTATAGAAGAAGTCTTCTGATCAAAGACCTCTTATGTGTGTTTATCTTACTAATCTAAGAGGGAGTGTTAATGTATAGATTATTTAAGTAAAAGAAGTTATGAATAAAATGATTTACATCGATATATTTTAGTACCTTTTCATCGATATTAATAAGTTGATCATTATCAGGCATCCATATATATTATGGGTGTTGGCATACTTGTTTATTAACTTACCTGTCATTAATAATAGTCATGCCAATAGACGCGACTCAACTATGAGTCATAGCTATTGGTCGTGACTCCTGAACCATGCTGCACTCATATAAAGGAGTCGTCATTGCTGATTGTGGGATATACAGTGAACACATAAAGATACACAAGTCTTCAAGTATATCTAGAGCAAAAAATACTTCACTCACATCCTTCAGTATATTGCAGAGCATCGAATCTTCATACCACTTTTTGTCTTATATCACATTCTTGTCTTATATTGTTATTCTGAATAATATTAGTATTCAGTCTTATACTTTAACACATTATTTATGTGAATAGGGGAATAAATAGAAATCCAAGTTGATAGAAATTGGTAAAAACATAGAGTTTTGAGCAAGGTTAGAAGAAGAAACAACCTTGGTGTAAGTAATTAAATGCAATAGGAGGTCCCAACATGCCAAACCAAATTAAGGAGGGCTAAAAGGTCTCAAATAAAAGAACTTCCATGAGAGAGAGAGAGAGAGAGAGAGAGAGAGAGAGAGAGAGAGAGAGAGAGAGAGAGAGAGTACCTTGCCAAGTAAGATTTGTGTATCTTACCGTGAATCACCAAAGAGGGTAGGATTGAATAGTCTAGCAAGTTTTGTATACTTGTTAGTCAATCCTATAAGGTGGGTAGAATTTAATTGTCTAATAAGCTTGCATGCTTGATAGTCCCACAAAAAAAAAAGATAAGATTGAATGGTAGAGAGGGGTTTTATGCCCAATAGTTAATCCTATGCAAAAAGGAGTAGAATTGAATGACCTAATGGGGTTGTATTCTTGATAGTTAATCCTACAAAGATTTTCATACATCTATATGTGTTATCCTCATGAATGGAATGTACATTTCACTATCCATGAAGAAATATATTTGTGTTCTTTGTGGATGGAATGAGGTCCATTATCCATACATATATGTGTATGTATATATGTAAATCCCAAGAATAGACAAGGACCACTTATACCCATCAGGAATTTCCTACAACAAAAATAAAAGTGAAAGTGTATAAATATAGTTTCAAGTAGGGACTGTGCAAGCCCCCTCCTTGTGATGACTATGTAGCCATAGACATCATAAGGAAGAGAATCAAGGATAACCACTCATAACAACAAGGAGTTGTCCTGACTCCTTAAGCAATAATGCATGCCACAAACTTAGCGAAGAGTGTTGATGTTTTCAAGCCAAGAAAATAGATAACTTTGAAAGGATATTTCACTCATGAGAAGAGACCCTTGAAAGGAAGATATCTCATTGACAAGACATCAACTTTCAAGAGGAATGTCTAAACAAATGTAACATCTTAAAGATGAGAGAGAGAGAGAGAGAGAGAGAGAGAGAGAGAGAGAGAGAGAGAGAGAGAGAGAGAGAGAGAGAGAGAGAGAGACCACTTACCCTTTATCTAGCCCCCTATCTCTAGGTGATATAGGGATTCTTAGTGAAGGATGGTAAAATTTGAATCATGTAGTAAGGGAAAATATTTATAATGGACACAAATTTTCAAATATGAAAGAGGTGATGATAAAAAACATGCACCTCTTGTATGCAAGAGACAACACTGATGAAGACAACAATTCCTTATAGGAAAAGAATGTCATAGAACAAACAAGTTCCCTTGTACGAAGGAAAAATGATTCTTAGAAAAAAGGAGGGAGAACATGATATACAAGAAACCATGCCCCCTAAGTATAAGGGAAAGATACCTCACATGATATACAATTCCAACAACATAAAATGTTAAAAAATATATCACATATAAAGTAAATGATAGATAAGTAGTGACACTATAGATGATATTTAAATTATACAAATATGAATATAGCACATGAAAATAATTTGTTAAGTAGAGACATTGATTCAGTCTTCCGTGAAATAAAGTATCACATGTTAAAAATAAGAATGTATCATAAAATAATACAAATCTGTAGAGAGATGAAAATGAAGATAAAGATTATATCATTAGATTTATTCACATATTATTAATTTATTTACATTTCTATATTTTCAATATTATTTATAACTTCGATCAATGATTACTATTCAACAAGAGCTCTGAACGAGCTTGAGTCCCTGCCTTGTGTTCTTAGTGATTCATAATTTGTGCTTTAAACTTAAAAATAAATAATAAAATATTCTATCCTAGATCCTAAAATATAATATTATATTTTGTTTCCATACTACCATGAGGATTGTACATTGGATTCAAGTAAAATTATTTTAAGTTTTTCTTTCACTTTTGATTGTGTACAATAATAATTAAATTTCTTTGTTGTTAAAAATTTGTATAGTGTTATCAAGGTTAAATTAGATTGTGGAGATTTTTTTAAGTAATGATTTGGTAGAAGTGAAAAATAGTATGAACTTCTAAATTAGTTTCAATTTTTCTATTATATTTTAAAATTTGTATTAATTTAGTTTTAGAATATTTTTTAGAACTTTCCTTTAATTATTTGATTTTTATTATTAGTTAGTAGCCAATGATAATATATATGATTCTACAACATGCATTATAAATATAAATATATTAACTTAACATTTTAAAAATAAAACATTATTAAAAATAATAATTAATATATTCATTTAATATTTTAAAAATATAATATAGTTGTAAATAAGACTAAAAATACCACCTTAGACAAAGATCGAAATAGGCAGTTAAACATAAATATTACACAAGAGGGAAAACAAACAACAATGAATTATATGAAGATAAATAATAAGTATCTCTTCACTAAGTGACTTCTCTTATAGTTGTAAATAAGACTAAAAATACCACCTCAGACAAAGATCGAAATAGGCAGTTAAACATAAATATTACACAAGAGGGAAAACAAACAACAATGAATTATATGAATTGTATGAAGATAAATAATAAGCATTTCTTCACTAAGTGACTTCTCTAACCCTACACATATTTACTCCATAGAATCCAATATGCTTAAAAACATATTTCACATTCTAATCCAAATGTCAAACAATTAGTATTGATTTTACACTTCGTGAGTCAGAGTTACATTTCACACAAAAATTATGATTGTTGTTAGTTTACAAAGCCCTCATTCTTTACAAATGGTTGCACTATTCTGGATCACCCACAGTTTGATTCTTGCCCAGTTAACTAAAAACTCTTGCAAAAGCTCACTCCCCATCTTGCAACCATCAAACCCTACAACAAGATATATGGGCAGTAACGACTCTTCAAAACACTTTTCACAGAATTCATATCTGCATTTTGCTTTATCCAACAATCCACCAATCAAAAAGTATAAAACCCCAAAATATTCACAATCAATTGTAGGCTTTTAAACAAATAAACTAATTAATTCACCTTATTTCCATGCGACCATTTAATGTTCTCCCCAAAACTAAATAGATACTATGGCATCATCCAACGATTTGGTTTTCATTTATTTCCATAATCAATTGCAGTTACAGTGTTACATTCTTCAAATTCTTCTTTGCCAATTGGATATGAGTTCAAATGAGATGGAGAAAGAACTGGAAAAGCCAGCGAAATCAACGATGTCAAATTCATGCCGCATGGTTAAGAGCACAAGTGCCAAGCTGGCGGCTTCCTTGAAAGAAAAATTACTGCACTTCAAAGCAATGAGTTGTTCTTTGGCAACTAGTCCTGCTAAATCATTGTTCAACAATCTTGATATCTACAAGATTCAGAGCATACCATGCCTTCAACACATGTTCTCTCAAGAAACAATGAAGCAATCGAGAATATTTTTGAGTTTCTAGCGAAGATTCTAGAAAACTGCCTTTTGATTTTTCACATTTTCTACTAAGAAAAATAGAAATAAACCCCAGAGAAATTATGAAGGACCAATCATAAAATCAGAATTAGCATATCACAATTCATTTTAAAAATCAAATATTAGAAAGTTTAATAGATGACATTCATTTTTTTGCTTAAATAAATTGGATGTGGGCTACCGAAAAAATTAGTTCCCTTCCTTAATTTAATTAATTCCTCAATTATTAACATATCATATTATACAATCACAAATCAACACATTTATTAATTATTTATAAATAAGAAGATCAACTTAAACAATTAGAGTTTTGTAATAGAATAATTAAAAAGAGATATTAAAATAAATTACAATAAACCATTTAAATGAAATTAAAGCAATAAACTTATAATAGTTGGGGTAGTGAAAAATACATCCTTGAATATGTTTTGACATTTATTTTGAGTTTAAATGTAGTTATGAAATAATACAATTTTATGTTTGGTTCCACTTTATACTCTATCTTATTTTTAATAAATGGAGCGAAGATAGGGGAAAGAAGCCACTTGCCACCTATGTTTGTATTACAACCATGTCCTACCGTTACCTATCCCTCCCAAAAATCACTCATAAAAATGCTTCAAAATGATAACATAGGTACTAATAGCCGAACACACATTTGCTAGTAGTAGGTTTACCAAAAAAATTGGCAAAATTTGACATGCGGATTAGGAACTATAGGTGTGTGAAGTTAGCTTGGGTAGACAGTGGGTCATTTCCCTTAGTGATGATATACCTACCAAATTACTGACAACCTAAAAGAAGGATATTGGCTGTAACATGCAATAAAAAAGGTTCTTTTTTCCCACTTACATTTGAATTATTGACTTAATCAACCTTCATCCTTCATTTGAGACTATGGTTTCTAATAGAAGAATCAATGACTTGCCTGATTTCGATCCTTCCAAAGCCTCATAATGTCTACACTAAACTGAATCTTCATAATTTTAGGCACAAATTTAAATATGCAAAAAATACAACCATCTTAAATAAATTTGCACTTTTTTTCTTATCTGTGCACCCTCTTTGGAAAAATTAAGCTTGAAAAAAAAAAGTCAACTTTGACTATTATAACACTTTTAGTATAGGAATGAAACCTTGATGTGTGATATTTAAGCAGTCTATAAAGAGAAAATCTTTATTCTGTTTTATATACACAGCAACGAACATACTTCAACTATGCAATGATTTAATAACATTATTTATATTAAGTTTAGAAATCTTAGAAAAAAAAGAAAAGAAATGCCAACAGGCACTTGTTGGTTGGACGTCACTATAGCATTCAATTACTACACGTCATATTGCTATCTGATATACTTCTTGATGATATATAAAAAATTCACAACAATTGACAATATCTCATGGAAAACAATATAGATCTATATTAATAATATGTTTTATGACAATATATGCACTAGTATTCTTAATGTGTGATGTGAATATCAGGATTTAACTGTGTGATTTTTTGAGTCAAACTCGATGACCCATGTTTCATGAGTAGTGATTCAACATGAATCACACAGTTAAATCCTGATATTCAGATCACAATTTGACTAGCTGTGGAAATCATCTCCTAGCATTCTTAATGTTTTTAGTATATCAGGTAGCAATATGACATGTAGCAATTGAATGGTACAGTGAAGTCCAACAGGTGCCTGTTGGCATTCCTTTTTCTAAGTCTTCTATAATCGAATATAAATAATGTTACTAAATCATTGCATAGCCGAAGTATGTTCATTGCTGTGTATATAAAACAGAACAGAGATTTCCCCTGCTTTCTGTTGTTGCAGGCAATTTCGTAGGTCATATAAATCCGATTTTCCGTGTTGTCATTTACGTGTCTTGAATTTTTTATATCTGATTCTGTTAATTGTTTTATCCAAACTTCATTCTTGACAGTAAGAAAATCTTCTTCATGGCTATGAACTCAATGAGGAGATCATGAAGTCGCATGAAAAACTAGAAATCAACACAGACATCCAATAAATGGTAGACCTTTTTAAAATCATTTGATGGTATCTTACAAAGATAATAGTTAAAATGAGGACATGTTCATACCAAACTAGCTTCATAGGATGGCTACAGTGGTGAAAATGAAAATGTTGTTTGTAAATCAAGAAATTGTTCAGCTATGGTCATAAAGTCTACAAATCTAAATTTTGTACCATACAAAGCTGTCAAACTATTGTAATTCAATTGGTTGAGTGCGTATAATTGAAGAAGATAGAAGATGATGATATGTAGTAGAGAAATTTTCTTCGAAAATTCAAATCTCTAAAGAATTTGCCAGACTGAATGTCCGACTGTTGGAGAAAAGAAGCTTGTGAACTTTGTAGTCAAATCTCCACATACCAGAACAGCTCATTTTTTAAGGATTGTACAGAACATTGAAAAATGCAGTATAAATAATCAGGTCACAACCCAGAACAATCCAATAAACAATCTGATCCCGTTCATGTTGTTCCCTTAGAATTATTTCCCTTTTCTTTGTTGCTTCTAATTGTTTTGCAATCTCTGTTTTTTTCTCTGCAAGCAACTTCCTTTTGAGAGAGGGCATCATCTCTCTGTTTCTCTAGACTACTTATCTTCTCAGCTTCCATTGTCAAAACCCCATCTAATTCTTTTGCAATCTCTTCTTTTTCTCTGCATGCATTTTCCTTTTGAGAGAGGGCGTCATCTCTCTGTCTCTGTAGACCATTTATCTTCTCGTCTTCCAATCTCAAAACCTCATCTAATTGTTTCGCAATCTTTTCTTTTTCTCTGCAAGCATTTTCCTTCTGTGAGAGGAGGTTATTCATTTTGGCTTTCCTTTCTTTGTTGTGTAAATCCTTTAAATATTCTCTTTCAGTCTCAGCAACTTTTCTTGCCTGCTCTTTTACAGCCTCAACAGCCTTTTCAGCAGCCTTTCTTGCCTGCCTTTCAAGTCTATGGTTCAGCATGCTCAGATCTCTTTGATTAATTGCATCTTCTTTCAATCTCAAAGCTTCGGCTAATTGTCTGGTAACCTTTGTCTTTTCTTGCAAAGCTTCATCTTTTTGCCTCTTAAATTCATTTCTTTCCTTTAATGTTTCATCTCTTGCAGATTCAGCATCAATTCTGGCTTTCCTTTCAGATTCAAACTCCACAATACTCACATATTCTTTCATCCTCAAAGCTTCAGCTGATTGTTTGGCAATATTTTCCTTCTCTCTGAGGGCATTGTCTCTATGGCTTCTGAATCCATCACGCTTATCCATGGTTTTATCTGCAAGTGTTGTCCAAATATACATAAACAAGCAGAAAACGATGGAAAAACATAGCAAGGATTACTGAGAAGCCAAAAATACAAGGAAAACAAGCAGAGCTGGAAGACACTGTGGGATGAAAGCTTTTAGACCTCTTCCATCAAGAGAGGTGGAAACCGTGTTTTTAGCAGACCCAAATGCCTTGGTTAAAACTGAAGAAAATGAACAGTCTCCTCTCCCAAATAATAATATCTGATGGAAGTTGGAGTAGTGTTTGATTCTTCTCTCCAAGGAGGTTTGTCTCGGTAGATATCTCATACTCATATTCTCTGGATCTTGTACAAATGAAGCCAACATATGAATATAACAACCAAACAAAGATTCAAGCAACTATGCCCCTGTCAGAATGGTGTCAAGAGCAAATTCTTAAACTCTCCCTAAGGACACTTCTGTAAAATTCTTCAACCAAAACCTAGAAACATTATCCGCTAATATGTTTATAGGAATATTTACAGCTCCAAGCTTTCAACAATAAGTTAAAGTACACACCTCTTTCTATTTTCTACTAGCAGCATCTTGAGATGGTTCTTGCCCTCAAGGTTCAAAATCCCTTTAAGATGAAGTCCTCCATTTCAAACCTCATGGATTCTTAACTCCAGATCAAAACATTTATCCTTAACAAAGAAATAAAATAAAATAAGACCAGACTGAAAAAGAAATCCTACTAATTTTAAAACATAAAGTTAGAAAGGATTTTCTGCTCTATCAACATTAGGCTGTCTCTGACAACAGATTTATAAATGGTAAAAGTGCATATGATTGAGAATTACACAGGACATGAAATTCAGCTTCACTCTTTCATTCTGAATCCTTCATAAATTTGACCGAGCAAGGAGCATCTGGAACCAGACCCTTTGCAATTTTTTATGCATGCCAACAGTTTTTATGGTAGGCTCTCCCTATAACAAGCAAGAATAATGGGTTCAAAGGCTTTGGCTTTAAAGCAAATACAGATGTTTAGAAAACGAAAATTACCCAAAGCTGTTTTCTCTTCTACATCAAAGAAATGTAATTTCTTCATCCATCTGTGTGCAATGCTATTTCACATGTGTTGTCGGTTTACATTAAAATGGGTACGTCAAAGTCAACTGTTAATAAAACATAAAGCTAGCAGGAGAAGAATTTCAACAAATGAAAATCATTGTTGTTTACAGTTTAAATATGAAAAAAAATTGTGATTTTGAACTTAAAAAAATGAAAAGGAATGTATGTATTTTAAATACACTATTTTGTATCAGAAAAAGAGAAGATAATTATTAGTATGAGGGAGTTATGTTTGTTCTTTTAGTTCTTCACATTTTAATAATGATTAGGGAGTATGATAATGTCAATATAAAACTTACATACAATTTAATAAAAAATCAGCATTATTTCTATCTGTAAATCTATATTAGACATGTTTTCAGCTATTTACTTAGATATATTCTTTATTGTTGTCATAATTCAAAAATAGATAAATGTTACATTCATTATTTAAGGAGCTACTCACAAAAATGATTTTTTTTCGCCATTTTCTATTTGTACCAAAACACATAACCATCCCACTGTACAAGACTTTAGACACCAATACAATTATACCCAAAACCTCTAGAAAGTTCAAAATATAGAAGCAAACAACTAAGAGACTTATCATAGTGAGATCCTATCCCAAAAAATATTGTCATTAAAATACTGAAACTCAAATGAAGGATTCAGAACCCAAAAAAACAACATATTGATACATTGTTGTATTGTTGAGACCTACATGAGAGAGCACATTCATATGGAAAACCATTTTTTGGTCAAATAGAATGTGAATAGTTTTATAGAAAAGGATGAATCAATCTCTACTATTCATTCTATCTCAAGATATTTTTGGCCAATTGGCCAACAAGACTAGTTTCCACAATATTGGTTTTCAATTTTTGGGCAACTTTGACATTTAAGTATTTAAAAAAAACTTTACTTTCAAATATGTATTACTAAAAAATTGTAAAGAATTTCAAGATGATGTAAACTAGTGATTTTTAACGTTTTCTTTCTAGTTTCTAACAATATCTTTATTTTTATTTTTGAAAATTCATTTGAAATTCATTTTTCCTTCTCCTTCGACAAGTGGTTTATATGAAAAATTAATATTTTCAAAGTGTGATGGGTCTTTTGATCAACATGACTTTTTAAAAAAAAATTATGATTATGACAAAATTCTTCCAAGGCTAGAATGATAACATTGAGACCTATCAACTCTACCTGGTTCCATTCAATTTGTTAAAAAATGTAGAATTTATTTAGTGGCAAAGTGACGCTAACGATAATTTAGAGATAGGTTGTTTTTAACTGATATAATTTGATTTGTAGCACACATACCTTTGTAACGCATTATTCTTTTAAATAATTCCTCTCATTTTCTATTTTTTCCTAAGCTTCAAACAAAGATTTGTGAAATGGCCAAAAAACCTATATTTAATAAAACTAAAAATAAAACATCACGATAAACACAATATATACAAAAAATATAGTCATTAGAAAACTTGTTCAAAGTACAATAATCTTGTATATTTAATTTCAGAATATGGACCTAGTTAGCCCTTGTTTGAGCCCTTAGAAGGGCAAAATTTGATAGAACAATACTACATTTGGGCCCAAATTGCGACGATAATGGAATTACAACTTAAATTTGGCTTTTTTCTATATAGTATCCCTGAAACTGTCGATATTGTGATGGTTGGTCGACATTGTGACAACGTCGGGAATATAAACAAAAGAAAAAAGTAAAAGACGAATCATTTTAACACAACCAAATTCCCAAAAAATTCTCTCACATCCGCGTGAAATGAAAGCAACAGAAACCAAAGCAACTGCAATGTCTATGAAATGCATGAATCAAAGCCCAATTCAACCACATGAAGGAGGGGTAGTAGGGGAATTTTTTTTACAAATTTGAGCTTGCAACCGACTAACTATAGGTATGTGATTTTTAAAAAAAAAATTCATTCTTTTTTTATGAAAGTGATTCTTTTGTTGAGTCTTGTTTGGATTGTTTATTTGTTTAGATTCTTTTGTTTGTAAAATCCACTCTAATACCTTGATTGTTTGGATTGTTTGTCAATTATAGGTCATGCCTTGCTTTATTAATTTGGTATACAACATGGAATTTTTTTTTCTCTTATCGTGCGCTTTCTTTGTAGATATGTTTTTCCATTTCATACCTTCATCTCTACATCCATATTTTTTCTATTTCAATGAGGTGTCATGGGAAAGGTCCATGATAGCCCTGATTGCTAATAAAAATGATGACATATTTTCTTTTGTTTCAAAGGGTAAATAAAAATTGTATATAAATAGTGGGTGATGCCTTTCAAAATAATGAAGAACAATATTCTAAAACATAATGTTAGTTGGCACTGGAGTGGTCAAGTTGTCCCTAGACTTACAAAGTTGTTCTTCATAGGCCCGCAAAATAAGTGCCCTAGCCTCTAAAGAAAACAACATTGAAAAAACTAAGTCATGATAATTATCTAGGCCAATTGGGTTAGGTTTCTGCAATATTTGTGTTGCCTAATTGAAATGACTTTCTTGAGAGTTTTGATCATCATTTTCACTAATTGGTTGCACCATCTCTATGAGTATCATGCCCATTTGTTGAACCATGAAACCTATTGTCTGCTTTAAGATGTTTGGTGCATAGGAGGATTCAATGTTTCCATTTTTTCCATGGGATTTTTGAATACTACACCAAGTTTTATAAGTTTCTATAGAAGAGAAATCCAAAAGCTTGGACAATATCAGAAGTCACCATGTTATACTTAAATGTGACCTAAATTTGCCTAGCTATCAGTGTATCCCATACAGTTAAGGTTTCTATCTGAGGTGTCTTTTTTGACATGCTCTTCTTGGTTGTTCCTCCCTTTCTTCACTATTTTCCATTTCAATGTAGCATTTTTCAAAATTAAGTCAAGTTGAAACTCTAAACACCAGTCATATTTAATATTATATTCTATGAAGCTTTGGAATTTTGCAGTAAACAAATGATACCAAAATTATAATAAAAATGACCTCAAGTAAAATTAAAATTTAAAATAAAGGGGCTCTTCTAATTATAGTTTATTTAAAATAATTCCTCTCAAATGTTTTTTATGTGTCATGATGGAAATTTGAACAATTTTGTCTTTTGAAGGATACCTTTTCCAAGACACCTCATTGAAGTAGAAAGGACACCTTCATAATTTCTTTGTACTTATTTGCCCATTTCAATTCATATGATCATTTATGATTTAGGAGTGAATATATATTTTGTCTCTTGATGTGCCTTGTAATCTATGTCTTTGTAGTGATATTTTCTTATACAAATTCAATCTGCTAACTTAACTTCTAAGTACTTTAATTTTTTTTCTATTTTACTAATAGTTTCTCTTAAAAAATATACAAGTATTTAATTGAGGAACACTAATTATTGGTATCTCACATCTCTCTTCTTGCACATATGGACATATGCAATGATATCATACAAGAAAATTGTGCTAAAAGTAATCATAAGTGAAGAACAAGGTACCAATTGAACAAACAAACACTTAAAATACTTCATATCTTGATTTTCATTAGCTCAGCCTCTATAGTAAACTTTCAGTAACATAAATCGGTAGTCCACTGTCCTAAATATAACATACTTGCGGAATGTAAACATTAATAGTAAATCATCACAAATAACATCCACACAAGTTTGACACTAGGATTTAACATGGAAACCCATTTGGGAAAAACCACCAGTAACATGCCACCAATATTTTCACTCTTCTGAAGTGATTTCTATTAGGAACCAACCCTATTAAAGGTTACAAAACACACTTTTAAATGTGACCTTGTTAAATTATTTAATCACCCTATCAGGAGTGACATCTTTAGAGGACTTTAGAATATTCCATTAGAATGCCACCTTGATTAAAGGATTTACATATGACTATTAGGTCAACCTTGATTAAAGGATTTTAAACTAACATAGTGGTTAGAAAGTAACAACTATTTGATCTAGAAAATACAACTCACTTTGCAAATACAGATCTCTATTTGACTTAAATTTTGATCCAATAATTGGCCTTCATTGTCATTTCAATCTCTGATTAGCTTGACAACCCTTCAAGTAACCACTCTTTATCTTTTCTCAACTCTTCTCAACCTTCTTCTTAAGTTTTCCAATCAATAGCATCAACAACTACTCCAACCTTATTTGGTTAGCCCTTGTACCTCCTAATTCTAATATTTTTTTGCTTAAATATCACTACAGATCTTAGGGTTACGATCATATTCAACACATACAATGAATCTTTCCACCATTCCATTCATCCTTTCCTTTTCTATAAAATTCTCTTTGAATCCTTGAATAGAAATGTTCAAACATGGGTTCCCTTGATTTAAATGTCCCAATTCATCCATCCTTCTCTTCAAAATGTTTTACATATTCCAAGAAATTAACTTTGTCAATTGGAAATCACAATTTCTCATTGTTAGTATGAATGCTAATGATACTACATTGGGGGAGTATCCTAAGCATTGGAGAGTATTGGCATGTTGCATTCATGAATGTGTTTGTCATTGATGTCAATAGAGCAATAAGTTTGTGAAGACTAAAAAAGTAGCAGACATAGATCTTAGTTGTACGGACAAGGTTTTGAATGTATGGCGATGCACATTCATGGACATGTTCAATACAATGTCTTAATGTGAAGGTTCCATGTGCAGAGCCTAAGTTAAAGATGTACGGAAGTTGTACCTGATTTATAGAGATAGAGTACCTGAGAAGAAATTTCTAATGTTTGCATTATATCCTTTGACAATGATATAATCTAGTGATGCACGGTTAGCCAGTGATAGTAAATAGTCTGATGGTGATGTCAGCAAGTGCACAGCTTCTCAAGTCACACCTATGATTTTTTGTATATACTATGAGCTGATAGTGTTATTGTAATTATAACTTAATTAATTATCTTATTATTATTAATTGGAAAAGCCTCAAGACCGACTCAAGGAATTATTTTGAAGATATGGTATAAAGGAAAGATGTTTTCCTTGTTTGTAAGTGTGTTGAGTATCAAGTATTTTATTGAGTACAAAGCGTGAAAAGGAGCAGAATGTTTATTGAATGCAAGTAAGCGATCCAAGGGGTTATTGGATGGGAGTTTTATGGTTTGGTTACAAGATCAGAAGGAGCAGAAGTCCAGTTCACAAGACAAAGGAAGAGGAAGGAAGTACAATTCATTGATATTATTCTATAAAGAATGATACAAAGAATATTTGGATAGTGGGTTCATTGATCTTTCTCTTGAAGCTGTTTGGGCAGTGGGTCTAGCTATCTTCCACAACTCCTAACAAGGTGATCTCCTAATAGGGATTCAAAGTCTCCTAATAGGGACTGATATGTATTGAATTTTATTATAGACTCCTAACAGGGTCCACCCTCTAACAAGGAATATTTATATTAGTACATCATCTTGTGGGTACTATTCTCACTGAGGTTTTCCCTCTAATCAAGGGTTTCCCTAGTGAACATATCCGGTGTTATTGTGCATGAGTATCATGTTGTGGTTTTTGATTATATTGCTCATATGGTTAAATTTTAATAAGGTTGATAATTATGATATTAGTTGGATAACTGATTCACCCCCCCCCCCCCCCTTAGTTTTATTGATGGACTATATATTCTAACACTTTCTAACACTCATAAACTATTAAAATATTGTCCCTTGGCCAACACTATGTTCTAACACTCAGTCATCACTGGATTACTCAATCACTACCAAATTTTTGTTTAACACATATATTGACACTCAGTCAACACTATTCCTACTCGACGCATACTGTGGCTCGGTCAACACTAGCATCACTTGACATGTATTGCAAGTTTCTTAATCTTCTACTCTATTGCTCGGTCAATCCTATGTATTTGATCAATATTTGATCACTTCTTCAAGGCTTCAACACAATTGTCTTCTTTACTTGTAACATGATTAAAAAATCACTTTATATTGTCAAAGTCTAACTAATCAAGTGTCCATTTGTAGTTTCTTCTCATAACTCAACCTTTCCTCTAGGTTCTTTTGTTATGACCAACTTCTCAAATCCTCTTCATCAATCATATAGATATGAAACTCAAATCAGATAGAAAATTGTCTTACAAATAAGGTTTGACATCAATGACAACATAATAATTATTCCAATCATAGTTTCCAAAAATCTCCCTCTTTTGCATTGATGACAACACCTCTAGTTACCATGCAATCCAAAAATGTAATGTATCAAGCAAACTCTCTTTATAGTATTAGATCTTCATTAATATCTTTAGTTTCATTCCAATTCTCATCTCTATGTCCAATATTCTCTTTCTTTTAGTTTTTCTCTGATTCTCATCCATATAGCTTTGATATGCAACACATAAGCTCCCTCTATCATATTAGATCATGAAATCAATTAGACTATTCTGTATTGCTATCAACACCTTTGGTTTTGTAAACTCATTCCTTATTCAATCTCTCCCTCTTATTGATCACTGCATAGGTAACTAAATTATATCTTCTCCCTCTATCTTATGGTAACAAACTTTCATCTTCTCCCTCTTTCACAACAATGCCAAAGACACTTTGTCTATCTCATGCATCTTTTCTATGTAGATATATTCATGTCAGTATTAAATTCATCATTTGTCATCTATGTATGAATGATAACATGATTATGTCCTTCTTCCTTCACTACTACTCTAGGAAACTCCTAAAGTAGGACTATCTACATCAACTTGTAAGATATTATAATCAATATATTTGATGGAGAGCACCATTTCAGTTTAAGTAGCCTTGTCTAGGGGAATCACCCCTAATTTACATCTTAGATATTCATGAGCATCCTTAGGTAAAGCTTTTGTAAAGATATCAGATATTTGTTCCATAGTATTCACATACTCCAATCTCACTTCTTTGTCTTGAACTAGCTCTCTCAAGTAATGATACTTGATAGTAATATGCTTAGTCTATGGATGCATTACAAGATTCTTTGATATGTTTATAGCACTAGTGTTATCACAACAGATAACAAATGGATCAATAATCTCCTCCTTCATACCTTTCAATAATTTCTTAATCCATATGATATTTTATTAATTAACTATTGTTACCACATATTCAATTGCAATTGTTGATTGAGAAATGTAGTTATGCTTCTTGCTTGTCCATGAAACTAGTCTCTTTCCTAGAAAGAATGCTCCTCCACTTGTACTATTTTTGTCATCAACATTTACTGCCTAATCTGAGTCAATGAATACTTTTAGTTCAAAATAATTATTCTTCTTATAATACAATCCATAGTCTTTTGTTCCTTTTAGGTATATCAGTATCCTTTTCAGTACCATCATGTGATTTTTATTAGGACTTGCAAAAAATCTTGCAACAATCCCAACTGCTAATCTAACATTAGGCCTATTGTGAACAACATATTATAGTTTTCCAATCATTGATCTATGTAGTGTCTAGTTCACATCAATGGAATCATCATTCTTAGATAGCTTATATCCAATGACCATAGGTGTAATAACTGGTCTTGAATATTCCATTCCAAAAAAATTTAATATCTCTTTGATGTATTTAGATTGAGTAATGAAGATACCTTGCTTCATTTGATATACTTGTAAACCAACAAATAATTTGATCTCACCAAACATAGATATTTCAAATTCCTTCTTCATCTCATCTGCAAATGATTTGCATAATGCTTCCTTGCCTCAAAATATGATGTCATCAACAAAGATTTCAGATAATAATACCTCATTGTTACTACCATTCTTTAAGTGTAGATTGTTGTTATCATTAGTTCTTGCAAAACCAATCTTCACCAAATAATTGTGTAGTCTTTCATACCATGCTTTAGGGGCTTGTTTCAAATCATATAGAACCTTGTGCAACTTACCATATTTTTCTTGCTGGGGTCCACAAATCCTTCTAGCTACTCTACGTCGACCTCTTCTTCAAGTATCCCATTGAAAAATGCATATTTGACATCCATTTGGTATGCGTTAAATCCTTTATAAGAAGAATATGCAAGTAGTGTTCCAACTCCTTCTAATCTTACAATAGGGAGTTTTTTCCCCCATAGTAAATTCCTTCTTCTTGTGCATATTCTTTGCATACCTGTCTAGCCTTGTTCCTTGTGACTTCACCTTTTTCATTTCGCTTATTCTTGAATACCCACTTTATTTCAATAACATATTTTTGTCCTTAGGTCTAGGTCCATGTATTTTTCTTCTCTATTTTCTCAATTTCTTCATTCATTTCTTGAATCCAATCCTCGTTCTCTAAAGCATCTTTTATTGATTTGGGCTCAAACTCACATAATAAACATGTTTCACTTCTGAGTCTTTTTCTTCTCATAACACCAGATTATTTATCTCCAATGATTTTCTCTAGTGCATGATGTTTTCTCACATATTTTTCTAGTACATGTTCTTTCCTTCTCTCTTCTTCTATAGTTTCATCTTGAAAAATGATTTCAAGTTCATTTTCTCTTTCTAGTTCATAATATTCTTGCTCAACATTGTCTTCCTGATGTTCAACTCCTTCTATTTGTACCTTGGTATTATTTTGTTGTTTCTCGACACCCAAAATCTATTGCTTAGTAATTGGTTGTTGCAACTTGACATTCCCATTTTATTGTTGACTTACAACTTTGTTCTTGTTTAAGTGGGGTGCTAGGAGTATCTTCATTCACATATATGAATGTATTGCAGTCTTCAAGTTTTTTCTTGCATTCAACTTCATTCTTTTTTGCATATTCATCAACTTTCACATTTGCACTTTCCACAAATTTGTTAATGTTAGAGTTCAAACACTTATAAGCTTTGCTCTTAGTGGAATAACCTAGGAATATTCCTTCGTCTCTTTTTTCATCAAGTTTTCCATTTCTATTATATTTTAGTATGTAACATTTTCTTCCAAAAACTTTAAAATACTTTACATTAGGTGCATACCCATACCATAATTCAAAAGGTGTAACATTTTTACCTTTCTTGACTTGTACTCTCTTCTCTTCAATATTTTTATAATACATTTTTCTCCATCATCATTGTTCTTGCATAATCCATGATTGATCTATTTCTCCTTTTAGCTATTCCATTTTGAGGAGGGGTCCTAGGTATTGACATCTGTCTTTTGATTCCTCTATCATTGCAGAATATGTTAAATTCATTGAAAATGAATTCTCCACCTCTATCAGATCTCATGAACTTCAAACTCTTTTTTGTCTCCTTTTAATTTTGACCAAATACCACTTAAAAATTTGAGAAGTATTATCATTAGACTTTTCTTTAAGAAACATCACAATCATCATTTTAGAGTAGTCATCAATACATAGAATGAAACATTTGTCTCCAAAATAGATTTGAACACCAATAGGTCCACAAAGGTCAGTACGAACCAACTCTAAAATATCATTAGATGAATATGTGTTTCTCTTGAAATTAGACTTTGTCATTTTTCCCAATTGACATTGTTTACAGATAACATTATCATGTTTCTTTAGTTTGGAAAGCCTCTTACTCTTTTCATCTTACTAATGCTAACCAAATTGTCAAAATTTACATGACATAACCTCTTGTGCCATAACCATTTTTGTCTCCTCCATAGATGTTATTTATTGTATCCCACATTTTTTTAGCAGTCTTGCAATCTTTTATGCCATCAAACACGGCATTGCTTAGGGCTGATGCAATCTCCAACATAGATTGGTTGTGTTCTTTCTTATCTTTCAGTTGTTGAGCTGTCAAAGGGACTATTGTTATCTCCACATATGCATTGTACACAAAATGTATTGCATCATCACCAATTCCTACTAGATGTAGCCTTATCAAAATTTTCCATGTAGGGAAGTTCTCTTTGTTCAACCTTGGCACCTCCTTTTTGTACATCTTGATCTTTAGCTTCAAGTATCTTTAAAATTTTCTCTATAAGCACTAATGGTCTGATACCAATTGTTAGAATGTTTAGAATAACTAAGTGGGGGGTGAATCAATTATCCAAGGTTCAAATTTACCAATTGAATAGAAAAACACTTAAACTACTTTAGATCTTGACTTCAATTAGCTTGGCCTCTATAGTAAAATTTTAGTAACATAAAATAGCAGTCCACTGTCTTCATTTAACATATTTGCAGAATGTAAACATTAACAGTAAATCATCACAAATAACATCCATACAAGTTTGACATTAGGATTTAACGTGGAAACCCAATTTGGAAAAAACCACCAGTAACATGTCACCAATATTTTCACTCTTCTGAAGTGAGCTATATTAGGAGCCAACCCTATTAAAAGGTTACAAAACACACTATTAAATGTGACCTTGTTAAAGGATTTAATTATCCTATTAGGATTGACCTTGTTATAAGACTTTAAAAAATTCCATTAGAATGCCACCTTGATTAAATGATTTAAAAATGATTGTTAGGTCAACCTTGATTAAAGGATTTTAAACTAACACAATGGTTAGAAAGAAATGATAGGTTTGATCTGGAAAATACAACTCACTTTGCAAATAAAAATCTCAGTTCGACTCAAATTTTGATCCATTAATTGTCCTTCATTATCATTTCAGTCTCTGATTGGTGATCCTTCAAGTAATCACTCTTCACCTTTTTCTCAATTCTTCTCAGCCTTCTACTTAAGTTTGCTAATAAATAGCATCAACAATTGTTCCAACCTTATTAAGTTATCCCTTGTACCTACTTAAATAGGTCATTCTGATGTTTTTTCGCTTAAACATCACCGTAGATCTTAGCGTTATGATCAGATTCAACACATATAATGGATATGTCCACCATTTTGTTTAGCCTTTCCTTTTCTATCCTTGCATAGTAATGCACAAACATGATTTCCCTTGATTTAAATATTCTTTGTCATCCATCTTTATCTTCAACACATTTTACATATTCTAAGAAATCAACTCTATTGGCTAGAAACCACAATTTCTCATAAACTATTAAAATATTATCCCTTTGCTAATACTGTGTTTTGACACTTGGTCATCATTGCGTTACTTAGTCACTACCAACTTTTTGTTTGGCACATATACTGACACTTAATAAATAGTGATGCTTAGTCAACACTATTTCTGCTCAGCACATATTGTGGGTTGGTTGACAGTTGCATCACTCGACATGTATTGAAAGTTCTTTAATCTTATGTTTTGTTTCTTGGTCAAGCCTATGCATTTGGATAATGTTTGATCACTTCTTCAAGGCTTCAACACAATTGTGTTCTTCACTTGTAACATGATTAAACAATCACTTTATCTTGTTAAAGTCTAACTAATCAAGTGCCCATTTGTAGTTTCTTCACATAACTCAACCTTTCCTCTAGGTGCTTTTGTTATGACAAACTTCTCAAATCCTCTTTTTCAATCATATAGATATGGCACTCAAATCAGATATCAAATTGTCTTACCAATAAGGTAATAAGGTGTGACATTAATGAAAACATAATAATTGTTCCAATTGCAGTTTCCAACATCTATATAGACCCACTTCAACTCCTAATACCACTAATAGAACCTCCACATAGACATAAGTAATAATAGAAGACTCATTAGAAGACTTACTTGAAACCACTTCATTGTTTTCAAACCTACTCATAAGACAAATAGATGCAGAAGAAGTACATTATTTTCTACAACTAGGGCAAGGACATCTAGATCCAACCATATAATGGCCACTCATTTATTCATTTCCCATCAATGAGTATATAATAGAAGTATTATTTTCAATGGTGTTCCCAACTTTGTTCGCATAAGGGGTAAGTGCACAAAGTTGTGGTACCAAAAAGGGGTATAAGATGCCACTTTTTTGCTGAAATCAACAATTTTTGAACTCAACAAGAATTTGAAGACGGTTACACTAACAATTTAAAGATATGACAAAAAACAAAAATTGTAGTCCTCTAAATCTAGTTTCTAAACTAGTGATTTTTTAAAAAACTAGTTGAGTTTAAGGCCCTCAAAAAAGGGGGCACATAAAGTAGTACTGCTCTTTAAATATAGACATAACATAGTACAAAGTGTGGTCCCCATAAAATCCTAATTATTTTTGGAAATTATTTAATCACTAACTTCAATAGTTATCTAACACCATGTGGTTTATTCCATATTTTTTGGGATTTTTAAATGTATATATATATTTTTATGACTTTTGTAACTGAACACATCCCAAAAATGTGAAATATCCATGTGTTCCCCCTAAAATCATTGAGAACTAATAAAAAATCAAAACTCTTTTTCTAAAGTGTGTAGAATGTAGTCCAATTTCTAAAAAAATAACTTGTTGCAAAATTGGGTGAAGGAGCTGAAATCTAACTCGCAAATACTACATGTTGGTTTTAGAGAGAAAATTGACGTACATTGGAAAAAATTATAGTTGAACGACTTAAAATAGTCTAAATTCAAAATAAATTATATGGTTACATAGATAACACATAGATCTACAATATCATGTAACCTAATTTTCTCGATATTCAAGCACAGTGAAACTTGATGGAGAGCAAACAAGAAAAATTGTGCATTTTTTGTATGCTTTCTAGGAATCATGTTTGAGGCTAGTTTGAAATGAACAAACCTTTGGATTGGATCTCCATTGAAAATCCAAGCCTAAGGTTTGGTGAATTTGAATGCATTCTAAAGTGTGTGTTGTAGTGCCTCTCCCATTTGACTTATGTAAATCATCCCGATGGATGCAACCTTATTGATCTCTCCTTGAGAAGGGATCTCGATTGGGACCATGAGTGGTCTATGCCCTTGAGGTGATTGGATTTATGTTATTGTATTAGTTGGTTTGATTATGCTTATGGCTGATTTATGAGATTATGATGTGTTAGATGGTTTTGTTGAGGTTTGTGCCAGTGGTTACCAGGATCTATGTGGTATCATGATGTTGTTCTATGATTACCCTGAGATTTGTGCAATGATTGCACTATGCATTATCACCCTGCTACACTGGGCTAGGTTCCTATAGCAATGGTTAGTCATGTATATGGTTGTGTTCGCTTATGTGTTCCTTTTCATGTTGTGTAAACTACCATTGTTAAATGCTTAAATAATTAGAAATGGATTGTCCATGTTGGATTCTTTGGTTATGTGTTGCGGATATTGACCTTGTTATATTTTGATCTGAGAGATACTTGTTACTGTTAGGAATAAGGTGTCTCAACCTTGTATAATTCCTATTCTTATTATTTGTTTTGTAAAATGTATTTCTTGCAAATAATGTTGATGTGTTGACATCTTGAAATGTGTGTAAGGAGATCATGGCTAAAATGGTTATGACGAATTCCTATGACATGTAAGAGCTATGTTAGGAAGATTCAATTACAGGTGAAGACATGTGGCAACTAAGATATTTGAGTACTGTACACTCTACCAAAATTTTTTGGGGTTCCTATTTTCTCAGAGAATGGTAAAAACCTAATACAGTTTACCTTTGGGAGTAGCCCTAAAGTGAAGTGCATGTTATAAGCGTTTTTAGGGTTGCGAAGAGAGATGATGCGAAAAAGGTGTATTGTTGGTACTGTGAGTTGCTACTAGAGTCTTCTGTTGTTGATGTTGAACTTGCATTGCAAGTGTATTGTAACCTTGTGTTGAAGATAATACATTGTGTAGGTTCTGAAGGGGTGGGGTTGTTTTACCGAAAGGTTTTTCCCCACCGAAAAATCTTTGTGTTATGTGTTTCTTTCTTTGTCTATTTTCTATATGCATGGTTGGCTGCAATATTGTTGTTTACATGATATTGAATCTATAAGTGTAGAAGATTTTAATAGGATTTGCATCATACTTTCCTTATGAGATTAGTGTAGGAAGTTGTTTCCGCACCTGAGTTTCCTTTCAAGTGGTATCAGAGCTTGATCAACTTTTGATCCTAGTTGTTGGGTAGGGTTTTTTGAGCTAATCTCAAGTCGAGTGGGAGTCTTGTGCAGAGCATCTTGAATCTTATTTGTAGATTGAGATGGCGAGTTCATCATATGAAATAATGGAGGTGGAGAAATTTAATGGCACTAATTTTGAGTTGTGGAAACTCAAGATGGAAGACATGTTGGAAGATCGTGACCTATGCAAAGTGACTACAAGTGCTACAAGACTAGCAACTATAGCTCAAGTAGATTGGGATATCAAAGATCGTAAAGCTAAGGGTCTCATAAGACTCTATTTAACCGATGTAGTTCTTCTGAATGTTCTAGATGAGAAAACTGCATATAGTTTGTGGGAGAGACTTGGGGCCGTGTATCAGGCCAAATCTTTGGTGAACAAGTTGTTCCTAAGGAAGAAGTTGTATTCTCTATGAATGGAGGAAGGTGGATCCTTAACAGATCATTTAAATGCATTTAATCTGCTGGCTGCATAGTTGACATTAGCTGGTGTCAAGTTAGAGGAGGAGGATCGTTGCTACACACTTTTGTGTTCTTTATTGGATTCATGGGACCATCTTGTGATGGCTCTCGGAAGCACATTAATCACCTTCAAAATGGATGATGTGGTGTCTTCGCTGCTATCAAAGGAGATGCGAAGATAGGCTTCTATTTCAAAAAAAGAAGCCCTTGCTGTTTGTGGGAGTTCCAAGAAAAGAGGGAAGAAAAATGATAATAAGTCTGACAATAAGGGTAGATCCAAATCCTGTGGGAAGTCAAAGACTTCCAATAAGTCCAAGGAAAAATGTTGGAATTGTAATAAGACTAGGCACTTCCGTAAAGACTGTAAAGAGCCTAAGAAGAAGAAGAAAGCCTCAGATTCTAGTTCTGAAAAATCTCAAGAAGATGGCAATGCATTCATCGTAGCTTTGGCAGCCCATGCATCTAATGATGTGTGGTTGGTTGACTCAGGTGCATCTTTTCACATGACCTCTCATCGAAATAGGTTCTCAAGATATGAAGAGTTCGATGGTGGAAAAGTGTACTTGGGTGATGATTCTCACCTAAAGATAGTTGGATGCAGAAGGGTCACTATTAAATTTCCTGAAGGACGAGTAAAGGGAATCAATGGAGTTATGCACATTCCAGGTTTGGCATGAAACCTATTATCTATAAGTATGCTAAACGATGTAGGTGTGCGAGTTGTTTTTTTGAAAGAAGGATGCAAGATGATGAGAGGATTGATAGTGCTTGCAAGGGGTACTAGGAGAGGTACCTTATTTCAGCTAGATGCATGTATTCCTCTATGTAATAGTTCTTCATCCTCACCATCTAAATGAGCAGTGAAGAATACTATGGTTATTGGTTCTGATGGAAATGCAAACACTTTGGAAGGTAAGCTTCCTGCAGAAAAGACAATGTTATGGCATTTGAGATTTGGTCACATTGGTGAAAAGGGTCTCAGAACCCTGAAAAATAAAAATATTGTTGAGGGGTTAAATGATTGCAATCTCAAGTTTGATTTCTATGAACACTATGTCTACGGTAAACAAAATTGTGTTCAGTTTTACTCTAGTTCTCACAAATCTTCTGATGTTTTAGATCTTATTCATTCTGATGTATTTGGTCCTATAAAAGTTCCTTCAATCTCCAAGTTTGTATTTTTTGTATCGTTCATAGATGATTACAGTAGAAGGACATGGATTTATTTCCTTAAAAGTAAGACACAATTCTTTAGTCGATTCAAGGAATTTAAAGCCCTTGTAGAGAATCAGACTAGTAAGAAGATTAAGTGTGTGAGAACTGACAATGGTGGTGAGTTTTTCTCAACAGAGTTTGAATAGTTCTATAAAGAACAAGGTATCAAGAGGCATAAGACAACTCCTTATACCCCAGAGCAAAATGGAGTTGCAGAGAGAATGAACAGGACACTGATGGAGAAGGCTAGGAGTATGCCTAGTGGAGCTAGTTTAGAACAAAGGTTCTAGGCTGAAGCTATGGCCACTGCTTGCTATCTGGTTAACAGATCTCCTACATCAGCCCTTGTTGGTAAGACACCCATGGAGGTGTGGTTTAGTAAGAAGCTTTCAATTAGACATCTTCATGTTTTTGGTTGTGAAGCTTATGCACATGTTCCAAAAGAGAAAAGATCTAAGTTGGAAAATAAAGATGTTAAATGTATTTTCATTGGATACAATTCTGGTGTGAAAGGATACAAGCTTTGGGATCCTGTGACTAGTAAGGTTTTGTATAGCAGCATGTTATTTTTAGAGAGCTAACATCTTCTCCTATTGTGCTACAACCAGATGAAAAAGAAAAGGAAAAAGATGTTGTTTAGTTGCCTCCTACCCTTGAGAAGACTGAACAGAGAGACCATGTTGGGTCTAATGATGAGGAGAGCTCTAGCAGCTCTGACAGTTCAGAAGAAGAGGAAGAACAACCTCAACCTCAGCCCTTGAGGAGATCCATGAGAGAAAGAAAGCAACCAAAAAGGTTTGGTTATTCTATGTTAGATTCCAGTTGTGCTTTTGCTTTGATTAGTAACATTGATGAGCCTAGATCTGTGAAAGAGGCTTTGGGCATGAAAGATGCAGGTTCCTGGATTGAGGCTATGAATGATGAGATGACTTCTTAAGAGAAAAAAAAAACTTGGGACCTTGTACCTTTTCTTAAAGGGAGAAAATCTATTGGCTATAAATGCGTGTTCAAGAAGAAATTTTGTGTAGATGGCAGTGTTGAAAGGTACAAAGCTAGATTGGTTCTAAAGGGGTATTCACAGGTAGAGGGGATAGATTATGGTAAAATATTCTCTCCTATTGCAAAGTTGACATCCATTAGATTTATGTTATCTCTTGCTACATCATATGATTTAGAGATAGAATAGATGGATGTGAAGACAACTTTCCTTCATGGTGATTTGGAGGAAGAAATTTATATGTCACAGCGTGAGCACTACATTGTTAAAAGTAAAGAATCCTTAGTTTGCAAATTAAAGAAATGTATATATGGTTTGAAACAATCTCCTAAGATGTGGTACCTTAAGTTTGATGCCTTTGTGTTGTCAATTGGACTTGTAAGGTTGAAATTAGATCATTGTGTTTATTTCAGAGTTGAAAATGATCGCCTTCTTATTGTTGCATTATATGTTGATGATATGTTGCTATTTGGGAAGGGTAAGGGTATGATTTCTGATTTTAAATCTCAGTTGTCAGCATAGTTTGAGATGAAAGATCTTGGGGTAGCTAGGTACATCTTGGGTATGGAAATCAGTAGAGACAGGTCTATTAGAAAACTTTGGTTGAGTCAGAGTAAGTATGTGAAGTCTGCGTTGGACAAGTTCAGCATGGCAGATTGTAGACCACTATGTGTTCCTATTCCTATGGGAACAAAGTTATCTGTAGGTGATTGTCCAAAATCTCCTAATGAGGTGGAGGACATGAGTAGAGTACCTCATGCTAGTGCAGTTGGTAGCCTTATGTATGCTATGGTTTGTACTAGACCAAACATTGCCCAAGCAGTGGGAGTCCTGAGTTGGTTTATGGATAACCTTGGACGGGTACATTGGGATGCAGTTAAGCGAGTATTCAGATATTTAAGGGGTACATTAGATTACTCCATATGTTATCATGGTAACTCTTCTGGATTTCCATATTTAGTTTGTATTCATGGGTTTGTGGATTCAGATTGGGTAGGTGATATTGACCGCAGGAGATCCACCAGTGGTTATGTGTTCACTATGTTTGGTGGTGCCATCAGTTGGATGAGCAAGCGACAACCTATGGTTGCTTTGTCCACTACAGAAGCTGAGTAAATGGCTGCTACTCATTCTTGTCAGGAAGCCATTTGGCTTAAGAGATTGTGTTTAGATGTTGGTGTTGATGCAAAACAGATTACTATTTGGTGTGACAGTCAGAGCTCTATTTGCCTTGCGAAGAATCCAACTTTCCATGCCAGAACGAAGCACATTGATGTGCAGTTTCACTTTGTGAGAGATATGGTGGAAGATGGAAAGGTAAATTTGGAGAAGGTAGATACTATGAAGAATGTTGCAGATGCATTAACGAAACCAGTGGGCACTGAGAAGTTCAGATGGTGTTCAGAGTCGATGGGCCTTTCGGCCTATAGTGGTTAGTTCCTGTTGCTCTTACAAGGTGTTCGACAAGTGGGAGAATGTTAGGAATAAGGTGTCTCAACCTTGTATAATTCCTATTCTTATTATTTATTTTGTAAAATGTATTTCTTGCAAATAATGTTGATGTGTCGACATCTTGAATTGTGTGTAAGGAGATCATGGCTCAAATGGTTATGACAAATTCCTATGACACGTAAGAGCTATGTTAGGAAGATTCAATGACAGGTGAAGACATGTGGCAACTAAGATATTTGAGTACTGTACACTCTACCAAAATTTTTTGGGGTTCCTATTTTCTCGGAGAATGGTAAAACCCTAATACGGTTTACCTTTGGGAGTAGCCCTAAAGTGAAGCACATGTTATAAGCATTTTTAGGGTTGCGAAGAGAGATGATGCGAAAAAGGTGTATTGTTGGTACTGCAAGTTGCTACTGGAGTCTTCTGTTGTCGATGTTGAACTTGCATTGCAAGTGTATTGTAACCTTGTGTTGAAGATAATACATTGTGCAGGTTCTGAAGGGGTGGGGTTGTTTTACTAAAAGGTTTTTCCCCATCAGCAAATCTTTGTGTTATGTGTTTCTTTCTTTGTCTATTTTCTATATGCATGGTTGGCTGCAATATTGTTTTTTACATGATATTGAATTTGTAAGTGTAGAAGATTTTAATAGGATTTGCATCATACTTTCCTTATGAGATTAGTGTAGGAAGCTGTTTTTGCACCTGAGTTTCCTTATAGTTACACAAGTTATATTTTACATTTGAGATGACCTGAGGGTCAAATGTTATACTTTGATTTTAGTATCATAGATGTTAGACTACTATGTTGTTTAGTTGATCATATTTGCATGATGATGTCATTTTGAGATGACAATATGTTTTGTGATGATATCTAGTTATCTGGTATTTGGAGATATCTTTGATTATGCTATGTGATGGATTTAATGCTATGGTTATTTACTTCATTCTTGCTTCATTATTCTATATGCGAATGTGAGTGATGTAAATAGATTATTTCAGTATAATTGAATAAATGGTTAAATTAGGTTATTTAATGCATTTATTGCTTTGAATATGTTGTAATCTTCAATTGCACTTGATCATGTTATTTAGTGTGCAGGATTTATATCCCTAGTAGTGGTACATGGAGTTAGTGATTCAGTTGTTCATATTTACCAACATTGTCCCTGTGTGGTTGATGTATCTTATTTAAATGTTTAAATTAAACCTTCCAATGATTTGATAAATTTGGACTCATTTGCATTATGTGATTAGACCAATGATGTGTCTATGCAATTAGAGGTTCACATTGTCATGAAAGTTGTTAAGAAAATTTCTATGATTTTGGGTTTTCGAGCTTTATTTTTATTGTTTTTAATTTTTGGCATCTTTATCATAGATGAATTCCAATTAATTAGAATAGCCTATTTTTTTTTGGGTTGTTTTGGGGTGTAACTATGTAGGCTAATTATTTACCCCAATCAATTATTCACTCAAAAAGTGAATAAGTATCCAAAAAGGAATTTAATTCCTCACTTCTCACTTTTGAATTAGAAAGTTTTGAGAGTAAAACCCAAAATCCTCTTCATGAGGATTTATTGTTCTATTCATTGTGTGAGTTACGGGTGTGGGATCATCATGAGATCAGTCTCATTGGATCCAACTTGGGGAGACCTTGGATTTTTGCAATTTCTGGCTACTTCTATGGGATTTTTATTTTATGGTTCAGATTCCCATTTCACCCCTTTTGGTTGTGAGGTAGGTCTCTCTTGTTTTATTGTTTCGGCTCCATTTTTGCTTCTATTTTTGGTAGCCATTTGTTAGGAGGCTGAGAACTAGTGTTCCCCTTCATTTCTATATGCTAGCTCTACCTAGTTGGGAAGGTATGAGCATTTCCCTATTTTCTAGGATTAAGGTTTAGGGTTTTGCACCATTATGTTGGCCACTTTTTCATATAGACTCCAAACCTAGATTTTATTGGGTTTTCATGGCTTTTGTTCCCTAAGACCAAATGAGTTTTAATTTTGAAGTTTTTGAGTTTTGAGGTTTTCACCTCGATTTGTGTATTGCCTAGTTTTCTTGAGTTTTCTTGGCATGATGTTGGTGGTGGACTTGGATTATGCGTAGGATGTTAGTCAGACCATTTTTTCACTTTTATGTTGTATTGGGATGCATGTCACATCTATACTCTTGACTTTGTGTTTTTTTGAGTGATTTTATACCTGGCGTTATTGTTTCTTTTGGACCCTTATTGTTATTTCATGGACACAAAGATTCATGTAGAATCCATACTCCCAAATTGAGGTTGGTTGAGTGAGTTCATGATGTTTGCTCTTCTTGCATCATTGTGATTTGTGTAGAATTCATACTCCCAGATTGAGGCCAGTTGAGTGAGTTCATGATGTATGGTTGTATTGTTCCTTGGGATTCATGTAGAATCTATCCTCTCGAGTCTATTTTTAGTTGAGTGATATTTTGTTTGTGTTCTCATTCAATCCTTTATTTATGATCTTCGTGATGGTGGTGTGCCACACACGAGCACATGCACATGCATTTGACAGGTGACTTGTGAAGCCTGATCTTCTATGGACTTGCCAGAAGTTATGATCATTTGGGGTTGGGTTGGAAATATGCATGCCTATGGGCACTCATCATTGGATGAGCATGGGTAGGGTAGGGTAGCATATGGAGGGGGCTTCTATTTTCCCAGCCTGGTGTCCATTCCCAGAGCATTGCATGAGAAGTTTATGTAAGTGATAACTAAATAAATTTTGTGAGTGGTAATAAAACTTACGATAAGTAAAACTGGATTGTGCGCCTTCCATTGGAGAGAGCAACTGCTAATACTAACTTGGGCTTTTTGATGCCAAGTGACTCTCCATGATGTCAACCCCTACATAGTATCACATTGAGTGTCTAACTAGGACCTTTAGTACTTGCATTGTCTCATGATCTTGGTTGCAGTTATAATTACTATCTGGTGTGAGCATTAGTCATGGATGGTTTCTTTGATTGTGTTTGTGGTTGGATCATTATCTCCATCAGCATGACAGAAGTGGAGCTATGGGTTTCATGTGGTTGGGAGGCATAGCTACCTATACCACTGCTAAGGACCAGTGTATAGAGATGATCTATTGTTGTAGTGGGACCATTGTTGGATGTTTTCATTTGGTACTTCAGGTTTTAGAGTATGCTTTCTTGTGGTTTACGCTTTCATTGGAATGCTTGGATATCGTGTTTAGATGATATTAGTTTATTTGATGCATTCCTATATTATGATGTTTAGCATATGATTAGATGATGTTATTTTCTTAGTTGGAATATCTATTGCTTATTGGATTAGCATTTTAGATTTCTTGTTCTTATGATGTTATTACACTTTAGTAGTGAAGTCCTTATAAGAAAACTCTAACTATCTAGTTGGTATTTTAGGATGTTACACATGGGGATGGCTAAGACCTTCGCATTCTCATGATTCTATTATGGTTGGGAGGAACTGCGCATGAGTTTTAGTTGTGTGGTGCTTTATTATTTATGTTTTCCTACATATGATGTTTGGCCTATGAACTATGTATGTACATTGCAATGTTTTCTTTTGTGTGTTCTTTTTATGTTGTGATGGATTAGATAGATAGTTGTATTCTACTTCCTATTGCATGGTGTTTTGTATTTCATGTGTTTGAGTGTTCAAGCCTCAATTATATGGATCTAGTAGTCCTTGTTGTGGAGGTTCTAACTCTTTTACCCTTCTAATTGTTCATCAGATTGTTTCTTTTCAATCCTGGTCAATAGTGGTTCAACATTGGGCAATACTAGAAGAGTATCAGATGCCTTAAGGAGAAAGCTCATACGATACTGGAAAGTATCACACCATAGTAATGTGAAAAATTGTATGACACTGGTGAAGTATTGCATGGCCATATTGAGAACTATCACCTAGCCATACTAAGAAATATCACCTAGCTATAGTGAGAAGTATCTCCTTGGCAAAAAGTATCACCTAGATATAGTGAGAAATGTTGCTTGGCTGTATTAAAGTGTCACTTGGTTTTCTTGCAAAAACCTACTTGAGCAAACAACATGTATCTCTGGACTTCTTTTTAGGGAATTGATTGGTGTTTTGAGTACCCTTTAGGGTTGCACTCCTTCCTAGTTCAGCATATGTTTCTATGGGGTTTAAATTATATCATTAATGTATACTTAAGATATATTTTAATATATTCAATGATTCATTTGAGATAGGTTCCAATTTCAGGATTAGTCAAATTTCAAGATTCAATATTTATCTTTTAGCATGGTGTTTGGTAGATGAGTGGTGGTAACTTGGGGCCTTGTCTTCTACTTGACCATTTTTGGTCTCTACTTGTGAATCATTATTACAATTTGATTTGTGGTTATGGACTTTTATGTCTAAGAATTCTAGGAGTGTTTACCTTGGTATATTCTCATGATTCATGTGGTCTTGGTTTGTGAGTTGCAGTTTTGAGCTTGGAGATCTTTGGAAGTAGTTGTAAGACTTTTGCTAGTGTAGGTGAACATGTGATCCTTGCCATGTTCCCTATACTCATCATCTTGTCTCAGTGTTTCACTCTTGCACTTGGTTACTTTATGATGTTGTTAAGTAACTTATCTTAAGAAAAAAATTATTCAGTGCATGTTTTATCCTTATGTTCCAAGGATCTCCGGGCGGGGCATTACATGTGCGTCCTATGTAAAAAATAGTGTGATTGCCCCATTGTGTGTACATGCCACTGAGGATACTTACATAGCCAAAAGAGAGTGAGGGAGGTAGAGAAGGTGATAGGAAGATAGAGGTAGAAAATGAATAGGTTAGAGAGAGAGAGAGAGTAGTTGATAGGAAGAAGGAGAGGGGATGGTATGGAGAGAGTTCAAGATAGAGTGAGAGAGTGATTGATGAGTGTGTGTCTGTGTGTGTGTGTGTGTGTATGTGTGTGTGTGTGTGTGTGTGTGTGTGTGTGTGAGAGAGAGAGAGAGAGAGAGAGAGAGAGAGAGAGAGATAGAGAGAGAGAGAGAGAGAGAGAGAGAGAGAGAGAGAGAGAGAGAGAGAGAGAGAGAGAGAGAGATTAGGGGATATGATGAAGAGAAATAGAGTAGGGGATAGGAAGAGAGAGAGGAGATACTATGGAGAGAAAGAGAGTAGAGGATATAAGAAGAGAGAAGGGATATGATAGAGAGAGTGAGGTAGAGTGACATAGTTATTGATATGTTTGTGTTTGTGTGTGTGTGTGAGAGAGAGAGAGAGTAGGCAATAGTATGAAGAGAGTTCAAGATAGAGTGATTGATGTGTGTGACACACACACACACACACACACACACACACATATATATATATATATATATATATATATATATAGAGAGAGAGAGAGAGAGAGAGAGATTGGGAGAAAGAATGATTGGTGTCCAAAAAGGGAGATATCTATTGACCTTTCTGCCAGACTAGTTGCCAATCAGTGCCAAAACACTTAGTCATTTGGTTGGTTACATTGTCATTGAGTACCATCAAGTAAACCTTGTAGACAGTTTAAACCAAGCATGAGGTGTTAACCGAGAAGCTAAGTTAACCATGTTAATCGAGCAGAGCAAATAGTAGTGTTGACCGAGTTGCAATAGTAATTGGGTTATTGCAGTGTCAACTGAGCTCTTCAATATTTCCTGAGTCATCAGTGTTAACCGAGTTCATGCCTATTCCTAAGTGATCAATGTGGATTGAGCACCAGTGTTAATTGAGTGCTAGAGATTTTTGAGTTCATTGTGTTACCAAGTATCAGAATATCACTTGAGTGGACTTCTAAACCTGAGTGTTGGAACTAAGCTGACTAGGTGAAGATTGTTGAATATGATATTATGGTAGACTTTAGAAGGTAATTATTTGGATTGGTATAAACATGAGATATCTTGTCATATCCAATCATGAATGAAATATATGGAATATAAAAAACATGTGAATTTAAAGGCTATAAGAAGTATAAGGAAAAGCATAGTCTCATCCATCACATTGAGGTGATAATTTTACATCAAAGGAATCTCATTTAGAAAATTGAGTTGCAGAGCATAAATCAACTACTGGTTCATCCTAATAGGTTAATCAGTCAAATCCTCTAACAAGGTGGACTTAACAGTCTTATGCAGAATCTCCTAACCAAGTACATACTTTATTGTATTGTATAAATCCTTTTACAAGGTGGACTCAACAATCCTTATTGCTTCTAATAGGGCAGATCACCAGAAGTGATCATTTGTAAGCCTTAATGAGAAAACTTTATATTGCAATACTAAAGCTTGTGGGTATCATCCCCACCCTAGTTTTAATTTCTATTTGGAAGGTGTTTAGTTTACCAAATATTGTGTCAATTTTTATGAATGTTTTATTACTTTCTATCTTTCATGCATGCAATTAGATCAAAAAGGTAAATGAAGGATTAATTGGTGAATTGAAGTTAAATTTTTATTGGTTTATGATTCACCCCCCCTCTCTTAGTCACCTAGCCTTCTCTAGATTTACAAAAACATCAAGTGATAGAAAGAGAGAGATTAGGGGATAGGAAGAAGGAGAGAAGATAGTGTGGAGAGAGATTGTGTGTGTGTGTGTGTGTGTGTGTGTGTGTGAGAGAGAGAGAGAGAGAGAGAGAGAGAGAGAGTAGGTGCTAGGATACATAGAAGGGGTAGGAATAGAGAGGGGGTACGATGGAGAGAAAGATAGTAGGGGATAAGAAGAGAGAGGGGATAGAATGGAGAGAAAGAGAGTAGAGGATAGAAAGAGAGAGAGGGTGATGGATGGAGAGAAAGATAGAGGGATTGATGGAGAGAGAGTAGGGAATAAGATGCATAAAAGGGGTAGGAAGCTCACTCGGGACTAGGATGGAGAGAAAAAGAGAATGGGATAGGAAGAGATAGAGGCTTAGATAGGATGGAGAGAACACATGATAGGAAGAGAATGAGGCTTAGATTGGAACGAGAGAGAGTGAGATAGAACATGATATGATGGAGAGAGAATGAGGCAGGAAGACCTGTAGGGTATAGGATGGAGAGGAAGGGAGAAACATAGGCATTTACATAGCCCACGTGCACTATAAAACAAGTTCCCTATAGTGTGAGAATGCTATGTAAATACATAAAAATTGCTTAAAAAATAATGTGACTATTGAGATAGGCCCACATTATTCGTTTCACAGTCTGCTATGTTCTATTTTTATAGAAGAAATGCAAGTTTCATGGTTTTGGAAGTCACAAAACACTATTCTTGGTGTTGGAAGTACCAAATTCAACCATTTTCTACACTATTTCAATTTTTAATCAACACTACAACATATTTGAGGTTAGTGGAGTACTTTTTAAATGTATATTGTGACTATAGAGACAAATTGTATTCTGATTTGGCAAGTTGTAATATGTTGTATTCATAGATATCATTGTAATTTGTATGTTTGTATGATTCAATATTTGGAAATCATTGTATGTCATATGTTTGAAATATTTGATATGTAGAGATCATAATCATGCCAAGGAAGAAACCAAAACTTCAAACACTAGAAGAGAAGGAGAGGGATTTGTGAAAAGGAAAAAAATGAGAGTACTGCATGAACAAAGAAAAATATAATCAATTAATGAAAATATGTCTTTGAAAGAGGAAAAAGAACCAACAAGAGAAAGAAACAAAGATATATTGTTGGAAAGACAAAGAGAACAAATGAGACTCTTACACTCAACAAGACAATTGAATTGTAAAGGTATGCCATCTTCCACTATTGGATTCACATCATCATCTCATGTTGAAAAGATACCATGTTCTATGTTGGAGTTTGTACACACTCCATCATGTCATGTTGAAGGAACAACATTAACATACCACTTAGGTGATATTCCATCTTTCACATCTTATTGCCAAGGTACATCATCTTTAGTTGAAGGTACTCAATTCACCCATAATTATGTTGATGTTCAAAATATTGAGACCACTAAAGAGATTAGAACTGCTAGAATGATTTTAGAATAAATGAGAGGGGGGGAGGGGGGGAGGTGAATCAATTATCCTCAAGGCCAGTTGTTCCAAATAACCTTTTAACCATTTTTAACAACTCATATTTAATCATAAGGCCATTTAGTCTCTATATCAACTTAATAATAACATAAACTTGTACTTTACTATCCCAATAGTAACCTTCTTGTAGAATGTAAAGAAAGAAGCAATAAAATACATCAAATATCATTCACACAAGTATTACACCAAGATTTAACATGGAAATCCAATTTGAGAAAAAACACCAATAACATAGTACCAAATTTTTACTCTTTTGAAGTAAGCTCGGTTAATAGCCAACCTTGACTAGAGGTGAAGTTGAATCAAAAATCTTGACTCTTCATTGGATCATGAAAATGGGTGGGATACTCCAGTCTTTAGTGATTTTAATTAACTTTCTCGATGTTTTTTGGAGAAACATTGGGGAGTATGAGAGTATGCTCTTCACCTAAAAGATGAATAAAAAATCTTGACCTCCTTAGTGTGGATCTATTTTGTTATAATCTCATAGTGAGATTCATACCTTTAGAGGGCCTACTATTAGTAGAAAGATACTAATAGAAATGACTAAAAGTGAGAACAAGAAAAAACCTAGCTAACCTAACCCATTATAATTACAAACCCCTTGGTAAATGCTAAAACTTTGGGGGGTGTAAAAGTTTTCTTAATCTAGGGAGAGTACTTGTGGGATTGGAACCATGAGAAAATCATTGGGTGGGAATGCTTAAGGTACTCTAGTGGTCGTGACGTCTATTAATTATCATGATAAGGTGTCCTAATATTGGGTACAAGAGGGGTGTTATGAAAATGACCCTTACTAGAAACTCTAAGATTTAGAGGTCCCCCTTTTTAGTCACTCAATATCTTGGTGCAAGGATCGATCCTAGTGGACTATCTAGTCAGCCCAAGATTTTACACTCACCATATGTGTTGATTTAGTTGTGTTACTAACACTTCCACAACAAAGCCAATAAATATTATGGGAAACCACTTTGTGTGAGGTTAGGGGGATCAACTATGGGCCAAGATATCGAGTAATGAACCGTGACTTTTAGGTAGATATTTCTTGGTGTGTTCTTATTTTGAGCTAGACCTTTGGAAATTTATTGAACATACATGTGATGGCTGTAGCATTCATAAGATTCTTATGTTGAAAACCTCCCAAGTGTTTGTATTGAGAAGGTTGCTTTGTCCCTTGTCCAATTTATTGAAGATGTGTATGTGTGAAACAACATTCTTTTCAAAACATCACATTGTTGTTACCTACTAAAAATACTTTGCTAAAATAGTCAAAATTTGTTTTAAATGGTCAAAACTTGAGTCAAAACATAGGTGTTTTAGGCATAAAGTCACAAGTATTGTTTCTACTGAACTTCTATCCTACTGCAGTTCTGAGAAGTATTGTACGATACTTTTGGCATTCAAAAAACTATCACACTGCCATTCCTAGGCTAATCCTATTGTAGGCTATTTTCTATTGAGTTTCTTGTTAGTTCCTATCTTGAGCTACTAGTGTTGTAAATTGCTTGGACACTTTTTGACAAGCTTTCATTTTTGCTGCATTTTTGACAAGTGAACATCTTGACTTCCAAGTTTTGAATTTCAAAATATTGTTGGAATTATTTTAGAATAACTTAGAGGGGGGTGAATCGGTTATCCAAGGTCTAGATGTACAAATAAAACTTTTATTATCTTAGTGAACCCATAAAATATTCATATTCATGCTTGCATCCAAATGAATATGTGAATACTTAAAACTTGTAGGTTACTTTCTAATCAAATTGAAGAAATGTAAAGTATGAAACATAACACATTCATCAACACACTTGACACAATGATTTAATGTGGAAACCTAATTTGGGAAATACTACCAGTAACATGCTACTCCTTTTTCACTCTTCTGAAGTGATGTCATGTAAAAGGCCAACCCTGTTAAAGGTTACAATACACACTGTGAAATGTGACCTGGTTAAGGGATTTCAATCATCCTATTAAAAGTGAGCCTTGTTAGAGGAATTTAGGCCATTCACTTGGAATGCCACCTTGTTAAAGGATTTACTAATGACTATTAGGTCAACCTTAATCCAAAGGATTTTCCCTAGATTGATACAATTGTTAGAGAGTAACAATAGAGCTTTGATCTGACACAACTAATAACTTCTCTTGTAGATTATAGATCTTTGTCTAGTCCTCCATTTTTCTTGGCCTTTACGCTTTGTAGTTCCAATAGCTTGTTCACCCTTCAAGCATAAATCTCATTAAGGCTTCTTTCTTAGCACACCATGTAGATTCTTCTCTTGGGTCACTTAATGAAGCAAAAACCTTAATTCCTTCTTCTCTCTAGGTTTTCACATATAACAACCTTGCTTCATGACTAGTCATTCCTATAAATAGGAAATTAAGATACTTTGTCACTTTCCATCATCCATTTTAGGGTTTGGAAAAATTAGGTAGTATATAATGTATCTACCCCATATGTTGCATCTCATCTAGAAATTTCTTCCTAGAATCCATTTGAATTCACCTAAAAAATGGTTTACATCAAATTATGTGCCACTAGCTCATTAATCTTATCTTCCTCTTGGTTCACAAGTTTCAAGAAAACAAACTTGTTGACTTATATTTGGTGAATCTTTGATCTTTTTTATAATACAATAGCTCGACATTATCAATCTTTTGATGCTTGACACATACTATGTTTCTAAGCATCAGCTATGAAATCGCTTGGCATCAACTAAAGTTTACTAATGCTCGACATCAACTAAAATTTTCTCAGCATCAATTGTCTTACTCGGCATCCACTATAATTTTCTTTTACTCGGCTCCAACTAAATTTTTGCTTGACTTGTACTAACTTTGCTCAGAACCTACTATCCACTCAGTCAAGCTTGGCATATATACTTTGTTTAACTTGTTCTTCTAAACTTTCTTAGTGTAGCCAACATTTATAACATTAACTAGATCATCAATACATCATGTCATCATTGTCTTAACTGATCCTTGTACTTCGTTACATAATCATAACTCAACCTTTCCTCTAGGTGATTTTGTTACCTCTTATTGATCAAAACCTCCTCATCAATCAACTAAGTGATAGTACTTGAATCTGTAAGCAATTGTCTTACCAAAAAATGACAGGTTTGACATCAGTGACAAAACAATCATTGAAACACACAATCTTCTTCAACAATCTCCTTCTTAAAAATTTTTTCCAATATCTTTTCAATCAGATTTCAAAAAAGATTTGTGACATCTTACTAAGTTATAAAGTACTATTGCATGCCAGTTACAACTAGGTTATAATTGGGTCAAGGAATTTTTCTTTCATTTTTCTTTGAACAATTAGCTTCTCCTAGAAGTCTAGGTAAGAAATAAATTTACAATGAACCTATTTTTGACCAAGAGAAAGAAGATAATACTACCACTTAGTACGATCCTATCAGTCACTTTGGTATTTCTTTTGATACTACCATTGACACTCTTGGAGCTGAAAATAGTGTGTCTCTCACCATGAATCAAGAAGAGAGAAACCATCATCTAGAAAACGTCTTTGTGTTTAGGAGAGATGGAATTGAGAGCGATAAGAAGGCATACCATGATGAAAAAGGTATATTAGAGAAAGAAAGACTTGAACATGCTATATATATAGCTTCTAGGGTGACTTCTCACCTATATGAAGAAAATGATGTTTACAAAAATAATATTCAAGGCTTTGGTAACACTTATACACATAACTTTGAGAATCCTTTTGCAAGCCAGACACACTTTGGAAATGGAAATAATACCTCTCCAAGAACTCCAAGATCACATAGTGAGGGATTTATATCACCACCTAGATGCTCACAACCTTCACATTATCAAAGTGAAGTAGATAATGCAATTACTAGTGAAGATCTCATGAGGTTTCAACATAAGGAACATCTTCAAAGGATCATGCTTAAGACATTGGAAAAAAATGATGATCCATACTTTTCATACATTGAAAATAGAGGTTGGAAGATACCCCGTGACTTTGATGTCTAGTGAATAATTCAAAAGAGAGAACTAAATAGAGATGAGATCATGGAGAAGTGGTTCCAAGAACTACAAAACCAAGTTTTATAATTGACCATGGAAAAGGAAAAACCTAAGACCTACTTTGTTGAAAATATATGTGCTCTTCCCTTTGACAAAAATCTCTACATGATACCATTTCCAAGGGAAATAAAGGCTCCCAAATATGACAAATATGATGGAAATGGTGACCCAAATGATCATGTTAGACAATTCTATACACTTAGTATGGGTTTTGTGCAAGAAGAAACATACCTTATGAGGCTATTTCCAAGGAGTTCAAGTGGACAAGCCATGGAATGGTTCATCAAGATCTCCCCACCTCTCAAGTCTTTTGATGGCCTTTTGCAACATTTTATCCAACACTATTCTTACAACATACAACATCCCATCACCATGCTAGATCTTTGCAACATTAAGCAAAAACAAGGGGAATCTTTTATCACCTACCTACAAAGTTGGAGAAGATTACATGCTAGATATCCATGACAAATCTCCAAAAATGAGAAAATTGATATCTTTGTTAACACTCTTGTGCCCAAACTATATTATGATCTTATAAAATATGTATTCACTACATTCAATGACATGATTGAAAGTGCTTATTGCATTGATTATGTTGCTATTAAGAAGGGTGACATAGTGTTGAACAAAGACAAAAATGGCAATGGTAATGGAAAGGATAACAATAAACCTTGGAACAAGAACAAGTATGTTGTCAATGACGGTGTTATGTACGTTCCTAAGAAGAAAGAGCACATTTTCACTTGGCCAATGCTGTATATGCTACTAAACAATAAGATGCAACAAGATCCAATGATTCCAACAAATTACAACCTTATGAAAAATCTAAAAAATCTTCTAGACATAAGCACACCTATACTCCAATGGTTGATTCATATGATGTGGTCTTGAAGACTTTGCTTGAAAACACACTTGCTCCATTGCCTGACAACTCATGACCTTACAATCCACTCATCAAACTTGCTTTGTGGAGGGGTGATCATTTCTATAACTATCATAGAAATAAGGGTCACAACATGGATAATTGTTTTAAGCTTAAGGATGTAATTCAAGATCTCATTGATAAAGGAAAATTTTCCACTAATGGGTTGGTTAAGAATTTAGATCATAAAGATTTTAAGAAACCTTTACATAAGTATGAACAAGGAGAGACATCCAATGCTAATAAAAAAGAAATGATGCTAAGATTAATTACACATACACCAACATCAATAATGTCATAAACATGTTTGAGGATATTGAAGAGAGTGTTTACATGATGGGGCCCCAATTCAACAAGGACCTTAATTATTATACCAATCATGATAGGCCTAAGGTAGTCATGAGAACATGTGATCCCTCTCAATATTTTGATGACAATAGACCGATGGTTTCACTTAGGGTAGCAGATCTCTTTTCTTCTCATGGTGAGACACTAAAAATTGTTACTAGGAGGTAGTCCAAGGTTGTTCTTAAAGTGAATAGTGATCCTAAAACAAGGTTCATCCTCTAAAAAAGATACTACTTCCACTATATCTAGTTATGCTCTTGTGAGAAAGTTATAATGGACCCCCACTCAGATATCTATCTTTGAGTCACTAGAGTTGTCTCCTTTGCATAAGGAGATCCTAGAAAAAGCCTTACACACAACTAGTGTTCCCATAGATAAGTACCAAGATATGGTAAATCATATATCCTCACTACAATACCTTAAATTCTCTAAAGAATACAAAAAAAAATTTAGTCACCTACACAATCCTGCCTTACACATTGAGGTCAAAATATCGTACTTGAGTCAGATGAGTATTGATGGATAATGGTGGAGGGTGGAACAATGTTTATTTTAGTGTGGTTCAACTGTTGGGGTTGTGTAAATTTTCTATTGATGCTAGGTGCAAAATCACCATAAAGGCATATGATGAGGTTGAACTATCTTTTATGGGTCTTATTGTGCTACCCATTTGAGTGGGTCCTGTGGAGAAGGATGTGACATTTCAAATCCTTGATATCCCACTTTCATACAATCTCTTTTTAGGAAGACCATGGATTCATGATATGAAATATGTATTATTAACTTATTACTAATGCATAAAATTCCTCTTCAATCGTGTCAAGATTATGATTCTGGGGGATAACTTTAGGTCTACTAACATGCTTACTATTGTTGAATCATTATTGCCACATAGTAGACCTGCTAGTGATATTAGAACCTCGCTTGTTTAATTTAAGAAGAAACTAAAAATGTCAAGCATCGGTGTTGGAGAATACACGTTGGATTCTATTACTGCACTACTAGTCTCTCTACATTCTTATGGAAAACCATCCACTAACATGAAGTCCACTGACTCAACTATGACAAGTTATGGTACATTCATGCAATCCTTGATTCCACTAGAAGATGAAAAGGGAGACCAAGATATTAAAGATTGCATATATAGAGAGAAGGATCTAGTTGACGAGATTATACTTGCTACACCCATTTCTCCCAAAAGATATGACAAAGGCTACCAATTTCTTAAAAATATGGGTTACCCTAGACATGGAACCTTGAGCAATAATAAACATACCGTCATTGAACCTATGAGTAATACCAAAGGTCACAAGAGTAAGGAAACAATTGGTTTAGGCTATGTAGTTGAGAGTGATGTTCCCATCTTTTATGAAGAACCCCCTACAACTAGATATTTAAATGGTGAGGCTCAACCCTTAGTAGCTACTGTATTGTCTTAAAATGGAATCACTTCCATGTTAAGAGTGTTTAGCCCTCCAAGTAAGTGGTCTGGGGTCATGCCAAGTTCCTTAAATGGGTTTTTGACTTGGATCTGTCTTTTTCCCCTATTCTGGCCCCTTTTCCACTTTCTTTCTATACTTTTTTGGCATTCTGGATTGAAATCCTAAGATTCTTGACTTTTGGGTCAAGGTCAACCTTGATCTTAACCTAGGTCAAGGATGACCTCGATCTTGACCTAGGGCAGGGTCAACCTTGTTGTTGACCCCAGGTCCAAATTTCAAGGTTCCATGATTTTTCGATGTTAAGTTTTGAAAATAATTGTTTTCTCACTTTCAGGTCAATTATTTTGGTCTCCAAAATGGTAAACTCTTAAATTTCATTTAATCTAGTTCCATTTCTAGGGGTTAAGGTTGATTGGGATTTAATACTCCCATGTTGGCCTTCTCTAGAAGTTTGTGCCCTAGATCTTTATATAAGAAAGCCTCCTCCTCTCATTTTCTCTAATGCTTAAGACTCAAGAAGACCACAAGGAACAAGGAGATGAGATGAAATTATACTCTTTCATGATCAAGCATTAAAGAATTAAATAATTTAAGCAAGCATTCATCTTCAAGCATTTGATTGATCAAGGACATCCATTAGTAGCCATTGAAGGATTCAAGCTCTGTGGAGCCCTCTTGTTGAAGATTCATCCATTTCCATTCAAGCCTCTTCCTAGTCCAAGATCCATTCAAGATTGGTGTTGAATATCTAAGACAATTGATTTGTGATACCCTACATACATTTCTACATTCATTTTGAGCATCCATTTACTTTGTTTATTCATATTGCAATTTCAATTCAATTTTAAGATTAATTCCAAACTGGGGTTTGACTAAGGAAAACCCCCATCCAACAAAAAAAACCATTTTTCTTGTAGGCATAGGTGTGGAATACCAAATATTAGTGCAGATTTGGATATCCATTTTGTCAAACTTGTGGGATCCATGCACATAAGTTTCGATGGAGTAGTGCAGGTCAAAGTCAACTTTTTGGGGCACAATTATTCTCTAGGGTACAATTGTGCCCCACCATTTGGGTGAAGGTTGAATTACTCTCAGAAAAGAAAAAGATTTATGGGTTTTGAAGATCTCACAATTTCATATTAGAATCACAAAAATCAACAGTTTTTTAGATTGTTTGACAAGGTTTTCAGCCAATTCTTTTTTGGAGGTAAGTACCTTTCATTTCTTCATTTCAATATTAGTCATCTAGTTTTACTTTCTATATCATAAGAATCTCTATGTTGTGTAAAATGTGGGTTTAGGGTTTCTTTGGTGTGCATTATTCTAAACCCTGTTCATCAATCATATTTTATCCTATACAGCTACTACTCTAGGTAATGATTTTAATTTTTCTACTTCCCTCCTTTGGGTAGAATATGAGTTTCTTAATGATCACACTTTGAAGCTTCTACTTCTAGGAAACCTAAATTTGATGAGTCTAATATAGAAGATCCTAACATGGAGAGAGTTAGAAGAAATATTGCTCATGTTCTGGCTCATAATCAAAGTATTGATTCAAATAAGTATGAGTGGGACTCTCTCTTTGATTCATCTTGTGAAGTGAGAGTAGATATGGTGCATGCTTAGACTAACAAAACCAACATAGTTAAAAAAAATTTTTGTAGGGTTTGACAAGTTAGACTCTCAACTTGCTTTAGTGGATCACATTGGTGCTCCTAGGTCTTACCTCGATATAGGTACCTTTGGATATTTCCTTATAGAATCAGACTCTCTTGTCACCAACAACAATCCCTTCCATGTTAATAACCTTGAAGCTTCCTCACCACTATCACTCGTACACCCTGATCTCATTGATTGGTCCATACAAAATCAAAGACCCAAGTTTTGATCAATTCCAAAATGACTATAAGATCTCTTTCTATCTAAACACTATTGAACCAATAGTTTGTTCCACCAAGGAACCAACAAATAATATAAATGAGTTATAAATCAAGTACCTTAGTCATAAATTAAAGGAAAAAATGAAAAAGAGGAACTCTAATGGAAAAACCACTTTGTAGTGGTGTCAGAACAAAAAAATTGTAAAAATAAAGAAGTATCTAAAGGTGAAAACCTCTTCGAGGTGCCCAAAGATGAGGTGCTTGGTAGTCTACCAAGAAATTTCTAGGATAGATCATCAGTTTTATTTGAGCCTACACAACCTATTAATTTGGGTACATAAGAGTCTCCTAAGATCATAGACCTAGCTAAGTCATTATTAGTTGAAGAAAAGGCACAATTCACTTAGTTATTCCAATAAAATAAAATCAATTTTTCTTGGACATATGTTGATATGTCTAGTCTTGATACAGACCTCATTATGTATCATCTTTCTATAGCTCTCAGTGTTAAACCCATCAAAAAAAATTTGAGGAAGATGCACCCACATATTGCTTTGCTAGTAAAGATTGAACTTGAAAAACTCCTAAGTGCAAAATTTATTAGAGCTATAGACTATGCCAAATGGATTTCCAACACTATCCCAATTTCAAAGCATGACAAGTCTATTCAATTTTTTACAGGCTTCTAAGACTTAAACAATTATTTCCATAAGGATAAATTTCCACTTCCAATTATTAACATGATAGTGGATATGAAAACACGCTATGAAATACACTCCTTAATCGATGGGTTCTTGGGGTATAAACAAATAAAGATAACTCTTGAAGGCCAAGAAAAGACAACCTTCACTTGTGCTTTGGGTACCTTTTGTTGGAATATTATGCCTTTTGGTCTCAAGACTATGGGTACTACATATCAAAGGGCTATGAAAAATATCTTTCATTATATGATGCATAAAAATATGAAGACTATGTTGATGACATTGTAGAAAAATCCAAACAAATAGACACTCACATTGATGACTTGAGTTTTATATTGGACCACATGGAACAATTTTAGCTTAGGATCACTTAGGATCAATCCTAAGAAGTGTGCTTTTGGTGTTACTTTTGGTGAGCTACTAGGCTACATTATATCTTCTAAAAGAATTGAGATTGACCAAGAAAAGGTCCAATTTATAATGGAACTTCCACCTCCTATAAATATAAGTCAATTGAGAAGTCTTCAAGGATGCTTGCAATCTATAAGGAGGTTTATCTCTCAGCTGGCTAATATGTCCCAACCATTTAACAAGAATCTACATAAGGGATCTACATGTATGTGAAACACTAGATGTGAGAAGAGCCTTACTTAAATCAAAGAATATTTGGCTAAATCTCTTATTCTCATGCCTTTTATCTATGGGAAGTCCTTGATACTATACATTTTAGCTACAAACACTTCCTTAGGGGCATTGCTAGTATAACATGATGATAATGGCAAGGAATGGGCCATATACTATATCAAAAAAACATTGGTTACTTATGAGATCAACTATAATAACATTGAGAAAGCTTGCCTTACTATTGTATTTGGTTCTCAAAAGTTGTGACACTACATGCTTACTCATACTACTCATTTAGTGGCCAAAATGGATTCTCTTAAGTACCTTTTAAGTAAAGCTACACTTATAGGTAGAATTTCTAAGTGGATAATGATTTTGTCTAAATTTGGTATTGAATGGAGGATAATCGAGTTACACATTTATGGAGACTCACATCCTATCATTAACCAAACCAACAATGATTATCAAACTAAAGATGACAAGTTAGTCCCATACAAGAAATTGATTGATGATCTAAAGAACTAATTTACCTTTGTTACATTTCAAAAAAATCCCAGGGCTAAGAATAAGGCTATATATGTGATGGCTACTTTGGCATCTATCTTATAGTTAAAAGAGCATGAATCTCGGTTTGAGTTCCTAGTGGAAGAGATACATTTCCCCACCTATGATTCCCCTAACAACTGATTCATTTGTACTATCATTGGTTACCACACTTCCTACTATGAAACCATCTAATATTACCTATGTGATAGAGTTGTCTCTAATAATCTTACTCGAAACAAAAACCACCAACTTATCCGCAATGATTCTCATTATATCCTTATCTCTGGTGAATTGTATAGGAAGGGTCTAGATGGAACACTCCTTAGGTATTTAGAGATAGATGAGTCTAAATGGGCATTGGACAACGTCCATGATGACATTTTTAGGTCACACTTTGATGGCCTTGTGCTTTCTTAGAAGCTTCTTAGGGATGGTTTCTATTAGCCTACCATGCAAGAAAATGTCGTACATTGTGTTAAATCTTGTAAAAAGTGTCAGCTACATGGAAACCTAATTCATGCTCTTGGAATAGAATTGATTCCATCTATCACAAATTAGCCTTTCCAGCAATGGCCCTTTGACCTAGTTGGCAAGATCAACCCTAGCTCATCAAGTGGACAAAATTTTATCATCACTATGATAGAGTACCTCACTAAATGGGCTGAGGCTCTTCCACTTTCTGTTGCCATAGGAAAACATGTCACCTTGTTCATTTCAAATCACATCATTTGTCTCTATAGTATTCCCTCTTCAACAGTCACTGATAATGGAGGGAAGTTCTAGAATAAGGACCTTAGCCAAATATGAAAAAAGTTCAAAATCAAGTAGCATTAGTCCTCTATCTATTATGCCCAAGGGAATGGTCAAGTTGAGGCTTCGAATAAGACACTGCTAAAAATCTTCCATAGAGATGTACATAGGTCAAAGAGAGATTGACATCTATAGATTAATCCTACACTATGGGCTTATTGAACTAGCATACATACTCCCATTGGGGCTACTCTATTTCCTCTAATCTATGGTTATGAGGTTGTTTTACCACTTGAAGTTGAGATTCCATCTTTGTGAGTCTCCTTGAAAGAGATAATCATTGATGAAGATTATAGGGTTGTGAGAATACATGACCTTGAGGTCATGGATGAATATTGTAAGGATGCTTTTGATCACATGAGGGCTTACAAAAAATGCATGTCTACAAGCTACAATAAGAAATTTCTTCCTAGAGAGTTTCAAGTTGGAGATCCTATCCTTAGAGAGAATCCTAAAAATCAACAAAATTGGGAACATAAGGGAAAGTTCAAACCTAATTGGTTGGGTCCCTACGTTGTCACTGTTGCATTTCGGTCTAGTGCATATCAACTCTCTACACCTAAGGGAGAACATATCCCTAAGCCCATCAATATATTGCAACTCAAGTTCTATTCTTTGTGCTCATTGCTCATCTTTGTACATACTTATGATCTTGAAAAAATATAAATTTTTAAATAAAAAGTACTAAAAATAAAAAATAAACCTTGCCAAGTGGTGAAGACTTGAAAATAGGTGCTACTTGAGATCCTTACACCTATGTATATTAGTGTCTCTCTTTGCACTCACAAACCACTTATTCCATATTGCTTGTTTCCTTGCCTAGCTTGGAACTAAATTTCACCTAGGTCTAGTGGGCATGAATTGTCTAAGCTTATTAGAGTCTCCTTGTTGTGTTCATGTTTCTTTGGCAACTTGCTCAATAGTATTTTTCAACAATTGCTTTAGCATCAAGTTTTTTTCAACACTTATCAGATGCTTAAGCTACTATCTAGGATGCCATGATACTTCTCATTGGAAGGCTTGATTCCTAAAGAGATAGTCATGTTGTTAGAAATAGATAATACTAAGAGGGGGAGGGTGAATTGGTATTCTACAAACTTTTTCCCACAAATGAATATTGTTAATTACTTTATAACTTGAATATGAATGTAAACCAACAATATTGAACAATAAATATAACCATGCACAAAGAGAACTCATAACACCATTATTTGTTAACTAATGAAACCATGGCCAAGGGAAAACCTCGGTAGGGATGATACCCACAAGATGATCCACTAAAAAAAAGAATCATATTAATGATATTGACCCTATTAGGAGTCTATGAAATGCATATAGTTTCTCGAGTCCTTGTTAGAGGACTAGGCTCTATTAAAAGCCTCAAACTTGTTAGGAGTTTCTTTGACCCTATTAGGAATTTGCTTCAACCTTGTTAGGAGTTACTTCAACCCCGTTAGGAGTTGGTAGACCAAATACAATATATGCATGCCCTAACATGCAACCATACAATTTAGTTCTTCGCAAGAGTAGGTATACATGCAATACTATCTTACTATTGTATCTTGCACTTGCTCTAATCATACATCGGATTTCACATCACATAAGGCTCACATATCATATAAGATTCCTTCACAATAGTTCGCATCACTTGTTTTTTTTTTCTTTACTTCACATTATTTGTGTAAGATAAGATCTTTACATATATCTCTCAAATTAATAAAACTCTACTTAGTCGATCTTCATGTCTTCACATGCTTGACTTAATATAAAAATGACTCAGGGTAAACATCTAGGATGTTAGCCCATTATGACTTAGTAATTATTTTGTCACCAAAATAATTTCTTAAGTCGTAGAATCCAATTCTTTGATATGCTCTATTTTATTTTGTTCTATACTAGAATTGATAAATCAACTGTAACTTGTGTCGTACAATCCATATAGGTTTGCACACTAGCATACATCATCACCATGTTGTCATCTGTCGATTCTCAACTGTGCATGAGATAAATTGAAGTGTGTCATCTATACACATCATATTTGTCTATGTACTGCTACAAACTATCTAACATTAGGAAAATTTTCTAACTCTAAATACATAAATGAAATACTAAATATTTGTTTCCATAAATAACAACACTCTAGACATCTAACTAAGCATATGGCCAACAATCTCTCTGTTTGGAATTGATGGCAACATTTGGGAAAATTGGCTAAGTCCCAAAATGATGTCATACAAAAATGAATACAAAAAGTAACTATGCAAAAATTGCCTTCAAAATAGAAAATATTTTATTCATGTTTTGATCAATCATTACATTCCTTATAACTCCTTACAATGGTATATAGGTGTACTCCCTCTTACATATACATATACAATTTTCCTTACATATACTTCTCCCTTAAGCATAAACATAAACAATTTTCCTTACATATACTCTCCCCTTTTGACATCAATGTTAAAGGTGTCAAAAACTGTATACAAAAACTATGTGGCCTTACACTAGTCAACTTGTAATCCTAGAAAAACACTTTAAAAAACCATGTCTTAGTCATTCTAGATCTTTCTTCTAGTTCTCCCTTACTGTGTCAGATATACTGATGAGTGCACAAAGTGTATAGGAAAATTTTTCATAGGAGGCCTTAGCTACAAGACACTCCTCCAATTGCCTCTGCAAAATGCTGATCTTAGGTAACAAAATTTCTCTATAAGAGTAGAGAACCTTCATATTATCCATTCCTTATTAGATGTAATGCTCTTTTTAGCATTGTGAATCTTCTCTACTTTGGTTCCAAAATCTTCAATGCTACCTGGAGGTAACTACAACCTTGTAGTGAGTTTTTGAAGCTCACTCATTTGACCTTTGATCTTATCCTCAAAAATCTAATAGGTACTTGTATGAAAATGTGCACTGTCTATACAACTTCTTACCTTCATCAATGTTTTTTCTCAAATCCTTGATACATACATAAGTGATGTTATATCATTTCTCACATTGGTGCATATTGTATCAAACAATGATGCATCATGCTTGGCTTGTGCTTGTACTGAAGCAATTTCTGTCAAGGTTGTGAATTCTTCATCAAAATATTTCACCAACTCTTTTTCCTTAGTCTGCAAGTCTAGATTTGTAATAGTTGTGTGAATTGTCCTTTGCATCCTATCCAAGACTTTTTTCAGTGTTCTTTCCAAAGCCTTAACTAACTTGTTCTTCTCTAGAAGTTTTCTCAAGGAGCTCATCAATCCTTTCTGATCGTCATCATCATTAGATAATACTAGCAATAGTTTGACTATTGATGATGGGCTAGTTGCTAATTTTGTAATGGTTGTGACTACTAGTGCAACATAAGGTAGGTTAGCTTCATACTGAAACTCTACCTTCCTAGATTATGTTTCCATATGTTTCAGATTAGGAAAGAATGTTTATTCTTGCATTACAATCTTCTATCTTTGCTTCAACTCATAATCTTCTTTCGCTTTCTTCCTTTCATCTTCCTCTTGCTTCTTCCTTTCCTCTTTCCTCTCTCTTTATTTCTTCTTACTAGCTCTTCCTTTCTTATACTTTACTCTTTTCTTCTTCTCTCTATTTCTTCCTTTCCTCTTGTTTCCTCTTCTTTTCTTCTCTTTGTTTCTTCTTTTTCTCTTCTTCTAACTTTTTCTTTTATTCATTCCATTTTCTTTCTTCTTCATCATCCTCTTCATCAGAACTAGTATATGCAGTAATATTGCCAACAATGAGTGTTTCGAATGTTGTAAAAGGAATCTATTTACTATCTACTCTTATGTGTGTATTATCCACTTGCATGGATTCAATACTCATAACTATGTGAGGAGGTGAGTGTGCTTTTTGTGTCTCCTCAACATCTTGTTTTCCATCAGATGGTGCACTAGCTTCTACATACACTGGGCTTTCTGATTGTGGTTGCACACCCTCTTTAGGCATGGAAGTCATGTATTTGACTATGGCTTCCTTAGTTTTTTTTCTAACTTCTTCATAATTGCCTCTCATCATAAAAATAAATCTTCTTTTGTTCCTCATCAAGGGTTCAATGCCCTTCAAAATTCTATTTGAGTCATCCTTTTTGCTAACCTCACATAATTTATTAATCATGCTCTCTCTTAGGTTAGAGTCTTATTCCACTACTCTCCTCTTTCTACTTAATAATCTATTGTATAGGTATTCTTGGATCTTTCCTTGTATACTATCAAATATTTTATTTCTCAAAATCATATTCCTCACTATGGCATTTTCTAGTTGTCTCCTATCTATATTGCTATACAAAATATAATATTTATTCAATTGCATAAGGTTGTCATTTTCTATAATCTGCTTGTTCAAGTTCTCTACTTTGGGTTTCCATGCTTTCTTGCCTATAGGTGTTCTTCCCTCTTCAATTTCTTTCTCAACTAGCTTATCTGCAGTTTCTTCCTCTGATTCCTTTGAATCATTGATTTGAAATGTCTTTCTCCTCTTTCCTAGTCCACTTGTAGTCTACTTGACCCTTTTCCTAAAGGATGGTGTAGATTATTTCTTTACTTTTACTAATCTCTTAGACTTTCTCTATGCAATTGACGATTCAACCTTTGTCCACTTGAAAGGTTGATGATCTTTTACTGGTTACACTTGCACAACTATTGCTTAGGGTACACTAGGTACTTGCACACTAGGTTCTACAAATATTATACCTTCAAATGGTGCTGCAACAAAAATTGGTGTTGTTTCTATTACCTCAATCCATCCACTCGCTTTTATTTCTAGCGCATTACCTTTGATCTCATTAAACTCTTCTTGAGTCATACCTGATTCCTTGAGAATGGAATCTATCTTCTTCTCCATATTATTTTTTATTTCTTTGTTGTGAAGTTTAGAATGTACTTCCCTTACCTTTTCTTCATTTGTACCCCATCTAGGGCATTCAATATCCTTCCTTCACAGGAGTATGATTTGCACATACCCTTCTATGAGTTCTTCACTCATTTCATATTCCATGGGCTCAATGAATTTTACCCTGGGCTCTACTACTTCCATCTAGGTGTTATCAGTTTCCACCATGAAATATATCTCATCTTTTTACTTTTCCACCATGGAGGGAGGGATTCTGTATCTCTGTCTCATTTCAGTCTGAAATTTCTTCATCATTCTGTCAATGTCATTGTCTCTGACATTCTCCAATCTAGCCCTATAGCATTGTGTTACCAACTTCATAGCACATTCATTACTTTCCTAACTTGTCATGCCTGAGAATTGCTTGGTTGCATATAAGAATAGATGAGTTAACAACTAATCAAAGGGTGATCCCACAATAATGGGTTCCACAATTTGACCAATTTTGACACTGAAATCAATATTTTTGAAACAAACCTCATGTTCAAGTGACTATATCTCTAAAACTATAAATAATTTCAAGATGACATAAACTAGTGATTTTTAGTACTCTGTTCCTACTTTGTAACTATATTTTTTAATCTAAAAAAAATTTATTTATGTCAATTTTTTATTCTCCTCTGAAAAGTGGTACATAATAAAATTCAATATTTTAAAAGAGTGATAGTCCACTTGACACACAAAAATTTTTTTTTATAGAAAAGATAATGAGGTAATTCTTTCGGCATTGGATTTGTAACATCAATATCTAGAGGATGCATTTGGTTTGATTCAATTTGGTTGAATATTGTATGGTTTATGAAGTTTTGAAGTGACACCAATCGTAATTCAGACATACATTCATTTTAACATAGATAACTTGAAGTCAATTTATCATATATATATATATATATATATATATATATATATATAGAATAGAAAGCTATCTCAACAAGCTATTTCCTAGATATTTTTCAAAAAAAATTTGACCTAATTTACTAATTTTCCCAAAGTGTCAAAGTCAGTTGATGTTCAATCGGTAATGAACCAATGATGAGTTAAACTCATATTTGAAAGTCTTAATGAATAAAATATGTATTACAATTATAGTCATTGGAAAGCTTGCTCTGAGCAGGACATTTTGGCATTTTTATTTTACAGTAGGAGATCATTCATCTGCAATTATGGGTATCAAAAGATCCAAAAAAAAATTTAAGAAAAAAGGTCCAATTTTTTTTTAATTTTCTATGTTCGCACTAACATAGTGTTCACACAAACATATAAAGAATGTTCACACAAACACATGTTCACATGAACATGTGGTTCAAAAATTTCTAGCCGTCGAAAATTCAACAAGACATGTTCGTGTGAACATGTCTAATTTATGGCATTCGCACGAAATGTAAAAAACAAAAAATGTTGGCATCAACTTTAGACAGGTTAGTTTAAAAATAGTGAAGTCATACTACGAATCCGTACAAAAACATTTTTATATAGTTATTGCACGAAATTTATCTTGAGGCAAGGGGTAAATTTTTTTTTAATGCTTTTATAATGGGAAACAAGAAAGGAAGGAAAAAAAAATATGCAAGGAAGATATCTAATGAAGCAGAAGAAAGAAATCTTCAGAAGACTATGGCATGTTATCATCAAATTAAACAAGGTATGTAATTATATATATTAATTTTTTTATGGTTTTGAATTTAATTATGTTTCAATCTTATTTTTTTATCTAATTTGATTTATTTATAAATTTGTTGCAGACAATCAACAAGGTGAAGGAAATGTTGAAGAAGGCTCAACAAAAGTAGAAGTGCATATGGGAGAGAGGTCAAGAACACTCCCTACAAAATCTCAAATAATGAATGTTGAAGAAGGTTCAAGATCACTCCCTACAGAGGTTCAAATAACAGAAGTCAGAGAAGGGTCAGAATCTTTCCTTGCAGAATCTCAAATAATGAATGTTGGAGAAGGCTCAAGATCACTCCTTGTAGAAATTCTAGTAATAGAAGTCAGAGAAGGGTCGGGATCAGGTGTAGGAACTAGTATGGATGAACTCCTAAATATTGCCCAATCTATAAAGAATGGTATTTCTCATAAAAATTTAGATCATTTACTTAAAACGGATGTGGATAAATTGAGAAGACTTGCAACTACTGTTCAACCATTAAGTTTGTCTAAGAAAAGGTCAATGAATAAGAAGATAAAATAAATTATGACTCAATTTGATAACACTGAAACACTTGAACAAGCTTAATTGCTTTCACTTTTTCTTACACAAAAGAAGTTGCAAGAGGCATTGAAATTGTTAGGTGTAGACACGAAATTAAAGAAGAGAATATTTTCTAGCATACAAATTGATATGATTGAAAATGTTAAACAAGGTTTGAGAAACATATGAAAACACTCTCGAACTAAAGATAAGTTTGTGACAAGAAAAGTGATGTTGATGTCTATTGTAAATAAGAATATGGCCCAAAATAGACAAATATCTTCAATTTTGTCTGAAATGGGTTTTAGTAGGAAGACAATGAGAGAATATGTTAAGAGAAGATTAATTGTGGATGACAGTACTAATGGAGGGCAATTGGGCAATCATGTGTGCAGCACCCCGTTCTGACAGGATTGAAGAGTTATTAAAATATTTAGTCATATCATTTTGGATTGATAAAAATTGTCCTTCATAAAATAGTAGAGATGTTATTAGGCATAGGATTGCATCTGCTCAATATGAACATCATAAAAAACATTGGTTGGACACAACACAACATGAGTTATATGTGTCATTTTGTAGTGAACATCCTAATGTAAAAGTTGGGCAAACATTGTTTGAAAAATTGAAGCCATACTTTGTGAGGTCAAACAAAGTGTTTGAAACATGTTGTTTTCATCATCATATTTAGTTTGATCTCCACTATCAGGTATTTCAAAAGTTTGTAGAAGACACATATGGTTTTCATGCTGCTCCTCCTAGTAGGAGAAGTGAGTTTATATCATCCATTCTATGTGACAAAATAGATGATCCATCTGGTCAAATAAATTGTATCAAAGGATTATGTGAAATATGTGGTGAATTGGCTCTATTTCCTTTGAAAATTGAAAATATTGATGTAACAAAAAAATTGAATTGCAAAAGTTACAAGTATGTCAAGAATGAAACAAAGTTGGGGAAAGAGACAAAAAGGTTGGAATATGTTGAAGAGGAGTTACCTATTCTAACATTTATGGAAAAATTTAAGAATTTGATTCAACCTTATATTCATCGTGTATTTTTTGCAAAGTGGCAAGCACAACAGTTTCAAACTTTGAGAGATAATTTTCCACTTGGAACAATTGTATTAGTTGTTGATTTTGTAGAGAACTATTCCTTTGTTCATCAAACAAAAATTCAATCAGATTATTTCTTTTCTAAGCAAGTCACTATTATGGTAAATGTTTGTCATAGACATGCACAATTAGATTTGAATGGTGTTTAGAGTACAATTCAAGCACAAGTAATTAAAAAGGAATATATCATTTTTATATAAGTGATGATAAAGAACATGACACTGACTATGTAAAACATTGCTTCAATATGCTCTTTTCTTATTTGAAAGAAAGAAACATAAATGTTGATAAACATTATGTTTGGTTTGATGGATGTCCCGTAGAGTTCATAACATCTAGACCACTTTATGCATTATGTAGATATCATCAAAATTAGAATATAAAACACATCTGGAATTTCTTCGAGAGTGGCCATGAAAAAGGTGAACATAATGGTGTTGGAGCTTGCATCAAATGTGCTCTGCGAAAGTATCAAATGAATTATTAGGGAGTTCGTGTAAATGATGCAGATGATGTTGTTGAATGGTGTAAGACACATTTTGCATTAGATGAGAATGAGACATCATCAACAACAAGTCAACATGTACCATATAGAGTCTTTTGGGAGATAACAGGTATGGATGTGTATATCTATTTAAATTTTATGTAATTAAGTTATAAAATTTATTGTTAAGTTTTATTTTTCAATTCTTTGAAGTTTAAATTTAATTTGTCCATATTTTCAATTTAATGAACTTTTAGGTGTTAATAGAAAAAACATGCATGGTTGCAAGAGGATAGAAAAGACACGTTCCTTACATTCAGTCATGAGTATAGATAATTGCAATTAGACATTGAAGACAAGATAATACTCATGTTTTTGTGACAATTGTATTGATGAAGACTATCAAGAATGCATCAATCAAACAGGTGGATATACATGTGCATGGATTTCAGTACCACTTGATGTTATTGATACATTTGATAAAGATGATAAAAATTTTGATGATATTCCATGGATTTATGATGATTATAATCATATCTCTAGATTGGTAAAAGTGGGTAAGTATGATAAAAATTAATCTCAACTTGTTATTTAATTATCAATTTGAACTATCTTATATATATTATACACATGTACATGTATACTTGTTATGCAAGGGATGTCTTTGCAGTGATTGCTAAGCTTGGAAATCATGAAGGTGTCAGTTATTATTTATTGCGATGTACTCCGGAGAGGAAAAAGTTATATGACCCTAAAGAAAGTGATGGAATGTTCTTCCCTATAGGTAAATTATACATTTACATGTGTGCACGTGTGTGTGTGTGTGTGTGTGTGTGTGTGTGTGTGTGTGTGTGTGTGTGTGTGTGTGTGTGTGTGTGTGTGTGTGTGTGTGTGTGTGTGCGTGTGTGCATGCGTGCGTGCGCGTGCGCGTGCGTGTGCATGTGCGTGTACGTGTGCGTGTGCGTGTGTGTGCGTGTGTGCATGTGTGTGTGTGTGTGTGTGTAACTTTATATCTATCAAATTTTAAAATACTTAAATTTGTGGTGCAGGTTCTATTGTAATAGAGGGAACATATTTGAAGTAAGACAAAATAGTCCAACATGGAATACACTTTTTGGATGATCAATCTAACAACAAGGTTTTACAATACAACCACCTAGTCATTGCTACCAGGCTTTGTCTACATCTAGTCAAACTTAAATGTGTATGTCACAAGTGGAGACTAGATAGTGAAGATCATGTGAAGATATTACATGTTATAAGTGTACATCATGTTGAATTGACCTTTGAGATTTATTTTTTAATAATTTGAATATCAACTTCTTTTCAAACTATTGAATTTCATCTTGAATTAAATGTGCTTTTAATTGTATGATCATACTCTTAGTTATCATTAGTTTGTTAAAAAACTATATAAATTAATAATATTAATTGTACCATGGATGAATTTAATAATAACAACTTGATATAAATAGGCAATACAAGTTAGTTTGAAATTATACAATCATTAGATAGATATTTATCAAAGATAATTTAATATGTTAGAATTCTTAAATATCAACATCGTTTCAAACTATTGAATTTCATCTTGAATTAAATGTGTTTTTAATTGTACGATCATACTCTTAGTTATCATTAGTTTATTAAAAAACTATATAAATTAATAATATTAATTGTACCATGGATGAATTTAATAATTTAACAACTTGATATAAATAGGCAATACAAGTTAGTTCGAACTTACACAATCATTAGATAGATATGTATCAAAGATAATTTAATATGTTAGAATTCTTAAATATCAACTTCGTTTCAAACTATTGAATTTCATCTTGAATTAAATGTATTTTTAATTGTATGATCATACTCTTAATTATCATCAGTTTATTAAAAAATATATAAATTAATAATATAAATTGTACAATGGATGAATTTAATAATTTAACAACTTGATATAAATAGGCAATATTTATCTTTCTAACTTCCTACTAATTGATTTAACAAATTTGTATCTTTATTCCTACTAATTGATTTACCAAATTTACGTATCTTTAGTCCTACTAATTGTTTATTTCATATAATGATTACAAATAAATATAATGTTTTAAATTTATAATCTAAATCATTTGGGATAATTTAGTAGTTTTAAGCACCTATATTAATTCAATTGAATCACCCTATAAATTATTATTATTTTTCAAAATTTTAAATTAGGTTCATAGATCAATTTGGAACTTCTTTGAATATTTAACTATTGAAGTAGGTATTTAGAGAAGTTAATTTGATTATTTTATAATGATCACAATAAAATCTAAAGTTTAAAAACTATAATCTAATTCATGAAGAATGTTCTACTATAATACAAAAAAAATAGCACATGTATATACATGTACATGTCTCAAGAATAAACATCTACATCTAATATATCTCTAGAACTGAAAGGCATACATATGCAAACTGTAAATCTTGAATAAATACATGTATGTAGCAAAATATAAAAAGTCATATATACATGTGACCATCTAACTACTGACTTGTACTAAATAGTCAAATAAATAGTGAAACATATGTATACATGTCATCAAGCTACTAAAATACACGTGTATGTAATTTTGCAATATACAAATGCATCAAAAAATATATAAATCTACTACTATTAGAGGGACCCCTCAAGACACATACGAACATAACAACCCTCTGATCGAGTCTCCTTTACATCATGTGGCCGAGGCACATCAACTGAGCCCTGCAAAAAAAATAAAAAAAAATATATGTGTGTGTGTGTGTGTGTGCGCGTGCATTAGAGTTCTATCAAAACATATATATACATGTGTACATTCAAATTAAATATGAGTGCATATATATCTAGTTTGAAACATAAATAACTTTAAACCAACTATTTAAAACATGTACTTGAGCACTATTGGGTGCCTCAATAGAATCATCTCTCTCACGTACATGCCCTGAATCAACACTAGATGTAATCATCATGTGCTTAGCAACCTGTGCCTGCATGATTTATTATAGTTAGATTAAATTAAATATCTATCTGAACTAGATTTTTAAATAAATTAATATTTTTTAATTTCATATATTTAAATTTAAAAATAAATTATATATATGTACCTAGGTCTCCAGAGGTGGAGGATGATCAACACACTCCATCATACATCTATCGATGCACCTCCTAAAACTCTAACACCTACTAAACCACCCTTAGTACCATGTCCAACTGCTAGTAATGATGAGTGAAGTGGACTGTGTAATCGATTGGGTAATGGTGTATAATCAGTGCTGTTAGGTTAGAATAACATGTCCATGTACGATGAAATACCCATGCTCAAACTAGTATCAATCTTAGACAACCCTCATAACTACTCACCAAAATCATCAAGACCCTCAGCTATGATCCTAACATCTCCAACTTGTATGCTCGAGTCATCTATAGCGTACCATGAGCTTGGTGCTGATGCTATGAGCTATGCATAGGTGTATCATCTGTCACTAGTGTGGCAGCTAGTGTTTGTGGAACTACAAGGCTTTGATGGTGTGTAACGACATCCATCACTAAGTGAACTAGCATCCCCTGTGTATCAAAAATATAATTGATACTCTGCAATAGATCCTCCAAAAAATATAGTACTAAATCCATATGCGTGTGCTTTCTTGAAAGAGCATGAACATCACTTGGTACTGGTAGTCTAGTAGCTCTATATGCCTCATCAGAGGAGGTGCCTGAAGTGCTACTAGATGCCTTTGAAGATGGTCAACCAAGTGGATGACTCTATCGACTATGAATATAACAATCAAGAGAATCAAATGTGATACTAGCAGCCATAGGTGCAATGTGTCCAATAGTGTCAATTGCTCCCCTCTGGGAAGCAATGACAACTCTATCTACAATAGGAACTAGTGCTCGAGCCATTGGAGGCAGTCTCTGTCCAATGAATTGTCTAACATTTGGAGGTGGAAGACACTGTGCACTACGATATTGGTCATGATCTACAATTTGACCACACCCTTGTCTGCAATAATCTAGAATGTCTAAGTAGTTGACATTGAGCCCCATGCAGAACTTAGTTTACAACTGTTGTGCAAAATAAAGAGGTATATGGTCATTATTAGGATAATGACCATGTGCAGCTAAAAAATGAGGATAGATCATGCTAGCAATAATAGGATCTCTGCATCATGTGACTCAATAGCCTCTCACCCTACCCTGTGCTCCCTCATATGATCGAAAGAGATCTTGTTTGATGACGCCTTTGGGGGCTACCCTCTTGACATCATCAAAAGATGCATCTTTTGAAATCTCAACCCTAAGCTCCCTAGATATGGAAGCTAATATGTTAGGAGTAAATGAATGGTGAGCTGTAAATCTAGCAGTCAAATCCTGTAAACTCCTACATATAGTAGCACATATGTCTCTATATAGACCATCATTAGAAGACAATATAGATTGTTGTAGTCTAGCAACCTCTTGCTCTAAAAATGCAAATAATTCATCGATATCAATGCGTGGAGGTGGTGCAGTAGGACCTCCAGTAGGAGCTGCAGGTGCAGCCTGACCTCCAACAAGAGTTGCACTAGGAGCCACACTAGGACCTACACTAGCTAGAGCTACACCAAGAACTACACCAAGAGCTACAACATGAGCTACACGATGAGTCCTATGATGAGGTACAATACAAGCCCCACCATGAGCTGCAACATAAGCCCCACCACAAGAAACACAATGAACTACACGAGGAGCCAAAATAAGAACTGCATTAGGTGTTGCAACAGGAGCTGCATCAAGTGCTGCAGTAGGAGCTGCATCAAGTGTTGCAGCAGGAGCTACAATAGGAGCCATAATAGGAGCTATAGTAGGAACCAAAATAGGATGATGAGCAAGCTGATCATGTGAAGTCATATTTGTACAAATGTCTCAAGAGCTAAGTCTAGACTAGACACACAATTTTTTACTTAACTTAAAAATTATATGTAATTGAATGTACATCACATGTCTAGATAATCTGTAACACGTACATATCAGTAAAATTTAAATATGATCACATATACATACATGCAAGTTAGAGTTAGATTTAGAGTTATTTAGGGAGTTCTTATGTTTTTAGAACTTTAGGAATTAAATATTAGTACCTAGGTTTGACTTAAATGGTTCAACATGAGTTAGATTAGGGTTCAAAGTAATTGCATGCAAACAAATTGTTTAAGACTTGTCATTTTTAATGAAGATTCAAATTAGCTAGTGAGTGGTTCATCAAATTGCTATGAAATTAAAAGTTAGAAAAATTCAAAATATTTCTCCATTTCATGATAAGACTTTCATTTTGTTGAGACATCACGTGGTGTCACAAAGGTTGGTTATCCTACTTGTGAATTGTGACAATCGATGGTGTTGCACTCGTGCAATAGTATCATCATCCATCTAAGTCATACCAAGGGGTATATTGATGCTTATACCCTTTGTTGATTTTGTGACAACTTAGCATCACAATATCAATGATAGGTCATTGCAATTACACTTCAAATGTATTTGTGAAAATATTAAATTGAGGATGAAAATGATAAAAACTAAGAATGTTTGAGAAGTATGAAATGGTGAGAATTTATATGAGTGATGATCACTCACCAAATTTTAGGTATGATAAAAACATAAAAACCTCAAGAGGCTCACCCTCAAACCAAAAGTGAATTATCACAACCCAAAATGAATAGAGGGGTTCTAGTGCAAGATATAGATTCAAGGATGGGGGAGTCAAGGATGTTTTCCTTTCAAGATAAATATGTTCTTATGATGTATAAAATTATTTAAGTATTTTGTGATACTACAAAGGAAATGGAAAATAGAAAGGTATGCTATTACATGTCATATATAAAAGTAGGCACAAGAGGTGAGATAGAAAGAGTAAAATTACCTTGAGATGGATCACATAGTCAACCTAGTCCTAGAAAAAAATTCATGATTTCAACCTAGAAATGGTATCTTCTTAGTAATGGATGGATGAAGAAACAAATAGAATCCATAAGTATGGTTGAATACATGTGCTTGAAATGTATTTTTGAATCAAGGGATCCTTTTTAAATGCATGTTTGTATACACTTTCGAATCTTAGATCTAGAATATTGGTGTTCTTTATGGTCATCAATGGAAAAGAAGAGATAAGAAGAATGGATATTTGGATCTTCTTTATTTCTTGAGAATTATTCTAATTGGTAATCATATATGAAGAAAAATGTACATCAGATGTAGAATATTTCTATATTTTGAATGGATCATAAAAAATTGAAGACTTGGAGTTCTTTAATTGGGTGTTTTCCTTCAAATGTTGAGTACAAGTCTTCAATTACACAAAAACTTGAAAAATTCATGGAAGATTTAAATTTGTTGATCTACTGATTTCATGTTATGGAAAGTGAAAGGAGGAAAACCCCTTTTATATAAATTTTGGATTCAATATTGTCAGCATGATACAACATAAAGACTGGGAAGACGATCCCTCACATTGGGCTCAAATATTACCTAAATGTAGACCTAGTCAGCCAAGTCATGGCATTGTTACAAAAAGAAGGGAGTGAAATTGAAAGATATATTCAAGAAAGACACATTAAATACATCCAAAGCTTGAAATCACCGAAATAGGGTCTAATAGTTCTTAGAGCCTCTAATAATGGGTGCTAACATTTTAGGAGATCATAGCCACATTTCCAATCTTGGACTTCTTCTTATCTAGGTATGCCCTTTTTTATTGGTAAAGTGGAAAATTTTATTTGTTCTAGCCTTATCTAAGCCTAGAAATGGTATCTTCTTAGTAATGCAAGTAACTCAAAATACTCATGAGGTTAATTAAAATTACCTCTATCTATATCATGTATCTCAAGTACATATACTTGTTGTGTGGTTCAACAAGCTTGAGGGAATAAAAAGGATATTCCTTTGGCTAGGAGTTAAAGATGAGAAGAGGTTATTTATTACTGACTAGGAGAAATTACACACTCCCAAAATCTTGGGGGATTAAATGTTTGTAATTTTCATAACTTGAATTTGGTCATCCTTCTAAACTTAGTCTAAACATAATTAATTATTATATATAAAATAAGAATGATCCAAGGATACTAGATCTTATTTTATCCTTAGATCATATATTTGGAGTAGTTATTCTAAAATATATATAGTTTTCCTATTTTGTAGTTTTCAATTAAACTGATTGTATAAGAAATATAAAGGGTTCATCTTATTCTATTTAAGTAATATGTTTTTATAATTTTCTATGAAGTGCAATTCAAAACATTTCTATAGTCTCTCATTTGGTATCAAAGCATGTTTATTGAATCTAGTTGAGGATTGAAGAAACTTATAGTAAGGAATTGTGAATTATGGTCTTTGGTGAATGATCAGGTATATTAAATACAACTCATGCATGCATACTCCATTTTGACTATTATTTTTCTAGGGGCAACATAACACTGGTAACTTTACAATTAGATCATTCAGAACCATGGGTATGATGGTGATGCCTAAGTTAGGTCTAAAAAATAATTAAAATGGATAGACAATGTTGTGAACCTTGAATTCTTCTTGTATATTCTTCCTTCTCTTTGTTAACATATTTAATAGAAGTATGGGTACCACTCTTTGTTTTTTCTACTAGTGTGGATGTATATAATTGGTCTTTAGAAAGTGTAAATATGTAGGATTATCTTGTTATACAATTCTTTTGGTATTTCATTATGCATTCTCCTACCTTTTAAGTTACATCCCATGTGATCACATATGATGAATGTACACATGATTGATAATTTTTGCATGAATATGTGATCAATACATGTGGTCTTTATTAGAATATTTTGGTCAATGTCGAATATTCTCGATTATTGATTTTAATGTGGAGAGAAGTCAAGGAGCACAAAAATGAATAACTAATAGTGCAAGTCTTTATTTTTATTTGGTTGACACTCTTTGAAACATTGAAAATCTCAAGTTTGATGAGATGATTTGGAAGGAGCTCTTTATTGTTGTTAGGTCTTTCTCTTTGAAACATTGGAAATATTGAGTTTGATGAGATGATTTTGAAAGAGATCCTTGAGTACATTACATGTTTGATGCTTGTTGCCAGGTTAAGAAGATTACTGTACTAAATTTGGTTATTATGGAGACAATGAAGTTGAGCTAGAATGCCCACATAAATTTCCCCATCCTATTGTATATTAATATCATGTACTAATTTTAATTATCTTCATTCTCAAATGATATTTTAAGTTTTTATATTTAGTGTATGTTGGCTCCCCCTAATAACTTAGGGTATCAATAACATATATCTATTGTTTAGTTTTGATTTTTATTTTGATATTATCATGCCTACGTTGAAAGTGATCTTGTTAAACACTAACTTTCTCAAAGACACTAATTATTCTAGACATAGGAAGACTAAGATGTGAAATATTCTTCACTATGAAGAATTACGAAAGATTTTTGACGTCCTAGATTGATTTGATTGAATGGATATAAATTATGTTCGAGCATGAACAATGGAATGGTTAACAATGTGCTACACCCTATTGATTTGGAGTTTGTTAATCAAAATTTATATAGTTGCACATGTCTGACATTTGCCTTGATATTACAATAACACTTGCCTTGATATTAGAATTTAACCTTCTAGATTAGGGTTTGAGTTATCTATTCTAGGGTTTGATTTAGATATATAGAGGGAACCTTCATTTAAAGATTAAAGGGTTTCTATTAGATTAGGTTTTGGTTACGTCGTTTGATTTCAATAAGGGTTTTGGTTAAATTTAGTTCGGATTAGATTAGGGTTATGGTTAGATAGGTCTAGGGTTGTACATTACTTCATTTTAGTTACGAAATTGTAGGGTTGAAGAGTTTTTTAGAGTTTTCAAGTTAGGGTTAGAAATTAGGGTTAGAGTTTGAGTTAGGGTTATGGTTAGTGTTATCTTTTAGGGTTATAGTTAGTTTTAGGGTTAAATGTAGATCTAGCTCGTTCTAATATTTTTTGATTTTCTACACTAATTTCTTTTTCTTTTTCTTTTTTCTAATGTTAAATTCTAATAATTTTCAAGTTTAATGTTTTTTCTAATATTTTGTAATGTTTTTTTCAAATATTTTATAATGTTTTTCTAATTTAAAATGTTTTTTTTCTAATATTTTCTAATGTTATATATACTAATTTATTTTATTTAATGTTAAATGTACTAATATTTTCTAATGTTTAATACTAACTTATTTTTCTAATATTGTACAAGAAATTAACATTTTAAAAATATTTTCCTCAGTAATGTTTTCCTAATAATTCTACACTGTTATAATGCTTTTCTTATATTTTCTAATTTTCAAGACTAATATTTTTAAAAATATTTTCCAATATTTTCTAATATTTTTCTAATAACTTTCTAATGATTTTCTATTGTTTTTTCTAATAATTTTCTAATATTTTTTCTAATATTTTTCTAATATTTTTTCTAATATTTTCTCATAGTTTTCTAATTTTTTCAAACTAATATTTTAAATATATTATCTAATGTTTTTCTAATATTTAAAAATGTAATTTTTTTCTAATGTTGTTCTAATAAAACTAATATTTTTCTAAATTTTCTTTTTCTAATGTTTTTATAAATAAAACTAATATTTTTCTAAAAAAATGTTTCTAATTAAACTAATGCTTTTCTAATAAAACTAATATTTTTCTAAATTTTATTTTCTAATCTTCTACACTATTGTTTTTTTAATATTTTATAATATTTTTATAATATTTTCTAATTTTCAAGACTATCATTTAAAAAAATATTTACTAATGTTTTTCTAATATTTAAATGTAATGTTCAAGATTCTAATATTTTTCTAAGAAAAACTAATATTTGAATTGAATATTTTTTCTAATATTTTTTATGTAATGTTTTTTCTAATGTTCTGGTATTCTAGATAAACATTTTTTAATATTCTCTAATGTTTTTCTAATATTCTAAACTATTGTTTTTCTAATAGTTATCTAATTTAACACTAATTTTTTTCTAAATTTCTTTTCTAATGCTATATTATTATTTATCTAATATATAACTAACATATACAAAAAATTGTAAACATTAAATTAATAGAATTAAGTAACATAAAAAAACAATAAAAATATTGAATTAACATTTAAATATGCTTTCAAAACATAAAAACCATAAAAAATTTCAAATAATAACATATAGACATACTTGAAATAGTGTGAAGACAAGAATCTAGAGGAGAATGATGGGGCACACTAACGAATAGGGGACATTCACTCCAACCTCTAAGTCAATAATGGACACCATAAAATGAACAACGAATGGTAAAAAAGGGTAGAAAATGGTGTTTTAAGCAAATGGAAATCATCGCTTCTATGTTCGTGCGAACATATTTATGGTACATGTTCACACAAACATATCCCATAAATAGGAAATATGTTCGCACGAACATATTTTGATACTATGTTCGCGTGAACATATTAACATTGTTCACGTGAACATACATAAAATTCGCTTTGCCAATTTTGCAATTTTTCTTTTTCTTTTTTTCATCCCACTAAAGTGGAACCCATTATTGTGGGTTCACCCCAAATCTAAAGACTACATTCTTAGTCCTTCTTCATCTTTTCAATGTTGTCTAATAACCAAGTTTTGATTATCTCACATAGGTTTACCTTCCTTCTTTCTACAACCATAACATATGTTGCATGCATAAATCTTGTTGGCACTGAGTTCACACTAGAATTGTGGTTAAACTTGTATCCTAATATCTTACTTAACACCTTGACTCCTTTGTCTTGAATCATCTCCTCCTTCATGTTCCTTCCATCAAACCTAGTATACAGGTTTGTCTCAATTGTCTTTTTTTAATTTCTTTCATTCACTAAATTGCATCCCTCATTACTCAAACTTGTGACCTTGTGATTTGGTTCATTTTTTATTGCAATTGGTACATCACCTATCCAAAACATCTCATCATGAACTTTACTCAAGCTAATCCTAGTCCACTCATGATTGTCAAACTCTGTTGAACATATACTTGGTCAAATTCAGCTCATTTAGGTGTGCGTACTTAGATTTTAGGGTTAGATCATTATTACACATGACTCCTAAATCCTTGTGTATATCCTCATCTCCAATGCTTTCAAACTTACAATGAATATAACTTCAAACATCTTCCACATGAAGCACATTTGATGGGATTTGTAATAACACTCCTAACGGATCATCCATAAGAGAAAAAATGGTGTTTCTTGAACTTACACTTTGGTCTTTCATTGAAATCATATACTACATGACTTTCCATAATTCTTAACTGTATATACTAAAAATTGAAATTAAAGCTTCATAAAATACCTTAAATGTTGTGTTTAGGGCTTCTAAAACTTCGCACTCCAAACACTTCTTTTCACACTTCAATTTGATGTCAAATCAATCACGAGTTGCTCCAAACTCTTCGCATGATCAAATGGTACTCAAAATCTTGCTCATACTCCTTAAATCATTTCAAATCTTGCTCTACATTAAATGTGTATCTACTGCAAGTTCAAAGACTACCACTGATTACCAGTAAACTTGTTTTCATTCATACGACTTATTGTCATCACACAAATACTTGTGCATTAGACCATAACTTCCTCTCTATGTCCTCTACCTTTCTTGAACTTACAGCTTGATCTTTCATTGACATCATATACTATCTGACTTTCCATAATTCTTAACTCTATATACTGAAAAATTGAAATTCAAGGTTTGTAAAATACCTTAAATGTTGCATTTAGGGCTTCTACAACTTCACACTCCAAACACTTCTTTTCGCAATTCAATTTGATGTCAAATCACTCATGATTCACTCCAAACTCTTTGCACAATCAAATGGTACTCAAAATCTTTATCGTACTCCTTAAATCATCTCAAATCTTGCTCTGCATTAAATGTGTATCTACCACGAGTTCAAAGACTGTCACTAATTACCAATAAACTTGTTTTCATTGGTATGACTTACTATCATCACATACATACTTGTGCATTAGACCGCAACTTCCTCTCTATGTCCTCTACCTTATGTTAACTATGCAACTTATAATTCTCTTTCTAACATCAATTCTAACCAACTGATGCTTTGCCTCTACTACAAATGCTTAAGTCAAATAGGATGAGTCAAAAACAATTTTTGGCTTGAATTTCTCATCAAGTCCATCAAAATATTGTTCCTCAAAAACTATATAAGAAATTTTTGGATCCTTGGCTTTCACGAATGATTCTTTGAATTCATCAACATGCTCTTTTACTACTTTTTTACTATTATCATTCCTTGTGTTATTCTTATTATTATTCCTTCTATAATTGGGATTCCTGTTGAAGTTTCTTCTGTCCATTTTAAAAAATCTTGTTGTGTGTCCAAAGTTATTACATAACTGACATAAAGGTGCATTTCTTCTCTGATTGGTTCCATTCTAACTTTTAGGTGCTCAACAATTCCTCACAATATGTCCAAGATTGTTACATTTTAACATACAAATTGTTTCCTTTCTCAATTAAGTTTTTCTCCATCATTAAATATACTTTGTGATCTTCCTCTCTAATTACCTGTAGAGTTAGTATTCCTAAACATTCTACTATTTGAATTATTACTATCAAACTTAGGTTTCTTACAATCTACTTCTTTATGTCCATAACCATGACAATTATAACAATAGAAATTAGTAATAGGTTTGAAAGACTTACGTGTGCAATATCTTTTCATATGTCCACCTTCATTGCATATGAAGCATCTACCTCTGAATTCATGTCTAACTTCCTTGGGTGGTTCATCTTGCTTAGGTTGATCAACTTTCTGTTATTCCTTAGGTTCATCATGTTTCACAGATAAATCAACTAGCTAAATCTCTTTAGATGCTTCATTAGTAATGCTTGATTCAATCCTACTCAGATCAGATTCTTTAGGGGACCCAACAATTGGATCTAGTTCTTTTCTAATTTCAACTTTCTTGGCAAACTTATCTCCAATAAAGTATCCAAGATCTATCTTGTCATATAAAGGTCTCTGGTGAAATATTTGGTCATCAAGTTTCTCATTGCTAGAATAAACCTTTTCTAACCATTGCTTAGCTTATACTTTTCTAATTCTGCATGCTCAATCTTGATAGAATCTAATTCAAATGTTACTTGACTTAACTGGGATCTAAGGTCTATATTCTCATATTTCAGATTAGGTTCATTCTTAGTACCATCTTTCTTAAGACTCAACTTAAGTTCAACAATTTTCAACTCATATAATCTCATTTTCTTTCTTGAGAACTCCTACTTCATCATTGTTACTAATCTACACATTTTATTCCTTACCAGATTTTAGATAATCTATCTTGTCTTTCAGTTTACCAATGAAGACTTTTGCATCCTCATACCTATCTTTTAGGTTGTCTTTTTCTTTTGTAAGAAGATAAATTTATTCAAGAGCTTCTTCAATTTTTATCTACTGCTCCATATCTATAGGGATCTTACTCAAGATGTTAAGCCTCTTCTGAGTAACTATGATCTGATACGTTAGAAATAGATAATGTTGAGAGGGGGAGGGGGGGCGGGGTGAATCAATATTATAAAAAAAATTTCTCACAACTAATTAGTTTATAACTTGCATATGAAAGTAAACCAACAATTTTGAATAGTAAATATAACCATGCACAAAGAGAACTCATAACACCATTATTTATTAACTAGGGAAACCTTGGCCAAGGGAAAACCTCGGTGGGGATGATACCCACAAGATGATCCACTAAACAAAATAATCTTGTTAAGGATATTGAACCTGTTAGGAGTCTATGAAATAAATATAGTGTCTCAAGTCCTTGTTAGAGGACTAGGCTCTGTTAAAAGCCTTAGCCCTGTTAGGAGTTTCTTCAACCCCATTAGGATTTGGTAGACCAAATATAATGTATGCAAAAGAAACCCACTGCCCTAACATGTAATTATAGAATTAAGTTCTTCATAAGAGTAGGTATACATACAATACTATCTTACTATTGTATCTCGCACTTGCTTTGATCATACATAAGATTTCACATCACATAAGGCTTGCATGTCATCTAAGCTTTCTTCACAATAGTTTGCATCACTTCTTTTTGTTTTTGCTTCACTTTACATTATTTGCACAAGATAAGATCATTACTTATATCTTGCAAATTAATAAAACTCTGCTTAGTCAGCCTTCACATCTTCACACACTTGACTTAATATAAAACTAACTTAGGGTAAACATCTAGGATGTTGGCCCATTATGGCTTAGTAATTATTTTTTCACCAAAATAATTCTTAAGTCGATCAATCCAATTCTCTGATATGCTCTATTCTATTTTATTAAATTTCATAACTAGTAAATCAGCTATAACTTGTGCCGTACAGTTTGTATAGGTTTGTGCACTAGCATACATCGTCACCACGTTGTCATCTATCGATTCTCAACTACACATGAGCTAACTCAAAGTGTGTCTTTCGTACACATCACATTTGTTTCTACACTATTGCAAACTATCTAACACTTTTGCTAACTCTAAATACATAAATGAAATTCTGAATATATGTTACCATAAATGACAACACTCTAGACATCTAACTGACAATATTGCCAACACATGTAACTTTCACACATATGCTTAAACACTAAACATTGGTTGAGATGTGTTGAATTTATTTTACTTTGTGTGTTGTCTATGATGATTTCTTTATTGAGTGTTCTCTCCCTAATAGTCTCTCGAGGGTCTCATGGACTAAAAGACTGGGGGCATGGGGCATGTTTTTTTTTTTCTTTATGCTTGTGGGTATACCTTGTTGATCTTAGGTGTCTTGAGCTTCTTGCTTGTCCCACTTGACACTTAGGACCTATAACATATCATCCTTATCTATTTTTCCAAGTACGTGTTTATAGCCATCTTGATATGTTGTGTCTCGATGTGAGCATAATACTGGTACATTGAACCTTGGGAATCTAATTGCACTATACATCTTGACCATTATGTCTTTGATGCATAGGTTGGGTTCCCACATAATTTTTCAATATATAGATCATACTCATATCCTTATATTTTATACTAGTGATGATTGTATGATCTTCTGATGTCCCTAATAAGACTCAATGGTAAAAACTAGGACCTGTCTATATAGCCCTTTCAATTGCACATTTGCATACTAGCTTGCATTCTAGGGTTCATTTTTAGTATAGCTTTGTATTTTAAATGTTGAGAGAGTTCTCTTTATCTTTCGTGGTCATGTTGGCTAACTGCATTCATTCTTCTCTTGATCATCTTTTGTCATCTCTTTTTGGCTTTCGATCACCTCTTTTCTATCTAGTCATCACAAGGGGTTAATCATAATCATCCTGATAAGTAGGAGATAATTTCCACAGTAAGTCAAATTGTGATATTGCTATCAAGATTTAAGTATGTGATTTTGAGTCAAACTCATTGACCCATGTTTCATGAGTAGTGATTCAACATGAATCCATCTCTTGTGAGAATAAATGGAACACTTAACACTCATTGGATCTAGGTGGTGCTCATAAGGGTGAAGCATCGAGACTTCTCAGGAGGTCACCCATCCTAGTACTACTCCAGCCTGAGTGTTCTTGACTACGGAGTTTCCTCCATGGTTAAACCCAAAGCTTGCAACCCCATTTGGGCCCCTTATGTAACCTTTTGACCCTATTTTGACCTCATTTTTGAACTCCTTAGATTTTCATGAAAACTATACTCATAGATAATTTCAATGTCCTAGATCCATTTTTGGGAACAAAATTGAAATTTGAGTTCATCTGGATGGTCAAAATTGCCTTTTAAAATTGTTCCTTCTTTTGTGTAGTTTCTGAGGCTTAATCTTCGAAATCTTGTTGGGGCATTCATCAATCCTTCACTTCTTCATCATTTCTACTCTCTTAAACTCTTCTTTCTCATGCTATTCCATTCTATTTCATCATTCTTCTTGCCTTGACCTAATTTTGATGCTTTATCTTTATGGTCAACTTTAGTCAAATTGGGGCATATCTTCATTGCTTGTTGGTCATTCTTTGGTCTTAATTTATTCTCTATCATCTTGGACCTTACTATATCTTGATTTGATCACATCTAACTCCTTTATGCATCTCCTCTACCTCATTTTGATTTTGATCCCAAGGGGATAGGACTATTCTATCATTGTTGCAAACAACTTTTATGCAATAGCTATCTACTTCTCAGAAGCATATGTTTGACCTTTCCATTTGCTCTTGATTCATCTTCTTTCTTTGGTTACTTAACTTGACATATTGGTGCTTGTCTCAAATATTTATATTGTTTATCTCTCTCCTAATGATCAATCCTACTGCTAATAGGTTGAGCGTTCAAGATTTTCTATCTCTCTATGCTTTGTTCTTCAGAGTCTACTACTTGCTTAGCTTCTTCATTCTTTGAATGTAATGTGTTCCTAGATTGATCACACATTAGTTAAAGAGGGGAAAATGCAATCACTATAAAATGGTCATCTAGACTATGAGCCCCTTTTTTGGCAACTTTGCATAATTTATCCATTGCATATCTTTGATCAAATCATCAAAAATCTATTTTTTTTATTATAACCTATGGTCTGACCACTTTATCCTAAGTCTTTTATTTAATTAAAATAAATTTCTCCCTTTTAATTAAATAAAAAGTCTCACTTCCCACTTATCCTAAGCGTGCACACATAAAGCATTATTCCTATTTCAAAAATAAGGGGAAAAGACATTTTTGTCTACACATGAATGCACAATTTTCTATGTGAGAGGAATCTTCTATTTTTAAAATAACTTCAATTCTCCTCCACATATTTCTTTCCCTCTCAAAATTCAACTCTTTATTGTGATTGGTGGAGATGTTTATGCGCATGGATCACTCAAGATGCATCCTCCACCCTTGATTAAGCCTCTCTTGGATTTTGATCTCAACTGTCCATTTTTCTTTAAAAGAGAGGGTTCTTTCCTCATTCTATATCTTTTTTATCTATGTTAATGTTATGCTATAGGGTTTATTGGTGATTTGGAGCACTAACTTTGCATTCATTCTACAATTGCATTCATCTTAGATTTTCCTTTATGCATAGTATAGATCACCTAGTCTAATTAGGGGATCTTGTAATTCTTCATACTTGTAGTTTAATCTTGTATTTTGCATCTTATTCTAGTTTACTTGCATTTGCATTTCACTCATCTTGATTCTTGGATGTTGGAATTCTTGCCCCTACTCTTTGAATCTTCCATTCTATGGTGCTCCTTGCAAGGGCTACATAAGGTAGGTCCATTTGAGAGCCACTCTCATATCTCTTGCACATCATAGATAGGAAGCTATAAGCTACTTCTTGAGGCTCCCTCTTCCATGGGTTCTCTCAAGTGTAATGGTTTGTAGAAGTGTGCCTCTTTTTGTACACGCAATACTATACCCTAAAATAGACAAATAACTTGAGTTTCATCATAGATTGGTTTTAGTAGAAAACAATATCAAAATATGGTAAGAGGAGAATGGTTTTGGATGATAACACTTTGGAATGGTTTTGGATGATAATGCTTTGGAAGGAAATTGGGCAAAATATAATGGTATTTGGTTGTTATTGGGATAATGACCATGTGTTACTAGAAATCAAGGGTAAATCATACAAGCAATCTGTAGCATAAAACATTTAGCAACCTGGTATCCCGTGACCTTGGCCTTCACCTCATAAAATGGGAAGACCTCTTGTTTGATAGTCTCCTTAGGAACTAGGCTTTGAACCTTCTTTAAGGACATCTCATCCAAGACCTCTGCTCTAGGTTCCGCAAAAATTCTATCTATAAAGTGTGGCATGAATACAGACTATGATCCAGGTCAGTCAATAAGATCCCAAAGACTAGTCAATATCTACTGAAAATTATCTTTGTATAGATGATCCTTAGATCTATCAATTGATGATTTGAGTTGCTAAATCTATGAGTTGGAAAAATGGAAAAGTCTTGCCAAATCAAGAGTGCAAGGGTGGACAAGGGTTACATCAACATGTGGTCCCTATCCCTAACCCTATCTCTACCCTTGCTCCTACCTCTAATCAAGTCCATGTCCATGTCCCTGGCCCTCTCCATATCCCTGATCATGAGATTGAGGTTGCTTGTGATCTTGAGGTTGAGGTTGCCCATGATCCTGGGGTACATGATCTCTATCATGGGATGTCATCTATAGGTAACATGTACGAACTAAATGTTAACTTAAAATTAAGTACTTGAGAGAGAGAGAGAGAGAGAGAGAGAGAGAGAGAGAGAGAGAGTGTAAGAACATGTATTCGATAAAAAATTATATGTGAACTATTAGGTCCTATTTGTAATCTAAGGTCTTAAGGGGTCATATTAGGTCCCATTAGGTCTTATTAGTAATCAAAGGTTGTAAGGGGTCATAATAGGTCCTATTAGTAATATAAAGTCTTACTCAGTCATATTAGGTCCTATTAGTAATCTAAGGTCTTAAAGGGTCATATTAGGCCCTATTAGGTCTTATTAGTAATCCAAGGTCTTAAGGGGTCATATTAGGTCATGTAAATCCGGTGTTCCATATTGTCATTTGTCTGTTTTGCATTATTTTATCCAATTCTATTAATTATTTTACAAAACTTCATTTTCCACAGTATGAAAGTCTTCTTCATGACTATGAACTTAATGAGATCCTACTAAAATCCTCTTCATGGATATGAACTCAATGAATTCAATGAGGAGATCCTCAAGTAGAATAAAAAATTAGAAATTCTAGATAGACAATGAACACAATGAATTAAATGAGGAGATCCTCAAGTAGAATAAAAAATTAGAAATTCTAGACAGACATCCAACAGACATCCAACAAATGGTAGACCTTTTTAAAATCGTTACATGGTATTTTACTAAGATCATAGTTAAAATGAGGACATGTTCATGCTTCCAGCTTCATATAATGGCCACAGTGGTGAAAATGAAAATGTTGTTTCTCAATAAAGAAAGCGTTCAATTTGGGTCATAAATATTAATCTTATATTACATAAGTTTTTCAAAGTATTGTAGTTCAATTTGTTGGATCATCCACCAAAGTTCAAAGTTTCAAATTTCCAAAGTATTTGACAGACTGAATTTCTTGACTGATTGACAAAAGAAGCTTAAACTTTGTAGTAAAATCTCCACATACCAGAATAGCTCATTTTTTAAGGATTGTATAGAACATTGAAAAATGCAGTATAAATAATCAGGTCACAACCCAAAACAATCCAATAAACAATCTGATCCCATTCATGTTGTTCCCTTAGAATTATTTCCCTTTTCTTTGTTGCTTCTAATTGGTTTGCAATCTCTATTTTTTCTCTGCAAGCATTTTCCTTTTGAGAGATAGAATCATCTCTTTGTTTCTGTAGACTATTTATTTTCTTGGCTTCCAATAGCAAAACCCCATCTAATTGTTTTACAGTCTCTTATGTTTCTCTGAAAGCATTTTCCTTTTGAGAGAGGGCGTCATCTCTCTGTTTTTGCAGATTATTAATTTTCTCGGCTTGCAATCTTAAAACCTCATCTAATTGTTTTGCAATCTTTTCTTTTTCTCTGCATGCATTTTCTTTCTGTGAGAGGAGCTTATTCATTTTGGCTTTCCTTTCTCTGTTATGTAAATCCTTCAAATATTCATGTTCAGTCTCGGTAGTCTTTCTTGCCTGCTCTTTTATAGTCTCAGCAGCCTTCTTGGTAGCTTTTCTTGCTTTCCTTTCAAGTTTGTGGTTCAACATGCTCAGATCTCTTTGATTAATTGCATTTTCTTTCAATTTGAAAGCTTCAGCTAATTGTCTCGCAACCTTTGCCTTTTCTTGCAAAACTTCATCTTTTTGCCTCTTCATTTCATCTCTTGCTCTCTTGCAGATTCAACATCAATTCTAGCTTTCCTTTCATATTCAAGCTCCATAATACTCACATATTCTTTCAATCTCAAAGCTAAAGATGATTGTTTGGCAATATTTCTATTCTCTTTGAGGGCATTGTCTCTATGGCTTCTGAATCCATCACTCTTGTCCAAGGTTTTATCTGCAAGTGCCATCCAAAAATACATAAACAAGCAAAAAATGATGAGAAAACATAACAAGGATTACAGAGAATCTAAAAATGCAAGGAAAACAAGCAGAGATAGAAGACATTGTGGGATGAGAGCTTTTAGACCTCTTCTATCAAGAGGGCTGGAAACCATGTTTTTAGCAGACCCAAATGCCTCCTCCCCCAAATAATAATATCTTATGGAAGTTGGAGAAGTGTTTGTTTCTTCTCTCTAAGGAGGTTTGTCTCAGTAGATGTTTCATACTCATACTCTCTGGATCTTGTACAAATCAAGCCAAAAATATGAATATAAGAACCGAACAAAGGCTGCAAGCAACTAGGCCCCTATCAAATTCAAATATCAAGATGGTGTCAAGAGAAAATTCTTAAAAAGCCAAACTGGCCATAAATTACATTCCAGGACTTTAATAGAAATTACAGAACCTACACAGAGTTTAAACCTCATGAACTTTAAAATGCACCTTCATAACACTATGCTTAGGGACTTAAAATTAGGATTGTCAAACTTGAAATTATCATTTCAATAGTAAAATAACGATAGCAGTGACAATTCTTAGTAATAACATTGTAAAACACAAGACACCAGTCCACAGTCCTAATTGATTTTTGATATTAGAATATTTTTGTAAAAATTGGGTCTTAATAAACTTTCAAATCAACAACTCCACATTTTTAATAGATTTTTTACGTTACAATATTTTAAAAAAATTTAGTTCTCAATGAACTTTTAAATCAGCATCTTTGCCTTTCCTCAGAATGATTGTTCTTCCATAAGATCAATTCCTAATGTATTATACTAACACCAAACATGTATTATAATCATAATCTTCTTCAAAGTTTTTCTGAGAATGATTGTTTTATCCATTATAACCATAATCTTCTTCAAACATAAAATAAACCTTTGAGATCAAAGCTTAAAGCCTCCGAATGACTATTCTTAAACTCTCCCTAAGTACACTTCTTTAAAATTCCTCAACCAAAACCTGCAAACATTATCCATCAAGATATTTCAAGGAATATTAATAGCTCCAAGCCTTGAACAGTAAGTAAAAGTACATACCTCTTTCTATTTTCTCAGCCACCAGTAATCTTGCTTATTTATAACTAAAATTCTCACAATGTCTAAAGCCTTATTGCAAAACTAATCTAAACAAACTCATTGAAAAGGATGGGAAAATCATGTCAATAGCTTCAATTTCCCTCAAATAAACTTGTAAGGACCTCCCCTGCAAAATAAATGCCACATCAACAATCTCCACGAATCAATGAGAGTCAAAGTCTTTTGAACATTGACTAGTCAACATTATTCGATTAACTATCATTAACTTTAATTAAAATGATACATATTCATATATACTCAAGTTTAAAAGAAACCAGAATTTCATTACTAGATTACCAATACCAGATACAAGATACCAGATAGTCTAACCATGACAACTAGGTTGAATTGAGCTCCAAAACCTGTCTAAGAACACAAGGGCGAGAATATTGTAAGAGTGCTTTCCCACCCTATCATGAAGCTATTAAGCTTACTCAAAATCTTTCTTGACATGAAAGATACTTAGCCCAGCAATGAGATAGTCTAAACAAGTAAAACTTAGACGAGTAATGGAATCGTGTTACACAAATAATGTCAAGAATAGTAAACAATCAAAAAGATAACATAACAACATTTTCTTAGTTATCCTTTCAGTATCATAGTCCATCTCTATCATTTATAATAAATAAAGAAAAAAATCACAACATGGTTTATCCAACATTGAGTTCCATATACCCATCAACATACAAGGATAAGACCATAAGTCCATTTATCATGTATCCATTAATTTTATCATCTTAACTTATCTCTAGCAAGGAAATTAGTCCAACTTCCAAAATGGTATACAAGTACTACCATCAATTCTCTATTGACACATGTTATAAATACACATATATTAAGCCAATCACATAGCTAACAATGAAACTCTTTCTCCATCAATTATTATTCCTAGTATGTTATCTTATCTTGAATTCCTCTCATAAAACATAAATACACAAGATGCATATTAAGTAACAAGAATGACACAATTGTAGATCAAAGAGAGAGTATGATCATAATAACAATATATTCATTCAATATGCCATATGAAAGTGCACTAGGAGTGCTTGTATATAAAGGCCTCTGGAGAGCTTCTAGAATGCATAGAAGTCAGCAACATGATAAGTCATACAACTAGACACATGTCCACTAGATATGGGTTATCCTCCATTAAGCACAAAATTTAGTGTGATGATGAGAGGATAAGCCTACAGTGGTGTAGCATGCAAATTTATGTTGTAGACAACATGTGCTAAAAAGGGAGTGCGAATAACTATGCTGTCTACATGAAAACTTAGTGAATGATGCAAACTCCAATGTTGTAGACACCATGTGCTGAATTAGAGTTGCATACTTTTGTGTTGTCAACATGACAACTCATGAGAGTACACAAAATCCTAAGTGTCTCATCTAAATAAATAATAAAATAATGCATTGACCTAAGTAAACTTAAGTAAAGTGTAAATAGTAAATACTTATTTACACCAACAGATCTTAATTCTCTATTTATATGGATGGCTGGTTAGAAGCAAGGGTTTTCATGTGCAAGAACCTAAGGAAGAAAAGGAGTCAAGGGGTATTGCTTCGTCAAGTGACTTAAGTGAAGAGTCTATAATGACATGTTAAGCAAGAAGGCTTAAGGGTATGAATGCTTGAAGGGTGATTAAGCTATTAGAACTAAAATGTGTGAAAGCCAAGAAAAATGGAGGACTAAAATATAGATTTGTAATCAGCCACTAGTACATTTGAGACCATTTTTCGACCATTATTGGTCAAAATTTTGACCCAATTTTTGACCAAACGTCAACCAAATTTGACCAACCCATTGGTCAAAAAAATTTCGATTGAAATTTTGACCAATACGTTGGTTGAAAAACTTCCATAGCCATGGTGCAAGTTCTGCCAGGACTTGGTCAAAATTTTGACCAATGAAGGTAGAAAATTTTGACCAATGAAGGTAGACATTTCGACCAATGAAGGTAGAAAATTTTGACCAATAAAGGTAGAAATTTTGACCAATGAAGGTAGAAAATTTTGACCAATGAAGGTAGAAATTTTGACCAATGAATGCTGAAAATTTTGACCAATGAAGGTAGAAATTTTGACCAATAAAGGTAGAAATTTCTACCAATGCCTGGGTGTAAATTTTTTTTCAAGCATTCTATAAAACAGTTCACATCCCTACATATGATATGACATTTTGCATGCATCTTGCACTCTCTCATCTGGCTGATGATGGATTACGAAGAGTGATCTGAAACGATGATGCTAAAAAAAATACACAATCAAATCCAAAATGAACTTGCATTACAAATGGATTGTGGAAATCTGATATTGTTAATTTGGCATGCATGTCTTCCAGGACAATCACAACTTAAACACATATATTTATGTGTTTAAGTTGTGATTGTCCTGGAAGACATGCATGCCAAATTAACAATATCAGATTTCCACAATCCATTTGTAATGCAAGTTCATTTTGGATTTGATTGTGTGTGTTTTTTAGCATCATCGTTTCAGATCACTCTCGGTAATCCATCATCAGCCAGATGAGAGAGTGCAAGATGTGTGCAAAATGTCATATCATACGTAGGGATGTGAATTATTTTATAGAATGCCTGAAAAACATCGACAGTAACTAATCAAACTGTCATAAACACCAACAGTAAGTAATATGCTTCTTCATTAATATGCCTAATACAATAAGAAAACTTGGCAACTATGCATAACAAGTTATACACTAAAAGGAAATCATTTAGGGGATACAAAATTTGAACAACCATATGCTAAGATTCTACAATTTGTATCACTTTCCTGAGTCTGACAGTTGAGAATAAGTTCGTCATCCTCCCTACAGTATGTTCCCATGGCTTGCACATCCACAAAAATTCTAGCATCTCGAATTTGTAGAATATGAATTGTTTGGTAGTGAATGGACATGATTGACAATAAATCATCATATAAAAAGACTCCCATGTGAAGCATGAATAGCAAAGGAAATGAATATGGGTGATAGGGAAGAGAATTCAATAATAGAGGCTCTTAACTTTAGTTATAGTCATGATATGGGTGATGCACAACTGCTTCTTAGATTCACATTCCATCCCACTGACGAAGAGCTCATAACACATTATCTCATTAGAAAGGTTTTTGATAGCAATTTCACAGAAGGGCCATTGCTAAAGTGGACCTCAACAAGTGTGAGCCTCAAGGAGGGTTCAATTGCCTCCTTTATTATTCACTATGCGTATAATACACACTAATACATTATAGTTTATGCTCTCAACATTTTCCTGATCAGAAGGCCCAGAGCTAGGACCCCAACACCTGCAATCCATTAAAAATATTGGATTTAGTTATTGTGCCAAAAAAGTAACTTTCAAGGGATATTTCAAATATATATACAGAATGACAACACTCCAAAAGTGTAGAACCATATCCTTTATAAATCCATTATACTTCTATTGTATAAGAAAAGTTATAGCTTGACATGTAAAACCTACTCATAATGACCTATACTGCCATTGGAGGGTCTCATATTTCTATCCCTTTACAATACCTTAGGCTAGTAAATAGGAGTTCTTCTCAATTGTGCAACCAATAGAGCCCAATAGCTTTAGCATGTATTTAGTTTAGAGTTCATCACGAGACCTGTTGTACCTATAGATTTATCTATATAACATATATATATATCTAGTGATAAGTAGATTAAATCTTGGATTTCTATATCACTAAATCAAAATGGTATCATAGAAGATGATGTCCAATAAGGATAACTACAACATTCCAAGGTGATTTATAGAGGTCTGGTCATCAGACAGTAATAAGCCATCATAGTTGTAGATTGCACCAGCTTGACCAACTTCTTGCACTAATATCAGCATAAATGATGAAAACCCAATCTGAGGAAGAAATGTTTGCTTCTAAGAAATCCAAGATTAACTAGCTGATTGTTATGTAGATAATTAAAAAAAAAGCATATCGATGTTTTGAACATGATAAGGGAAACAATGCCCAAGAAAAAGGACTAGAATGATGACAAATTTGAAATTTTCCTATTCCAAAGAAAAATTGCATCTCCTCTTTCAATCTTAAAGTTTAGTTAGATAGCTCAAAAGTTAGGAATGATTAGCAGTGCAAGTGTAGCAAGCTGCCCCATGTGGGAGTACATGTTCGAACTTCAATGAACCCTTATTAGTTGTAAGAGCCTATTGTTTTCTGAGAAATGCATGCCAAGCATTAGCAATAATCCAGTATCTATGCAAATACCTACTTCCTTTCTTTGAACCAGAAGCCCCATCTTTGGATGACACGCCTGTTATTATGAAATAAATAGAAAAACCCCTTTGTTAACAAGGTGGAAATAGACCAATTGGGCAACAAAAGACCTGAGTACATATTCACACAAACCTTTAGCTCCAGCCTTTGATCGATCATAAGGATTGATAGTTCCTCCCCGTACAAATGCTTTGCCACTAGGTACATCATCTTCCTTGAAAGATTCTACAAACCCTTCATACAAGCGAGCTGCTTCTTCATTTGCTCTTTGCATCACAAGAACAAATCATACAAGATAGCTTAACAAGGAGATTATATAATCAAGAAAAAATAAATCGTTCATGACTAAATCTCAAAGTCAATGATATGTACCTTTTTCTTAGACTCCTCTTCTTCTCTATGCTTTTGAAATAGGGTCTTCTTCTAAATCACAGAGAATGAAGTCATCTTCTCATCAAACAGTATCTGTTGAAAACATGGCTATTTAAGAAAAAGTAGATTTCCACAATCCATGAGATATTTGCAACTTGCCGTTTGTATAAATATTTTTGCATCAACCTTTCAGATAGCAATGACTGAAGTCTCTTCACCTCATTTTTGAGCTCCAAATTTGGCAATAAAAACATAATGGAAGGTTTTTTCACATAAGTAAATCTCTGCCTTACGTACAACAATTAGATGCATCTGAAATATATCATAATACCAAGACTAAGCTTAATAGTTACAAAAAAAATTTAAAAGACCAAAAACTTACTCTCTATATGTTGTGCAAGTAGATTATTTTGCCACTCTATCTTTTCCAGTTCTAATGACCTCAACCTACACAAACATGAAAATCACAAGTACATGATATTCATTTTCTAGCATCAAGAAAAAATGCAGTATTAAAAATCTTTTTAAAAGTAGTGTGTACCAAGCCAACCCCAATTAAAATTATTCAAATGAACAAACTAGTCATTAGTAAGGAATATACCTGTTAAAAAAAGCTGTGAATTTTTCATCATCAGCATTTAACTTCAACCAATTGTTTGCCCTTTTTGTTTGTTCAAGCAACTCCTGCTGAGCTGTAGAACAATAGTGACAAAAGAATGAGAAGTATTCATGTAATTTTTAGTTTTTAGTTTTATATTCATGCTAAGCTTTCAACAAAAAGAGACTTGCAACCTTTTCTTAAACACTAGTTGCTTCTGCTACTAAATGAATGCTCATTGAAGATAAAAAAATGTGGCTTTATTAGCTGAAGTAAATCATTATCTAATAATCAATGGCATATAGTAGGATCCATGCATTCTACAAGTTTTGACATTCAAAAATGTCTTACCAACAATTCAATGACTATAAATGGAAAAGAACACAGTTTTAAAATAGAGTCTTGGGATATAATATTCTTTTAATGTAATAGGATGAAGCTAACTTACAAGAAGTTATATAATCATCACAATACCATGGTAAGGCATCTGAGGCTACAATTACAACAGTTTAGACTATTTATAATGCCATATTACATTCATCATAATACTCACAGTAATAAATAAATACTCATTGAAGATGGAAAATGTGGCTTTAATAGCTGAAATAAATCATTAGCAAATAATCAATGGCACAAGCTATGATCCATGCATTCTACAAGTTTTGCCTTCCAAAATTGGCTTTACCAAAAGTTCAGTGACTTTAAACTGAAAAGAACACGGTTCAAAAACAGAATATTCAGATATAATATTCTTTTAATGTAACTTACAAGAAGCTATATAATCATCACAATACCATGGTAAAGCATCTAAGGCAAAAATAACAACAGTTGAGAGTTTATACAATGCCATCTTGCGGTCAACATCACACCTTGTCTGTAATTTGTTATACCTTAGCTTGTTTGGCTACTAGTTTTGTCTCCTCTCAGCTTCTCTGTGCATAATATCTTGAGTTGTAATAGGCCTATTTTCTGATTTCTATGGGGTGTATTCCTTGTTATGATTTTTTTCTTCTACATAGAGAGTGATCATCATTCATTACATTATCTTTAGGTACTAATGTTAAAGGACTGTTATTAAAGCCAGTTTTATTTGATGGTTGTAGGATGTTTCTCTATAAAAATGCATTATACAAAATTATTGGTTGGCTCAAAAGTCTATATATATATATAGTAGAGATTAACTTGCACCAGTGATTAACAATGGAAAATGGAAGAAAAGAAGCAACAACAATTTATTATTCTCCTTAGCATTACAGAGACGTAAAAAAATGAGAAAAAGACTAGACTTCTTATTACATCCAAGAGAGTGAATATTCTCATGGACAATAGCAATAGAATCCAAAATTTGGTGACCTGAAATAAAACAAGATTGTTGGGCCAACATGATCTCTTGGGGGACCTCTTGGAAACTTAGAACTTTCAAAAAGATTTTTAAAACTAAATTACAAAGACTTATAAGACAACTTGTTAAAGGAATTAAGACCCAAGGTTTTTGGAATAAGTATAGTAATATGGAATTATGCTCTTTCAGGACATGTCGACTACCAAAGAATTCCTTAATCATGTCTAAAACATTCCTAAGCATGATAACAACAAGAGAAAGTGATTGAGGCCAGAAGATTTGTCACCTTCAAAGGAGAAAACAACTCTCTTAATCTCATTTTCCATGGGGATAGCAACCAATATTCTATTCCAGTCATCATCAACAAGCTTAGGAATAAAATTAAGAAAGCTCTTCTCACAACAACATCTTGAAAACCTTCCTCCAAAAAAAGATTAGAGAAGTCACAAGCCACCACAATAATTTATCCCTCTTTATCCAATAACTGACCATTCTTAAAGTTTTTTGATATCTTGTTAGAAGCTCTATGAAGGTAGAGAGATGAAAAAACATGGTATTTTAATCCACACACTACAACCAGACAGCTCATGACCCCTGCTTCCAGAATTCCTCCTCCTTTGAATAATGTTAAGTAAATAAGCAAGGAGACTATCCTTCTGGTCTTTGATCTAATCATTATAACCATTGGATTGGATGGAGCTTTGAACATTTTTTAGCACATTCAAAAGAGAATCCTTATTCCCAAAAAATGTGATCAAAGGATGATTTATTCCATTTCTTCATGCCGGGTTTCACAAAGCTAAGTTTCTTGACTAATCTATACATTGCAGTATCATCAATATTGATGCTTCGGCTACCTTTAACCTATTTCTTTGATCAGGGAGCTTCAGCTACATCTTTTCAAAGTGGAAAGGGATGACCTTCCCAAGATCTCCAACTAGAAAACAATGGGAAAGTTGTCAAAGTCAATGAGAGAGATAAAAGAGAGCACGCATTAGACATTAACCATTCAGGAGAAACAAAGCATGATCCAATCTAACGTAGATATGATCAGTTTCAACCCTTCTATTTGATAATGTCTAAGAGCCACTCTAAATGTCCAAATACAAAATAACATTATACTTGTTTTCTAGCCTATAACCCTAGTTCCCAAAAATAAATCTCTTCTTTTCAAAATGCAATAGACAGAACCACCATTGTTTGAGTACTCTTTCTTTATAGTCAAGAATTTGTAGCTATAGTTTATCTTAGGAGAGCATGTACTTCCCATATTTTACAAATATGGTGTTGTTTGATATTTTTCTACAATTCATTCTATGAATTTTTAAGGAACTCCTTAGAATCTGCACTATGAAGGCAAGAAAGCAATATTCAAAACTAAAATGAAAACCATTTATTTCATTGGTAAACAGCAGGGAACATAGTCCTCTAATGGTAGAAATGATAGCTCAAGGTGAAAAAGGCTTCTAAGGAGATGCAAGCAAGATGATTAAATAATTTTTTCTTTCTTGATAGATATAATCATACCCCAAAAATCCATCCACAGGTTCAATGAGAGGTTCCCAAAAGTCATGCTTTTCATTGTATGACCTTGTCACTCATGAGAAATTTACTGTTGAATTTAAGTGATGGAGTCTTCCATGTAAACTAGACATGATGCCAGTGAAATAAATGTTCAACAATGGAACCATCTGCATGGACAAATGAAAAGTGAAGAGTACATGCAAGAAAAGTGTCACATCGCAAGATTCCTACCCATGAAATGCTTACCAGACCCCCAAAATCATCAAAAAGTGTTGTTGAAATCCTTTGTACTTGGGCATCAATCACCAAGTCATCTAGTTCATGGGAATTGGTCTGATCAGCCAGTCTTAGGGCAAACCTTCTTGGTGGCTTTTTTATTCCTATTCTTACAAGGAATGTACCAGCCTATAAATTGCCTCACATGGTCAGATTCCAAAAAAAAATTTAAAAAATCTCAATTATCCTTCTACAAAAGTGATCAACAGATTATACCTCACTATCTAGCATCAGTATGCTAAAGTCTTCTCTTTTCTATTTAATTTAAGTTAAGTCCCAAATACTATTATTAGGGAACTGAGCTTCAATTACTAAATCATTGCAAATACAACGCAATGATTTGAAGTCACCTGGTTTTGGGGGAGATTTTCTTGCAATGCATCCTAGAGAAGCATATCCATGAGGAGCCTAAGGCAACCAGAAGGAGATACTTTCGACGCCTCTATGTTTATATATTTGTCCCATTTTTATGAAGTCTAATGGTGGTTTTAAAAGAACCCCATCATTTAGGTCATGAAGAATAAAACTTTCATTTGAAGGCTCAAATCTGCATTCTAGAACATTTCAAAAATAGGAGAAATGTTAATAATAGCAATCGCTTGACGTACAAAATAAAGAAAAGCATTATAGCAATTGAACTGTACAATGACGAATTGAACATGTAAGGAAGATAGTTGAGAACCAAGATTGATGTACAACAATTAAAAAATACAGATAAAGTGTGCTTTGCCTATTGAGGTATAAGTGGCATCTGTTGCTGTTGTTGTTGTTGTTGAATGGGTGCAGCTCCAGACCGCCTAACGTTAGATCGTTGTCCTTGTTGTGGCTGAACCAAAGGGAGATAGAAATTTGGAATAGGTGCATTTCCTGGCCTAATACTAGGGACAAGCTACTGCTGATAACCAAATCCACCAGCCTGTGACAAAATTGGCATCAGATCATAAACTACCAATGAAAACAATGGTGAATGAAGAACTTGCAAAAATTTGGAATGGTGGAAAAAAAGAAAATCATAAGAAAGAGTTTATAGACCTTGACAAGCTAGATTCACCATTTTATAAAATAAGAAAATAGTTTACATGCATGATCAATTTATCTTTACCAAAGGGTAGTAGATCATATATATTTCCTTTGCTATTCATATTTTAGTTGTTTTTTAACTGGAAACATCCAAGCCCAAACTATATTTTAAGCAAAATATTAACCTTCAATCAGTGACAAAAAATTGAGTTTGTCAAAGTATGATGCAGCCCCAAAGCATCTCCACAAGGGGAAAGATTTAAACTTGAGAACAACAGCCATGTATAGAAGTTACCTCATTGCATTTTACAAATAAGAAGTCTACCACCAGATAAATATTGACCAGCAAAAGGAAGCTCCTTAAAGCAACTTTTACCACAAGCCTCCCACCTACCAAGAATTTCTTCTGGATCATCATTTGAGAATACTAAGATTTTATACCTATTTTGTTGTAAAATCTGGATGGAAACCTACATCTTTGTAGTTTCAAATTTTACCACAAGCCTCCCACCTACCAAGAATTTCTTCTGGATCATCATTTGAGAATACTAAGATTTTATACCTATTTTGTTGTAAAATCTAGATGGAAACCTACATCTTTGTAGTTTCAAATTTTTGATTCAAGTTCTTGGACTTTTGAGCAAAAGAACATAAATCATTTACATCATTGCATACCATTTGCTAACAATTTTAAAACTATAAATGAAAATCCTAAGTTAAATACTAAGCAGCCAAATAAAGTTATTTGACATGAAAATGACTTTTATCTAGAATTCTCCCACCCACCAAGCCGATCTTCTGGGTCATAATTTGTGAAAAGCACAAACTCATTGCCTAACTTGTTATGATGTGTGGGCTAGAACCCACATGGCCGAAGATTCAAAAGTTTTAGTGCAAGTTGTTCTTGAACTTTACCTGAAATACAAATCAATCAGTTTTAATGAAAAGAAAATTTACCTTGATTAAAACTAAACATCGAGTTCATTCTTGGAATAAAGATAATGCTACTTCTAGTACCAAATTCCAATGTTGATCTCTAAATAAAAAATAAAATGAGAACTCAGAAATGGATTCAATGAGAATATTATATGTAAATAAAAGTATCACCATTAATTATGATTAATTGCATGGTAAATGAAAATAAAAATTTATTATAGAATCAAGAATAACCAATATGGCTTTGATTCTAAATTACAACTGATCACTTTTATTGACAAAAAGAGTTATTTTATTAAAGTGTAAGATTTTTAACTTTTATAAATTAGAGCAAGCAGATCTCCACAATCCATGAGATCATTTGAAGTTGCTTCTCACTTTGATTGTGTAGATGTTTTTGCATCAACGTTTCGGATCACACTCTGATGATCTCTCTCTCTCTCTCTCTCTCTCTCTCTCTCTCTCTCTCTCTCTCTCTCTCATGGTCATCCTGACTTTTAGTAATCATCGAGACTATTTTTCCTAAAGGGAAAATGTGTGAATTAAATGATTAAAAAATGTTAAGCACACAAAACATCTTAAATTCTTAGTTCCAAATTTAACATCTATTTTCAAGCTACTTGTCACCCAAGCCATGAGAGATCTAGTAACTACATGACTCTGCTATTATCGAGTCATTTTATCTGGAGTTTGAATGTGTGTGTTTCTCATTGACTGTGCTATCTATTGGTGGAGTTATAGTAGGTTGTGACTCGTAAGCATCAACACTAAGGAAATCCATTGTCTGCTCAGTTTGTTGGTCGTGAGTATCAATATTTTAAATATTTTAAGTGCATGGTTGATACTGGTGGTGAATGTGTGTATTTATCATTAAATGTGCTAGCTGTTGGTGGAGTTACAACAGTCGGTGACTCGTAAGCATCAGCACTGAGGAAAACCATTGTCTACTCAGTTTGCTGGCCCTGAGTATCAATATTTTAAAGTCCTGGTGGTGGAGGTATCAATGGGAGTCGACCTGTTCACTAATTCTTTTCAGTGTTATCAACTCTCTGATGAGCTTGTGCACTGGATCTTGACCTACAATGCATAAAATACTGTTATTTCTCTTTTGATTTTTCTCTAGACAAGCCTGTCAAATCATAGTACATGGATTTAATAGATGAAAGGAACTAGTTGAAAGAATTTGATGAGTAACTATATTATTTAAAAATTACACAAACCCATGGCATGTGTAAGAAACATCTTGGCAAAGCTTCTGCAGACACTTTCAAAAATACTAAATTACCACTTATTTAAATCAACAATCACATTTCTATAAGAACTAGCCATCCACAGATAAGCTACCTGCGAGCTAGTTGTGTTAAATTATCCTCAATATCATCTTCCTCATGGTTGACACTAACAAGAGGAGCCGCATGAGTTGATGTTCTTTTTTACATATAAGAAATGGCTGAAGGTTGTATAAAAGAAGTTGAAAGAAGTGCTAAGTATGCACTTTTATCCTCTACAACACTATAGTAACCTAGGACAATGCCTCCAACTAGATAGAAAATAAATCAATGTTTGATAATGGCTGCATGGACCATAGTGGACAACAATCACAAGTGCATGAGCTCAGATAGGAAGTTCAAATGGGCTAAAACAACATTTTTATGGAACCCAAATGCACATGAAAAATATATGCAAGTAATAAAAACATGAAGGGAAAATTCTCGATCTTGAAAATGGAGATGATACCTTCTAACCCCAAAAAAATGGGGTATACTCTCTACTAACCCCAAAAAATACTTTGGAGATGGAATAAAGATAAATCTATTAATAACAAACACAAGACCACAATGTGGAGAAAGTTCTAAATTGACAAACAATAAAACATTTAGCACAAAAGGAACAGATACTCTAAATTATGTAAACAACCAAGAATAGAAACTCTGTATATGCTCATATGTGTTCCTTTATAACATCCTATCAAATAAGATTATGTAAAAGAAGCATCAATAATTAAATTATCATTATTATCCCAATATAAGGAACATGGAGTGCTCTTCCTAAAGATTACTAAGATGAGAACATGTATATCTATAGAGAATTATTCCAAAGATACTACAAAAAATAGAGAAAACTGCTTTGCAAACACACTCAACAAAAGATAACCAAATTTTATCAGTCTAAGTAGAGAAATAGAGGAACCATTGAATGTAGAATTTAAATGAGGCAATCCCTTCTTGCAGAGAAACTAACTCAAGAGAAAAAGAGGTATATATGTTGTAGTCTTATAGATAATAGAAAAATAGACATCTATTTTGTTTTGACATTTCAACAGAATTGAGAAAACAATGATACAACCGGGTTGTTTAAAACTATGAGTCCTTTCCAAAAATCTACACCAGAATTTAATCGAGCAATGAGGAGTATTTGAAGGCATTCACAAAGATCACAATTTTAAAATTGTTATTGAAGTTCATTGGTTTTTTTGAATAGCATTCTAAGTAACTATTAGTGTTTTCGCAGCTATCGAACTAGTAACGAACTATGGATGTTCTTCTTAATGCATGTAGGAGGGGTGTGTTTATTGATATTAATACTTTAAATTGATGAAGACAATATATGATTTTTCTGCGAGTCTTCTTCTTAGAATTTATGGTCTATTGTGTTGAAAGAAGCATCTTGGGCACTTTAAAAGTTGTGAAGAACCTCTGTGTACTGGAGGCTTTAAAGAAGTAAATTGTGAACAATTGTTTGAGAATATTTTTCAGGACTTACTCGAGCAAGTGACAATGTGAAGATATTCTACAATTCATAGTGGTGAAGAAAACACTTGCCATGGAAACTTGTGTATATCTGAATCACATCTCATTATAAAACGTTCAAAGGATAACATGTAAACAATTGTGTTCTTTTTGTGTGGAGGAAGCTAATAATTTTTTCAGACTGTTACGTTCCAATCTTCTAGACATGACTGAGAAGATTGGTGTTAAAAGAAAACGACAGCTAGCATAAGCAACAAACTAGAGTATTTGACTGTCCTAAATTTCCACTATATTCTGAAGATTTCGTCAATTCTGAGTAAGCTTCCAATGGATAGTGCAACACTTAATTGAGCAGCCTTTCTTTGTAGAGAATCTACAACCGTAATGAGCACTCCAATCTAGAGAGAGTAATTAGCAGAGAAACAAAAAATTGATGATGATCTCCTCAGTGAATCTCAGTTCTCCAGTAATGTCTCCACCTGCTACTGAATTTTGAAGAAATATCTATAGCATCAAGTTTCCCTGTGGAATAGATATTCTTTTTACTATTTGTCTACCTTATGACCCAACTGTTAAACTTATAAATTTTCCATACAAGTTTTTTTATTTTTACTTACCAATATATAATGGTTGGTAGAAAAAGATAAATTTTGGGCTTTCAGAGCAACAGTAAACAAAAATAATAACAAGGCCAAACACCTATTCTGGCATATACTTTTAGTCACTGATGTGTTGGTAACGAAATGAAGAAGTGAAAATTTGAGGCATTGAAAAACGTACGTATTAAGGAGGAATGTTGCCATTTCACCAGTGTCAGACAATTCAAAAAATTGCAATTGCCACAACATCCTCATGATTTAACGGAAGGAATATAATCAAAGATATTTAACGAAGGTATGACAGGTGCACAAAATTTCTTGAGAATATATATATTGGAATAAACACTCAATTAAAATTTCTGGAGAGCAAACGCGAACTGCTATAGAAGGAATTTATTAATGCAATTTGTATCTGTTATGAGGCATATGAAAACATTGAATAAGGAGAACGTCTTTAAATTTTGCATAGTTAATTTGGATCCTTGATTCACTTTCAACTAAGTTAAATGCAAGCTATCTGCAATAGTGGGGTTGGAACCACGAGCAATTGCTCCAATATTATCTGTGTTTACATAAATCGCTCTCCGACTGTAAATTGGGCAAGTGCAAACTTGGCATTGATGTTGTCAAATGTTGGGCATAGTTTGGGTTGTTTAATATGATAACAATAATTCCTCTATCAATAAGTCAGGGCACCTGCTGGAGTAAAAAAGTGGATCTGATCAATTTTTAAAAGTACATTATTGTCATAGCTCAGTAAATGAAATTTTGAAAGGACATTCAGTTTGAAGCATAATTGAGGAAATGGAAGGTCTAAAAACTCCAATGTTCTCAAAAGAATTTAATGAAACTTCCAACCATGAGTAGCTAAGGGATTCACAAAAGAAAAAGGCAATAGGAAGCAGGTTGTACATTACAGGATGGCAATTGGAGTCTATACAATGTATGGATGGTGTCCTTAAAAAATTCAAAGAGCTGGAGTCTTGTTTATCTAAGGCAAATCAGACTAATTGGAGGTTCTTAATTTGGATCTTGTTGCCTTCAATGGTCGCCTTAGTACAACATAGGTTAATGAAGCATCTGAGCGAATGAGTAAGACCAACAGCCACCTTTTGCCTCACTAAAGTATCAAAATTACGGCACCGGTCACACTTTAAAATGATAACATACTAAATGGGGTTTTACAGCTGATTGTGGATAGTCTATGTGGGCTACACGATGTCAAGGGCCTTAGTTTTAGGAAGAAGGTGAAGATCTTAGAACTCATGGAAAAAACTAGATTGTTTACTCCCATGTTGGATCTCGACTCTGAAAAGATGATTCGACAATTGTTTCAATGTTTCTTAAGAAAAATTGGGAAACATCATCTAGACATTGTGAGATCTTGCATAAAAATGATAATGTCTCTAATTATATATGAGGATGATGATGTATGTACATTGTAAACAATTACAATTAGACTTGTCGGCTATATGGAAAAAGGGAGGAAGAAATATCACCTATGTCTTATGAGCTCGTGAATAAGCTGATTAAAAATAAGTTTAACATGTTAACAGAATTTTTGTTTGAAAATGAGCTAAGATCAGCAGACATACTATTTGTGGGATCTCGAACTTGAGCAAGAACCGAATGAGAAGAGAGCAGATTTGCTTAACATTTCATGAGCCCTACCATAGACATCTATTTTGTTTTGACATTTCTACCATAGTACATTTGACTGGTATATCTTTTAAAAGGCTGATGAGATGAAATGAGAGGAGAGAAAAGAAGAAATTTACATCTTGGTCTAGAAAGTCCATGAAAGTGCGCTTGCGTGCCAAACTGGTTTCCTCATTGATATCCATCACCTGCAATGTAGCTTCCTACAGTGGGAAAATGAGGTGCTGCAAACTATCGATCCAAACCCCACTTGCAAACACCAAAATAGTACTGAACTAAAACAATATATACAAGATTAGTATTGTAGTTGTTCTACTACTTAAAAATTTTGACTGCAATATATACAAGATTAATATTGTAGTTGTTCTACTGTTTTTGTATTTTGACTCCCTTATGTCTTCTGCAACTTGTTCTGCTCATTGTAAAACAACAAATATATTTGTAGCTCTCTTGATAATCTACTGTCTTCTCATCTTATTCTCTTTGCATTTTTTCAATTAGAAACAATAGAGAAAATGTAATAACTAATAATTACATAAGCTTGTTGTATGCCCAAATTAAATGTAGCTTTTGAAGTCATTGATTAAAAATTATTTATGTAGCCTTTAGCAGGGATTATAATTGCATTCCATTTGCTTAAGTAATGAACATCTATATCTTTCAATGCCCAAAAGACAAAGCTCAGTACAAGTCTTGCATGAAATTTGATAGAATAAGTAGAGCTAGCCATCATACTTTTGAGAACAAAATTTTGAGGCTTGATTGGCTACTCCCTCTAATGTTGAAGAATTTGGTGAGCAGGACTATTACATCATTTCCAAAAATTAAAATGACCTGTATCAATTTAGCCCTGAAAGACCTAGCTTTCTAGCCATTACAATAGTTCTTGGGGTCTTCTCAAACTATATTTACTGTGAGAAGAGGATTCAATTGTGCTATTTTTGTGTCCATTGCAAAGGTATAGTGGAATTGGTATTTGCATTTTTGGAAATATATTTAATATCTTCCATTACTATTTCTACTGTGGTCAGAAAGACAATGAGTGCTGGGAATTATTAGCATTTTACATCTGTACACTGGGTATTATTGTCACTATGGTTTGGCATTAGTTGTCTTGAAATAGCATGAGTGACTTTCCAGTTATAGCTGCATCTATCCCTATTTGGACAATTCTCCCATTAAGAATAGATGTCGATCTATTCCAATGCTCCCCCTTCAACACAAGCATCCAATATACTACTAAAGGTTGTGGAATTTGTCTTTGAATGTGTCTAGAGGCTTTTTGTTAAATCTATTATATTCCAAAATCATTGTAAGCCTTGAGATAAAATTTCTTTCAGCCATCAAATCAAAAAGATCACATGCCTTGTGTATGCTTTGAGAAATGTTCATGCCTTGTTCCGAAACTCTTGTTTTGGCACTGACAAGGAGGATGTTGGCAAGGGTTCTGAAATCTTTATACCTGCCAGCTCCATCTTTCTACTCACACGCCCATTTCATTTCATATGATCATCTAAAAATTGTGTCACTCTAAGCTCTCAACTATTTCCTCTTGATTGATCATCTCATAACTGCTGAATGAGAGCTTTGGGATAAGCTATAGGCATCCATAAAAGCATAAAGGATTTTGTCAGACAGTGTAGATGAAGTAGTAGCATTTGCCTTGGGAGACATGCTTGGAAAATGGAAGCATAGATAAGTCATGTGAACTGTTTGACAGGATGCCTGAATATAATGTGGTCATCAAAAGCCATGGTTGCTGGATATGCACAAAATAGATATATTGAAAGAATATATTTGTTTAAGTTGCAACTGCCCTGGTAGACATGCATGCAAAATGTGGAATCATAGGTAAGGCGTTTGAACTATTTTATTGAATGCCTCCATGAAATGTCATCTAATGGCAAGCCAATATTGCAGGATATGCATATTGATTTGTTGAATATATCTACACACATACACACACACACACATGCATGCACATATGCGCGTGTATATTTATATCAGAGAAAATGAGTTAAATATATGTGCTTTACCAACATCTCTTGTCTATGCCAAAATGGAACCTTTGAAATGGGTTATAGACATCTATCAAAGCATAAATGATAGAGAACTATTGTTGGATGTTGTTTCCATTAGCTTGGTAGACATGCATGTAAAATGTGGAATCATAGTCTGCCTCTGCATAGTATAGCATGGTATAGTTAGTACTGTTACTACTACTACCACTACTACTGACTGACCTAGCCTCCTGCTGCTCCTGCTGGCGACGAAAGTATTGTATGTAAATCACTTCTACTACATAGTGTATACAAGACCCTTCCTTTTCCTTTTCCCTTTCTTCCTTCTCCACTGAAAAAGATCACTGTAGAAACATAGATCACAAGGGCACAACAAAAGACAAAATATATATCCACTCTTGAATCATAAATGAATGAATGAAGGGAAAAACTAGGTGGCGGTATAAGTTATAACACATTCAATCAAAATTTAATGACTTTTAATTCCCATTCCATTCCCCCAACTTAACAAAAGCTTCCATTGTGTAGCCCCGTGGCTTCTCTTTATCATTGATTTGTATGTATGCAAAAAGGAGAGATAGAAGAGCCTACGATCAAAACATCACATCAAATCCATGTACAGCAACGAACTGCACTGTTCAATGCCTGGTCATTCATGACTTTATATTCTTACCGAGCTTGGAAAAATCCTAGCTATTTCTCATCAAATCCCACATAGATTTATACATCAAAACCTCACAAACCAAGAAAACAAAAACCATAATCGGTGTTAGCAGATATACTATATGAATATATGAATGCCATGGGAATGTTGTATAGTTGGGGCAGGGGGTTGCAATTGTGCTGCAACTTAGTGCTGATTGTAGAATTAATTTGAAATTGTACTTAATTATATTACAAAATGTATAATTAATTAATTTGGAACCACAATAAAAATAAAATTGCATTGCCTTATATCCCTTGTGTTTCCTCATAAAAACGTACACATAATACTCCTACAACCTGCTATTAGTGTGGTTGCGATACAACAAAATTCTACATGATATCATCCAAATACCTTCCATGTGTGAAATAGCAAGCACTATAATAGTTTTCTTACTAATGCCTAAAGTTTATCAACAGCAACATTCAATTAGCACAACTGCGATCAGACGTAGATCATAACAAATTTTTAATGCAATAGGAAAGAAAGAAGGGTTTGCACCCGGCCTATCAAACTGATGATAGCTAGTAGTTGTTGAGATTGGAATAACTTGCAAGATGTGGATTGTTATTAATGTTTTTAGAGTGGAAAATTATGAGTAAATCAGGAAAACTTTGATTTTCTAGCAACCTCTGATTATTTTTTCATTAAAAAATTACGGTTTTTGGACTTCAATAATTTTTGCACCAGTTGTTTTTTAAATTTTTCCCTTAACCTAACCCTGACCAATTTTCTTCCCCTAACTTAACACTAACCCAATGTTTTCCCATTATTTGGAAAAAGAAAAACATTTGTCTTGCCAAGTTATTCACAAGAAAGATATTTGCTACTCAGATAGCTATAATGCAAATATTGTGAAGACTTGGAGAAATATCAATGTTGAATTCATCCTAAGTTAAGGCTTGGAGGAAAGCTAACTTAATTCAATACAATCTAATCCTATAATTAACAAAATTTTGAAACATGATTTTCATTAGATTAAAAAAGAAGTAGTCAACACTCCTACACATAACATCATCTCTTTGTTCAACAACAGTTTCCATCTAAAGAAAGACGCTGGCAAAAATGCATGATATGAAGGAACTATCTATGAACAAAAATGCATGATATGAAGGAACTATCTATGAACATACCTAGAAATATACTTCAATATCAGCACCTATAAATTTGAATTTGCACTCAATTGCTTGTTGCTGATGTCTGTAGACTCTATACTACTATTTGTACTCAAATGGCTGCTATTAAACCCATCCACCAAAAAATTGACTCTAAATTAATCCTATTCCTAATCATAATCTTCTAAAAAGTAAACCCCATAATAAATACCAACCCAGACTTGGAAACTGCCAAACCCTTAACAAATGCTTACCTAGAATCTAGGCTGGATTTTAAATCCACACTGCTACATTGCCGCAAAGATAAATAAATGTTTAATTTCATGCCAAATTTTGAGGAACAAGCATAAATTTCTGAGCATGACATAATCAAGAAAATTGTCTAAGCACTTTTATGGCCATTTTTTTCCCCTTCGTGATCTTCATCCTCTTCCTCACTCCCATCATCATCTTCATCAGCATCGTCATCATCTTCAGATATACATTCATCATCATCACCTGCTTCCCCAATGAACCAAGAAACTGCATGAGGGATGAGTTTATCCTTAATTGTTGATCTACAAAAAATACATAAAATCAATGATACCCGTTACCCAGAAGGTACATAAACCCAAACAGTTTGCAATGGATCAAGAACAAACCCAATCTCATAGTCTTGCTCCATCATATCTTGTAATTCCTTAGCCTGTAAACCACCCCATAAATTTATTAGAACACAAATACAGGATGCCAAAAAGTGTATTCTTTGAGAACTAAAGACTACAACGATAATAAAAAGTTTTCTCATCATTACTCACAACATCATCATCAACATCATCATCTTCAGGAACCTTGGGTGGATCAAAGAAATTGAATAAACTTGGGGCATTGCTCAATTTTTCATTGGTTTTGCATTCTTCACTCCCTTCTTAGGCTTCTTCTTCATGACCTTTCAAGTTAGGTTCTTACCGAGTAACCAATCAATTTTAGTTCTATGTGTGAAATAACATCACTACATGAATGAAGAAATTCACATAATCTAATTAGCAAAAGGAGATATTTACATTAGACTTACCCTACTAAACTATCTAGGATAGGTTCATTTTCATCTTCCATGTAATATATCTTTGTTAACTGCATTTCACAAAGGAAATATGATAGCTTAGGAAAGTAATGAATATATTAAGAAATTGAAAGATAAAATAGACATTAAAAGTGTTCCAAGGGCACTAAAATGTGAGTACTTACCACAGAATTCTTAAAATAAGAATTCTCATTGAAAAAGAACCCCAACTTGAAACCTTTCTTACCCTTGTCACTGTCAAGGCGAGAACATTGTATATCCTCCAAAAACTTCAAGACACCTTCATCACATTCTGTAATCTATTTATTATTAAAAAAAAGTCAATAAATTCACTGCATTTTGAAGATAGGTAATATTTCTTGGTATAGCCAAAGTGAGTATTGGATACAAGGAAAAGGAGAAACATCCTACTTGCATTGCCAAAACATCATTTTTCTTCATGGCAGTCAGCCAAAATTTAGGAATGCCCTTTTCTGCCATAATGACAAAGATATCACAATAAGCACTTCCCACCAAATATCACAAATCAAATGAACCTTGAATTCGAAACAATTATTGCATACCAGCATCATCTTTCTTTGAATCTTCCACCTCTTTTTTATCATCTTCAACATCTACTACTCCATTCACAATGTCATATCACTACAATGGAATATTTCATTTCAGGAATATAGATTACGGAGTGTCGAGTAGAATAAAAAAGTTTTTACCCTAAGAGCTAAACATCTTTTACAAAATTTTGTACTGAGAATTGTAAACTGAAGTAGTTATTTTGTCTCTTTAATTTCTTACCTAGATATAATTATCCAAGAGAAAGATTTGAATAAAATATAGTTTATTACAGATCACGTTGCTCCTAAAGGATTGTAAAAGTTCCATTTATGCTTTAAGGATTTCATGTCATAGAACCAAAAAGCATTTTCTATTATGATATTATCCTATTTGCACTTGATTAGACATCATCTATTCTTCCATTTTCTTGTTCTTATTCTGAGATATTTTATGCTCAACACTAAAAACTCACCTCCAATGTAAACGAAGAAGACTCGCATCTCACAATATTTGTGGGAATGCATAACATATTTAGTTGGTGATGAAATCTAGGTTATAAGAAGGAAAGACATTATGAAACAAAATAGATAAGGTTACGTGGGAATCATAGGATAAAAATAAATTCTAGAGAATGCTGAGGAAACTGCACAAGCGAAACAAGATATTGCTATTTAGGAAAATCTCTGTTATGAATTATGCGAACAAAAAATGCAATAATAATGAAAAAATAGCATCTCAAAAAATCAAAGATACAATAGATTAGATCATATAGGAATCCTAGAGCAGAAAGACAATCAATAATATGACAAGGAAATGCTGCATAGGGGATGCTAGATATTGTGTTCCAGGCAAGTCGATCTATAATGAATCATGTGCCACCTGACCCCAAAACTGTAACTAATAAGAATAAAGTAGAAGTAGATAGCAACATCTGGTACAATTTATGTAATGAGTACGAAGCACCTGACTTAAATTATCAACCTTTGTGGTAGCTTAATATCAACAAATTATCTAAATAAATATATACAAATTTGTAGGTTCCAATCCATTAGAATAAACCTATTTAAGTTTTAAATGGTTTAATGTACATAGCAAGAAGACAACAGCATCAAGTAAAATCTCATAATATGAAAATTACTTGACTCTCATTTTATATATCAACTACATGTGTGCAAACTCCTATGAGTAAGCAAGTTTCAATCTATTGGACTAAGTTTTTTGATAAAGATAACAATATACAACAGTGCTGAAAATTCAGTAATTGCTTAGAAAAGCAAGAGATCAAGAGATTATATGAAGCTTTCAATTTTGAACACCCAAAAAAACACTAAACATAGATACCTTCTTGTAAAAAGGTTCATAAAGCTTTTGATACTTGGCCTCCAACGCAGATTTTTCTTCAAAAAAATTGGTCTCTATCTCCTTATGTTTACCCTTTATTGGCAGCACAAAAATCATAAATCCCTTTGCATGAATATATTTACACAGAAAATCACAATCTAAACATATCAATACCTATAGATCTTGCAATGCCTCCACTCACTTCTTTACTTTGTGAGGAGTGATTCAATGTAGCCTGACGAGGTACTGACAAGATTCTATAGCTTGTCCTGAAACATATCATGGAAGAGTTATTAAATCCAGTGATAACTAGAAATTTCTATTATAAACCAGATTCTATCAAGCAAAGGCATTGCCAATTTATCCTGGGCCTTAAAATTTTTACTTCCACATAGAGATGGATGAACAGAGAATTCGCCCATGTTCTCACAATACAAAGACAACCATCCTTGAGATTTATGTTTAGAAAATATTTCCAACAAATTCTTGATATGATTACAGTAGAAATTTCCCTTGGAAAAATTATTAATGCTATTGAGAAACTTTGTTATAGAGATGTGTGATGCTCATATGAATTTATATGTTACCACGAAAACCTTTTGATATTTAATTATAAGACTCGTTAGAGTAGTTGTTATCATATATTCTTACTATTTAATGATTATTAATTCATATTAATGTAATATCTAAACCAGAATTATCTCATATATGCATCAAAATTAATAATATTTTATAGAAGTTATCTTTGTAAATGAAATGCATACTCCAACTTAAGTTAAAATTGTTATTTTCAAGAAAAAATCTGGAAGATCCCAAGAACATTAAAATAAGAATAATCAAGAATCAGCTGTATGGGGTCTTCATACCAAAAAATTGGCATACTCATCTTATCTCCATCCCGATTTCCTAGTGACTAAGGGTTAAATCCATTATGCTTTAGGTTATACAATTATTCTATATTAAAGATTTAGTTTAATGGCAAGTAAAGTGATGAGTTTAGGAGCAATATCAATTGGGCAGGGGGCACAACATTAGGTACATGAGTTATCCTTAGCTACAGTCTATGACTCCAAGCTAGATGCACATTGTTGTTACTAATACACCCTAACACAACATTGCCAAAGGATTGTTTAAATTATTTTGTACATTACCTTATTATATACTAAGCTGATCGAGGAGTCAAGGCAAAAGTGTATACCAATGCATTTGCTTAATTTCATTAGATTTCTAAAGTTCATGCTTATATTGAATAATGGTTCTGAATTAAACTATGTTTACAACATACCGTAGTAATTTTTTAGATTACACTCTGTGATCCATCATCAAGAGGAAGATAAAAAAAAAGATTGTATAAAAAAAAATTGCAGACACTATTCAATCCAGAAGCATTATTCAATGTATTTGCTAGTAAATAAGGATACAAAAAAACTAAGTAGGAGAGTGAACCTTATGACAACTTTTCTTATCATCTACTTACTACAAAGTGAGTTACTTTACTTAAGAGTGGAATCAAGAAAGCCAAGTACAACTAGCATAAGTTTTGTTCTATGGGATGTCCCATGATGATCAAATAGTTTCCCTATTCAGGTGGTCAAAAATAACATTTCGCAAAATCAAATGCAAGTAGCATATGTTCCTTATTGCTTCAATAGGATGAATTGTGAAAAATGCAATAACTAATATTAAAATAGAATTTTTTGGTACAATGGAAGAAGCAAATTGATTAGCATTGTAGTTGAAATCCCAATTCATGGGCAATAGTTCGTAATCCAAAAGAATTCATATGATTTGTGAAAAGCACAATAACTTGAATTATAATAGAAATTTTTGGTAGTATGGCAGAAGCATACCTTGATTAACAGTGCAGTTACAGTCCTAATTTATCAATAGAAGTAGGAAATTCAAAAGAATGAGCGTAGATTAGCAGTGCAATTACAATTCCAATCCAGGGATAGTAGTCTGTGAATTCAAAAGAACTCAGATGAATTGTGAAAAACACAATATCTGTTGTTATAATGGAATTTTTGGGTAGAATGGAAGAAGCATACCTTTATTACTAGTGCAATTACAATCCCAATTTGTGGATAAGTGTTTGTGAAGCAAGATTTTTTCCACCTATCGGTGCTCTCAAAAAGAACAAGGTTAGTATCATCATCGTTTCACATTGGATGCACTAGCCTAATCATACGGGCTTGAAAAATCCAAACACATGAATTGCTAAGAAACTTATATTCTATTTATCTACGAGCTTTTGAGACATTGCATTTTTATAGACAGTCCACAGAGCACCAGATCTAGAATGCACTTGAATGATTTGGGCAACAAACTTGGCCTTGGATAGCATCAACATTGAAAAAAGCTGATTCGAATTAACCTGCCCTGCTCCATTTATTGCTTCTATAGTTTGCAAAACTAAAAGCCTGGGCCTGATTAACTTGTCCAAAATCATTGAAAAAAGGTGTGAATGCTTTGCCACAAAGTCTATAGAGAGTTTCATGTGATTGAGCATAAATTCCAATTTTTTCTTAACACTTTCCTCTGGCATTGTGAGAATCAAAGGGAAAACCCTAACTACCTATGAGAGGCTGCAAAGTTGAAGATTGTCTATCCTAGCCTGTAACACTTTAATAGGAGTTATGGCCACCATGCTCACAACGTATTTGTACATTTTTCCTTCCTTACAAATGCCAATATTTTGAATGAGATCAAGTTGCTCTGGGGTCAGAGAACTGTGCCTCAAAACACGAGGATCTATCGACAAAAACATGGTGAGCTCTGTTCCATGAAAACCAAAACCCTCCCAAAGTTTTCTACAAGCATTTTCCATGAAGAAAGTAGTAGTTCCTAATTGCTCTGATCAAAAAATCATCTGTCAAAAATACAACCTTGAGAAGCTCAATGTTGGAGCGGAGGATTTCTAGCTTTGTTGTTAATATTTGAGGTAGCCCAAATACAATTTTTCTTAGATTTTCCCTCCAAATGCCGAAATCTCTTAGTAGTTGAATCTTCAGCTCCAACACTCTTTCTGCACTTGTGACCAAAAGCACGGGCTGAGATTTGATTATGTTTATAATTTTCTCATCATTGAATGAGTATGGACTAAGCGTTGGTCAAAATTTTGACCAACATAGGCAGGAAATTTTTATTTTTATTTTTATAATCTTCCTTACATATTTTGACCAATCTAAAACATTTTAATAGATGGTAAAAAATTTTGGTCTAAAAATGGGGTCAAATGTACTAGTGAGCAAATGGAGTTGTAAGTTGTTATCAGATCAAGTCTTAATGTTACTCTCTAATAATTGTATCAGTCTAGAGTAAATCCTTTGGATTAAGGTTTACCTAATAGTCATTTGTAAATCCTTTAACTGGCTAACATTCCAAGTAAATGGTCTAAAGTCCTCTAACAATGCTCACTACTAATAGGGTGATTCAAATACTTTAATAGGGTCACATTTAATAGCGTGTATTGTAACCTTTAACAGGGTTGGCCTTTCACATGGCATCACTTCATAAGAGTGAAAAAGAGTAGTATGTTACTAGTGGTTTTTCCCAAGTTGGGTTTCCACATAAATTATTGTCAAATGTGTTGCTAAATCTGTTATGTTTCATGTTTACATTTCTGCAAATTGATTTGACAGTAACCTACAAAGTTTTAAGTGATTGCATAATCTTATGGATGTATGCATGACGATAAATGTTTTATGGGTTCACTAAGCTGAGAAAAGTTTTTATTTGTACATCTAGATCTTGAATAACTAATTCACCCCCCCTTAATTATTCTAAAGAATTCCAACAATTGGTATTAGAGCCATCTTCTTAAGAGGACTAGTTTGAAGGTGCTAGAAACATAAAGATCAAGATGTCATAAAGAGAAGTACCCAAGCTTAATAGAAATAACTTTCATGCATGGAAAAGTTTGATGAAGCTACACCTTGGAGGACTTGGAGATCATGCATAATCTACCATCACTACTGAGCATGTTGATCCTGTTGGAGCCCTAACCACTGAGGATATGAAAAAAAAGAATGAACACAACCAATAAATGTTGGAGATTGCCTCTACCCTACATTATGCTGAATTTGATGATATCAAAAATCTTGATAGTGAAAAGAAAATGTGGGATGCCTTAACCACTATCTATGAAGGATATACTAATGTTCTAAGAGCCAGAGCTAAAAGTCTCAGAGGTAAGTTTGATGATATAAGAATGCAAGAAGGTGAAAATATTGCTAAATATTGCTCAAGGAAAAAAGACGTTCTTAATGAAATAAGAGGAGCTACTGGTAAAATCGATGATGATATTATACTAAGAAAAGTTTTAAGAATAATATTGCCTATATATGCTATTAGAGGTTTTTACAATACAAGAATTGAGATGTATACCAAGGAATATTTTATCTCTTGAAGGTCTAGTAGGTAGGTTCATCTCTTTTGAGCTTTCCCACTTTCACAATTACAAACTAGAAAATATTGAATCTTCTTCAAAGCTAAGTTATCACTGAAGGAACCTGATGAAAAGAAGAAGAAGAAGAAGAAAAAGACAAAGTATGTGTCCAATGATAGTGATACAGATGAGGAGGATGTAGAACAACTTGAAGCACTAGTAGCAAGGAAATTTCACAAAGATAAAGGAAAGTTTAAAGGTAAAATATCTATCATTTGTTTCAATTGCAATGAGGTTGGTCATATTAGAGGTGGAAATAAGTACAAAAGTAGAAGAGATGAAGGAAACAAGGATTACAAAGACAAAGACAAGAAGTCTTGCTACATTGTTGAAAAGGAAACAAGTGATGCATGTGATGAACATGATGATGAAGTTTTGTATGTTGCAATGAAGGATGAATGTGATGAAGATGAGGAAACTACACTTGTGTCTTGTATGAACACGAGTGACAGATGGATCATTGGCAGTGTATGTTCACATCACATGACTGGGGATAAAAGTAAGTTCATTACCTTGAATTGTTATGATGGAAATAGTGTATAAGAGAAATAAATAAGAGGGGAGGGGTGAAATAGTTACTACAAAAAATAAATCCTGTATCCTTAGATGTCAAAAAAAAAAAACTCTAATTAAACTGTATTATGTTGTAACTTGACAAACATATTGGCACTCAATTTACACTAGAAAATATTATAATTTGATAATAACTGAAATAACTTGGTAAAAACTTAACATGAAAATATTTTAAAATTATCTATGATTAGTCTTAACTTAACTTAGTTGCATACACATAAGAGAAATAACATGAACACAAGTGACACCAAGATTTAATGTGGAAACCCAATTTGGGAAAAAATACCAAGTGCAACTAGTTACTAAGTGAGCCCTATTAGGAACCAATCCTATTAAAGGTTACAAAAAACACTGATAGGTGTTACCCTATTAGATGATTTAATCACCCTATTAGGAGTGGCCTTTTTAGAGGTCTTTAGACACTTCAAATAGAAATGCCATCTTGTTAGAGGATTTACAGATAGACATTAAGCCAATGATGTTAAGAGATTTAGATCACTGCTACAATGGTTAGAGAGTAACAATGAGATGAACTAATTTCTAATACAACTGAATTATTGATTATAGTTCTCAAAATACTTGATACTTCTTAATTGAATGTATCTTTGTACCTCAACAAAGATATTCTTATTATCCTTCTAATTTGCTTCCTCTAAGCATCATCAAATATTCTATTATGTTCCACATATTCAATCCTCAACTTGACCTTATATTTATATCTTACACATTATCAAGTCGACTTGAATACAAATTAGAATACTTAATATTCACCTCCTCAGTCGGCTAGAACCAACAACTAATCAATTGAACTCAATATGCCAAACATTTTAACTTGGTCGCTCCTTCGTAGTCAAATACTCTAAGCTTCTAATCACCCCTGCAACCGTGCAAATAATTTTTTTGATGAGATTCTAACCAATTTTGTGTAGTCACAATTATCTTTCAAATTTTATTTTATGAAACTCTATCCACACAAACATAACCATTTTCCCAATTGTTGTGACAATTAATTATCTTTCTTGACAGTGACCACACAGCTAAGGCTTTATTGACTGTTTCACTCAATGGAAATGTAAAGATGACTTAGTCATTTATCCTCCACAAATCTATGATAAGAGGAACTTTATCTACTTTGTTGAGTCACACCCTTTGATACCACATTTTGATGAAGAGCTTCGACTATATAATCAGCTTTGGTCACCAGGTCGTACACTTAAAAATTTACAATTTTTCATTAGGACACCAAAATGTTAAAACAAGAATACATGCAAGGTTAATTGTGAGATTTTAAATAATTGAAAAAAGGACACAAAATTAAAACAAGGGTTTTTTGGCAAGGCACACAATTTTATGAAACTTCAAGGAAAAACTAAGTGCTAAGAATGAGCCAATTTTATCAGATTTAGGGTTCTTACTAGAGGATTAAAAATATTATAAAAAAACTCTAGCTACTCATCACAATTCAAGACATTTTCACAATAAATTTTTTAGGGATTGGGCAAAGTGAAAATGAGGGCCAACATCAGCTATTTTTTCTTTTGTATTCACATATTCCATCCTCACTTCTTTGCCTTGAACTAACTCTCTCAAGTAATGATACTTGATTGCAATCCTTCATTGCAACATACACCACTTCATCATCATGATCATTAGGTCCATATTTGGTTTCCTCTTCTCCAATGTAGCAAGACTTCTTACCTTTGTCTTTGTAATTTTTGTTGTCCTCATCTCTTTTACTTCTATATTTGTCTCCACTTCTATTATTCTTCTTCTCTAGACATCTAGCAACAATATGACCAACCTCATTGCAATTAAAACATATGATAGGTAGCTTACCTTTAAATTTTCCTTTACCTCTATAAAATCTCCTTGTTAGTAGTTCTTCAAGTGGTTCTACATCATCCTTATCTATGTCATTATCGCTAGAAACATATTTGACTTTTTTCTTCTTTTTTTTAGGTTCATTTAATGATAGTTTAGCTTTGAAAGCAGATTCAACATTGTCAGATTTGATGTTTTTAAAATTAGAGAGCTCAAAGGTAGTGAGCCTACCTATCAAACCTTCAAGAATCAACTTTGAACCTAGTATACATCTTAGTTCTTGCATGGTAGAAACTCTAACAACATAGATGGGTACCAATGTTCTCAATAATTTACTCAATACAATATCATCATCAATAATACCATTAACTCCTCTTATAACATTAACAACATCTTTTATTTTAGAGCAATATTGAGCAATTCTCACCTTCTTGCATCCTCATTTCATTGAACTTACCTTTAAGACTTTCAAATTTGGCTGTCAAAACATTTGTGCCACCTCCATAAATAGTGTGTAGATTATCCCACATCTTCTTTGTAGAATCATAACCCTTGATATCAATGAACTTAGCATAACTTAGGGCAGTGTCAATCTCCAACATTTCCTAATTGTATTCATTCTTCTTTTTTAAATCATTAGAAGTTAGGTGTCTAGCAAGATTGACATGTTTAGTGGTGATAGTATATTGTGCATGGTCTCTAAGACCTCCTAGGTTTAGCTTCATCAAACTTACCATGCAAGGAAGTTCTCCTTATTAAGCTTGGATCCCTCTCTTTTTGACATCTTCATCTTTTACTTCTAGTACCTTCAAACTAGTCCTCTTAAGCACTAAGACTTTGATACCAATTTTTGGAATTATTTAGAATAACGGGGGGGGGGGTGGGTGGGGTTTGAATTAGTTATCCAAGGTCTAGATGTAAAAATAAAAATTTTCATAGCTTAGTGAACACATATCCATAAAACATTATTATGCATCCATCCATTAGATCATACAACTCTTAAACTTTATAGGTTATTGTCCTAGGTCAAAAAAAAACTTTGCAAAAATGTAAACATGAAACATAATAGATTTAGTAAAACATTTGACACAAGGTTTTTACATGGAAACTCAATTTGGAAAAAACCATAAGTAACATGCTACTAATTCTCACTCTTTTGAATTGATGCCCTATGAAAGGCCAACCCTATTAAAGGTTACAATACACACTAATAAATGTGACCTAGTTAGAGGATTTCAATCACCCTGTTAGGAGTGAGCCTTGTTAGAGGATTTAGACCATTCACTTGAAATTTCAACTAGGTAAAGGATTTACAAATTACTGTTAGGTCAACCTTAATCCAAAGGATTTACCCTAGACTGATACAATTATTAGAAAGTAACAATAAGGCTTGATCTTATAAAAATTTACAACTCACTTGTAGATTATAGATCTCTATTTTAGTCCTCCATTCTAGTTGTCTTTCACAGACTTCATCTCTAATATCTTGTTCACCCTTCAAGCATCCATACTCTTAAGCCTTATTGCTTTTCTTTCCAGTAGTAGTCTCTTATGTTCGGCTACTAAATGAAGCAATACCTTAGACTCCTTGTCTTCCTTAGGTTCTTACACATGACAAACTTTGCTTCTGACTAGCTCTCTCTATAAATAGAGATTTAAGATCTTTTGTCACTTAACCACAATTATCCATTTTAGGGTTAGGTAGAATTGGGTAGAATACAAAGAATATACCCACTTTTTCCATTTGGATCCTTTAGAAACTTCTTCCTTAAATTTTCCTCAAAATGGTTTACCTTGAATTCTATGTCATGATCTTATCATAGTTATCTTTCACATGCTTCACAAAATTCAAGAAAATAGAATAGTTGGCTCAAATTCATCAAATCTATGATTTAACATGAATATTGGCATTTTGCAGCAATATGCTATCACTCAACTTCCATACTATTCTTTCACTTGGCCAACACTTGTTAGTTTGTGGTGACTGATCAGGAAAGTACTGTACATACTTCATAAATTCTTTGGGCCTCAAAAATTATTTGGGCTGACATGTAATTATTAATTATAACCCTAAAGTGGTAAAAATACTTGTATAAAAGAGCTTAGGGTTAGGGATTATTTCATAATTATCATGTGAAAATTGGTTCTTGTGGCAATATTGAGCTGTAAGGGATTACAGATTGTAATCAGGTTGTAATCACTAGATCGTAATAATATTGGACTTGCTGTTTGGTGGACGTAGCCTAGAGATTGTGTGAACCATGTTAAATCTTGGTGTCATGTGTTCTTTTCTGTGTGATCTATTATTTTCTAATATTGGTTATATTTACATGTAATTGTTATTTCTGTCTGTAGTTTAATCCTAACAACACTAGTTCAATTGATAATCACTATAGTTTATTGATGCTCGACATCAACTAAAATTTACTTGGTTTATACTATGTTCACTCAACATACACTGAATCTTCACTATGCTCAGCTCCAACTAAGTTTTTTCTTGGCTTGTAGTAACTTTTCTCAGCACCTATTGTCCAATCAGTCAAACTTGGCAAACATAATTCTTCTTACTTGTTTTTCTAGACTTAATCAATGTAACCAACCTTTGCAAATTTAAGTAGATAAACAATACATTATATCATCACTATCTTAATTGATCTTTGTACTCTTTTTTCATACCATAACTCAACCTTTCCTCTAAGTGTTCTTGTTATCTCATTTGATAAAATCGTCTTCATTAATCAAAAAAATGTTAGTACTCAAATCAACTAAGTAAGTATCTTACTAGCAAGTAGCAGGTTTGACATCAATGACAAAACAATGATTGAAACACATCCTTGTACTTGTACCAGTCTTTTCTCAACAAACTTTACCTTCAATTCTTCCTTCCAATTTGTAACATTCTCCATAATATCATTCCCATTATCAATCAACTGTAATAACCAATTCAACTCTTTGACTATTATTCAAAAGTGTTTCAAAACAATTCTGACAGTTTCCTCTCAAGATCGCTAAAAATCCTACTTCCAGTCTCTACATGCATTCACAAAATAATCTAGTACCTCTAGATCCATTTGGGCTTTCCATTTTTTGAGTTCCTCTTATAGTGATGTGTCTGAGTTATTCTAGTCAATGTGACCAATTATTGCGCTAGCATAGTCCTTTAGGAATTTACTCTTTTGAAAGAGACCTTCTAATTAAGTCTCGACCCAATCCATATAATCAAATTATAATTTTACTCCTAAAGATGTTATTGTCTTTTCAACTTCCTCAATGTGTTCTCCCAAATCCACTTCCTCTATTGTATATCCTTTGTTTTAAGGATCCTTAAGTTGACATTTTGATTGGGTACAACCTATGTTTTCCATCTTCCGAAACAATCTTGACTCACATAGGACATTGTTTACACCTTACGGTAGGATTACCTGATGTTAAATGATTGATGTAGTTGTCACATGTCCACCATTTTAACCTCTATATATGTTATCTGACATCGTTGGATCATCTTTTTGTACCCTAGTGGGTTTATATTTGGAAGTGAAGTGATCTTACCATTCTATATTCATCATTGAAGTTTTGGTTGGATCATCCTCCTATGATCTTACTTCTTGATCTCCATCCTTCTCTAAGGTATTTTCCTTTACTTCATCCTTAGAAGATGACCAACCTCTAAGCTCAATCCACAACCCTTTCTTTGACTTCTCTTTATCCTTGGGAACTTTTTTTTAGAAACCTACCACTCCATTTTTAATGGAGCTGATGGTGGAGGAAGTTGTACCTTTACATTTTAAAAAAAAATTGAACTAATTTATCACCCTTAAGCTCCTTAGTTGTCTTTTCTACCTCAATTTCTCCTTCCTCCAACTCAAGTTGCATGGTAGCCTTTGTTTCCTTATCCTTTGGTTTACCTTCCCCCCACTAATTCCCTTCTTATTATGATGGATTATCCTAGATGTTCCCTTGTGGCAACTCTTGGGTTTGGGTCAATGAAGTTTGGATATCTCCTTGTTCCTCCATTGCCAGCATGTCCCATTGGTACCTAGGTCTTTGAGAAATATACTAATGATTGTTCCTTGAATCCAGGAATGTTTTCAAAATTATATTTTGAAAACTCATGTTCTCATAGACCATCCCCATCACCTAACTTTGATATTTTTCTAGCTTCTACTTGTATTGCCTCCTTTTCTTCTAATCCCTACTCCTTTCTTTTGTCAACTACAATAGTATGTTGATCCCTTATAATAAGAGAAAATTTGTCCTCACTAAGCTTCTCCTCCTCAAGTAAATTTTGAAGAGATGGGAAAATGTAAGCTCTCTTTGCTAACCTAGTGTATACCATTTCCTTAGGTTGGGAATCCACTAGTTAAGACCTGTTCAACTTGATCATTGTGCTCTTCTTTTTCCTTGATGTAGAGGGATCCCCACGAGGATTGCATGTAGCTTGAGTTGGAGTTGGTCAATAAGGAGTGACATCTATATCATTATTTTATTTCCTCTTATCTTCTTTTAACTTCTCTCAAGGACCATAGGTTATTTTGAAAGCATGACTATATATTTTCTTGAGAAACAAGCAAGTGGTTTCCTTGAATATAGGGATATTTATCTATTTTCCTTGTGTGCAAGAGTACATTTATAGGTTTTTGAAGTAGCATAGTCAAAATCTAGAACTAATGTTTTTTCTCTATTAAACTACCGAGTTTCTAGGTTTTTGTTCAAGTAAGGTCAAGATCAACCTCAACCTTGACCCAAGTCATCCCTTACCCTATCTTGACCTAGATTTGGAAAGTTTTCTCTAGCCTTAGGCCTCCATATTTATGTGTTTTACAAATTCAAACCTCCTAATTCTAAATCTAGAATTATGCATTATCTTGAAATATTATAATAGAATTTTCTTATATCCAAGTTGACCTCCCTAATTGGCCTTAAAGGTGAGTTTTGTGCTGCATTTTTCACACCATATCAATCATTTTTATGTCCTAAATCTAATTATAACATGTGTTTTTCTTTCATACGTGCTCTTCCATCACTTGTACTTCATTTGGTCGATCTACTTTTTCTTAAGAAATAAACTAAACAAATAAAAATTAATGGGAAAGAAAATCCAATAGAAAGATAATCCATTTCCATCCATCCTTGAAAGTGCTTGAATTTGTTGGAAACTACAATTGGAACAATTTTTTATGTTTTTGTTGATGTCAAGTCTAATGGTGAGACATTGTCAAACCTATTGGAGAGACATTTACTAATAGTATAGAGTGTCATATTATTTGATTGATGAAGAGCATTTGAAAAGAGGAAATAGCAAGGTGAGCTAGTGATGTTTTTGAGTGATGATAAGTTAAGTACCATGGAATTACATTGGGAAATTGATAAGTTAGTCATTGAGAAGATAATTTATTGTTTAATCATTACATGAAGCAAAGAAGACAACTAAAATAATGTATGAGTGAATTAACATGGAGCTCAATATAACTCTAACCTTGAGCGAGTATTAGTATTGGTCAGTCAATGAGGGGGTTGAAACAAAAGATTAAGGAACATAGGAAGAAGTCAAACAAACAGTATAAGCTAAGTGATAGTTAATGCCGAGCAAGTTGATAAAGTAAATGTTGATAGTGATCAAGCATAACAATGGCTGAGTGAACTAGAAGATATTGAGTGAGACAAAATAGTGTATGCCAAGCTACACAGTGATGATAAAGCAAAATAAATTAGTGATTTTTGAGTGACAAAAAAATTCATAGTTTGTAAAAGAATCAAGTTTGAGACTGACACAGTTGAATTTTTGAGATGATCAAAATGTGTGGATTGTAAGGATTGATGAGCTAGCATATTCAATATATGAGTTGGTAATCAAAGGAAAGGATTTTATGAGAATTTTCTATAAGTTTCAAGAAAGGATGAGAAAAAAATGATGGAAGGATTCAATGAATCTAACTTAACCCTAAGATCTATGGTGATGTTTAAGTGGAAAAAGATCAAAATTACCTTTTCAAGAAGGCATAAGAGATGTTTTCTAAGGTAGGTTCATTTTTTATTGGCAATATTAAGGAGAACCTATGAAGAATAGAGTAGCAAAGTTGAAGTGAAGAGATTGATGTGAAGTGTGACTACTTGAGGAGGTGCCAAGAATATCAGTGAAGAAAATGATAATGGAGTCTAGTCAATGAACCAATAGATGAGCAAATGGAGATCTGAATTTGAAAAATGAGTTGTATTTTAAAAATCAAACTTGTTATTACTTTTTAACCATTGTAACAATCAAAATCCTTTAAACAATGTTGACCTAATAGTCAAAATCCTTTAATCAATGTTGACCTAACAATAATTTGTAAATCCTTTAATCAAGGTGACATTATAATGGAATGATCCAAAGTTCTCTAACAAGGCCACTCCTAATAGGGTGATTACATCCTTTAATAAGGTCACTTTAATTGTGTTTTGTAACCTTTAACATGGTTGGCTCTTAACAAAGCTCAATTCAGAAGAGTGAAAAAGTGGTAGCAACTTTTTTTATTAGGAAAACAAGTTTTGATGGGGCCCTGAAACCCATTACAAATAGATTTTGATAGGGATCTTGCAAACCCAAGTTGAAATGCTGCAAAAATGTATTCAACAACATATTTGTAGAAAAAAATCTTGCCAGATGCATACAAAATGACAACAATATAGAGATAGAAATAATAGCACATAGGCTGCATCTAGAAGCCCAATAGGGCTAATGAAGAACCAAATTGGGTTTTTCGCAAATTGGTAGCATGTTTTTTGGTGGCTTTTCCCAAATTGGGTTTCCACATTAAATCCTGGTGTAATTTACTTGTGTGAATATTATGTTATGTGTGTTAATTTGCAATTGTTTATTTTAATGTTAGTCAACACACATATACAAAATAAAGAGTTAAAGAATGTTAAATTATTGAGAAATTGTTGTATTGACCAAGTGGATTTATTAATTGGATTAAGTTTTTTGAAGTTTTAAAAAGTTGAATTGGTACATCTAGACCTAAGGATAATTGATTCACCCCTGCTCTTAGATATTCTAATCATTCTAAAGAGATTTAACATTGGCACCCCTACATCCATTTAGGTAGTGGTAATCAACTTTAGGCCTGATGGGGACACAACCAAAGACCAAAATGAACACACAAGAAAAGAGAAATATTATTATCAATAAAAAATTCCCTATGGGCTTACAACAGTATGGTTCTAGAGAAAAAGTCCTCCACACAATACGTTCTCTCTAACTCCACTAAGAGTTGCCTTTACAATGCCAGAAATGTTCTTAAATAAGGCCCAAATGGTTTAGGGTTAGGAATACATTCTAGAATATGCTAGTTGGCATCCACTAACAAAATAGAAGGTTCCAAAAATCACGTTAGAAGTTGGTGTAAAATTAGAAGAATCCAAAAATGGTAGTCCAACTTTCGAGAGGCATAACTTTTGAACCGTAGCTTTGATTGATGAACCATTTATATTTTGGGAAAGCTCTCAAAGTGCTCTATAGCCCTATGGACTAGCTTTGAATATCTCCCATTTTTGGGCCCTATACAAGGCCATTTATTGCCCCATAGCTAACTTTGAAGTGCTCTTAGGAGGTCTCCAGGAACTGAAAAATTGCAATAACTTTCTAATCGTGAAGTCTTTTGACCTTTTTTTTTTGGAGTATTTTAAATTAAAAATATAACGATCCCTCCAATTTATACCTTGTAAATCACCATAGTTATGGCTCAATTACATAGTCCTACTTTTTTAACATTTACATGTATCCAAGGTGCTTAAAAACTTTAACCCAGAACACTAATAGTGGAACTATTAGAGTTGGAACCTTTATTTGACCCAAATGGGTATCCAAAAATGACAACACATTTAATAGAAACTATTTCTAAGAATATTTTTGGGTGATATAGGATTTCCATTACACCACTAGATGCTCTTGCATCAGACACCCAAGGTAGATTGAGAAGTGACCCTATCACTTTATGGTAGAGGAAAACCCAAATGGGCAACCTCCACTGCTGATATACAAGTTGAGTCCTTTATTAGTTGTCCTTTGCACTTCACTAGGTACTCTTCATATTGGCTATTTCTGGTACTCCTACCCACATGGCTATGTAGAATCTCTTCTATCTCCTCCTTCTTAGAAGTAGGAATTGAACAAGGTTCCAGCATCAAACCCTCATTTGTGCCATCATCATGATATTCTGTTACATATACAATGTTGAAGATAGGAGAAATGTGAATCCCATCTGACAACTCCACCTCATACGCATTTCATGAGTCATGTTTCTTCAAAAATTTATAGGGGCCAAATTTCTTCATCTTTAGCTTGTTGTAAGTACCCACTAGAAACCGTTCCTTTCATAAGTGTATGATAACCATATCCCCTACTTGGAACTCCTTATGTCTCCTCCTTTGATTAGCCCTAGCTTTATACTGTTGATTCATCTTATTGATGTGTGCATGGACCTCCTCATGTAGGCTCTCGATATGTTCAAAAAATTCTTCTACCTCAGTACTTGTCCTCTCCCCTTGCTCCATCTTTCTCAATTTAGGTGTAGTCCTTGGGCTACTCCCATACACAATTTGGAATGGTGATCTACTAGTACTCCTATTTACAGAGTTATTGTAAGAAAATTCTACTTGTGGTAGAATCAAATCCCACTCCTTGGGCTTATCTTCCACTAAACACCTCAACAAATTGCCCAAACTTCTATTTACCACTTCGGTCTATCCATCAAACTGTGGATGATGTGTATAATTGAACCTTAATTTTTTCCTCAACTTCTTCCATAAAGTCCTCCAGAAATATCCCAAAAATTTAGTATCTCTGTCAGAAACAATACTCTTTGGGAGACCATGTAGTCTCACCACCTCTCTGAAAAACAAATCTGCAATATGTACAGCATCATGAGTCTTGTGGCATGGGATGAAATGTGCCATCTTGGAGAACCTATCAACCACCTCAAATATCGAGTCATTACCCCTTTGTGTCCTCGAAAATCCAAGAACAAAATCCATACTTATGTCCTCCCAAGGCTTTGATGGAATAGGCAATGGCTGATAAAGTCCAGTATTGTGACTAAATCCTTTGGCTTCTTGACATACTTGACAACTCTGCACAAATTTCTTCACATCTTGTGACATTTGAGGCCAAAAATAATGTTCTCTAAGAATGAAAATGGTCTTATCTTGACCAAAATGTCTTGCCATTCCACCACTGTGTTTCTCTTTGATGAAGTTTTCCCTCATGGAACTCCATGGAATGCATAACTGACCACCCTTGAACAACATACCATCCTAAATCAAATAATCTAGCCACCTAGTTCTATCTATAGTAACAGGTTCTTTGCAAGCCTTCCATGCTTCAGCAAAATCAGGACCCTCAGGGTACAAATTCTTGAGTTCATCAAACCCAACCACTTCAACCTACATTACTGTAAGCAACAACTATCTCCTACTCAATGCATCTACAACCCTATTAGACCTTCCACTTCTATGTTTCAATACAAATCTATAACTCTGCAAGAACTCTACCCACTTCATATGTCTCTAGTTCAATTTACCTTGGCTATTTAGGTACTGCAATGCCTAGTGATTAGTATACAAGACAAATTCTTTTGGCAATAAATAATGCATCCATTTCTTTAAGGCTTGAACTATTGCATATAACTCCTGATCATAAACAAAATACTTCTTCTTTGCATCATTCAATTTTTCACTAAAATATGCAATAGGCTTACCTTCTTGGCTCAATACAACCCTAATAACACTGCCGCTAGCATCACAATCTACCTAGAACACTTTACTAAAATTAGGAAGTGCCAACACTAGTTGTTCTATCACCTTCTTCTTCAACAATTCAAAACTCTTTGCAGTTGTTGTAGTCCACTTGAACTCTTTCATATCCTCCCTTATTGTTTCAGTTAGGGGTGCACATATGCCTCTGAAATTCTTAATGAACTTTATGTAAAAACTAACCAAACCATGAAATGATCTCACCTCAGTATTAGACCTTGAAGTAGGCCATTCCAAGATGGATTTTACCTTCTCTGGATCCATTTTTGAGACCCTCAGATGATACAACAAATCCCAAGTAGACTAACTCCTTTTTTACAAAGCTACACTTCTTCAAATTAATCAACATTTTCTCTTCCCTTATCCTTTCAAGTAATCTATGAATGTGCAATAAATGTTCATCCAAATTCTGGCTGAAGATTAAAATATCATCAAAATAGACAATAAGAAATTTGCCCATGAACTTCTTTAGTACCTCATTCATAGGCTACATGAACATTCTTGGTGTGTTGGTTAGTCCAAAAGGCATGACTAACCACTCATATAGATCCTCCTTGGTCTTGAATGTAGTCTTCCACTCATCTCCCTCTTGTATCCATATCTGGTGATAGCCACTCTTGAGATCTATCTTTGTGAAGTACTGAGCTCCACTCAAGAAGTCCATAAGATCATCCATTCTTGGAAAAGGAAATTGATACTTGATGGTTATTATGTTTATAGTGTGGGAGTCTATGCATATTATCCACTCTCCATCCTTCTTTGGTACCAGTACTACAGGTACTGCACATGGACTTAGGCTCTCTTGAATCAAACCCTTCCTCAATAGCTCCTGAACTTCTCTGTTTAGTTCCTCAATTTCAGTAGGAGTCATCCTATGAGCAAACTTTTTAGGAAAACTAGCTCCAGGGATTAAATCTATCTAATGAATAATCTGCCTTACTGGTGGCAACCCTTTTGGAACATTATCAGAGATGACATCTCCATACTCACTTAATAGGCCTAAAATGTCAGGTGGAATTTCACTACTACCTTCCTTATCTCTTCTAGGAATTAAAGCATAACACATATGTTGATGTTTCATACCATCCAAAAATTTTCTTCCATCAACAAGACATATCCTAGCACTACTGCATACATTTTCACCTTCCTTTATCATGGGCTTCAGTTTGTGTTGAACTCCATCCTTTGTCAGAGAGTATATATTTGCATGACCATCATGTACAACATGTCTATCAGATTGCCACAGTCTTCCCAACAATTAATGGTAGACATCCATTGGAATAATGTCACAAAGAACTTCATCATGGTAACTCCCAATCTTTAAGTTCACCAAACACTGGTCACTAACTAGGACCTTATGATCATCCTTCAACCAAGCAATCTAATGGGGTTGGGGGAGTTTCTCCCTTTTGAGCTTTAGCTTAGAGACCATCTCTTTAGACACCAAGTTGTTAGTGATACCACCATCAATAATCACATCACAACACTTATCCTCGCACTTGCACCTAGTACAAAACATACTGCTCCTTTGTCTAGGTTTAGTTTCACCACTTAGTAAGGCCCTTTCATTTACAAGAACCTCTCCTCTTTTTGCATCCTCAAAATGCGATGACTATGCATCTTCATCCACATGAACAACCCTTGCTTGACCATCAACCCTCCTATTTGTCCTTCCTTGCCATTGAGGGTATTCAAAGGCTCGATGACCTTCTTCATTGCAATGAAAATAGGTACCATGGAAGCCTCCTCTTCCCGATCCTTGTCCACATCATCTACCTCTTCCTCATTGATCTCCAAAGTTTTGATCACAGGAGAGGTTGAAACCCTCATTTCTCTGGTTGTTGCTAGTACCCACATCTTCATTTATCTTTTGGGTCTCATTTTGGCCTCCAAATGACCTACTGCTGCCCCTTCATCCTTGACCATGCCCTCTTTGCCTTCCTTCAAACCTTTTATTTAGCTTCTCTTTAACTTGTAGGGAAAACTGGTATGCCTCTTCAATGCTAGTAATTTTTACTAGACTTAACTCCTCCTGAATGCTAGGTCATAACACACTAAGGTAATGGGAAACCTTCTCCTTATTTGCTTCTATACACCCTATCCTAATAAGAAGTTGGTAAAATTCCTCTGTATATTCTTGGAAAAAAATTTCTGCTTGCCTTAATCCTTGCATTTTCTTGAACAAATCAAGCTCGTAGTCAACAAGAATGAATTGCTTCTTTAGTTTTTCCACCATGTGATCCCATCTTGTGATTCTCTCCTTTCCTCTTCTATTTCTTTCTAGCTAAACCTCTTGCCACAATATTTTGGCATGGTCTTTCATTTTGGCCTTCGCAAACTTAACCCTATCTGGATCCCTGCTATCCTCATACTCAAAATACTGCTCTAGTTCATTGATCCAGTCGATCAACTCATCTAGGTTTAGATTTCTTGAAAACATATTCACATTAATTTTAGGTCTTTTTCTAAGCTTAGAAATGGCCCTAGAAAGCCTCTCCTTTGCCTAATTTAGGACTACCCCTTCACTTTCCCCTTCTTGTCCAATTTCTTCTTCTCCATTTTCTTCCTCACTTTCATCACCTACGACAACATTCAGTCCTTTATGGACTCCTCCTAAAATGCTTCAACATACCTTTGGAGGGCTCTAACCTCCTTAGGATTAATAGCTCTAGCCCTTCCACCATGCTCTCTTCATGGAGGCATCTTCTTGACTCAAACCCACAACCACACAGTCTTGGTGTAAACTGCCTCACAGTTGGCACTCTATCTACACACTCAGGAAAATCAGCTCTCATACCACTTGATGGGGACACAACCAAAGGTCAAAATGAACAAATAGGAAAAGGGAAATATTATTATCAATGAAAAATTCCCTATGGGGTTACAACAGTATGATTCTAGAGAAAGAAATCCTCCACACAGTACCTTCTCTCTAACTCCACTAAGAATTGTCTTTACAATGCCAGAAATGTTCTTAAATAAGCCCCAAATGGTTTAGGGTTAGGAATACATTATAGAATATGCCAGTTGGCATCCACTGCCAAAATAGAAGATTCCAAAAATCATGTTAGAAGTCAATGTAAAATTAAAAGAATCCAAAAATGGTAGTCCAACTTTTGGGAGGCATAACTTTTGGACCGTAACTCCGATTGACGAACTGTTTACATTTCTAGAAAGCTCTTGAAGTTCTCTATAGCCCTATGGACCATATTTTCTCATCCCCCATGCTAGGCCATTTAGTTCCCCAATCTAACATTTAAGCACTCTTAGGAGGTCTCCAAGAACTAAAAAATTGCAATAACTTTCTAACCATGAAGCCTTTTGACTTGATTCTTTTTTTGGAGTGTTTTAAATTACAAATATAACCATCCCTCCAATTTAGACCCTCTAACTCACCATAATTATGGCTCAATTACATAGTCCTACTTTTTTGACATTTACACATATCCCAAGGTGCTTAAAAACTCTAACCCTAAACACTAATGGTGGAATTGTGAGAGTTGGAACCTTTATTTGACCCAAATGGGTATCTAGAAATGAAAACACATTAAAAAAAAACTATTTCTAAGCATATTTTTGGGTGATACAGGATTGCCCTTACACCATTGGGTGCTCCTGCATCAAGGCCCATTTGAGGCTTATGTGAAGAGGTCACTCTTTCACTTTCCCTAATGTGACATCTAAAATTAGGCATAATCAATATATACACATTTATTACTTATCTTTCATATTAAATGGATTCTTATTTTTATGTTACAATCCTCTCGCCTCATTATTTATAGAACTTGGAGTTGGAAAAATGTTCAACAATCCCCTTGGGATTCATGACAAGGGCTTAACCACCTCTTGTGTACTATAAGTGATTGGTTGTATTAGAGACTAAAAGATTGGTCTTTTGGTGTAACAATAACCCCACTCTAACAAATGGTATCAGATCTTGGTCACATGGTCAAATCCTTAGATCCTCAAGTAATACTAAGGGGGAGATTGTTGGAAAATTGTTCAGTGCTCCCCTCAAGATTCATTACAAGGGTTTAATTTCCTCCTATGTACTATAAGTTGAGTGGTTGTATTGAACACTAAAGGATCAATATTTTGGTGCAAAAAAAACTCTACTCTAAAACTTGGGTGATGAGAAAGGTTAAGAAATCTAGTTTACTTATAGTGAGGCCTATCTAGTGGGTGTGTTTCCCCATTAGAGGATTACCTCAAATTAGTAACCCCCTAATTAGTATATAAAAAGAATTCATTAAATTCTTGCCTTATCCTCTCAAGATCAGGTGATGCTTGTTGATGGTAGTCTGGATTAGATGAATTATCCCTAAATAGCCAACATGGTCAACTAGTATCTTAAGTAAGGCATGCACATATAAATTGATTAGGAGGACACCATAGATCTTATTATGATCCAACATAGAAGCCTCATTTTCTCCTCGATATATTGTTCATAGTAAAAGAATATTGCATCATCCTCTAAAGTTACTCACAATTTGTGTTATCCTTGGTTGTAGACATAAGGCTATTTGGAATTCATCACCAAAAGTCAAAAATCCCACATAAAAGGGCCTCCTAATCATCACAACCTTGAAGACTCTATCACACATATTTTAAGTCATTCATATTTGTATCATCTTACCTCTTGGATTAAGAGGGATCCAATATATGGGAATTAGATACACCTAGATGGGTCTCCTTCTTTCCTATGAACACTATAATGAAGACAAAGAACCTTAAGCTAAAGTGTCTTTTTTAAGTGTATTCATTGTAACTTGACCACATGAAAGCATTTGTTGAACATACATAATCAAGTTGGCTCTAAAGTATTTTTGCAAGAAATCCCAATTTTTCTTACTCCATCAAGGTTGATTTGTCCCTTGAGGGATTTCTTATTCTGTTGATCCAAAAACATTTGTCTAAAAGTAAAACTAGGGTATACTTAGCATAGGCATTGCCTCATTAAGGGCATATGCACCAAGATCATATGCAAAAAAGTGGAGACCATAAAAAAAATAATTCAAAGGTACACATCACATGATCGTGTTATGTGTACTATTGATCAAATTTCAAAATGGGTCTTGGCTCATTACCAAGCCAAGAAAAAAAGATTATAAAATTTGAAATTTGAAATAACGAGATTATGTTATTAAGAACTAGAAGCATTGATTCTAGTTCTCCATAACCCCATCAGGTTATGAAGAACCAAAAGTAATGAGAGTGAGATATATAGAGAGAGTGGGGTGAAGAATATTCAAGGGAGAAGTGAGAGAGAAAGGGGGATAGGGAGGGGGAATGACAGAGTTCACATTTTTCTATGGATAATTCCACAATATTTGTCACTTCTCTATTTGAAAAAATTGTTTTTGAGTGCATGTGCATTGAAGACCATTTATCACTATTGGACTAACCACTAGCCTTCCCCTTTAGGATTTGTGACATGGCTAAACTACCTCCTGTTTGTTTGATAAGTCTAGTGGTAGTATCGGGCATTAAAAGGTTGATCTTTTGGTGCAATGACAACTCTAGCTTGTAACAAGTGGTATCAGAGCTTGGTCACAAGTTCAAATCCCCTTGGGTAACACTGAGGGGGAAATTTTTGGACTAACTACCACCCTTCCCCTTCAGGATTTCTAACATGGCTTAACTGCCTCCTATGTGTTCTATAAGTCTAGTGGTTGTATTAGGCATTAATAGGTCAATCTTTTGATACAATGGCAACTCTAGCTTGTAACAGTCACTGCTTGAGCTACTTGTAGATGGTGATTATTAATCATCATCATCATCTAGCATAGGCTTACATGTATATCTTACTTCTTTCCTTTGTTTCTTTCCCCTTTCTATCTTTTTAGGTCCTTATGTGTAACTTATGTCATGGGTCCAAGAATCCCTTTCCATTCTTTTTTATTAACTAGGTGGGTTTTGTCTCTTAATCCTGTGTAATTTATTAATAGTTTCATTCTTAATAGAATTCATAACTAGGTTCTCCATATCCACTTTTCTTCTTGATCATTGCAATATTTTCTCCTCAATTGAACATTTTGTAATCAGTTGATATATAATCACAGTTTTCTCTTGGTTAATCCTTTAGGCATGTGATTGAGTCTATAGATCCACAAAAGAGTTGAAATATGGATCTAGTAGAAGAATAGTATTAGATATGTCAAGTGTTCCCTTAGGAGATGTAAATCCCCTTAAGGAACACTTGATGGTTGTAATGTGTCCCAAGAGGTCAAATGGGGTCATAAGGGGTGAGCTAATGTCCCTTTTGAGAAGTTCTAGGATCCCTTATGGCCCCTTTTGACACATTATAGTAATCAAGTGTGCCCTAAGTGGATCTAATACTATTCTTCTACCAAATCTAGATTTAAACCCTTTTGTGAATCAACATACTTAATTACATGCCTAAAGGATTGGCCAAGAGAAAATTGTGATTGTATATCAACTAACTACAAAATATTTAGTTCAGGAGAAAATATTGCAGCGATCAAGAAGAAAATTAGCTATGGAGAATCTCGTTATGAATTTTATTAAGAAATGGGACAGAAACAAATGAAAGAAGTAAGATATGCATGTGAGCCTATGTTAGATGATGATGATGAATACTCACCATCTACTAGTAGCTTAAGTAGTAATAGAAGGTCTTTAGTACACATGCACTCAAAAAAATAAATTTAAGGGATCCTATGGGATCTTAAGGGGTTGTAATGTCCCTTTCAACATAATAGGAATCCTCATGACCCATTTAAAAAAATTAAAGCCAAAAAGTTTCTAGGAGCACTTATATTTGTCAATGGAGGAAATACACACATTGGATCTATAATAATATTTGATATCTCACCTCAATTGATGTCACCGGTTCTAAAGCTTTCTCCCAAGTAGACCTCCTTGTCCTTTTATAATACCTACATGAAAACAAAAATCTGAATTTTAGTGATAAGCTCTACATACCTTATAGGATGGATGGCAACATATAAAGCATTCTAGTTATAAAAACCATATCAAACCCAACATGATTAAAAAAATGTTATTTGTACCTTGACTTGATACCTCTATCCATCTCTAGGTCATTCTATTCTTGTTCTTTCTCTTTCCATTCTAAAGAATTTTGTGAATTAGGATTCAATGGTTGTACATAAGCTTCATGAGAATTCCAAAAGAAATATTTATTTCACAAAAATAATAGTATTTACAATAAGTTGACACTAATGAAAAAACTACATACCCTATTAACATGTAGAGTCATAACTATATACTTAAACCCAAATAACTATACTGATATTTGTTACATAGAAAAAATATCACGTCTACAAGTGAGAAAATAAATTCAACATATGGAACTAAGTGTATGACATAGGATAATGATGGTTTCATTTCCATACCCTCCAAATATGGTAGTGGTGGCATATTGATGGGCTCTGATGATTCTTGAGATTGTTGAGACTAGGAGGACCTACTTAAAATTCAGCTTGGTTGCACTTAACACATGATATGCATGTGAGCCTATGTTAGATGATGATGATGAATACTCACCATCTACTAGTAGCTCAAGTAATGGAAAATGGTATTTAGTGCACATGTACTTAGAAACAATATTTTAAGGGATCATATGATGATTTCTAAGATTGTTGAGACTAGAAAGACCTAGTTAACATTCACCTTGGTTGCACTTAACACATGATACCTATTACTTGTGGTAATATATGAAATATGGATTCCAAGGATTTTCCAAATCCATAAAACAAGAAAGAAAACATCCAATTGTAGAAGTAGCACACAAACCTATCTAGTGATCATATTGTGTTAAAGATGGCTTCTAATGTTGTTGCAATACATAAAGACCGTGATGTAAAATTTACTTCATTAACCAAACTTGTGAGGAAGATGACACCTGCAACTTCTGTACTATCATGTATATAAGTGAAAAATTTATTGTAACATATGAAATTAAGTGTATCACATAGGATAATGATGGTTTCATTTCCATGCCCTCCAAATCTGGGGGTGGTGGCATATTGAATCAATGTACCTTAGAGCCTTCACAAGAAGTCTCTATCATTTCTTCAAAAGATTATCTTCTTGTTCAACTAAAAGAATATCTCTCCTATATCTTGACCTTACATTGCATTATTACATTGAAATTAGGTCTTCCCTAGGTAAGTGTTACCATTTGGATGAACAAAAAATTGTCATGGAAAATTTGTGACAAAGATGCCACCTGCAGCTAATGGATTATCATAGAAAAATTGTGATGAAGATGACACTTGCAACTACTGGACTATCATGAAATTTTTCTGATGAAGATGACACTTGCAACTACTAGACTTTCATGGAAAACTTGTGATAAAGATGACACTTGCAACTACTAGACTGTCATGGAAAACTTGTGATGAAGATGATACCTGGAACTACTAGATTGTCATGGAGAACTTGTGATGAAGATGGCACCTATAACTACTGGATTGACATGGAAAACTTGTGATGAAGATGGCACCTACAACTACTAGACTATCATGAAAACTTGTGATGAAGATGGCACTTGCAACTACTAGACTATCATAAAAACTTGTGATGAAGATGACACCTACAACTACTAGATTGTCATGGAAAACTTGTGATGAAGATGGCACCTCCAACTACTAGAATGTCATGGAAATTTTTATCTCTCTTGTTTCAAATTAGGAGAGAGAGAGAGAGAGAGAGAGAGAGAGAGAGAGAGAGAGAGAGAGAGAGAGAGATTAACAAACAAATTGGGACACCTCTATAGTTATATCCATACATTCACCAAGCACTTATGAACATGTTTCATTTTTTCAAGATCTACACTAAACTAGTTATCAATGTCAAGCATCAATTTTTCTTTCATCTTGGTAAGAGCTCCAATAATTTATTTGGTCATATTTGAGAAGAATATTATTGCAGGTTTCCTTATTTTTCATGGTGATCACTAGTACATTTTGACTAATTTTTTGATGAATATTGTTCAATTTTTTCACTCATATTGGTTGAATTTTTGAAAAACTATTTTGTCTCTATTTTTGTCATTGAAAATTCAAACAATTTTTTCTTCAGGAAATTTCTACCAAATTTCCAATGATTTCTATATGTTATAGTGATAAGCCTCCTTTTCACTAACTAAAAACACTCATCACGATGACCTATAATGATATCTCCTCCTTTTTGATAGAAGAGATTGCTATATGTTATAGCGATATCTCCTTCTTTTCAATCACTAAAAACACTCATTGCCATGACTTATAGCGATATATCCTCCTTTTTGATAGAAGAGATTTCTATATGTTATAGCATTATCTCCTCCTTTTTTTCACCAAAAGCACTCATCGCCATGACTTATAATGATATCACCTCCTTTTCGATAACCAAAAACACTCATCACCATGACTTATAGCAATATCTCCTACTTTTCGATAGAAGAGATTGCTATATGTTATAGTGATATCACCTCCTTTTTTATCACCGAAAACACTCATCACCATGACTTATAGTGATACAACATCTCTATTGCTCATCATTGTAATTATTATATTTATTTTCCATTTGTTGATGATCACTATATGTTATAGCAATAAGCCTCCTCTATCGCTCATCACTATATTGTTTTTACAATTTCTTTGCATAGAAATAAAAGGGATCACTACATGTCATAGTGATATACTTTACTCATTGATAAAATTTTCTAATCAGTATAATATATATCAATTCTTCTTTAAGCCATATTGCTTTTTCATCATGACACATAGTGATATATGTCTCTTCATCACTTATTGCTATGTCAAGTTTACACCAAACATGACACCCAATCCTTTTAACCTATCACTATAATATATAGCAACCTATATTGCTTTGTTTTCATAAAATATAGTGATGCACGTGTCTTCATTGCTAATTGCTATGTCATGTTTACTCCAAATGCAATGCGTGATCATGTATTTTCTATTGTTGATCGCCACAACACAATCCTCCCTTTTTTGATCATTGAAAACACTTTATCATTGAGACATATAGTGATATAATATATTTATCTCTCATCACCAAGATGACTATATTTCATTTCCACTTGCTAATAATTGCTAGGTGTTATAGTGATATATCTTCCTTATTGCTCATCGCTATGTCAATTTTATGCTTCTCTACATAGCAATATAAGATATCACTACATGTCATAGCAGTCATTTTTACAAAAAACACGACGCATGATCTTTTTGACCTATTGTTATAATATATAGAGACCTATACTACTTTTTCATCATAACACATAGTGATACATGTGTATTCATCGCTTATCACCATGTCATGTTTATTTCAAACATTACATGCAATCATGTATTTTCTCATTGATTGCCACAACACAATCCTCCCCTTTTCAATCATAATTTTTTTTTATCATTGAGATATATAGCAATATAATATCTTTATCACTCATCACCAGGATTACTATATTTCATTTCCACTTGCTAATAATTGGTAGGTGTTATAGCGATATATCTTCCTTATCACTCATTACAATGTCAATTTTATGCTTTCTCTAGATAGTGATATAAGAGATCGCTACATGTCATAGTGATATGACACCTAATTTTTCTTATGACCATGATGTCATCACTATAGTGTATATTGATTCATGAAGCTCTCTCACTATAGCTATAGAGATATATAAGAAAAGTATAAGGCAATGGTTATGATTGCAAAACCTTTCAAGGGTTGACACAAGATGCATAAAATATATTAACATATGAGTTTTAGAGAATTCTTATAAAATGATTGTTACCATGAAAAAAATAAACAAATGTTGCCTAATCATTGTAATTATAGTAGTATATGAAACATCAAATGAAGAAACAACATTTCTATCGATTGAGGTTTTCAACATGCCTATATGAAATAAATCTCATTAACAGTTAAATAAAATGTCAAATGATGGATTCCAATGCTTATTCAATGGTTTGAGTGAGGCAAGGCCTCAAATAAATATATAGAGAAGTCAATGAAGGGTTTGTATAAAGATGTTATGCATATAAATGTATCAGATTACATAATAAAAATATAGATGAAACTGTTATGTGTTTTCAATATTATGACTCGTTAACAATATCCAATTATGGATGAAATTGTAATGTGGTTTTGATAATACTCATAATGACAAAAAACACTCATCAAGATACTAACCCTAACCTAACTACCCAATAACAATATCAAAAACTATCAAATCACCTGCAACCATCCCACCTACAAAATCTAAGTTATTCTATAGGGTACATTACAACAGATACATGTTACCAATTTCTTTCTACATGTGAGGATGATCAGAATTAAATTGTAGGAACAAAACTATGGGAAGTATCCTACCATACCCAAGTTAGTCAACATGTTCTTCACTATGATATAGACTAGAGCCTAATACTCTATGATACCTCTTCACTTGTTGTTGTCAGTATCTTTTCTATTGCTATCTTTTTCAGACATGATTCCCAAATAATATGATTGGTGTATACATTGAATTGTATAGATTTTATACAAAGTTGTTGATCTAAAAGGAATTAATATCATATTATTGCAAAAAACTAAAGAAAAAAAAAAGAATATCTTGGTATAGGTCCACATTTATAATTTATATTAATAATATAGTATTAAGGGATACAATGCACCTATAGAGAGCCATGCATATAGTTTTACCTTTTAACTAGACACTGAATTCCCAATAGACTGAATGCCTAAGTATTCTCAAGAATAATGTGATAGCTACAATTTATATTGGGTAGTTATCTCAAGAGTTCAAATATATTTGTACTACATCAAGAACAATTAATAAAAAAAGGTCTACCTACAAGTATTGGGCTCCATGGGTATCTTCATATACCCAACAAAGATATTAGAAAAGTTTAACATAACTCTAGGTAAAGTGTCTACAGTTATCACATGCACATTTACTTCATAGTATAGGGTACTCAAACCGGAAGTCATAGGAGTGTTATCTTTGCATTCAACATCCCTGCAAGCATCCCAATCTAGAATAAGGGAAGGGGAAGGATTTTTTATTTAGATCATATTGTACTTTACAAGGAATATGTTTTAACATGAGACTTAAGAGATGCACTAACTATTAAGTAATCAAATGATAGTAAAGTGTAAGTGCTTACCATCTCTCTTTGAGGAGTTGCCTCCTTATAATCGAATAGAAAAAGGAAGATGGTTAGTTAGTTTTAAAAAAATCCTTAAAAGCTATATGACATTACTTCACAATTAACAAAATACTCAAAGAAAACAACTTATCATCTCAAATTTATATTTTAAATAGTTGTGATTTTATATATTGAAAGTAGCAAAATATTTTAGCATGGATACAAAAAAAGAAGAGAGCCTATTTATATTTTAAAGTGAAAAATCATGTCAAGCATATCAAGACATGCCTAAAAGAGACCTACACAAGTAACACAAAAAATAGTATTGCATGTCTACTATTGAGAAAGGAACTCTAGAAATGTTCACAAGGGGGAAAATGACAATCAATTGTAACCATATTTGTCAACCAAATATTAGTTTCTCTCCATCAGTAGCATATATACCAATTGAACTACAATGTAGAGAATAACCTACAAAATATTATGAATATTTGTAGGACAATTGTTAAAAATCAAAAAGGTGTTTGATGTTAATAGGAAACTATCTATTCGTTTAGCGGATAACAAAAATTTATCAGTTTACACACAAACCCAGGTTGCTATAAAACTAGAATTTATAAAAATAGGCAAAGCATGCCTTTTCAAAATAAAAGCATAACCTAACTAACTACAAGCTTAGCATCAAGTAAATACCCATCAAGATGAGGTGCTACAACAAAGTTAATGAAAAATTGAGATCTGTTGGCATCTACACCAGAATTTTCATTGAAATAATTCCAAATCCCTCATGGTTTAAACAAAAATTCTCATCTAAAAAGATTAAAAAATTAATTAAAATGCTAACAATAAGATTTTACATTCAAAGTGATGTAATAAATTATAATAGAGTGGACAATGACAAACCTGCAAACCTTTCACCATAAATACTTTCTCCACCAGTACCTTTATAAAAGACAAGACCCAGTCAACTAAAAATCATTGAATCCAAATATCCAAGCACCTATTCTATGTATATTTCAAAAAAAATCATACAAAATATATTTCTACTCATCATCATCATCACTATAAGAGTGGCCTGAAATTAGGTACTTTCTAGACACTTTTACAGAGAAAATTGAAAAGATGGGCAAATAAAGTTGTACACATTAAACAATCATTTGTTCAACCCCAATTATGTTAAAATAAGGCTTAATTAATTTCTTTAACAAAATGCTCCAAATTCCTAGTAACATCTATAATATTGAAAATTATATTGCTTGCTAAGTAACATTATAGAAGTAGCTTTAATTTCATGCACAATTAGCACAAACAAGATAGTTCTCATAGATATTCAATAAATATTTTCATCATTTAGGAAAAAATGAAGAGAACTAAACATACGTGTCTAGAAAACAAGCATAAATATTATATTAACCATTTCATAATATTTTTAGATACTGTTCTCAAAATATACATCCAACAAAAAAGAAACCAGCCCTGATGAACAAGTTGCCTTGGAAAAGAGGGGGAAACAAGATAATTTCATAATATATTATTTAGTATTAATATGTACAACTTGAAAAAATATTATATTCATATTATATAACCACATCTACAACCTAAAGAAAATAAGAAATAACATATATTCATAGCACTCCAAAACTAAAGGCAAAATAGTCAGCCCAGAAACTAAAATTGATGGCCCTGGGTTCTACTTAAGCATTTACAACATAAGTGTGATCCCCCTTAATAAGGAATTTGTATTAATTGTAATGGTTTCCAAACTATCTCTAATGAGAGAAAAGATTGGTTTTTCATAAAATCTTTCCACAAGATAACAAATTTGAAGTGTAACCTTTGTTCTGACTCATAATCAAGAAACTCAAGAGTTACATAGATTTCTTACTAGTGTCCTTGCAAAGGAAGGAAAATATTTGCAGTCATGTCAAATGTTCTAAATTTTGGAAATACACACCCAATGAAATCATTCAGAATGACAATCTATTGTATGAATATTAAAGACAATAAAAAGACTAGAAACACCAATGAACCGAATGCAATAGCTCTATCATCACCAAACAAACCTTGAGTTAGAAATTGCATACATGAAAGCTTTAACATAGGTCATGATGGGTCATACTACTAAATTGCATCAAGTAAGACATTTAGAATCATAGGTAGGAATTAATTTTTAGAGCATATTCTTCAAGCCCATTTTCTAGCTCAACCACTCATCATCATAATGCTCCACATGTTCACTTTAGTCCACATGTCATTGCCATGTGAACTTTGTACTAAAAAAGAGAACAAGAAAGAGGTGGACAATACTGCTGTTAGAATACCAATTTTCTCATAAACTAAACAACCAAGTTTCCACAAGGAATAGGGCTACTAGGATAGGTACAAGTTTAGGGATGGGAGTGTCAATCAAACTAAGGTGCACAAGGAAACAAATGAAAAGAAAGCTATATTATATATAAATGTGGTCACCAAGAAATGTAGGAACGGGAACCCATACACTAACCACCTTTCAATAATGGAGATTGTGAGAAACTAGGGTAGATAATTATAAGCAAAGACAGGAGAATCAAAATAATTGATATAATATGTAATCACATGTATAAGTTGACTATGCTCTATATATACATAAGATTCATCTATACAAATCACATCATCATTTCAGCTACAATTCATACTAATAAAATGTTTAAAATATAAAGCTTTGCACAAAGAGTCCAACATTTGTATGCTAAAATATTCAAAGTTGGAAACATACCCCAATCTCGCAATAACCATAAGTAGGAGATTCTATAGTTTATTATGTTGGGCTATGGCATTTTCATGTGTCAACTAAAATACCAAATGAAAAAATTATTTATGTACTCCACAAAGTCTCATCTTGTGGAGGATGGTGATATAGGATAACGCACATAGGAGATTCTTGAGGTATACCTAAATTTTTTATAGAATAATAATTTTATAGAATAAATTATAATCACCATGGACAAGAGGAAATCTAGCACCAATAATACTTCAAGCACATGGTCTTTACTTAGACTAATTGAAGGCAACATATACCATTTCCAAAGAAATCTGCCTATGCCTATTTTAATATGCAAACATAATATTAGTATTGGGAATAACAATTTGATAGAAGAAAGCATAACCCACATGGACAATGTCATACCTCATACTTACTAACAAGCACATATTGGAAGGAGATACAAGGGATATATTTAATATCAAAGACAAACTTCTGAGATGAAAATTTTAATAGGGGTCACTTTAATCATATTGACAATGATTAAAGACACTTCAGAAAATCAATTTTGATCTTGGCAGTAGAATTATTTATTCAAACACCTTTGATCAATATTATGGTGACTAAGCGAATATTGACCAACCGTTGAAAAATTAGTGAAGTGTAGAGATCATAATACATTATTGCATTATGTTGATCATAGGTAACAATCAAACATTTATTAGAATTAGTTTTATAAATGATAATAAGAGGGGCTACAATCTCTTAAGAATAAAGAGAAATTTATGTTGGATATATATGAGTTGCAACACTTCAATAGAAAGGATATATCATATATATGGAATTAAATGCCAACAATCAGAAAAGGGGACAAAATCAATGAAAGTAAACTTCACCAACAAAAATATATATAGATGAACATATAAATGAAGAAGAAATTGTGGAACCAACATTAGGAACAACTACATAGCCCTATTAGCAATAGTAATTATATCTAGTTATCTTTTCTTAGGATTAAAACAAAAACCATTGCATAAGAAGAAAGAAATAAGATGTACATCTACAATCTAAGTTTTCTTCCACACTTTATACCATTAAATAATACAAGCTCTGAGCACCTAGGCAACATGTCCATCCCATCACTCATTCCAAGCGGTAGAAGGAAATGTTATCAAGCAAGAGTCCATTGAAACATATTGAGGAGCCACTACCACCACCATATTTAGAGGGATGTGCATCCTTGCATAGCTGGGACATTCCTATTATATCCAACAAAACAAGAGGAAAACTTGTGTTTTTCACAACTTGTTTTAGTGTTGATTCCCAAAATGATAATGGAGGATTATATGCAGATGTGCTCTACAAAGGCTCTTTATCTTTCTCAAACCTATATTAAAATCATGCCAATTATGTTAACTAGAGTTCAAGTGGACATGTTCAAATTGAAATTAATCATGAAAAATATTTTGGGGTTTGATTGTGTGAATTATTTCTACTAGTGTTATAAATCATACTTTATGATCTTCTCTTTGTCTAATATTATATTTTCTTTATTCTAATGATAGATCATGGTGTATTATGGACAACATTCATGGAAAGAACTTTCACACAATCAAATTATGAAAATTTTGTTATGAATAAATAATAAATCTAAACAATGTAGTGTGATTAACTATAGTGCATGATAATGAAAATTTAAAAATTGTTGAGTAAACTTAGAAATAAATATCATATAAGATGACCAACCTTGAATGGAGAGGCTCCATCGTACTGAAAAATACCATTGATTTCTTGAAATCTACTTGTGAATTTACCCAATTTGCCCAAGTATTTAGGGCTTTCCTATAAGAAACCATTTGTTCTATACTTTTTTGTGTTGTATTACCTTCCATGGTTATGTCCCATCTATTTTTACACAATTAAACCATGTATCATATCTCTATTTGTCATGAAACATTCATTTGAACTTTTCCATATAGCTTGAAAATATTTCAGTTAGATTAATCATTTTATTCTCTCTTTTGTTCATTCTCATGGTGGATTGTAGAATGTGAATAGGAAAATATTGATAGAAATATTCATATAATCTAATAAAGAAATATTCAAACTAATATTGTGATGATGTTCAAAGAAATATTCAAACATTTGAAAGGTCAAAAGCAATATTCAGTATTCTCTTTTGGAGCATTTTCCATCCTGGCCTAAAAACCTTCTTGTGTCTCTTTCTTACTAAGGTATAAAGCATGTTCTCCCAAATATTCCTTGTTGTTCATCGCTACCAATCTGCCAAAAGAGAAATATAACTTGATAACTAAGTAGAACCTTGAGAATAAATTCCTTGGTCATTATTCTTTGGCAGCTCCTACTTGTCTTAAATATTTCATTAAAAAATCATAGGAAGTGTAACTACAAGCCACAAAAAAATTTTCTTATGAAAAAATTACTTGAAAGTGATTAATTCACAAATACAAAACAATATGATGACCCTATAAGATAAGCATTTGAATTGAACTTATTTTGTTTGAACCAGAAAAGACAAGAAACATGTCTTGAAGAAACTACTCATTTGATAAAATAACCATTTGTTACAAATTATTCTAGTAATACAATAACTAGATGAGACAAAAAATGTATGTTATTTTTGTGGAGAATGATGAAGGCACAATATAACCATTCTAGTGTATTAGTATGGCAAAAATTTGGCATTGAATGGCTATAGTCATCAACTGAATTGTCAAATAAATCTAAGAGAAAATGACTCATAAAACAAGCTTTGTTCCAAATAGTAAGATTACGAGCTTCACTCATGTCAAACAAGCAACTCAATGTCTCTCTTAGAAGTGACCTGCAATCAAACTAATTTTCTTAGTTGATGTGTAATTATGAGTAATACAAACTTACATAGAGGCCTCATATTATAATTCACAAGGATGAATCAGTATTGACCTTGCTGGAAATGATTTTTGTGAGACTAGAGATTACAAGAGGCAACTATGATTAGACATATAGAATTTGGATGAAGTTCAGAAAGAGTAAAAATTAGCTGAAATTTGAACTTCGTAGATGAAATTTGGTCTATCCTATGAAAACATTCAAAGGTAAAAGAGACAGAAAATACATCAACCAATGTGACAAATTGATAAGCTTCTACCTTCTTGTGTGCCCCAAATGTAGGTACACCTTCAAGTGCAAGAGTATGGAAGTTCTCTGTATACAACCATCCTTAGCATAAATGGGCTAAAATTGATAAATAAAAGAGTGGCAAAATGAAAATAAACATAAATAGTAATATGGTTGAGTATTAAATCGATGCATTGAGGACCCAATCAACTGCCACTATAACAAAATAATCTTCCAAATCAAAATCCAACTTGGGAACATGACTTTACAATATTCAAGTGGCATAAGACTTAAAAGGAAGACAAACATATCTACATACTCTGCCTTTTGTCATATTGGTTTACCATGATGAAGGTTTTCCTTATTGTCTTTATAATCTAGGTTCACCTTGTCACAAAACCTTCTTAGCTAGGGTTTAGGAATCTCATATCCCTTCCCACTAGCCAAAAGTGACACCTTTAAACCTACTTGTGACTTTTATGACAACTTCTTGTGACCTTATGCCCATTAATTGAGTGATGATGATAAAACATAGATAAAAACATGGTATCCCAAGTATAAACTTGTAACAGTGCGGGGAGAGAAATAAAGTCTTGACTAGAGTAAGTTCTCAATCACATAAAGCACTTGAAAAATAATTAAATCCATTTAATGAGATTTCTAATGCTATAGCAAGAACAAGAATAACACTCTACATGTGTGAATACACAAGAATACTAAAGAAGTGTGCAATAAATGTGTGAATGAAAACATCTTCAAACTCATGTCACTTGGAGACTTAACTAAAAAGTGCACATTCATGTCTTCTCAATTGGGATTACAAAGTTGAATCTCACACTAGTGGACCTCCAAAGTGTGCATTCACATCTTCTCCACCAAGATTGATTAACATAGTTGAATCCCACACTCTTTGATATATGAACAATAATTTGGATCCAATGGAATATTTTTGCATTGACGTGATTATGGGTAGAATTATGCTTTCATCCTGAATCAAAACTTGTTGGGTCCAAGTGCCCAATTTAGATTTAGTGTCTATAGCCTTAGGGATAGGCTTGGATATTTCTTTAAGGATACAAACTTTGGTCTCTTGGTGAAGATATTCAAATGGTAACAAATCATGTTTGATAAAAATACCCAACTAATTTTCCATAATTTCAACAATTTATGGATATCTGTACTCCAATGGCAATTAGGGAAAGACAAGCCAGAATAGGAAATAGTGACAAAGATTCTCAATTGGTTTGAAGTTTGGCCTCTAGTGCATGGTAAAAAAACTAATTCCATTACATAACCATCCTTTGAACCTAAGTACTCTATCCCTTAATAGATTTGATTCAAATATCACAATAAATAAGTTTGATACAAAGTCAACAAGGAAGATTTCTTTTAAACTAAACCATTTTTATTTAGCCTAACTAGTTATAATCTTAGGAGATAGAGAGGTATTTGAAAATTTACCCATTAAATTTGTTGATGAAGAAGTAAGATATTTGAGCCAATAAAGTGTTTTGGTAGAATGATTAAGGTTGTCTTCTCTTTCAATGTAGCCTACATATTTTTTTCATTCAAACAAATTTGGGCTTACCCAACTTGAAGGGCATTCTGGTCACATTGTTACAAAAATGGTTATTGTTGGTTTGTAAAAGACTCTACTTGCACTTCCTATTAACATCTGATATAGGACGACTTAGCTTGAGGAGAGGACCTATGGTGTCTACAAGAAAGATCAAGAGGATTTTATTGTTCAAACATTAGAAAGTCACCCCGATGAGGCCAAAATGTGCCATGACCCATCAACTTCTTCAACCTTCCCCCCCTCTACAAGAACTAGAAAACCCCCTAGAATCAAAAGCCCTCCCCTATCTCCAAGTTTAGTTCCCCAAAATATAGGCCTCCAAAGTGCACAAACCTCCAAATTAGCTCCTAGCTAAAATGCCCAAATTGTGAAATAAATTTCATGCTCACCTTTTTCTTTTTTGTTTGAGCCTTATTTGGTCAAAATTTTGACCAAATCAGGCATTTTGTTCAAACTTTTGATCAAATCAGTCTCATAAGCAAATAAAATAAAATAATTGAACAAGCCAAAAAAGGCCTTGGTCAAAATTAAAGGTTGAAAATTGACCTCAAATGTACTAGTGGATGCACCCTTGGCTTAATTTTAAACCCTTCTTCCTGCTATTCTTGACACACACACAAAAACACATCACTAAAATTTCCTACATGATAAAAATCAAAGAGAAAGTTGAGTAAAATGAATCAATGTACATTAGAGCCTTAACAAATTGGGGCACCTATAATTATTGGACTGTCAAGGAAAACTTGTATTGAAGATGACACCTGTAACTACTAGAATGTCAAGGAAAACTTGTGATGAAGATGGCACATGTAACTACTAGATTCTCATGGAAACATTCTAATGAAAATGACACCTACAACTACTAGACTAACATGGAAAATTTGTGATGAAGATGGCACCTACAACTACTAGACTATCATGAAAACTTGTGATGAAGATGGCACCTACAACTACTAGATTGTCATGGAAAACTTGTGATGAAGATGGAACCTCCAACTACTATAATGTGATGGAAAATTTTATCTATCTTATTTTAAATGGCAGTGGTGGAGTGGGTGGGAGAGAGAGAGAGAGAGAGAGAGAGAGAGAGAGAGAGAGAGAGAGAGAGAGAGAGAGAGAGAGAGAGAGAGAGAGAGAGAGAGAGAGAGAGAGATTAATAAATTGGGGCGCCTCCAAAATTATATCCATACATTCACTAGGCACTTATGAACATGATTCATTGTTTCAAGATCTACACTAAATTGACTATGAATATCAACCATCAATTTTTCTTTCATCTTGGCAAGAGGTCCAATAATTTGTCTAGTCATATTCGAGAAGAATAGTATTGCAAGTTTCCTTTTTTTTCATGGTGATGCACCCTTGGCCTAATTTTAGACCCTTCTTCCTCCTATTCTTGACATACACAAAAAATCCCATCACTAAAATTTCTTACATGATAAAAATGAAAGAGAAAGTTGAGTAAAATGAATTGACATATGTTAGAGCCTTCACAGGAAGTCTCTATCATTTCTTCAAAAGATGATTTATTTTTTGATTCAACCACAAGAATCTCTTTCCTATTTCCTAACCTTACATTATATTGTTACATTTCAATTAGGTCTTCCATGTAAGGGTCACCATTTGGATGGACAAAAAACTAAATGATCCCAAGATCCATAGTCTGAGTTCTAGAAGCTAAAATTTCCATGATAGAATTGATGTTTGAATCTTTCTATAAAACCCATTGTGCGTTGTCCCTCCACCACACCCTTTTTTTGGTGGGATTTGGGCAGTCTTTGGTAATAAACATGTTTTCCTTATAGTGCTTTTTCTAACTACTCTCACAATATTCTGAACCAGACAACGAAGAGATTGAAAAATGTGATGGTTCTAATGTGTCTGATGCATTGTTCATTTAAAGGCTGAAATTCAGCATTTAGAATTTTTTTATAGTGCCCTACTTGATCCAATCATTTATTTGATGAAATTAATCCATTGTTAGGCAGTTGCTTGAATAACTAGGTCTGATTAAGCCTATTAGGCCTTTGAGAAATCGACTACACTTTTACATAGACATAACACAATCACATTATGTCTAGTAAAGTCATACTAGACATAAAATGATCACGTTATGTCTACTATTTAATACTAGAAATGATGTGATCACATCATGTCTAGTATGACAATTTAGCCATACAAAGCATAACACAATCATGTTTTATCAACAAAAAAGCATGATCATGTTTAGGATTGGTTATAGGCTTGTTTAACTACCCAAGGCTTGGGTTGATGTTTTCCCTCCATTTTTCATTCCTTTAGACAAATTTTCATCTTCTATGATCAATTCTCATCTTTGACTTCATCAAGTTTACAAATGGTGAAGTGGGTATCTCTAAAATTACCACCATAATCTCACACATTTTCTTACCTTTCTAACCATATAATTTTTGGACAAGATTAGTATTTAAGAAAAAAAATTTCCACAATCCATTATATTGTACTGGTATGTTTCTAGATTCGATTGTGTTAAGATTTTTACCATCAACGTTTCGAATCACACTACATGATCTTAACACAATCGAATCCAGAAACATACCAGTACAAGATTAGTATTGTGAAATTGATTTTTCTATATTAGTGTCTTGACATTCCTCTTAGACATATGTCCACCATTTTTTTAATAAATTTTTAACCTACTTATCCAAATGGAAAATAAACTAAATATTATTGTTCTACACTTGATTTTATACAAATAAAGTGTTAATTTTAGATTATTTTAATGCAAGTTATGCCCATCGCATGAAGAGGTACCATAATTTTGGGATGAAGTCACTTCAAAATATCATAGAAAAAAAAACTACAAGTCAAAAAATTATGAAAAAATACATAACTTTTAGATCTCACTCTTACCTATCATCCTACCAAATGGTTTTTCAAAATAATAAATGTAACTATATGTTTTGTTGAGTTTGTGGAAAGAGCTCTGTTATATTTTTCAATAAAAAATAGGAATAGTTTTTTTCATGCGCAGGGAGTTTAACCCTCTTAATATTATTCATTTAAAAAAAGACTTAGTAGTTTAGAAACTAGATTTAGAGTACTACATTTTTTTTGTGTTTTAAATATTTTCTCATTTTGAGTGCATGACCCTCAAATGAGTCTTCCAAGATTAGGCTTACCTAATTTTAGGAAAAAAAGGTGTTCACTTATACCACCTTTTTTGTACACCATCTTGGTGCACATACCCTCAACTAAGTTACCAAATGAACCAAAACATTATTTCTATTGACCAAACACATGAAATATTCCAACAAACATAAAAAAGTTAAAGTCCAACTTCCTCTAGAATACAAAGAGAAAAAAATAGTAGACAAGAAATCCAAACATAACAAATCCTTTTTGAAATCAATTAGAGACAAAATTTGACTAAAGAGAAACTTGAAAAAGTTAGATTCAACTATAAAATTAGTCATATAGATAGGACTACACTAGATGTGGGCCCTAACTATGTTCACTTTGCAATTTGTGACTAGTTCCATCTTTTCTCTTTCACACACTTACTCTATAATCTTTGCATCCTAAGGTCTATCCTTAGGATTGTCGCTAAAAAAAATCTTTATAAATTGTTATCATCATCCATAGATAACTAATGCATTAGTCAAACTTTATCCAAAACCAATCAAATTTCTCATCCAAAAGTTAAAAAAATCCAACCATCCCAACTTGATGTCATCATCATCTGAGTTGTTCAAATCAATTTATTAAGAAAACATTCATCTTAATGGATTTTCTCTTTGACTAAATAGTGTCTAGAGTAGCCAGCTCAGACCTCAAGAAGATAGAAGGTGATATGAAAGAGACCAATGGCCAAGTGGAATGAGCCAATGAACCAAACCAAGAACCTTTGGGTGTGGAGATCTAGAGCACCAATGAGGAAGTAGAGAATCAACAGGATCCAAAATAGTGAGAAATATTTGCTAGCGGTTTGATTTTTTACTTAGTTCAATATTTAGTTTAGTGCTTCTAGCTTTTGTCTATTGGCTACGAGCCTGTCTTTTTTTTCTGGCTTTTGTTTCCTAGCCATGGGCCTGTCTTTTGTTATGGCTTTTTATAGGCAGTTGTATAGGGTTTGGACTTTATTTGATATTATTATTTTAGATATTATGTAAAAAATTTTGGGTTTCAGGATCCCTGTAAAACCTATTTTTCTTAATAAAAAATAGTGTCTAGAGTAGCTAATTTCATTATTGTGTTCCTCATCACCTTTTTCTATATTTTGGTTCATATTGACTATCCTTTTCTTCCAAATATTATAAATCTATCCTAGGTTGACAATCACATCCATCCAAAACTAAACTAGGTACAAAACTCACTTTTTTTAACACCAAGTTATCCTTTTCCCCTTAAGAATCTCATCCTGAGGTCTTGCATTATCATCATTATCTTAAACTTTAGAAAGCCTTAAAATTATTAGGTCATCATCATCAATCATCTTTTCCTTTATTGCATAGCACATCCTTAGGTTTTAGAAATACCTATCACAATCCTAGTAAAGTTGCCATGCTTAGGAAATAATTTAGGTCACTATCCCTATTTTAAAATCACCATCATCATCTTTGGTTGCATTGTGCAATTAGGAATCCCTTGTTCATTGTAAGACTATTTGCATCTCATACCAGCCCACAAACATTCCAAAAATAGAAAGTACATGGATCCCACTAAAGTGGATGGTTTGTAGTGCCTCTCCCATTTGACTTTTGTAAGTCATCCTGATGGATGCACCTTGCTGATCTTTTGTTGTGATGGATCATGATTGTGACCCTGAGTGGTCTACACCGTTGAGGTGTTTGGATTTATGTTTCTTTATCAGTTGCGTTGATTATGCTTTTGACTGATCTTTGAGATTATGATGTGATTTTTGGTTCACTGAGGTTTGTGCCAGTGGTTACCAGGATCGATGTGGTATCTTGAGATGTGTGCAGAGATTGCACTATGTTCTTTTACCATGCTACACTGGACTAGGTTCCTATAGCAGTGGTTAGTCATGTTTATGACTATGTTCATTTATATGCTTTAAGTGCATTATTAAATGCATTAATGATTAGAAATGGATTATTCATGTTGGATTCTTTGGTTATGTGCTGCAGACATTTACCTTGTTATATTTCTGATTAGAGAGATATTTGTTACTCATGTTATGTTTACATTTGAGAGGACCCGAGGGTCAGATGTTACTCTTTGATTCCAGTATCATAGATATTAGACTACTATGTTATTATATGCAATTGCACTTGATCATGTTGTTTAGTGTGCAGGATTTATATCCCTGGCAGTGGCACATGGAGTTAGTGATTCAGCCTTTCATATTTTACCAATGTCGTCCTTATATGGTCGATGTATCTTTAATTAAATGTTTAATTTAAACCTTTCGGTGATTATTAAATCCGAACTCATTTGCATTATGTGATTAGAACAGTAAGCGTGTCTGTGCATTTAGAGGTTTGCATTGTCGCGAAAGTTGTTAAGGAGATTTATGTGTTTTTGGGTTTTCGGGCTTTTAATTGATTTATTTTATATTTCTGGCAGCTTTACCATAGATGAATTCCTATTTATAGGAATAGCCTATTTTTGTTTGGGTCGATTCGGGATTTAACTAGGTTGGCTGGTTATTTGCCCTAATCGATTATTCACTTGAAAAGTGAATAAATATCCAAAAAGGAATTTAATTCCTCACTTCTCACTTTCAAATTGGAAAGTTGGAGAGTAAAACCCAAAATCCTCTTCATGAGGATTTACTGTTTTGTTCGTTGTGGGAGCTACGGGCGTGGGATCGTTGCGAGGTTGGGCTTGTTGGATCCAGCTCGGGGAAACCTTGGATTGCCTCAATTTTTAGCTACTTCTGTAGGATATTTATTTTATGGTTCAGATTCCCGTTTTGCCCTTTTGGCTGTGAGGTAGGGCTTTCTCGTTTTATTGTTTCTGCTCTGTTTCTGCTTCTATTTTTGGTAGCCGTTTGTTTGGAGGCTAAGAATTAGTGTTCCCCTCCGTTTCTGTATGCTAGTTCTACCCGGTTGGGCAGGTATGAACATTTCTCTATTTTTTGAGATGAGGGTTTGGGATTTTACGCCGTTATGCTGGCCGTTTTTGCATACGGTGTTCGATTTCATTTATTTTTGGTTTTTTGGGGTTTTTGAACCCAAAGGCCAAATGGGTTTTAATTTTGAAGTTTTTTAAATTTTTGGGGTTTTTACCTCGTTTTGCGTGCTGCCCTGTTTTCTCAAGTTTTTTTGGCACAATGTGGGTCGTAGACCAAAATGATCCATTTGGATATCAATCAGACCACTATTGCACCTTTTGTTGCATTGGGATGCGTGTCACACCCATACTCCCGACTTTGTGTTCGGTTGAGTGATTTGTTACTTGTTATGGTTTCTTTTGGAACTTTGCTTTTGTTCATGAACGCTAGGATTTGTGTAGAATCCATACTCTTGGATTGAGGCCGGTTGAGTGAGTTCATGATGTTTGGTCTTGTTGCATCATTGAGATTCGTGTAGAATCCATACTCTCGGATTGAGGCCGGTTGAGTGATTTCATGATGTATGATTTTATTGGCTTTGGGATTCGTGTAGAATCTGTCCTTCCCGTGTTGCCTTCAGTTGGGTGTTTTCTTTGCATTGTGTTCTCATTCTTGTCCTTGTGTTATGATCTTCATGATGGTGGTGCGCCACATACGAGTACGTACGCGTACATTTGTTGGGTGACTTGGGAGGCCCGATCTTTCGTGGATTTGCCGAAAGTTATGATCATTGGGGTTGGGATGGGAGTATGCATGCCCATGAGCACTTGTCGTAGGATGAGCATGGGTAGGGTAGGGTAAGGTAGCATATGGAGGGGTCTTCTATCTCGCAGCCTGGTGACCTTAGTCCCATAGGGTTGGCAGAGGAAGTTTTAAATAAGTGATAATTAAAGAAAATGTGTGACTGGTAATAAAACTTAAGATAATAAAATGTGTGTGCGGGGCCCTCCGTTGAGGATTTGAAATGCACGATCCGAGCTTGGGCTTGTCGATGCCAAGCGACTCTCCATGATGTTAGCCCCTACTTAGTAGCCTTTTGAGTGTCTGACTAGGACCTGTACTCCTTGCATTGTCTTAGGTTCTTGGTTGCAGTCATCATACTATCTAGCATGAGTGTTAGCCATGGATGTTGTGTTTTATGTGTGTTTTTGGTTGGATCATTATCTCCATCAGCATGGTGGGTGTGGACCTACGGGTTCCATGTGGTTGGGAGGCATAGCTACCTTCACCACTGCTAGGGATTGGTGTACAAAGACGGTCTCTTATCCTAGTGCGACCGTTGCTAAATGTTTTCACTTGGTACTTTAGGTTCCGAAGTATGCTTTCTTGTGATTTATGCTTTCATTGGGATGCTTGGATATCATGTTTAGATGATGTTAGTTTACTTGATACATTCCCTTATCATGATGTTTAGCATATGATTATATGACGTTATTTGATTTAGTAGTATATCTGTTGCTTACTGCTGTTTAGCACGTGATAGGTGATGTTATCTACTGTGGGATTATCTTTATGCTTTACTACTAGCATGTTAGATTTCCTTATGCTTATTTTGTTGTATGTTTTAGTAGTGACATCCCTATTACGACAGTACTGACAATCTGGTCGGTGGCTTGGGATGTTACGCACAGGGGATGGCTAGGCTCCACGATGGTGTTATGATTCTATTGACGGTTGGGAGGAACTGCGTACTTATTTTGGTTGTTTTGTTCTTGAGATGCATTTCTATAAATTGTGATGTTGCTTTTGTTCTCTACGATGTTTATTTTCAGTGTGTTCTTTGCTATTGTAGTTTAGATGGTTTGATTTTCTTCTTTCTATGTTGTTCTTGCACTCGAGTGTTCATTCCTCGAGCCTTTGGGGATCCGGTACTCCCTAGTGTGGAGGTTCTTTAGTCATTTTTTCTTCATTTTTGAGTTATAGAAGTGTTTTTACTTTCTATGGGCGACATTTGTTCAGCATTGTGCGACACTGATAAAGTATCGCACGCCCATAGAAAGAATGTTGTACGATACTATAAAGTGTCGCACGTATTACTAGAGAAGTGTTGTACGACACTGTAAGAGTGTCGTACGACTTTATGAGAAATGTCGCACGATACTTTTCTAGTATCACACGCCTTCTTGAGAAGTGTCGCACGCAGTAAAGGAGAAGTGTCGCCCTCCCTTAGTAAAAAGTGTCGCACGATTTTTGTGAAAAACCTGCGCGTGCCATTAGCAGGCACTTTTCTTCATGTTCGGATCTTTTTGAGAGTGGTTTTGGTTACCCTTTTGGCTGTTCTTTGAGCCTTTGTTGTTGCATTTTGAATTCAGGAGGTTTCTTTTGAAATTCAATTTTTGGGTTTCTGTTGTTGTCCTTCGGGGTTTAAAATATATCGTTTAAGTATAAGTTGATGTAATTTAATTTCTTATACTTAAGATATATTTTAATATATGCGACAAATCATTTGAGATAGGTTTCAAACCTCTCAGAGATAAGTTATGGATTCTAGGAAATTTCAGGGCTTCAGAAATCCAGACTTAGCCAATTTTTAGGGCTTCAGGATTTCAGGCTTAGCCAAATTTTGGAATTCTGCATTTTACCCCAGCTTGGTGTTTTGTTGATGAGTGGTCATTTCTTGTGCCCTCATCTTGTTGTGGTGGTTGTTGGTTTTGTTTGGGTTTGTCGGTTTGGTAGTGGCATTTGGAGATTCGTTGGTTGCCGGGATTGTGTTGAAGTCTTCCATTGCGATCTTTGTGATCCATGTATGATGTTGTCATGTGCATTCATACTAGTAAAAAAAAATATCTTGGCTTGATTTGAATCCTTGTTTCCAAGGATCTTCGGGCGGGGCATTACATGGTTCTTCTAGTTGATAACTCAATCACAATAGTTCTATGGTCACATTTGATCCTTAAAACCAAATTCAAGAAGAGAAAATATACCAAGATGAGGCTCCTGCTACAAGAACCATTGAGGCATTTATGAACCATTCAGGTAATGCCCAAATAATTAGCTCCATCATTTGGCATAGCAAAGACTATCATTTCAATTTTGCATAAGAAGGTCCATGGGTAAAAGAACACAAACTATCCAACTTCAATGACATAAAAATGGTATTTGTGTGTAGAGTTTGAAGATGATGTAAACTGATGAAATGTGTGAAATTGGATGAATTTAATGCTTATAATTTTCTTTAATTTTTTGACTAATATTTTATTCATTTCTTTAAAGTTTGAAAGTCTCTTTTTAACTGCAAAAAATATAAGGTGTATTTCCCATAAAACAAGTATATGCAAATCATCTTTCTTTGCTCTGATACAAAAAAAATATGTTATAGATGATATGTATAGCTAGAGTAGAAATTGGTTTTTGATGTATATTTTCTTTGTTATAAGTACTCAAGGTCGACCTTATCAGAAACCAATAGTTTTTTCCAACCATCAAAACTTCCCTATCAAAAATCTGCACCCTTTTGAAAAAAAATACATATTCTTGAAGAGGACTCTCTCCTCTAGGGATAAATATAAATTTTAAGTTTTTTTTGATATGATGTTCTATTTTTTTTTCTTTCTGAGCGAGCATCTTCTCAAATGTTAAAATATCTACTTATAATATTTTGAAATTATAACATATTATAACTAATCAAAATACTATGAAATTTATGTAATAATGATATTGACTCCAACATCAATAAAATGGTGTTTTTAGTCTTTGAAAAAAGTTGAGTTTTGATAGAGAAGTAAGATTTGACCAAAATAGATTTAGAGGTCCTAAAAGGTGACACCAATTTATGCTTTTTCTTGCATGCTTACAAAAACTATTGATTCTTCAAATCATACAAAACCCTCACTTCCAAGCTTCTAAACTAGGGATTTCTCAAAAGCACCCTTCCAAACACTCCTAGATACTCCCAATGGATTATGTACCATATATTGAACATGTACAAATGTAATATCACTTGAAACATTCTCTTTGTTCAATGACATTACCTAAACCAATGCATGGCCCACCATATATGCACTATGTCTCTTTGAAATCCCTTACCCTTGGATATCATCCTTACACATTCATGGTCTTGTGGTACCTATAGAGGGTCAAGATGGCATGAAACATTTACCAAAACGAATGGAGGAATAGAATTTTGTTTTCCACTTTTTGGTTTCAAGGAAAATTTGTAGGTGGTTTTGTTTTCTTTTAAACCATGGATCATTTGTAGAATCTCAATGGAATTGTGGACTTTTGTAGAAATAATGACCTTATGTATAGATAATATAAATATATTTTTAATAGTGTTCTAGAGATTTTGCACATGTATAACCTATGAATAAATAGTGCTTATCAGGAGTATAGCTATTTCTAATATTAAAAGGTTAGTTTTTCTTTAGTTTAGGTGGATGATTTAATATTAGATGCCAAAATCTGAGTCTTGGGCTTTGTTGGTGTTTTAAAATGTTATGCTTCAAATTATCCTGATGAGAACATAATATATTTAGGGGCAGCTACTTCCCATCTACAACATATCCTTTCAAACACTAGGCCAATTACAAGGCTAGACCCTTCTTGTACTTCAGGGTCTGCAAAACCCAAGAAGGTGTACCTTAGATTCATTTATAAGGTAATAGTTGTTCAAAACCATACACTTGAATATAAAAAAAGCAAATAAAACCCTTATTTCTCCTATACACATGCAATGACAAAGATATGCAGTAGCAAATTACAAAATCTATGAAATCCACAAGCTGAATGAGGGCTTCCTTTTAGCTCTTAAATGGAAAGGGAGATGGATGATTATATATTTGAATTTAATAGATCCCCAAATATGCAATAGTAAGAACAAGTTGATCCTATAGCTTATCAGTGCCTTATCTATTGGGTAGTTCCATAAATCACACACATACATCTATGATACTAGTGACATATTCCATACATCAGGATATCAGATCTATCCTATCACTTTGTGAATTAGACATCAGTGCTCATAAAGACCTCATTCTCATGAAATATCCTTCTCAAATAACCAGCAACCATGTCAAATATATGAAGCATTTACTTGGCTCTTTGTTCCAATAGCAAAACATACACAACATACAACCTTAAGGGGATGCAAACGGGTCTAAGTTCTTTTCTCCCTAAACCACAAAACATTGCAAATTATATATATAGGAGACAATAATCCAAGTGAAACTAAGAAGTTTTTTTCTCATTGTATTCATTTCTTTGAAACTATAAATTCAAGATACATGTAAATAACTCTTAAAATCACTAAATAGATGAGAACTATCTATATTAGCCTCATTTATTGTTGTTCATATGTAAGAGAGAAAACTAAAGGAATGGTGGAAATATAGTTCTGGATCCAACCTAGTGGCATCATAAACTAACTACAACTAACATGGTATCACATAAATGAATAATATAAAAAACTAGAACCATCCTTGTGGTATCAAAGTAATGAAAAAAAATCTCCAAAAATTGGAACCTATACAATGAATGAGAAGAGAAAGATATAGGAAAGGAAGAAGAAGTTGGATCTAATCTAAAAGTGACATGTGTCCACTTGAATCTTCATTCCCTATTGTTGCAAAGCATCCCTCATCTTTCTACAACCAAAATCTGATATGATTCTCATCATTGTTGTGTAACAAACTTGAAATATCTCCTCCTAATGATGAAAAACCCTATTTTGACAAAAACATTAGATATGCATCTGAAATACTAATAAAACCCTCACTAAACTAGTGTAGAGTGAGAAAATTCATCCCTAAATGTATCCCTACTGCCTTTAGCACATATTGAGTTTATCATCTCATTAGAAATCAAATCTGAAAATCTATACTTGAATGTGGTCGAAAAATGGGTACCTGGTACAAAACCTTGAATAACTCAAATAGATGACTTCCTGTGTAGAAATAAACCATAGATATGGGAAAGTCACTCTCTCTTGATTCTGACAGTACATGATAGTTTTATGTCAATGCATCAAACGTACCCAAAATCTTTAATTGAAAATCGAGTCCTTGGTAGACTCACAGGTCTACATTTTATTGCAAGTATTTAATAATTCCTAAAGTCCAAACTTTAGGTTATAACCTAAAATTTCTTTAAAAGACTTGTTGTAGGTGCCATTTGAAAAAAATAATAAAAAATTTGAAAATCTGCATTTTGAAAATTTTCCCACTTTCCATCTGGGTCAAACTAGGTTTGACCATGTTGTGACATGTGTCACATTTTGATTCCCTTATTCCTGCCCCTTCACTTATTTTGTCAATACTTCTACCACCCAAGCACCATGTGCACCACTAGATTGGTGCTCATTCTACCATATTTGACTGGGCCCATTGCCACGTGGTGGCCTTTGATTGGGTCACCATGTCACCATAATTAATCAGTGTACATCTTTCATCAGTGATGTAGTGATAGCTGTTTGATCTGCCACATGGCATGGTCTAGTGCACTTGATTTTCTGACTACCACATCACCACCTAGATGCCACGTGTTGTGTTGTGATCATGTCACCATGTTGCTAGCTTTGTCAACACTTTGCCACATCATCGTGACATAGCAACATTACGACACATGACATCTTTGTCCATATCACTACTCTATCATCCACCTCATAATCTACACCACATCACTGATGCCACACCATCACCCTCACCATGTGATAGCTTATCACTTTGTCACCATGAAATACTGGGTCCACTACATTGCTAGCAACATAGAAAAATTATGACACCTATCACTCCTTGCCATATTATTGCCTTGATTTGCCCATCGTGGAAACCTCTACCACATGTTGCTTTGTGGATCATTATCACCCTACCACTTGTTGCCTGCTAGTTCATATGAAGTTCCACATTATCACGACATCAACTTTCCACATATTTAGCATTTAAAAACTAAAAGATTCAAATCCACAAACAATATGGTATAAATGAAGAGGCTTGATAATAGCATAGAAAACATCGATTGATAAAATTTGCAGACAACAATCGTGATGAACATGTGTGAGCCCCAATATTTCTTTCTCAATTTGCTATTGCTATCTCCATTCAACAATGGTGTACTGGTGTACAAAATGCAAAAAAAATTGACTCATCCTCTAAACATGGTTATTGAACAATTGCCACTTTAAAAACAAAATTAGAAGTAGGTCTATAGTAAACTTTATTTGATAGCCATTCCATGCCTTTTCACATATGAGAGATTCCATGAGCTTGTGGAAGAAAATTGTAGGTGGCTCATGAGGTGGTAGTCCTGCTACAAAAGCTCCCTTGAAATGGTTGTTAGAGGCAAAGGAAAAAAAAACATACATAGCAGTAGAAAATAGATCCACACTTTTGCAATGAATCACTTCATCAACATAGACCCCTCTGACAACTCTGGATCCACTCTCAAACAATTCCCACACAATCTTATTGCTTTGCATGAAGAACCCATGCCATGACATTGAATGAAATTAAAAGTAATATGCTATTCCATGAGAAACCTACCAAACATGGCCTTCAATTTTGAAAGCATCATCTTTATGCCATTCACACTTAGCTGGGAGACAAATCTAACTCATGTGAGAAACTTCTGCCTCCTTTTTGTGATGGTCTAGGTCCCATTCGCAAATAAGTGGAGAGTCCTTCCTCACAAAAATAGACACATAATGATTTTAAGTAGAAGAACTTTTAAAAAAAGGCATTCGGTTGGCTAGGACAACCCGGGATCATTCTTTTCCTTGACCAAGTGCGAGTAGAATCATTTATTCTGTAGTAATAGTGGTGCCCTTATGAAGTTCCTTTCCAGAATCATCTAGTGTCACTCCCCACTAGTTTTTTAAATAGCACCACATGAATATATTTTTTTTAAACTAATTTCCATTCCCCTACATATTTTCAGTCATCTATTTCCATTTTGCACCTGTGGTTATCTAGGGAAACATTGAGGAAAACCCAAAAACATGCCTCCATATTTGGTTTATCTCCACACATTACATGGAGAAGATTTTTGATGCTTGGATCATCATACTCTGCATGGTCCAAGTAGGATGTAATGGTGTGTGAAAATGCCCAATGGGGAAATAAGTTTGCTCAATGTCCTATGTTGTCAATCTTCCAAGTTCTCCTACATCCATCTTATAAGACATCTCTTGCTAGTGTGGATGGGGCTACCAAAATCTAGTGTAATTGCAAGGTACGTGTAGCTGGAAAAAGTGGCTCTTTGTCATTGATGGTTACATGCCAAATTGATGGGGACACAACCCAAGCACAAAATGGATGCAACAGGAAAGGGAAAATTTTATTAACTTTTTAAATAAGCTAATACATTCAGTAAAGAGAAAATAGACTTCAAAACATGCCCTATGAGCTTACAATAGCATAAATTTGGAGATAATTTCTCCTTTCAGTACCTCCTCTCAAACTCCACTCCGAACTTCCTTTTACAATGCCAGAAATGTCCTTAAATAGACCTCAGAGGGTTAAAAACTAGGAATACATTCTAGAAAGTGTTAGTTGGCATCCAATGACCAAATAGAAGGCTCCAGAAGCTGCATTAGAAGTTGACGCAAATCTAGAAGAATCCAAAAATCGTAACCAAACTTTCGAGAGGCATAACTTTTGAACCATAGCTCTGATTGATGAACTGTTTACATTTTTGAAAAGCTCTCAAAGTGCTCTATAGCCTTATGGATGATCTTTTCTCCTCCCCCATTTTTTGGCCCTTTTTGAGGTCATTTAATGCCCCTAACTTGATTTTGAAGCATTCTTAGGAGGTCTCCAAAACTTGAAAAACTGCGATAACTTTCAAATCGTGGGGCCATATGACCTGATTCTTTTTCTAGAATGCTCTAAATTACAATTACATTCATCTGGCCAATTCACACCTCCTAGTTCACCAAAATGATGGCTCAATTACATACTCCTATTTTTTTGACATTTACACGTATCCCAAGATGTTCAAATACTCTATCCTAGAACAGTGATAGTGGAACTATGAGAGTTGGAACCTTTATTTGACCCAAATGGGTATCCAAAAATGAAAACACATGAAACAAAAACTAAGTCTAAGTACATTTTTTTTTTTGGGTGACATAGAATTGCCCTTATACCTCTGGATGCTCCTGCATCAGACACCTAGGGTAGATTGAAAAGTGACCCTGTCACTTTATGAATGGTAGAGGAAATCCCAAATGGGAAACCTTAGCTACTGAAATCCAAGTTGAGTTCTCTATCGTTCGTCCTTTCCATTTGACCAAATACTCTTCATACTACCTAATTTTGGTACTTCTACCCACACGATGATTTAGAATGTCTTCTATCTCCTCCTTCTTAGAAGCAAGAATTGGACATGGCTCTAACACCAGCTCCTCATCTGCACCGTCATCATGATACTCTGTTAAGTCTACAATGTTGAAAATAGGAGAAATGTGAATACCATCTGGTAGCTCCACCTCATATGCATTTCCTGAGTCATGTTTCTTCCAAATTTTGCAGGGGCAAAATTTCTTCATTTTCAGCTTGTTGTAAGTACCAGCTGGAAATCTTTCTTTTCTAAAGTGTACCATGACTAGATCCCCTACTTGGAATTCCTTATGTCTTCTCCTTTGATCAACCCTAGTTTTATACTCTTGATTCATCTTGGTAATGTGTGCTTCAACCTCCTCATGTAGACGCTTGATATGTTCAGCAAATTCCTCAACTTCAGCACTTGTCCTCTCCCCTTGTTCTATCTTCCTCAATTCTGGTGCAGTCCTTGGGCTACTTCCATATACAATTTGGAATGGTGATTTACCTGTACTCCTATTTATAGAGTTATTGTAGGAAAAATCTACTTGTGGTAGAATCAAATCCCACCCCTTGGGCTTATCCCCAACTAAACATCTCAGTAAATTGCCCAAACTTCTATTTACCACTTATGTTTGGCCATCAATATGTGGGTGATGTGTGGAACAGAATTTCAAGTCTGTTCTCAACTTTTTACACAATGTTCTCCAGAAATACCCCACAAATTTAGTATCTCTATCAGAAACTATACTCCTTGGAAGACCATGTAGTCTTACCACCTCTCTGAAAAACAAGTCTGCAATATGGACAACATCATGAGTTTTATGGCATGGAATGAAATCCGCCATTTTGGAGAACCTATCAACCACCACAAATACTGAGTCATTACCCCTTTGTGTCCTTGGCAATCCAAGAACAAAATCCATACTTATGTCCTCCCATGGCTTTGATAGAACAAGCAATGACTGATATAGTGCAGTATTCTGGCTAAATCCCTTGGCAACTTGACAAACCTGGCAACTCTGTACAAACTTCTTCACATCTTGTGAAATCTGAGGCCAAAAATAATGTTCTCTAAGAATGGAAATAGTCTTATCTTGACCAAAATGTCCTGCCATCCCTCCACTATGTTTCTCCTTAATCAAATTTTCCCTCATGGAACTCCTTGAAATGCATAATTGACTGCCCTTGAATAACATACTATCCTGAATTAGATAGTCTAACCACTTAGTTCTATCTATAGCAATAGGCTCTTTACAAGCTTTCCACACTTCATCAAAATCAGGATCATCAGGGTACAAATTCTTGAGTTCATCAAACCCAACTAATTAAACCTTCATTACTTTAAGCAACAACTGTCTCCTACTTAGTGCATCTGCAACCCTGTTAGATTTTCCACTTTTATGCTTCAACAAAAATGTATAGCTCTGCAAGAACTCTACCCACTTCATATGCCTCTGATTCAATTTACCTTGGCTATTTAGGTACTGTAATGCCTGGTGATAAGTATACAAAACAAATTCCTTTGGTAATAAATAATTCCTCCATTTCTTTAAGCCCTAAACTATTGCATAGAACTCTTGATCATAAACATGATACTTCTTCTTTGCATCATTCAATTTTTCACTAAAATATGCAATAGGCTTACCTTCTTGGCTTAATATAGCCCCTATAGTGCTGCCACTAGCATCACAATCCACCTAGAACACCTTTTTAAAATTTGGAAGTGCCAACACAGGTTTTTCTGTCACCTTCTTCTTCAGTAATTCAAAACTTCTCGCAGCTGTTGTAGTCCATTTGAACTCTTTTCTATCCCCCCTTATTGTGTCAGTTAGGGGTGCACATATGCCACTAAAATTCTTTATGAACTTCTTGTAAAAACTAACCAGACCATGAAATGATCTTACCTTAGTAGCAAACCTTGGAGTAGGCCATTCCAAGATGGCTTTTACCTTCTCTGGATCCATTTTGAGACCTTTAGGTGATATAACAAACCCTAAGTAAACTAATTCCCTTTTTGCAAAGATACACTTCTTCAAATTAATTAACAGTTTCTCTTCCCTTAACCTTTCAAGAACACTACAAATATGCAATAAATGTTCTTCCAAAGTCTTGTTGAAAATTAAAATATCATCCAAATAAACAATAAAAAAATTTCCCAATAACTTCTTAAGTACCTCATTCATGAGCTGCATGAAGGTTCTTGGGGCGTTCGTCAATCTAAAGGGCATGACTAACCACTGATAAAGACCCTCCTTGGTCTTGAAAGTTGTTTTCCACTCATCTCCTTCTTGTATCCATAACTTATGATAGCCACTCTTGAGATCTATCTTTGTGAAGTACTGAGCTCCACTCAAGCAATCCATAAGATCATCCATTCTTGGCAAAGGAAACCGATACTTGATGGTTATCCTATTTATAGCTCGAGAATCTGTACACATTCTCCACTCTCCATCCTTCTTAGGTGCCAGTATTGTAGGTACTGTACATGGACTCAGGCTCTCCTGAATCAAGCCCTTCCTCAATAGCTCCTGAACCTATTTTTTTAGCTTCTTAGTTTTAGTAGGAGTCATCCTATGAGCAGCCTTGTTAGGAAAACTAGCCCCTGGGATTAAATCTATCTGATGATTGATTTGCCTTACTAGTGGCAATCCTTCTGTAACATTATCAGAGATAATATCTCCAAACTCACCTAGTAAATCAGAAACTTCAAGTGGTATTTCACTACTACCTTCTTTATCTTTCCTAGGAATCAAAGCATAGCACATACACTGATGTTTCATGCCATCTAAAAACTTCCTTCCATCAACAAGACAAATCCTAGCACTGCTACATACCGTTTCACTTTCCTTTTTCATGGGCTTTAGTTTGTGGCAAACTCCATCCTTTGTTAGAGAGTATGTGTTTGCATGTCCATCATGTACTACATGTCTATCAAACTGCCATTGTCTAACCAACAATAGATGGCAAACATCCATTGGAATAACATCACAGAGAACTTCATCATGGTAACTCCCAATTTTGAATTTCACTAAACATTGTTCACTTACTAGGACCTTATGATCATCTTTCACCCAAGAAATCCGATAGGGCTGGGGATGTCTCTCCCTCTTGAGCTTCAGCTTAGAGACCATCTCCTATGATACCAAGTTATCAGTGCTACCACCATCAATGATCACATCACAACATTTTTCCTCACATTTGCTCCTAGTATGGAATAAACTCCTCCTTTATCCTGGTTCAATCTTGCCACTTAGTAAGACCCTTTCATTTACTAAAGTCTCTCCTCTTTCTGCATCTTTTGAATGTGATGACTATGCATCCTCATCCACATGAGCAACCCTAGCTTGACCCTCAGCTCTCCTATCTTCCCTTCCTTGTCGTTGAGAGTATTCAAAGGCACAATGACCTTCTTCATTGCAATGGAAATAGGTACCATAGAAGCCTCCTCTTCCTTGTCCACATCCTCTACCTCTTCCTCTCTGATTTCCAAAGTCTTGATTATGGGAGAGGTTGAAACCCTCATTCCTCTAGTTCCTGCTAGTACCCACATCTTCATTTCTCTTTTGGGTTTCATTTTGGCCTCTAGATGACCTGCCACTACCCCTTTCCCCTTGACCGCGCCCTCTTTGTCTTCCTTCAAACCTTTTATTCAGCTTCTCTTCAACTCGTAGGGCAAACTAGTATGCCTCTTCAATGCTGATCATTCTTACCAGACTTAATTCCTCCTGGATGCTAGGTCGCAACCTACTGATATAACGAGAAACCTTCTCCTTATTTTCTTTTGCATGCCCTACTCTAATCAAGAGTCAATAAAACTCCTCTATATATTCTTTGACTAATCTTCCTACTTGCTTTAATCCATGCATCTTCTTAAATAACTCAAGCTCGTAGTCCAAAGGAATGAACTGCTTCTTCAATTTGTCCACCATGCGATCCCACCTTGTGATCTTCTCCTTTCCTCTTCTGTTTCTTTCCAATTGAACCTCTTGCCACCAAATTTTGGCATGGCCTTTTAGTTTGGCCTTTGCAAACTTAACCCTATCTAGGTCCCTGATATCCTCATACTCAAAGTATTCTTCCAGTTCATTGATCCAATCGATCAACTCATCTGGTTTCAAATTTCTTGAAAATACACCCACATCAATTGTAGGTCTTTTTCCAAACTTAGTAATGGCCCTAAAAAGCCTTTCCTCTACCTAATTTAGAACTTCCCCATCAAATTCCCCTTTTGGTCCAATTTCTTCTTCTTCATTATCATCCTCACTATCATCACCTACGGCAACATTTATTCCTCTACGAAGCTCCTTCTGCAATGCTTGTACCTTCCTTTGGAGGGCTCTAACCTCCTCAGGATTAATAGCTCTGGCCCTTCCACCATGCTCTCTTCATGGAGGCATCTTCTTAACTCAAACCCACGACCACACAGTCCTGGTGCAAATTGCCTCACAGTCGGTGCTCTGTCTACACACTCAGGAAAATCAGCTTTGATACCACTTGATGGGGACACTCTGCTACCACTAACAAAGATATGCTCTGATACCACTTGATGGGGACACAACCCAAGCACAAAATGGACACAATAGGAAAGGGAAAATTTTATTAACTTTGTAAATAAGCTAATACATCTAGTACAGAGAAAATAGACTTCAAAACATGCCCTATGGGCTTACAATGGCATAAATTTGGAGATAATTTCTCCTTTCAGTACCTCCTCTCAAACTCCACTCTGAACTACCTTTTACAATGCCAAAAATGTCCTTAAATAGACCCCAGAGGGTTAAGATCTAGGAATACATTCTAGAAAGTGCTAGTTGGCATCCACCGACCAAATAGAAGGCTCCAGAAGCTACGTTAGAAGTTGACGCAAATCTAGAAGAATCTAAAAATGGTAACCAAACTTTCAGGAAGCATAAATTTTGAATTGTAGCTCTGATTGACGAACCATTTACATTTTTGGAAAGCTCTCAGAGTGCTCTATAGCCCTATGGACCAGCTTCAATCATCCCCCATTTTTTGGCCCTTTTTGAGGTCATTTAATGACCCTAACTTGAATTTGAAGCATTCTTGGGAGGTCTCCAAAACTCGAAAAACTATGATAACTTTCAAATCATTGGGCCTTTTGACCTTATTCTTTTTTTGGAATTCTCTAAATTACAATTACATTCATTCAACCAATTTACACCTCCTAGTTCACCAAAATGATGGCTCAATTACATACTCCTATTTTTTGGCATTTACACATATCCCAAGGTGTTCAAATACTCTATCCTAGAACACTGATAGTGGAACTGTGAGAGTTGGAACCTTTATTTGACCCAAATGGGTATCCAAAAATGAAAACACATGATACAAGATTGCCCTTATACCTCTGGATGCTCCTGCATCACAAATAGAAAACTAGATTATCTCCTTGATGCTCATTTGATTTCAAACTAAAAATATAGGGAGACTAAAATCCTTAATGATCACAATCATTTAGAAACTTTAGGACACCCTTACTATCCATAAGATTACGCTAATTTGGTGGAAACAGTTGGGCCTCAAAGTGGGTCCAGCTAAAAAAAATTCAAGCCAAAATGCCAAACTTATTAGACTAATCCAAAGAAAATTTTTGATTAATTATAAATCAAATTTAGACACTAATTGATCATTTAAAATTGAGTTTACTGTGTTGTTTGCAAACTATGATTCATTGATAGGAAGGCCTATAGGCTGGCCTTAAAAATTGACTAAATCTAACAACTGAGCTCTAAAAATTGACAAACTGATTCTTTGTTCCACATTTTTGCATTCTCCAAAATCTCTCCTGATGATAATCACTTAGTCAAAATATATTAACTATTAAAGTTGCCTTCATGAAACTACCTACAAGAAAACATGTCCAAAAACCATAAATCTCATTCGGTTTTGGCTTTGAAAATAGGTCAAAATGATAGTTGGGGGAACAAAAACTAGGGCATTAGTTCACTATCATGAGGAGAGTATAATTTTGTGATTAGGGCTCATGATGAATAACTGGGTGCATTTGGCGAATGGTTAAAGTGGGCTACTTGAATTTGCAGAATTGGATACAATGCCATAAAACTAATTCGTGCAAACAAAATGAACCTAGGAAAGTGTGCGGATAGATTTGTCAAAAATTGAAAACTGGCACACTTAAAAGCATTTTCTGAGTAGAACACAATGGTATAATTCATTTGATTTCACCTATCACGAATTCAAAGTTATGACATTCTAAACAAGGGTACCAATCAATCTACACTTTATGACACCAAGAAAACTTTGCAATTTGCATTTGGAATCACATTTGAAAACTGACTAAACAGATTTATCACAAGCTCAAATATAAAACATAATAAGTCTCTAATCTCTAGAATACAATGCTAAGGAAATTTCTCATTTTGGTTAACTGGGTCAAAGTTATAACTAGTTAAACAGGGCCTTCAAGAATTCTGAACAATTAGCATCAGCATGACAATAGTAAACAATTGACTTTGAGGGATTCAAAACCTAGCCATAAGATGTTGAAACAACTTGAAATCTGAAACATAGGTTCTTTGATATACATACTAAACACTCCCAAAGTGGGTAGCCATGAAACATTATTGGGTATGAGATATTCGAATGTGAACTAGGCTACTTTTCATTGTTTAACACAGGCAAAAATGTAGATTTGAACATTGCTCAAAACACAAATTCATGTAATGAATCAAAATGAAAATTTATCAATACAAGATGCATGAATATACTGAATGCAAGGTATTAGAAACATCAAACACCTCTTAGGCCTCAAATGGGCAATTGAGTAATCATGCATTAAAATGTGCTTATAGGGCTCAATTTTTAGGATGGAACTCATAAATCAAGGCTTTAATTTTGAGTCCCAACAGGCTCTCTTGTTGTAATTATAATTTTTATTAATATATTTTAAATTATTATGTCTTCTACCTAAAAAAATGGCATTTCTTCTCGCGTTATGGTTTCGAGCTCCCTGTCATTTTTTTAACCTGTGACCAAGCTCTAATACCACAAGAAAGGGTTGTTGTTGCACTAAAAGCTTAACTTGTTGATGTCCGATACAACTACTAGACTTATAGAAGACATAAAAGGTGGTTAAGTGATTTCATGAATCCTATAATGGATGTTGACTCACTACCAAAAACTTTTAATTCTATTATTTTAGTGATTATTATAATGATGCTATGGTTAACAATGGTTTTATATTTATTATGTCAATTATTAAGTTAGATTGGAGGGTTAGGACCCCATTTTTGGATTTTTTATTATATGTGCTTAGGGTTGTAGTTGGTTGGTGGTTATGCTACTAGTTTCATGGCCTAGCAACTATTTTTTATTTGTAATATGTTGTATTATTTGACTATTTTATCTTTGTTAGGGCTCAAGACCCTTTTCATTGCTTGTTTAATAAAAACAATAGTGGATAGTATTGGTATTCCCTATGCTTCTACATGAAAAATGGAAGAAATTCTACTTGAAAGGTTTAAAAATTGTATCCTAATGCTAAGAACATAAATGCATATTATTTTAAGCAAGAGACCACAAAATTACATCTTCTTAGCTATAAAACTTGACTTTGACTGAAGCGTTAGACCAAGTAAGTTGGTTATGTTGATATAGATATTTCCAAGACATTCAATTTTACAAATACATCTATTGATTTATTGGATCAAAATTTAAGGTTCTCCAAGACCCTTCAACATATTAAAAAAAGAAGAAGAATAACGATGACACATAAACATGTTATAAGAGTGTTGTATTTGTTGATCAACTTATGGTGTATATAATGACACACTATATAGGATCTTAAAATGGAGATAATTGAGGTAAAATTAAATGTCCAAGATGGCTAATAGATTAGGACTAGAAAATACATTATTTTAGCTTGTCAACTTATTTGGGGATTTAGGAGTTGAACTTTGACTAGGAATTTGGGTGCTACAATTTGAATCATTTGAATAAATAGATACCTCATTACCATTCAATTATTTATTGACTCTTATTTATTGGATGCTTAAGCTGAGAATATTATAGTAAGCTTTGTGGGTACTATTATGATACTATTTATTCTATATTTCTTGTTGGTGATACCCTTATAAAGGCTTAGACTTTGCATGTAGCTATTGACTATTAAATAATACATTAATTTTGTTTGAATTGTTATTTATTTTAAAAATAATTCCTCTACACAAATCATTGTGTTATGTTATATTACTTTTATTTTTATTTTTTCCCATAAGTGCAGACATAATTTAAACTTACACCTGCTTTTCTGATAGACTAGTGTGAAAAGCTTAATTTAAACCTCTACTTCCTTTCAACTTGGTGTCTTTCACTCTAAGACTAGATGGATGCCTTTCCTGCTAAGATAATATGTTATGTCATGCCCAAAATTCATAGAGCAAAAGAACAAATACAAATTTTTTAATTTTTTTTCAAAGGTAACCTTTAGGATCTCACATCAGGAACTATTCATTGTTGACTTGGTTGTTGAATGGCCAAGAGTTTGGGATACCTAATAGTTATGTTTATAGGGTTACAACATACTTTTAATTCCCTAATATGAAGTGATCCTTACTAGGTTGGTTAGAGGTTCAACTCTAATTGGCATCAAAAAATAGGGAAGTAGTTTTCTTGATACAACAATCATAATTGGATGCAAATGAAATCATCTCCCTTAAGCTCTTGATGTTATCATATATTAGGGTTTTCTAGTTGTCATGTCATGGCTTTCAGCTCGGTATAAACTTGCACTCTACATCTAGAGTAGGGTTACATCAAAGGGTACACTTATTGTAAATGAAAATGTATATTGTAATGCACTATGATTATGGGTCATGGTTAGATCATTGAACATTTTGATTATTAATCAAGCCAGGATATAAGCATGAAGAGTTCACTATGATATTTAGGCTTGAGCATTAATGTACATGAATTAGATAGAGAATTGTTTAATTCCAATTTTCTTGGTAGAACTAGGGTACTAACCTTCCCATGATTCATTATTTTGTTTGTCTAATTACCAACATTTCTTCATCCTTATCTTCTAATATTTATATTTACTTACAATACTAATGCCCCTTTATTATTCATTTCTACGTGTTAACTTCCCTAGACATGTCCACTTTAAAACCCCTTATTCCTATTTATCATAACATGATGAGCATTATCTAACTAACTTACCTAATATGAATTTTAACAATATAATCACCAATTTACAATTTGACCCCCACTATATGAACCCATTTCCACATTTCAAGTTATTCACCATGCTTTCCCATTTTTCCCTTAATGACATGTCTCCTTTAAATATTAAATATTATTTTTATTTTATTTATACCACTAACAACTAAACATGATATGTTCAAAGGTTATTTGAGTTCCTATTATATAATATGAATTGATTTTATAATAAATAACCTAAATGATATTTGTGATTGAATACCTAGAATGATTCTATGTACGTTACATGTATTGACCATAAATCATGAAATGAAATAATTATATAAAGATGTTATATAGTAAATAATATATGTATATACTATATAAAATTATTCTATTACACTACCACTCATTAACTTATGTAAATATTATTGCCAATAATTATCAAAATAGTCATTATCTCCTAAATAATGTATATTTCCTTGCTTACCACTTAATCATTTAATAAATAACTGTGATATTTCTAGAGGCTAAACCCAACCTCTAGCCTAATATAATATGAATCGAGTGCATATACAAAGATTTGTATTTTAACAAAATACGATATCTCATATATATATATATATATATATATATATATATATATAACTTCTATTAATTCATTTTATAAATTACAATGAATGTGTGTGTGTGTGTGTGTGTGTGTGTGTGTGTGTGTGTGTGTGTGTGTGTGTGTGTGTGTGTTTGTGTGTGTGTGTAATTTAATATATATTATACCATTGCATTACTACTAAAACTATCCATAGTATCTAAACCCACTAACCAACCTAATTACTAATTTTATTATGTAGTCATTTTTATTGTAGAAATACCAATTAATTTCATAAATTGCTTACCCATTATCTACTAACCATGATTTATTTTTCTTGATCTCATTTTTGTTTTGACATATGACTGACAATACACTTAAGTCATTTCTTAACAATACTTAGTGCATGTCAAACAAGTAGTTTGTATGATGAGCATAAGTTATTAGATAATGGGTCAAGCAAGATATATAGTATGTGTCAAGAAAATAGTTAGTGCTGAGTCACTCCAATGCTAAGTAATCTAATACATGCTAAGTGATTCAGATGTTGAGTGAATAGTGGATGATGAGTCATTCAGAGGTTGAGTTACAGCACTGAAGATATAATAGATGTCAAGCATCAAAAACTTCAAGTGCCGAGTAAATAGTTTTGGACATAGTTGTTTGTAATGGCACAAACTGCTATGTAAACCATTTTTGGGCTGACTTAAGGATTTTTTTGTGATTCAAGATGATAAGAACAAAGGTATATTATGAATCCCTATATAGTACATACAACCAATCAGATTGAGGGATGTTTTAAGTGAAAAAATGGGTGAATCATAGTCACTGATTCCTACCTAACCTTAGGTCACCTAAGTCTTCTTAAGGAGGAAAAATCCTAAAGATTCTATGAGAGAAGAGAGAATTTTTCATGTGTAGACAAAGTATTCATGGTGACAAAGGAGTTGTGACAAAGGATTGAATTGCAGAATCGGTTATAGAGAACAAAGGAAAGAAGAAAGAGAACAAAAGTGATACATTTGATTAGAGAGGATCAAGTATACATCAAGAAAGAGGCGATCTGATATCTAGTAGAGAGGTTCTAACCGAAGGATCAAGGCTAAGACATTCTAATAGGTGAATTAGTAAAAATCTCTTAACTGAGTAGTCCTAGCAAGCTTTTGTAAATCCTTTAACAAGGTGCTTACTTCATTGTAAGTTGAAGTCCTTTAACTAGACACACTTCTAATAGGGTGTTGAAATCCTTTAACTAGGTAAGACCTAATAGTCTTTGTAAGCATTTAATAGGGTAGACCATAATTTATGGTCAAAATTATTGTAACATTAATTGGACACAGTTTACAGCAGTAGTAGTGAAGATTTGTGGGCATCATCCCCACCCTAGTTTTACCTTCTCATTGGAGGGTTTTTGGGTAAACAATATCTTGTTTCATATGTGTTGAATGTCATTTACTTTCATGCTATATATGAACATGTGTGGCTAGTTATTTCAATTGCAAATTGTGAGATGGATGTGTGATGAATGTTTTATGGTTAAAGTTTTGAAGTACTGATTCACCCCTACCCTCTTAGAGTTTACTTTCGCTATTGTTAATTCCAACAATTAGTATTAGAGCTTTTTTCGCTTGAAACGAAATCTTTTTAGCTTTGAGGAAAGATCTTGAAGATATAAGTCTGCAAGTTGGAAAAGATCATTGATAACAAGAAGATTGAAATCTAGCTTTCTCTACATCGATTAAATGATACAAGAGATGAGTTGAAGTTCTCATTAAAGAGAAGGAAAGAGATAGCTATTGAGAAGAATGACATACATTACCAAGAGCAAGATACTACTAAATTGTTTACAGATGGAAACTCAAGCGAGTTTGATGTAGCAATTGTAGATATGATGGAAAAGAAGGGTGCCCTAACTGAAGAGGTTAGAAATCTTAAGATAGAACAAGAAATCCAATCAATATTTCTATGTGAGGTGACCAAGTAGAAAAAGAAAGATGAGGAAGAAAAAGTCATGATTGAAGATGACAAAAGGTCACTGACCAAGAGACTAGAAGAGAAGAAATCAAAGGTACAAAGGATTTCTAACATGCAACTAGATACAATGAATCAACTTCTGATTGATAATTATGAATTGAATGGAAAGGACATTGAGATGACAACCCTAAAGTTACAGAATGGACAACTGTGAAATGAACTAAGAAGAGAAAACGAATTTTTTGAGAGTTTAAACAAACAAAATAAAGCAATCAAATACTTTGAGAAATTGATGAAATATCCTAGATCTGACAATGATACTACTGGATTGGGATACACTAGTATCGAGGAAGGAGAATCATCTAAAAGTGGTGAAAAAAGAAACAAAAAAGGTAAGAACTACAAACCCACTTGTCATAATTGTGGAAATTTAGGTCATACAACTAATGTTTGTAGGAGCAACAATGAAAATTAGAATGCTAAGCAAAAATTTATGCGTTATTGTCATAAGTGCAACAAGCAAGGACATCAAGCACATGAATGTAGGACCAAGACTTCAAGAACACAAAGATTTGAAGGATATTGCCATAATTGTTAGAAATATGGACATAAAGCATATGAATGCAGATCTAATTCCAAGTGGACATCAAACAAGAAGATAAAGGTGCAACACAATGGAAAATCCTATACCTAGGATCACAATACAAGGTATAGTTGTCACTATTGTCAAGAGTATGGACATGTTGCTAAGAATTGCATTAGAACACATTTTAGAAGTGATTACAATAGATTTTTGAGTTAAGCTACATGTTTTAGCTATTTGAAGACTGGTCACATTAGCAGGAACTATCCAACAAGGTCAAAAGCACCAAGCAATGAATTCAAGAAAGTAAAAGGAAAGGTTGATGTTGAGAAAGTCAAAGTGTAGATGAGTAGGACATGGAAGAAAAGGGAAGATTGTCGTACATCAAGTTTAGATGAGGTCACTTCATCCAATGGATCGAGTGATCACATTACCCCCAACTAGGAAATTAAAAGGTATGTGGGATTGATATTTCAATGATGTACTTTACATCAGTTCCAAGAATCTAAGTTTTGAAAATATTATATATGCTTGAATAAATATGCAAGGTATTGATTAGAAAAAGGAATAAATCTATAAGTTTTGTTAGTTTTCATGTTGTTACTGAGCATGAAAAGATTCATGGTTGTTGCTAAGTAAAAATAAAATTTTAGTTGATGCTGAGCTATTAAGTGTGATAGTATTGTCTGAGCTCATTATGGTTTATGATTGTAGTAGAAAACATGTGTAAGTTGAGTGATTTGAAATTGCTATGATAGTTGAGCTTACAGCTATGTGAGCACTGAGAATTTATTGCCGAGTTTTAAGGGTTATATGGTCAATTTTTGACTCATCTGCATTTATTCAAGATTAAAGAAAGAATAGAGAGAATAAGTCACATTGAGGACAAAGATTCAAGTGTTTGTGAACTAGATTTAGTTGCTAATCACCACCAATCTTAGATTCATAAGGTATTTATCATGCACTGAGATACATTGTCTAAATTATCACAAACCCTAGTTATTGAATATGGCATCTAGTTCTTCTAGTATTGCTAGAAAGGAAAGAAAAGAGGTTTTGAATGTTCAATTAATAAGTAATGAGATAAATCAGCTGTCCTTCTAAGTTATTCCTCAGATAGCATACAAGGGAGGTCCTACTAGTGTGTTATCGATGATACCACCACAGGTTTTGATCATACAAGATGTAAGATGTTGCTACACTTGTAAGGTTGGTAGTATTGGAGACATGGAGAAAAGAGAATTTTATAACAAACTATGGTTTGATGGAGTTTTGAAGGAGGAAAATAAAATTGCAAAGAGAAAAGGGTTAACTCGTGCCTTAGATTTTCCTAATGTATTCAAAATAGAATGGATTATGATAGTACTGAGTAGAATACATGATCACTCTGTATGGTTGGAAAATGGCCCTGCCAAGATCACAAAAAGGATCATTCAATGAGTAACAAGGTATCCTACCCTAGACAAACCCAAGACCATGTGTAGTGATGCAAAAGAGGTAATTGAGAAGAATATAGGGGCTACATGGAACAAAAGATGAATGATAATAGACACAATTTCTAATCCCCTAATTACATTTGTAGTGAGAATAATTAGTTATGAGTTCTTTCAATCTATTACATTGAACAGTGTGTCTTGTATGGTTGTGGCTTTAGGCTACAAGATAGTGAAAAAGGATCACTCTTATGACCTTGCTGAGTTATAACTCCAACAGCTATCAAAAAACTTGGGAGCCATAAGAAAGACAAAGAGTGCACAAAATAAATTTGGTTCATTGCTAGTTTGCATATTTTTCTATGTAGAAAGAATTCCTTCATTTGGTAAAGTTGCTTGGAAGACCAATAGGTCTGTTGTAGTTTAGATTGGAGAGATCATAGAGAAACTTGGGGATAACTTTGAATCAGTAATGACAAGCTATTTTGAAGATTTTAAGAAGTTTATGAAACAAATATTAAAGATATCAGTGTCACTAGTAGAGAAATATTATAATAATGTTTATTTTCTGGTTGATTTTGATCATACATATGTTAATCTCATATTGGTTTTGACATATGAGTGACAATATACTTAAGTCATTTACTTAGTTCATGCTAAACAAGTAATACATGTCGAGCATAATTTGTCAAATAGTATATGTCGATTGAAGAATATTTAGTATGTGCTGAGTCACTCAAGTTCCAAGTCGATGGTATGTGCCAAATTATACAAATGTCAAGTGATCAATGGATGCCAAGTCATTCAAAGGCTGAGTTACAACATTGAAGTTGTAGTTGATGTCGAGCATCAAGGACCTCAGGAGCCAAGTTATATAGTTTTTACATAGTTTTTTGAAATGACACAAACTTGTATGTAAACTATTTTTGAGCCAACTCAAGGATTGTTATGATCTTTAGATGATAAGGATAAGCCTTAATTGTGAATCCCTATGCATTACATGCATCCAATCAAAAAAAAGGGAAGGATCAAGTGGCAATATGGGTGAATCACAATCATTAATGATTCATACCTAACCCTAAGTCACCTAGGTGTTCTTAAGGAAGACAAACCCTAAACTTTTAAATGAATGAATAAGGACAAAGGAGAGAAGTTTGCATGCACAAACAAAGAATTCATGGTGACTAAGGAGTTGTAATTTGAGTTACATTATAGAATCAGTTAGAGTAGAACATAGATACATCTAATCAAAAAGGATCAAGTATACATTAGGAAAGAGGTGATTTGACATCAAGCAACATAGTGCTAACCAAAGGATCATTGCTGAAACATTCTAACAAGTGAATTAGTTAAATCTCTTAACAGGGTAGTCTTGATAGGCTATTGTAAATCCTCTAACAGGGTGCTTACATCATTGTAGGTTAAAGTCCTCTTACCAAGCACACTTCTAATAGGGTGTTGAAATCCTTTAACAAGGTAACAATCTTGTAAGCCTTAAATAGGGAAGACCTTTCGCAGGTAGATCATGTTTCATGATCAAAACATTGTAACCTTCATTGGATACACTTTATAACTGCAATAGTGGAGATTTCTGGGTGTCATCCCCACCCTAGTTTTACCTTCTCCTTGGAGGGCTTTTTGGTAATCAAATATCTTGTGTCATACATGTGTTGAATGTTTCACTTTCATGCTATGGGTGTATATGCTTAATTTGGTATTTCAGTTTATATGCATAGATTGTGAGATGGATGTGTGGTGAATGTTTTTAAAGCTTAAAGTTTTAAGTGTTGATTCACCACCACCCCCCCCCCCCCCCCCCCAAGTTTACTTCCCTATTGATCATTGGAAAGAAGGAAGGAAACAAATATTGAAGAGAATGACACACTCTATCAAGAGATTGACACTATTGAATTATTTGCAGATGTAAACACCAATGAATTTGATGTAACAATTGTAGATTTGATGGAAAAGAAAGGAACCCTAACTGAAGAGGTTAGAAATCTTAAGAGAGAACAAGAAGTCCTATTAGTATTTCTATGTGAGGTGACCAAGAAAAAGAAGAAAGTTGAAGAGGAAAAAGTCATGATTGAAGATGACAAAAGGATTTTGACTAATAGAATGGAAGAGAAAACATTAGAGGTAAATAAGATTGGTAACATGCAATTGGAAACATTGAGTCAAATGAAAATTTCAAATCATGAACTAAATGCAAAGGATATTGAGATCACAACACTGAAGTAGCAGAATGAAAAATTGAGAAATGATCTAAAAAGAGAAAAAGAGTTTGTTGAGAGCTTCAACAAACCTAGTGAAGCCATCAAGTATTTTAAACAATTGATGAGATCCCCTAAATCCAATAGTGACGCTTTTGGATTGTGTTATACTAGCACTGAAGAAGGAGAATCATCCAAAAGTGGTGAAGAAAGAAGAAGCAAAGGTAAGAACTCCAAACCAACTTGTCATAATTGTGGTAAGATAGGTCATACAACCAATTTTTGTAGGAGCAAGACTGCAAATTAGAATCCTAAGCAGAAGTTCATGGGTCATTGCCATAAATGCAACAAACAAGGACTATAGGCACATGAATGTAGAACCAAGACCATAAGCACACAAAGATTTGAAGGATACTGCTATAACTGCCAGAAGGATGGACATAGAGAATATTAGTGTAGATCCAAGCCTAAATGGTCATCAAACAAGAAAACAAAGGTAAAGCACAATGGCAACTCTTATAATTGGGATTATAATACTAGGTACAGTTGTTACTATTGTCAATAGTATGGACATGTTGCTGAAAATTGCATAAGAACACATTTCAAAAGTGACTACAAAAGATGGTTGAGTCAAACTACATATTTTAGCTATTTAAAGACTGGTACATAAGCAAGAATTGTACAACAAGGTCAAAGGCTCCAAGTAGTGAGTTCAACAAAGGAAAAGGAAAGGTAGATGTTGAAAATGTTAGAGATGAGATGAACAAGACATGGAAGAGAAAGGAAGATTACAAAACATCAAATTCAAATGGGATCACTTCATCCAATGGCTCAGGTGATCACACCACCTCTATTTAATCAATCAAGAGGTGTGTATGGGGCTGATATTTAAAATACATACTATACATAAATTCCAAAGATTTAGTTCATAAAATATTATATTTGCATGAAGAAAGATGCAAGATGTTGATTATAACTTGGAAGAAATCTTTAATTTTTGTCAATTTTCATGTTACTTTCGAGCATGAAAAGTTTTACTATGGTTGTCGAGTGAAATGTTAGTTGATGTGGAGCTATCATACATGATAGTGTTGACTAATCTCATAGTGGTTATCGAGATAAAGTAAACTTCATGAAAATCGAGTGAGTTGAAATCTCTATTGAAGTTGAGCTTATAGCTATGTAAGCACTAAGCATTAAATATGAGGTTTTAAGGTCTATATGATCAATTCCTACTCATTTGACATCATTAAAATTTGAAGTGGATCACAAAGAGTGAAAGAAAAATTGAAGAGATAATTCCAAGCATTTGTAAATAGGATTCAACAGTTACTCAATATCACCTCAGCATATTTACAAAGGTATTTATTGTGTGTCGAGCTACATAGTTTGAATTTTACAAATCCTAGGTTTTCATAATGGTGTCTAGTTATTTAGTTCCTAAGGTTAAAGAGGGTAAATAATTTTTGAATGTACAATCGATAAGAAATAAGATCAAACAACCAAAATTTAGAGCCATTCCTAATATTGCTTGCAAGCAAGATCCATCTGGTGTTCAATCGATGATACCACAACAAGTTTTAACGATTCAAGATGTGAGATGTTGCTACGCATGCAACGTGGATAGCATAGGTGACATGGAGATTAAAGAAACCTTCCTATGGGAAATTGTGTGAAAATGAAGCATTGAAAGATGAATTTGAAATTGTAGAGAAAAAAGGGTTAGTTCGTTTCCTAGATTTTCCCAATGTCTTCAAAACTAAATGGATAAAGATAGTTTTGAGAAAAAATCATAATAATTCTATATGGTTGGATAATGGACCGGTGAAGATCACAAAGAAGATTGTAAAAAAAATAACAAGGTATCCAACCCTTGACTGACCTAAAACCATGAAGAGTGAAGCTAAAAAAGTTATTGAGAAGAATACAGGGGTAGTGTGGAACAAATGAGGAATGAAAATTGACACTATCTTAGATCCCCTAATTTCTTTTACAGTAAGGATTATAGCACATAAATTATATCAATCCAGCAAGCTCAACAATGTACCTTGCATTTTTGTTGACATGGGCTATAAGATAGTTAAGAAGGATCATACCAATGACCCTGCCGAGTTATAGATGCAATAGTTGTCAGAAAATTTTGGAGCAATAAGGAAGACCAAGAGTGCACAATGTAAATTTGGTTCAATTCTTGTATATATATTATTTTATGGATATAATACATTCCCTACTTTTGGTAAAGTTTCATGGAAAACAAAATGATCTATTGTAGTGCAAATAGGTGAATTTATTGAGCAACTTGGAAACAATTTTGAGTCTATAATGACTAGTTACTTTGAAGACTTCAAGTAGTCAATGAAGAAAAGACTGAGGATGCCAGTTTCACTAGTTGAGAAACATTTCAATGATGTTTTCTTTCTAGTTGACACTGATTTTACATATGTTCAATTTGTTATTCCAAGGGTAAGGTGGCTAAGGCCACTAGGCTATGAGATCAATGTGGATGAAGCCTCTACAACAATTATAGTATGACTTGCAAAAGATGTAGATGTTAAGGCTATTGCCTTTGGGAATTATGATGTGGCTAAATCTAAGATAAAAATAGATTTGAATATTTCCTAAGTCATACAAAAGAAAAAAAATATTGTCAAGAGGCTTAAAGAGAAATCTGGTGGAGCAGAGGAAAATGAAGAAGAAGATGATGATGATGAAGAATAAGATATACCTTCTCAAGCACCACTAGCCTTAAATCAAGGTCAAGGAGAAGACCAAGTGGAAGAGGTAGAAATTGAATAAAGTGTTGAGGGAGAAGAATCAAATGAAGCACCTAAGAAAAGGAAAAGGAAAGATAAAACCCAACAATTAGCAAACCAAGGAGGTTGTAAAACCTAAGCTTGCAATTTAGGAAACTCAAACCAACACAAGAGCTACTCCCAAAAAGGCTCAAAAAGTAGATAAGACAAAAGATAAGAGGGATATATCAGTTAGTAAAGAGGAGGAGCCTAAGAAGAGACCAAAGAGGAAGTATATAGCTCCAACTAAATTTGATGAAGAAAGAACATAATCTGATGACAACAACTAATTCAAAGTGGTAAGTCACAGGTCTTCCTTAGATTTATACAATTGGTGTGAAAACATAAAGAATAATGTTAATTTATCTAGTCTCACACATATTGAGTTTGACAAACTTGGAAAAGTTGAGATGAACCAAGTAGAGGATTCAATATATGCCATGATGGAAACATTAAAAAATACTCCAATTGAGATTGCCAACTCATTACCAAAAGATCTATGTGAAAGAATTGAGCAGAAGTGGCAATATAGTCTCAATATAGAAAGACAAATTAGAGAGACCACAATTACACAAGTGAGGCCACAATTATATAGGGAAACAATAGCAAAGGCAATAAAGAAACATGTAGGGAAATTTTCTCCTAAATATTGTAGAACAATATTGAGGATGTTGTACAAAAGAACACTCTGATTTAGAAATCACTAAATGGCTTAACAACACCCAAGGCAATAGTGTAGACACCTATTGAGGTAGGTGAGGACAAATATGAACAAAAAAAAGTAACTGAGGTTATAATAGTTGACGCAAAGATAGTTGCACATGAGGAATGCACTAAGAAACATGAAGATACACAGGCACTAGTTGAGAATGAGTAGTAGGCTGAACAAAGTGTATTAGATAAACTAGTGTCAAGTGCCAGTCCTCAACATGAGTTGAATACAAACTATGATACTATAAAGATAAAGGATATTTTTTGTACTATCACTCAAAACATCAATCCCCTTACGAAGGAAGATGTGAAGAAGATACTAGTAGAATCTACTACCTAGGCCAAAGTATGTGAAAATCCTATACTGGTTAGTATTGATGAGATTGAAAAGGAAGACAAGGCATCTATAAGGGAGGAAATTCAAACAAAAGAGACATCTACCCCTCCTCAATTCACTATGGTACAAGCTACATTACCTATTATGGTATATCAAAGGAAGGAGATAGTAACTTCTACTATCAGTACATTGGTACAAAATGCTCCAGTCTCAGGACATGAAAAGGTCAAAGAAAATGACAAGAGTGAGACAATTGAAGAGAAAAAAGATGAAACAAAATAGAATGAAGGAAATCAAGAAAAAATAGGATAGGATGCTACTCTTGCACCTACAACACAAGATCAAGGTGCAACTTAAAATGTAGAAAAAGCATAGGATATGACTGAAGAGATAGATTTGACTATTAAACTTGAGGAGAAACTTGTAATACAAACACTAGCGACTCTACCAAAAATTGCTACTCCTCCAAGTCAAGCTCTTCATAGGCTAAGTATAGAAGCTACCCTTTACAATCATCAAGGTTGAGTTCAAGAACATCCAAGGTAGTTGAAGTTGCATTATTTGGTGATGTGAATTTGGATAAAGTGATTGAGTTACCAAGGTTTAATCTTGAAACCATCACTATTGAATAGATGGGCATACTACAGGATGCTCTTGCTAGGAAAAAGGAACAAGAACTACTCAAAAGGGACCATAGGCAGAAGCAAGCTTTGCTAGATATCAAGGAATTTTTTCTTGATGTATTTGAGCTATCAACACCAGAAGAAACCATGCCTATCATAGAGCAGCTAACTAGTTTAGTTTAGAAGGTTAATGACACAGACCTAGATTCAAATGTAAAATTACTTGAATGGTCTGAAAGAAAGTTCCAAATTAAGGTAAATGAAAAGATATCAAGTGTTATTGCACTATCATGGGTTGAGTTAGCAACCAAAATTGACAATGTGAAGGTATTAGAGAAAATTTTCTCTTTATATACCAAATTGTGCAATCCAAAACTCTTCACATAGGAAATTAGAAGCCACATAATGAGTTTGGAGAGTCATATACAATCATCTAGTATAACTCTACCAAGGTCTCCAACCCAAAGTGAAAAACATTTCAAGAATCTCATGAACTCCCAAAATCAATTAGCAGTGCTACATGCAGATGAGGCAAACATAAAGGCTAAATTGATTAGCATCTGGTCTATCTTGACTTCACATATGAAGATATTACATAAGGAACTAGCCTTTTCTAAAACACTCATGGAGAAAGATCTACATCTTTCTACTCATGAAGGCTTAGTCCACCTTGCTACCGAGTTGACCATCCAAATCAAATCATTGGAGGTAGCTTGTGACAATTGGAATGTTGCTTTGAAATATGCTTGAGGTCCATAAATTTTTTTTGGACAAACACACTATAAGTGTATAACCCTTTGACATAAGTGTCAAAAAAGGGGGAGAAATAAGTATGGGGGAGATAGTATTTTTGGGGGAGCTACTATTTTTGTGCAAAGAGGAGTCAATGATAGAAAAAAAAAGTACACAAATCAGCTTATACAAATCTACCCAGCAGGAGGAATGATTTTGGTTCAGAAATAGAAAAGCACAATCTACTCAGGGGGAGTTATCAAATTTTGAGGTATGACTAATGAGTCATAAGTTTTTGTAAAATTTTGAAGTTTTGAAATTTTGTATGTAATGGGATATTATCTAAGTTATGCTTGAAAGACTAGAGTTATTCATGGATGATCAAGTATTTTTTCCACTCATGTCAAAGGGGGATTGTTAATCTCAGATTAGTTGACATATGAGTGACAATATACTTAAGTCATTTAGTTAACTCATGTCGAACAAGTAATACACACTGAGCATAAGTTGTCAGATAGTATATGTCAAGCAAAGGATATTTAGTATGTGCCATGTAACTAGTAAGTGTTGAGTCACTCAAGTGTCATGTAGATAATATGTGTTGGGTTATATAGATGTTGAGTGATCAATGGAGGTCAAGTCATTCAGAGGTTGAGTCATAGAATTGGAATTGCAGTTGATGTTGAGCATCAAGGACTTCAAGCACCAAGTTATACTATTTTGACATAGTTGTTTGTAATGGCACAAAATTGTATGTAAACCATTTTAGGGCCAACTTAAGGATTTTTTTACAATCTTAGATGATAAGGACCAATCTTAATTATGAATCCCTATGCATTACATGCATCCAATCAAAAAAGGGAAGGATTAAGCGACAATGTGGATAAATCACAATCATTGATTCGTACCTAACCCTAAGTCACCTAGGTCTTCTTAAGGAGGAAAAACCCAAAACTTTTTAATTAATGTGTAAGGAAAAAGGAAAGAACTTTGTGTGTACAAACAAAGCATGCATGGTGACTAAGGAGTTGTAATTTGAGTTACATTGCAAAATCAATTAGAGGAAAATAGAGAAAATGAATCATAAGACAACAGGGATACATCTAATAAAAAATGATCAAGTATACATCAGGAAAGAGGTGATCTGATATCAAGCAACAAAGTGCTAACCAAAGGATCATTTTTGAAACATTCTAATAGGTGAATTAGTTAAATCTCTTAGTACAGTACCCTTGACAGGCTATTGTAAATCCTTTAACAGGATGTTTACTTTATTGTAAGTGAAATTCCTCTTACTAGGAACACTTCTAATAGGGTAAGATCTAATAATCTTGTAAGCCTTTAATAGGGCAGACCTTTCACAAGGTAGATCATGTTTCATGATCAAAACATTGTAACCTTTATTGGATACCCTTTCTTATTGTAGTAGTGGAGATTTGTGGGTCTCATCCCCACCCTAGTTTTACCTTCTCCTTGGAGGGTTTTTGGGTAACCAAATATCTTGTGTCATACATGTGTTGAATGTTTTACTTTTATGCTATGGATGTATATGCTTAATTTTGTATTTTAGTTTATATGCATAGATCGTGAGATGGATATGCGGTGAATTTTTTGAGGTTAAAAGTTTTAAGTGTTGATTCACCCCTCTGCCCCCCCACCTCCACCACCGCACCCCCTCCCAGACTTTACTTCCCTATTGTATTTCCAACATCATATGTATAAGCAGTTGTTCCTAGGGTTAGATGGATTAGGCCATTACCCTATGAAATCAATGTGGATGAGGTATCAACAACCATCACAATACTATTAGAAAAAGAAAATGAAAAAAGTGAAACCTCATTTGGAAATTATGAGGAAGCCAAATCAAGAATTACAATAGATTTGAAAATAGCTTCTATGGTGAGAAAGAAAAACAAAATTTTGAGAAGAAGATAAAGGAAAGATTTGGTGAAGGAGGATAGGAAGAAGAAGAAGATGATGAGGACGAGGATAAGGATGAGGATCAACCAACTCAAGATCCTCTTACACTTACACAAGGTCAAGGAGAGGACCAAGAAGAAGAAGTAGAACATTAAGAAGGTGTTGAGGGAGAAGAAGCCAATGAAGCACCTAAACCTATTCAAAAGAAGAAAAGAAAATCCAAGGAACCAGTAGTGAGTAAATGAAAGAAAGTTGTGAAGCCAACACAAAAAGAAGCCAACAATACCTATTACCAAGGCTAGCATAAGGGAAATTACAAAGAAGAAACAAGAAGCTAACAAACCCAAAGGCAAAAGAGCTATTATAGCTACCAAGGAGGATGAGCCTGATAAGAAACAAAGGAGAAAATATGTAACTCTAGCTAAGTCAGATGAGGAGAAGAATAAATTAGATGACAATAGTCATATCCAAGTGGTGAGCCACAACCCCTCTTCTGATTTAGACAACTTGTGTGGCTATATTAAGAATAATAAAGATTTATCTAGGTTCACACATGTTGAGTTTGATAAACTTGGAGAGGTAGAAAAGAATAAGGTCAAGGAGTTGATATATAAGATAATGGCCACATTTAAGAATAATCCTATTGAGCTGTCCAACTCTTTACCCAAAATTCTATATGACAGAGTTGAGAAAAGATGGCAATATAGTTTAACAAATAAAAGAAATATAAGAGAGACTACTCTAGCCAGAGTAATGCTAGAATTGGACAAGTCATCAATGACTAAGGCCATAAACAAATACAAGGGGAGATTTTCTCCAAATACAGAACCTTTAACATTTTATAGAATAATATTGTGGAAGTTGTCAACCAGAGCACCCAAATATGGAAATTCATATATGGGTTGAAAATAGCTAAGACAATTGAACAAGCACCTAAGGAGGTAGGTAAAGAAAAAGATGATCAAGAGGAAGTAGGGATCACTAAGGTTGTGCCTGTCAAGGATGGATATGAGGGAGGTACTAAAAAGGAAGTAGATACAAAGGCTACAAGTGAAGAAGAGCAGCAGTACGATCAGAATGTACTTGAGATACATATGTCAAGTGTCATTCCCCCTCATGTGGACCTAGAAAATCAATAGGATATAATTATGATAAAGGATTTTTTTGATAACACAATGTAGAACATCAATCCTTTGACAAAGGATGATTTGAAAAGGATACTAGAGGATTCTACTTTAGCTAAAAAATTATGTACTAATCCTATATTAGTAAGCACAGATGAATTTGACAAAGCGTCAATAGGGGAGAAATAGAACACTAACACATCTAGTGTACCCCCTACATCTATAGAGACAAGAGGTTTAGAAGCACTATAGGGTATCACCACTGATACTCATGTTCTAATGCCTAGTGTGGTATATCAAAAAAAGGACATAGTGATATGAAATGCCAACACATTAGTGCCAAATGCTTCAGTGCAAGCAATATTGACAATTAAGTAGGATAGGACACAAGTCCATATAGGTCAAGAAGGTAGTCCTACACCTAACTCACAAGCACAAGGTAAAGAAGACAAAATAGAGAAGGAGAGGGATAGGACTGAAGAGTCAGTCTTGACTATGAAACCAAAGGAACAAATAACAATTCAGACATGTGTTACCCTACCAATCTCTACATCTCCTATTCCTAGTCAAACTCTTCATAGGCCAAGTATAGATGCTACGCCATTGCAATCATCAAGGCCTAGTACCAATACATCTAAGGTTGGAGAAGGTACATCCTATGGAGATGTCAACTTAGATGAGGTGATTGAACTTCCAAAGTTTGATCTAGCAACAATCTCCATAGAAGAAATAATCATATTGCAAGAAGCTCTAGTGAGGAAGAAGAACCAAGAGTTACTTAGAAGGGAGCACAAGCAAAGGAAAGTTCTATATGACATCAAAGAAATATTTCTTGATGCATTTAGCCTCCAAGCACCTAATGAAGAAAAAACTATTATTGAGCAACTAGTGAATTTAGTTGATAAGATCAGTGATACAGACTTGGATACAAATACTAAACTTCTAGAATGCTCTGAGAAGAGGTTTCATAAAAAGGTTGATGAAAATATTTCTAGTGCCATTGCACTAAGACAGGTTGACTTAGCAACCAAGATGGAAGATGTAAAGAAGGTGTTACAGAATATATTTTCTCTATACTCAAAGCTTAATGATGTGAATTTATTCACATAAGAAGCATAGAGGGTTATTGATTGGCTGCAAGGAGATTTAAAGACAATAGGTAATGTTCTTAATTTGTCTCCTAGTCATAGCTAGACTAATTTTCAAAGATTGTTATCTACTCAAGGTTAGCTAGCTACATTACAAGCATAAGATGCAAATACTAGGGCTACCTTGATATATATTCAAGCCATGTTGACCCCACACATGGAGGTGTTGCACAAGGAACTAGCCTTTGCAAAAACATTTATGAAGAAAGATTCTCATCTTTCTACTCATGAGGGTCTACTAGACCTTGCTGCCAAGCTGGATGTTCAAATTCAATCTCTAGAGGTAGTGTGTAGCAATTGGGATGTAGCACTCAGAATTATAATAGAGGTCTATCAAACATTTTTGGACAAACACACTATATGTGTACCACAAATGACATAAGTGTCAAAAAAGAAGAGGGATATGAATAAAAATGGGGCTATTGGAGAAAAGAAGAATTGAAACAGAAATGGAAAGAATACCCAAAGGGGGAGTAAATGTAGAAACTATTGGAATTATTTAGAATAACTAAGAGGGGGGGTGAAAATCAGTTATCCAAAGTCTAGATGTACAAATAAAACTATTCACAGCTTAGTGAACCCATATCCATAAAACACATTCATCATGCATGCATCCATTAGATCATACAATCACTTAAACTTGTAAGTTACTATCAAATCAACTTTGCAGAAATGTAACCATGATACATAAAAAATTCAATAACACATCTAACACAATGATTTTAGTTGAAAATCTAATTCAAGAAAAACAACCAATAACATGCTACTCATTCTCACTCTTCTAAAGTGATGCCCTATGAAGGCTAAACCTATTAAAGGTTACAATGCACACTATTAAATGTGACCTAGTTAGAGGATTTCAATCACCATATTAGAAGTGAGACTTGTTAGAGAACTTTAGATCATTCACTTGGAATGTCATGCGACTAAAGGATATATAAATGACTATTAGGTCAACCTTAATCCAAAGGATTTACCTTGCACTAGTAGAATGATTAGAAAGTAATAGTAAGGCTTGATCTGATAACAACTTACAACTCACGTTGTAGATTACAATTTTTTTTTTCAGTCCTTTATTCTACTTGGCTTTCACAAACTTCAGCTTTGATAGCTTGATCACCCTTCAAGCATCCATACCCTTAAGCCTTCTTGCTTTGCTTTCCAATAATAGTCTCTTCTCTTTGGTCACTGAACGAAGCAATACCTTAAACTCCTTATCTTCCTTAGGTTCTTGCACATAACCTTTGCTTTTGACCAATCATCTCCATAAATAGAAAATTAAGATCTTTTGTCATTCATATTCTATTGTCCATTTTAGGGTTAGGTAGGATTCAATGAATCTACCCATCTTTTCATTTCATTCCTTTCTAGAAACTTCTCCTTCAATTCTCTTTGAGTTCACCTCAAAATGGTTCATCTTGAATTTTATGCCACCAGCTCATCAAGCTTATCTTTCACATGGTTCACACAATCCAAGAAATCAAATTTGTTGTCTCAGATTCATCAAATTCATAATCTTTCTCATAATGTTATCACTCAACATTAGCTTGCTTCTGATGCTTGGCATATACTATGTTGCTTGGTATCCACTATCAAATCACTTGACATGAACTAAAGCTTACTAGTGCTCAACATTAACTAAAATTTACTCAGCTTACACCGTATCACTCAACATACACTAAAATTTGACTTTTCTTGACTCCAACTAATTTTCTACTGGCTTTCACTAACATTGCTTGACACTTACTGTGTAGATTGTTAAGCTTGGAAGACTTAATTCTTTTTACTTATTCTTCTAAACTTTATCAATGTATCCATCCTTTGCAACCTTAAGTAGATAATCAATGCAGTATAACATCAATGTCTTAATTGATCCTTGAACTCCTTTTACATATCATAACTTAAACTTCCCTCTAGATTATATTGTTATCTCATTTGATCAAACCCTCTTCATCAATCAAACAAATGATAGTACTCAAATCATTTAAGCAATTGTCTCACCAGCAAGTAGCAGGTTTTACATCAGTGACAAAATAATGATTGAAATACATTCTCATACTTGTATAAATCTATTTTCAACAAAAACAAAGTAAGTCAGTAGTTCAAGCCAAATTTACTTAGTAGGAGTATTAGATTCAGATTCACCACAGAATAATCAACTCAGGGGGAGTTATGAAGTTTTGAGGTATGACCAATGTATCACCAGTTTTGCAAAATTTTGTATGCGAGTTCAGTAAAGAATATAGATTATTTGAGTTATGCTCAAATTAAGGTTATATATGCATGACAAAGTATTTTTTCCACTCATGTCAAAGGGGGAGATTGTTGATCTCATTGTGGTTTTGACATATGAGTGACAATACACTTAAGTCATTTCTTAACAATACTTAGTGCATATTGAACAAGTAGTGTATGTCGAACATAGGTTGTCAAATAATGCATGCTGAGCAAGGTATATAGTATGTGTCAAGTAGATAGTTAGTGTCAAGTCACTCCAATACTGAGTAAGCTAATACATGCTGAGTGATTCAAATGTCGAGTGAACAGTGGATGTTGAGTCATTCAGAGGCCAAGTTACAACATTGAAGATATAGTGGATGCCAAGCATTAGAGGCTTCAAGTGCCAAGTAAACAATTTTGGACATAATTGTTTGTAATGACACAAAATCCTATGTAAACCATTTTTGCTCCAACTTAAGGATTGTGTTCTGATTCAAGATGATAAGAATGAAGGTATATTACAAATCCCTATGTAGTAAATGCAACCAATCATATTGAGGGATATTTTAAGTATAAAAATGGGTGAATCATAGTCATTGATTCCTACATAACCTTAGGTCACCTAAGTCTTCAAAAGGAGGACAAACCCTAAAGAGTTTATGAGAAAAGAGAGAAGTTTGCATGTGTAGATAGAGCATTCATGGTGACTAAGGAGTTGTGACAAATGATTGAATTGCAGAATCATTTAGAGAGAACAAAAAAAAGAAGAAAGAGGATAGAAGTGATACATCTTATCAGATAGGATCAAGTATACATTAGGAAATAGGCTATTTGATATCTAGGAGAGAGGTGCTAACTGAAGGATCAAGGCTGAGACATTCTAATAGATGAATCAATAAAAATCTCTCAACTAAGTAGTCCTAGCAAGGTTTTGTAAATCCTTTAATAGGGTGCTTACTTCATTGTAATTTGAAGTCCTTTAACCAGGCACACTTCTAACAGGGTGTTGAACTCCTTTTATAGGGCAAGATCTAACAATCTTTGTAAGCCTTCAATAGGGTAGATCATAGTTTATGATCAAACTTATTGTAACCTTTATTGGATACACTTTACAACTACAGTGGTGAAGATTTGTGGGTGTCATCCCCACCCTAGTTTTACCTTCTTGTTGGAGGGTTAATGGGTAACCAATATCTTGTGTCATATGTGTTGAATGTTATTTTCTTTCATGCTATGTATGAACATGTGTAGCTAGTTATTTCAATTACATGAAAATTGTGAGATAGATGTGTGGTGAATTTTTTTTATGGTTAAATTTTTGAAATATTGATTCACTCCCCCCCCCCCCTCTTAGAGTTTACTTTCCCAATTATTAATTCCAACAATTTTCCCTGCCAACTAATTCTGACCATCACCAATTACTAAATCATTTAGTATTAGTTAATATCTAAATTTAACAACTTAACTATTAAATAATAATTAACCTTACCCCACTATCCATGAGCCCTTAATATTCAAACATTATTTAAATTAACTCTTACTAACCTACCCTAGCCTATCTCCCAACATCATCCCTTTATCTACTAACTTTCCCCATTCCTTACCAATCATTTGGTGCATGATTGACATGAAAGGGGACATGTGTGTGATGGGGACCATGTTGTCCCTCCACTTTCCCTCTAAAATTTTGAATGCCTTACTAATCCTAAGTATTCCTAACTAACCTACATATTATTTCCCTTCCCAAATTCCACTAAACACTATGCATTTGCATATTCCCATGCAAAGTCTTTTCCTCATACTAACCTCGTGTTCCCAAGCAGTTGCTTAAGTATATTTTGTGCTTCAATTTAAGCATTTAAGTGTTTTCATAATTTTTTTGAAGTGTCTAAAAAGGATAATTTAGAATCTTTAGCTATTTTAGTGGAGAAGCTATTATTTAGCAATTGGAAATAAGCTATGGTAAAAGAGGAGAGGCTGAAAATAAGTAGTGGTTTCTTATTACTAAAAGCACCATGTGGCTCCACAAATTTCTTTCCCTCTTTTTTAAAAATATTTTATTTATATTTTTTTTCTTGTTTAGAAGTATTATTATTTCAATTAATTAAGACTTCAAATTTTGTGCTTAAAAATAAGCAACAAACATATATTCATGGGGCCACTAGCTCCACATTATTTCCTAAAAATGTTGAGCAATCACTGCTAGCCAAAATAAGCTAAGCAGTGGCATGGGAACATGCTCTAAGTTGATTTCTCCCAATCGATTGAACTACTAACACTACTCCTTTCCCATGTTCTACTCAGTCACTCTCACTTCCTCACTCACGCAAGTGAAGGGATGGGAGTAGTGAGGGCATAGAAAGTCCTCTGACACGTATCAGAGTGGGGTGACACTTTCCAAGCACATAACTAAGCTTAACTAAAGGTGAAAATGGATGGGGAGGTGGGGACCGCTCCCCTTCCCATGTAATTAGTATATATTTTTCTTTTAAATACTTTATGAAATGTTGTTCTTTGTGCCATTGATGGGTGGCTAGATCTAGGCATTATGACATATGGAATTTTTATTTCATATGAAGAGTCACCTCAAATCACATGCTTAGGAAGGTCATTCCTCCCCCCCCCCATCCTTATTACATAGAAGTAGTATTGTATTTAGGGAAATTATTTTATTTCTCTATGTAGGAGGATTCCAAAGTATATTCCTTCTTAATATTTTAATGGCCTATATTATATCTTCTGACAGTGGAATTAATTGGGATTTATCATACATTTTCTAGAGAGTGCTAGGCCCTCTCCCAACACATTTTCTTTGCTTATCCATATATATTTACACATGAATTTCATCTCTAGATATGCCTACGATCATGAAATTGGAATATGATGTTTTAATTAAATGTTGGAGCTAACTTCTAATAGTATTGTCAACATGCATCCAATTGATTTGCTTACTGGGGACCTATTGGAATCCTTGTAACCTACTATCCACTTGAGTCAATTATTTCTATGTCTTTCTTTGTCATCAAAAGAAAAGCTTCACCATGAAATCAACTCATTTATATCTTCCCAATTACAAATGGACTATTGACTTCATTTCTTATTAAACCAAATGTATTACAGATATCCCCTACGATATCAAGCATACTTGCATGCACTTTCTCATGATATTACATGAACCTATATTGAAATAACATAAAATAAAATAATATATGCCTTTCAACATGAAAGTGTGTACAATGGAAGAAATTCTTGGATTGATTTCATGATGCATTGCAACTAACCTATCAATGATGATTCAACACTTCATCTCATTAACATGCAAATGCAATACAATGCCAAATGAAACATTTCATACTTATCAAACAATGGCTATCCTTTGATATGAGTTGACCTACTTTACATTCTATCTATGACTATTTTGATGCATCAAACTTCCATTTCAATAGATTAAACTTACATTACAATCACCTATTACATACTAATGCACATCAAATAAAATAATGATACCGATACTTATGATTCCTTCACAATCCTTCATTTTCTACCATGCCAATTTTACATCTCAACATTGTAACAAGATGGAGGAATCTTCATTTAATGCATCACATAATGATAGAACTTTTCCTCATGCTACATCATCACATTGAGAAATCTGAGCTTTTTCCCATTGATCCATTGAACGCCAAATCTGCAATGGATAACAAAAAAAAACAAGAACCTTGCAGACTCTCCTCCCAACCATAGGTCTCCAAGGAGACCATCCTTGAGCAAGGATAATACAAGGTTTAAACAAGATACCACATACAATCTTGTAAATGCATAAACACCACAATGCAACACTTGAACAATCCCAACCCAAGGTTTCTCAAAATGTTTCATAAATAGATCCATGAATATAGGGTGAAGGTGGGATTTTCAAAGAGGATACTTGCCATATCAAACAATATCTGTAATAAGCAATTTCCATGCCCTTTTGGGGCTTTCACAATCATCCTCCTCTTCATAATAAATTCTCAAACACACTACCATCAACTATAGCTTTCTTGAAGCCCATACTTCATAAACTTCCTCTCTCCACCATACTTCCTTTATCATCCCCAAAGCAAGATATGAATGATTATGGCTACAATGGAGCCCATATTGCAAGGCTCTCAACCACATTGTCAAGCCCAACTAGCACCTTCACCCCAAGCCTTCTCTTCCCTTCCTAAAGGGTGAGTGTAGTCTTCACACACATAACAACATACATAACAAAATAGAGAAAACAAAGAGAAAACCACACAAAAACATCACAATCTTCCCACAACATGAATCACCATTCCAACATTTACATGAATGCTACATCACAATGAAAGTATCAAAGGAAGAAACTCCACGAGCAAGATGAACCAACCTTATTCCAAGAAAAAAGGCAATGAGAGTTGTTGAAGAGATCTTTTTCCCTTGGCTTCCAAAACCCTCAGGGGCTCTAAAAGTTAGAGAGTGGGTAGACAACTCACTAATTTCCCCCAAGCCCTCTAAAAAGACCTCTACATTTCCACTAGCTAAAAATGGCCCTAAAAAGATGCCTCCCTTTTCTTACATCCTTTCTCCCTTCTAAAATATATCCTTGACCAACTAAGAGGTTATCGAACAAGTCATGTGACACTCCTAATTTCGAAATGCTTTGAAAGTGACTTGTTTAGAGGGTCTCCTAAGTCATCTAAACCAACTTATAGTGAGATTTAGACCCCCAACCCATACTATTATCATGAAAGCACTAGTTTTTAACCAAAATAACCCCCTAGGACCACTTTTAGATCCACAAAAGTCACTAGGAAGTTGGACTTCGAATTTCAAATGGATGGAGACTTCTCCTAACACTTTTCCATGTGAGGTTAACTTGGGTACTAAATTGAGGTTAGGTTTAGGTTGTATTACTTCTTTCCAAAACCCTAAATGACATGTCATCTACACATGGACAATAGAAGTGTCAAGTGACACATTAAAACACATTACTATTCACAATGACATGTCTCTAATTGCTCATGAAATTAAATCTATCACACATACAATTAACACATTTATGAATGAAAAACACATTACAACAAGGTTTCAAATCTTCCAAAGATTCAACCTTCCTTGATTCCTCAATTAATTCCATGATTAAGTCCTTACACACTAAACTTGAGCATTAGTATTCCAAGGAAATTCAATATATAAACACAACAATTCATTATCACATAATTGCATCCCCATTAGGTTTTCATATCCAAATATTTCAATTAACTCTTCCTAATAAAATATCACATAAACCATTGCAACATTACAACATCATGACCTTTTCATCTTAACATTACAATTTACCATTTCAAGCATCTCTACAAATTAGTTTAAATCAAAATAGTGAAACATAGAAAACATGTATCACCAATCATTAAAACACATAAGTTAGGTCCTACAACATAAGTGAGTGTCATCATAATGCATTATTAAAATAACATAACCATAAAAGTTCTTGTCTACCTAAATCACAAGTGCATCAAAACATCAAGTCATGAAATGTCCAAATGTAAATATGCCATTTATGTAATGATAGGTTGAGGTGAGGCCTCACATTTAATATTGGACCTAAAGTTCAAGAATTCTAAGATGTATAAGGCACTTAGTCCTCCCTTGAGTTAACCTTGTAATTACTTGCAATTAGAAAGATATACCTCATTTTGATACAATTGTACGTGTCTTACAAAATAGGGGCTTGATGACTTCTTTTTTAAATATATCGTTTAGGTTTTGATAAATTGATACCACCAAACTAATTTTTTTAAAATTCTAATATACATTTTATTTTAATACATACTATTTAAATAGATTTGAGAATGTTTTCAATGGTATGTTGTCAATTATTAGATAAAAACTTGTATAGTCCTCAAGTAGCAATTTAATGTTGTATAGGAATCTTCTTCAAGGGTATGCATTCAATGAAGAGATCCTCAAGTAGTATGAAAGGTTAGAAATTCAAAATAGACATCCAATAAATTGTAAACCCTTTTTAAATCATTTAACTATTTACTAGATCGATGGAGTTAAATGAGGGACATGTTCAAGCTTAATTAATTTCACTGAATGGCCTAGTGATAAGCATATGTAATTTTTTTTTTGAGAAAAGAGGGGTAAAAATTTATTAAGATAGAAAGGAATACAACAAGGAGAGCTCAATAAGGAGCTCAATCTTGAGCAACAAGATCATCAAATTCTTGCACCATCTCAAAGGATAGTTGTCTCCTATCCCTAATATTCCAACTCAAATCATGACTAGAAGCCCATTTGGCTAGACAATCAGCAACTCTGTTCCATTCACGAGGAATATACATGAACCTAATGAACTGAAAAGAGGTAGAGAAGAGAATAATCTACTTAACAACAGTGGCCAACTGCCAACTAACATCCTCAAGCTCCTACAAAGAAAGCATGTTCACCACCACCTGGGAATCAGACTCACAAATAATCTTACTCCATCCCCACAAGTAACATTGTTCCACAGCATATAAAATAGCCTAAGCTTCCATGAGATTATTAGTGTAATCACCCTTATGAACTGAGAAGAAAAATTTAACATCCCCAGAACTACAATGAGCGACTCCCCCAATACCAACAGGGCCAGGATTCCCATGGGAAGAACCATCAGTGTTAATTTTTAGAACTCCACAGGGAGGAGGAGTCCAATGCCCATCCCGGTTAACCTGACCCTTCCTCTGATGCTAAATAAGCATATGCAAATTTAAGAAGATGGAAAATAACTAATATAATATAGTTCAATTGGTTGAATATAATTGATAAACATGACACTGTATAATATACAAACCATCACCAAGATTCAAAATACCAAAAATATGGACCTGGATACCTCCACTATGCCACCATCAATGAATACTACCATGTTTCCATAACAAAAATTAACAAATATATATATATATATATAGCAGAAGAATAATTTTTTATTTTATTTTAGATCTTTTCATACATAACAATGTAAAATGTAATACAAACACCCAAATAATAGGCCACAGTCATCCTTGTTTTTTCTCTGCAAGCATGTTCCTTTTGAGAGAGGGCATCATCTCTCTATTTTTGTAGGGCATTTATTTTCTCGAATTCCAATCTGAAAACCTCATCTAATTGTTTTGAATCTCTTCTTTCTCTCTACAAGCATCTTCCTTCTGAGAGAGAGCCTCATCTCTCTATTTTTGTAGAGTATTTATTTTCTTGGCTTCCAATCTCAAAACCTCATCTAATTGTTTTGTAATCTTTTCTTTTTTTCTGCAAGCACTTCCTTTTGTGAGATGATGTCATTTGTCTCTCTGTGTAGAGCATTTATTTTGGCTAATAGTCTCTATTCTGACACTTTGTAGCTCTTAAATAAATCCAGTGAATTTGCTTTCACAGTCTCAATAGTGTCTCTCGCCTACTCTTTTTCATTCTCAATAGCTTTTCTTGCCTGCTCTTTTGTAGCTTCAACAGCCTTTCTTGCTTTCCTTTTAAGTTTATGATTCAACATGCTCATATTTCTTTGATTAATTGCATCTTCTTTCAATCTCAAAGCTTCAGCTAATTGTCTTGCAACCTTTTCCTTTTCCAGCAAAGCTTCATCTTTTTGCTTCTTCATTTCATCTCTTTCCTTTAATGCTTCATTTCTTGCAGATTCGGCATCAATTCTGGCTTTCCTTTCAGATTCAAGCTTCTGAAGATTCAGATCTCTTTGTTTAGCTGCATCTTCTTTCAATCTCAAGGCTTCAGCTAATTGTTTGGCAATATTTTTCTTCTCTAGAAAGGCATTGTCTATATGCTTACTGAATTCATCCCTCTCATTTAGAGCTTTATCTGCGAGTGTCATCCAAAAATACATAAACCAGCAAAAAAGGGTGTAAAACATAACAAGGATTATTGAGGATCCAAAAATACAAGGAAAACAAGCAGAAGACATTGATGAATGTAAGCGTTTAGACCTCTGTTATCAAGAGAGGTGGGAATCATGTTTTTGGCAGACCCAAATGCCTTGGCCAAAGCTGAATAAAATGAGAAGTATCCTCCCCCAAATAATAATATTTGATTGAAGTTGGAGTAGTGTTTGATTCTTCTCTCCAAAGAGATTTGTTTCGGTAGATGTCTCATAATCATATCTTCTGGGTCTTGTAAAAATCAAGCCAAAATATGCATACTAATACTAAATATGCATTATAAGCATAATCTGCTTCAAACATATAAGAAATCTTGAAGACCAAAATCTAAAGCATTGAAGAACACAATTTCAAAACTATCCCTGCTACTCAACTCTGCCAAAGTATACTTCTGTAAAATTCTACAACTGGAACCATAAAATATTGTCCACAAATATATTTGAAGGAACATTACAACTGCAAGTCTTCAAATCTATGTAAGTACATACCTCTATTTATTTTCTCAAAACAATATTAAATATATGATCTCAAGAGGGATTTTAGGAAATAGTGATTTTTCTTATTTGTGGTGTTATCAACATGTGACAATGTCCAAAAACCTTAGTGCAAAGCTAATCCAAAAAAATCCCTAAAAAACATGAGAAAACCATGTCAGTACTCTAGTTTTTCTCAAATAAACTATTTAGCACAAATAGAGGAAATCCTACCAGTTTTAGAACATAAACAAAAAAGACTTCTGCCTCTATCAGTATGGGGAGATACATTCAAATGAAGCCAAAATATTAATATGAAAATAAACAAGCTTCGAGCAACTAGGCCCCTGCCAAACTTCAAACCACACCTCTAATAGCTATTACAAAACCCACACATAGTTTAAACTTTTAAGTCCCTTGTACATGAGGACTTATGCTAAACATTAGGATTGTTAAACTTACTAGCATTTTCAATTAACATTATCAGATTCTACAATCTATATGTTGAAGCAATTCTTTTTCTAGATTTGATTGTGTGTGTTTATTTAGCATCAATGTTTCGGATCACACTTTATGATCTATCATTAGAATGAGTGAGAAGGATAGAAAGATGATAGATTAGAGAATGTGATTTGAAATATTGATACTAAATAAAGACACAATCCAATCAAGACAAATAATTGCTTGAACATTCTCAATGCCAATAGCAGCATTGTAATACAGTGATACACATGATACAACTCTACATTCCTAATAGAGTTTTTGAATTACAAGAATTTTTTGGTCTCAATAACTTCAAACCAACACCTTCATTTTTTCTGAGAGTGGCAATTCATCCACCAAATCAATTTAACCATGCCTATATAATACTATGCTTAAAGACTTCAAACTTAAAATTAAGATTGTCAAACTAAAAATTAGCATTTCCAATATTAATTACATCAACAATTCTTAGGTATAACATTGTAAAACACATAAGACAACTTTAGAGTCTAATAGATTTTCTATATAATAATAGCTTTAGATTTTTCATGCATCAAAATCATAGATTGCTATGAAATTTCAAATCAACATCTTCACTTTTTTCTAGAGTGACTGTACATCCACAGGATCAAACATAATTTATAAAATTATAATCATAATCTGCTTCAAACAGAAAATAAAGTTGTAAGACTTAAGTCTCAAGTACAAAATTTCAGGACTATTATTGCTACTCAGCTCTCCCTAAACACATAGTAAAATTCCACAGCTAAACCCTGAAAACATTATCCATTCATATGTTTAGAGGAAAATTTACAACTCCAAGCCCTCACCAATGTGTTTAGAAGAACATTAATTTGAAAACAATTGCTGCTATTAGAATTTTAGTAGCAACGGTATTTCTATAAATTTGAATTAAAAACTACAAAATTAAATCCTGATAACGATCTTAAAAGAAAAAGTCCTACCCATTTCAAAAGAAGTTGCTGAAATAGAAATTCAGCTTCGCCTCTTTCATTTTGAATCCTTCATAAATTTGAATGAGCAGATGAGTATTTGGAACTAGAGCCTTGCAATTTATTTATGCACATAGCTTTTATATAGGTTGAGGTACTTATAACGGGTCCCAAGGCTTTTCCTTTTAAGAAGATATAGATGTTGACAAAATGAAAATCATCCTGAGTATGTTTTCTCTAACTTAGATGTGCACACAGATGGAAAAGAATTAATTTCTTCATCCATCTGTGTGCAATGATATTTCACCATTTCTGCTGAAGGAAATGCAAAAAAAGAAGTGGAAGGAAAATGTACACAATGATGTTGATTTTGTGATTTGTCTCAATGCTAAGTGGGTGTAAGTATTTTACAAATTTGTATCTTCATTATGTGTGGTCCATTGAAAAAATGCCAACAAAGATTTAAGGAATCGAAAAGTTCAACTGAATTTTGTTTACTTTTCTTTAAATATGTTGTTTACTTTTCGAGAGAAAAGAGGGGTAAAAATTTATTAAGACAGAAAGAAATACAACAAGGAGAGATCAACAAGGAGCTTGATCCTAAGCAACAAGATCATCAAATTCTTGCACCATCTCAAAGGACATTTGCCTCCTATCCCTAATATTCCAACCCGAATCATGACTAGAAGTCCATTTGGCTAAACAATCAGTAGTTCTATTCCATTCATGAGGAATATACTTAAACCTAATGAACTGAAAAGAGGTAGAGAAGAGAATAATCTGCTTAACAACAGTGGCCAGCTGCCAACTAACATCCTCAAACTCTTGCAAAGAAAGCATGTTCACCACCACCTGGGAATTACACTCACAGATAATCTTACTCCATCCCCGCAAGAAACACTATTCCATAGCATATAAAATAGCCTGAGCTTCCATGAGATTGTTAGTGTAATCACCCTTATGAACTGAGAAGAAAAATTTAACATCCCCAGAACTACAACGAGCCACTCCCCCAATACCAGCAAGGCCAAGATTCCCAAGGGAAGAACCATCAGTATTAATTTTTAGAACTCCATAGGGAGGAGGAGTCCAATGCCCATCTCGGTTAACCTGACCCTTCCTCTAATGGTGAAGCTGCCTAGACACAGAAGGAAACCTTTAAGCTGCAGCCCCATCCTGAAGATGAAAATTGAGGTGATTACAGCTAGTAAGATCAACTGGATCCATACCCCCATCAAGCTCACACTTCACATGAATAGTTTCCTAAAGAGAATGTGATATCTTCCACCAAAGATACAAAACACCAAGCCGAACATCTTGGAATATATGATGATTCCTCTCCAACTAGATATGCCAAAGCATGAAACATGGGCTAGCAATCCAAGTAGCATGGAGATAAGAAGACTTGGAGGGAGCACTACCCAAGTGGGCCTAGAACTCATGCAAAGAGGAAGCATGCCTACAAGAGCAACCCCAAGTGCTCCACCAAAGGTGCCATATCTAAGTAGAATAGGAGCAATGGAAAAATAGATGGGAGATAGACTCCTCTCCATTACCACACAAAACACAATAAGAGGGGCCCTGAAATCCCCGTTTACAAAGATTACCCCAGGTGAGACAACGGTTGTGAGCCACTAGCCACATGAAGAAATTGCATTTGGACCAAGAAACTTTATTCCAAACTTGCTTCCACCAAGGGACCTCAGCATCCCCAAATAATTGTCTAGTTATCTCCTGATACCCAACAAAGACATGATATTTACCAGACAAGGTACCGCCCCAAGCCAAAACATTTGGACCAAGCAAAGAGGAACACTCTCTAGAGGCCAAAATTTGAGAAAGCTCCTAATGATCCTTGTCTATACCTCCAGGATGCCAATCAGAAGAATGCTTCCATCTGTAACCAACAACAGGTCCCAATTGATAAGGAGTCTTGTAATGAGCCACTTTATCCCATCCAGCGGCAAGAAAAGAGTCACAAAGAGACTAAAGATGAGGGTACACAGATAAAATGAAAGGGAATCCATCCCAAGCATCAGACCAAAACAAAGCCTAAGAACCTCCTTTACATATCCAGAACAGACCCCTCTTCACCAACATCGCACCTGTCTTCAAAGTATGCCAAACCATCGAGCCACGACATTCAAGAGGAAGTGGAGAAATAGAGCAAGGATCAGCACCATGAAAATATTTATGAGTGATAATACGAGCCCAAAGTTGATGTTGTCCAGAGCACCATCGCCAATAAAGTTTAGCAGCCAAAGCTTGACTACTCAAGAGAGCAAATCAAAGACCAAGACCACCCTCCTTTTTAGGCCTACAAACAGTTGCCCAATTAACCAAGCTCCATTTAGTACTATGAAAATTACCACTCCAAAGGAATTGTCAGTAAAGAGCATCAAACTCCTTGAGAAAGTAAATAGGAGCAGAATCATGCTTCTATAAGTAGGAAGAGCTTGGATAACAGCTTGAAGAAGAGTAACCCGGGCAGCAGTAGAAATCCATCTATGAGTCCAATGATTTACCTTATCCTAAAGCTTGGTAATCAAATTTTGCCAAAAGAGATGTGGCTCCCTAGACATAGCAATAGGAATGCCAAGATAAGTCAAAGGAAGTGACCTAATTTGAAACCGTAGGATACCAATAATCCTGTGCTGAATAGAATCAGGAGTGTTAAAAAAGTAAATGAAAGATTTGTGCTCATTCACTTTCTAGCCTAAAGCTGCCAAATAAACATCCAAAGCATGTCGAAATTCTTCAGCTTCCTTGATCCTAGCAAGACCTGCAAGAGCAAAATCATCAACAAATTGAAGATGGGAAAGAGAAGGTAAGCCATTACCCCACCACCAACCTTGAATAGAATTTTGGGACACCTGATACTTAATGAATCTGCCCAAGCCTTCAGCCATGATGATGAATAGAAATGGGGAGAGAGGGTCACCCTAGTGGAGGCCTCTAGAGGAACCAAAAAGTTGAGAAGGTTGACCATGAATAAGAATAGAAAAAGAGGTAGAAGTAACACAACTCATAGTCCAACTCACCCAGTTAGAGCTAAATCCAAAAGAAAGAAGAATACTCCTTAGGAAACTCCATTTAACTTTATCGTAGGCCTTAGCCATATCTAGCTTAACAAACATTTCTCTCTCCCTTCACATAGCCATAGAGTGAATAGCCTTAGTAGCAATAACCACCCCATCCAAAATTTGTCTGCCAGCAACAAAACCACCTTTTTCTTTTGAGATAATAAGGGGGAGCCACCTTTTCAATCTCTCAGCAATCAACTTAGTAATAACTTTATAAACCAGATTACATAAGGCAAATGGTCTAAAAAACTCCAATTGATTAGCACCCTCTCTCTTAGGAATAAGAATAAAGAATGTAGAATTCAAAGCTTGAAGCATCTACTTGCTAGCATAGGATTCCTTAACCACCTCCAACAAATCATGATTAATGATGTCCCAAAATTCCTAAAAGAATTCAACTGGAAAGCCATCAGGACCAGGAGCCTTCCCCTTAGGCATGCCAAAGACCACCTCCTCCATCTCTTCCAAAGAGATTGGATGCATGAGATAATCATTCATTTCCTGAGTGATAAGGGAAGGAATACAGGACAAAATAATATTTTCTTCATTATCAGTAGGAGGGGAGTCCTCAGAGAAGAGGGTAGAGAAGTACCAAGTAGCCTCCTGGAACAAAGCTGGCAAGGACTTCAGTTGGATACCTTGAGAATTAACCAAAGAAGAGATAGTGCTCTGATTCCAATGAGATTGGAGTGTTTTATGGAAAAAGGCAGTGTTTTGATCACCTTCCTAGAGTCAATCAACTCTAGCCTTTTGCTTCCAAAAAATTTCCTCTCAAATTTCCCATTCTTCTAGAGCTCTAGAAGCAAGTGATTCAGCCTTGCCAAGATCCTCTGAGAAACCTCAATCTCTAATCTCCCTTGTGATGACATCAAGATCTTCTTGAGCAAGCCTCTTCATAAAGTGAAGGTTCCCAAAGCATTACCTATTCCATATCTTGAGCTGCCTTTTAACATATTGAAGCATTTTAGAAAATGAGAACATTGTAGTACCATATGCAGGAGCACCATCTTTCCACCAACAAAAAAAAAAATCACGAAGAGAGGAGTCATGAAGCCACATCAACTGGAACTTAAAAGGAGGATGCTTCAGAACACAAGCCCCTATAGTAGAAAATTTGATTGACCAATGATTTGAACCCCTCCAATCAAGGATTTCCAAAGAGATAGTAAGGGTGCCACTAACCTAGAAGCAAGAAACAAGAAATCTATCCAGACGTTCAGAGATAGAATCAACACCAGTCTTGAAATTATTCTAAGTATAGAGACCATTAGAAGGCTTAACATCAGAGAGATGCAAAAGAGATATGTGTTGCTGAAGAAGAGCAGAAGAAGTCCCCAATCTAGCCAAACCACCATGCTTCTCCTCCAAACTTAAAACTGAATTGAAGTCCCCTGCTAACACCCAAGGATGATAAGGATGGAAATTTCTAACATATTGAATATGTTTCCAAAGTTCCTTCTTTCCCACAAGATCAACAGGTGCATACACATTAGTAACCATGATTACCTTGCCTGAGTCTAGAGCAGAAGCAACCATAGAGAGAGTTGAGCGAGAAGACACCCAGCCAAGGGGAGAACTTTTTTGAGGGTCCCAAAATATAGCTAAACCACTAGCATTTCCTGTTGCCCCAACACACTGGCATTGGCCACGAGACCAAATACTAGAGGCATGTTGGCCCATAGACTCCATAGAGAGCTTAGTCTCTTGGATACAAAAAACATCAGGACTATGATCAACCACCAAGTTATGAATAGCCTTTTGTCTAGGGATGCTATTCAACCCCCTAACATTCCATCAGAGAATAATCATCATTGGGTAGAATTCGAAAAATGAGAATCCAAAGATTTCACTGAACCAGACTCAATCAATATATCTCCTGTGAGTTTAATCTTCTCTTGGTCTGTTTTGCACCCACTCCTTAGAGGAGGAGAAAAAGAAACCTACTTAAAATGTCGAGGCATCAACCCCAAGGGGAGAGGAGATCCCTTGGCCTTACCTGATGGTAGCACATCCTTAACCAAGTCAGCCAGAACAACATCATTATCCTCCAACACTACAGGAGTCACTAGAGCCTCTGTCATAGGAGCTATAGGGACCTCATAGTTCTGATATACTACAACTTGGGATGCCCCACAAGCATCATTAGGAATAGATCCCTCATTTGGGAAAACTAGATCAGAAGAGATAGGAGGAGGAATACCCTCCTCTAGAACCATACTATCTAGCACCTCAAAGCAGTTAAAACCTGAATCAGATAATCTTTCTTTCAAAGGCCTCTTTTGACCATGTCCCTTAGCTCGAGGGAAAATAGGGGTAAATCCATCCTTATCCTACATTTGAGCCTTACCCTTACCTATAGCATCTTGCAGATTCATCTCCTTGGAAGTATTAGCCATCTAAGATTGTCCTTTCCTTGTAGTATCTACCAAACCACTAGCATTGCCAACTATAGAACCATCCACTCCTTTGAAAGTTGAGTTATGGGGGCACTGACACTATAAATGACCATACTCATGACAAATTTGATAGCAAAAAGGGAGGGATTCATAATCTAATTGTTGCACCCAAGAAGAAGCCACAAGACAAATTTCCAAAGAATCTAGTAATGGGTTATTCAAATTAATTTCAACACAAATTCAAGCATTAGAAATAACCTTATTATCAAGGGATTGATGTGCGATCGCAGCCGACTTCCCCAACAAAGTAGCAATTTGTCAAAGGATGTCTTCATGCCAAAATTCCAAGGGAAGGCAAGGCAAGCGAACCCAAACTGGCACTGTTGAAGGGAGATCCTTAGCAAAATTAAATCCTGAATTCTAAGGTTTGACAAATAACCCCACATTGTTGTAGAAATAAGGGCCTCCTTCAAAAACATGATCACGATCAGACATGCAAGAGAAGAAAACAAAAAAATAACTATTCCCTGCCAACATAATCTCCATATCACCTTCCACCTACCATGAGCGGCGGATCCATGACTCAAGAGCGGATAGGGAAATCTGGATTTGAAGAAATTTGCATATCAAAGCATTTTTGGTCCAATATTCAATGTCCTCCATTATAGCCATTGGAGGAATAACCAAAACAGGGTGATCATGGCAAGGAATAATCAAAAAAACAACCATTAACTTTTTTCAACTTGGAGCTCTCCCCTAAATAAAATGATTAAGATCGCATTACATGCATAGTTGGAGAAGAACCATCTTTTCTCACCAACGTAGAAGAAATCCCAAGCCTTGCCATGCAAACAATAAAATCCCCAATCCAAAATTGACCGCAGAAGATTTCCAAAAACACCCATGCAAACTATGTCTAGCAGCTAACAATCCAAATAGAATAGAAAAATAGTAAAGATCCAACAACAAAAATAGGCTAGGGGAAGAACCCTAGCCCAGTCGACAGCCAACACATCTCCATATTCTCCAGTCACTTCAAAAAACAATAGAAATCACAGGCATTGTCCATTTTCATTAAAATGTGTAGGTCGATGCACCCCAAATGTAGAGTGCAAAAAAAAAAAAAAAAAATTGTAAGGATAACATGTGTCACTTTAGCAATAATTTCTATTCAGACATAAATGAAAAAGATACATGGTTCAACCAATATGCTAGGTCTAAATAAGGGAAGGTATCCATCATAATGTCAAAAAAACTAATAGTATATTTCATAAATTTATTACATCACTAAAATTAACAATTTTGATAATCAAATAACTCTCAAAACATGAATAATTTCAATCAACAAAAATAGAGTTAACAAAAGATAGAGATGCTTTTACAGGAATCATAAGATTACAATGTTTTTACAATAGATTACCTGGTTGATAGCAATAAAGAATAAAATGCTAACATGACGACCTTCTTGACAAGAGCTCTAGACACATGTATTACACAAAAGCATTTGGTGAAAATAATATTGTAGTAGTGTATTTACACCAAATCACTTGGTGGGAGAACACTTCTCAGGACAATCCAAGGCGATGTGGGTGAAGTTCTAACTAAGAGATGAGGTTACCACCTAGTGGGATAATTAATGGTAGAAAATAAATTACAACTAAGAGAGATATCTTAGGAAGAGTTCCAAAAGTTATTCCTTTAGAGGTGATGCCCTAATTATTTTATGACAGGAAGGTGTATAAATTTTACAATTTAATATGAAGAGAGTCCTCATAGTAATGCAATACCATGCATGGTTTTTCCAATTGGTGAAGTATGTTCCATAGTATCAAGAGGATGAATGGTTTAGGACTTGTAAGTTTATTATAGTGGTGTGTCCTGAGATCACTACAAAAGTGAAAATATACAAACTAGATTCAATCAACTTAGCACTTATGAAAGCTCTCTGATAGGAACAAAAATTAAAATAAATGATTAATGTGAGATCTAATAACTCTCAAGGATCTAAGAGGAAAATTGAAAATGATAAACATGAAATTGGTGAACATTTATAGAATTGGAATAGGAGAGAGAAAAGTCAAGGGAATTCAAGAAGGAATTTCAATTTGAACTCCCAGATGGTAACATAAATTATTGCAAGAATGGAAACAAAAGGGGTAGACCTGAGGGAAGGCAAGGACCTCACAATGGTTTATTTGCATGTGGAGGTGATCACATTTTTTAATTGCTTGTAACATTTAGATTCTAGAGATGGGAAAAGGGCACAGTTAGATGGTTTACGATCTATGGATAGTCTTCACGGAGCTTGTATGCCTCCATGATTAGCATTCTTGTGAGGATGCAAAGGATGTACATAGATCATTCTCTTATATATTTTTTTATGGACACTTTATACTTTCATTGCCATGTATATAGATCTCTATGTCTCTAGCTTCTGACATTGGGACACAACCTCTTCCTAGTGGAGAAGGATGCCATGAACCACCTTGTGTGACTCCTATTTTGTAGGAAGTTGTCTACTTAATTTGAATGAATCAACTTGGTCGGTGGACATTGGCTAGTGACTATGAGTATTGATCATCTTGAGTTTCCTGTTTTGGACTTTTGGTTGATATGTTGTCCCCCTTAGGCCTTAGTCAAAGTGTAGTTCAACCATGTAGTTTTGTGTTTTGGTCTTCATGAGTTTTCATTAATTAGATATTGTTATGTCAATTTGTGATTGATACATGTGATCATTATGTCTTTTTAATTTACCATGTTAGATTGATACATGATGATGATGATGTTATTTTTAAATTATGCATTATCAAGGTATAATGATCATTATATGTTGTATTGAAGTACTATGATGATGTCATTTATGTTGGATACGATTGTTTAATTGTGCGTTGCCTTAGATGTTACAAAAATGTCATATCAGTTGGCAAATAGTGCTTACCAACCTCAGTTGGTCAGCAAAGAAAATTTCAAAGTCTACTGAGCATTCTTGGAAATTACTTTGTGGAAACAGTGTCTACTGAGCTCACTTGGGCGTTGAAGGATTTTGTGGCAGAAGTTAGTGGTAACTGAGCTCATAAGGTTATCAAAGGAAAGTCAGTGTTTCACTCGATCTCCAAAGGATTTTTAAAGTTTCGCAGTATTAACTGAGCTTCTATTTGTTAACACTGAAAATCAGTTTAGGGACAATGTTTACTGAATAGGGTCGACCAATGAATGATTTTTTTGTTTTGAGAAATACAATTTAATTATTTTATGTAATAATTGTAGCCGACTGAGGTAATGATTATTGGAATTTGTAACTTCTAAATGAGCCGACTTGATAATTTGTAAGGTATAAATAAAAGGTCAAGTTGAGAATTCTAAAGTGTAATGAGCGAGCATGCAAGTGTATTGATTGTTTGAAGAAGAAAGTGTGAGCGAACTTTGAAGGATAGTTAGATATCCTTGAGGAGGAGCAAAGATTTATTTGATCAGAGAGGATCTAGTGAAGTAGAACAGAGATCTGTATCAATGATTCAGTTACATCTCATTTAGGTCAATTCATTGTTACTTTCTCACCATTGTAGCAGTGATTCCTAAATCTCTTAACAGAGTTGGTTTAATGCCATTTGTAAATCCTCTAACAAGATGAAAATTCTATTGAATTGTTCTAAAGACCTTTTGCAAGGCCACTCCTAGTAGGGTGATTAAATCCTCTAACAAGGTCACACCTAACAGTGTGTTTTTGTAACCTTTAATAGGGTTGGTTCCTAATAGGACTCACTTCAAAAGAGTGAAAATCAATAGCTAGTTACTTGGTGGTTTTTCCCATATTGGGTTTCCATGTTAAATCTGGTGTCTCATGTGTTCATGTTATTTCTTTCATGCTTAAATGTTAATCATTGTGAATGCTTAGGATTAGTTAAAGATAACATACACTGCATCTACCGAGTCACAATATTTTTTTGTATGTTTATTGAGTGACAGTAGTAGCTAGTTTTATCAGACATCTAAGAGATCTGTGGATTTGTTTTTGTGGTAACTAATTCACACCCCCTCCCCTCCTCCCCCCCCCCCCCCCCCCCCCCCACCTCCTCTCTTAGTTACTCCATCTATATTTCCAACAATTGTTATTAGAGCTTTTGGTGCTTGTAGGAAGGATTTCAAGGATCTAAGCTAAAGATTAGGATGTCTTACAAGAGAGAAATTCCAAGGCTTAATAGGGATAACTTTTCAGCATGGCAAGGTCTCATGAGACTCCATCTAGCTTTCATTGGAGATACAAGATTGAAATATCTTGATGAAGAATATACAACTCCTATTGGTACACTATCTATCAATGATATTGCTGAGAAGAAGACTCATAACACCATGATGATGGACATTGCATCAGCCCTAAGCTATGAAGAATTTGATGATATCAAAGATTGTGAAATTGCCTTTTAGATGTGGAACAAACTGAAGGATATCTATGGAGGTGATGACAATGTGAGAAGAGCCAAAGTAGAGAGTCCAAGAGGACAATTTGATCAGATAAGGATGAGAGAGAATGAAAATATTATCAAATATGTTGAAAGGGTCAAAGCAAGTGTCAATGCAATCAAGGCTTTTGGAGGAGAAATCAAGGAGGAAATAGTTGTAAGGAAAGTTCTTAGAACTATACTTACCATTTATGCAATTAGAGTATCTACAATTCAAGAAAGAAGATGTGAAGCAAATCATAAGATAAACTTGGATGCCATAGTAGGAAGGTTGACTACCTTTGAGCTAGATAACTATGACAATTATGTTCCAGCTTCTAAGAACATTGAATCAGCATTTGAAGCCAAGATTTCACTCAAGGAAAAGGGCAAGAAGATAAAGGACACTCAATCAAAAAGTGAAGAAGAATCAGAGGAGAGTTTTGACAGTGATCTTGAAGTAGTTGAAGCTCTACTTGCAAGGAAATATTCAAGAGACAAAGGAAAATACAAAGGTAAAGTTTCTCTAATCTTTTTTTCATATGAGGAAATTGGTTATATTGTAGCTAAGTGCCCAAATAAGCAAATCAAGGATGAGAAGAAAGGTCATAAGTGCAATGGCAAGAAAGACTTCAAATCATTCAAGGACAAAGGTAAGAAGACATGTTTCATGACTAAGGACTCTAAGGATTCTGATAATAGTGAAGATGAAATTGTTTACATTGTTGTGAAAGATGAATCTGATAATGATGAGGAAGATAAGATGGCTCTTATCTCTCATGTAAGAAAAAATGATACATGGATCATAGAAAATGGTTGTTCTCAATATCATATGACTGGTGACAAAAAAAAGTTTGAACATTTTGAAGACTATGATGTTGGTAGTGTGAGGTTTGGTAATAATGAATCTTGTTGCATAAAAGGAAAAGGAAGATTCTCACCAACCAAAGAACTTGTATGTGATAATGCCTATTGGGTTGAAGGACTAGAACATAATTTGTTGAGTGTGGAACAACTAATCAATATTGGATTCAAGGTGGAATTCATGCATTGAAAGGCAAGACTGCTAGATGACAAAGGAAAGCTGATTGGATTAGGCATACAAACAAAAGGTAACATGTTTTATCTTGAACTTGGTGAATGCTCATGTTTTATTGATCAAGTTGAACAAAGTTGGTAATGGCACAGAAAGTTATGTCATGTGAATTTTGATAACTTGGTGAAAATAAGAAAATTCAGGAAAGTAAGAGGTATTCCTAGTATAAAGAAACTTGATCTTGGTCTATGCAAGAATTGTTAGATTGGTAAGATGGGAAAGACTAGCTTTAAAAGTAAAAACTATCAGTCTAAAGAGATTTTGGAAATTGTGCATACTGATTTGTGTGGACCTATTAGAATTGAGAGCTATGCTGGAGAAAAATTATTCATTCTTTTTGTTGATGACTACTCTAGAATGATGACTGTTGTGTATCTGAGAGAAAAGTCAGAAGCATTTGAGAAGTTCAAACGGTATTTCGCTAGAGTAGAAAAAGAAATAGGAAAAAGACTAAAATGTTTGAGATCAGATAGAGGTGGTGAATTCATCTCCCATGAATTCAATAACTTTTGCATTGAAAGAGGAATCAAAAGATAGGTATCAACTCCTGGAATTCCTAAGCAGAATGGAATAGCTAAAAGGAGGAATAGATCTATCATGGATTGTGCAAGGACTCTAATGATTGAAAAGAACATTACTATCAAATACTGGAAGGAAGCTATCAACACTGTAGTTCATACCTTGAACCAAATATAGTTGAAGGACTCATTCAAAACCCCCTATTAGTTATGGTATGGCTATAAACCCAATGTAACTTACCTAAAAGTATTTGGAAATAAATGTTATATCTTGAAGGAATCTAGAAAAGGCAAATTTTATGTGAAGGGTGATGAAAGTATATTTTTGGGATATTTTTGCAAGAGTAAGGCATATAGATGTTTGAATTTGTCTACTCACAAAATCATAGAAAGTGCACACGTGAAAGTTGATGAGTTTGTAGAAAGGACTAAAGAAGCAAGAAAAAAGGAACTAGAAGATTATAGGAGATTTTTTTCATTGAACCTAATACAGTGCCAAATACATTTTCCAATCAGGAGACTTCTATTCTCAAGTCTTCATCAGTCATTGAGTTGCAAGAAGTTCAAACCGAGTTGCAAGAACCCAAGTCACATTCATATGCTACTAATCCAATGCCTACCAAGTCTGAGCAGCCAGAACCTAAAGTTGAAGTTCAAGAGGATGATAATGCAATTCATTCAAAAGGAAAGGAACTTGTATTGGCCAAGTATGTCAGGAGACATCATGCACTAGATCAAATTATTGGAGACAAATCAAAAGGTACTATGACAAGAAGTAAGTTAAAAGGTACTTGTTTACTTGTGGATTTTGAACCTAGAAATGTCAAAGATGCATTGGAAAATGAAAGTTGGATTGAGGCTATAAATGAAGAGAGATAGAGAAAATAGAGAAGAACAAAACATGGACTCTTGTACCTAGGCTTAAAGATAAAAATGTGATTGGAACTAAGTGGGTATTCAGAAATATGTTGAATGAAGATGGTAGATTGGTATGTAAAGGCTACTCTCAAGAGGAAGGAATTGATTATGGAGAGACTTTTGCTCATGTTGCAAGTTTGGAAGGTTTTAGAACCCTACTGGTATATGCTACATATAAAGGATTTAAGATATATCAAATGGATGTCAAATCAGCATTTCTCAATGGTATTCTGGATGAAGAAGTCTACATTGAGCAACCTGAAAGTTTTGTTGATCTAGAAAAAAGGACATGATCTACAAATTACACAAAGCATTGTATGGTCTGAAATGTTAGTGTAGTTTTTTATTTTTCCTATTTTGCTAGGTTTTTCCTACACTTTTAATAATCTCACTTAGGTTAATAAAGCATGTCTTATTAGGTGAATGGTTGTGAGGTGTCACCTTCCTACATGTGAGCATCCATCAGCTATCTTGGGAAGATACTTTGCTATCTTTAGTCCGATAGATGGTTGCTCCTCATTGGTTGGTGTTGCCACCTCCTCCCTCTTCCTAGCCTATATAAGCATGCTACCTGGCTTGTATTTGCATCTCTCTTATTTTTGCATCCTTTTAATGCTATTTTGCTTCCAGCATTTGCATTACTCTCTTGGAGACTAACTCTATGATGCTATTTTGATTTTGTATCATTTGCATTCATAGTTTAGATATTTATTCTTTGCACTAGCTTTTTGGGTTATTAATCTTATCAGATTCTAACATGGTATCAGAGCTTTTCTATGTGCAAGAGTAGATTTTAGTTTCCTTATTTGAGAGATTTGGTGGGGGGGCTAATAAACTTTATTGTAGTTTTTTGAAAAATGAAGTATGCTCTTCTCTTGCATCTTTGGATGATCTTGAGAATCAGAAAAGTTTTGACAAAATGATTTTTCTCTGGGGTTTCAATCTCAAATCTGACAACCAACTTGCATATTTGGAGTTTTCAATCAGTTTTGCAGGTTCCAGCATGCCATTGATGGACATAGGAAGCTGATCCAACATTTTCATTTCATATTCTGGTTGCTGGGGTCATTTTTTATTTTTGGAGCCATTTTTTACTGTTAAAGGCGTCTAATTTACACTACAGCAACATCTTATGTACATTAGAAAGAAAAACACTTTCTGGGTTTTGTTCGCAGCCCCAAAAAACCATCTGGGTATCTTTTAGATTTTGCATGAAAGCTGTATATTTTGCAAAATCGAGCATGCAAAGCTACAGCCATACCCCTCTCCATTGGCGGTCGCAAATTTGAATGCAGTTTTCAAATGTCTCGTTCTTGCTCATACGGACTCCGATTTTGATGATTCTTATTATGAACTTGGCTATTTTTTTGTGCTCTATCCACTAGTGGAGTTGTTTTTTGATTTTCATGCATGAATTCTTCAAAAATTGCAGATTCTCAGTTGTGACTATGCACAGTTCTCATTTTGGAAACTTTGGAGGATCATAACTTTCTCATACGACCTCGTATCAAGGTGATTCTTTTTTTGAAAGTGCATGATTTTTTGAGTAGATCATAGTGGTGCTATTTTTTTCCTTGATTATTGTGCCTAAGTTACACTTTCAGCGTATTCTCTTCATGAGGGTTTGTAATGTATTGAAATCAAGACCAATAAGTATTTCTTTCTAGTGGTAGTTGTAAACGCACTAAAATAAAGTGCCAAATCATATTTCTTTGGGGGGGTTCTTTGATTGAGTAAAAAAAGGGGGGGGGAATTATCGTGGCTGGGTCATTTTCTTTTTAGCATTTCTTCATCATGGATCAAACAAATATACCCATCCTAACCCCATACAATTACTTTGAGTGGAAATCATGCATGATAATTCACTTAAAGAAAGTTGGATTAAATAGGATAACTATGGGACTTGAAACTGAACTTGCTAAAGATGAAGATAAGCCTAAGTGGTTTAACAAATGTGATGAGACATATGGAACATTGTGTTTGTCTGTTTCTCCTGACTTGCTATTTCACATTGAGTCTTTGGATACACCAAATGAAGTATGGACAAAGCTAGAAATACTATTTGGCACACAAGATTCAATGAGGGGTCATATGTTGGAAAATGAATTAATTAGTTTGAGTCCAGGCAATTTCAACACAATCCAAGATTTCTTCACCAAATTGAAATCACTAAGGCTACAGTTAAAACAATGTGGAATTGAAAAGAAAGATGAACAACTGATTCTTAGTATTCTCTCTAAGCTAAGTTCAGAATATTCTGTGTTTGTCTCTACCTTCTATGCTACTAAGGGTGCACTTGGTACTCAATTTACCATGCCATCTTTAGATGATTTTGCTATCAATCTCACTCGAGAATAGGACAAGCTAATCCAGATGGACACTCTTACGTCCTCTAAGTCACATGCCTTGGCTGCTAACCAAGGCACAAAAGAACAACAAGGACAAAGTAGTAACAACAATAGTAAGGACAAGAAACAAAAGAATAGCGAGGAGAAGAAGGATCAGATATCAATTTCTTCAAAAGCAACTATTGATATACCATCTTCCAAGGGCAATAAGCCTAAGAAAGAAAAGGTCAAATGTGCCTATTGTGAAAGACCTAGTCATGATGAACATAAATGTTTGCAGAAACAACTTGATCACTTGACATACATTCTTGAGAAGAATAATATCTGTGTTCCTGAGTCTATCAAAAAAAGTTCTAATGAAGGGTCTAACAAAGAAAAAAAATAGCAAGGGGAAAGGAAAGGGCAAGGCTCTTTTTGTAGTTGCTTCCTCACCATCCACTTGGGTTCTTGATTAGGGTACTTCACACCACATGGCTTCATCTAAGAAAGAAATTGCATCCTTGGAGCCATGTACTATGCCTTCTATGTTGATGGGTGATAACACTCCTGTTGAGGTGTGTGGGAGAGGGTCTGTTGATGTGGGGGATGGCACATTCCATGATGTTCCTTGTGTACCCTCATTGTCAACTAATCTCCTATCGGTATACCAGATCACTCACAAAATTTTAGGCAAATGGGTTGAGTTCACTCCTGATTCAGTGGAGATACGTGAGTTGCACAATGATTCTACAGTTTCATTTGGGAGAGAAGATCATCAGTCACGATTCTCTATGTTTTCTCACTTTGTTCCTAATCCTTCTTTGACTATTTTACTCACTCACTCTAATGATGTGAGCAGATTATGGCATGAGCAGTTTGGCCATCTTAACTTCCACTACTTGCATCATCTTAACCAGCAGAGCATGGTCACAGGGTTGCCTTCTACTTTGACATTGGAGTCACTTGGAATACATGATAGATCTTCTAATGGGTCAGATTCACTTGAGCAGTCTTCTACCTCCACTTTTGATGCAGAGAGTGATTCAGAGGACTCACCTACCTCCTCTCCTAGTCATCATTCATAGGTTGATGATTCTCCTCTAGATTCTCCATCTTTTGGTCCACTTTGGGCTAGACAGACCTTGCAGTTTGCAGGTGATTGGGTTGGGGATCCATCAGACACCAAGCAGACTTGTTCACAATTCCAGGATGCTCTACATATCTTTATTGCTACTGCCTCAAATCCACAATCCTTTCATGAGGCTTCTGGTATTTCTGAGTGGGATATAGCTATGCAGGAAGAGTATAGTTCCTTGATGAGGAACCACACTTGGGATCTTGTCCCTTTTCCTAAGGGAAGAAAAATTGTTCGATGTAAGTGGATCTACCAGACAAAATTTGTAAGCTTTGTTGGGGGTATGGGATGCTTCATCTTTTGGGGGGGCCTCTTCCTCTCACTGGGAGTCCTAATTTTCTTTGGGGAGTCTCTTTTCTCTCTCTTTTGGGGGAATTTTATGTACATGGGTACCTCATCAGGCTTGACTTGCTGGGACCCATTTCTACATCCACCTAAGCTTCGCTTATGGGGGGGTGTTAGTGTAGTTTTTTATTTTTTCTATTTTGCTAGGTTTTTCCTACACTTTTAATAATCTCACTTAGGTTAATAAAGCATGTCTTATTAGGTGAATGGTTGTGAGGTGTCACCTTCCTACATGTGAGCATCCATTAGCTATCTTGGGAAGATACTTTGCTATCTTTAGTCTGATAGATGGTTGCTCCTCATTGGTTGGTGTTGCCACCTCCTCCCTCTTCCTAGCCTATATAAGTATGCTACATGGCTTGTATTTGCATCTCTCTTATTTTTGCATCCTCTTAATGCTATTTTGCTTCTAGAATTTACATTACTCTCTTGGAGACTAACTCTATGATGCTATTTTGATTTTGTATCATTTGCATTCATAGTTTAGATATTTATTCTTTGCCCTAGTTTTCTGGGTTATTAATCTTATCAGATTCTAACATGAAACAAGCCCCTAGAGCATGGTATGAGAGATTGCATAACTATCTTATTCAAATTGGTTTTCAGAGAACTAATGATAACAGTAGTTTGTGCATCAAGGAAGGACTAGATAACAAGATTGTTTTGGTAGAAATATTTGTGGATGATACTTTTCTTATAGGGAATGATGATCTATGCAAATAATTTTTAGAGCAAATGAACTAAGAATTTGAAATGTCTATGTTTGGTGAGATTAAATTCTTTGTTGGTCTTTAGATTCAACAAATCAAGAATGGTATCTACATCACTTAGTCTAAGTACATCAAGGAGATAGTCAAAAAGTTCGGTATGGAAGATTCAAAACCAGTTGGAACTCCCATGTGTACTAGACTAAAGGTTACCAAGAATGATGATTCAAAAGAGGTAGATTAGACCTTATACAAATCAATGATTTGAAAGTTGTAGTATGTAGTTCATACAAGGCTTGATATTGCTCTTGTAGTTGGTATAGTGGCAAGATTTTCAGCAAAACCCAGAGAAAATCACATGATGGCAATCAAAAGGATCTTGAGATACTTGAAAGAAACTGAAGATTATGGATTGTGGTATAAATTTGAAGGAAATTTGGACTTGAAAGTGTTTACTGATGTTGATTGGGTAGGAAACATAGATGATAGAAAGAGTACAAGTGGTGGAGCATTCTTTCTTAGAAAGAGGTTGGTATCTTGGACAAGTAAAAAGAAAAATTGCACATCCAATCTATAGCTAAAGCAGAGTATGTTGTAGCAGCAGTGAACTATTCTAATATCATTTGGTTTAAACAATTGTTGGAATGCATGAAGGTTGAGATCAAAGAACCATTTGATACCAGTTGTTATGTTTTGTGATAATACAAGTGCAATCAACATATCAAAGAATCCAGTGATGTATTCCAAAACCAAAGACATTGCTATAAAGTATCACTTTGTTAGAGAATTGGTGCAAGATAAGGAAATTAGATTGGAATATGTCCATACAAAAGAATATATTGCTGACATATTCATCAATTCATTACCTAAGGATGCATTCTTTTATCTAAGAGGTAAGTTAGGGATCATTCCCCTATTTGAAGCTCACTAAAATAAAGTTTTAGTGATACATCAAGAGGAACCAAGTTGAAGATCTATCAGTTGATGCAGCATAGTCATGGAAACATTACAAATGAATTAGTACTTAAGGTATATTGTTACTCATTTGGTATGTGTTGTCAAAGAGGGAGAGTTTACTATCATATCTTTCTAAAATTTGAATTAAGGGAGAGTTTTTTGTTTGAGGAAGAATCTATGTAATTCCTTCACAGAGGGAGATTACTGCATTAGAGAAGTTTGTGGCATAAAATCTAAGAGGGAGAATATTTCTATCAGGAAAAGACTTGTTTTCAAATTTTATTGTGCTATGACATGTTGTGTTTCAACCAATGCCAAAGACGGAGATTGTTGGATACAATTGTTTAATTGTGTATTGTCTTTGATTTTACACAGATGTCATATTAGTTGGTAGATAGTGCTTACCAAGCTTAGTTGGTTAGCAAAGAAAATTTTAGAGTCTACTGAGCACTCCTAGAAATTACTCTATGGAAATAGTGTCTACCGAGCTCACTCAGACATCGAAGAATTTTGTGGTAGAAGCCAGTGGTAACCAATCTCACAAGGTTATCAAAGGAAACTTAGTGTTTACCAAGTTCACTCTGTCTCAAAAGGATTTTTTAGGTTTCACAGTGTTAATTGAGCTTCTATTGGTTAACACTGAAAATTAGTTCAGGGACAATGTTTACCAAGCAGGGTAAGCTAATGAAGGATTTTGTTGTTTTGAGAAATAAAGTTTAATTATTTTATGTAATAATTGTAGCCGACTGAGGTAATGATTATTGGTATTTGTAAATTGTAAATGAGCCAACTTGATAATTTGTAAGGTATAAATAAAAGGTCAAGTTGAGAATTCTAAAGTGTAATGAGTGAGCATACAAGTGTATTGATTGTTTGAAGAAGATAGTGTGAGCAAACTTTGAAGGATGGTCAGATATCCTTGAGGAGTAGCAAAGGTTTATTTGATCAGAGAGGATCTAGTGAAGTAGAATAGAGATCTGTATCAACAATTTAGTTGCATCTCATTCAGGTCAATTTATTGTTACTTTCTCACCATTATAGCAGTGATTCCTAAATCTCTTAATAGAGTTGGTTTAACAACCATTTGTAAATTGTCTAACAAGGTGACAGTTCTATTGAATTATTCTAAAGACCTTTTGCAAGGCCACTCCTAGTAGGGTGATTAAATCCTCTAACAAGGTCACACCTAACAGTGTGTTTATGTAACCTTTATCAGAAGAGTGAAAATCAATAGCTAGTTACTTGGTGGTTTTTCCCATATTGGGTTTCCACATTAAATTTGGTGTCTCATGTGTTCATGTTATTTATTTCATGCTTAAATGTTAATCATTGTGAATGCTTAGGATCAGTTAAAGCTAACATACACTGCATCTACCGAGTGACAGTAGTAACTAGTTTTATTAGACATCTAAGGGATTTGTGGATTTATTTTTGTGGTAACTAATTCACATCCCTACCCCTGCAAACCCTTCCCCCCCCCCCCCCCCCCTCTCAGTTACTCCATCTATATTTCCAACAATTTATTGATGTTGATATATTCAATGCTGAATTCACACTATATGATATTGTAATGGATAATGAAATGAAATGCGATATGATATCATTGATGATGATTACTACTAATGAGTATTGATCTATATGTTATTTTTTGTTCTAAGTGTGGTGGGTAATTGCAAGTTGAAATCTAGATTGTATGGGTATGGATAGTTTGTTTGGTTGACACACCATGTAGACTTCATTGTATTGCATTATATGCACTTTGTATTTATGCATTAAATTCTAACCTTGGTTCAATTGTTGCATGATGGATATGTTAATTCATTTTGAATTTTTTTCTTGACCATGTGTTTATGAGGAAATTATTTTAATGTAGGTATGTTATGGTTTTCTTGGTATTTTTAGTATCGATCTCCTTTATTTCCATCTATTAAATAATTGAGAGGTGTCTTGACCAAGACTTAAATTAGACCTCATCCCACATCATTTAAAGTTTCAATTTTGAGGTGCTTCCTAATTTAAAGTTGTGTCAAGCTTTGAATATTTTGGAAAAGTGTGTTTTGAACAAGACAGGTAAAGCAATTCTAGAGCTTGAGCGATGATGCAAAGTTAAGGAGACTTATAGAACAAGCTAGAATGATTAAGTATGTGTCAAGCCCAACACTATTAAGCATGAGAAAATATGAAAATGGACCTAGTTCAATTTGAGAAAGGAAGTATAGAGTATTTCCTTGGGTGAAGTAGTATGTGCAAGATGGCCAAAGTTCCCCATGGTGTTATAATATCGCACACAATAGAAATTTCAAATAAAAGTTAGAATGTGTATTGCAAATATTTGATTTGAATCACATGCACCCTAATGTGAAATCCCCATAATTTCTTATCCTAATTCTCTTTCAAATGTAATAAGGAAAGAAACAAAAAGAAAACAACACTATTGGAACACCCATGACCATAAATGCAAGAGTTCAATGATTGTTTAAGTGAGTATGGAGAAATAACGAAATTGGGCTAAGTACTAATTAGATGGAAATAAAAATAATAAGGGATAAGTACTAATTACATGGCAGTAAAAATAATAAGAAGTGAGTGAATTCCAAAAAATGAAGGAAAATGCTACAAAAGCAAAAAATTCACTCAAAACAAGAAAAGTTTTCCTAAAGCCCAAAATGCATTAAGCACAAGTTCAAAGGAATGAAGGAAGATCCTTGAGAATAAGAAAAGTTGTCTCTACCTTGTGCCTAGAATGAAAACTATTATTTATGAATTAGGTGAAGTATGAATGAGAATTTATCTTTTTTAAAGAATGCCAGTGAATTTTTGAAATTTTTGAAACCTTAAAAAATGGAAATCTAGGAAAATTTCATAATCTTGGAGGAAATTTTGAGAAATCTTAGAAAATTTCAAATTTTTGGAAAAATTAAAAATCTTAGAAAAATTAGAAATTTTGAAAAAATTGGAAATCTAAAAAAATCCCAAAATCTTGAAAGAATTGAAAATCTTGAAAAAAGTGGTTGTTGGAAAATTTCTCCTTCATAGAAGAAAAATGGGTAGGTGTTGGAAAATTTCTCCTTTATGAAAAGATGAAAATTGGCCAAATGTTGAAAAAAAATTGATGAATGCAAAGATGAAAAAAATGCTCAAGTGTTGGAGAGTTTCTCCTTCATCGAAGGAAAAATGCCTTGTGTTGAAATATTTATCCTTTATGGAAAGATGAAAAAATGGCTAAGCATTGAAATTTTTATCCTCCATGGAAGAAGTTGCAAGGAATAGATATTTAAGTTTGGCTAAGTATGAAAATTCCCTCTAAAGATCTCAAAGTTCATCATCTTCAAGTGTGCGCCCATGGGTAGAGAAATTGTTGATGAGGATAAACAAAAAGGGGAATTCTCCGAAAATATAAGAAAAAGCATCAGAAAGTGAATTTAAAGAATTGAAGGAGAAACATGTGATACTTGAAGAGAGAGAAAGAGATAATTTGTTAAGAAAGAAAATGTCTTGAGAGAGAGAGAGAGAGAGAGAGAGAGAGAGAGAGAGAGAGAGAGCATGTAAGAGATTTATGTATTTTATTTTGAATTTTTTGCACAATTCTTGTATTGATTATTTCTATTTTGTAGGAGGAAAAGCTCCATTTTATAAATTCAATAACCACTAGTACAAAAACAACAATATATTATTAAATAAACTAATTACAAAAATAACAATATATATATCTACGAAAAATTGTAGATATGTGACTAATTTTGATCATGTGACCAATGGTAGTTTAGTCGAACATTTATCTCCCAACAAAATTTATGTTTAAACTATTTTAATCATTGATTAGGTCATTGATTTAGTTTTTTATTGTTGTTACTTGGTAGTTTATATGGTGGTTTATTTGGTAATTTTGGTAGTTTATTTAATAGTTTATTTGTTAGTATATTAGGTAGTTTTTTTGGTTGTATAGTTGGTAGTATATGGTAGTATATTTGGTAATATATTTGATAGTTTATTTGGTAGTTTATTTAATCATTAATTTAATCATATTAGGGCACAATTTAATTGAACCACCATCCTTCTACTTGTAAATCGAGTGCTCTTCTATTGAGCTAGAACCCTTTAGAGAATGATGCAAAAAATTGACAAAGTTGTCTTCCCAACATTAGATCTACCATGATCATGGTCATTGTAACATGATATACTCTTCCCAAAGAACACAAATTTTAGTTATTATGAAAAGCAATAATCTAAATATTTATCAATAACAATTCAACAATTTAAAATTCTTCTGTTCAAGCATTTTAAAATTATATTTCATGTCAATTACACTTCTCTAAATTATTGTAGTGATCGACTCCTATAAAATATAATTTTGAGCACTTTGGCCACACGCAAGTATTGTTTCTTGTGCTAACTTCTCAGAAAAAGATACAGATGATTATGCAATTTATGTCAAGAAAATAGACCTTTACATTAAATAAAAACATCAAACCCCATTAAAAAATCACATCAAAGCAGTTGTTTTTTCTTTTTATAGTCTTTGCAATAATTGAGACTAGCTTACATGCATTACAAAAATAGAGTCACTTGTTGTAATGACAAAATGTAATCACCATAATAATACCAATGTTAAGAGCATGAAAAAGACATACATAGTGGATGTACAAAGGACACATTGAATTGTGCCAATTCCTACCATGACCTAAGAGATTATTTTTTGGGAGGAAATTTTTGTGAGGAAAAAATTTAAAACTACCAAAAAATTTGATCCAACATGCTTCAACTCCAAGAATGGTAATGCAACCAAATTTCTTGTCCCCGTAATTCCATTGTTAGACAAGTACAAACCCATTACAACAACCAAGACATGAATGTGTTCAATAACATTTATTGAACCTTTGGCTCAATTAATTTTGTTGAAGACATTGGAACTATATGTACCATAATAGAAAATATAATCATGTCAAGAAAATATTAACATCATATTTACACTCTATATGAACAAAATATTGAATTCTATTCAACATGGTTATAAGGTGTAAATAGGGTTCATTAAAAAACAAAATGAAAAAAAAGGTTCAAAAAATGTAAGCTTTTCCAAGACAAGATTCAGAACCTTGGTAAAAGATCATTATTAGCCTAATAAGAATATCAGGGACCATTAAAAAAGTCTCAGGCTGAACATCTTGTATTACCAATAGCTCATTATCCCTCCATGCTACTACAACTGAACAATCCAAAGAAAGAACAAAAATAAGACTAACTCATTAGAAAACCCATGAATCTTGAGGCATGAAAATTGACAAGAAATACATATTTCAGAATGAAAGATGATATCTTACCCTTGAAAGTGATGACTTTACTAGCAATTTCCACAAGAGACAAGAACTCTATCATCTGTACTTTGAAAATTCTTGCTAAAAGAATCAATTTCTATTCCACTCTTTATCTTCATTCTCCAAACAATAAAAAAGAAGAAATGTATTTGCTTCTCTTATAATTTTTTAACCTTAAAATATTTTCTTTACCAATATTCAAAGCCCTTACACATAAAATTTCTAATCAATATGTTGGATGGATATAAAGCATAGAAGAAAAAGAAGGATAATAATCCACTAATATTACTCTTCAACAATCAAATATCCAGATTGAACCATTCAACATAAGCACTTATTGAAAGAGTAGAAATCAACATTCAAGAGGAAAGTGACATCAAATTAGATCTATTTAACTTACAATAGAGTAAAAAAATTATCATAGCACCACCTCAATAAGAAACTCTTATCATGAACAAAAAGGAGTGCAAGTCATGTTGCAATGAATAAGAATAAATTAGTCTAATGAAACAATCTTAAGCTCACAATCAAGTGAAAATAAGTAGTGAACAGATAAATAAAACAATAATAACAAATAGCAAACAATTACAAATAAACATTATTGATTAACTCTCCCAAATTATGATGAAGAGAAAAAGATGATTTAGAATCAAACCATCAATATCCAAAATATTCTCTCTTTATGTCGCAATGCTTATTTACAATGAATAAACCACATAGAAAAGAGCTTTTGTTGACAAACCAATTACCTATATAATGATATTCAAACCAAAGATTTGAGCCAATCTAAACTCCTTGGCATCAACATAGGAAAAATCTACTTCCTTCCATGTCTTTGAACTATTTTCCTTTTGAGAAGAATCAATTGCTCCTTGGAATTGACCAAGTTTGATAGGAGTGATTTCAAGTTTTTCCCAGTTGGAAATGAAAGTGCAAATTATCTTAGTAGCCTCATATAGAGCTTCATCAAATAGACAATCTCCCAAACTTTGAAGATTAGCAAAATTTTGTGTCGAGATAAATTCTTTGATTTCACCAAGTCTATCAATATTAGCATATGCATAGATAGGATCATTGTCAACTTTTGTTCTTTAATATTTGTCCTTACCATCAAAAAATATTTAACGAGGTCATGATACACACTAGCTAGCTTTTTTGTCCTTGTCACATCAAGGATCTATGTAGCATCATCAATGTGAATGAATGATTCAATAGCATCACTGGCCATTCCCTCCCTAAGTTGTGTCTTTGTAACTTGACTCCAAACTGCATCCTCCTCAACACTTGATGCAAACTCCATAGCCTACTCAATGATTCAAATTTTGTTTAAGAGAACATTTACAACTTGTACATTTAGATTAAACTTCTTAAAGATGGCAAAGATCTCCTCATTCAACTCTGCTCCAACAACAATTTCCCCACCTATAGGGCCATCAAAATTGTCTAGTCTATTAATGTAATCCATTACATGAGGCTTATCAACCTTAATGGCTATCAGAATGAGAAGATTTTGTAGATTAGGATTTCCATTGAAAGCAAAATTTTGTACAACAATCTTCTCTAGAAGTTTAGTCAACTCATCTAGCAAATCAAAAGTCAAAATGCTTTTACTATCACAAACACTTGATTTGGATTTTTACTTTTAAGTAAAGCAGTTGATACAACTTTATCAATAAGTGCCTTTGGAATGTATTTTCTGGTTTAAGAACATTTTTCCAAAGTTTAGGTTCCATTAGCTCAACAACATACTTGAACAAAAATGTAACATACTCATTGGTTAGGAAGCATGTTAATTAGTTTTAAATACCATACATGTATATAATAGAATATCAAAGTCCTCCAAAATATACCTTTCTTGGAGTTTAAATAGAGATTCTTTATTTGTAACATTAATAAGCTCTTCATCACATTGTCCCCATTTTGTATGCAACAATAGCTAGAGTCAAATCCCTTTTCTCATAATATTTACCCACCACCCGAGAATCATAGTAGGGATTTGTGGAGAGGAATTTCTCTGGGTTACTATTTGTATCAATGGTGATTTTCCTCAATGCATTATGTACATGTACATCCTGACTTCCTTTCCTATGATATTGAATGTGATCTAGAATGTTGATTAATGGTGGTAACTTGAATACACCTACTATTCAAATGCCTCCTCTAGGAAATCTTAGTGGAAAAGATAAGGAAAAAAAAACTCCAAAGGCCATAAATATTAAATTCATCATTATTGATTGTCTTGGGCAAAGTCTTCCTTTGTATCAAACCTATTTTATTGTTTGGGGCTACAAATAAGAGGTATTTAACTAATGTAATAACTAAAATATATAACTAATTTAGATGTCAGTATTGCATTTTTAGTTTTTTGTGATGAATATTATTGTTTCTAAGACATGTACCATGCTATGAATGAATAAAATAAATCACATAGTTATTTTTCAAGCATTTACATTGGTATTGGAAAAAGCATTGTGTCAAAATTATGCAAGAGTTACTACTTTGATGAAGGATCCAAACATTAAATGAAAGTTTTTAAATATTTTTACAAAATAAAAAATAGGAAAGAAGATGAGCAAAAAGACTCTACATCAAAAAACTCAGGTGGACAAAACAGAGTCCATAACACAACATTTTGGATGGAGAGGTTGCCTTACCCCATGAGGAGCATATTGTAGAGCCCTAGGATGTGCAATTTCCTTTTCTCAATTTGTATATGATGGAAAAGATAAAACAAAAAGCGTGGGGTCAAGTTCAGATGTTTCAATTGTTGTTGGTCTAGATAGCTTGTGGTTGGATGTCTAAATAGAGCCTTTGGAGATGAGTGGCAAACATGGCTTTAGTCTACTTGAGAGAGATCCCATTCTATTTAGTGAGAGAATGGAATGCAACATTTTTTATAAAAAAAAAAATAGGAAATATTTTTGGGAGGGAAAGGAATTCACAATTCTTCTTCAAGGTGGCATACCTCATGGCTGGGAATCTACTATTCTGGTATGATCAGAATCTGATCCATTAGATGCAACATGTGGATATTTTGAAAAGTGTTTGAATCTAATTGTGTATTTCATTCCTAGTCTAATAGGAGGAAGTGTAGACCTTTGAAGCTCAAACAAGGTCTTCTTACATAATTTTGAAGATTTTAAGAAAGGAAAAACCCATGGGGCAGGAACATCCATTTTTGGTTAGAGAATTGCTTTACATGGTACTAGATTAATCCCATTTGCAGAAATCTTCCTCATATTTTTAGATTATATGAAAAATTCAATGTGTCTTATAGCCTTGCACCATGCTAGAGTGGTGTACATTCTAACACATGAATCATTTGTCCTAGGAGAAGATGAAACAAGACACCAACTAGTTGAGCAACTTGCAAGTTTTAAATTTGTGCCCAATTTACTAGTTTTGAGGCCTAGACATGGAAATGAAATAGCAAGAACTTATAAGGTAGCAATCAATTATAGAGACAAACCATTTTTCATTGCATTATCAATACAAAAAATGGATGCAAACTTGGTAGGGATAACAACTCAAGGTATTGAAAAGGGAGGATATGTTATAAGCGATAGTTGCAAGAATGATGAACTAGAGCTTATCTTGATTGGAACTAGATTAGAGCTATGCCTTTGTGATGTTGTTGCAAAGAAGCTTAGAGAAGAAGGATCTTGGTGTTTTACAGACCAAGCTTAATGAATGTGTAATCCTTATACCTAGAAACAAGGTTTCCTAGAGTCAAGAAGACCATGTAGAAGGATTTATTCAGGTTATTCGACAGAGCTTGAACATATAGAGGGATATGAAAATCTTGATAATCTTAAAGAATATACTACATGGAGTACTTATGTTCTCCACCAAATATCACCAACAAAAAATAGTAAATCTCCAACAAGAAGACAAGTAGTTATAGGGTATCCCCTAGTTCTAGAATTAATGATTGCATTCTAGAATAGAATCAAGAGGTCTATAAGACATTTTTTGTTTAATAGACATCCTTTTAAAGTATATTCTCCATTGAGAAATCCTAAACTTACAAAGGCATGCAACATAAAGCTAATAAGATAGATGAAGATGATACTTCCTTAGAAAAACCCAAGGACACAAAAGGTCATGATTTATTTTTTGAGTGACTATCATCATGAATTCTAACATTAGAAACTATGTATGGTAATGGAAACATGACTATTTTTTGAAGAGCATACTATTTGTAAGGATGAATCAAGAATACAACTTAGACTTGTAGATAGGTTGAAAATTCTAAATGACACTAATAGACTACAAACAATTGAAAGAAATTTTTAATGACTTATTCCTAAATCATATAATGTGTTTGTGGGTGTAAAAATATTGAATTTTATGAGTGGCATCATACATATATAATCTTCATCTTACATTTTGCAACTATAAAGAAAAACCAACAGAATGCCAAAATGCCTTAAATCCAAAATTTAGATTGAAATAGATACAACTTCATTGATATATGTATAAAACCCAAAACAAATATGAAAAAATTTTAATTCTCATTTTCTATTTGGGCATACTTTATCCAATTTGAACCCCATTTTTAATAGTTCCATAGAAAAGCCTAATACTAACCATACAATTATAATAAAATGAAATTGTAGTTACAAAAATATCATCTTTCTTAGAAAATGTAAAGGGATGTCAAGAAGCTCTACAAATCTCTATCTATGAATAAGATAAAATCCTTACAAAATGAAATATAATATTAACCAATCAAGAAAAAAGACATTTAAGCATACCAAAGATTTGAGCTTATGAAATTAACAACATGGTCTAGCTCTTTGAACACTTGGTAAAGGCACTTCTTAGAAGACACAAAGCATAAATCTCACCACTGTAAGTCTAACATCATGCATCTTGGTTGGGCAAGGTTGTCATCAGGTTTACTTTTCTTGGCATCACCAATAATATCCACAAGAAAATTGGCCTTATTTCAAGTGATGGAACCTGTTCCAATCTCCCCCAACGATTTATCTTCCAAAAATATTTCTGGATGAACTTGGTTGCAGTATTAATAACAGCACCCATAACTACAACATCATAAAAATATAGTTTGGATTATGCTTTGATGGATTTCCACACCATATTCTTAAGAATCCTAGGAGGATTCTCACAAAGGTTGTAGAGTTTTTAATTACTCATTTTAATTATATTTTCTTTATATTCTCAAGCACCTATTCAACAAGCCCATTTTGTGCATAACCTGCAATCAATGTAGTCCAAGAAACCATATTTTTCTGAGGTGTCTTATTGAATAATGCATGTGCTTTGTGTTTGCTTCCACATTTTACATACATGCCTAATAGATGAATCATAAATATCCTCAAAAAAAAATTCCAAGTTTTATTATGCTTTGATGGATTCCCATACCCTCTTTCAAAGCTCCCATGTTCACATAGGATGAGAGGACATTAGAAAAGGTTTTGGAATTTGGTTTTACACCTAACACTTCCATTTGCTAAATTGTGTCCAATGCCTTTTCAAAAATCCTATTTTGTGCATATCCTATAATTGTCATGTTTTGAGACCTCATTTCATCCGAGAATTTCTCTAAAAAACATTAAAGCCTCATCAAGAACATCAATTTGTACATAACCTAATCGTAGCATTCCATCATATCACATTTCTTTGAGGCATTTTGTTAGACAATCATTGTACCTTGTTAATGCTTCCACATTTAGAATAGATAGCTACAAGGGAACTTATAACCATACTATTTTTATTATAAAAAAAACCCATTGAATTATTCTTTGATAGATGTCCATTTCATTTTACAAAGGTCTTATTATGGTGTGAGCAGGTAGGAGACTGGCAAAGTTGAATTGGTTGGGTTGGATATTTATTCTTTGCATTTGGTGAAATAGTTTCAATGCTTCATTAGGAAAACCATTCTTAGTTTTTGGATAGCTATTATTTGCCAATGGCACAATTTTTTTAGCTACTATTCAACATTTGCCAGTGGCACAAAATTTTGGGCTACTATTCACCAATTTATGGCCAACATGTTTTAACTAGTTTTAACCCTAAAATGACAAAAATACTTATATAAAAGAGCTTAGGATTAGGGATTTTTTTCATTGGCGTGATTCAAAAATTGCTTCTTGTTGTAGTATTGAGCTATAAGGGATTACAAATTATAATCAAGCTGTAATCACTAGATCATAATAATATTGGACTTGTTGTCTGGTGGACGCAACCCAGGGATTGTGTGAAACACATTAAATCTTGGTGTCTTGTGTTCTTTTCAGTGTGATCTATTGTTTTATGATATTTTTTATATTTGCATCTAATTATTATTTTTGTTCATGGTTAAATCCTAACAAGTGATATTAGAGCGAGGTTATTTTTTAGTTATCCTTTGCAAGAAAGTCTCACAGTTAAGTGGGAGTCTCATGGTTGAGTGGAAGTGATGACAGACAAGGGCAAGTTGAGGGTTGACAATTTTAATGGGCAAAATTTTCAGTTATGGAAGATGCAATGGAAGACTATCTTATTAGAAGGATTTATGGAAGCCATTGGAAGGAAAAACAAAGAATTAGGGATATATCTCAAATGATGAATGAGATCTTTTAGAAAAAAAGGCACTTGGAAGCATTCAATTATGTCTAGCACCATCAGTGGAATTTAATATTACAAAAGCCAAGACGACATAAGAGTTGATGGAAACCCAAAAGAAATTATATGAAAAGCCCTCTGCTTCAAACAAGGTATTTCTCATGAAGCATTTATTTAATATGAAAATGGCTAAAGGTAGATTTATTGTAGATCATTTAAATGAGATTAATACTATTACTAGTCAGTTATCTTCTACGGGTATCAATTTTGATGAAGAAATTAGGGCTCTCTTGATTTTTTGTTCTTTTCCTAATGGTTCTGAGTAATTCTATTTTTGGATCTAGTACCCTAAAATATGATGATGTGATCAGTGTTATTTTGAGTGAGGAAACTCATAGGAAATCCTTAGGTGGATCTACATCAAGAAGTGCTTTGAATGTACAAAGCAGAGGCAGAATGACTGAAAGAGGAAATAATTCCAAAAATCATGGGAAATCAAGAGGAAAGTCAAAGGGGAGGTCTCAATTGAGAGGACCAAACAACTGTTGGTACTATGGTAAAATAGGGCATAAGAAGAAAGACTGCTAGACTTGAAAGAAAATGGAAGGAGAAAATCAAGATGGAGACAAGGAGGCAAATGTAGTAAGTAACAAACCCAAAGAGGATGCTTTGTTTCTATCTTTGGAAAGTATTGGTGATTAATGGGTTTTAGATTTTGGTGCTTCATTTCATGCTACACCTCATGGAGGTTATTTCATTGATTATGTCCAAGGGAATTTTGTGCTTGTTTATTTGGGAGATAATGAATCCTATCAAATTTTTGGAAAGGGAAAAGTTAAGATTAAGTTGCAGAATGGGAATCATTGGCTGCTACATGAGGTAAAACATGTTTCAAGGTTGAATAGGAATTTAATTTTAGCAAGGCAACTCAATGATGAGGGTTGTGTAGTTACTTTTAATGATAAAAATTGGCAGGTGTCAAAGGGTTCCTTTGTAGTAGAAAAAGGTGTAAAAGTAGGCACCTTATATATTTTTAGAGGTTATATTGTTCCTTCTACTTTAATTATTTTAGAGAAACATGAATGTTCAAGAATAGTTGTTGCAGTTGAGCAGGAAGAACAAGTAGCTGATGTAGATTTTGATACAATGTTGTGGCACAATAGACTTGGTCACATTAGTGAGAAAGGTATGAAAGTACTTCATGCAACAAAAAAGAAATACCAAGTCTAAAATGTGTTAATATGAATTTCTTTGAAAGTTGTGTGTATGGAAAACAAAAGAGAGTGAGTTTTGTGAAGATTGGGAAGGAAAATAAAAGGAATAAATTAGAGCTTGTGCATACAGATGTATGGGGACCAACTCAAGTATCTTCTCTTGGTGGCTCTCATTATTATGTTATATTTATTGATGATGTAACAAGAAAAGTATATATTTATTTCCTTAGACAAAAATTTGATGTATTTCAAACTTTTAAGAAATGGAAATGCTTGGTTGAAAATGAGACTAGTAGGAAATTAAAATGTCTTAGATCTGATAATGGTGGTGAGTATTGCAGTCATGAATTTGAAGATTATTTCTCCACTAATGGTATCTGTAGACAGAAAACTATTCCAAGGACTCCACAGGAAAATGGAGTGGCTGAATGCATGAACAAGACTATAATGGAGTGTGCAAGGAGCAAGAGGTTGCATGTTTGGTTACCCTTACACATGTGGGAAGAGGATATTAATATTTTTGTATATTTGATTAATAGAGGTCCATCTACTCCTTTGGGTTGTGGTATTCCAGAGGAAGCGTGGACTAGTAAGAAGGTGAGTTATTTTTTTCTCAAAACCTTCAGTTGTGAAACATTTTCTCATATAGATTCTGAAAAATAGAACCAAGTTGGAAGGTAAGTCAAAGAAATGTGTAATTGTTGTATATGGCATTAATGAATTTGGTTATAGGCTTTGGGATTTTTAAAATCATAAAATTGTAAGAAGTAGGGATGTCATATTCAATGAGAAAGTGTTGTATAAAGATCTATTGTAGCAACATGAGAAGAAAGAAGATGATTACGTAGTGCTGGATGATACTCCAAAAGATGATGTTCCAACAATCAACAAGGCTAATTGGACCTCCATAAATATTTTCTCTCTCTTTTTATTCTATTTTACTAATAGATGTTGGTGAACCTAAATGTTATGATGAAGTTGCGCAAGTGGATATTAGGATTCAGTGAGAGTCTGCAATGAAAAGTGAAATGGACTCTTTGCTAAAAATTAAGATTTGGGATTTATGAAAATTGTCCATATGTAAAAGGGCTTTAAAAAATAAGTGAGTTTACAAGTTGAAAGAGGAGGATGGAGGTAGGAAAAGATTTAAAGCAAGGTTAGTTGTAAAAGGATATGCACAGAAAAAAGGCATTAATTTTGGTGAGATCTTCTCTCCTATTGTTAAAATGACTTCTATTCATATTGTTTTAAGTATTGTGGCTACTATAGATTTTCATTTGGAGTAGCTTGACATTAAAACAACCTTCCTTCATGATGATTTGGATGAAGAGATATATATGGGGATTTGAGGTCAAAGCTACGGAGAACTTAGTGTGCAGATTGAAGAAAATTTTATATGTCTTGAAGCAAGCACCTCAACAATGGTATCTAAAATTTGACAATTTTATGCATCAGAATGTATATAGTAGGTCATTTAGATCATTTTGTTTATTTTAAGAGGTTGGATAATTATAGCTACATTATTTTATGTTTATATGTTGATGATATGCTTGTAGTTGGGTCTAACATGGATCACATTAAGGGGTTGAAAAGCCAGTTAGCACATGCATTTTCTATGAAGGATTTGAGGGTAGCAAAACAAATCCTTGGTATGAAGATTTTCAAAGATAGAAAGAATAGGAAATTGATGCTATCTCAGGCTGATTATGTTGAGAAGGTGTTGCAATGTTCTTTTATGGAGAATGTTAAAGCTGTTAGCACACCTTTACCTGGTCACTTGAAGTTCACTAAGGAGATGTGTCCTAAGACACAAGAAGAGGAGGATAAGATGTCCAAGGTACCCTATGCTTCAGCTATAGGAAGCTTGATATATGCTATGGTCTGTACAAGGCTAGATATTGCACATGCAGTGGGAATTATTAGCAGTTATATGAGACATCTAGGAATTGAGCATTGGAATGCAATCAAATGGATTCTCAAATATTTGAGAGGAACATCTAGTAAGTGCTTACACTTTGGGGGCTCTATTACTAACTTATAGGGCTATATTGACTTAGATTTGGTAGGGGATATTGATACCCAATGGATTACTACAAGTTGTTTATTTACTATTGTTGGGGTAACCATGAGTTAATTTTCTAGGTTACAAAAGGTTAATGCTTTATCCACTACAGAGGCAGAGTATGTTGCTACTATAGAGGTAGCCAAAGAGATGATATGGCTTTAGTTCTTATTGGAAGAATTGGGACACCCTCAGAGGGATAAACCATATATATGTCACTTCATTAGATAGTTTATGAGCATTCATCAAATTATCGCACTTAACATTCATGTTCATAGATTTATTTTGAAACAATGGACAAAAAGAAAAAGTAAATCATATGCCAATAATAGAAGGATTAATATCATTACCATTGAAAAACACAATCTTGATAATGTTGGTGTACAATTAGATCCATCATGATAGCTAAGTGGGGATAGTGCCACTGCTTTGATAGGCAATCATTGCCACTTTGGAACATGCATAAATGAAGAACAAACAAGGGGACTTTAAGGAAAATGTGTGGATATGTAGAATAATAATTGAATAGATGAGATGATATATTAGAGATATATTGATAAGTAGGAGATAATTTCCATAGTAAGTAAAATTGTGATATTGCTATCAAGATTTAACTATGTGATTTTGAGTCAAACTCATCGACCCATGTTTCATGACTAGTAATTCAACATGAATCCATCTCCCATGAGAATAAAAGGAACACCTAACACTCATTGGTATCTTATATTATTCTTTGCCTAGCCTTTACCAATAGCTATCTTATATTTATACTTCTTTTATATACATACCATTGATTTTATAGGTATATTAGCCTATCATTTTTAAGTAGTTTTTTTTTTCTTCCTTTACATAAGTATAATTAATAAATTTAATTGAGACATGTCCAATTCTGATAAAGGAATTTTTTTAAAGAAGATTAGAATATTTTAATAATTAGGGGGAAAATAGAAATATTTCATTTGTATATAAAAATGTAAAAGAAATTGTCTTTAAATATTACCTAATGAACTAATTTAAATTGGATAGATAAAAGAGAGAGGAAGAGTGATCTATCTAGACTAAGCTATCTTTAATAGTATGAAGTTTATACTTTCTAAAGATAAAGAAGCTAAAAACTAACACAATGAACAACTACAAGAATTACTAAGATTTATAAAAGATTGATAGCTTACATTAGATAATTAAATAGATACAATGGTAAGAGACTATGTCAAAGTCTCATGTAAAATATGTAAATATTAATCAAGTATTAAAATATCATTGTACTTTAACTCAATTTTTCTATTGTAACTATTAAAAAAATTTCCTTGGTACTCTACTTAATTAAACTAGACAAAAAATAAAAACCACTATGTGGCACTTGTTTAGCCTTTTTTTTTAATATTTTCATCTCACAAAATCCCCCATGGCTTGTTGAGCTCTTATACTTTTGTAAAGTGTTCATTTTTTTGTTTTATGTTTTCCATAAATTTGAATGTTAAAATCATATTATTAATTAAATGATAAAATTATAAATTAGTTTATTAGTATTTTTTATAATGTTGAAATATAGAAAAGAAGTGTTTTGTTGAGTCATTGAGTGTACTTGTAAGAATTTGGTATAGCTTTGATACCATGTAAGAATTTGCCTTAGGGCAATATTCACCCAAGATCGTAGAACTCAAACACAAGCACAACTGTAGATCAAAAATGGATATGATCAATTAATCAGAGTATGTCCTCATACATATTGTATGTGAAGAATGTACACACTAGGAGTGCTTGTATATAAAGGCCTCTCAAGAAGCACCTAGAATGTCTCTATAAAGAGCCAGGAGATAAGATAAGCATGATAACTAAGCACACATCTTATCCATCATTCTAGATGAGAGGATAAGAATGACAAGGTGTATCTCAAGTGGAAATGTTGTAGACACCATGTGCTTAATTAGTGTGCTAACTCCTGTATTGTAGACACCATGTGCATAAAAGAGGTGCTAACTCCTGCATTGTCAACATGACAACTCACAAGAGTGCACATACTCCTAGGTGACTAATAAATAAATATTAAAATAATGCATTAACCTAAGTAAAGTAAGTGTAAATAGTAAATACTTATTTACACCAATAGTACTTAGTTCTTAGAAGATATTTGACTTGGTTTTAAACCATTTTGAAATATGAAAAGGGTATCTAATAAGTTATATTTCAATCATAGAAAGAGAATATATTTTAATTAGTAATATTGTAAATATCAAGAATATGGATATCAATATAATTAATATTTAAGAAATTGCTAATTATAATCTACATTTTATTTTATTTTTTATTTATAAATTTGTTTTCAAATGTAACTCTATATGATAATGTCCTTTATAAACCCGTTTGATCTTTCTCATCAAGCAAACCCTAAGTAAAATTGTGCTATCAATATAGGATTCAACTTGTATTTTTTGAGTAGAACTCATTGATCCTATGTCATATGTGTGTCATAAATATTGTTTGTAAATTAATTTATGTTTATTAAATTAAGATTTATCTTTGTATTATTAATAAATATAATTTAAATCATAAATATTTAATATTTTTATTATTAAATCATTTTATTTCAAGGTTTAATATTATTAAACATTGGATCTCACTACTTACTAAATGCTATAATATATTAAATGTAATAATAATAAAATAACGTTATATTTTAAAGGATGCTTATTACATGACATCAATGTGATTAATAACAATTATATGTTGAGGTTATAAAATACTTAATTGATAATTAATCTTTTTTATATGCAGAGATGGACTTAGAGTGTTTTAAGTGCATGACGAGTTATTTTTAATTTTTTTCAAGAATTCATAGATAGAATTTGAGGAGCTAGAATGCATATTGGGGTGATTTTGAGTTTATTTTTCATTCCATGTCAATTGAGAGGACGTTTGAGGAAGTTAACTAATAATGATGTTTTGATAGGGAAAAATACCAGTGGTGAGTAATAAAAGTTACAAAAAGTTAAAAGAATGTGTTGTTATGATAAAAATAATCATTGATCATTCTTTTAGTCTTTTAATTGATCATTTATTTAGTCACTTATCTTTGTCTAACCTTGTAATTTTATCTAATGACCAAATTACTCATTTATTTAATCACTTATACATATAAATTACAAATTTTTACTAGAATTTGATCACTTTACTCATGTGACTAAAACTTTTAGTTTTCTAACTAAATGTTTTTAGTCATGTTGTCATGTATTTGCCTAAATTATACTAGTCAAAGACACTCAAGTTATGGAATTATAGTCTTAGTATCAAAGACATCCAAGTACAAAGTGATCTAGTCAAAAACATTCAAAGTTCAAAGATAAAACTTCAAATCCAAAAATCCAGGAATATGGTCAGGAAATTTCTATATGAGGAAATTATAGAGTGATATAATCATCAACAAAGGTTTCCAATCTATTTCAGGAAGATAAATCTCAAGCTCGTAAATGGGAAGATGAAAACATTCAAGGAAATAGTTAGCAAGGGAGCATTTCAAGATGAAATTGGGTTTTAAAATGATGCAATCAAGAAAAGGCACAAGCTTATGTAACACCCAACATGTTGACATGGCATCCAACCATCATACCAATTATTCAAGATTCTTCAAGTCAAAGTCAACACATTTGAGGAAGGGAATCAAGATTATTCTATTTAGGTCAACAAATGGAGTTAAAGCATAGTGAACATTCATGTCAACCCTCTTATTCTAGATGAACATGCAATTGTGGGCATTTATTGTCCACTAAAGTGGTGGCTTCTTTACAGTTGGGTTCTGTGGTTCACCTTTCATTAATGTAAATTCCTTTTCCTTCCCTAACCTTGATTAGGGATAAGGCAAAAAAATCTAGGCCATTGGTTGTTGTATTGATCCCAGTCACTCATTATAATTGAGGACCTATACATACAAGTCTCACTTCTCATTTGTAAAGTAGTAGAACTCTGAGATTGTTGCTAAGAGCTATTGAGACAATGGAAATTTTCTTTGGAGTTTAGTGATAATTTGATGTGTCTTAATGCTTTCTTGGTTTTCATTACTCTCTCATTTAGATTAGATTGTTAGATGATTTTTTTTTAATTTGAATGGAGAATACATTTCATATTTTGTTAAATTCATTTGGTTCATAAATTTAATGATTTATTTATTGTAAGTCACTATGAAAAATTATCTTGAAACCCATCTCTATGTATGCTTAACTTCTATTATTCACATGCATTGTTCATTTTGATGGCATTCATGGTGGTATGAAAATTATTTGCATAACCCCTTGAACATTTCACTAGTTCTTGTATAGTTTTAGTGTAACTTGGTGAAGTAGAAACTAGTTATTGATGAATTTGTCTAGCAAAATAGTGTTTTTTGTGGTTGTTACCCTTGGGAGTAGATAAAAATTTATAAATTGTTTCCTCATTTCTTTTGACATATTTCATGAAAAGCCCAAAGAATAATAGTCTATTACAATTATCTTTTGATAAGGCCCATCTACTACATGATTTAAAATAAATATGAGAGGAGTAAACATAAGAGCCCTTGTGATATCTAGCAAATCACATCAACAATTGAGTTTTTCCATGGTCAATCCCTAAAACAAAAGGAACATTGGAGTTTGTTGTGTGATCTTTCACAATCTTAACACACAAATGAATTTGTTCAAGAGAGGATAAGATACTTTGGTATTCTATTCTACTATTTGTTGAGTCATAGAACACACACAAACATGCCCAAAAATAATGTACAAGATATTATTTCAATAAAATTTATTTTTTATACAAATTATTGCTAAATGACACCAAATATTTTAGATGATTTGCAAGATTTTGATTAAGTTTGTAAGGCCCACACTCGTACCCTATTATACCATAAGGAATGAATATGTTTAAGAGTTAATTAGGTCACGATCGACATTTTTGTTACTAATAATGATTTATGAGATCCTATTAGAGACTGATGTAGATTTTGATTATTATAAGGTTGATACCATACCCAATAACATTAGGTTGATAAGACAAGACCCCATGAAAATGAGACTCAATATGTTCAAGCTAAGAACCTAGTCATGACATTCAAGGTTTGATCTACAAGGCAACTAGGAAAGATAAATTAACATTCACTCTAGTGAGAAGAACAATGAATGTAGGACAACAAGACATATGGTTACATTCAAAAATTGGTTTTAAATTATGATGACATAATTATGGAAACATTGTAACAGTCTGAGGAATTAACCTTGGAATCTCACACACAAACCCCTCATAATGTGAAAAAGGGATATTGCTAAGAATGTCGCTATGTTTAATTTGATTGAACAGATACTAGTTAACTAGTCTGCACATTAGTGATTTTCACTTAGGACATATATGTTAAGATCCATTTTATATGTTTTCATGATTTACCAAAGAGGACTTTAGAGTTTCATTATTATGTTAGAAAGAGTTGTGATAATATTCAGAATGATAATGAGTTATGTTAAGAAAGATAACTATTGGTACACATATTTGATATTTCAATGTTATAAATATATAATGAGAATGACTAGATAAAAGTTAATTGTATACGTCATGCAAATTATGAGATATTGGATTATTCTGCACTTATCTGTATGTATTTTTATATTATTTCATTGGGCTACTAATGTTTAAGTTGAGTGTGTAGGAAAGTTGAAGCATGGAGATTATTTAGGGAAACAAGGTTCAAACCTATGTTAACACGGTTAAGCCAAGGTGAATCTTTAGAAGATTCAAAACCTCATTGTATTGTATTTATTTCATAATGTGATTGTGCATAGGTGTTATAGGTTTAAAGGTCATGCTTAATTAGTGACATGTCATCGTGATGTGTAAAGTATTTAATATGTGTGTGTGTGTGTGTCATTTGACACTTGTGTTGTTTATGTGTAAATGACATGTCATATAGGATTTTGGGCATGAAGTCACTTAACCTAAATTTAATCCCATTATGAAATTAAGTTAACCCACCTTGGAGAGTGTTAGGATGAGTCACCTTTATGATGGAATTCAAGTTTAATTTGATAGGAACTTTAGAGAGCCTAAAAGTGGTTCCCAAGTGTTATTTTGGTGAAAATAAGTCACCCACATGGTAGTAGTATAGGTTGGGGGTCTAAATATAACCATAGGTTGTTCTAAGGGACTTAGGAGACCCTCTAAACTAGTCATTTTCAAGCCAATTCGAAAATCAGAGTGTCACTTGACTTCTTCCCTCATCCCACCACTTGGTTAAGTTCCTAATGGTAGAAAGGTACAAGGGTGTAAGAGGGGTACGTGGGGATGGAAGTGGAGGTCTTTTTAGGGAGCTTGTGCCAAGCTTAGTGGTTTTTCACCCACTCTCTAATGGTAGAGACACTTAGGTTTTTGGGAGAAGAAACTTGGAAGCCAAGGAAGGAAAGCTCTTCATCACCATTTCATAGCCATTAGCTTGGAAGGAGGTTAGTGCTTCATTCCATGTTTTCTCTCATCTCTTGAAAGTTGAAGGATGGAAAATGTAAGAGTGTTCTCATAGGATTGAATCTATTTGCCTTTGGTTTTGTTTCTTGAAATTTTGTGGTGGATTGAATGTTGTGTTGGGTGTGAAGGTTTCACTCACCCTTGGGAGGGAAGAGAAGCCTTGGGGTGAAGGGGTTAGTTGGGCTCAACATTGAAGTTGAGAAATCCCCCTCTTGGAGAGGGGATAGTTTTCATGGAGTATGGGCTCCATTGAAGCCATATGCCTTTCTATTGTTCTATGGGAGGTATAAGTGAGGATATGTGAAGAGCAGTAAGTGTTGATAGCCTTGTTATGGCATGTTTCTTGGAAGCCTTATTGGAATATTGCAATTGCAAGATTTGTTGTTTCACAAGGATATGGCATTCTCCTCCTTGAAGAGCCCACCTTCACCCAATGTTTATGATTCCAATTGTGAATCATTGTGCAAGCCTTGGTTGGGGATTTTGAATGTGTTGTTAAACTATGGTATTCATGTTGGTTCTTGTTATTGTGATATTGTTTGAATGTATCCCAGTTGAGCCTTGTTTCCCCTAGTACGAGGGTGGTCTCCTTGAGGCCTAGGTTGGGAGGTGAGCCTCCATGGTTCTATAATTTTGATCCTTGTAGGTTTTTTTTTTTTATACACTTGGATATTTGAGAGTGATGAAGAATTCTCTGCATAAGAGGAGGGATACTATTGTAGTTGGTTGAGAATGGAGTAGCAAACTCCATCTTGATATGTGTTTCTTTTTATGATTGTAAGAGTGTTGATATTTCTCCTATTCATTGTTATTAGAAGGATTGTGCATCATCTTTTGTAGAGATCTTACATTATGTAGTGTTGACAAGAAGAGTCTACCACCTGGTGTTAAATTGTGATAAGCTTGTTGTATGTTATACAAGGAATAATAGAGAGAATTCCATTATATTGTTGTTGAAGATCTATTATCATGTATATGAATGTATCGGGAAAATGGATTTAGTATCATAGTAGACAATAGCAAAATGTAAATGAAACTAGTACCTTGTTATCTTATTGTTCTCCATTCTCATAGCAATAACTGGATGCATTATTTGTTCAATCTTGAATCATATGTAGGTATAGAATGTGCATTCAATAGATTTGATATAAAAGATATCAATAATAAACTAATAGTTAGATGTTGATGCTCCGTGTATTTGAAATTTTGACTTCCAACATCAATATTTAGTAATTGTCATGCCCAAACGACAAGGCAAAAAAAACACACAATCTTTTTTTTAAATTAATAATTAGAATGTTCAAAGTTCGACAAATTTGCGATCATAGAAGTAAAGGTTCTCTACATTACGTCTTAAGTTTATAAATTCTTGTGGTGGAATACATCGTTAAGATTTTCAACTTTCATTATTAGATGGATATTGATCATTAGTCATGTTATTTTATTAACTTCTCAAGAAGATATGAAAATTATTTAAATAACAATCTAAATGAGTTCGGGTCTAGATTAATTGTAAAATCTAATCAAATAATACCCCCATTTAAACTTATTTTAATAAGCCAATTAACCTTTAAATTAAAACTAATTAATACTCAAAAATTTAAACTAACTTTAATACTAAAACTAAAGACATTTAAATTTTTAAGAACTTTCTTAAGATAACAATGACATTAATAATATAACTGACATTGAATAAAACCAAATCTAAACTACATTTCGTTAGTAAAACTACTAATCTTAAACTAAAGCTACTAAATATTTTTTTTAAAAAAAATTTGGAAACAATAAATCACTAATGTGTTGAAATAATTAAAATTAATCTGCCTAACAAAATACTATCTATATTTTAAAACTTTAATTAACATATTATAACTATCTTAACTTAACCGAAACTAAACAAGTAAATACTAACCAAATTACTTTTCAATTTAGATAAACCAATTTAATAATCAACCATTATCTTAATTGATTACTAATCTAATTTAAAATTACTATCAATTAATTTAGAATTATTTTTCTAATTTAATCCATACATCAACAAATTAGTAATATCTACTTCAAATATATACTATCAAATTAGAAGTTTTCTAATGACAAAATGTATCAACTAATATCTTTTTGGTTGAATTAAGAATCTATTCTAAAGTAGTAATATTAATAATGAAATATATATATATATATATATATATATATATATATATATATATATATATATATATATATATATATATATATACACACACACTAAACTCTAGACTAGATTAACATGACTAAAATTTAACTAACTTTAATATATACATAATTTGTATCTAATATAACTAACTTAAATTTAATACCTACTAACTAAATTTAATATCATCTCACCTACATTGATAAGAAAAAAAAAACTAAAGTTTAAACTAAAACTAATAATACAACTTACTAACTAATATAAAAAAAGAACTTAATAAAACAAAATAAACTAACATTATCTAAAACCTAAACCAACCTAATAACTACACCCCCCCACCCCCCCCCCCCATCCCATCTAATCCTAGCTTACACCTCCCACATGTCACATCCCCCCTGGAAAACTCATGCACTTCCCAAGCGCTTCCCCCAAAGGCACACTGCCCCACAACAAGTGTTGTCCCAAAATTGTGTGTGGTGGCACCCAAGGATAAGGTGGGGGAGACAGTCAAAAAAAAAAAAAAATCATTCAATGCAGCAAAAAGATAAAGACTTAGAACCTCAATGCATACTTCCATGAGATTTATTACAGCAAAAGAGGATTGGGAAGTACAGGGTGATGTCACCCAAGTATAACATATTGACTTTGTTTCAAGCCTTCCCCAAAAAAATTGTGCCAAGGTAAGGAGGATATAAAAGCATAAAGTTTTATTGGTAGAAAGTAGATATTAGCTCATGTTTTTACATAGATTTATTTATTTTGATATTTGAAAATGAGTTTACTAATTTATTTATGTTTACTCAATAAGAATTAAAAGGGAGAATCTTTTAAAGATTCTCTGTGACTAAACGGAGGATTTAATTAGTTCTCCATACAAAAACCAGAGAGTTTTTTTTTTTTTTTTTAACTCTCTTGGGACCATTTTTTTTTTGTCTTAATATTCTAAAGGTAAATTTTGAAATTGAATTTATTAACCAAGAGGGGATTTTTTTTTTTTTTTAGTAAATCTAATAGAACTTATTACATCTAAATAAATCAAGAATTCTAATTATCCATTTTAGCCACAATGCAAGGATTGTTTTGTTTGCAAAAAACATGCAAACTGAATCTACATCCATAATATGATTTTTCGTTTCCAACATATAAGAAAACTTGAAATTTGCCTAATTGAATCAACATCATTTCCATCCTATTTTTGATGTGCATCCATCTAATTTAAAATTATGACTAAATCACATGATAAACAATTATACTCAATCACCAATTTTATTGGCAAACCTGATTCAAAGGCTTAGCCGGGAAAGAACCAAGAAGAAAACTCGGTGTTGTTGCCATTACAACATAAAAAAAATTTGGAAGTAGCCGACATGGTAGCTGACATATTATGGCCGACATATGGCCGACATGTTATAACCCTAAAGCGGTTTAATACTTGTATAAAAAGGGCTTAGGGTTGGTTATTTTTTTTATGTATGGTGATACGAAATTGGTTCTTGCGGCGGTATTGAGCTGTAAGGGATTACGGATTGTAATCAGGTTGTAATCACTGGATTGTAATAAGATCAGACTTGCTGTTTGGTGGATGTAGCCCAAGGATTGGGTGAACCACGTTAAATCTTGGTGCCTTGTGTTCATTTCTGTGTGTTCTATTATTTTCTGTTATTGGTTATATTTGCATGTAGTTTTTATTTATGTCTGTGGTTTATCCTAACAACAACAAGCATGACCCAGAAACAATTCAAAACATGCATATTCACACAAGGTTATCACATTAGGATTCACAATGAATCAAAACTAGGGAAAGGTGGATTTTTCCAATAGGAGATGTCAGACACAACACCAAACCAGGTGCCCAATCGGGGCTATAAATCAAGAACTTCCATTCTTCCATTCTTACATGCCAAAACTCATATGTGGTTTGTGCTGGCAGGTAAGGACCCATAACACCCTACCCTCTCTCCCTCTTCTTGTCCTAAGAAGAGACTCTACACTGTTGGAGTCCAACTAAAATGACTTTTCCCAAAATTGGTCACTTCTGCTCTATCCAAGGGTGAGTAATACCAAAACACCCATGCAAGAAAATCTCAAAATTCAAACATAAACATGAAAGGAAATCATTAAAAATAACATGGTTTTCAAATCTTTCCAACATACCCACAATCATACAAGCATTCAAGTAACAACAAGGTAGCATAAACATGAAACAAACCTAAAATCTGAAGAAGGGAGATGAAAATTCCTACCTGCACAAAGAGGTAATGGCAAATGAACAAGTTTGAGTAGAGCTTTTCCCTTCCTTGCTTCAATCTTCCAAGACTCCACTCTAAATGTAGAGATTGGGTAACAACCTCCACTAGTCCAAGAAGGGCCTCTAAATAAGCCTCAAACTCAACCACTAACAAAAAACAATAACTTCTCCCACCCACTTACAAATCTAGAAGCTCCTAACTCAACCCACGGTATGGTTAAACACTAAGTGGAGGTGAGGTAAGGCAACTCATGGTAACCACCTGCAATTTTCGCACAAAGGTAAAATGAGACTTTTTGAGTGATCTCAAAAGTCAACAAAAGGTGCTTAGGGGTTGGAAAAGACCCCCAACCCATACCCATACCCCTTGGGTATAATTATAACATGTTTCAAAGCCTAAGGAATTGATTTGGAGCCAAACAAAAGCTAGAAAAAAATTAGGACCAACTAACAACTCTAAAATGTAGATTAAGCACTAATTTGGATTAGGGATGACTAAACTCGATTAAGAACAAAATTAGCAAACTGACACTAACTTAAACCAACTTAGGTCGAAAGGTTACACAACTAACCCTAATCAGCATGCTGAAGAGCATACACAATTCACGAGTGTCATGTGACACTATAAGAACACAGTTTATGAACATTAACATTTACTGATCACAGAAAGATACATACATACATCTCTCAATAAATTTGATTATGAACAACAAGGTTTCCACAATTAGCACATAGAGATCAGTTATGTTCCTCCGTCGATTTTCTTGGCTAAAATATCTACACACTCATTGCACACATCAGTAGTCCCATAACATCACATGTACATATATATACGTATCAAAAATTCTCATAAATTGAAACATACATCAATTAGAGTTTCTTTCATCCTACTTATATCCTTAATCATAAAGATTCCAAAAATCAATGGGTTAATCCTACATTTTACTTAATTCATCAACATACATATACCTAAAACCTTAAATGATGAACATCAAATATCTGGAAGTAACATCACACAACATGAAATAATATAATATGTTCTAAGCATCAAATAATGTCTTGACATCTCGAGTCATGAGTATCAAAATAATAGTGTAGCTACGAAGGGTCGGGGCGAGGCCTCACAGTAATGCAATTGTTAGATTTAGATAGTATGAGGCTTGGAATCAAACAATCTATGTAATGAGATGTAAATTTCATGTCAACCATTAAGATACACCATTAAGACTATGAGTTAGAAAAGAAATAGATAGCATAAAGAGAAAAAAAAGAAATTTATTATCAACCCAATCCAATAAATGCACTTGTGAAATTAGAAGAAGAAGAAAACAAAAAGCTCAAAAACTCTAAAGTAAGGCTTGTAGGTGCAAATTGTGTTCTAGAAAATGTATGGCAAAAACAAATAAAATCCCCTCCTAATACAGTTCAATATAATATTCACCCCCACGATAAAATAATATAAATTTGAATTATGAGATAGCCCAATTCCTAGTAATAAATTACTTACATTATGATAGATGTCAGCTTATGAAGTGACATGGGATAGGATGAGTACTTGGAAGCAAGATTACCAATAAAATAAAATACTAATCAAGTCAACCTTATTTGAAAATAGGTGACCATAACTTAGGTTAAACACAAATATATATATATATATATATATATATATATATATATATATATATATATATATATATATATATATATATATATATATATATATATATATATATATATATATATATATATATATATATATATATATATATATATATATATATATATATATATATATATATATATATAATTATATTGCATAAGGAGGGAAGGGGTCCCACCCTTCATCTACCCCTCCCATGTTTCTTCAAGACTATGAGCACTTTAGGTGCTACCCAACCTGACACAAGCTAGGTGTACCTTGCCACTAATATCTTCAATAAGCCAGCCACCCTAATAAAGTCCTTGTTCAAAAAAAATTTAGGAGCCCATATCTTGGGAAGGGAGGGGCACGTATAAAGGAGAAAAAGACTATTCTTTTGGCACCTACCTTCTTGGGAGAAAGTAAAGATCAAAACTAAAATATAGTTCCTTGCTTCTTCTTTTTTTAAAACACATCACATCATGCATTAAGCATTAATGCGTAGTATATGGGCCATGAGTATTTCAAAATTTGTAGCAAACATCCCATTCTTGTTAAAAAAGCAAAATAAATGCCCTTAGCTACATGGGTGCATTGGGGTTAGAGAGAAATATAGGATGGAATGGGAGTAGTATAGGGTAGTTTTCATTAGTAGAAAATCCATGTGCATAGTTTAATGTTAATTTAATATGTGTTAATTAATAGGATATAGATATGTGTTGGGTATGTTAGTAAAAGTTAGTTTAGCTAATACTAATAATTTTAGATATTGTTTGGTGTTAGTAGTATTAATCTTTTTTTAAAGATAGTCTTGGATAGTTAGAAATAGGGCTAGGATTAGTAGAAAGTATTAGGATAATATTATAGATATCATGTTATATAGTGAATTCATATTAGATATTATTATTACATATGAATAATATTTTTATGTGTTTATTCCATTCCTTAAGTTTAAGTTGATGATTTTAAGGTAAATAGAGTGTATTGAAATTTAATATAGGTGCTCAATGATGAATACTTATTATAGGTTATTTAATAAATTTTATTGACTCATATTAGTGAGTTGATGTGATTAAGGTGGTTAATTAGGATTCAGAGAAATTAAATAGCTAGTCATAGCCCCTTTGTTAGAAATGAAATAGTGACCTTGTGTCTAGAGATTGGTAGTAAGTGTTGGTTTAGCTAGTAGTTAGTGATATTAGCTAGTCATAATGAAGATAGATCATTTCTAATTCATATTACTTAAATGAATTAGTAAGCAAATTTTTTTGTGATAATGTCGATAAGAATAGGAGTTTTAATATTTTAATATGATATGAAATGGGAAGAGTTTAGTTAAAAGATAAGATGATATGGGTTAGAGATTGTTTAGGTAGTATTAAAAGCATAATTGACATTAGCATAATAAATGTATTCAATTATTAAAATATAAGTTTTGTATTCAATTGTTTCTCTTGTAAATTTTTGTATCAAACTCAACTTTAGGTATGGTTGATGTTAAACAACTTGAGGAGATATTTTAGTGGTTAATTAGGATAGCTAGCTAGTTAGTGAGGGGTTAGTATTATTATGATATTAAAAAAAAAACATAATAGTCTAACGATAGATTACTTGTATTAAATTTTATATATATAGAAACCTTACATAATTAATTCTTCCTATAATATTTGCAACACTCATTTCATGTAGGGTGTATTGAAGCCCATTATCGACATTAGTAATGAGTGATCATTGAATGTATAATGTTTACTATATGTTATGTGAAGGTTGATACATCATGAATAACTATCAAAGGCAACTATAAATATAAAGCATGATATCAAATGGAATTCTTAGAAAACATTTTATTGATAAGTAGTATGATATTTAGCCCCACCTGATACATATACCAGGTACCAACATATTATATATATATATATATATATATATATATCAAGAAGATCTAGTAGTTTTATTTGCAACATATATGATATACTACATTAAGAAATTGATAGGTATGTACTACCTTGTCCTCTAACAGAAACAAGTATTGGTGAGTGACTTCATACATACAAAAACCTACACTATTTGGGATGCACCTTTCATCAGACCATGTTAACTAACTAGGAAATATCTATGAAATTTTATCTCATCTTATATCATCTGGTCCTAAATCATATTTTACAGTGACACCTAGAGCTTAGTTGATTTAGTGGATGTATGAATGACAAAAAACTCATCTAGGTATGTTGAACTTCTATAATGCAACCATTCTATATTCAATGTAATGTATATTCAATAATAATTCATCATATCAATGTTTTGTTTTGCTAAGTTTCTTTTTAAAAATAAAATAAAATATGTGGTTGTGTTTTTGCCTTGTAAGATTAGGGCATGACAAAGTTGAAGGTAAGTTAAGCTAACCATGTTCAAGTGATTGATTTTGTAGAGATAAAGCTGATAAATAAGAGATATTTTGTACAACAAATCAAATTGTGATATTGTTATCAGGATCAACTATGTAGTTTATGTGTAACACCTCGCTCGAGAACCCAAGTGAAATAAACTTAACATATTACAATGTTTACTAAACTATTTTTTTCCTTTCTAAAGTTTATACAAGATCAAAGTAACAATGTGAAAGCAATATACATATATACAACATTTACACAAATATAATTACAATATGGATTTCATTCCTAAAGGGTTCATTTTCATTGAGTCATGTTTAAGAAAGTTTCATTAATTAGTTAAGTCTCAAATACAACGTTCATGATCATAAGGAAATAACAGATACATCACCTCATAAGCCAATACATAAATACAACTAATACAATGAAAGTACATCCACTGCACATGTCGCAAGGTATACGAGAATAGATACAATACATTGGAACATATGATAACATAAATACATCAAAGGAATAGAGGTCTCTAAGATGGGAATAAGAATGATAAAGGTGCAAGTGCTACAATGAACATCCAACATCTGTAAGTCTAAGGAGGACCCAAATGGTAAGAAGACACTACCTCCTGACTGCATGATTGCCTACTCAGTCTCCCACTCCCATCATGCAAGGAAGATAATAAATGATCTAAGAATTAGAAGAATTTCATGCTAGGACAAGATCTCTTAGGTCTTTGGATAAATTCCTTTTAGAAATGGAACAAATTAAGCTTGATAAAGAACAAGTTGAGGAACAAAACTTGACCAATCTTCAGTGTAATGAAGAACCTTATCTGCAGTGCCTCTTGTGTTTGCATTCTATACCTTGTTGTTTATTTTGATTCGAGAGATACTTGGTACTCTTATTTTGTACCTTGTGATGACCCGAGGGTCGGATGTTATACTTTGACTTAGTTCCATAGATGCTATGCTACTATGTTGTTCAATTTATCATTTTGCATGTTGATGCTATTTTGAGATGATAGTAGACCTATGATTATATCGAGTTTTATGGTTTATTGGACTTATTTGTTGAGTATGTAATGAGATGGATTCTATGTTATGGTTATTTACTTCATTCTTGTATATTTATGCTTTCTATGAATGTGAGTGATGTAAATGGATTAAATAGGTATTTTAATACATGTTGCTTCAGTTATGATATAATATGCAATTGCACTTGATCATGTGTCTTAATGTGCAGGAATTATATCCCTGGTAGTGGCACATGGAGTTAGTGATTCAGCTATTCATATTTTACCAAGGTTGTCCCTCTATGGCTAAGTACCCTTATTTAGTTGTTTAAATCTAAACCTTTCAATGATTAGTAAATCCAAAATCATTTGCACTATGTGATTAGACCAGTGAGCGTGTCTGTGCATTTAGTAGTTTGCATTTGTCATGAAAGTGTTAAGTTATTTTTTGTGATTTTGGGTTTTTCGGTTTTAAATCTTTTTTAAGTTAATTTCTAGCAGCTTTGCCTTAGGTAAAATGTCACTATGGATAATAACCTATTTTCATCTGGATTGATTCAGAGTTTAACTACTTCAATTGGCTATTTTCCATAATCAATTATTCACTAAAAATTGAATAAGTATTGGAAAAGTGAATGCATTATGGACTTCTCACTTTTAGAATTGGAAAATTTGAGAGCTATTTTAGAAATCCCCTTGTCAAGGTTTCTTTTTTTGTTCATTCTAGGAGCTGTGAGCATGGGATCTTTGCGAGGTTGGTCTCATTGGATTTGGTTCATGGAGTTTATGCTTTGTTGTCATTTTCAACAAATTTGGCTGGTAATTTGTTTTATTGTGCAAGTTACTATTTCTACCCCTTTTGTTGTCAGGTAAGGCTTTCTTGTTTTATTATTTTCACTCTATTTTAGCTTCTGATTCTTGTAGCAATTTTTTAGGAGGCTAAGAACTAGTGTTCCCCTTAGTTTCTATTTATTGGTTCTTCCCGGTTGGTCAGGTATGAATATTTTCCCTATTTTTGAAATGGGGGTTTGGGTTTTTGGGCTATTATGCTAGCCATTTTTGCATACGGTGTTTGATTTCAATTATTTTTGAATTTTCAAGGCTTTTGCACCCAATGAACAAATGGGTTTTAATTTTGGATTTTTTTCAAAATTTGGGGTTTTTGCCTCATTTTGTGTGTTGCTCTATTTTCTTAGATTTTCTTGGCACAATGTGGTTGTTGACTCGAATGATCTATTTGGATATCTATCAGACCACTTTTGCACTTTATGTTGCATTGGGATTCATGTAGCATCCGTCATCCCGATTATGTTTTGATTGATTGACTTATGTTTGTGTTCTCATCCTGTCCTTGTGTATGATCTTCATGATGGTGGTGTGCCATACACGTGTACATCTGTCAGGTGACTTGCAGGGCCCAATCTTCTATGATACTTTTGAAAGTTGTGATCATTGGGGTTGGGTTGAGAGTTTGCATGCCTACATGCACTCATCATTTGATGAGCATGGGTAGGGTAGGGTAGCATATGCAGGGGGCTTCTATCTCGCAGCTCGGCATTCATGGCACTAGAGGTTGGTAGAGGAAGCTTTATATAAGTGATAACTAAATAAAACATTGGGTGGTAATAACTTTAAAGATAACAAAAATAGTACTTCAGTGTATGAGCCTTCTGTTGAGGGAGTTGAGTCTGCACAGATTCGAGCTTGGGATTTTCAATGCCAAGCGACTCTCCATGATGTCAATCCCTACATAGTAGCCCATTGAGATGTCTGACCAAGACCTATAGTTTATGCATTATCATTGTCTTGGGTTCAGACATCATACTGCTTGGCATGTCTATTAGCCATGGATGTTGTTTTTTGTGTATTTGTGGTTGGATCATTATCTCCATCAGCACAATCAATGTGGACCTATGGGTACCACGTGGTTGGGAGGTGTAGCTACATTCACCACTGCTAGGGACCAGTATACAAAGATGGTCTTATATCCTAGTGCGACTGTCACTAGATGTACTCACTTGGTACTTTGGTTTACGAAGTATGCTTCTTGTGATTTATACTTTCATTGGGATGTTTTTTATCATGTTTAAATGATCTTAGCTTTGATGTATTCCTTATTATGATGATTAACATGTGATAGGTGATGTTATCTACTTATAGGCTTATCTTCTATTGTACTACTTGCATGTTAGATTTTCTTATGCTTGTGGTTATTAGCATGTTTAGTAGTGACATCCCTATCACAATAGTATTGACGATTTGATCAATGGCTTGTGATGTTATGTATGGGGGATGGTTAGGGCCCACAATGGCCTTATGAAACTATTGACAGTTGGGAAGAACTGCGTACTTAGTTTGGTTGTTTTGTACATTGTGATGTTATTTTAGTTATTGCCATGTTGCTTTAGTTCACTATGATGTTCCTTCAACACTTTTACTCTTATCTGTTAGATGGTTAGATGTTGTTCTTTTCATATTTCCTTACTCAATTTGAGGGTTCTTGCCTTGATATGTGAATCTAGTACTCCCTATTGTGGAGGTTCTAAACTCAGTTTTACTCTATTTTTCTCCTTTTGTGTTTTCCTTAAGTGTTCTTGTGTTTCTATGGGTGACCTTTTATCAACATAGTGTGACACAAAAATGTATCGCACGCCCATTGAAACTATATCATGCATCCCTTGATTCTATCACATGCCTCTTGGAGAAATATCACATGATACTAGAAAGTATCACACCTCCTTGTAAGAAATTTCATACAAGACCCTTAAAATGTCACACGCCTTCGGGAGAAGTATCGCCCATTCCCTGAAAATGCCACCTTCCTTTAGAAATGTCGCGCGATACTTTTCTATGTTGTATTAAAGTGTCACCTAGTTTTTTTGAAAACCTGTGCGGGCAAGCAACAGGCACTTTTTGGTCTGGTCTAAACTTTTTAAGAGTTGTTTTCGATACCCTCTTTAGTGTTCTTCAACCCTATGGTGTCACATTTTGGATCTAGGTTGTTTCTATTGTAATCCAATTTTGTGTCTTTCCATTGTAGTCCTTTGGGGTTTAACATATATTACTTAAGTTGACGTATATTTAATTCCTTATACTTAAGTATAAGTTGACAGACCTCTACGAGCTAAGTTAAAGATTCTAGAAAATTTCAAGGCTTTAGAATTCAAACTTAGCCAATTTTCAGGAGTTTACTTTGATCTTTTAGCTTGGTTGATCTCTTATGCTTTCTCTTTTGTGGTTTTGGTAGTAGTAGCCTTTGGAGATCCATTGGTGTTGGATTGTGTGTCAGTCCTCCATTGTGATCTTTATAATTTGTGTATGTTGTTATCTTGTACACTTACACTTGGTTAAAAAATAATAATAAATAATAAATTATCTTGCTTGTTTTTCATCCTTGTTTCCAAGGATCTCTAGGTGGGGCATTACATTATCTACCTATTATCAATCATAAAACATTCCTAGGCAAGGAATCCTAATAGCCAACAACTACCTCAAAGGTAACACATACTACTCGAAGAAAAGATAATCCAAATAGAATGAACACTCAATCCAATAAAAACACTACAATCAAAACAACATACATATACCAAGTAAAAATCAAAATCCAAAATCCTGATATACAATCCCAAAGGCTATCCACCTCAAAACAAAAGCCACATGTCAATGAGCAATAACCATCAGATAACAACTTTCATCAATAAAAGTAAATCACCAACAATAAGTACATCCAACAATTAGTACACCAAAAAAAAGTACATCACCAATAAGTACACCACCAGAGGCAAATACAAAATCTTTAGAGGAGACTAAGGCTACATTATAGGGAGTGTCATCACATGGTCAAACTACTTGAGTTACCCTAGATTGGTCTCTCATTAGACCCCAGACCTTCAAGCATTGAGTTACCCTAGACTGGTCACTCTTGACCTTGGACCCTCAACGTGACACATGTGGAACCAGAGTAACCTCTCATGAAGATGAAAAAAATTAGTCATATCTCTCACTAGGTATCATCCCATTCCCATCCTTAGCCTATACAAGCGATCAAGGCACAGGCGAGGCAAACATCTCTAACTTATCATTTTAGTATATTTGAAGGAAAGGGCTAGGAAAGATATTTTAATTACTATGTTATCAATTTTTTCACAACTTGCAATAGGATACCCTAGTATTGACCCCTTTGGGTCTCGAACCCCTATTGCAAGCAACTCCCAAAGACGCATACCTAGACAACCTCCCCTAATCATATAAACCACAATTGTGTCCTAAACCACAACACCCATAATGAAAGAATTAAGTTCCTTAATAGACAACCAAAAATTAATTTGGTTCTCAAAACCCAATTCAAATTTTCAACAACATAAAATTCATAAAAAATAAGTATCAATTTTGAATCATAAAGTACATCACGACCTCTAGTCAAATAAGCATCATAAAAGAAATCTTAAAATATGCCTTTGGTGCACATCCTAGTTTGGCCAGCTAAATAGTTCACATTAAAGCCATCACAAAATAAAATACCACATTAAAATTTTCAAAATCCATCACAAAACAAATACCACAAAACCTCAATTAGACACACACCAAATAATACAAGGTTTTATCAAATGATTTAGATTAGACTGTTTTCAGAAGTTTTCTTTGATTATATAAAGGTTATAAAAGTTTAGATAAATTTTCTCTGTTAATTATCTAATAAGTTTAGAATTAAATATTTTATATGTTAAATCAATAATATTTAAAATAGAGATAAAACATTTTCAAAGTTCATAACATTGAGTTTTTATGCATTTTCTCTATGTAATCAGCTAGTATTTAAAATGTTATAATCTCATATGGAATGGTAAATATCTACAACCTATATCGATGGAAAGATAATTTAATTTCACATATTCTTTGTTATTACCATTTCTAAAGATAATTTTATTTTAATGGTGCAAAGTATGCATCTTCCTAGCAGCACTATTCAGATTTGAAGGTTACCAATTTAGAAGAAAGAACATAACTTCTGTTTGAATTGTTGGACCTTCATGAAAATCAAAAAAAGTATTCATAATAGAATTATTTAAAATCAAAAGAAGGAATTTTCCCAAATATTTATTTTTAAAAATTTATAAGTAATTGTTCGTGTGCCTCTAATTGAAAATCAAGCTCAAATAGGCCTTGTTTTAGCATGATAGTCAATCTTTGACTATGCCTATACAAAAAAATCATATATAATTTTTATATTTGTTAAATAAAATATAAATGAGTGTCTAAAAGTATCTTTATATTTTTGATAAAATATATTAAATAAAAGTTATAGCGAAATCACATGTTTCAAACCCTTAAACTAACAAGCAACTGCAAACAAATTTACTCATAATCAAGAAAACATAGAGAAGACAATCTTTCCAACATGTATTGCAAAGATATTTTAAAACCCCTACCTTCAAACACCAAGTTGATTTGTTAAGAAGAAGAAGAAAATCCAATTGTAGACTTTACTCCCAAGCTTTCAAAAAGAATCTATTACATTAAAATCTGAATGTATAACCTGTAACTTGTATCCTAAAATTTTTGTTTTAAATTATCTTATTGTTCTCCAAAAATCTTGCCCACCCCCCCCACCCCCCAAAAGACCAGAATGATCTCTTAATAAATAATAAATGAATGAAATAAAACTAATAAAACTAAGGTTTCTAAAATAAGTAAACTTACAAAGGAAAGTAACTCAACTAAAATAAAATAATAGTTTGTTTTATTTTCTTATATTAAAAAAAATCACTTTATTTTTTTTTTAATAAAAGAAATGCATAATTTCTACTTTTTCCTCCTTTCTTTTAATATTAAATACATATTCTTTATTTATTTATTTTCTTTTCACAAAATAAATTTATTTTTTATAATAAACTAAATAAATATCCTTTCTTTTAAATTAAATAATTTATTCTCCACTCAAAAATCTTATTTTAATTTTATTAATTAATGTGCAATTAAATTGCATACAATTAGTTTAATCATTAATAATAATTAAAGCCCATTAATGATATACAACTCTAATTTTATTATCATTGATTAAATATTTATGATAAATCAATATTTAGTCTTTAATATTTTAATTTATCCTTTTTCCCAACTTTCATATTTAGACTTTTTAAATCAAGTCTTTTAAATTTTAAAAAAAATCAATTTAATTTTCCAATTAATATATCTTGATATTGTAATTCTTCTATTTATTTAACTAATATTAAATAATTATAAAATTATGTGATTGATCTAAATATCACAACTAAACCTTTTACCAAATACATAACATAGTCAAATCCACATAAGAAAAACTATTCAAAATCCAAATTGAAACAATGCCCACAAAGACAAACTTGGGGTTTAAAAAGGGGTAGAGAGTCAAATATGAGTCCTCCTTGCAAGACAAGTGTTTAGGCTATGTCTGGGATTGGCCCTGATCATTATCTTCCCATTCATACCATTGAGTTATTATGATAGGGCACGCTCATCCTAGCAATTCAGGGAAGTCAATGCCTGATTCCTACAACCTACATAAAAGACAAGTACGTACATATGCATATATATAATTAAACTAGATAGACAATGGCAAGGAGTGGTACATCGTGTAGATCTCGACTAGCAGGTGACTATGACTCCCTCCCTTAACCACATTAGACACATTAGACATAAAAGTAAAATAGACATGCACACCATACACATGCAAGTATAGGATAAGTACCATAATGATCATGAGTCAACTCATCAAATGCTCAAATATAACAATGCATTACTATGAATGTAAAAAAATCATCATTAAAGACATATCATCTGACCTCATTATGAAAACAATCATATTTACTAACTAATAATCATTAAAACAACATTAATACGTAAGTAATCATAATCATTATTAAAACACATGAAATATAATCAACTACGTAATCATAAATGATATTTTCAAGTAATGAAATAACATCATACCATATATCTTTGAAAATAACACATGTATGAAATAGGCCTAAAAGAGTTCAACATATATAATATAAAGAAAACTAGAGGTGAGCATTACATTATGAGTTAAACTCATTGACCCACATTTCATGAGTTGTGATTCACAAGAACTCATTTCTCATGAGAATGATTGAAATATTTAGCACTCACTACATCTAGGTGATGCTTATAGAGATAAAGTTCTTGGTTCTCCAAGAAAATGCAAATAGTCCATATTAGAAACAAAAATAAACCTTTGCAAAAATAAAAATGAAAATAAAAAATGAAAAATGAAATTAAAATTAGAGGAAATTGTGCTCGATGGGAGAATATTTCTTACCCCCTAAAAAGGATTTTAAAAATATTACTTGTTGTGGTGTTCACAACACACGCCCCATTCCTCACTAGGAATGGGGACCCCTTGTTTTTTTTCGACTCCCAGACTCACAATTCGAGAGTGAGGAGAAGAATTTTTGTTGATTTCAAAAATTAAAAAATTAAAAAATTAAAAATAAAAAATTGAAAAACACAAAAAATTTAAAAAATTTGAAAACTGAACCAAAAAAAAAACAAAAAAAAAGGGGAAAAAAAAGAGTTGAATTTTTTTTTTTTTAAATAATTGAAAAAGCATCACACATTTGCACTGCATGCATTCGCACTGCCGCAGCTTGCGCATTCACATTGCATGTGCACATTTGCACCACCATAGCTAGCGCATTCACGCTGCCACGGGTTGCATGCACACATTTTTGCGCTACTGTAGCTCACGTGCACATGCCTGCGCGCTGCCACAACTCGCAGGCACCTCTACGGTTCATGCTCGCGCGCGTGCATTGCCTCCGTGGCTCGCGCTTTTGCAGATCATGCCTACGCATGTGCACCTCTGCGGTTCATAAGTGTGCACGCATGCACAATCAAGGCGCCTCATGTGCATTCGCGCTACATGCTCCCAAAGCACCATGCATGCTTGTCAAGCTGCCTTTTCAACTCCAGTTTTGTTTGAGTAGCCATAAAATGGGTTTAAAATATATTGTTTAAGTATAAGTTGATGTATACTTAAGATATATTTTAATATATGCAACAAATCTTTTGAGATAGGTTTCAGACCTCCCAAAGATAAGGATAAGATTCTAGGAAATTTCAGGGCTTCAAAAATCTAGACTTAGCCAAATTTTAGGGCTTCGGGAATCCAGACTTAACCAAATTTCAGGGCTTCAAGATTTCAAACTTAGCCAAATTTTAGGGCTTCAAAATTTTAGACTTAGCTAGATTTTAGGATTCACCTCCAGTTTTGTTTGAATGGCTAGTGTGTCTTTACTATGCATTGTTAACTCTAAGGACTAATGTTTGCTTCTTTTGTAGGTAAAAATGGCATTCTCAACTTGTCGAGATAATAAATTTTGACTCGAGCCTCAAAATTCAGAACTGCTTACACCATTGGAAAGAAGAACTGAAGATCTAATTTCAAATCCATAAAATAATGAGCCTTTGACTACCCAATTTTAGAGACTGACAAAGGTTTCAACTTGAAATTTTGAGCAAAAGACCTCCAAAAAGGTCATTTAAAAATGCCTAGAAAATTTGTGAAAAAATATGAAAAAGTTGCAAACATTTGATCATCTTGGATAATCTAGATCACATGGTTTCTTGCCGAGAAGGATTGGATAGGTGGAGAGAAGACAAAGGTCAAAGATATAGAGGTTGGACACATAAAGAAAATCAGGTTCCTCATCTTATGCAGCTTTTTGGAACAAAATTCAACACAGGTGCCTTGAGATTTTTGATTGAAGAAGTAGAGGGAGTGCAAGTTTATGAAAATAATTGGCTATAAAGAGGGTGTAAATCATCAAAAAAAGGCATGGAGCGTATACAAAAATTGATCTAAAACCTCATTTGAGCAAAACCTAGAAATCATTTTCAAAATTGAGAACTTTGAATTTTTTGGCGAATTGAGATCTGCAGGTCTGCATGTACGCAGGTCCGCAGCTCCACAAGTACGCAGGTCCGTAGGTCCGTAGGTACACAGGTCCGCAGCTCCGCAGGTCTGTAGCTCCACATTTTTTTGAGCTCTGCAATTTAGAGGTGCATCGATAGTTGACTGCTAGTTCCAAAAATATCACTTTCCATGCATTGGGAGCACATTCTAATGGCAAGTTAACTTCAACACACGCCTAGTGAAGGGCCAGCTTCTATTTTTGGTGTCTCCATGCACTTCTACTTTGACTGATGGCTTCCTCCTACTTTCTCTCTCATGCTTTCATTTTTTTTGACATATAAAGGGCTCATGCATCCAATTAATGAATAAAATATGGATGAAGTCCCTCTAAGCACCAGTTAGATTGTCAGTTTGTATATATTTAGTTTGTTTTAATATTTTAAAAGCATTTTATTGCATCAAGATATCTCTCACTCTCAAAACAAATTGAGGAGATGATTTCTTACAAATACCCCATTGTAAAATGTAAAAAGGGCCACCGTTATTATGCAATAAAGATATGCTTTTGGTGCTAGCATTTGGAGTGTAGTTATTCTTGCCTGAATGTGTCATTGTTTTGTGGATTTTATTCATGAGATTTTGATTGAGTCAAAGGTTTATTGCATTGTTTCTAGTTGTGCAATCTTTTAGTTTTGGTGTTTGCTACAGATATATGAATTCCATTGATGTAACGAGTTTGAGAAGAAATCACCCGATTGTGTCTAAATAGATTTTTGTCTCGCATGAGGGCACTTTTCGTGGTCTTGCGATTTGATGAAGAGTGAAACATCATTTGATTTGTTAAAGATTCTCATCGACAATTGAATCAATGGATTCTAGGAAGTGCTACTCCATTTTTCATTGGTTTCCTACCAATTTCTTCGAAGGTTTAACTCGCAGTGTGTTGTGTTCTGTAGCTTATGTCCATTTAGGAATTTCAATTTCAAGTTATTTGATTTCATGTTATTTTCTTTCAATTTTTTTATTTTCTTTGCTAACCTCCTATTAGAATAGGACCTCATAGTAGTTGCATTATTAGAGTTACATTCATTGAAAAATAGAAAATACAAAAAATATTGTTCTTTTGGTGTGATATTTTGAGACAGCGAACAGATTTTACTTGATTCCAAGGTAAAAGAGTTTTTGGAACCAACAAAGGCCTCCTCATGAACATTCACATTTATCTTCTACTAAGTGGATTTTGGTATGTCGCAAGACAAACACTGAACCTTGGAGTGGATCCTTAAAAAGATTTTCTTTTCAAGAGAGGAATTACACTATGGAATCTTGTTGTTGACCTCATGCAAAACGAACACCCAACATGACCCCCATTAAAAACATTTCCATTGCATTGTCATTTGTGTATGGCTATGTTGCTAGAAACAAGATGATAACAATGACCTAGTGAGAAACATAATATCTAAAAGTCACACATAAAAATCTAAATTAATAAGTAAATATATAATGATAGAGATGCTTGTGATATTGCTATCAAGATTTAATTGTGTGCTTTTTAAGTCAAACTCATTGACCCATGTTTCATGGGTACTACTAGTTTACACTAACTCATCTTTTATAAGAATAAATGGAACACTTAACATTCATTGGATCTAAGTGATACTCATAGAGATGAAGTACCTAGACTTCAAACAGGTCACCCATCCCAATACTCTTCCAACTCAAACACACTTAACTAGAACTTATCAATAGAAATATTATAGTTAACAACTACTAGCATATTCCCATCAACCCAAAAAAAATCAACATGCCTGAAAAACTTAATTTTTCCATTTTTACATACATATAGTGAAAAATGTAATACAAACACTAAAAATTGCAAGCCACAACCATTGAAGAAACAATCGAACCCTTTGGGTTCTTTAAGGTCAAACTCATTTTGTTCCTTTGGAATCCTTTCTCTTTCCTTTGTTTTTGAATTAAAAGCAGCCAAAACTAGGGGTTGGCTCATAAATAGTCAAATTGGTCAACTACCAGCAGAATACCAACAACTAGAACTACCCCTACCACTTAGAAACCAAAAACATATAGTTCAAAAACATAACTAAAATAGTATCCACAAGCCTGACATACAAATTTCCTATATTAAAACTATAAAAGCTACATAAATACATAAACAAAGACATAATAGCCTTAAACCCAGCCAAGTTCGATGACCAATTGATAAACAACATTAAAAACTAGAAAGAGAAAGCATTTAAGGTTGTTTAGCCTCTTTCCTCCCTAGGAGGATGTTTGCCCAATCTTTCACAAGGAAGTTAAAAAATAATTTGGAGTCCTCCTTTGGCAAATCTCCCTCCATATCTTTAAGCATGTGAAGTGTGGTGGTAAATGCATGTGTCACTTTGATAGTGAATTTTGTCAAAAGACACATCTTTCTTCCAATGCATGAATTCTTTGCCACACCTTGTTGTTGGTCATCTTCTTGATGTCCATGTTGACCTCCTGTATGTCGCTAGGAACTTCGTCTGCCTACACCAAAGTGACACCTTGCAAATTCAGGGGGTTAGCATTATCCTTGGGAGGAACCTTAATAGGGGAGGAAATCATAATGGGGGAGGACACAATATCCACCATATCAAGGAATTGGTCTTGGGTTAAATCCACACATCCCAACCCAATGGTGGCCAAAACATGTGACACCTCTTTCCCCTCCCCCCGAGCTAGACCAAGAGGATTCCAACACCTCCTCTTCCTCCTCCTCAATTCCCACCCTCCCCACCCTCTCCCCCCCCTGCCCACCAAATTCAAAGCCTTCTCCTTCATCCTTTTGTTGGGATGGCTTGTGATCGTAAGGGGAACAAATTAGGGTTGAGGGTTTGGATGGGTAGGAATACCAATTTCCACAATCCTAGGGGGACAAGAGTGAGATGAAATTGATATAGCCAAAACATTAACCCTTGGTGTAAAATGGTAAAATTAACACCCTTCCTCATTTTTTCTTTGACATCAATCACCGAATTTATTAAATCATGCAACAAAAAAAATAGAATGGAAATAATATCCCAGTGGTGAAAATGGTTTAGGAAAGGAAAGTGGCAGTAATAGTAGACACCATACCTCCCTTCCAAAGTTAAGTACTTCATTAGGGTCAAATAGACCTTGTTATATGGATCAGGGAGCTTCTTCCACATAAACCCACCTTAGTGTAGAATTGGTTCTTCCCCCTCTAAAAAGAAGTGCTACAGACTCGCTTCGTCGGCCACCATAGTCACCTTTTTCCATTTCCTTCCCTTTATTGCCAAACCTGTCACCATGGAGATGACTTCCTTAGAGATGTGGAATGAGATTCCATTTATCATTACTCTTCGATCCTCTTAGGAATTGACAAACTGCAAAGAGCAGTTTTCATCGTACCCATTTAGCACCTCCATAAACAGAATGAAGCCCCTTCACCATATATCACAGCAAAAACTTCCTAGCATTCTCCTCTATCATTGATGGCTAAATTTGCATAAGGTCACCACTCATCTCTAAAAAATTTCATAAGGCTCTCTTCTCCTTCCAAACCCAAAAACACTTGCTAACAATGACTTCACACTTAGGCCAAAAAACAAATCCCTTAAGTGAAAATAATGACCATAATTATTAGTAATTATAGTAGCATCCCTTGTAGAAATTATTGTCATGTGTCAACTACCACTATCTTTCTCTCAATCTTTTCCATCATTCCCAATGCACACTAACCATTTAAAATTTGAATCTTTTCTAATCCCAGCGTACGAGAACACGCATAAGAAAATCATTAAAAAGTCTTTCATCTCAGACTTCAAAAATCTTTCTTTTTCAAGCCATGTGAATTTATTATTACCCGTACCCTTTCCATCCCTCCATGCCATCTATCATTCATAACTTTCTCCTATCTACCAACTTAGTAGCAGGTCACAAAAATTTAAAATAATTCTCCAACTAGGATTCATCATGCTTAATTTCTTGAGTCACTAAATCACTCACCCAATTTGGCAAGGCATTTAATTCCCTCCAACATCTTAGCCCCATCACCTTTAGGCCTAATGCCGCCATCCCATCTTCCACACTATTTCCCTCCCAAAAGATATGATTCAAATTGATCCTGTTTAAAAAAACTAATAAGTGTCTAATGTCTTCTATAACACATTTAATGGCCCATCCTTCCCTCATGCTACCTTTAACAATTTCAATTATGATTTTTGAATTATGATTAGTCTCCACATTTCTCCATCCCACACTTATCACCTACTTTAAACCCCAATAAAGAGCCATCACTTCACAATATTATTAGACACTTTCCCTAGTTGTTCAGAATATGCCAATAACATCCTACCCTTACTATCCCTAACCATACCACCTCCCACCGAACCCTCCTTTCTGGTGACACCATCAAAATTGACCTTAACCCAATTCATAGGTGGGGGTTTCCATCGTGTCCTTTTCTTGGCCAATAGATTGGAATTATCAGTTTCCATAATCCCCTCCCCCAAGTTCCAACCCTTGGCCACTTTGACATCCAGCACACTAGGGGGAATGCTAATTTTGTCCACTTGTTGCAACTCATATTCTCAACCATAAGTTTGTAGATCTTATCCATGACAACCTAATCACTTCTTTATTCATTCCTGAACACTCTGTTATTTCTCTCCTTCCAAATACCCCAATAGACATGGGGGGGACAACTTTCCACAATCTGGCAAGGAGGGGGTGGGAAAAAGGGGTTTGCCAATTCTCCACAAATTGCACCAGATCCTTATTTAACACCTAGTTGACCTCCATCTTCTATAAAAGCTTCCCCCAAATAGTGGAAGCATAGTTACAATGAAGGAAAAAGTGAGCAATATTCTCATCTACCTTCTTGCACAAGTAGCATCTATTGGATAGTTGGAAACCCCATTTCATTAGGTTATCAATAGTGAAAATTTTCCCATGGATGGTGGTCCACCAGAATATATTAATCTTTGGGATTAAATGATTGAACCATACATTCCCCTAGTCATTAGGTTCCAAAGTTTTATCAAACATTAGTTTGTAAGCTGATTTAATAGAGAACTCTCCTGACAAAGTGGCCTTCTAAATGAACTCGTCATTCCGATCCATCCATGGAATTTTGTACCTTTCTAACAGAGCATTTAACTCTTCTATTAGGTACCCTCCAACTAAATCATTTTGTTGCAACTCCACCTTTCTCCAATTCCTCCCTAGGCCAATAAAATCACAAACCATACCTGCATACTCCTAGATGTGGTTTCGCAGGGACCCATACTTCATTCTTGCTAACAATTTATCAATAAGCCATAGGTCCTCCTCGAATTTAATCTAATTACCATTACCCACCAACCACCTTACACCATCCTTCAATAGGGTTTTATTTCTCACAATATTTCCCCATATTTTAGATCCCATAGGGAGATCATTTCTCTAGGTGCAGTGAGTGAATTTTAGGTTCCCCAAGTACTTGGCTTTCAGAATATTGCACTAGTTGACTTCCTCCTTTATCAGGTTCCACCCCACCTTGGTGAGAAACATTATTCAGATCAGATATCTTCCTTACCCCCAAGACACCTCTTCTTTTAGGTCTATAAACTATATTCCAATTTACTAAGCTCAACCTATTCTTCTCACTTCCTCCTAACCAAAGGAAATTACATTTTATTTTTTCTAATTTCTCTGCCATACTCTGAGTGGTTTTGAACAACAAAAGGAAATACATAGGTAATCTTTGGCAAGAGGAAACAAGAAGTTGAAGCTTACTCGCACTACTCAAGGTTTTTCCTTTCCACCCAATCAACTTCCTTTCCATCCTCTCCAAAATGTTATTTCAAAATTTTTTGCTTACATCTTTTACTATTAAGGAGAGGCCCAAGTACGTGTCTGGCAACACAGCAATATTACATCCCAAAATATTAACAATCCTTCTCTATATATTAGGGGGTTGTTGAAGAAGAACACTTTACTTTTGTCTAAATTAATTTTATTTCCAACATTGGCTGCATATATCTTTAGAAAAAACTTCCAAGCTCTAGCTTCACTCACAAAGATTCTCCACTTAGGAAGGTGTCATCCACAAACTACTAGATCACCTTGGGTGGAAGTGTGGATGCTGGCTTTACACCTTTAATCACCCCCCTTCCATTTTTCTCAAGAATGCCCTTCCCATAACTTTAGCAACTATGATATACAAATAGGGGGAGATAGGATCACCCTCTCTTAGTCCCCTTTCCCCACCAAAATTCCCCCAAGATGAACTATTCACCATCACTAAGTAAAATATAGTTTCAACCATCAATTTAACCATCTTTATAATCTTTTGACTAAAGCCAATTTTACCCTTAACTTCATATAGGAAAATTCAATTAATCCTATCATAGACTTTAGAGGTGTCAAGTTTCAAAGCCATATCTAGATTACCACTCTTCTCCATAGAGTGTAAGACTTCATGGGTTGTTATGGAAGCATCAAGAATTTGGCATCCTAAGACAAACCCATTATGGGTTTTCCCAATGAATTTATGCAGCATCGATTTTAACCTATTTACCAAAATTTTAGAGAAAATCTTATAAGTAGTGTTGTATAGACTAGTTAGCCTATAATCAGAGATGACCCCTAGGTCTTTAACCTTCAAGATCAAGGCAATAAAAATTTTATTTAGTTGCTTGAGAATCTTCCTAGTTCTAAAAAAGTCATGAGTTTCTAGAGGAGATTCAATTTAATAACATCCCAAAAGTGTTGAAAGAACACCGGGGGGAATCATTGGGTCCTGGAGATTTGTAGGCTTTCATAGAGAAGAAAACACTACAAACTTCCTCCTCTATCACCAACTATGCAAGTTACTCATTCTCTTTAGCTGACATCATAGTAGACATAGAATTAATCAACCATTGTTTGTCCTCTTCCCTTATAGTTTGCTGCTCTTCCAAATAAGAGTTCTTGATATAATCTATCACCCAGTTTCCTATATCTTTAGTATTAGTGAGCTTCACATTGTCATCATTTTTCATATTATCAATCATATTCCTCCTTTTATGAATTGAGGCTGATCTATGAAAAAATGTAGTATTCCTATCACCCACCTTGAGCCATAACACCCTAGATCTCTACTTCCAGAAGGTCTCCTCTCTAATCATTGTATCCTTCCAAACCTTTCTATATTTATCCTCCTCTAGAATCATATTCTCTGAGGTGAGGCCTTCTCCCATTGCTTTCTAAAGCTCTTTTAACTTTTCTTCCACCTAAACCTTAGTCTTAAAGATATCACCAAAATACCTTTTCTTCCAAGGCCTCACATTCCCTCTAACATTCTCTAGTTTAGTAGCAAGCCTATACATATCATTTCCTTCCACTCTAATCCCCCACCACTCTATCACCCTAGAGCTAAAATTAGGGTGGGATTGCCACATAGTTTCATATCTAAAAGGTCTTGGGCCCCCCTGGGACTCTTCTTTCCAATTAAAAAAGATAGGAGCATGATCCAAGATCATCCTAGGTAATCTCATGAGAGAAGAGGAAGTTAGGCCCTCCAAGCTAGCCAAAACCAAAATTCTATTCAATATGACTTGGATAAGGTCAACTCCCTTCCTATTGTTCAACTAGGAAAACTTCACTCCACACATCTCCATATCCATTAAGTCATTTTTATTAATGAATTCAACCAAATCCTTCATACTATCATTGAAATCAATCATTCCTCCAACCTTCTTTGATAGGTACAAGGTGAGTTAAAATTACCCATACAAAAGGTATTTTTATTACAAGAGAGATAGACAGAAAACTCCTCTCAAAGAAAATTTCTTCCTTTCTTAGTGTTAAAATTTCTTCCTTGCCTAGTGTTAGGAGCATACACATTGACAATATTCCATATCTTGTCACCCTTCTTATGGTCAGTAATAAGATAGTGTCTAGAACAGTGGATTAAACTTCCATTACCAGCACTTGGGTTCTAGAAGCTAGCCACTCCTCCTGATGCCCCCTCCACTTCACTATAACAAAAATTAGCCTCTGACCAAACATAATTAGCAATACTTTTCAAATTAGACATGTTCATTTTAACTTCCTGGATCAGAAGGATATCAATATTCAGGTTAGATAGTTGCTGCTTGAGAGAAAACTACTTTTGGGGGCTATTCAACATCCTCATATTCCATGATAGAATAATCAATTTTTACCCTTCATTATGGACTCCAAGGTAGGTTTTTTACCACTAGCCACCTCCCTTTCCATCTACTTCATTCTTCTACTTTGTTTCCCATACTTCCCTACATCCATCTTGAATTCTAATACTACCTTAGATTTCTTTGAAACTCTTGTCTGTCTTCTCTATGTTTTCCACTTCCAATCCTCATCTTCCAATGAGGCCAATAGTTCCACCTTCTTAGGGATTTGGGCACCTCATTACTCCAAAAAAGTGCTCTCACTACCTCCCCCTCTGATTCTTTCACTTCTCCTCTCTCCAAAGCCTTATCCATGTCATTCCCAAGTACCTCCTCAATCACCATGTTCCTTGAAGGACTATTGAGTAGTACTTCAATACCTTGAAGAAAGGGAAGAGTCTCTTCCTCATAGAATATTTCCCCTTCCTCTAACCCTTTCTATTTCCTTTCTAGTTTAGAGGTTTTCTCAGAAGCCATAACCCTACGAGACTCCCCCATGCCTTTATGGGGCACCTCATCTTCTGTCCTAACACTGTCCATCTCTCCTTGATGGGTAATTTTCTTATCTTCTAGCTCCTTCCATGGTAAAGAGTTCCCCTTCCCTTCCAAATCTCTTACCCCATTCTCTAGAGACACAACTCCCTCTTCCTTCATGTCTAGAGGTACAAAAACCCCTTCCTCGTCCCCTACTATCTCCTCCTTAACCAACTTATTTATCTTTTTGCAATCAACTATCACATGCCCAAATTATAAGCACTTTTGGCAATACAACCTCGCATTTTCATAAATGATGGGTTGCACTTTTTACCCCACTTCAAGCTGAAAGTAATAGACTTAGGTAGGAAGGTACCCACAACCACAGTCACATTGAATCTTGTAAACACCAACTTGGACCTCTGTATGGTTATCATATCTGCAGTAACAAAATGTCCAACAAATTTTTTAATAGATTTTAGGATCCTCTCATCCCAAAACTCAAGTGGGAGTCTTGGGAGTCTTACCCAAATTAGTGCCATCCTACTATATTCTTTTACTAGATCCAATGTCAGGTGCCACTTAGCCACTACCAAACTATGTTTTCCATATGATGAAGACCTGACCATCACCATTGTGATATCTTTAGTAGCCATGAATTTAAAGTAGAATAGACCCCCCAACATGGCCAAAAATATCACACTCCCCTTTAAATTCCATCTCTAGCTTACCTACTGCCTAACCATGTCAATCGATGGGAAAAAGGCAACAAACCTACCAATCGAGTAGAGTATTAGGTTGGCAGATACATTGTCAACCAAGCTATCTAGAACAACTATTTCCACTCTCTCATCACCACTAACCACCCAAGGAGCTTTCAGTAGGACATGAGTCATGTTCTCTCCAAGGACCACATCCTTCCATTCAAGAGCCATGGTGTGACTTGTATTATCCTCCTGGCCCACAATTGGTGCCACCGTTGACTTCACTAGCACCCCACCATTAGAACGATCAGCATCAATGCTTCCCTAGGCTATCTCAAACAAGGTCAGTACAAGTTGTAGGTTTGGGTAGGAATTTGGGACCAGGTCCAACCCTTGGGGGCCAAACCCACTCATCCAAATTCAAATTGCGATAGGAGTGAGAAACCAATGAAATGTTGCAGAGAAAAATCACTTCATAAAATACTTTTTTAAAAAAAATTAATTAATTAAGTATTTATTTATTTATTAATTTTTTTCATCTCGAAGCCTTGAATAATAAGTAAAAGTACATACTTCTTTCTATTTTCTCAGCCACCAATAATCTTGCTTATTTGTAGCTGAACTTCTCACAATATCCAAAGCACTATTGCAAAACTAATCTGAAAAAACTCCCTAAAAAGCATGGGAAATTCATATCTGTAGCTCTATTTTTTCTCAAATAAACTCTCTAGTACAAATAGAAGAAAGCTATCAATATCAATTTTAAAATGTATATTCAATTCTTTATAGCAATATCATAAGAAAAAATTCTTACCAATTTCAAAATATAAATTTAAAAGATTTTAGTATCTCATTAAAATATAAACCAATGAATTTGACTAAAAAACCTACAGAATTAAATCTTAATAAAAATTTTTTAGAAAAACTAATAGTAACATAATATGATGATTTTATTTTCAAAACAAAAAGTGGCAAAGAACTTGAATTTATTAAAAGAAAAAGCTCATTCTAGGGGCTCCTTAAAGAAAGAACTAGCAAGAAAACTCTAAGTCATCACCAAGAAATAAGAGAAAAGGAGAGGAAAGGAAAGGAAAGAGACAAGCAAACCTGAATCAACTTACCAAACTCATAAAATAGCTAAGAAGAATGACACAGAAAAGGTAGGTAGAAGTAATCTAGAGAGAGAGAGAGAGAGAGAGAGAGAGAGAGAGAGAGAGAGAGAGAGAGAGAGAGAGTGAGATGATAAAGTCATTTAATGCCCCACAGTGTAGGTAATTCTCTCTATGAATCATGATCAATCAATTTTCCAAGTTTTGAATGATTACTGATAAAATGAGAAGGGGATAATGTATTAGTAAAAACTCCATCATAGCTCCAATTAGCAAGAAAGTCTACCACATGATTACCTTCATGCAAAATGTGAGATATGTGGAAATTTGAGAAAGAATCCAATAATTTCCAGATTGGATCCAAAATATATTTTAAACTCCAATTATGTATACTTTTGTTAATGCATGCACTAATAATAACCAAAGAATCACCTTCAATGTCAATCTTATTGTATCTCCCTAGTCTAGCAAGACTAAACCATGCAATAGGGAAGTAACTTCAATAATATTATTAATGCCTAGTAAGATAGAGAGAGCTTTGAGGCCACAAGCATTACCCACATGATCATGAATACAAACACCAATCCCTAATAATCTTGGATTATCACGAGAAACACCAACAAAGTTAATTTTGACAAAATCCTTAGCTGGAAAATGTCAATTAATTTTATCCCTATCACCATAAGTAGCAATATTCCAATTTGGAATTGAACCAAAAGGAATAATAATCCCCTTTCAAGCTTTGACCACTTTAGCATCCCATGAAGAGAAAAAGAAATTTCACATAATGTTTAACAGATTAGCATAGAAATCCTCTGCCACTAATTTCTCAATGCCCAACAACACAACACTAATTTGATTGACCTCCTTTCAAAATATCTTCTTATTTCTTGCCCACCAAATTGCCCATACAACTAAATCTAGAATGCATTTCTAAATACCATTAAATAGTGAGGAAGAATAAAGGGTAGGCCAAAGACTGAAATAAGTCTCACAACTTGGAAGGTAGAGGCATACTATAATCTACTTTGCTCAAAACAAAAGACCAACATTTATAAGCAAATGAACAATTTAAAGAAGATTATAAATTGATTCTACATCTTTATTACAAAGCACACACAAAAGGGTGCTACAATAGAGAGTTTATTGAGTCTATCACTAGTAAGAATTCTTTTCTTCAAAGCTAGCTAGAAAAAACAACCAAGACACTATAATATGATGATTATTAATATCAAGATTCAATCTCCTATTTCTAACTTCCAAAATGTTTACCCAAGAAAAAACCTTTACCAATTTTAAAACATATAGTTGAAAGATTTTTCTACCTATATCAACATTAGGAACATGTCAATGAACTCAAACTATGTGTCTCTACAATCAAATTTATGAATGGTCCAATCACGTATGAATGAGAATTGCCCAAGTCAAAAAATTCAGCTTGGCTCTTTCATTCTGAATCCTTCATAAAATTTGATTGAGCAAGGACTATTTGAAACCAAACCCTCAGCAATTTTTAATGCATACTAATAGTTTTATAGTAGGCTAAGGTCCCTATATCAAGCAAGAATAATGGAATTGAAGGCTTTGGCTTTTAAGAAAATACAAACATTGCTAAAAAAATTATCCTAAGTTTACTTATCAAGTTATTTATGCTCTACACTTTCTATGTGAAATAAAAGTAATCTCTTAATCCATCTGTGTGCAATGATATTTCACCATTTCTACAGAGGAAATGTAAGAAATAAAAGTGGAAAGAAAACATATGCAATGATGTTGAGTAATGTCATGGTAGGTACACAAGTCCTTCTCTGATTTGTTTCAATGCTAAGTGGGTGAAGTATTTTTCAAATCCTCCGAGTATCTTCATTATTTTTCCATTGAAAATATTTTAGAGGGATTATGTGATGGATTTTCCTTCCTTTCCTTTTATAGTATGAATCAAAAAGTTTGATTGAAATAGGTACCCATATTTCCTTTCTTTTTGTAGGTGTTGTCAATTTATATTAAAATTAGTATGTCGAAGTTAATTTAGAGTGTAGAAGGCATAAAGGTAGCATGAGGTGAAATCTTTATCTCACAATTACATGTATCTTTATCTCACAATTACAACATCTATAGGGTGTTTGAATACAAATCTTCTAAAAAAATAAAAAATAAAAAACTTTTATTATTCAATATTAAATGATTATGGCCAAATTCATCATAAAAAAAACTACCTTGGATGGGTGTTATTTTACACAAAGAAACATTTAGGAATTTGAGATCCATATTCCCCTCTTGTTCCCAAAGTTCTTTATGCTCATGGTTTGACTAATTAGATATTTCAATTGAAAACATATGTGATTGGTCACAAGGAGGCATTTTCATGTTTGATCATTTGAAGGCTGTAAAATGAGCTTTGCAATGTTATTTTTTCTTGTATTTTTTAATTTTTCATATATGCAATTTCCTAAGAATGAAAATTATACTAATTCTAGTATGAGTCTTATCCTTAACCAATTTTTCAAAAAAACAACAAAAGAGTAAGGTAACAAGAATATGAAGCAAATTACTACAAACAAATTGTAATGAACAACCATCATTATATTGTTCTTATGAATTAAATTACCATAAAAATGGAAGACTCACAAAATATTGATCATAAATACTCACAATTCATATTATGCAAATGTAATTATCAATGGAAAATGATCAAGATGCAAAATTTATTAAAATTCATCAAATCCTAAAGTCACTACATATGCATGCACATATAAGACAAATTTATCTTTTGGCACAAAGGGATAATTTCTTCAATAATTTGTCACAATAAGAAGATCCAACAATGATTAACAACAACTAAATTACCATAGATACATTCACAACAAAATACCATTGGCTCTCTAAAGTAAATGAACAAGCATATACATACTCATAAATTTCACATCAATAGCAAAAATGTCACACCATGAATGAAGTGTCAACTGTGTTGTGCTTTATTAGACAAAGGATAGACCCTAATTACATCATTTGAATGAGTTTATATATAACTTCACAATTACAAAATGAAAACCCATAACTAAGGCTTTTGGCCAAGAAAGAATGGTGAAATAAAATAAAAACTAAAGATTAATTATGTAGAACTATTCGTGTAAATAATATCACAAATTGATAAACTTGGTTGAAATTTTTTTTGCACACTTACATAGTTTTGCCAACAACATGCCCTAAAATACTTCTTCAATTAACACAAATTCCTTTGAAAGATTAAAATTTTGTTTCTTTTAATGCTTTATACATTTGGTTGATATATTTAAAATGCATAAAAGTTGTCTTGGCTTTCATAAGATAACCTAGCCACTATACTTCCTTTCACTATCTCAGTCTAAAATCAACTCGGTCACAACTATATTTATATTTTCAATCATAGCTTGGTCAAACATAACAACTTGGTCAAAACATTAACTCAATCACTACAAACATCAATACTCATGTTCAACATCAATTGTGTATATGCATTCTTTTATTGGTTCTTACTTTAGATCTATCCCAATGCATCTCATCTTATGAAGGCATGGAGTTTACTACATCACATGTTAGGAATCAATGCATGATAAACCATTTGAAATATAGTTCATCACATACCTTATTATTTTAGTTTGAGGTAGTGTGATCACCAATCCATTGGATTGGATGATCTTAGATTTGTTTGGTTCTTTGTCCAGGTTGGTGTTTCGAAAACTACCAAGTGACAAAACACTTGATGCTAGGATAAGAAAGAGAAACTTAGTTTAAGGGTTAGCTATGTCCTATGCTCAACTAATAAATCTTCAGATATGGACCCAACCTTAATAAAATCACTAGGATTTTCTACTCTTTAGGTTCTACAACACCAAGGCGGGTGCACCCAAGGGATAAAAGGGCTCAAAACTTGATATAATATTCACATTTGATTTTTCTCAATAATATTCTTTCTCAATGTTTATCCTCTATAGAAGATATTCCATCACAATTCTTCTCAAATTTACAGATTATTCTAAGTTGCAATAGCTTACTACAAGATATAGAGAGTAAATGCAAACAAGTGTTGACCAACTTTTAAATTCTTCATACATTAAAGTAAAATTGATTTTATTTTTGATAATTTTCTTGATGCAACCCTATGATCTCTTCATATGCAAACTAAATGAATGAGCAGTGACTCATGCATTGGCATTTAGAGTCTAGCTAGCTACTTTGATCTAATCAATTGCATTACAATCAATATTATTAGTAATTTACCTTGAATCTCATTCTTATGCATATCCTTCTTACTAACTAGAAATCGTATCATCTCACTGAAGAATTTACTTAATTATTTGAATTAAAAGCAATAACAATGTGATATACAACCAATCCTAGTTGCATTAAATTGAATAAGCATTGCTCACACAATCTCAAGATAAGTAGCAAGTAACAATGGAGACAAGATTTCAGGGAAAATAGATGTGGATGTAACTCTCATTTGTATTAATTATCATTGAAAATCACACAATAGTGATATAAGACTCAAAAACAATTATGTGCAAGGCAACATGATCCTTTAATGTTAATGTATTCTCAGATGTGTAGAGAAAAATACATCACAAAATGGACATCAAGAAATAGTCTTCACAATTATAAGTGGTCTACACATGTGTGCATATGAATGAAAATTGCACATAAGCCATGAAATTCAACTTCACTCTTCCCTTATGAATCCTTCATAAATTTTGACAGATGGGCATTTGGAATTAAGCCCTTGCAATTTTCAATCCACATCAACAGATTTTATACTACGCTGAGGTATGTACAACAAGCTTGGCTTCAAAGCAAATCCAGATGTTTAGAAATGAAAGTTACCCTAAGTTGTTTTCTCATGACTCAACTATGCTTTGTAATTTCTATATTCATGAAAGTATCATCTATTTGTTTGCAATGATTTTTCTTCATCTATTTGTTTGCAATGATGTTTACCCATTTCCAGCAATCAGTAACCAACAATAAGTAATGTCATGTGAACTATTCAAAGTATCCAAGTCCTTGTCTCACTTATCAAATCCTAGGTGAGGCAGAGTATTTTGATATGTTTGGTCCACTGAAAAGATGTTAGAGATGTTATTTGATGGTCAGTCCTTCCTTTCCTTTCACAATATGAAACTAAACAAGTACCTATCCTTATTTCTCTTCTTTTAATATGTGTTGGTTTTCATTATAATTTATACATTGGTGCTACTCAAACTTAAGAGCTTTATAAAACATAGATAATGGAAGATAAATGTTTTTACTTTTCTATGGTTAAGGTGTGTTTATTTAGTAAATGCTCATTAAAAAAGCATCAGAGGTTGTCTTTTGTATTCTTGACTTGTTTTATTTTCTCATTCTCCCTGGTCCTTGATTTCCAATGGATACGCTTTCTCTTTGTTAACTTGGTCTTCCACACAGATCATTACTAGTATCTTTGTACTAGAGAAATAATTGTCCATATCATGTACTCTACTTTGTAGGTATATGTAGCATTTAATATTTTAAATTGTTGAGTATAAAAAGTATTTTTATAAAATGTGAATGATTTATATTAATGGAACATAATTTATAAAATCTATTAACTAAGTGTATATTTATTAGTTCCTACTATGGGCTGGGTACTATTGCATCCATTATATGCAATAGTAACTTTTAACTAGCCAATCGAAGTCAAGAATTTTAAAACATATGTCTATAAACTATAGTTTTAAATTTTCCATCTATTTAAATGATTTAAACAAAATAATTTATCTCTTTTCTGATTGGCTTAGACCAATAATAGTAAGGAGTAAAATTAATTTTCTTCATAAAAGATTAAGATATTTTGTACACTCTACTTTAATGCATTAATTCATCTTTTCTAGAAATCTTCTTTTACCATGGAAAATCATTTTTAGAACTATTTTAAACATAAAGATCAAATAGTAATTATATCAATGACATGACATGTTGGCTATTTTATTTATATAAGAAATAAAAATTAAACCTTAATATTTTTCAATATATTTTTATTTTATTTTTAGTATTTTATATTATTATCTTCAATTTTCTATTTTACTTCTTCAATTATTGATTGTGAACTAGAATACTTATATAAATATTTAATGACAATAACTTAATATAAATATATTAGATTTTATTTTATATATAATTATTTATTTATTAAAGTATATTTAAGAACATTATAAAAACTTAAGGAATTAAGCTTTTACATTCTAAAAAATCAAAGAAATTAAAATAAAAATTTAGCAATTTTTTACATTTGAAATTATATTTGTAAATTTTAAACAATATAAAGACCAACAATTCAAATTTTTGTTATGAATATAGAATGACTATATAAAGAGTTCTTCCAAATGTCTTTTGTCTTTTATATTTATTAATTTAGAATATCTCTACTTAAATATTGAATTTTATATAAATTTTTAACCTTCTCTCTTCCTCTCTTGCTCTATTTGCATCCCTATTTTTATGCTCCATAAACTATCCAAAGGAACTTGTAAATAAATCATCTCTTTATTTTTAATAGTGATTTGATAATATATGTATAAACTTTCTAATTTTTTAATTTTTTTTATAGTTATATTGTAAGGGTGTAAAAAATAGAAGGCTTGTATTTTTTCTATTTTAACATTCTATGTACTCATTATCAATGAATAATCTAGTTAATCTCACATTGTATTCATACACAATAAATTTTGTAAATAAGAATGTTGGAGATGATTTTTAATTCACCTACAATTGTTTATGAACTATGTGAATTGTCTATTTTTCTCTATTCTTGCATTATTTATCTTTTATATTTCTTATATTATAAGGTGAATTTGGTGCTAATATACCATGGCACCATCTTATCTGAAGCTAGATTTTCTATCTAATGTAAATAAGCTAGTTTTACACTATTTAAACCATAACAAGTCACTTACATCAAGATTCAACATAGATTGCCTCATGTAATTATCAATGCCATTGACGAAATATATGAATTAAGATTTCGATTGCAATAAGACTTTGTATCCAATGCAAAGTAATTTTTACATTGTTCAAACAATAGCAAGTCACTCACATCAAGATTCAACATAGATTGTATCATTCAATTATCAATGTCATTGATGAAATATTTGAATTAAGATTCTGATTGCATACATTAAAGACATGTACTGTTGTAATGAATGTTGACTTCTGGATAGTCAATACTTTTTGAGCACCTAAATTTATTTTGAAAGTTATCATTTAATATATCTTCAATGGGAACATTGCTACTTCTATTTTGTTTAAACTAAAAATTCAAACATCCTCCTTTGTTATTTTCAATGAAAGAATTGATGACTTCATAGACATTTGGGATTTTGAGGGAGGGAAGAGCTATGGTGTATTTTCTAAAATTGTCCCACAGTGTTGTTTAGTCTGTGTATGGGTGGATGAATTATCAGAGATTATTGATGTTGAAAATTGAGGGAATTTGGAATTTTAAGGTTGTGTTTGTGCAAATTGGTGAAGTATAGGGGATTGGAGCATAAGTTGAGGAGAGAAGTGGGTTGAAGGATCATGTGCATTGCAGCCATGAGAGCTCAATGCTCATGTCAAGCATCATTTTTTGGGTCTATGGTGGGTTACCTGTTTGGATTTCCATCATTTCTCACTTTCTTTACTACACATGATCATGCATTTGATTCTAAGGATGGCTATTTCACTTGTAGATTTATCATTGCAAATCTTCTTGGACTCCCAGCTCATGCCAAGATGAGGCTCTACCCAAGCTCAACTCATCGAGCCACATGAATACTTGCAATAGAAAATGCCAATTAAATTCCATCCCATCATTTGGGTTCCTTTCCTTTTTATTAACTCCATTTTTGAAATCAGACTATGAGAGTGTAGTTTATTTTGATGTAAGGAGGTGGGAGTATGTCGAATTGTGAATTTTGAGTAACATGATATGTGGAACAATAAGAAATTGGCATTTGTATTTCTATGATAGAGCCTAATGTGTTAACTCCTCCCTCCATATTTCCCTTTGTAAATTGTGACATCAAGTAAAAGGAATTGAAATTATACACCATGGAATTGATTGTGAGTTGGAAAATAAACTGATCAAGTAAGAAAACCAATGCACAAATGGGAGACATCATAGACCGTAATAGGTAAAAGTGGTGGAAGATTGATAGAGATGAAGATATATAAATATGGAGAGGGATGTGAAGCAAAGAAAAGGGGTAGATAAAGAGAGAGGAGAAAGGGGAAGATAGATATAGAAGAGATAAATATTTATAGAGGTGACATAAGAAAGGAATGAAAGAGGGAGAGATATAAAGTTGAATATAGATATAGGAAGTCACACGCGCACGCATGCACACACACACACACACACACACACACACACACACACACACACACACACACACACACACACACACATAATGGGGGTGTGTGAGAGAGATGTAAAGATAAATTTAATTAATTTGGTTTACCTAGTGATCATGGAATATTTTTAACAAATTATTAAAATTCCTAGAAACTTTCAAAAATATGCAATAAACATGTAGAAAGTCAGTTTCAAAAACTTTTACATGCCTTCTCCTTAATTGTGTCAATAGGGGAGCTCTCCAAAAAATGACATCCACTATAACCTCATGGAAGGAAATTTTGCTAAAATTTTTGTTATTGTAAGATAATCAATATAATTTTATATTTAGATATAATAAAAATATTTTGCGTACCTATATCTCTCCCTCTCTATCTTCAACTATAGCTTCCTCTTGATCTCTCTTCCCAATCTCTATCTTTTTCACCACATCTCTCTCTCTCCCCCCTCTATTTCTCCTAGTATAAATGTCTACATGTCTCTCCCTTGATCCATCTATATCTCTCATCTCTCATTTATTTATCTTTATATTTCTCTCACTTTCCTTCCTTTTTTATCTTTGTCTCTTTGATGCAAGTAAGACTGATGAAGGCTAGGGAAGTCCACAATTGTTCAAGGTAAGCTAATACAAGGCAAGTTTCCAATTTCCAAATGGTCCAAGCAAGTAGGTAGAAGGGTAATGGTACTCACAAATCTACCAAGAAACACAATCTCACCTACTTCTACTCCCACACACAAAGCTTCACCAAACTCCAAGATGACTCTTCACCTTTCTATCACTCACAAGCACCCCCTTAGGATCTTTCAATACCAACACCTCCAAGGCACCCCCTAAGAATACCAAAGGCTTTAAGAAACTAAACCAACATAGAACTATTAATCCTGCCTAAAAACATACCTAATTCAATTAGGCCTACATATCAATTTTTTGGAAAATAACTTAAAATTATTTCAAAAAATCTTCAAATAAAATTTGAAACTCTGATACGTGTTTGGGATTTCTCTAGGATTCTAAAATTTTAGGTCTTTAAGCTAATGCTATTCCACCAAATCACAAAACCCTAAGATTAAGGGTTAAAAAGCCTATGAATCAAGGTTTTACACAAATCCTAAATTTTGGTAAATAACCAACTAGTAAATTCTCACAAACTTGTTAGGAATACTTCACACACCTCCCCATACAACTTCAATGTTGTTTCATGCTTCATTTCATCCTTGTTTCTATGTGTTGTTGCTCAAAATAGGTTAATCACATGTGAATGACTAACCTAACATACTAATTTTTACTTAGATTTGGTGAGTGGTAGAGATTTATTTTGCAAGACCCTATGGTACATTGGACGACCTCTCATTTTGCAAAAGGTCTCCATTTTTCAATGGTGAAATAAAGAGAGATAGCCCATTCTTTGACAAAACCCTAGTTGTGGGCTTACAAGATCACTGAGCAATCAGAAATTTATTTAAGTCTTTGAAACAAATCACAAATATCAACCAAAATTATTAGAGTGAATAAAATTTGATAAATGACATCCTCAATCATACACATTATTTGAAGTCAAATATTCAACAAAATTTACGCAAATAAGGACTTACTAGTTGCCACGGTAGAAAAATTGCACACCAAATCCAATCATCCACTTCATTAAAATGTCATAATATCTTCTATGATCCTTATGCATGAGTGTAAGATGGGTTTCTACCTTCATTGAAGAATCTTTATGATCAAAACACAAGTGATTGTTCAAATTCTACAAAAATGCAAAAAGTAGCATTTTGCAACTTTGCAACCTTTTTTGCAAAATTACAACGTTTGTGCATTTTCAACCAAATCCCAACTATGAACTATTTAAATGTGACAAAAAGGTGCAAGAAACATATCAAAACATGAAATTTCATCTCAAGACCAATTTTGATGCATCTTACACTTTTTATTAGGGTTGACCCAGTTTGACCAATGGGTAAACAAAGTCTTATTGAAACACAAACAATAGCAAATGACCTCCAACCAATGTAAAATGACTTTCACTAATTATATACATACATTTTATTTACAAACTGACTCACACACCAAAATTTCAAGGGATGTGGTCATGACATCCTTTGTGCTCCTACACCATACTCCCAATGACTTGAACACTCAAGTCCCTTGAGTTGCCAAACCTTGTAAAGTAACTCCATATTTAGAATGTTGGTTTTTGATATCCATGCAAATTTTGTCTATGGAATACCTTTCCATTTAACTAGGTACTCTTTATAGGTTCCCTTCCTTGTCTTCCTTACCACCTTGGAGTCTGGAATACACTCTAACTTCATAGGTATGCTTGGTGGAAAATACTTTATGTACTCCACATATTCAATCATGTCTTTTTTCCTATTCTAATCATGAACTTTATTATCTCCTTTAAATAATGTAAGGTCTGCAACATTAAATATGGGTGATATCCCTATATGAGGTGGGAGCTCAATCTCATAAGCATTGGTGCACACCATATTTGTGAAGAAACCTGAATGGTCAAATATTTTTCATCAAGAGCTTTCTATGTTGACCCAACCTCTCCTTCCTCAAATATGCCATAACCAAATCTACAATCTTAAAGTGCACTTCTTTCTTTCTTTGATCTATCTTATCCTTCTATTTAGACATTGATTTCTCCAACTAAGACTTAAATCCTTCATGAACTAACTTCATTGCATCTAAAAAGGTCTCACCCATTGTACTCTTACTCTACATTCTCTAAATATCTCTAATCTCCAATGGATCTCTAGGATGGAATCCATTGATTTCTTCAAATGGGGCCTTTCTTGTAGATATATTAATTGAAACATTATATGCATACTCTATCTGGCTCAAAATTTGATTCCAAGTTGCCCCATGTTTTTTGATCAAACACCTTAGAAGGTTACCAAGGGTCCTATTAATAAATATTGTCTACCCATCCATTTGTGAATGGTAGGCTAATGAAAATGAGGGCTGGGTGCTCAATTTCTTCCACAAGGTCCTCAAAAAGTGACCTATTGATGCAAGAGCATCCAAAGGTATAAGGGCAATCCTATGTCACCCAAAAAAATATACTTAGACTTAGTTTTGTTTCATGAGTTTTCATTTTTGGATACCCATTTGGGTCAAATAAAGGTTCCAACTCTCACAGTTCCACCATTAGTGTTCGTGTAAATCTGAAAAAAAATAAGAGTATGTAATTGAGCCATCATTTTGGTGAACTAGGAGGTGTAAATTGGCTAGATGAATGTACTTGTAATTTAGAGCATTCTAGAAAAAGAATTAGGTCAAAAGGCCCCACGGTTTGAAAGTTATTGCAGTTTTTTGAGTTTTGGAGATCTCTTAAGAATGCTTCAAAGTTAGGCTAGGGGTATTAAATAACCTCAAAAAGGGCCAAAAAATGGGGGACAAGCAAAGCCTATCCATAGGGCTATAGAGAACTTCGAGAGCTTTTCAAAAATGTAAACGGTTCATCAATCAGAGATTTGGTTCAAAAGTTATGCCTCCTGAAAGTTTGGTTACCATTTTTGGATTCTTCTAGATTTGCATCAACTTCTAACGCAACTTCTAGAACCTTCTATTTGGTTGGTGGATGCATACTAGCACTCTCTAGAATGTACTCCTAGTCCTTAACCCTCTGAGGTCTATTTAAGGAGATTTCTGGCATTGTAAAAGGCAGTTCGGAGTGGAGTTTGAGAGGAGGTACTGAAAGGAGAAATTATCTCCACATTTATGCTATTGTAAGCCTTAGGGCATGTTTTGAAGTTTATTTTCTCTGTACTATTTGTGCTAGCTTATTTTCTCAGTTAATATAATTTCCCTTTTCTGTTGTGTCCATTATGTTCTTGGGTTGTGTCCCCATCAAGTGGTATCAAAGCTGGTTTTCCTGAGTGTGTAGACAGAGCACCGATTGTGAGGCAGTTTGCACCAGGACTATGTGCTTGTGGGATCGAGTTAGAAGATGCCTCTATGAAGAGAGTGTGGTAGAAGGGCTAGAGCTATTAATCCTGAGGAGGTTAAAGCCCTCCAAAGGCAGGTGCAGGCATTGCAAGAGGAGCTCCGTAGAGGAGAAAATGTTGTCACAGGTGACGACAGTGAGGATGAAAATGAAGAAGAAGTAATGGAACCAGAAGGGGAATTTGATGGGGAAGTTCTAAATCATGCAGAGGAAAGGCTTTTTAGGGCCATTACTAAGTTTGGGAAAAGACCCACAATTGAAGTGGGTGTATTTTTAGGAAATCTGAAACCAGATGAGTTGATCGATTAGATCAATGAACTGGAAAAATACTTTGAGTATGAGGATATAAGGGACCCAGATAGGGTTAATTTTGCAAAGGCCAAACTAAAAGGCCATGCCAAAATCTGGTGGCAAGAGGTTCAATTGGAAAGAAACAGAAGAGGAAAGGAGAAGATCACAAGATGGGATCGCATGGTGGACAAATTGAAGAAGCAGTTCATTCCTGTGGACTACGAGCTTGATTTGTTTAAGAAGATGCATGGGTTAAAGCAAGCAAGAAGATTAGTCCAAGAATATACAGAGGAATTTTACTGACTCTTGATTAGAGTGGGGCATGTAGAAGAAAATAAGGAGAAGGTTGCTTGTTATATCAGTGGGTTGCGACCTAGCATCCAGGAGGAATTAAGTCTGGTAAGAATGACCAGCATTGAAGAGGCATACCAATTTTCCCTACGAGTTGAAGAGAACCTGAATAAAAGGTTTGAAGGAAGACAAAGAGGACACAGTCAAGGAGGAAGGGGAAGTGGTAGATCATCTGGAAGCTGCAATGAAACCCAAAAGAAAAATGAAGATGCGGGTACTAGCAGGAAACAGAGGAATGAGGGTTTCAACTGCTCCCATGATCAAGACTTTGGAAATTAGAGAGGAAGAGGTAGAGGACATGGACAAGGAAGAGGAGGCTTCTGTGGTACCTATTTCCATTGCAATGAAGAAGGTCATCATGCCTTTGAATTTCCTCAACGATAAGGAAGGACAGATAGGAGAGCTGAGGGCCAAGCTAGGGTTTCTCATGTGGATGAGGATGCACAATCATCACATTCAGAGGATGTAGAAAGAGGAGAGACCTTGGTAAACGAAAGAGTCCTACTAAGTGGTGAGATTGAACCAGGACAACAGAGGAGTTTGTTTCGTACCAGATGCAAGTGTGAGGATAAATGTTGTGACATGATCATTGATGGTGGTAGCATTGATAACTTGGTATCAGAAGAGATGGTCTCTAAGTTGAAGCTCAAGAGGGAGAAACATCCCCAACCCTATCAGATTGCTTGGGTAAAAGATGATCATAAGGTCCTGGTAAGTGAACAATGTTTAGTGAAACTCAAAATTGGGAGTTACCATGATGAAGTTCTCTGTGATGTTATTTTGATGGATGTTTGCCATCTATTGTTGGGTAGACCATGGCAGTTTGATAGACATGCAGTACATGATGGACATGCAAACACATACTCTCTGACAAAGGATGGAGTTTGCCACAAATTGAAGCCCATGAAAAAGGAAGGTGAAAAGGTATGTAGCAGTGCTAGGATTTGTCTTGTTGATGAAAGGAAGTTTTTAGATGGCATGAAACACCAGCATATGTGCTATACTTTGATTCCTAGGAAAGATAAAGAAGGTAGTAGTGAAATGCCACTTGAAGTTTCAGATTTACTAGGGGAGTTTGGAGATATTATCTCTGATAATGTTCCAGATGGATTGCCACCAGTAAGGCAAATCAGTCATCAGATAGATCTGATTCCAGGAGCTAGTTTGCCTAACAAAGTTGCTCACAGGATGACTCCTGCTAAAACTGAGGAGCTAAATAGATAGGTTCAGGAGCTGTTGAGGAAGGGCTTGATTTGAGAGAGCTTGAGTCCATGTGTAGTACCTATAGTACTCGCACCAAAGAAGGATGGAGAGTGGAGGATGTGTACAGATTCTCAAGCTATAAATAGGATAACCATCAAGTACCAGTGTCCTTTGCCAAGGATGGATGATCTTATGGACTGCTTGAGTGGAGCTCAGTACTTCACAAAAATAGATCTGAAGAGTGGTTATCATCAGATATGGATTCGAGAAGGAGATAAGTGGAAAATAGCCTTCAAGACCAAGGAGGGTCTTTATGAGTGGTTAGTCATGCCCTTTGGATTGACGAACGCCCCAAGCACCTTCATGCGGCTCATGAATGAGGTACTTAAGAAGTTCTTGGGAAAATTTGTTATTGTTTATTTGGATGATATTTTAATTTTCAGCAAGACTTTGGAAGAAAATTTATTGCATATTCGTAGTGTCCTTGAAAGGCTAAGGGAAGAGAAACTGTTAATTAATCTGAAGAAGTGTATCTTTGCAAAAAGGGAGTTAGTCTATTTGGGGTTTGTTATATCAACTGAAGGTCTCAAAATGGATCTAGAGAAGGTAAAAGCCATATTGGAATGGCCTACTCCAAGGTCTGCTACTGAGGTAAGATCATTTCATGGTCTGGTTAGTTTTTACAGGAAGTTTATTAAGAATTTTAGTGGCATATGTGCACCCCTAACTGATACAATAAGAGGGGATAGAAAAGAGTTCAAATGGACTGCAGCAGCTGCAAGAAGTTTTGAATTGTTGAAGAAGAAGGTAACAGAACAACCTGTGTTTGCACTTCCAAATTTTTGAAAGGTTTTCCAAGTGGATTGTGATGCTAGTGGCAGCACTATTGGGGCTGTATTAAGCCAAGAAGGTAAGCCTATTGCATATTTTAGTGAAAAATTGAATGATACAAAGAAGAAGTATTCTGTTTATGATCAAGAGTTCTATGCAATAGTTCAGGCCTTAAAGAAATGGAGGCATTATTTATTGCCAAAGGAATTTGTTTTGTATACTCATCATCAGGCATTACAATACCTAAATAGCCAAGGTAAATTGAATCAGAGGCATATGAAGTGGGTAGAGTTCTTGCAGAGCTATACATTTGTGTTGAAGCATAGAAGTGGAAAATCTAATAGGGTTGCAGATGCACTAAGTAGGAGATAGTTGTTTCTTACAGTAATGCAGGTTGAAGTAGTTGGGTTTGATGAACTCAAGAATTTGTACCCCGAGGATCTTGATTTTACTGAAGCATGAAAAGCTTGTAAAGAACCTGTTGCTGTAGATAGAACCAAGTGGTTAGACTATTTGATTCAAGATGGCATGTTGTTCAAGGGTAGTCAATTGTACATTCCAAGAAGTTCCATGAGGGAAAATTTGATTAAGGAGAAACACAGTGGAGGGATGGCAGGACATTTTGGTCGAGATAAGACCATTGCCATTTTGAGAGAACATTATTTTTGGCCTCAAATTTCACAGGATGTGAAGAAGTTTGTACAGAGTTGCCAGGTTTGTCAAGTTGCCAAGGAGTTTAGTCACAATATTGGCCTATATCAGCCATTGCCTATTCCATCAAAGCCATGGGAGGACATAAGTATGGATTTTGTTCTTGGATTGCCAAGGACACAAAGGGGTAATGACTCAGTATTCGTGATGGTTGATAGGTTCTCCAAAATGGCACATTTCATTCCATGCCACAAAACTCATGATGTTGTCCATATTGCAGACTTGTTTTTCAAAGAGGTCATAAGACTACATGGTCTTCGAAGGAGCATAGTTTCTGACAGAGATACTAAATTTGTGGGGTATTTCTAGAGGACATTGTGGAAAAAGTTGAGAATAGACTTGAAATTCAGTTCCACGCATCACCCACAAACTGATGGCCAAACAGAAGTGGTAAATAGAAGTCTAGGCAATTTGCTGAGATGTTTAGTTGGGGATAAGCCCAAGGGATGGGATTTGATTCTACCACAAGCAGAGTTTGCTTACAATAAATCTATAAATAGGAGTACTGGAAAATCACCATTCCAAATTGTATATGGGAGTAGCCCAAGGACTGCACTACAATTGAGGAAGATAGAACAAGGGGAGAGGACAAGTGTTGAAGCTGAGTAATTTGCTAAACATATCAAGCGTCTACATGAGGAGGTTCAAGCACACATTACCAAGATGAATCAAGAATATAAATCTAGGGCTAATCAAAGGAGAAAACATAAGGAATTCCAAGTAGGGGATCTAGTCATGGTGCACTTATGAAAAGAAAGATTTCTAGCTGGTACTTACACCAAGCTGAAAATGAAGAAATTTGGCCCATGCAAAATTTTGAAAAAACATGACTCAGGAAATGCATATGAACTAGAGCTACCAAATGGTATTCACATTTCTCCCATTTTCAACATTACAACAGAGTATCATGATGATGGTGCAGATGAGGAGCTGGTGTTAGAACCATGTCCAATTCTTGCTTCTAAGAAGGAGGAGATAGAAGACATTCTAGATCATCGTGTGGGTAGGAGTACCGGAAATAGGCAGTATGAAGAGTATCTAGTCAAATGGAAAGGATGACCGATCGAGGACTCAACTTGGATTTCAGCAGCTCATGTTTCCCATTTGGGATTTCCTCTACCATTCATAAAGTGACAGGGTCACTTTTCAATCTACCCTGGGTGTCTGATGCAGGAGCATCCAGAGGTATAAGGGCAATCCTGTGTCACCCAAAAAAATATACTTAGACTTAGTTTTGTTTCATGTGTTTTCATTTTTGTATACCCATTTGGGTCAAATAAAGGTTCCAACTCTCACAGTTCCACCATCAGTGTTCGTGTAAATCTTGAAAAAATAGGAGTATGTAATTGAGCCATCATTTTGGTGAACTAGGAGGTGTAAATTGGCTAGATGAATGTAATTGTAATTTAGAGCATTCCAGAAAAAGAATCAGGTCAAAAGGCCCCACGGTTTGAAAGTTGTTGCAGTTTTTCAAGTTTTGGAGACCTCCTAAGAATGCTTCAAAGTTAGGTTAGGGGCATTAAATGACCTTGAAAAGGGTCAAAAAATGGGGGACGAGCAAAGCTTGTCCATAGGGCTATAAAGCTCTTGGAGAGCTTTCCAAAAATGTAAACAGTTCATCAATCGGAGCTACAGTTCAAAAGTTATGCGTCTCGAAAGTTCGATTACCATTTTTGGATTCTTCTAGATTTGCGTTGACTTCTAACACAGCTTCTGGAACCTTCTATTTGGTCGGTGGATGCCTACTAGCACTCTCTAGAATGTACTCCAAGTCCTTAACCCTCCGGGGTCTATTTAAGGAGATTTATGGCATTGTAAAAGGCAGTTTGGAGTGGAGTTTGAGAGGAGGTACTGAAAGGAGAAATTATCTCCACATTTATGCTATTGTAAGCCTTAGGGCATGTTTTGAAGTTCATTTCCTCTGTACTGTTTGTACTAGCTTATTTTCTCAGTTAATATAGTTTCCCTTTTCTGTTGTGTCCATTTTGTTCTTGGGTTGTGTCCCCATCACCTATAGACTTGATATCCCTGTTAGCGACTAGAAACAATGATAACCCATGGATCCTAATTATTTCCTTGAAAAACACCCTACTATATGTGAGGCATCATGATTACTCCTACATGCATAATGATCCCCCAAAATTGTCTTTCTAAAGAAAAATTAATAAGTATATTTAGCATATAAAAGAAATATTATATTAGTATCAATTATTATGAACTAATATGTTATAATTAATAAATAATGTTTGAATAATAATAGTTATTTACAAACTATTATTAATTAATAAGTTACTTCTATATTCAATGGGAATGAGAATGGCAACTGAATATTGTTCTTTTTAAGTGAGACTAGCAACAAACATGAAGAATACAAAGTTTATCAACTTGAGAATATTTTTTGAATGAATAATTTGGGAATAGATTTACTCCTTTTATCAATTTCTAGGCTAACTTAATGGAGATTTGTGGTTGATGAAGAGTTTGTAAAACTTAGCATTCAAAGGGAATGGAAATATTTGCTGGCGAAGAAAATTAAAACTTGGAGGAGTTAGAAGACATCATCTAAGACAGGTATATCTTGGGTAAAAGACATAAATCCATTTTATCTTTATTTGGCTGAAACTATACCTTTCGTAATAAGAAGATATCAGATCAGAGCATCATTTCACATATTGACCAGTTTGTGCTCTGTAAAAAAAGACACAAAGTTGTACTCTTTTTTTTTGTCCGACAAAAATCATTTTGGGAAAAGACAAAGGGAATTTTTCTTGTACTCAATCGTGACTCTTTCAATTGCTCTCAACACAAGAGAAAGTATCAAGTGCAACGGATATTTAGTCATTTATGGTAAGAAAAAAAAAAATTTGGCCAACATGAAATTTAGTGACAGTCTACATTCCATAGTCAAAGGAAAAGTGAATTTTAGGATCTGCAAGGTAATGGGGTTGATGTGTCTACAAGGTAAAAGCACAAACCTGTGTCACCTTTTGTAAAGAAAAAGGATCCTAGAATGTAAATTGTTCAACTTTAATGTTATAAAAATGGTATTTGTATTTAGAATTTTAAGATGATGTAAATTGATGAAATGTATGAAATTGGATTGATTTTATGCCTATAATATTTTTAAATATTTTTGAATAAGAATTTATTCATTTTTTATTTTATTTTGAAGTCCTTGTTTTAACTCTGAAAAATAAAAGGTGGAGCTCCTATCAAAGAAGTATATGCAAATCATTTTATTTTTCTTTGATTTAAAAATATGTTAGATATGACATGTATAGCTAGGGCACAAAAATAGAAATATTAGTTTTTTATGTATATTTTATTTGTTATATGTACTTGAGGTTGACCTTATTAGAAATGAACAGTTTTTTCCTCCCATCAAAACTTGCCTGCCAAATCTACACCTTTTTGAAATCTTTTTGCATGTTCTTGGAGAGGACTCTCTCCTTAGGGATAAATTTTAATTTTAATTTTTTTGATATGATTTACTATTTTTTTCTTTTTTGAGGGAGCATCTTTTGCAATGTTAAAATACCTACTTATAATATTTTGAAATTATAAATATATTTTATTTAATCAAAACACTATGAAATTTATGTAATGATGATATTGACTTTGAGATCTATAAAAGAGTATTTTAGTTTTAGAAAAAAGTTGAGTTTTTATAGAGAAATGAGATTTGACCAAAATACATTTAGAGGTTTTAAAGGGTGACACATATCTATGCTTTTACATTGCAGACCATGTGCATCAACATGAATAACAAATAGGTAGATTCATTCTGCAATCATCAACAAAATCACTAGAGTAAAAAAGTACGAAGGTGGGGTATATTTGCAGTCTACACCTGGGGAAGACTAGATACTAACAAAAGCACATCAGGTGCATTCCTTTAATCTATAATATTATAATTCCTACTACTGTGGTAAACCAATGCATAGAAATATTTAATATAGATATTGTATTCAGAATTTGATTATTCCATAGGATTTGGCCATTACTACTTATAAACATTGTGAATTTCAATTAAATCAATCAAAGAATAATTATTTTTTTCAAAAGTTGCAATTATATTTAGAATATTTACTATATTCTATTAAGATATCATTTTAGAATAGTTCTAAGAAGCCATGAACTTTACATTGGTATCAAAGCCATTTTCCTGCCAACTTATGGGGTAAATCACATAGTCTAGGCACATGCAAAAAGAAATTATAATTTTTGTAATACTCGATTTAGACAAAACATTTTGGATCCTAACACCTCAATAGAGTCATCTAGTTCATCCATACAGGATGATATTGAAGATAGTCATATAGAAATAGATGAAAAAGTAATCTTTGATCAAAACAATAACATGGGGGAAGCAAATGATACTAGAAATCTTATTGAAACCTTACTTAGGAGCCAACAAGATATGAGGAATAATGTTAATCATATGACTAATTTAATGACTCGATTTATGACCCGTAATCTTAATCAAAATCAACATAATGCAAGGAGAAATGGTGGTTAGGAGGATCATTCAGTAAATAACCAACCTAGGGGTTCTACAACCTCAAGGTCATCCATGACCACACTCACACCTAGAAATCCACAACCTAAAACAGAGCCGTTATATAATTACAAGAAGAAATATATTAGGATTGGTTACTATTAAGTAATGAATTTAGAGAATCAATAACTTTAAAAGAATACGTGGATGTCAAGATGAAGCATAGGCCTAAGGGACAACAGAATTACAAAAATGAATTGTAGGAAAAAAATGGTAAGATGTCAATCCTTGTTTCAATGGAATCATTGGGAAAAAAAAAAAAAAAAAAAAAAACCTAGATCTTGGGTGCAAAAAATTGACACATATTTCCAATTAAATCCTATGATGGAAGATGAAGCAATCAAATATACAACCTTGCATTTAGAAGGGGTGGCACATGAATGGTGGCACCATGGGCAAATAACATTGGTTCATGATCAGATCAATACATATGTTACCTTCACTAAGAGACTTATGGGCATGTTTGATTCTAAGGATCTTGAACTTCATCTTAAGGATTTAACATGACTTAAACAAATAGGGACAGTGGAACATTATATTTCTGAATTTGAGAAGTTAGCAGTCCTAATAACTGAGATTACCAAGAAACAAAAAATTGTTATATTTATTGATGGATTATCTAATGCACTTAAAGGATGGGTCAAATAATTAAACCCCCCTTCTTTACAGGATGCCATTAAAAAGGGAAGATAATTGGAACCTTCTTCTGAGGGAAAAACTTTTAGTAGGGGATCACCACCAAAATTAATTAATGATAGAAAACCTTTCATAAAATGATAGACCTTTCTAAAATAAACTAGATAAAAAGGAATGGCATGAACTAGGGAGAGAAAAGTTCTATTTTAATTGTAAAGAAACTTGGACACTAGGTCACAAATGTTTGGGGAAAGGAAAAATACATTATATTCAAGTAGTCTCTGATAGTGAAGAAGAGGAAAATGTAGATCCAAACCTAGAATCTAGCCAGAAGACCACTACATAAGAGGACTAGGAAAGCAAACAAGAAAGATGTGTAATAGCATCCATGATAGGAACTCTAAATTATAATATTTTTAGAATAAAGGGAGTGTTACATGGTCAACATGTAGTTGTTGTGATGGATAATGTATCTACACATAATTTCATTTATACTACACTAGTTAAGAAACATGGATTACATACAATAGGACATGAGGGATTTGATGTTCAAGTTGTAGGTGGTACTAATTTAGTAAGCACACATAAGATTCCTCAACTAAGCATTACTCTTGGTAATTACATAGTAACAAATGATTTCTATGTGGTTGATTTGGTTAATATCAATGTTATTTTGGGAATTCAAAGGATGGAAACTTTGGATAAATACTTGTAGAGTTTCAAATGTAATGAATTTTCATTCAAGATTGATGGGAAAAAAGTAATTGTTAGGGGATTTTCAAATGGAGGACCCAAGATTGTCTCTACTAACATAATGGAGGCTATTTTTTGTCATTTTGATGTCACCTAGTTAGCACAATGTTTAATTTCCACCAAGGTAACTAGTTGTTAATCTAAACATTATCAAGATATATTTTTTTATAGATTTTAGATTCACATAGTTTTGTTTTTAGTGATAAACCTCTAAGAGCACCTCCAGATAGAGGTTTTGAACATACTATTGAATTGGAAGAAGAAGCGAAGTCAATCATCACTAATCCATACATACATCCAAAGGCATTTAGATATGAGGTTGAAAATTATGTTAAGGAGTTGTTGGATATCGGGTCCAGTTTGACTCCTTTTGCATCATATGTAGTGCTAGTTAAAAAGAAAGATGAGACTCTATGTTGGAAGTTACAATTGGAACAATTGTTATATTACCATTCATCCCAAACCTTATTGATGAGACAATTTATACTTGAGTATAGTTCCATATCAAGATGATTGACAAAGAGGAATTGAGAAGAACATATAAAAAGAAGACCTAGTGGAAAGGTTGAGTTATGTGAAATTACAATGGATACTTGATCAGTTGGACCTTGACAAGATAATGTGTTGTTTAATCATAACACTAAGTGGAGAAGATGGTTGAGTTGAGGCCTAGTTGAGATGATCAATAGAGGACCAAATATATAGGCATAATTGAAAAAAAGAGAAGACTATTAAGGAACTTATAGTTGAATTCAAGTTGTGCTTGTGTTGAGTGACTAACAATTATAGTCAAGAAAAATAAAGTGTCCATTGAGTATCAATAAAAGTCTGAGTGAAGACAATGTAAGTTGAGTAAGATAGCTAGTGATGACCAAGTTATTTAGTGATGACTTAGGCTAAGAAACACAATATTGACCAAGTGACAAAATTTGATAGTTTGAGAATGAATTGAGATTCCTAGTTGAGATAATTGAATTTTTAGATTAGTCAAAGCACGTGAAGGATAAGTATTGATGAGCTAAAACATTTAATGCAAGATATACCATGTTTGAGCATTTTTGGATATGAATTTGAAGAGAAATTTTTAGAAGTGTCTAGAAGAAGATGGAAGAAATGAAATGATGGAAGGATTCAATGAATCTAACCTAACCCTAAGATCAACAATGATGTTTAAGAAGAAAAAGATCAAAGCTACCTATTTAAGGAGGTATAAGGATTAACCTAGAGAGGTTAGTAATTGATGATTTTTTGACTGACGAACTAGAGTAGAAGGTTGTAAAGGAGCAAAGTAGAGGTGAAGAGTGATTTCTTGAAGGATTTTCCAAGTAGATCAAAGATTGGTGATGGAGACATGAATGGAGTCTAGTCAATCAATTAGCAGATGGGCTACATTGTGATAGTATTTTCAAAGCGAGTTGTATTTATCATATCAACCTGTTGTTACTTTCTAACCATTGTATTAGGTAAAATCCTTTAGGGTGAGTGCACCAAGTTGGTGTACAAAAAAGTGGACACCCAAAAAAAAAACAAAAAATCTCAATAACCCATTCGAGTTATTTAAAAATCAAATGTGAGCAAGGCCTTGTATCCAAGCCTAGCCATTGTAATTTTAAAAACCCGATCAAGTTTTTTAATTTATCTTATTTAAAAATATGATCGTAAGAAAATTGATTGGGTTTTTATACCCTCAAATGATAGTACCATCATGGACTAGAGAGGAAGAAGGCAAAACCTGATTGGGTTTGTAAGGAAAAGAGGATTTTTTTGCATTTTCATCCATGACACACTACAAACGAGGTATGTCTTCATTCTCCTTGTCATTTATGTATTTTTCCATCATGGTTTTTAAGATTTGTAATTTTTTTTTCATTATTTTTTATTTTTTTTAAATTAATATTAGATGCATCAATGAATCCAAGAAAATGAGGGAGAGGCAAAAGACCACCTCCTACACAATCAAACCCCCCACCCATGCTGACACAACAAAAAAAACCATACCTCATGTTGTTCTCCCATAAATTATAAAGGAGCTTATTGATTTGCAGGCTCTTTATGTAGTTGCATCATTGACATATGTTATCAATGAGCATGACTCATAGTTAGGTGGTTTTCCTTCACCTACGACACCTCAACCATTATCAAATGCACATTTAGGCTCATCATAGCTTGCGAAAAATCTATTATCATCACTTATGGAACCTCAACCATCATCAAATGTTCCTTTAGGGTAGTCACATCCTACAATAATTCCATCATCATCACTTGCACCACCAATGTCACCCCTACTTATGTCACCTACACCACCTGTGTCTTCCTCACTTATGTGACCAACATCATCATCACATGCATTATTATAGTCTTTAGGGCCCAATAAACATTTTTGTTTCAGTTTTTAGCACACGTGTAATGGGATGCATATTGAGGTGTCTCAGGATGGAGTGTCATCTCATCCATATATACATTTTGGGCATACTTTTTATTCATACGGAGGTGGATATTTCACACTCATAGATGATTTTATGACATTAGACTTTGGGGGACAAGAGACACAGGTTTTTTTGTTTGAGTTTTTACATGATATTATTTAATCACCTAAATATCATAAAAGTAAATATTATTTCATTTTATAGAGCACTCTAGATTGATATGTGAACAATATGCAATGTAGGGTACAACAAGCGGTATGAGAACACCACAAAGAACTCCATCTGCTAGAGGTATGAGGTTAGGAGCAAGAAAACTTGAGGTAAAGTTTTTAAAATATTCTTGAAAGTATAATAATACATTGGCTTTGAAATATTGTTTATTAATTGTTATGACACTAACAAAACAAGTTTTCCTAAATGTTGTTTCTTAATTGTTTTACAATGAATACCTAGCCTCTAAGAAGTTTTACACGGAAGCCAATAGAATATCCATGTCCAAGTTAAGTTGACAAGGACATGTCATCTAATTACATTATGTGAAGTTACTAGCATGCTAGAACCTTTCCATCTCCTGTAGTCATCATTCCTCTTCCATCTCCCATAACTATCATCCCTCTTTCATCCAACCCTCTTATAGATCCTCCTCCATTTCTTACCATTATTTAAACCCCTCTTATAAATACTCTTCCATCTCCTACCACCATTGAAACCCTTCCATTCATCAAATCCATCCAATTCCCATCCACAGCTCTTGCTCCTAGCATTACCCAAACCCCATTTAATGAATCAAGGAGTTTTGACATGATGTTATTTAATCACCTAAATATCATAAAAGTAAATATTCTATTATTTTATAGAGAACTCTAGATTGATATGTAGGAGATGAGGGTGCAACAAGTGATATGAGAGAACCACATAGTACTTGTTTTGCTAGTGATGTGAGGCTAGGAGCAAGAAAACTCTCGATAAAGCTTGTAAAATATTCTTAAAAGTACAATAATACATTGGCTTTGAAATATTGTTTCTTTTAATTGGTATGACACTAACAACACAAAGTTTCCTAATTCATGTTTCTTAATTTTTTTACAATGAACACCTAGTCTCTAAGAAGTCTTACAAGGAAACCAATAGAACATCCATATCCAAGTTAAGTTGACAAGGACATCTCATCTAATTACATCATTTAAAGTTGCTAGCATGATGAAACCTTTCCATCTCCCACACTCATCATTCCTCTTCCATGTCCCATAACTATCATCCTTCTTTTATTCAAGCTACTTATAGATCCTCCTCCATTTCCTACCATTATTTAAACCCCTCTTATAAATCCTCTTCCATCTCCTACCATCACTAAAACCCTCTCAAATTCATCAAATCCATTCAATTCCCATTCACATCTCTTTCTCTTAACATACCCAAACTCCATCTAATGAACCTCATGAGTTCATCCTCCATATACCCATCCCTATAAAAGAACTTCCATATCAAATAGGGTGTCTTGTAGGATTGTGGAGAACACAAACCTACACTTGCATTTCTTGACAAGGTGCCAAAAGTTCATTCACATCTCTATTTTCCTTCCCGATCTCTTTGTTTTCAATTTAGGCCTTGTAGCCTTTTTGAACCCCAAATTTTCCTATCTTTCAACTATCCTTCCAATCTCATCCCTCAAGTCTTCTTATCTATTATTTCCCTCCTATTATTTTCTTGGTTTTATTGTGTCTTATTTCCATTTACAACATTATCTCATATTTATAACAATACTCTTTACTATTTTATAGGGCTTGTCGAGGGCTGAAATTTCTCAAGTTGATGATGCCACACTTTTTGCCATTAACTTTGGCCTTGATAGCTATGCAGGATCATAACTTCCACACCTACCAAGTTTAAAAATTGAGTTGAACTCATGATGTGTCTTATTGATTCATCTTATGTTATATATGTTTTTCTTCTTTAGGGTACTCCACATAGGTTGAGGTATAGAGGAAAGGGAAGGAAATCAACAAGAATACACAAACAAAAAAAGGTATTAAATACAAGTCAAGTTTATATTTTAAAATATATTATGAATAAATGTATATACATGTACTCAATATTGATGAATATGTGTTGACTTATTTGTTGAATATATGTAGAAACAATTGCATTTTGTAGAGTCGATGAATGCACTTCAGACTGTTGATGTTGAGAAAATGGAAGAGGTAAATTTTCATATTTTTCTTCTCATAAATTTTACTTTATAGTATGCTTTTATTCTATATACATATTAAATAGTTGCATTTACAAATGATTACATGGTTTTTTTTTTAGTTTTATAGTAATTATCAATAATTTGGCTTATTAACATGTATTATTTATCTTTTACCTCTTACAACACTCTTTGAGACTTCATGAAAATCCTTTCCCATTTCATTTTGTTAGGAATCCCGAGTGTCAAAGACGGGGTCAAACACAATAGAGGCTAGAGGTATATATGTAGATTCTTAGTTAAAGCCCTCTTGTGATCTCAATTTGGATTGCTTGTGGGTGTGATAGAAATCCCTAATGGCTACTCTATAATTCTAACATTTTATCGCTTACCATATAGTTTGTGCCTCATACTAGCACTAATTCATTAGTGGTTGTGCCTCCTACTAGCATGCAAGATCCAACTTAGGCTTTTGTACATTTTTTTTTTTTCTCTATTTGAAATCCCTAATTCCACTTTATAATTCTAACATTTTATCGCTTACCTTATAGGTTGTGCCTCATACCAACACTGATTCATCGATTATTGTGCCTCCCATGAGCATTGATTCATCGATAGTTGTGTCTCCCATCATCACTCTACCTCATCATTTTGTTAGGATTCCCACCCATCGACGAAGGAGCCCATTACCATTATCATTCAATCCAACTATGGGACAAAGAGATGAGGTAATAAAAAAATCAACTATCCACAATTTAAAACCCAATTTATAGTTATTTTTATATTACTTGTAGATAATATATTTGATATAGTATTTTAATTTTTCTTCTGTAGACACCTGGCGAACCACAAACTACATCAAAGAGGCTCAATTTTGATGATCCTGCACAATCATAGATATCGATAGTGATTTACATATGTAGTTGTGGTCATTACATGACATTGGCATATATTCAACTTTTGTATTGTATATATTCAATATTTGTATTGTACACATTCAAAATTTCTATTTTATACATTCGACATTTGTCAAGTACTCAACTTTTATTTCGTACCGTTCAGACATAAACTTTTTGTAACTATATGATTGATGTGGCACAATATATTGTTCATTTTTAAATACATTAAACTTGGATTTCCATCCAACTTGTTCAATGTGTGCATACAAACTTGTATTTCTTCTTAGTTTCTTGCAATTATCAAACACATGACGGTTCATTATTTTACAAAGAAAATGTAGCATGTTTATCAAATTCATTATGACATGTAATCAAACTCATATATCGCTTATTTTGATGTAATAAGACATAAAAAGTAAAAATGCCATGATTTTTATATTTTTATCAAAGATCACAACCTGAGAGTACTTGGGGACCCTTAGGAATGCTTGTGTTTAGTGTGGTCGATAGTGTCCTAGGGATGTTGTGGCTAAAACAAGGTTGGTCCTAGCCTAAGCCCAACCAATCAGAGCTAATAGACTAGATGATTTGATCCTAGGACTAATGGTTTGAAATAGACACAACCTTTCTCATTTGAACTAAGAAACATTGCGACTTTTGGCATTGGGTAAGAAAGGGATGCCAAATCCAAAAAAAGTCAAATTTATGAAAAATAAGATAGGTTGTTATAGGCCTAGAAAAATCAATCCTATATCACTTGAAAATTTTTCAATACCTTGCACAAGCTCAGAGAAATGCCTACTCAAATATCACAGCCCAATGGTGCTTAGAGACCCTTAGGGACACTTCCATTCAGCATGGTTGATAATGTCCTAGGGATGTTTTGGTTGAAACAAGATTGGTCCTAGTTTAAACCTGACCAATCAAAGCTAATGGAGTAGACAATTCAATCCTAGGACCAAAGATTTGAAATATACACAACCTCGCTCATTTTAACTAAGCAACATTGCAAATTTTGACATTAGGCGAGAAAGGGATGCCAAATCCAAAAAAAATCAAATCTCTAAAAATTGAGATAAGTTCTTGTAGGCTTAGACAACACAATCTTGTAACACCTAAAAGTTTGTCAATACCTTGCACGACCTCAGATAAATGCCTGCTTAGAGATCGTAGCTTGATGGTGCTTAGATACCCTTAGGGACACTTTCATTTAGTGTGGTTGATAGCGTCCTAGGGACTTTGTGGCTGAAACAAGTTTGGTCCTAGCCTAAACTTGACCAACCAAAGCTAATAGAGCAGATGATTTGATCCTAGGACCAATTGTTTGAAATATAAACAACCTTGCTCATTTTAATTGAGCAACATTGCAACTTTTGGCATTAGGCTAGAAAGGAATACCAAATCCAAACAAAACCGAATCTCTAAAAATCGAGATAGGTTGTTGTAGGCCTAGACAACACAATCTTGTAGCACTTGAAAAATTATCAATACCTTGTACAAGCTCAAAGAAATGCCTGCTCAAATCTCACAACCTAATGTTGCTCAGAGACCCTTAGCGATGCTTCAATTTAGTGTGGTTGATAGCATCCTATGAACTGTGAGGCTGAAACAAGGTTAGTCCTAGCCAAAACCTGACCAATTAGAGCTAACATAGTAGACGATCTAATCCTAAGACTAATGCTTTGAAATATAAACAACCTTGCACATTTGAATGGGGTAACATTACAACTTTTGATATTATGCGAGAAAGGGATGCCAAATTCAAAAAAAAACAAATCTTTAAAAGCTAAGATAGGTTGTTGTAGGCCTAGATAACATGATCATGTAGCACTTGACTATTTGTCAATACCTTAAATGAGCTTAAAGAAATGGTCACTCAAACATTGCAGCCTGATGGTGCTTAGAGACCCTTAGGGATGCTTCTGTTCAATGTGGTTGATAGTGTCCTAAGGATGTTGTGGCTGAAATGAGGTTGGTCCTAGCCTAAATGAAACCAAGTAGAGCTTACAGAGTAGATGATTGAATCTAAGGACCAACGATTTGAAATACACACAACCTTACTTATTTTAACTGAGTAACATTGCAACTTTTGGCATTAGGCAAGAAAGGGATGTCAAATCCAAAAATAAATAAAATCTCTAAAAAATTAGATAGGTTGTTGTAGGCCTAGACAATGTGATCCTATAGCTCTTAATAGTCCATACCTTGCATGAGCTCAAAGAAATGCCCACTCAAAGATCAGAGCTTGATGGTGCTTAGAGACCCTTACGAATGCTTCCATTTAGTGTGGTTGATAGCATCCTAGGGATGTTGTGGCTGAAACAAGGTTGGTCCTAGCCTAAACCCAACCTACTAGAGCTAATAGAGAAGGTGATTTAACCCTATGACCAAGGGTTTGAAATATACACAACCTTGCTCATTTGAACTAAGCAACATTGCAACTTTTGACATTAGGCGAGGGATGCCAAATCCAAAAAAAGTCAAATCTCTAAAACTAAGATAGGTTATTATAGGCCTAGACATTGTGATCTTATAACACCTAACAATTTTTAAATACCTCACACGAGCTCAAAGATATGCGAGAAAGGAGGATTGAGGGGTGTATATAGTGAGAAAGCATTGTTGGAGGTTATAAAGTTGATACAATAGTATACCAACAACTAATATGCATTAACAAGGGGTAATTTTTTTAGTTGATGTTGATTATATATGTTTTTGATTAAGTAAAATTGGTTTTAATAGGTGCCTAAAAGCCAATAGTAAACAAAAGAAACCCACATTAAGTCTGGAGCAAAAAGAAGTTCATCAAGAAACACTAGGCCAAAGAAGGGTAGGAGAACTTTCCAAAATAAAACACAACCACTAAAAGAGTAGGTAAGCCTAGAAAAAAAACCAAAGGAAAAATAGAAAAGCTAGGGGAACCAATTAGGGCATTGCACCTTTGACCAACTCAGCAGCCTTGAGCTCTAACATTTCCATTGTCTCTATTACTTCACTCATCAACTGTATGTCATCAAGAGAGTCATCCCTATCCTCCTTCTTCTTGTTTGATCTTGTTTTATTTCTCAGGATCTCAACAAGAGGGTTGACATTATCTTTTGTAACCCTGTTGTCCTCATTTTCCATGTCATCTTTGACCCCTATGCTAACCTCCATCACATTATGCAACTGTTTGATATTATCATTTAAAGCTTTGATAATATTGAAGTTCTCGTTAGCAGTATTATGGAGAGAGCTCTCCATTCTTTCCATTCTTTTTTCCACCTTAGATACCCTGTCATCCAGTTTGTTGATTCAATCAATCCTGTCTTCCCCTTCCTTCCTTTCTAGACCCTATGACCTGTTCTTTATCTCCTCATTTTCATTAAAAATTCACTTGATAGACCAAAAGTTGTCCACCATATTGTTTTGAGCATTGTTGAGGAGATTCATCTCCACCTCCCTGGCATTGTCATTGAGAATCACCATGGTTAGATCAATAAGTTCCTCCAAATGAATTCTACCATCATTACCCTCCAAGACCTTGGGCTAGATAGTTTCTCTCACAATGCCCATTTTTGCAGTCCGAGTTTCAAAGTTTCTCCAGATTATTTTCCTACCCTTAGAGCTAGAAGTACAAGTGGTTTTTTCCATGCCATAATCCTCAATTTTCTCCTCCTAAGCATGGAGAGGGACTACTTTCCCTTATCAAAATCTTGATCTACATCCATTTCATTGCCCTTTCTCCTCTTGGTTGTGCATTCCATTGTCCTGCGAACAAGGACCTTGCTAGTACCCTCTTCTTTCATATTGTTCTCCTCCTCTATGTCCATTCCCTCCTCCTCATCATTATAGTCCTCAACAGAATTAACTTCAGACTTAATAATTTTACTTGTCAAGCCTTTCCCAACCTTGATTATATTCTTTTTGGGTTCACTTTTCTTCTTGTTTTTACCCAAATCCTTTATAATCTTGGCTACCTCCTCTTCATCATCTGAATGAAGCCCAACACTATCCTTAGTGTCAGACAAGAGATAGGATCTTTTTCATGTCCTTTGAGGACTCCACTTTATGGGTGATGGATCTACCATGGGTTTGAGCCTTAAAGTGCTCATAAATTAGTAACAACAGGCCCTCATGGAAAGTTGGGTTAGCTTATAGATTTCTTTTTATATCTCATGATAGTCTTTAACAGAGAAGAAGAAGTAGTAGGGGATGGATATATTAGTGTCATACCTGAAGTGGTTAAGGATGACAAAGTGATGGTTATGGACTCGATCATACCTAGTGTCCAACATAATGTAAGAGATGATCACCCTAAGAACTAGCCTCCAAAGTTTTTTTTATTGAAGTTGGTTCATAGTATGCTCACATCTTCACCAAATCCTTCACTCCTTAGAATTATTGGCAAAGTCTTTAACAACATTGAGGGAAACCTTCTTATCCCTAATGAATATAATGTCCTCAAAAGGGGAGTCAGTGACCTCCACAATAACACCTTCATTAACTTGGAAATCAATTCCATCAATCTTAACTTTCCCTTCTCTCCACGACATGACCATAAGTTTAGTCACCTTAGGGTTCTAGCCATACAATTTTTCAATGTAGTTTGAAATGCCACCTTTCCTTTGCTTCTCCCAAACCTTTGACCTCCTTTTCCATTTCACTACTTCATCATCTAGCTCTTTGCGATGCCTTTCTCCCACCATAGTGTTCTTAAGAGTAGGGATAATTCTCTACAAAATCTAAGAGAGAAAAAAAAACCTCTAATATATCTCACTAAAACTAAACTTTCTTTTGTCCTTGGGAATATAAGAGCAATTATGATTACAAAACACCTAGAAAGAATTCCAATAAGCCACCAAATTAGGTTTCCTTATATTCAGCCCGTGCTTAGCTTTCATTAAGTCATATGTGGAATTGATAACATTACCCTTCATCATTACTCTTTATACTACCCGTCCTCCCTTGAATTCTTTCTATCTCAATCATGCTTTTAATTGTCTCCAGGAGCTAGTCACCATTAATCCACCTATTTTATGTTTCCCTTTTGACCACCTCATTAGCCATCTAGTCAACTACTAAATTAGCCTCTCTATATTCATGTGGCACGTAAACCCTCTCAAAAGTTGCAAATATTTTTTTGGTTTCTTCCACCATGTTCTTAATAGATTAGGAAGGAGAATGTTCACCTTTGAGGCACTTTATGATGTTATTAGAATCCCCCTCAAGCCAGAGGCTTTTAATGCCAATATCTTTTGTCAACTTAGTAGTATGAAGGGAAATAGATGCCTCAACAAAGTGGTTAGTTTGGTGCCCCAAAGGGAAGGTAATAGCTACTATGCCATAATCAAAGTAGTTTCTAATCAACCCAACACTTCCAACTTCTTCCAGATTACCTTTTGTTTCCCCATCAAAATTCACTGCATGCCACCCTTCTATGGGAAAAAACCATTGGCATTCTTTTCTTCTTTTTTATGTGTCATTTCCTCTTCTGATTGTTAGAATCTGATAAGATTAATAACCCAGAAAACTAGTGCAAAGAGTAAATATCTAAACTATGAATGCAAATGATACAAAATCAAAATAGCATCATAGAGTTAGTCTCCAAGAGAGTAATGCAAATGTTGAAAGCAAAATAGCATTAAGAGGATGCAAAAACAAAATATACAAATACAATCTAGGTAGCATGCTTATATAGGCTAGGAAGAGGGAGGAGGTGGCAACACCAAACAATAAGGAGCAACCATCTATCGGACTAAAGATAGCAAAATATCTTCCCAAGATAGCTAATTGATGCTCACATGTAGGAAGGTGACACCTCACAACCATTCACCTAATAAGACATGCTTTATTAACCTAAGCGAGATTATTAAAAGTGTAGAAAAAACCTAGCAAAATAGGAAAAATAAAAAACTACACTAACACCCCCCCATAAGCGAAGCTTAGGTGGATGTAGAAATGGGTCCTGGCAAGTCAAGCCTGATGAGGTACCCATGTACGTAAAATTCCCCCAAAAGAAAGAGAAAAGAGACTCCCCAAAGAAAATTAGGACTCCAAGTGAGCGGAAGAGGCCCCCCCAAAAGATGAAGCATCCCACACCCCCAGAAAAGCTTGCAAATTTTGTCCGGTAGATCCACTTACATCGAACAAGTTTTCTTCCCTTAGGAAAATGGACAACATCCCAAGTGTGGTTCCTCATCAAGGAGCTATACTCTTCCTGCATAGATATATCCCACTCAAAAATACCAGAAGCCTCATGAAAGGATTGTGGATTTGAGGCAGTAGCAATGAAGATATGTAGAGCACCCTTGAATTGTGAACGAGTCTGCTTGGTGTCTAATGGATTCCCAACCCAATCACCTACAAACTGCAAGGTCTGTCTAGCCTAAAGTGGACCAGAAGATGGAGAATCTAGAGGAGAATCATCAACCTGTAAATGATGACTAGGAGAGGAAGGAGGTGAGTCCTCTGAATCACTCTCTGCATCAAAAGTGGAGGTAGAAGACTGCTCAAGTGAATCTGACCCATCAGAAGATCTATCATGTATTCCAAGTGACTCCAATGTCAAAGTAGAAGGCAGCCCTGTGATCATGCTCTGTTGGTTAAGTTGATGCAAGTAGTGGAAGTTAAGATGGCCAAACCGCTCATGCCATAATCTGCTCACATCATTAAAGTGAGTGAGTGAAACAGTCAAAGGAGGATCAGGAACAAAGTGAGAAAACATATAGAGTTGTGAATGATGATTTTCTCTCCCAACTGCAACTATAGAATCATTGTGCAACTTACATATCTCCACTGAACTAGGAGTGAACTCAACCCACTTGCCTAAACCTGTGTGAGTGATCTGGTCTACCGATTGGAGATTAGTTGACAATGAGGGTACATAAGGAACATCATGAAATGTACCATCCCCCACATCAACAAACCCTCTCCCACAAACCTCAACAAGAGTGTTATCACCCATCAAAATAGAAGGCATAGTACATGGCTCCAAGGATGCAAGTTCTTCCTTAGATGAAGCCATTTGGTGTGAAGCACCCGAATCAAGAACCCAAGTGGATGGTGAGGAAGCAACTACTAAAAGGGCCTTGCCCTTTCCTTTCCCCTTGTTGTTTTCCTTTTCCTTGTTAGACCCTTCATTAGAACTTTGTTTGATAGACTCAAGAACACTGATATTATTCTTCTCAAGAATGTATGTCAAGTGATCAAGTTGTTTCTGCAAACATTTATGTTCATCATGACCAGGTCTTTTACAATAAGCACATTTGACCTTTTCTTTCTTAGGCTTATCGCCCTTGGAAGATGGTGTGTCAATAGTTGCTTTTGAAGAAATTGGCATCTGATCCTTCTTCTCCTCGCTATTCTTTTGTTTCTTGTCCTTACTATTGTTGTTACTACTTTATCCTTTTTGTTCTTTTGTGCCTTGGTTGGCAGCCAAGGCATGTGACTTAGAGGACTTAAGAATGACCATCTGGATTATCTTGTCCTATTCTCGAGTGAGATTGATAGCAAAATCATCTAAAGATGGCATGGTGAATTAAGTACCAAGTGCACCCTTAGTAGCATAGAAGGTAGAGACAAACACAGAATATTTTGAACTTAGCTTAGAGAGAATACTAAGAATCAATTGTTCATCTTTCTTTTCAATTCCACATTGTTTTAACTGTAGCCTTAGTGATTTCAATTTGGTGAATAAATCTTGGATTGTGTTGAAATTTCCTAGACTCAAACTTATTAATTCATTTTCCAACATATGACCCCTCATTGAATCTTGTGTGCCAAATAGTGTTTCTAGCTTTGTCCATACTTCATTTGGTGTATCCAAAGACTCAATGTGAAATAGCAAGTCAAGAGAAACAGACAAACACAATGTTCCAAATGCATCATCACATTTGTTAAACCACTTAGGCTTATCTTCATCTTTAGCAGGTTCAGTTTCAAGTCCCATAGTTATCCTATTTAATCCAGCTTTCCTTAAGTGAATTGTCATGCATGATTTCCACTCAAAATAATTGTATGGAGTTAGGATGGGCATATTTTTTTGATCCATGATGAAGAAATGCTAGAAAGAAGAAAACCCAGCCATGACAATGCCCCCCCGCCTTTTTACTCAATCAAACCCCCCCCCTCAAAGAAATATGATTTGGCACTTTATTTTAGTGGGTTTACAACTACCACTAGAAATAATTACTTAGTGGTCTTGATTTCAATGCATTACAAACCATTATGAAGAGCATATGCTAAAAGTGAAACTTGGGCACAATAATCAAGGAAACAAATAGCACCAATGCGATCTACTCAAAAAATTATGCACTTTCAAAAAAATAATCACCTCAATACGAAGTCGTATGAGAAAGTTATGATCCTCCGAAGTTTCCAAAACAAGAACTGTGCACAGTCACGGTTGAGAATCTGCAATTTCTGAAGAATTCATGCATGAAAATCAAAAAACAACTCAACTAGTGGATAGAGCACAAAAAAATAGCCAAGCTCATAACAAGAATCATCAAAATTGGAGTTTGTATGAGCAAGAACGAGACATTTGAAAACTGCATTCAAATCTGCGACTGCCAACGGAGAGGGGTATGGCTGTAGCTTTGCATGCTCGATTCTGCAAAATATACAACTTGCATGCAAAATCTAAAAGATACCCAGATGGTTTTTTGGCACTGCGAACAAAACCCAGAAAGCATTTTTCTTGATGATGTACAAAAGATGCTGCTATAGTGTAAATTAGACGCCTTTAACAGTAAAAAATGGCTCCAAAAATCAAAAAAAGACCCCAGCAACCAAAATATGACATGCAAATGTTAGATCAGCTTCCTAAGTCTATCAATGGCATGCTAGAACCTGCAATACTTATTGAAAACTCCAAATATGCAAGTTGGTTGTCAGATTTGAGATTGAAACCCTAGAGAAAACTCGTTTTTGTCAAAACTTTTCTGATTCTCAGGATCATCCAAAGATGCAAGAGAAGAGCATACTTCACTTTTCAAAAAATTGCAATAAAGTTTATTTGCCCTCCTCGAATCTCTCAAATAAGGAAACTAAAATTTACTCTTACACATAGAAAAGCTCTGATACCATGTTAGAATCTGATAAGATTAATAACCCAAAAAACTAGTGCAAAGAGTAAATATCTAAACTATGAATGCAAATGATACAAAATCAAAATAGCATCATAGAGTTAGTCTCCAAGAGAGTAATGCAAATGCTGGAAGCAAAATATTATTAAGAGGATGCAAAAACAAAATATACAAATACAAGCCAGGTAGCATGCTTATATAGGCTAGGAAGAGGGAGGAGGTGGCAACACCAACCAATAAGGAGCAACCATCTATCGGACTAAAGATAGCAAAGTATCTTCCCAAGATAGCTAATTGATGCTCACATGTAGGAAGGTGACACCTCACAACCATTCACCTAATAAGACATGCTTTATTAACCTAAGTGAGATTATTAAAAGTGTAGGAAAAACCTAACAAAATAGGAAAAATAAAAAAACTACACTAACACTAATGTCTCCTACAAATGGGTTAGATCCTTTGCAAAAACGATAGTTTTCCAAAAGGGCATTTAGAATTTTACTCAACACAAACTTGGTAGGAAGGTGTTGAGCTGACATTTTGTATGATGCTTATGACAAGAATCCTTTCAAACTCCTCTCTTGAAAAGCTAATCTAGGATCAACTCTAAGGTTTCGGGTGATCTTGTGACCTACTGGGATCCGCTTAGTTGAAGATAAATGTGTTTGTTCACAAGGAGATTATTGCTAGTTCTGGCCAATTTTAGATAAGATGTTCAATCTGCTTACTAGTTCAAAATTAACCACAAAAGAGACATGTTTTTGGTTTTTTTTTTTTTTTTTTAATGAATGGAATCTAACAATGAATTCCTAATTTAACCAAGTGTTAGCAAATCAAATAATGAACATAAGGTAATGAGAGATGAAAGAAAATAACTTGAAAGGGAAATTTCTAACAGACATAAACCATAGTAACAACACATCTGTGAATTAAATCATCGAAAAGATTAGATAGGAAACCAATGAAAATAGGAGCAACGCTTCCTCAAATCCACTGATGTAATTGTCGATGGGAATTTAGTAAAAATTGAAACATTTTTCACTTCTTATCAAATTGCAAGGCTACATAAAGTGTGCACATGTGAGACAAGAAGCTATGTAGGAACAATAGGGTGATATTTTCTCCAACTCGATACAATAGCAGAATTTGTCAACATGTGGCAAACACTAGAACTAAAAGACCACACAATCAAATAAACACAGTAAAACCATTGGCTCCATTATTATCCATGAACAAGAATTCACAAAAATAACACACTCCAACAAGAATAACTACACTCAGAATGAGAGCACCAATAACATATATTATTGCATCAAAATAACAGCCTAGAATGCATGTTACATTCCTGAATTTATAAGAAATCATCTCCTTAATTTGTATTGAAAGCAAGAGAGATCTCTTAATAAAAATATGTGCTTCTAAACTAATATAACACATCTAATTATGTACAAACTAACTCTCTAAATGGTGTTAAGTAGGACTCTACCCTTGTTTATATCAATTAATAGGTGTATGAGCCTTTACATGTCTTAAAACAAAGAAAGAAGCAATAGATGAGAAGACGGAAGTTATAAGAGGATCTGAGAGTTAGTGGTAGCTCTAAAAATGGAAGCTCAACCTTCTTTGAATGTTTCTAGGAGTTGAACTGTCATTAGAATACATTTTTGACGTACGAAAAGCTCTAAAGTTGGAACTGGCAGTTAATTGTTAGTGCACCTTTGGGACAAGTGCACCTTGTGCACCTGAGTGGCAGGCTTAAAAATCCAAAATTTTCTAAAGTGTTAAAATTAAAATTCTAGCTTCTGGATTTTCTTCCCCTTTATGCCAAAGCTATTTTTGGATGTTTTCCCTTGAATTTATCTATAATCTTTGTTACTTAGGAAGCTTCCGACAAATCCAATGCTTTATGCTTATCTTTAAGTGTTTGATAGTAGTTGCTAATCTCCATATGAATATTCGCAAAATCATCCAATTTAGTGTCTAACTCCAACAGTACCTCGTCCATCCTAAATGCTTGTTTGATATCTTCTTTTGATGAAGCATCTTTGAGGGTTTTCTGGAATTTTTGGATGGCTAATTGTACCAGAATGAATTTAGTTCTCGACTTGTTTTTAAAAAATATCAAGACATCACTATAATACTTCTCAACTTCCAAAATTTTCTCGTGTATAATCTCTCAATTTCTGAATATCTTCATGAAATCCTTCCATGACCTTATTCCCTACATCTATCTTCTCAAACCAATCTTCCAATTTATCAATCCCATCTATTTCATACACCTCCATGAGTGTATGATACCTTTGACCCTTTATCGTTTGAAGTGCTTGAAGGTCTTTTCCCTACGACCTTGTCCATCAACCCAAAATCCTAATCCACTATGTATACTAGTTTATCTACATTAGTTTGAACATGGTGTAATAGTTTCAAATTAGCCTATATAATTTGTACACCTTTATCCTCAAAACTGTCTTGCCATTTCTGACATGCACCCAAAAATGAATCTATCTGTACACTCTCCTTATCTCTCCTATCTAATGTTGCAGCAAGAGTGATCTCTAGATTATCTAGGTCAATAGGGCCCACAACTCTATGCAAATAACCTCTCAAAAAATTATTTTGCTTCCTCAGCGTTACCAACTCTGACTCATACTAGTCCACATGCTTGAAAACTTGCTTCACACCCGTTGCGATCAAAACTTTAGCAATGTCTGCTGTGGGCTTTCCTAAGAGGACCTCCTTGATCTATTAATCACTAGGAGTTAAATCCTTGATTTCATCATGGGGAGAAGGGATGGAAATATGTGCAAATAAATCCTGATTTGAGTTCTTCATTACAAAGGCCAGTGTTCACGCATCACCCGTAGGTGGCTCATGATTCTTAATGGCTTCCACTGGCTCATCCATACTCTCCTTTGCATTCAAGTTCAACTGCCTCTTTTGTCTAACCATAACCTCCTTCTTAAGATAGGTTGGTCTAGTGCCCATAGGAGACATGTATTTGGCTGAAGAGGGAGTTTGCCTTGCAAGCCCTTTTCCCTTATCACTCCTTGCCAAAGTCTTCTCCTTTTGAGAGAGATCTACATTGGGAGCTTTTGTATCTATTGTAGTCATAGTTCTTGCCTTTGTATCTTGAGAAGTGTGTTGAGGTTCTTTATGTATCTACCCCTCCTTTGATACTTCATCGGCTGGCCTCTATTCCAACTCTTCTCCATGTATTGCTTGTTCTTATTCTTTATTGACAGGAGGGAGAGGAGTGACTAAACCTTTGTCTAAGGAAGACAAGTCCTAAAACAATGGCACCAGTGATGTACATAGATAACCTTGTGGTAGAGGTGGCATTGGTTCCAATCCTCTCCCAAAGGGTGGTACATGGGTGTATCTCGTATCTTATCACCCACCATTTCAATTCCCACTAGCATAAAATTGAAATTAGAAATGTTGAAAATATATATTTCTTTCCCTTCCTACTCCTCAATCCACTATTGTTGCTCATCTTCAGAAATGGTATCTTGAATAGGTTCATTAGGAATGGATGACAACATTATGGTCAAGCTCATTCTTATTTCTCCTATTTTAGCCCTAGCTAAATGAGTCCTCTAACTCAAGGGGAGATAAGTTCTTCTTCATCATCATCCACCTTAGGGATAGTTCCAAGTAGTAAGGGAATGGGAATAACCTTCTTTTGTAACTTTTTCCTTCTTGTCCTTCTCACAGTAGGTCTGGCCCTAGCTTTCTTAGTAGCTCAAGGAGAGACTTCATTCTCAGGTGTTTGAGCTACCTGCTCTTGAGGCTCTTCAAATTCAGGCTTAGCTTGTTTTGGGGACTCTCTTTTCCTCTTATTTTTTCCTTTATCTACCTTGAAGTACTCAACATCCCTCTCATGTTGATGTACCATTTCCAACTTGATTGAGGATTGAGCATGGAATGTTGGTACTATAATTTTTGTACTTTTACCCTTGATTGGGCATATTGTGGCTTGAAATATAACCACCTATGGAAGTAGGTCAAGGTTGAATAACTTCTTAATCCATTCTCTTGTCAACTAAATTATGTGCCTTGCCCTATGATTAATATTTGTATTCTCATCTCTATCTATTTTTTCATTCATGATTGGCCTATCAAATATTTTATCATAGTTGTACAATGGGTCCAAGACATCTTCTGTGTCTTTTTGAACAACTTTGAGCAAGATCTATACTTTTAAGGCCCTTTGTGCTAGATATAGTCATCCTACAATAATCCCTTATTCAAATATCATAGTCATCTATTACATTCATCCAATGGTCTTCTATGGCATCTTCGTGCACAAATTGCTTCCCTACAAAATGTTGAATCTGCCAATATTATCAAAATAAGGGTGAGAGGAGTTGTAATCTTTCAAGGGATATTGATCCCATTCTGAATCAAAGGTCATGATATCATGTTTTTGCTTGACCTCAAATTCACCTATGGTGATTGGCCATGCCCATGTCTTCTTATGCTACTTTCTCACTCTGTCATATGTAGATGTGAGCTCTCTAGCACTCTCCAATAACATTAGCCTATCTGATGGATACCTGGGGAGTTTCTTTAGATTCACCTATATACTAGCTACCCTTAGGTAAGTGAAAGTTTTGAATAGGATGTAGTAGGCATCATTTTTTGCAATCCTTTCTATTACCTCTATTGACATCCTTTTAGCATAATCACCCTCAATAAATTGGATGATTGCAAATATGAAAGCATCATTCGCTATTTGGTATTCCTTTCTCTAATCTAAGAGCTTATTTTTAACAACTGAGGATATACCGCATAGGGCCAAGCATTGGCATCTTGCATGCTCCCCTTCTTGTGTAGTCCTGGGTAATCAATTGTTGTTGCCACCAATAAGTACACCAATTATGATGTCATGTAAAACTTGGGGTTGGATTTAACTCTTACCAGTTGTTCATCTATGTTTTTACTAAGAATAGTAGCCTAGTCAATTGGCATTTTGGTTGTTTTGATTGTATCTATGAAATGGACCATCTAGATATTAAGATGTCCAGCTTCTAGTAGACCCATAACTCTACTCAGAAGTACAATAGCATATCCAATGTCATCCTTCATATACCCTCTATTCATTTCTACCTTTCTTGCTCTACATCCCACCAGTGTTCTATTAATAAAAAATAATGATTATATGATATTGTGGCCTTCTTTTCATTATCCCTATACCATCCTTCAACTCGATCATAAGTTATTTTTACATACTGATCCACTCTAGGGAGATGGAATACTTTCTCAATATTCCTAGGTTTGAGTCTAGGACTATCTCCCCTATGATACTTTTGATGACTCTTTCTTCAGACACAGTTTTCTGCCAATGCTATGATAAGCTTTGAGGATTGCACCAATGTAGGATGAGATACCACATTGACCAACCTTGATTTGATAAGTGTCGACACCACTGGGGACCTCTCCTTAGGCTTATTGTAGAATACAAGGAATGTGTTCGGGTCTATGTGTCCCAACTCAGTATCTCTGATTTTCGAATGTCCATCTTGAAAGTGTGATTTCTTTGGTGCACCTTGAAACTTAAAAACAAAAGGTTTTGAAGCAATCTTTTCAACACGTGATGATGATGAGGAAGCCATTTTATTTTCCCAAAACAAAAAATCATTAGTATAGAGAAGTGAAATTAAACCTTAAACAAACATTAAATAAAAAAAAATTAAACCCAGAACACCAAAACTTAAGAAAAATCAATTAAATCCCTGTTAAAAGCTCTAGAAAGAAATTTAGTGCACCTTGCGCACCTTGATAGGTTTGCTACATGCACTTAATGACTCTAAAATAGTAATTTTGTGCATAGTTGCACACTTATGCAGGTGTACACCATGATGGAGTGCACAAATGCACATGTGCATAGTACAGGTGCACACCTTGATGGAGTATGCACATGTACATGTGTGCGACTGCACACATGCATCGTCCATGTGTGAAGGGGGACAAAGTAGTTTAAAATCAACTAAGGGTTTGCACATGCACACCTTGATGGGGTGCACATGTGTGCACCTTTACATTAGGAGTCTTACATTTTGAGTTTGAAAGGTATGCACATGTGCACCTTGGATAGGTGTACATGTGCACACCTTCCACTTAGGTGTGTCAAGCTTTGTTTAGGTTTTGTAGTCACAAATAAAGGTCCACATGTGTGCACCTTGGATAGGTGTGCTCATGCACACCTTTATAGTGTCTTAATCCTTGTGTGTGTGTGTGTGTTGTTGTAGATTTTGGGCACCTTCAAAGGTGTGAGTATGCAGTTCTTGAGGGTGCGGAGGAAACGATGAGAGAAGGGGAGGGGTCCTAACTTTTATAGGCTTGTGGGAGTATGCACCCTTTGGAGGTGTGCACCTACACAAGTGCACATCTCCAAAGGAGAAAAGTGCACACTTGCTCATATAGTGCACTTGTGCACCTTGGATAGGTGTGGATGTGTGCTAGGTGGGCCAGTGCACCTTTTAGCACAAAGTTCACCTTTTCATTTACTTTTTCTCTATTCTAACACCTAAGTTTCTTAGTTAGAGGAAAAGGTTGGATCTGGACTCTAGGTAGAGTCCCAAAAAATGACTCAATCCCTGAACTAGGGGTTTGAGAAAATAAAAATCTACTAGGGGGTCCCCATTTCTAGGAGAAATGGGACATGCATTGTGAAACCACAATAGAAGGATGGCATCCTTGAAGATACAATTATTGAGTTCTTTTCATATTCCCCAACCAATGTGGGAAAGAGTCCATTTTCTAATGGAATAACGACTAGAACCCTTCCAAGAATTGTCCCATTGCCTAAAGAAGTCTATAGTTGAGGTAGGGGCACACTGATCCAAACCAAAACCTTGACTAAAACTAGACCACACCTCTCTTGTAAAAGTGCAATGAATAAACAAGTGGTCCACTGAATCAGCCTAGTTTTTGCATAGAACACATATGTTAAGAATACCCTTTTGCTGAGATTATCAATAGTTAGAACCCTATTCTAGAGGAAAAGCTAAAAGAAGATGTTGATTTTAGCAATAAGGCCAAGGTACTAGGTATTCACCCATAAAGGTTTGGAATCTTGCTTCATTAGAGCTTGGTACCTAGAAGCCACTTGGTGAATGACACTATAAGTATTCTCCCATACTAACTAGTCCTAATCATTATTCAAAATTATCGAGTGGAGGATAGTCATCAGAGGTTTTAGATCCTCAAAGATAGAAGAAACGTATCTGCACTCTTGGCCTAATCTATAGTCACTGACTTTACTACTAAACCTCTAAATGCAAGTATTAGCCCATTTGTCAAAAGTAGGAAAATTAAGGAGAGGCACCTAGAAAAACCAATTGTCTTGCCAAAAAAGAATGTCATTACCATTACCCACTCTCCACTTCGCCTTGCATTTGGCACTATCTTTGGCTTTTAGCATGCCATTCCAAATATTTGAGCCATTAGGAATGGTGTCCTTATTGAACAAGTATCTAATGGAAGGTCTTCAAAGGTATTTATCCTCCATGATATCTCTCCAATCCCCCTTGCTAGAAAAGATTCTCCAAATCTGTTTAGCTTGAAGAGCTTTATTGAAAGGTCTTAGTTTTCTAATACCCAAACCCCCATAGTGTTTGGGGAGGCACACATTGTCCCAAGCAATGATAGGAAATCTCTTATGGTCTTCCAAACTAGAACATAGAAAATTCCTCTAGATCTTCTCCATAAGGTCAAAAAAAATTTTGGGAATCCTAAAAAAGACTCAATGCATAGGTTGGAAGATTTTGAAGGGTGGATTTGACCAACTAAATTTTACGTACTTTGCTTAGGGTGATACCCTTGTAGTCAGCCAATGTCTTATTAAACCTATCAATAAGACTGGTCCAGAAAGAATCAGAGGGGTTTGAAGCCCATAAGGAGAACCAAATAGGTAGAGCACAGCCTACCTATGCCACATCCCAAAATATCATCCATATTCCTCTGTCTCATAGACAGAGTATTGATGAAGAAGACAGAACTCTTGTTCTAATTGATAAGTTGCCCCGATCCCCTAGTGTAAGAGCTCAAAATCTTTTTGACCACATTGTCTTCCCTAACTAAATCTTCACCCCCCATAATGGTGTCATCCACAAATTTTTGATGAGAGAAGACCCAAGGACCAAAAGAAGGCTTGATACCTTTGAAAACCCATAGAATTATGTCTGCAACCCCTTCCTTTAAGATGATGCCCTGCTCCTCTTGCATGGAGCTCTGTTGTGTCATGGTCTTGCTTCACTAGCTCTCCTCTATTGTTGTGCCTGCTCCTCCAACCATGGACCATAGGGATGCTTCTTCAATGGTGGTGGATGACTCTTCTCCCTGCCTTCAAACTTTACGCACAATCCATCCTTTGTGCAAATCGCCTTTGATTTTGTAGGGACCTACCACTTGCCCATATTTTATCACTTTGGTTGGAGATTTTGTCTCTTCTAGCTTCCTATTTCACATTGTGCATTTAATACTAGCTAGCTCTGCTTCAAGGAGTCATGTCCTTCCTAGTCAATAGTATTGTTATGCGGGAAGTGGCAGGGAAATTTCAAAATGAGGCTCAGTGAATTTGGGCCTTTTTCTTTCAAATTGGACTCATACTATAATTTAAAACATCACAAACTTATCTACAAAGTATCATCAATCCACATTCAACTTTGCAACACTGCCTACATGGTAGCTTGTTTAATCTCCATATTAGATTTTAACACAAAATTCATCTTTAATCACTTCAAACAAAATCAACATGTTTGCAAAAGATATGAATCTCACTTGGTCACATACTGAATCCTTAGATTGAGAATTACATGCATAATCATGAACCTTGCATGGTGATTGAACACAACTCACCCCAAACCACATTCTTAAACCTTTTATTCCTTTTGAAAATAATGTTCAGGATCATTTGTACTGCTTTAATTACTATCACTTCTTGGGAAGTCTACACCCTTCAAAACACTCAATCAAATTTGATGGAAATAATTAGGCCCCAAAGTGGGTTTGGCTAAAAAAAAAATTCAACTAAAACAACTGACACCTTGAACCGATCCACTGATCTTCTCAAACTGACTGAATTCAAATTCGAGCATTGAATCATCATTTAAAACTTGTTTACCCTATTTTCACAAGCTATGATTTTATGATAAGAGGGCCTAAAGGCTAGCTTTAAAAACTAATAGAAATAGATAACCAAGCTTTGAAAATTGACATGCTATTACTTTGTTTTGCATTCTTGCACCTTGTTAGATTTAGTCTCATGACAACTTCGAGGTCAAAAGATATTGATCATAAAAGTTTCCTAGTTGAAAATAGTCTGCAAACAAACATGTTAGAAAGCAACAAAATTCATTTGGTTTTGGCTTCAAAAATAGGGCAAATGGATGCTTGGGGGCTTGAAAATTGGGGCATTAGTTCACTATCATGAGAGGAATATAAATCTGTGATTTGGGCTCATGACAAATAATAGGGTGCATTTGGAAAGTGTGCAAAGTGAGGTACTTAGAATTGCAGAACTAGAAACATCAATAGAACAATTGTTATCGCAAATGGAATGGACTTGGGAAAGTGTGTAGATAGATTTGTTAAGACTTGAAAACTAACACACTTGAAGTATTTTTGGAGTAAAACATAGTGGTACAATCCATTTGGTTCATACAATCATGGATTCAAAACTATGACATCCCAAACAGGGGTACTAACTAATCTGCATTTCATGACACCAGTAAAAAGTTATAAATTGCATTTGGAATCATGTTTGAAAACTAATCAAACATATTCTTCATTGGCTCAAATCTGGAACATAACATGTGTTTAACCTCTAGAAAAAAATGAAAATGAATTTTCTCAATATGGTCAACTGGGTCAAAATTATAATCAGTCAAACAATGCCTCCCAGAATTCAGGACAATTTGCATCAGCATGACAAAGATAAGTAAACAACTTTGAGGGATTCAAAACCTAATCAAAATAAATCAAAATGACTTGAAAATTGAAAGATAGGTACTATGATATGTTTACTCAATGCTCCCAAAGTGGCAAGTCATGAAACATAACTAAGTGCAAGATATTCAAATACAAACTAGGCTTCTTGTCGTTATTTGACACACTAGTAAAATTACATATTTAAGCAATGCTTGAAATGAAGCTTCACAGAATGACTTGGAATGCCAATTTATCATTATAGGATGCATGGATATGCTAAATTTAAGGTATTAGAAATATAAAACACCTCTTAGGCCTTAAAACGATAGTCGGGTACATAAGCATTAAAATGTGCTAAAAGGGCTCAAATGGACTCAAAATTTCGGAATGGCACTCAAAATAGGAATGCAACTTTGAGTCCCATAATCTTGAATAAGCATAAAATATGGTCTATTATTCCTAATCATATTTTTAATTACCTCTTTTTTGTGGGTTCCATTCAGCCCATGTATGTTCCAAGATATGACCTTCATCTCTTCTTTGCAAGGTAGACCTCTTGGATGGTCTTTTGACTTCCATCCGCTAGATTCCTTCTAGTTTCCTCTTTCCTATTATGGTTGTGACTATTCCTTCTAGGGGTTTTAGGTTTTTCTCCAACATCAGCTTTCACTCTTCTCCTGGTAGCAGCTGGGGAAACTAGAGAAGGGTCTCTACTTTTATTTTTCTTTCTAATTGTAATCCACTCCCCCTTTCGCTCATCTGTACAGCTTGCAAAAAGAGTCTACATTCTTTTTAATTGGCCTGGGGATGAGGATCTAACTATTTCCATCACTCTTGAAACCTTCCCAAGGGATGTGACCTCTAGGTTGAGGTTTATAATAGATTCCCTAGGGGAGAGTCTACTCATTTGAACAACATCTCCACACCCTTCAAGAGCCTGGGAGTTGGGAACTTGTGACATAACTTCATCTTCTACAAGATCAATGTTTAGATTCCCTAACTCCCTAGAAAAAAAGATCCATCTTGTGATTAGCCTCCATAAGATTAGAAATTTGAGGGATAGCAATATCGTCATATTCATTTCCTTGAGAAACAACCTTAGTGTTTACCACTTATGTAGCCCACTACTGAGCTATGAAAGGCTTAAGCATATTAGCTTCCATAATGGATATTCCTCTAGATACTGCCTCTTGAACTATTACAGCTACTGATAACTGGGCTCCCACTTGGTCCTCCTATTGGTGCTCAGTCCTTTCTTCATGGTTCACAATTTCTTTCTATCTCCATACCTTATCTCCATCTTTGGTATTCTTGATTTTGTCTTTCGAAATGCCCTTGGTCTTATTCTTACTCAGCAATTGCTTCCTGACTTTTTCCTCCAAAACTCTAGGGCATATCTTAGCCGCATGGCCTACTTTCTTGCAATGGAAGCACGCAAAGGGATACTTTCAAAGTCCACATTTTGAATAAGCATTCCCAATTTGGAGTCAAGATACACTACCTCCAGCATGTCTCTACCCTCATTGACCCCAATACAAATCCAAGAGTAGGTTAATCAACTTCTTGACACCATTATGGGGTCAATAGAAAGAAGCTCCCCAAAATATCTTGCTATGCCATCAAAAACATCTTCATACCAAAAATCCATTGGAAGTTCAGGAAGGTGAACCCAAACAGGAGCTTGAACAAAGAAAGAATCATTAAGATCTAGCTTTGTGGTCCATTTTTGTAGAGAAAGGGTGGATCGACCAAAGGACCAAGACCCTAAACAAAGGATCCTTGAGAGATCTTCTCGACAAGAGAACTCAAAGAAGAGTAAACCCTTGGCCATAGCAACTATCTCAACATGACCTCTCAAGTCCCATTTGTTCCTAGCATAGGTCCACACAACATCGATATTTGGCCTTGGACCAATGAACTTCCCAACTAGAGAAGATGTCATAGTAGCAATATTATGGTCTACTAGCTCATCAAGAATCTCAATAGCATATTGCCCCTTTTCCTTATCTGAGATATCCTTTATCTCGAGGAAGGAAGACTTACCTGTAAGTTTGATACCAAAGATAGAAGACCATCGACCAGTCAAATCCACATCAAGGACTTTTCAAAAAAAGTGCGGGCCTGACATAGTTTGACTAGATCTCAATGCATCCTTCTTAGAGTCCTGCCTTGGTTTACGTGGGCCCTTATTCCTAGAGGCTAGCTTATTCCCCTTCCCTTCCTCCTCCTAGAAGACCCCAAATCCCTTCTTTGCACCATCCTAAACAAACCTGCCTAAAGAAGAATTCAAATTTCCTGATCTCACCAATTCTCACTCCTACTCTTGCTCCCTCTCTACATGCCATTATTACATGTTGATTATATATGTTGAATTGAAGGTGTACATTGAAATAATCAGTTCTGAAAGAGATTGGAGAGTGAATTTGTAGAAGGCCCTAGTTTTTAGGAGTAAGTGGTGAAGATTTGATGGTTGGGAATGTAAACAAGGCCAAGGGGACTTTGAACCTACTAAATATATGGTTTTGACACCTAAGTAGGTATTGTACAAAGTTGGGGACTCAGGGGTTAAGGATAAAGAGTAGTTTCTTTGTAAAAGTGACATAATTTAAGCCTTAAAAGGGGTACCATAGTGTGACAGCAAGGACACAGTCTCAAACAACCATATCCAATCTTTTCATATGTTGTAGAGAAGCCAAATGGGTATCCAATTATATAATTATTTACTTGATGTTTTGGAAAAGTTGGGAGAAAAATGCAAGATGACAACCATCTAGGTGTCATTAGGCCTATTAGGTGAACTTTTTATTTCCCGTATAAATCCATATAAGTTGAAGATAATTGAATTCTTTTTAAGGAGACATTATCATCAAACCCACAAAAAAGAGTTCAAGAGCCAAATTTATAACCATAACACTAAAGTCAATGCACAAATTTATAACAATAACATTGTACAATATTTATATCTCTTATTAGTTTTATATACAAAATTTGGCACCTAAATATGCAAATGTGACATCTCTTATCGGATTTTAATACAAAATATGGCATATAAATAGGCACGTTACATGTCTTCTCTTTTCTGTATATAAAATTTGACGTCTACATATGCACATCACTGTGAAATTACATCGTTTCGTATAACATATATACAAACTTTTTAGAATCATTCTACCATACGTAGAGTGATTCAACTATCTAGCACACAATCAATCAAGGGAACCTTTTGGATCAACTCTAACCCTTATTGTATCAAGTATTGCCTCATGATTAGATTCACATACTTTCCACAACTTCTTGTTAAGAGGCCTACCATGATATAGTATCAATTGAATATTTGTTGCAACAATAAAGTTAGAATAATGAAGAATATGTGTATGTGTCTCAAAATCCTCAAATAACCACGTGGTAGAATTTTTGATAGGGTACCTACATTTAATTTTAAAGATAATTTAACATTATACATGGCAAATTGACTTAAAGAGATCCTCATGGCAAGGGACAAGAAATATATTACCTTCTAAGCTATGTACCTATCACAACGACAAATCCTATTGGGTACTCAACATCCTCACCATCAATGACTTAAAGGCACAAGGTTTGGAAAAAAATATTGCTATAAGATACATGCTCATTCATCTTTTCATGTACTCCAATGCCCCCTTATTTCCAACTCCTCAAATGAGTTGATGAGAATTGAAGAAGATTCAAATATTGAAACAAAATATTTCAAGAAATTGTGCACTTTCCAAACTTCTAGGTTTTGGTGAAAAGGCCTAACAAAATCACCATTTTTGGTGAAAAGGCCCAAAGAAATCCCCAATTTTGGACTTTCTTGAGTAGATAAAATTGAATGTTTTCGGAAACTACATTCCCGCTCCCATGTCTATGGTAAACATGCAAACGAGAACAAGGACATTTAATGAAACAACAGAAATATGCGAAGGGAAATTTTAATTTCGTTCAATTGAGATTCTGACTAATTTTGAAAATGTGTCAATATTTTTTGATAATTATTATTTTTAGGGTTTGTATGTCATTGAAATGAATTAAAATTATATTTTTAGAATACAAACCATTTACATGAGTCATTTTGTAAGGTTCTATTGGAATTCAGTAATATCTAATATGAAAAATTAATCATAATTCACCACATGAAAAATCTCAAAACATGTGGAGGCCTTGCAACATTGCTATGGAAACAAAATTAGTTCTAGAGACATTTCACATATAGATATTGTGGCGCCATTAAAATACCATAAAATGTAGTGAAACAAAGTGAATATAAATATAATATTTAGGATAAATGTAATTACAAATATTCCAGCATCTCTTCAAATTCCTTGGCAAGGGCTATTTGCAACCATTTCTCGGTGACTTCCATTAAAGAAAGGCTTAGTGGAACGATGAAATTGCAAGAGTTGTGCTCATTCAAATATTTGTCGTCATCCAGATCTCCTTCCTAAACCATGGCTTCTATTTTTGAATCTATCAAACATTATACCCCTAAAATTGCAAAATTTCTCCTCACACTTTTGACAACAATCAAACCAAATTGGGGATCTTTTAGTAGACAAAACTCTTTAGGAAGCTATGTCATTAAACCTGTCCTGCCCAATTTCTCCACCATAATTGGAAGAAAAACTTGGAATTTTGCCTTTTAAGTTTTCTAACAGGAATTTTGATCCTAAGAAAGGATTGAGGTGTAGAATGCAGAGAAATGAGGGATCCAAACATGTCTTAAACCAAACCTCCAAACAAACAAGATGATTAGGCTCCTTGCTCCATTAGAAATAGGTTCATATTTGAGATCTTTCTCTTCCTCTCTCCTTCCCTCTTAACGTCCTAAAGAAAAAATAAAATCACCTAGATTTCTTCAAAATATGTAGTTTTTGTATGTTGCACCCTTCATTAGATTGTTGTCTCGCTTATAAAGAAATTTTTTTAAGTTAGGATCACTCCATTGTATATACCATTGTAAATTTATGCAACCTTTTTATCACATATTGTGAGCACAACTATGTTTTCTTTTGACCATAAAACTCAAATAGCACGTCACTTCTCACCCAAACTAGGCTAAGTGTTGGACAACCTTCTCTTATAGTTGGTACTTATATATATATATATATATATATATATATATATATATATATATATATATATATATATATATATATATATATATATATGAAAAAAGGAGGGAGAGATACATAGAGGGGGAAGAGAAGAGGGTAAAGGTGGGGTGAGAGAGGGGAGAGAGAGCACATATATGTAAGTGACACACACATTATTCATATCAGAAACAAATATACATTAAAAATACAATAAGACAACTCAAAAAAAAAAAAAATCAAACAAGAAAAGCAATAAATGAAAATAAATTTAAATTTAAAAGTAAAAACATATCTTTTAAACCCTCTATAATCTATTGCATTTCTTTTTTAATTGAATCACACACTTCCAACTAACATTTCTTCACGTATAATTTCCATCCACACTTTAAATGAAACAAACTCTCCAAAAATAATTGTTTTTTTTCTTAAAACGAATCTAATTAAACTTCTACGACCAAATTAAAAATATATAAAGTTTTATAATTAGTAATCATCTTGAACATACACCTCACTTTCAATATTGACAAGGGGTGAAGTATCTTAAATTAAAAAATAAAATAATTAATTTCAAATCTAAATCTAAAAATTTGAAAATGTAATCAAGGGTCATTTAATAAAATATAATATAGAGTTTCATGAGATTTTAGAAAAAACATAAAATTATAATTTAAATTAGATATACAATAAAACATAAATTGGCATGCACACATAAAAGTCAAAATGAACTTGTGACCCAAGAATGGTAGACAGATCAATTGAAGAGTCCATAACTTTAAATCTTAAATCTTAGTTATAAGTAGATGACTCCACATAATTAAATCTTCAAAATTCTGATAAAACTGAAAACTAAAAATCAGAGTGCCAACAAAATATTCGATAAAAATCACTCTTAAAAAATGTGCACCTTTGATTAATGCAATAATAAATTGAAAGAAATATTTAAACCAATATTCAAAATGTTGAATTGTGATTGGCCTGCTGAAACATCAATCAATCACTTGTTAAACATAGAAGTCTTGCAAAAATTCCATGTCATGGAAAACTAAAACTAATAAATTATGGGAATGAAAAAAAGTTGTGAAGTCTAAATATGTTATGGAAGATGAATTCTGAGAAATGAACATCAACAATCCATTCAAGGACCAGAACAATAGTTTTCCATTCCAGAACCAAAATCAAACCACAAAAAATATGTTGAATAATTATAATTCAAAAAATCACACATTTGCCTTATGTAATGTGGTTTACAAAGTTATTACTAAGTTGATTGCTGAGAGAATGAAAAGGTGGCTTCCCATTATTATCTCAGAAGAACAAGGTGGTTTTGTTGTTGGCAGACAAATTTTGGATGGGGTGGTTATTGCTACTGAGGCTATTCACTCTATGGCTACTTCAAGGGAGAGAGCAATGTTTGTTAAGCTGGATATGGCTAAGGCCTACGATAGAGTTAAATGGAGCTTCCTAAAGAGTATTCTTCTTTCTTTTGGATTTAGCTCTGACTGGGTGAGTTGGACTATGAGTTGTGTTACTTCTGCCTCTTTTTTTGTTCTTATTAACGGTCAACCTTCTCAATTATTTGGTGCTTCTAGAGGCCTCCGCCAGGGTGACCCTCTCTCCCCATATCTATTCATCATCATGGCTGAAGGCTTGGGCAGATTCATTAAGCATCAGGTGTCCCAGAATTCTATTCAAGGCTGGCGATGGGGTAATGGCTTACCTTCTCTTTCCCATCTTCAATTTGTTGATGATTCTGCTCTTGCCAGTCTTGCTAGGATCAAGGAAGCTGAAGCCTTTCGACATGCTTTGGATGTTTATTTGGCAACTTCAGGCCAGAAAGTTAATGAGCACAAATCTTCCATTTACTTTTTTAACACTCCTAATTCTATTCAGCACAGGATTGTTGGTATCCTACGGTTTCAGATTGGGTCACTTCCTTTGACTTATCTTGGCATTCCTATTGCTGTTTCCAGACAGCCACGTCTCTTCTGGCAAAATTTGATTACCAAGCTTCAGGATAAGGTAAATCATTGGACTCATAGATGGCTTTCTACTGCTGCCCGGGTTACTCTTCTTCAAGCTGTTATCCAAGCTCTTCCTACTTATAGAGTCATGGTTCAGGCTGCACCTATTTACTTTCTCAAGGAGTTTGATGCTCTTTCTCGACAATTCCTTTGGAGTGGTAATTTGCGTAGTACTAAATGAAGCTTGGTTAATTGGGCAACTATTTGTAGGCCTAAAAAGGAGGGTGGTCTTGGTCTTCGATTTGCTCTCTTGAGTAGTCAAGCTTTGGCTGCTAAACTTTATTGGTGATGGTGCTCTGGACAACATCAACTTTGGGCTCGTATTATCACTCATAAATATTTTCATGGTGTTGATCCTTGCTCTGTTTCTGCACTTCCTCTTGAAGGTCGTGGCTCAATGGTTTGGCATACTTTGAAGACAGGTGTGATGTTGGTGAAGAGGGGTCTGTTCTGGATATGTAAAGGAGGTTCTCCGGCTTTGTTTTGGTTTGATGCTTGGGATGGATTCCCTTCCATTTTATCTATGTACCCTCATCTTCAGCGTCTTTGTGACTCTTTTCTTGCCGCTGGATGGGATAAAGTGGCTCATTAGAAGACTCCTTATCAATTGGGACCTGTTGTTGGTTACAGATGGAAGCATTCTTCTGATTGGCCTCCTGGAGGTACAGACATGGATCGTCAGGAGCTTTCTCAAATTCTGGCCTCTAGAGAGTGTTCTTCTTTGCTTGGTCCAGATGTTTTGGCTTGGGGCGGTACCTTGTCTGGTAAATATCATGTCTCTGTTGGGTATTAGGAGATAACTAGACAATTATTTGGGGATGCTAAGGTCCCTTGGTGGAAGCAAGTTTGGAATAAAGTTTCTTGGTCCAAGTGCATTTTTTTCATGTGGCTAGTGGCTCACAACCATTGTCTTACCTGGGATAATCTTTGTAAACGTGGATTTCAGGGCCCCTCTTATTGTGTTTTGTGTGGTAATGGAGAGGAGTCTGTCTCCCATCTGTTCTTCCATTGCTCCTATTCTACTCAGATATGGCACCTTTGGTGGAGTGCTTGGGGTTGCTCTTGTTGGCATGCTTCCTCTTTGCCTGAGTTATGGGCCCACTTGGGTAGTGCTCCCTCCAAGCCTTCTTCTCTCCATGCTGCTTGGATTGCTGGCCCATCTTTCATGCTTTGGCATATCTGGTTGGAGAGGAATCGTCGCATATTCCAAGATGTTCGGCTTGGTGTTTTGCATCTTTAGTAGAAAATATCACATTCTCTTCAGGAAACTATTCATGTGAAGTGTGAGCTTGATGGGGGTATGGATCCGGTTGATCTTGCTATCTGTAATCGCCTCAATTTTTATCTTCAGGATGGGGCTGCAGCTCATAGGTTTCCTTCTATGTCCAGGCAGCTTCACCATCAGAGGAAGGGTCGGGTTAACTGGGATGGGCATTGGACTCCTCCTCCCTGTGGAGTTCTGAAAATTAACACTGATGGTTCTTCCCGTGGGAATCCTGGCCCTGTTGGTATTGGCGGAGTGGCTCGTTGTAGTTCTAAGAATGTTAAATTTTTCTTCTCAGTTCATAAGGGTGATTATACTAACAATCTCGTGGAAGCTCAGGGTATTTTATATGTTGTGGAACAGTGTTCCTTACGGGGATGGAGTAAGATTATCTGTGAGTCTGATTCTCAGGTGGTGGTGAACATGTTTTCTTCGCAAGAGCTTGAGGATGTTAGTTGGCAGCTGGCCACTGTTCTTAAGCAGATTATTCTCTTCTCTACCTCTTTTCAGTTCATTAAGTTCACGTATATTCCTCGTGAATGGAACAGAACTGCTGATTGTTTAGCCAAATGGGCTTCTAGTCATGATCCGGGTTGGAATATTAGGGATAGGAGGCAACTGTCCTTTGAGATGGTGCAAGAATTTGATGATCTTGTTGCTCAGGATCGAGCTCCTTGTTGAGCTCTCCTTGTTGCATTCCTTTCTATCTTAATAAATTTTTACCCCTCTTCTCAAAAAAAAAAAGAAAAGAAAATCACACATCCAGTGATGCTAGGTATGCCATATTCAACAAGCTAGATCAAATTCCCTAGCCGAGACAATGGAACAGACAATCATCCATCAAGTGAGAATGAAAAAATATATAGAAGAAAGCAACTTGTTAATGCATTACTGAATGATTACTCTTGTCTATTACAGTATACATACAACCCTAGCGCCATTACAGAGCTTGGATATCGTTCTCGGGGACGCCATTACTTTGGCATTCAACGCCCTATAAAATCCATTTTCATCATCACTAAAACAATTCAATGAAAAACTAAAACTATGCAATGTCTAACTAAGGGAAAAAGGAACAATTATTTTGACATGATTTTGGATTCCGTAAGTCCATTAAACAAATTATTACTGAAAAGATGAGTTGGAATTCAGAAAGGAGAAGATGAACAAAGCTTACCCAACTTAAGAAGAAAAGCAGGACCATCATCATGAATCTGAAATCCCACTTAATGCAAGATTTTTAGCCTTTTAGACGAAATATTAAATGTGAATCAATATTTCGTTTTGGGCATCATGTTGGTGTCGACTAATAACAATAGGACAGGTAAGTTGTTTCTCAGTAGGGAGAAAATCAAAACTATTCTCACTACAGCTGCTGCTGCACAATAAATATAAACTTAGATAGAAATTAGATCTAAAAATATCGGGGTTCTACAGTTAAGTAGATTTTTGTGGTCAACACAAGTTTTTTTTTTTCAATGCAGAGATTAAGTTTCCTATAGCTGTAAGACGTTATGTGAAATTCTAAATGAAAAATTAGGGGATTCCATGGTTTGGCGGCACTTTAAGGGCTATATTTGCATTCACTGTTGTAAGAAAAATTGAAAATTACACTTCCCGGAGGGATGATTTCATCTTAAGCTGAGATTGTATCACTGGAGAAGTAACATAAAATGCTCAACTTATTAAATAGGAGATTTGTATCATTGGAGAAGTAACATAAAATGTTCAACTTATTAAATAGGAGATACATAAACAAACGTGTGTGATTTATACATCACATTAAGATCTGATTTCTAAGTTAAAAGTGTTAAATAGTCAAATTCAGTATTCCAAACTATATGTACATTAAAGAAATCATTTTAACGACGAAAGAGACAAGATGCAAAGATATTCCACCAAGTGATATTTTCCATCTGATTGGCAAGACCATTGGGTTCGCTCAAAATCCTTTCTTTTTCATTAGTTGCTTCCTCCTTTAATCTCATGGCCTCATCTGGCTGTTTGGCAATCTTCTCTTGTTCCCTGCAGGCGGCTTCTTTTTGATGAAGAGCTTCATCTTTCTGTCTCTCTAGTTGATTTGTTTTCTTGAGTTCCAAATAATATACCGACGCTTTGTAGTGGTTGAGTAAACCCTCCATATTTTCTCTTGCAGATTCAGCATCCTTTCTGGCTTTCCTTTCAAGTTCAAGCTCCAAAACAGTCACATCGTTTTGCTTAGTCGCATCTTCTTTCAGTCTTAAAGCTTGAGCTAATTGTTTGGTGACCTTTGCGTTTTCTTGCAATGCTTCATCTTTTTGCATTCGAAATGCATCTCTTTCCTTTAATGCCTTAAAGACTGTCTTCATCTCATTAAACGAAAACTCCAATTTTGCTTTTGCTGTTTCAGTTCCCTTTCTGTGGTTGAGTAAACCCTCCATATTTTCTCTTGCAGATTCAGCATCCTTTCTGGCTTTCCTTTCAAGTTCAAGCTCCAAAACAGTCACATCGTTTTGCTTAGTCGCATTTTCTTTCAATCTTAAAGCTTGAGCTAATTGTTTGGTGATCTTTGCGTTTTCTTGCAATGCTTCATCTTTTTGCATTCTAAATGCATCTCTTTCCTTTAATGCCTTAAAGACTGTCTTCATCTCATTAAACGAAAACTCCAATTTTGCTTTTGCTGTTTCAGCTGCCTTTCTGTGGTTGAGTAAACCCTCCATATTTTCTCGTGCAGATTCAGCATCCTTTCTGGCTTTCCTTTCAAGTTCAAGCTCCAAAACAGTCACATCGTTTTGCTTAGTCGCATCTTCTTTCAATCTTAAAGCTTGAGCTAATTGTTTGGTGATCTTTGCGTTTTCTTGCAACGCTTCATCATTTTGCATTCTAAATGCATCTCTTTCCTTTAATGCCTTATCTTTAACTGTCTTCATCTCATTAAATGAAAACTCCAAATTTGCTTTTGCTGTTTCAGCTGCCTTTCTGTGGTTGAGTAAACCCTCCATATTTTCTCTTGCAGATTCAGCATCCTTTCTGGCTTTCCTTTCAAGTTCAAGCTCCAAAACAGTCACATCGTTTTGCTTAGTCGCATCTTCTTTCAATCTTAAAGCTTGAGCTAATTGTTTGGTGATCTTTGCGTTTTCTTGCAATGCTTCATCTTTTTGCATTCTAAATACATCTCTTTCCTTTAATGCCTTATCTTTAACTGTCTTCATCTCATTAAATGAAAACTCCAAATTTGCTTTTGCTGTTTCAGCTGCCTTTCTGTGGTTGAGTAAACCCTCCATATTTTCTCTTGCAGATTCAGCATCCTTTCTGGCTTTCCTTTCAAGTTCAAGCTCCAAAACAGTCACATCGTTTTGCTTAGTCGCATCTTCTTTCAATCTTAAAGCTTGAGCTAATTGTTTGGTGATCTTTGCGTTTTCTTGCAATGCTTTATCTCTTTGCACTCTAAATGCATCTCTTTCCTTTAATGCCTCATCTTTAACTGTCTTCATCTCATTAAATGAAAACTCCAAATTTGCTTTTGCTGTTTCAGCTGCCTCTCTGTTTTTCCTTTCAGTTTCAAGCTCCAAAATAGCTGCTTCGAGGCTCTTTGGATGACATTGTGAAGAAAGTTTGGCCAAAGTATTAGCCGTGGTCATGAATTCCCTACACACAGAATTCAATTGGTCATTAATGCTGGAAATGCCAAAGGAGAGTTTCAGTATAGAAGTTCGAAAAATTAAAAAAACATTGGCAAATGCGTGCAAACCAAAAAACAGTGAGCTAAACTCGCTGATAATTTTACCTTGGGATGAACATGTAAGTCTTACACTCTCCCAAGAAGAAAGACTTGCCAATGTCGGGTCCAGCTCCTCTTCGATTAGTGTAACCAGGGTAATCTGCTTTGTTAAAGTAAACAGATTCTTTTAAAACCAGCCCACATTCTTCTGCTTGCTCCACCAGGTTCCACTTGTCATATGGATGTTTTTCTTTGTGGGTAACGTGGATTTCTCCCTTTTTGTTAAGCAAGCTCATTCCATTTTTGAAGAACATCTTCAACAAACGACGATGCTGCCTGTTCAACAAACAGAGTTCAACAATTATAAAACTTGTGAATTGAAAGTGGCTACATGTTAAAGGACATAATCAGTGGAAATCTTTTATTTTTTATTGCATATTGATAAATTTCATTGCACTAGGAAGGAGTTTTAAATTGAAGGAACTTACCTGATTTGTTTGTGATCCTCTTCTTTCCCAAAGAAACCTGCGTGAGGGAAATTGTAGACAATTCTATCGAACAACCTCTGCCTCATAATCTCAAGCTTATTCATTGTTGATACATCAACACCGTGCAATATTTTTGCTCCACGCTGCTCCAAATGATGAAGGTTATTTTGGCCTGACCCATACGAACTTGTGATCCTCTCTGCATTGTTGAGAGACATGTAAGTACACAAGTAGAATACTACCAAACACGAAACATAGATTATTGAAGTAGAAATAGTTGAAGGAAAAGAGGCAACTGAAGGAGAGCTTGGAGGGAAAATTTCAGACTTCTGCTGTCGAGAGAGGTGGCAACCATGTTGTCTGCAGAACCAAATGCACTGGCCAAAGCTAAAGAAAATGAAAAGTCCCCTTCCCCAACTAATAAAATCTGATGCAAGTTGGAATAATGTTTAATCCTTCTCTCCTGATCGTGTAGTCTGAAATCCATTTATAAATAATGGGAGAACCCACAAATGTCCAAGCTACTAGTTTCTGCCAAAATAAAAGATGTGTCAAGGGAGAAATATCTGAAATCAATAGGTGAACCATGAACGAGTTTTAATAGCTCAAACCACACTCCTGACATTCGATTATGCATCCAAGCACCCTCAAATCTACTCAAGATGTAATGAAAGATGCAATTATTGTATCAAAGTGTATGACTTGCCTACTTCATGGCTGTAGATGCTTAGTTAGTTATCTCAGTATAATTTGAGTTTGGCATATTGTGTATATATATTATATCATTTTATGATTAAAGAAACTTGAAATTTGCTTCCAGCCCTGTCTTAGTTTGCTCTTTTTTTTGGTATTGCATATGGTCTGTTGTTTGGCAAACAGAACAGCCCCTGTGCAGATGTATTTAGGATTCTATTTGGGATTAAATCCAAAAATCTATATTATAAAAATGGGAGTAAATTATTGTATTAAAGCGTAACTTCCTGAGACATAATGTCCATAATGTTAGAACCAAGGAATTATCAAGGGGGTGTGCAATAAAATAATTAAAAATAAATAAAATTTTGACTACTTGTATTATAAAGATAATAAACAGGATAGAATATAAATTTAACGTAATAATTTATTAAAAAAATATTTTAGTATGATAATGTTTTTTGATTTTCTTTTGTTATTAAACAAAAATAGATAATTATTATAGGTAACTATAAAATTCTTTAACTTTAAAAGAAAAATCATAAAACAGTTCATTAAATATTATAAACTTTGGAGATATCTTTGGGTTTTCTATATGGTAAAGAAATACAATTATAAATTACATAAACATATTTTTCTTCTAATTTTGACTAATCACCTAGTCGAAGCCATAGGGGCCTATCAGGGGTTTGGGTCGATGACACTCTAGCAAAATTATAAAATATCTCAAGATAAGCTGGAGCCATCTTGAACAATTGAGAATTGGATAAAAAAATCAAAAGATGTAATTTCTTCATTTTAAATGTGCTATTGCTCTCATATCTCTCATTGGGGAAACTGTATTGCCGATTGTTTTGCCAATTAAGGGAGTTGGGAGTAAGTGCCTATCCACATGGAAGGGTCAGGACATGTTGGAGACAGAGATCAGCACGCTCTTACTTCGTGATAGGATGATGATAGCGGGAAGTGGCTTTACCTTAAATGGAGGTTAAATTTGAAAAGAAATGTGACATCATTACTTTGCAGTGTGTTATTGTTGAAGTTGCTGCTTATGTGTACAACACTTATAGACATAATACAAGTAAATTGCCACTCTGGGTGTTTCTTACCTTGTCTTTGAAATTTTGCTTCGACTACTATGTCTGCGATTTGGGTATGTTTCAGAGCTCCTGGGTAAATATGAGAGGAGATAAAAGGAGAGTTGAACCTATTGATTGTGAAAATCTCAAGACTAAATACAAAGTATGGAATATTTTTAAGGATGGTGGTCTTACACCTTACTTGTGTTATATGTGTCAAATAAATGTAGTAAACATTAGAAATATGTGGTTAACTTGCATGCTATGCTTGCTTCACTATTTCTTAGGCTACATGTTAACAGACCTTGTGAAACAGGGACACGTCGTGTTAATCGCGTGTGTAAGAATTGTCCACAAGTAGTTGAAACATTTATTGCAAAATTTGACTTTATGAAGTTTCTAGATGTGGGCACCTAGTTTGGACTTTCAAATTGGTTTTTGGCACCCTTTTCTATTAGTCTTGTATTTTATACATTCAATGTATCATTTTGTAGGTGGTTAATGAAATGTAATAAAAGCTGAAGTTGTAGGCTATTTTTGTTGATTAATTAATAAAAGTTAACTAGTTTTCTAGTAAATGGGTTTTTTGTATTCTATGATCGTTGTTTGTTCCCTATTGTTGTTGTATTTTTTTTATATGCTCTATTTTCACTCTTGCTCTGTTTATTTTCTCTTCTATTTTCTTACCAATTGGTATTAGAGCTGAAGGCTTAGAGATTTGGGAAAGCCAAGGGTCTGCAGTTGTGAGAAATTTGTTGCAAGCAAAGTGAGGAGAGCAGGAGGTTGGGTTTGACTGAAGGAAGATTGAATGATTGAGGTGAACAAGTCATCTTTGCGTCCTACAAAGACAGATTGAATTGGTCATGTCTGTTCTGTAGAGGTAGAGCAAGCAAGAGTGAAGTGTTGCTAAAAAGATGTTAAGTATAAAGAAACTTGTGGAGAGTTTGTTAAAGTGTTTTATTTCAGTGCAATGGAGTTAGCAATAGTCAGTAATATGGAGAGGTAACTGGGCTAACTTTGCCCTATGGAAATCCCAAATGGATGACATACTGATTTTGAAGGATCAATATTTACCGATTGAAGGAGTGTCAAAGAAACCCTCAATAATGACAGATGAAGATTGGAAGAAGTTGGATAGAAAGGCTTTATCAACCATCAATACCTAGCCAAGAATGTGTATTTTAATGTTGCTCAAGAGAATACAATAGACAAGTTGTGAAAAAATTTACATGATTTGTATGAGAAAAGCATAGCTACAAATAAGGTTTTCTTGATGAAGAAATCATACAACCTCAATATGAAGGAGGGCACTTCAATTGCAGAGAACTCAAATGAGTTCAATATAATCACCAACCAACTTGTCATTGTTAAAATTGTTTTGGATGATGAGATTCAGGCCATCCTACTAATGCGCTCCATTTCAGACAATCGGGAGAATTTGATTGTAGCCATCAACACTTTTGAAACAATAGGAATGTTGAAGTTTGATGATGTTTGTAGCAACTTAATGGATGAGGAGCTGAGAAAAAAATCTATCACATAAAGTCAAGGAGGAGAAGCATTGTCTACAACTGACCATGGTAGGAAAATTGCAAGAATCCATCAAGGGTGTTCAAGGTGACAAGGCAAATCAAAATCAAGAAAGGACAAGCTGACATGTTATCATTGTGGGAATGTCAAATTTTAAAGCGAGAGAAAAAGGATAAAAAATTGGTCAATGCAAATAACAAATCAATCGACACAAATGAAGGTGAGATAACATTTGTAGTTTAATAATGAGGTTTTGTTTGCTGTTTCAATGGAAGATGTGTGTTTATACCTCTAGTTGTAGCATTGATTGTATTCTTGATTGTGGAGTATCTCATCATGTAACCCCAGATAAGGACAACTTTATTGTGTATAATTCTAGTAACCATGGTAGAGTGCATTTGGGAGACAATCATCTTTGTAATATTGTGTGAGTGGGAGATGTCCAATCAAGCTAAGGGATGGAAAAAATATTTTGCTGAGACAGGTGAGGCACATTCAAGAGATACAAATGAGTTTAATCTCTATGAGACGTTTGGATGTTGAAGGCTACTCCACAAGTTTTGGAAAAAGTGGCTAGAAAATTAGTAAAGGGGCATTTCTTGTGGCCAAATGATCCAAGATAGGAACACTATAAGTGCAATAGCACAAAAATCAGATGTTATTTAGGGGAAAGAAGAAATTCCCACAGATTTGTGGCATAAGCGCTTGGGTCATATGAGTGAGAAGGGACTAAAAATCCTCATGGGAAAGAATTTGTTGTCAAGTTTAAACTCTTATAACCTCGATCTTTGTGAGCATTATTTTATGCTAGGCAATGAAGGGTTTCATTTCTTAGAGGCCGTCATGAGAAGAAAACAAATTTGTTAGAATTTATAAATTTTGATGTATCTGGGCTAGTTAATATTAGATCATTAGGTGGTGCCTTATACTATGTCACATTCATAGATGGTGCATCTAGGAAGGTTTGGGCTTACACTATGAAAGAAAAAAAAAAAGATGAGGTATTCAAGATATTTCAAAAGTTTCATGTTGCTATTCAAAGAGAGAATAATAAATTGTTTAAGTGTTTAAGAACACACAATGGTGAAGAATGTTGTTCTAATGAATTCAAGGAGTATTGTAATAGCTTTGGCAGAAAGCATGAGAAAACAGTGCTGCTTACTCAACAAAATGGGACTATAGGAAGAATGAAACATGCTATTGATGCAGTGGAAGGCCTAGGGAATCCCCAAAGGAGATGTCCAAGCCCCCAACAAACAAACACATAGCAGAAACACAACACAAGATACACGATCTGATACCAAACTCAATTCTTTTATTCATACACAACTAATTACATACAATGTGTTGGGTTGTAAGGCCTTCCCAATTATGGCCAAATACAAAGCAAGTAATCGTTCTGCAAGACCTCACAAGATCCAACCCAATCCAAGCTAGCCCATATTTGTAACAACTCAACAATTTGGTAGAAACTCAAAGCAAGATCTAAACTTGTATGCGCAAGCCACCATGCAATCTCCTTATTTCGAAGCTCACACTCAACCACTAGTTCCGCTCACAAATTTGCAGCACCAAATTTCTTCCTAAATATTTTCTACCTTCTCGGTCTCTATAAAAACACTATCCAAACCCTCCTTTAATACTTGTATAGCCACAAGTTGGCCTTTTACAACTAGAATTGTCTAGAACCCCAAAAAACTAAATATGCCATAGTCGACTTACAACAATCATTAAATACGCATAGGATAAATAACCAAGTAACCCCAAATAGGTCCACACCCATCCCAAGATTGATCCACATCACGATGCTCATGCTACGTGTATTAAATGCACCAGGTCAGCCAATCAAACCTCCCAAAAACATCATTCAGTGAGCCAAGCCATCGAGCATTAGCAGCAATAATCGAGAAAGCTAGGCATCGCCTAGCAAGCACATCCACTAGGCTCCCACAAGCATCACCAAGTGTAGGTTCCACCAAGAAAATAATCAACCAAGTACCTCAAGCATTACCCATTCCCTTCAGTCACCAAGCTCCTGGGGAAAAACTACAACCAAGAACTCCCCAATAGTGACTGAGCATTGCCATCTTTCCACCAAGTCCACCAACTCTAAATTCAAAAGCACTCCAACATGTAGGATTTTCAACTACACAGGATGCTTCCGCATCAGACACCTGAGATGCAAAAAGATGTTCTTAGAAGTTGGAAGAACATCTTCTAAGATTCAACACATAAACCCCAAATTGATTCTTCGCATACATGTCTTCCAAGTTATCAACTTGTACACTCCTTCCTTTGTTCCACTTCTACAAATCCCTTCTTGCAACAAATAATTGTTTACTCTCCTCCTTCACATTCTTCCTCGGTGTTCCATTTTTTTTTTTCACATTGATCTCAAACCCTTTAAGAATATTTAAACTCAACTCGCCTACCAAAACTTAGGTTTCTCCTACCGAGCTCTACATGTTGCAAAAGAATTGGTGAAAACTTCTTGCTACCCTTTTATCAACAGTAAATACATTCTTTACAAAATCATGCACTGCCCTGCAATCATATTGCCAAGGTCTACCAAGTAATATTTGACAACTACTCATGTCCAAAATATCACACAATACTTGATCAACATACTAAATCCAAAAATTAACAAGACACGGCTCCCTCACTTCCAAAGCATATTCACCTTACAAACAACCAATCCTATAAGGACAAGGATGTCTCACTCTTTTCAAACTAATTTTCTGAACCATCTCCTCGAAAACTAGGTTATCAGTACTACCACTATCCACAATTATATTCCAACAACTAACCCCAAACTTGCATCAAGTCTTGAATAATTTCCTTCTTTGACAAGGTTCCAACACCTTCTTACCAAGCAACACTCACCGAACTAGCAAGTTATCCTCATCCTGCTCGGGTTCATTCACCGAGTGGTCCACCTCATTCACCACAATAGTACTTCTGTCACCAACCTTTTGAGAACATTCAAAACATCTCTGACCTTCTCCACAGCATAAACAAGTACCCTTAAATCCACCTCTACCTATTCTTCTCCTATACTCAATAGGTTTTGGTTCATCCTCGGCAATCTATTTATCCTTCATCGAGTGATCATGTTTCTCCTTCCCTTGGGAATTAACTCAATGTCTTCTCTTCAACTTATCTTCTACCTTCAGAGCATCTTGATAAGCATCTTTAATCAAATCAAGCTTCAACATACCAATATCATTTTGAATATTGAATCTCAGGCCATTAACATACCTAGCCACCTTTTCTTTAGAAAGTTCTCTATATCCAGACCAAATTGTTAACATGTAAAAATCCCCAGTATAACCCTTTTACAGACATATCCTTATGTTTCAAATTCTACAACCAGCCAATAATTCCACAAGTTTAGGAATACAGATCTGCAAACCAAATCACACAAACTCTTTGCAACCATGCTCCAACTATCACCTACCAAGTCAACCTTGTCCCTTTACCACTTGATGCAATGTAAAACCCAAGGAATCTCCAAAGGAGATGTCCAAACCCCCAATAAACAAACACATAGCGGAAACACAACACAAAACACAAGATCTGATACCAAACTCAATTCTTTTGTTCATAAACAATTGATTACATGTAATGTGTTGGGTTGTAAGGCCTTCCCGATTATAGCCAAATATAAAGCAAGTAATAGTTATGCAAGACCTGACAAGATCCAACCCAATCCTAAATAGGACAAATATGTAACAATTCAAAAAAAGGGTAGAAACTCCAAGCAAGATCCAAACTTGTGCTCACAAGTCACCAAGAAATCTCCTTGTTTCCAAGCTCACACTCAACCACTAGCTCCGCTCACAAATTACAACACCAGATTCCTTCTTGAATCTTTTCTACCTTCCCGCTCCCTATCTAAACACTACCCAAACCATCGTTTTATGCTTGTACAACCACAAGTCGGCCTATTACAAATAGAATCATCTAGAACCCAAATAAACTAATTTTGTAGTCGGCTTACAACAATCATTAAATGCACATAGGATAAATAACCAAGACCATAAATAGGTCCATCCACATCCAAAAATCAGTCTATGCCACGATCACATGATACGTGTATTAAATGCACAAAGTGGGCCAATCAAACCTCCCAAGAACATCATTTTGTGAGCCAAGCCATAGAGCAAGCCAAGCATCATCAAGCAAGCACACCTACCAAGCTCCCATATGCAACTCATTGTGCAAGTTACATTGAGAAGATAATCAACTGAGCACCTCAAGCATTGCCAAGTTCCTTCACTCATGGAACTCCTTGGGAAAAACTACAACCAAGAACTCCCCAACGGTGATTGGCCATCACCATCTTTCCACCAAGTCCACCAAATCCAAGGTCAAAAACACTCCAAGATTTAGGATTGTCAACTACCCCAAGATGTTCCTGCATTAACTATCTTGGAGAAGGTGAGGAGTATGTTGTCAAACTTTGGATTGGGAAAACACTTTTGAGAAAAAGCATAAAGGACAACCTGTTACCTCATAAATCAACCTCCTACTATGGTGGCGTTCTTCAAGAAGTTTTCACATTTGATTTATGTTGGATGTGAAGCATTTGTGCATATTCCCAAAGAGAGAAAAACTATTTTAGATGATAAGTCTATGAAATACATTTTCTTAGGATATGTGGATGGTGAATTTGGTTATCAAATATGGTATTCAATCAAACATTAGATTGTTAGACAAGATAAGATAAATATATTAATGTCCAATGAGAGACCACGACGCGGGTCTATGGGACTAGAAGCTTACAACCAATAAGATGGCACAAGAGGGAACACCAAACGGTGCCGATAAAAGAACACTAAATGGTAATCGTGAAAGAACAAGAACAAAGCCAAGCAATAGACAAAGAAGAGAGAGAGAGAGAGAGAGAGAGAGAGAGAGAGAGAGGATATGTGTGTGGCGAAGCTATACAAACTATGCATGTCAGTTAGCCTTAGAGGCCGACCTTGACTCCCAACCTGCAGGAAAAGTGTCTCGAATCACCGCCTTGAGGTTTCTGATCACTACCCACTTACCCTCCTGTCGGGCAGCCATAACAAGAACTTGAGCCTGCTTAAGTTCTATCACTTGTGATCTAGTAAGACCCTCATCAAGATAACTCTTAGCAGAGAGAGGGAAAATCTTCCTCTTTGCCCTAATAACTTGAAGGCGGTCAGCAAGTGAGAGGAACTGTATAAAGAGGGTGCTATAATGCCCAACCCAAGCACATTCTAGTGTGATGTCAGTGATATCTAATTTCTCCTTGAGGAAAGAGTAACCCATCGCAAGAGGCTTTGAAGAAGAAGAAGAAGAAGAAGAAAGAGGGATACCATGAACTCGCAAGTTGAGCTCATGGGTGCGCCTAACCCTTTCATCTACTATCTTAGTTTGGACCAGCTTTTACACTCCAAGGAGAGAAGTGGAAGTGGAGATGGGATTTTTACAAATAGATGCCCATGATTTCAACTGTTATTTTATTTCAATTTTCAAGGAGCATTGTTTGTTGTCAAGTTTAGACTATTGCTTCCTTGGTTGATATCAAACAATTGAAAATTAATCATTTTTAGTTTGAGTTGAGAAATATCCATATTAGTTGTACTTAGCTTTGTAGGTACATCCAGGTTCTTTTGCATATGACAGTCCATTTGACTCTTCAAATCAGTCAGTGTTTCTAAAAGTGTCTCACATAGGGACTGCGCAATACCCTAGAGAGATTGATTCTCAACTTCAACCTTAATCAACCTATCACTGAGATGAAGAGAGAGCGAGGATGATGAAAGAGCTGCGTCTTGCAGGGCCTTATGATCAGTCTCCATTTTTGTCAAGTGAGCAACTATTTGGTGGAATGTGACTGGGTTGGATTAGGGATCCATAGTAGATGGATAAATTTGCACTCGTCCAAGAAATGTGCCCTCTATTGGATGTTGTTGTTACACAACTTTCAACTGGCAATCTGTCAAATAGTTTGCAAACAACCCATAGACACCAGCTCACCAATGGTTCTCTATCCCTCTGAGTTAGGGACCAATGACGGACAACTAGGGTATGGTAGCAGACGGGCAGGAAACACCAACGAAGAAGACCCCAACACAGTACAACACTACAAAGAGAAGGAACGGCTCTGCAATGGTGTCTAGTGTAACGAGAAAAAACCTACAGAATTTGTATAACAATGAATGTTTTAACAATCACTCACAACTCACACCAAGACTACAACAGCTCTGCATCACAACATCTAAGGCAACGACTATAACACAACGACAAAAAAGATAGAAATAAACTATCTCAACAAAAGTCGACTCTGCATCATGGCTCTGCGCTGGCTCACTCCAGCTCACGGATCTAATTCAAAAGGAGAGAGGAGGTTAGATTCATGGTAGGCACGACATAGGCATGACACGGCACAAAAGGTACAACAGGGGAAGCTCCCAGCTCATGACATTAGAGCCAAACACTAGCAAGAACTAGAGGGACAACGACTAGGGCATAGAAATCCTAACTTGAGAAATCCACAACACAATAGACTATAGGAAATTTGGAGGTAAAGAAAGTTGTTAATAGGATTGAAGAACAACAAGAGAATATCCCAACATTGCAAGATATTGGGCAACAAAATCAAGAGTATTATGGACAACAAGAGGAGAATGAGGGACAAAACCAAGAAGTCTTGCAAGAACCCTTGCAAGAAAATCAACCAAAACAAAAATTGGTTCGAAGATCGGCTAAGCATCGCCTTCACAAAAGTATATTTATGCTCTCAGACTATATATTTGTAACTAATGAGGTGAACCTGCTAATTTTAAAGAAGCTTGGGAAGATGAACATAGTAAAGAATGGAAGAAAGCAATGGAGGAAGAGATGGATTCTTTGCTGAAAAAAAAAACTTGGGAGTTGGTTAAACTTCTGAAAGGAAGAAGAGATCTACAAAATAAATGGGTATACAAGATCAAGCATGATGGTGATGGGAAAAATAAAAGATATGTAAAGCAAGTTAGTGGTGAAAGGATTTGCTCAAAAAGAAGGTATAGATTTTACTAAAATTTTATAACTTCTTGTTTAAATGTCATCCATTAAACTTATTCTTGGCCTTGCTTCTGCTCTAGATTTAGAATGTGAAAATATATCTATGTAAAGACAAACTTTCTTCATGGTGAATTGGAGGAAGAGATTTATATGGAGCAGCCAGAAGGATTCAAAGGAAAAAGTTAAAAAAATTGGTTCGCAGGCTGAAGAAGAGCCTCTATGGGCTGAAATAAACAGCTCGCCAATGGTATAAGAAATTTAATTCATTCATGTTGGACAATGATTTTATAAGGTTAGAATCTGATCATTGTGTTTATATGAAGAGGGATGATCAATAAATACAGTATATTACTTTTGTATGTGGATGATATGTTATTTGTTGGACATGATAAGAAGATGATTCACTAGTTGAAGGAGTTGATTAAATGATTTGCAATGAAAGATTTGTGGCCAACACAACATATAGTGGGCATGAAAGTTATGAGTGATAAAGAGAAGAAGAGGATAAGGTTGTCACAAGAAAAATATATTAAGAAGGTTCTTCACAAGTTCAATATGAAGGATGCCAAGCCAATTTGTGTACCCCTTGCATCCCACTTCAAATTGCGTAAAGATTCATGTCCCAGTAATAACGAGGAAAAGATTGAAATGAGTAAAGTTCCTTATGCTTCAACTGTCAGAAGTTTGATGTACGCCATGGTAAGTACTCAACTAGATATTGCACATTCAGTGGGAGTTGTGAGAAGAATCCTTGCAAACCTAGGCAAAGAACATTGGGAAGCAATAAAGTGGATCTTTAGGTATCTTAAGGGTACCAACCATTATTATTTATGTTTTGGTAATAATGATGTTGTGATTAAAGGTTACATAGACACTGATACGGCTGGAGATGTGGACATCAAAAAGTCTACCACTTGTTATGTATACACTTTTGCATATGCTACATTATCTTAGGTGTCTAGAATGCAGAAAATCTAACTTTCAACAATGGAGGTTAAACATGTAGTTGCAACATAAGTTTGCAAAGAGATGTTGTGAATAAAAAAATTTCTTGGAGAGTTGGGAGTAAAACAAGAAAAATATGTGTTGTATTCTGACAAGTATCATCCATTTGGCAAACTATCCAGCATTCCATTCATGAGCCAAGCACATTGAGCAGGTTCTAGAGGAAGGGAAATTACACTCAGAAAATATTCATTCAGATAAGATTCATTTTGACATGCTCACTAAAATATTACCAAGAGAAAAGCATGAGGTGTGCAGAATTTTAGTAGGCCTAGGGTGATTATTTTATTATTGTTTTGTTAATCCTACTTCATTTTCTTCAAGTATGAGAATCTTATATCTGTGAAGTAAATAAAGTAGTAAACATTAGAGTTTTGCAGCTAACTTCCATGTTATGTCTACTTTTCTATTTCATAGGCTACAGGTTAACACCCCTTGCGAGATAATAACATATCATGTTAATCACGTGCATAAGAATTGCCAATGAGTAGTTAAAACATTTATTGCAAAATTTGACTTTATGAAGTTTCCAAATGTTGGCACCCAATTTGGAATTTCAAATTGGGTTTTGGCGCCCTGTTTCTATTAGTCTTGTATTTTATACATTCAATGTATTATTTGTAGGTGGTTAATGCAATTTAATGAAAGATGAAGTTGTAGAGTGTTGTTGATTGATCAATAAAAGTTTACCTATTTTCTAGTAAGTGAATTTTTGGTATTATGTGATTTTTTTCCCCTACTGTTGTTGTATGTTCTTTATATGCTATCTTCTCTCTTTCTCTATGTATTTTCTCTTCTATTTTCCTAACAACTTGGAGTGACTCCACAACTAGGATCAAAAAATTAAACAACATTTGATATGGGTTAGAAAGATTATAACATTGTTATATTTGGAAGGAAGGTGTCGATTGAGGAGAATGTGATAGATGATGTTATTAGCCTTTCAACAGAAGGTTTGAAGTTTTATCAAGATTGGAAATGTTCATACCTATCTATCTAGAGGTTTCAAAAGCAAAGGAAGAGTAGGAGAAATTAGAGAATAAGGAGAATAAAATCGGCTACTTCAACCTATTCAAGATTAAGCTAATATGGAACCAAGTGCTCAAGGCTATAATGAATTATTTAACTCTTGATGCTTATTTTACAAGAGCAATCAGACATCATTTCATTTTGTTGAATCATTTTTATCACAAAAAGAGGGTTTCCCTTCCTTTTTCCTTATGGTATTCCCTTAAATATAGATTTAAAGAGAACGGTAAGAACCCTATGAAAATTCTCGTTCTTCACAAGGCTTTGTTGGTTTTGATTTTTGACAACTATAAAGCCCTTCTTGTTCCCTCAAATCCTATCATCATGTCAAAAGATGATGATACCAGTGTGGGGGAGATAATAATGAAATTGAAGAGGAGGATAACAAAGATTATGGGGAGGAAGATGTTGAGCCTTCCTTTGAAGTTATTAAAACCTATCAGACTAAGGTGAAAATGGGTAAGAAGGAAAAAGGAAAGATATAGACTTTGAGGAGGAATAATATATCCCCTTTACAGAAATTAAAACAACTTCCAAATCTAAATCAAGGGTGGGAACTACTAATCTCTAAGCCTTGTTGCCTATTAGTTTCCAACACTTAGTCATTTTCTAGGTAGTGTTGGTTGGTCATCACATGGATTTGTTTATATTTTCATACAATGTTGGTCGGTCATTACATGGAATTGTTTATATTTTCATTACATGTTGCGCAAGTCTAAGGTTGTCGAGCAACCCAGTATAGACTGAGTTACAATATATGCCAATTAAAGGATAAGAAATGTGAAGATATTTATGCCAAGTGAGTCAGTAATTCTTGAGCATATAGAAGCCAAGGAACATCATGACTATTAGTTATGATTGAGCATCCGCATATTCAAGTGCCAAGTAAACTAGTTTTGGTATATGAGTTTGTAATGACACAAACACTTATGTAAATCATTTTGACCGACTTCTATGTGATATTTATAGATTCTAGAGACAATTAAGTAGATAATTACACATTTTGTTAGAGGACGTCAATACCTAAGAAGGCAAGGTAACCAATCAAAAAATTAGGACTAAGAAACAAAAGGGAGAATTATGGATCGTTGATCTTGATTAGAACCTTCATCTGTTGTCTATTTAAGAAGAGACCAAGCCCTACATTTATAGAGGATGATTGTGCATGTGCGAGAAGGTTAAGGACAGAGCAAGGAATGAAAAGTTTGATAATTAGAGACAGAGATCAAACATAGAAACCTAATAGTGCAAGGCATAATAGAGAAAATAGGATAAGGAGAACAATTCAAACATATCTGAAAATCTAGTAGAAAGTGTTAATTGAAGGATTAGGTACTAAGACATTCTAATCAGTGTATTAGGGAAAATCTCTTCACAGAGTGGTTTTAACAAACCTAGTTAAATCTCCTAACAAAGTGCTTACTTCATTGTAAGTTTAAATCCTTTAATCAAGGTAGACTTAAAAGTCTTGTAAAGATTTTAACAGAGTAGACCCGTCATAGGGTAGATCATCAGAAGTGATCAAAATTGTAGTCCTAATAGACCAACTTTATTGTTGCAATAGTGAAGATTTGTGAGTGTCATCCCCATGCCAATTTTACCTTCACCTTGGAGGGTTCCTATGTAACCAAAATCTTTATGTTGTGTTTTTACATTTACTTTTCATGTTAATGGATGTGATGCATAGCTAAATCTCTTTTAGAATATATGATTACATGGTATAGGATCTAAGAAATGAGATGAGTTAGGAGTGAACGCAATTAATATGTTGTTTTGTTTCAAAGAGTTAAAAGTTTTATAAATCCTGATTCATGCCATCCCCTCCCCCTCAGTATCTTGCTTCCCTATAAGACTTCCAACAATTGATATCAGAGCTAAGTTCTCTTAGAAAAAATCTAAAAAATTGAGAGTTCAAATCTTGGAGATGGAGACTTACAAATTGGGAACTATTAAGAGTAATAAAGATTTTCCTTATTAATTTAATTATATTGATTTAATTATTAAGTCACTTACTATCTCTAGTTTACTTACGCTAAACTTTGGGAACATAATAATTATTTCTTTTTTTAATTATTATCATGCAACCTAGGTTTTACCTATTGATGTTTTGATCTCCTTTTATAAGGATCAATCTCTTTGTAATAAATTCATTCACTTTTGATTATAGCAATCTCTCTTTTTGTTCATCGATAATGTCTCATTTGTGGATATAGAAATTCCAACCTCCATAGCTTTTGCTTCTCTCTTTCTATGATAGGTGTTTTCATGCAGGTGATTCTTGGGAGCTATGGGGTTGATATTTTATCAACTCAATATGGTATCAGAGCTCCAAATCTTCATGCCCCTTTTCTATTTATGAGAGGTTTGGCTTGGCTCTTAGATCTATGTTTTTTCTTTCTGAGGGTTTCATTTTTTAGAGTTATTTTGTACTAGATATGGCAGGTCACCTTTTTTCGGTGCACTATGAGCCCAAAAAGACCTTACCGTTGAGATTAGAGTGCCCAAAAACCCTTATTTTTATATAAAATTTGTCCAATTTGGACACAGTTGGAATTTGAGGCAAAAACAATATTGCTCCTAGATTGGGCATATTTTCCGAGGTAACGATTTTGTAGTTTTTGGTATGGAAATCAATATTTTTTGTCTCAAAATTTGAGGTTTTTTGGGAATGGGAATCGATGTTGTTTTCTTAAAAATTGACAATTTTGGCATGGAAATTGAGATTTTTCGGCACACAAGTTAAGATTTTTTGACACGCAAATCAAGATTTTTGCATGCACCTTGATATTTTTTGGTATGCAAATCAAGATTTTTGGTATGAAAATTGGGATTTTAAGTACGAATCCCAAGGGGCTTTCTAGTACTATTGGGTGTGTTTCCCAAGGAAATGTTTTTCCCTTCCATTGCATTTTTGACCTACTTATGGTTTTTTGGTTGTAACTTGCTCATCTAGACTCCATTTTTTGCAAATAAGATATCCTTGAAAAGCTGATTCAAGCCCGTCTTGATGGTGCAGTTTATTTGGACTTTTGAAGTTGTTTGGTTACTAGTTTATGCAATCAAAGTCAAAGGTTATAGTTTGCACTAAAAGAGACACCTTGAGACATTCTATTTTCCAGATTTTGCTCTAGCACATCCCATTCAGTCTTTTTTCATTTTTGCACTCTGGTAGATATCTTGGATGTTTCAGGTCTGGGGATCACTTTTGTTGCTTTAGAAGATTTTTCATGGGTTGTACTATCTCTTGTATCAGCCTAGTATCTCTTTTGATTGTTGTTGACATCCTTTTGTAGTATTTTTGCAAATGCATTGAGATAGTGTCACCCTAAATTTTTGGTATGAAAATTAGGGTTTTTAGTACGAATCCCAAGATTCTTTCTAGTACTATTAGGAATGCTTCCCAAGCCAATGTTTTTCCCTTCTAGTACATTTTTTACCTACTTATGGTTTTTTGGTCGTAACTTGCTCATCTGGACTCCGTTTTTTGCAAACAAGATATTGTCGGAAAGCTAATTCAAGCCTATCTTGATGGTGCAGTTTATATGGACTTTTGAAATTATTTGGTTTCTAGTTTATGCAATCAAAGTCAAAGGTTCTAGTTTACACTCTAGGAGACATCTTTAGACATTCTATTTTCCAAATTCTGCTCCAGGCACATCCCATTCAATCTTTTTCCTTTTTGCACTCTAGTGGATATCTTGGTTGTTTTAGGTCTAGGGATCACTTTTGTTGCTTCAGAAAATTTTTCACGGGTTGTACTATCTCTTGTATCAGCCTTGTGCCTCTTTTGATTGTTGTTGACATCCAATTTGTAGTATTTTTGTAAACGCACTGAGATAAAGTGTCACTCTAATACATTTTGGAATCTTGCACATCTTTGTGTTTTGTTGTACACACACTACATTATAAAGTGCCTTGGGGGGTTTCATGTTGGCCATATTTGTCATCTTTCTTTTTCAAGTGAGTGTTCCTTCCACGAAATCATGTTGATGATACATGCCATTGTAGGTATTTGTACTTCTTTTGCACTCTTGATATTCCTGGTTCTTCATTCTGCAGGAGATATTGCATTTATTTTCAGTGTCCACGTCTTAACTCTCATCATTATAGGGGGGTTATGTTGGTCCTATTGCTTTCTTCGTTCAATGGAGTGAGCTATGCATTCAGTATTTGATCTTATGTACTAAGCAATTGCAGTGGCTGGATACCTATGCATTTTGTTGAGATGGATTATTTACCATATGAACATTATTTCATTCCTATTTTTGGAGGCCATGAAGATACCTTCCATCTTCGATTGATCAGCTCTTTAGACTTAGTCTTCTCTACCTGGTGGAGGTTCTTCAGATCAACAGTTTAGCAGTATTTGCAGCTTCATGCTTCAGTAGTGTTCTTCATGAGCATCTTTTGTTCCTATATTCACAAACATTCCCTACTTTGGAGGCTTCTTCAGTCGTTCACTAGTTCTTTTCAACATTATTTCCATCTCTTTTTGGAGTAGGGTTTTTCCCATGTGGTTTTCTCTAATTCTTCTCTTTTCAAAGATTTGGTTGTGTTTGAGTACCTCATCAGGCCTTGTTGCTGGGACCCAAATTTACTTTCAATAGCAGTTTCTAGGTTTTTAGCTACTCCCTAAGTTTATCTTAAGGGGGTGTGAGAAAAATAAAATTTTTCCTTATTAATTAAATCATATTGATTTAATTATTAAGTCACTTATTATCTCTAGTTAAGCTAAACTTTGGGCATATAATAATTAATTATTTTATTAATTATTATCATGCAACCTAGGTTTTACCTGTTGGGGTTTTGATCTCCTTTTATAAGGATTGATCTCTTTGTAATGCATTCATTCACTTTTGATTATAGCAGTCTTTCTTTTTGCTCATCAAGAATATCTCATTTGTGGATTTGGGAATTCCAGCCTCCTTACCTTTTGCTTCTCTCTTTCTATGACATATGTTTGCATGTAGATGATTCTTAGGAGTTGTGGGGTTGATCTTTCATCAACTTTAACAACTGGCATCAGAGAGAAGTTCTCTTAAAAGAAGTCTAACAACTTGAAAGTTCAAATCTTGGAGATGGAGGCTTACAAATTGGGAAAGGCTATTGAGAATCAAATGATTGACATCCATATCATATTGCAACAACTTGAAATAGAAAGTGAGGAATTAAGGAAGTCCTTAAAAAAAATGAAAGATATGACCATTCAACAAAATGATACACTCTACTAAGAAGTAGACACGGAAGGATTGTTTAAAAGTGGGAATTCCAGTAAAAGCAATACAACATTAGCAGACCTATTGGAGAAGAATATCATTCTGAATGAAGATTTTAAAGGATTGAAGAGAGACCATGAAATCCAATTAGTAAAACTATGTGAAGTGTGTGAAAAAAAAAGAAAGTTGAAGAAGAAAAAGTCATGGCTGAAGAAGACAAGGGACAAATGGCTACCAAACTTGAAGAGAGGTCATCTGATGTGTAGAAACTTAAAAACAATTAGCTAGATATGATGAATCAATTGCTACTTGCCAATAAAGTTCTAAACAAAAAGGACATAGAGATTGTAAACCTGAGATCACAAAGTGACCAACTAAGGAATGAGTTAAAATCTAAGAAAGAACTATTGGAAAGGATGAATAAACCAAGTGAAGATATAAGATACTTTCAAGAACTGATGAGATCACCAAGAACACCTAGAGACACCTCTGGACTAGGACATGTCAAGCACTATTCATCTACTAAAGAAGGGGAATCATCCAAGAGTGGAGAGCAAAGAAATGCAAAACAAAAAAGCAAACCTACATGCTATCATTGTGGAAAACTTGGACACACAACACACATTTGCAGAAGTAAGATTGGTATACAAAATCCTAAACCAAAGTTTACTGATAATTGTTCTAATTGCAAGAAACAAGGACACCAAAAACATGAATGCATGTCAAAGACAAGAGATATACCTATTGCACCTAGTTCTGAAAGTCACTGCTACAACTTTCACAAATATGGACAGAGATCTCAAGAATGCAGATCCAACTAGATATATAAGAAGCAAGCACATGCACCTTAGCAAAGTAATTCTTACAATTGGGATTATAACACATGGTATAATTTTCATTATTGTGGAGAATATCGTCACATTCCATAAAATTGCATCAAGACACATTTTAGAGGCAACTACAAAAAATGGTTAAATGGAAGCTTAGTTTTCTTTAATTGTCACAAAGTTGGACATGTCGGTAAGAAGTGCAGGACCCTAGCACCAGCACCGAGCAATGAAGACATCAAAGGAAACATAAAGTTGACACAGAGAAAACAAATAAATAGTCATGTATATGTGAAATGTGGGCCTCAAATCCTCACACACACTTCAACATGGTCATTATCTGAAAGATCATCCCATAATGAATATGAGATTATTTATCTAATAATCCAACAATTCGACCTGTTGCCTTCTAACTAGAAGGATTTTGTCTTTGCTCTTAGAATGAGAAGTTGGCAACCAGAGCTCTAGTATGAAGGATTTATAGCAAAATGAGAATGCAAATTATACTAGATGAAATGCAATTAAGCTAAGAAATAAAAGAGCATACTATACTAAATGAATGCATTTTTAAAATCTAGATGATATTATAACGCAAGAAATAAAAGCTATGAAAATGTGAGCAAGATGAGTAAGTATTCCAACATAAGTTTGATGCAAATTCAATTCCACCTCTGTAATGAGGAATTGAAGGCTTCTTAAATAGAACCCCAAAGTCAATCGATGGTTGAGATTAATCAGAATGGACAATCAAGATTGAAGATGAGACTCGGTCATAATAAAAAATTTCTTATGAAAAGGGAGTTAACTGATTTAATTCCTTTTCTGATTTAGTTCACCCAGAGTTTCCATTTTTGAACTAAAGAGAAGATTTGGAGAGAATATTTAATTTAATAAAATAGAATATGACCTCATAAATGGATAAACTTTAATTAATTGAACAATTAAATTCAATAATTTAAGAGGAGATATCTTATTAAATCAAATATATTTAATTCATTTGTACATTAGCTAAAGAGGTAATTTTAATTTAATTAAAGTATGAACACTTATAATTTAATTTAATTTAATTAATAGGTTTATGTAGCTAATTTCAGTCAATACTTAGGAATTAAATAAAGAGTGATTAATGCAGATTAGGGTTTTTCTGCATTTGACACTTAGGTCAAGTAGAGACAATCAGAATCAAAATTGCCTAGTAAGATAGGACTTATGAGTGATTAAATGTACTAGAATTGGTGAACATGGCAATGTGCCAATTTTGGGGTATTACATTTGCCCCTCTTTGAATGAATGTGTGAGCAGCACATTCAATTCAAAGAAATAAAAAATATGATACCTAGATCAAGAAAGAGATTGGCTCTGAAATTGATGATATAGAGACTAATCAGTAAGCTTTTAAAAGTTATCTCTAGAACGAAGCTTAACCTTAGGGAATCTAGATAGAACGCCTAGATACCAAGATGATAGTCTTTTAAAGATCATCTCTAGAACGGAGCTTAACCTTAGGGAATCTAGATAGAACACCTAGATATTGAGATGATAAGCTTTTAAAGATCATCTCTTGAATGAAGCTTAACCTTAGGGAATCTAGATAGAATGCCTAGATACTGAGATGATAAGATTTTAAAGATCATCTCCAAAATGGAGCTCAACCTTAGGGAATCTAGATAGAACACCTAGATACCAAGATTGATAAGCTTTTAAAGATCATCTCCAAAACAAAGCTTAACCTTAGGAAATCTAGATAGAACACCTAGATACCGAAGTTGATAGACCAAAGATTGTCAAATTTCATAGAATTCTTCCCAGAACGAGACTCAATTCTTAGGAGTCAAGATTTAGACTATCCCAATACCTATCCATTGAATAGTGATTGGAAGTAAAAGCCTAGAATTATCCCCAGAACAAGGCTTAATTCTCAGCAAAAGTTAAAATTATCTCCAGAACAAAGCTTAATCCTTACCAAGAATTTGGAATTATCTCTAGAATAGAGCTTAATCCCCTAGATTCCAGATAGGACACCTAAATACTGGTCCATAAAAGATAACAAAATCCAATCATGAGTTGTAGAATCATCCCCAGAACGAGGCTTGATCCTCAGAAATCGGGATTTAGACTATCCCGATACCTATTCATCGAACTCTGATAAGAACTGCTATAAGATTGATCAACTGGTCAAAAGATGAGATAGATGACAAAGATGCCAGAGAAAAGGGAGCAAGATGCCCTGAGTGATGAGATGTCCTAAGCAATGAAGATTCAGATTGAGTTAAAACTGGTTTTGAAAGATTCAATGATGTAATCATCTTGCCCCCTCGAGAGCGAAATCAAAAGATGACACACCAAAAATATGATGTAGAGCAATATATGAAGAAATACTGAAGAAATATCATATTCAAAAAAATATAGAAGAGATCATAATGATCAAAAGAAAATTTGGAGGTGATATAAAGTGATTTCGAGGTCTAGAAGACCAAGTTTGACCACAATTTTACCAGAGTTGAGTTAACTTTTTCTAGAAATTTTGGAAAATTTGAAGAAATTGTGATTTGAAAAGATTCCAAAATGCACCAAATATCAGAAAGACGGACTACACAAGCGTTCTATCGCATCAATTCCACAATTTTAAAATGTAATTTTGAGCTATCTAGATGTGTCAGATTTTGAATGTGATCCCAAAAACAGATTCAGAGCAGCCAAATTAGCTAGGGAGGTGATTTTCATGCCAATTGGAACACTTTGAAAAATTAGGTCAAAACCTATATAAGGGCCCAATGTCTCATTTTCAATTCATTTGCACTTTTGTCTTTTGTGAAGAAGAGAGCTCTGAGGTGAAAATGGTGGTCCCCATGCAGAGACATTGATTCAAGCTTTCCCGACAACACAATCGGTTGACAGAGTATGGACATCTAGTGAGTAGTCAATAACCTTGCTTTGCATTTTATTTGGCACGCATTTTGAGATGTTTTAGGTCATTTTTTAGGCATTTTTCATAGTTTGTTGTCAATTCTTGCATGAGGATGTCTTTCCTCACATAGGCCTAATCTCTTCTCGCATGAAGTACGAAGCATGTACTTCTTCGCCTAGTGTAGTGGGTTTTCTCGCGTGGGAGATACCCATGTGTCGCGCAAGAAATCCTAAATTTTGTGCATTTTTCACTTCTAGGCTAATTGCTCTTCACGTGGGAAAGTGTATCCTTGCACAAAGATGCACAATCTCATGCGAGGACATGAATCTTCATGTAGAATTTTGGTGTAAATGCAAGTTTTAGCATTTGAAATTTGATTTTGCGTTGTAATTTTCCACTTTCTTTCATCTTTTTCATTTAGCAAAGACTAATCATTTGTGTGTTGTTTTTGTTTGTGCAGATTACATTTCCTGATATTCGATTTTGATCCCATTATGCGCCTTACAAAGCTCTATTACGACAGCTCAATGATGCCAACATGGCACATATTGACAGGCTCAAATTGTTGTATCTTTGCCGAATTCCACCAGTGTTGGTGAATCATGGCCTTTTGACAGCACCAGTAAAGTGTTTCCATTCAGAGACAAACACATTCCATTTTCCACATGGGGAGATGATCACACCAAAGGATATTGAGGATCCCATTTCATGGACCATGGGTGGTATATGACACAGTACCATAAATCAAGATAGATGCACTGAGGGCCATTTTCTAGGAGGACCTCATCATGGGCAAAACCATCAGCTAGGAGGAGCTAGTGCTGACATATGGGCCCACTCACAGGCTGTCGTCAGTATTGGCTATATTCATTAGTTGTTTCTTGATGCTTGACAGAGGCTAGCATGGGCTAGAGTGCGAATGAGGCTGGATGCTCTAGATGATGTTCGAGACCCCAAAGAGATATGGATGGGGTTCCACGAGATGCACAAGATTGTCTATCATGAGAGGAAGAGCATGGCCGTTGGGGTCTATGTTCTTCAAATATGGGCATGGGAGCACCTGCTAGTTACCAGACCCATTTTTTCTAATGAGCGACAACCTATGGAGCCGTATATTTGTAGATATAGAGGCTAGCTGACCTAGAGAGCTCTAGGGAAGACTAAGCAGTGGAGGGCACGGTTGGATGATCTAGTGGCCATAGTTTGGAGACCATGGAGAGAGATAGAGGTTTGGGATGATGCACAGGTAGAGATCGGTTACATATTTGCCTCCCAACCATTGATTGGTCATTCGATATCAATCATTGAGAGGTTTCCCTTGACCTGCATGTGGCGACAATACGGTCGTCCATAGGATATTTCACAAGAGTACTATTCATATACATAGTCGGTGATAGATGTAGATCGGGGTCGGTCACTAAGATTAGACCCAAGATGATCGATGATCGATGTACACACCATATGGTTGTCCAGTGGGACTATCTGGCGACAATAGTGGATGGAGGGACAACTCCCACATATCAGGCTTACTTTGTGAGTCATCCTTTCCCTAAGTTCACAAATCCAATGGGGATGGCCGTATCGATCTAGCTAGTACAGGAACCCCAAGCACCACCACAGCAACCCCAGTAGGAGGGAGTGAGACACAAGACACGCTAGGTGCATATTTTTCCTTAGCAAATGAGATAGACCCAAGTATTGGTGGGAGTGGGGCAGGGCAGAGGAGACCACGAGGGGAGATGGGATCTCTAGGACCCATCGAAGGTGAGATGCAGAGACCTCACACGGAGGAGCAGCGCCTGGCCAAGCAACCAGCTGAGCAGGGAGATGAGGAGATGCAGGACCAACCTTCCGTAGGGAACCAGGGCGAAGATGCCTTAGCACAGACCCAGGAGGCCCTAAGGAGTTCTAGAGAGTGGATATAGACTGTGCAGTGGTAGCTAGGAGAGCTATAGATACAAGTGGTTGTGAAAGACTCTCCGATTGCGGATCGAGAGCGTGAGATTCGTGGGCTACAAGAGTAGTTAGAGCTAGCAGATAGGAGTTCTGAGTAGCAGCAAGATGAGATCCAGCTGCAATCAGCCAGGACAACTTACTATTTTGTGGCATACATGGCAGTTTTTCCAGACAAGGTTGAGCAGGTGCCTCAATTTTCTTGATATGCCTGAGAGTCAAGGGGAGCACGGCCTACAACGAGACCTGATATGCCTCCTCTACCACCAGTGGGAGGTGAGGGGTAATGAGAGAGTTAGATTCATTTTGCCCCGATTTTGGTCTGGCTATGTATCGATTGGTGTGCCAGTACCGTTTTGTATCATTTTTGAGATTGATGGTGCTTGAGTAGCATCCAATTTGCATAGATGTACACTTTTGATATATATACAAGATTTTGATTCGAGTACCTTCGCATATATCACTTTCTGTCTTTTTAACTTGTTGTACATGAGATGTTTTATACTATGATTATGAATACAAATATGATGTGATGCATGGATGAAAATTTGATATAATGTATGAATGTAGTGTAGATGAGATTAATCATGATAGTATGTATGTAATGCAAAATGTGAGCAAACTAACATCTCATGTAATGTTCCATTTTTGTTGATATTGATAGGCATTCCATGAAGATCGAGAGGATGAACCAAAGAACTAAACACTTGTGCTATCATGGAGAAGCATGATATTTTGAAAAATCCAACAATCCCTCATCACAAAGGATGCAAATAGATCTGCAATTGAGCCATGTAATTATGCAATGCAACCTTAGACTAGATTGAACCTTAGGTTTGGTTACCAAACATCAACAATTATCATCACTGAGCATTTAGCTGAATCCCAAATGTCATACAACTCCCACTAACATTGCAATCATAGAAATACGAATATGACACATGTTCTAGTTTTGTCGGGATTAAATGTAAGCATTTGAGGCACAAGAAGCCAGAATGACTTGAACATTTGTCTATTTTAATGTAGCAAGTTAACATAAGCATCAAAGCATAAACACTAGGATGACCAAAATGTTCCTTGTGTGCAGACATACCAATCACATGAGAGATCCTTCTTATGCTAAGTAATCAGTAAGTATTTTGTCCGCAATGACCCTTGCGTTCGTAACCTAAGACAAAAGTGTGCTAAGTATACTCACAATGATCCGTACATTCACTTAGCAGGATGAGTATCAGTATTTACTGTAGCATAAAGAGTTCACTCCAACAAGCAAGAAGAAGAACCAATCGTACTAATTTATCCATATAAAAGGAGTCGAGGTACACACAACCATCTAATATGAGATGGAGGCTCTTATAGTGGACACCCCTCTTTATATGGATTCTTCAGATCATTGGAACCAAAGCACAAACAGAAAGCAAAGAAAATATCATGCCCCCAGTCTTCGCTTATCTAGTCGAAAGAGATATTATCAAGTCAAAGAGACATGATAAAGTAAAATCAAAACAAACACAGAAAAGCTCAACATATCCCAAACAAATTTATTGTTTTGAGTTCAATTTTTATGTTGTAGGATTGATGTCAAGTGTCAATGTTCAGAACTTTGTATGAAAGAAGTCTCTTGAGTAAGGTGACAATAGTATACATACATAGTTAGAACATAGAACAACTCGTAACTGTCATGAAAGAGACCTTTTGTGAGAGGAATCTCAAAGTGACACTAGCGATAGTAGGAAAATACAGTTAGAACAACTAGTGATAGTCATGAAAGAGACCTTCCGTGAGAGGAATCTCAAAGTGACACTAGTGACAGTAGGCAGATGCTGTTAGAGAAACTGGTGACTGTTGCAAAAGAAGTTTCATGAGAGGAATCTCAAAGTGACACTGTAAGGTATTGCCCCCGAGTTATGACAAGATTCAATCCATGGATACATGAGCAAAAGAAAGAAACCAAAGTAGGAAAGCAACTGTACAAGAAGCCAGAACACGTACTGTGAGATATAGCATTTGAAACATGAGGCACCTATTTACCTAGTTTTCACGTTGTTTTGCTACCATGATGCATGTTTTCTAGGTTTTCATCAATGACACTTTTTTGTTTTTTCAATTGTTTTGTATTTTCCTTTTTTTATTTTTTTTTTATTTTTTGATTTTTCAAATATTTTTGGTATTACCAAGATGGCTATAGCTAGGTTTTCACCAAGATAATGATTTTTTCAGGACTTTTTGCAATTTTCAAACTTTTTTCAGGACATTTAAGTATATATAGAGAGCTCTGGAAACCAAACCAATTGTAGAACCTTGTCAAACAGAGAGTGTTGATAGGCTCCTTGAGCACCTCTCCCTCGGCTGTAGAAAGTTGGTAAGCACCAAATCTGAACACTGTAGTGACTCTGTAAGGACCAAGCCAGTTGGGTTCAAACTTCCCTTTTTGTACCTGTTGTTACTGATTCTTAGGGTTTTCTCTCAAAACGAGATCACCCAAATGGAAGTCGTGTTGTTTAACCTTCTTATTATAACTTCTAGACATGTGTTGCTCATAAGCTAGAAAATGATCATAGCCACTTGTCAATGTTCATCTAACAATTCTAGCCCTTGAAGCCGAGATATTCTATTGTCATCATTAGTAATGAGGCCTTTCATAGAGATTCTCAAAGTAGGAATCTCAAACTCAATTGGAAGCACAACATCCACTCCATATACTAATGCAAACGACGTTGTACCCGTTCGAGTTCTGATACTTTTTCTATAAGCCCATAAAGCTGGATTAATCTGGAGGTGCTAGTCCCTTCCAGATTTGTTAACTGTGCGATGTAAGATCTTAAGGATTGACTTGTTGGATGCCTCTGCTTGACCATTACCCCAAGGGTAATAGATAGAAGACCAATGTTGCATGATTCAAAAATTTTTGGACAACTCATTAAGGTCCTTGTTTTTAAATTATCCTCCATTGTTAGTAATAATGGAGGAAGGTACACCATACCTGCATAAGGTGTAATTCATGATGAAAAAAGCTACAATTTTGCCATTAGCTATAGAGAGAGGGACTGCCTCTACCCTTTGTGAAGTAGTCTGTAGCTGTAATAATGAACTTGTGTCCATTTGAAGAAGACGGGTGAATCTGACCCACAAGATCAAAGGCTCATTGTTGGAATGGCCACAATGTAATAGATGGAATTAGCTCTCTAGCTAGAGCGTGAATAAAATTCTCATGGAGCTGGCATTGTTTACAAGACTTGGTATATTTTATTGCCTCTTACTCCATATTCGGCCAATAGTAACCAACTCTAATAAGTTTACGAGCTAGTGTTAAGCCGTTAGAGTGAGATCCCCAAATACCCTCATGGAAATTGATTAATGCGCATTTGGATTCATCAAGTTCTAAACACCTAAGGAGTGTTCTGCCGAGACCTCTCCTAAACAAATCATCGGTAATAATAACATATTGTGAAGCATTGCAAATAAGGTGATGTTTTTCATTCCAGGTTAGACCATCTGAAATTGTTTGGTCATGCAGATAGGAGTATATATGGTAATTGTGGGATTAGTCATGTCCTACAATAGAATAGATCCTCTGAGATTCAGGGGAGTTATAGGTCGGGTAGCATAACGTTTCCACCAAGAACTCGTGTTGAAGATCATTATTTGGCATCTGTAACATAGAAGCAAGAGTAGCCATGGCATCAGCTGCTTTGTTGTTTGCCCAAGGAACTTGTTGAAAAGTGATATGAGCAAAGTATTTCTTCGTGTCATCCACCATGTGTTTATAGGGGATCAATTTCTCATCCTTTGTCTAATATACATCATTGACCTAGTTAATTATGAGTTGGGAATCTCCAAAAATGTTCAATTGGTCTACTCTCCATTCAACTGTGATCTTCATGCCATTAATGATAGTTTCATATTCAGAAATATTATTTGTACAAGGAAACAAAATCTTGTATGCCTTAGGTAGTGAATACCTCTGAGGTGTTATGAACAATGGCCCAACACAAGAACCCTGATGTGTGAAGGAACCGTCGAAGAACATCCCCCAAGTTTGGTGTGTAAGCATTAGAATTGATTCATTAGGAAAGTCAATGTGTAGTGGAAGAAGACTTTGCATTAGTGCTTCTGCTAACTGATCATGGATTGCTTGTCCTTTGATAGCCTTTTATTCAACATACTGAATATCAAATTCGCTTAAGATCATGACCCACTTAGCCAACCTCCCTGTTAGAGCTGTCTTGCTGAGTAAGTATTTCAATGGATCAATTTTAACAACTAGTCATGTAGTGTGAGAAAGCAAGTAGTGTCTCAACTTTTGGGAAGTGAAGATGACTACTAGGCAAGCCTTCTCGATGATACTGTAATTCATTTTGTAGGAGATTAGTGTGCGACTTAAATAGTAAATAGATCTTTCCTTATTATCATTGTCTTCTTGAGCAAGCAAGATACCCATAGATGTTTTTGTTACTAAGATGTACAAAATAAGAGGCTTTTCGTGAATAGGAGGCATCAAGATCAGTGTATGAGCAAGGTACTACATTATCTGTGTACTTTGTTTGCAATCTTGGCTCCAATTATATTTCACACCATTATGTAGAGTCTCAGTAAAAGGTTATGACCTATCCGCCAGGTATGAGATGAATCTACGAATGGATTAAAGTCTTCCTTGTAAGCCCCTCATCTGATTGAGATTACGAGGTGGAGGCATATCTATGATTTCTTCAACTTTCTCGGGATCAACCTTGATTCCTTTTGCAAAAACAATGTAACCAAGCAATTTCCCATATGTTACACCAAATGCACATTTCTTTGGATTAAGTCTCGAACTAAATTTATCCACGCAATCCAAGATAGGTCCCAAATCTTGAAGGTGAGTGTTGCATTTTGCGCTCTTAACCAAAGTATCATCCACATAGTTTTCCATTGTTTTATGCATCATGTTGTGAAAAATTATAGTAACTTCTCTCTAATATGTAGCACCAATATTTTTCAAGCCAAATGACATCATGTTCCAACAAAAAGTTCTCCATGCACAAGTGAAGGCAATCTTTTTCTAATCTTCTGGTACAATTTTGATCTAATTATAACTAGAAAATCCATCCATGAGTGAGTATATTTCATATCCTTCTGTCATGTCCACTATCATATCAATGTTAGGGAGTGGAAAATCATCCTTCGGATATGCCAAGTTCATCTCAAAAATCCGTACAGACTCTGATAGATTTGTCGTGCTTGAAGACTGGAACAATGTTTGATATCCATTCACCATAATCAATAGCACGTATGAAACCAGCTTTAAGAAGCTCTTCCAATTCAGCTTTGACCAGTAATGCAACATGAGGATTCATTTTCCTAAGTTTTTGTTTGACTGGTTTAACCCTTGGTGCAATAGATAAGTGATGCATTATGAGATCGGGATCTAACTGTGGCTTGTCTAAGTATGTCCACATGAAGTTTATCTTTTTCTCTTGGAAGAAAAAAATGAATTCCTCTTTTTCTTCTAGAGATAGTGACTGTGCAAGATGTATCATGTGAGGTTGTTCCTCTATTCTCATGTTGATCGGTTGTGTTGGTTCTATTAGCACTGATGATCTTTCCTAAAAATGACTAGGAAGTGCATCAAATATCTCATCCATAGGCACCTCAAAGAGGTTTTCACCCTTGGATATGTCTTTTATTTTTACTATTCTAGGTTTGGACACTGCCACAATGTGGTTTTCACCATCAAACCTATTTCTTTTCTTTTTTATTTTATGACTGAGATATTTGATGTCAGCTTCAATTATGTTGACACTTTGTTCACTGGTGGAAGACGTTATCGGTTTGACAACATTTAAGTAGCAAGCAAGAGCATAGTCATTCTAGAATGTAGGGACTTCACTAGATGCTTTGGAATTCTAGTCTATGAGCTCGGGATAGGTGAGTGGAAGAGATGTGATGGGTTTGATTAAGTTCAAAGTATAATCATTAAATGCTTCGACAAGCAATTTGAGACCTAGAGCAGCTTCGTCCACAAGCGTGTTCGAATTCCTTTGATCACTAACGTCATTAACCGAAGACTTGAGGACACTACTTGGATAGGACTCATCCAACCTAACCCTAGATGATTCACCTACTTCGAGGAGGTTTTCATAGACATGAACTTGATCTATAGCTTTGTCTGTAGTTGCTTCTAAGAGAGTGGAATTCATATTCTCGAGAATCTATGCTATATGGAGACAGACTGTAGAATTCCCCAACAGTGATAGGGACAAACTCTCCTTCATCCTCTAGATTTTTGTAAAGGTACTAAATGTATAGAGCATGACTAGATTCTTCTTGTTCTTGTTGAATACGAGGAGAATCAGCAGTGTCATTAGAAGAATCACTATCGCCATCCATGGTACCGACATGTGGTACAAAATCATCTAGTTCTGCAAAGAATTTAGCAAGATCATCAGGAATTGGATAAGGATAAGGATCCTCGTCATTAGTGTTATCTTCATTGTCATTGGACTCGGCTTGTGACTCATTTTCTAATGAATTCTTAGGTTCTAGTATAAATTTTTTAATCCCTAGATGAAAGGGAACCTTCTTGAAGCCTAGACTAGATGTATCTCAATTCCTTCTAGCTATCGCTTTGACAAGATTAATTAGATCATTTTTGTTGCATCCAATATGACCAGTCCCCTTGTAGCCAAAGTGTTTAGTCTAAGACCGGGACCATACTTCTTAGGAGTAATTTCATGAGATTGTTCTATGAGGTCAACTAGAGTTTCCTCTTTGTAGATACATGTAGCAATAGCTCTGTTTTTAGCTTTCTCCTCGAGATATAGTAGCTTTGAAAAAGGTACCATCATGTTTAGTTTGAGGTGTTAACACAAATGGTCTCTTCACTTTAGATGGTCTCCCATAATGACGAGGAGACTCAAGAATAGAGGTCAAAGATAGAACTGGTTCTATATGATATTCACCCATTCCAATTTCTTTTAGCTTGAGTGACTACTCTATTTGCTTCAGCTTATTATCCTGATGGTCTTTAGATTCCCTATTAGCAGGTACAAAATTTTCAGCAAATTTTAGCATGTTACAGGTATAGCTAGTACTTGCAAGTATGGTGACTTCAGAGCCATGAAATAGAAATTTTACCTATTGATGTTAAGTGGAAGGCACAGCTCGCATCTCATGTATCCATGGTCTTCCTAGCAAAATATTGTAAGCCAAGGGAATGTCAAGGACCTGAAAAGTGACATCCCTTTCTACAGGATCAACGCGAAGAGGCAACACCACAAGACCTAAAGATTTTTGCTCAATATTTGATAGTTATCTTACGACAGGGATCAATGGACACTTCAGAATAGTCTAATTGTTTGAGCATAGCACCAGAGACAATGTTTAAACCAGCTCCATTATCGACGGACACATGATGGACATGTTTTTGGTGTATCATGACCTCAATATGTAGAGGTTTATTATGTCGATGACTCAATGAATTGTTGTCCTCCTCAGAGAAGGACATATAATAAGGTGAGGTCAGATGACCTACCATAGATTGGAACCTCTCAAGATCAAGATCTTGAGGGACATTTACCTCAGTGAGGGGTTTTTCGAGAATTTGCCTATGAGCAGGCAAAATTTTGAGCAATTCAAACATCATGATTTGAGCATTTGTTCATTGTAACTGATCAAGGATACTGTAGCTAGTAGTTGTAGAAGTTGTTGCAAGTTTTGTTCCTTTGCTAGATAGACCAACAAGAGGTTTGTCTTTGTCTTGTTCTAGCTTAGGAGCAGAAGGTGCAAGGCCTTTGAGTACCAACTTAGCGCGGGAGCGCGTAATAGCATTGGCACAAGATTGTGATGGTTCGTTGTCAGACATATTAGAAGCAGGGCCCCTTAAGACAAATGGTGTCTTAGGTTTAGTTTTGTCTTGTTCGCCCTTGATGGTAATAACGTCACAATACTCAGCATCCATGGGTTCAATCATGTGGACTATCTCATCATCATCATTAGAGTATGTATAGTTGATCTTGTTATGAGGTTTCTATTTTGAATTTTCTCCTTCTGCATAAGATGGGAATGGCTCCTTGAAAGCCTTGTGATCTGCATTCTTGTTATGTCCATCCACAACGATTTCACTATCGTCAATTAGGTCTTAGATTCTGCGACACAAGTTGATACAGTTGCTGGTTTTGTGACCATTATTTTGGTGATATTTGCAAAATGCAGTTTCGTTCCACCATGATGGTCATGGTTGTGGATCATAAGGACGAGAGTTATCCATTGAAGAAATGAGCTTTTTTTGTAGCAAGGTTTTGTAGACCACGTCCAAAGGTTCACTAAGAGATGTAAATACTCATTTTGGACATGTAACCCAAGATGAGCTCTTTGGTTTTTTCTGAACATCTTGTTGTCAAAAGGAGGTTTTTCGACACTCTTGGATGCTTTGAGATTGTCTGTAAGATTGAAAGCTACCTTAGCAGGTTTCGGAGTAATGTTGTCAATAACTCCATCATGCACAACCTCTCGATTTTTGTTCACATATTTGGGTTTGTCCTTATTTGAGGTGGATCCTTGTTTAGTGTCCTTTTGAAAGCTTAACTCACCCTTTTTGACCATGAATTCCTCTATCCAAATAGCTTGTGTGACCATATCTTTGAAGGTGCGTGGACCTTGAAGTTGAAATTTATACCCAAAATCAAGTAAAAGATTATCCGTAAAGATGTCAAGTTTTTTTCGTTTCAAGGATTCTATGTGAGTATTTGGTGTAAAGTTGTCTCCATCTCTGAAGGAATGTGAGGAAAGGTTCCCCAATTCTCTGTTTAAGCTTACACAAGTCTCAAATGTTAACTGGGTGTTGTATGTTGTGAGAGTACTGTTGGACAAATAGGTTTGCAATCTCATCAAATGTTTTGATGCCCGTAGGCAAGCGTGAAAACCACTTCATAGCCTAACCACCTAGACTTCTTGGAAACAAATGCATGAGATATGTCTGATTATGCATAAATTCCATAGGCAAGGCACCGAATTCCCACAAATGATCTTGGGGATGCATAGTGCTAAAGTATTTATCGTACTTAGGTAACTCAACTCTTCTTGGAAAAGGAGGCATGTCTATACTCTTGTCAAAAGGAAATGGACAAAAAGCATCTCGAGTGTATGTTTTTATAGTTTTGTCTTTATCACGCATCATTTAGGCTAGTTGGTCTTGCATGATCTTCAATTGTTTTTGCAATTTAGATGTTTTAGTTTCCTCTTTAGGTGTAATGATAGCTTCAACATTAAAGTGACGAGGTAGCTTGGCCCCCTCTTGAGAAAGTTTGAAAAAGTATTTCTCTTTCTCTGCGTTAACCAAGATTTCCATGACTTTTTGGAAGTTTTTGTCATTATGAAATTTTTCGATATGCTCCGAGAGTACTTCTACTTCTTCCCCATTCCCATCAGTAAAAGGTTCCCTATGTCTTTCAGTCCTGTGTTGATCTTGGTCTCTACTATGTTCTCCATGTTCTGGTTCTTGATCAGCCATTTTAGGGATGTGATAAGTTTCAGTGTATGTTGGTAGAAAAGGTTGTCTGAATAAGAATTCATCTGTGTTGTTTGGACACTATAACCTTTGCTAGTTTCAAGATCCTCTTGATACAAGGGGTTCCTAGTTTGTTGTAAGTTTATAGAAAATGATCTTTGAACATAAGGAGATCAGACAAGTGAAGGAGATCATGAAAAGTCCTCACTAGATGAATTGGACACACACCGTGTATGAGCTGAACGGTGACCTCTACCACGATTATGACCTCTAGCTCTAGCTCATCTAAATTTGGAAGGATAAAACATGTTTTCCCTTTTTGTTGCCACAGTCATAGACAAGGACAAAAAGCGAAAGCCTAGACAAGGACCACAGTAGAACATAGTTTCAAAAGAGCAAGATAAGAGTGTTGTATACTAAGGTGCGAGTTGTCTAAGTAATGGCTAGAAAGCCAAAGATTATGACTATTGTGACATGAAGTATGATAAACACAAGGGGACAAAGACAAGATCAATGAGCAATGAGACTAGTCCATTTATAGATCAAAAGTTGTTAGCTAAGCAAGAAGTTGCTGTCTGACACTATTTACAAATAGAAAACTGGTATGACGTTGTAGGTACAGACCAGACTTAGAGCATAGATAGCTCTGGTAGAATAGTTTGACAGTTTCAGGACAAGATCCCGCACGAAGGTTCTCAAGGAACCATGCGAGGAAACTCAAAAAAGGATACAAAGATTCAAAATAACAATTTTGGACCAGTTTTCTTGTGCGAGGACTTGCACAGAGCCGCGCAAGAAGTTGATTTTTTGACAAAGGATAGGATTTTGGCATAAAAAGGTAGTATTGGCAAGATCTCACACGAAGATTTGCAAAGGACCGCGCGAGGACTTGGATAAAGCCACGTGAAGAAGTGCTGACTAAAAAGGTTCTCGCGTGAAATTTTGCAAAATTGGGCACAAAAATGTGAACCAGAATGACAACTGTGACAGAATTTTGAAGAGATTTTCCAAGTTTTAGACAATTATGGATAGATTGTTCATTGTTTTGATAGATTTCAGACATGTAGCAAGATGATTTTCAAGTTGTTGAACAATATTTTGGTTTCACAAAGACAGTTTGTTTTCAAATAAACACGAAAATCAAGCAGAAGTAGCAAACAATCCAATTGAGGGCAAAGAAACTTGGAGGGACGGGGTAGTCTTGACCTTTTGTTTGTTTGATAGGTTTGGACAAGTTAAAAGACTCAAAAACAAGCACGCTTTATCCCTATAACCAAAAAATGGTAGAGAAGGCAAAACCTTTGTCCCACAACTTATGTGCATGCGTGCACCTCACACAACCGTATCACCCCACTAGAGGGCACCCATGTTGTTGGTGTATTCCAAGGGCTCAATAACATATACGCTGAATGAACATCCTTGTGGCAGGGGTCAAGCGCATATACCACCTTCCAACACCTAGGTACATGCCTATGGTGAGTATCTACAGGAGAGATTCTTCCCCCTCCTTGCACAAAGATTATGCCCCCTTTGAGAGGTGAACCGAGTAGCAACTAACTAAGAGGTTTTTACTTGACTTCCATTCATATTAACCCCTAGTGGCTTTACAAGTGAAGTTAATGCCAATATCCCATACTATCATCTAAAAGTGTACACACTTGACTAGCAAGACTGGGGTTGGCACCGACTAGTGCAACAGACAGAGCCTCCTTTTGATATATGATATCAAGAACCAAGAGGAAGAAATTAACATGGCTTTGGAGTCTTTCACTCTACAAAGTTTCTTTATTATAGTGAGTTGGAATCATTGGTGAAAGGAGTGTGCTCACTTGGGTTGTTCTCGGAGGTTGGATCGCTCTAGCAAGCCCTCTAAAGGTTGACTCGGACTAGTTTCCAAGTTTCTAATTTGCCTCAAGGGGAAGATCATACTCCTCTACCTTGTCACCTTACCCAAACGCACAAGACATGTTCATCACCGAGTTAGCTTATTGATCCCACCTTGTCCTATTCCAAGACTTTGATCCCCTAAAAGGAAATCATCATCTCTTAATCAAAGGCTTCATTTGGGAGAACCACTAACTTGCTTGCCTCCCTTAGGTACTGTATTTTAGAGGCTTCTAGGTTTCTGATTTACTCTTGGACATCACTTCAAAGGTTAGAGTAGACCTTTTAAATGATATATATGTTAACTCTTCTTCTTCATCTTCAAGTTTGAGCTTCTTTCTTGATCTGGTGGGTTTTTTGGTGGTAAAAGCAGGAGTTGACCTTGTAATTCTCCTTGATGCAGATTTTCCCTTTTTCTTAGGTGGTTCTTCTTCTTCATGTTCCACTGCTTCTTCTTCATCATGTTCCTCTCCTTCCTCTACGATGTCATCACCCTTACCTTCTATGAGTAGATGAGGGGAACCAGATTTCATATTCTCCTTCTCAATCTTATCTACCTTCTTCCTTCCTCTCTTTAGAATTTGAGGAATCTTGATCTCGAGTGAGATCTTGGTTTTAGCTTCTTCGTAGGTTCCAAAATAAGGTACTTTTAGGTCCACAGGCTCATTGACAAGAGCCTCAATGATGTCCTTAGTATCATCAGTATTTACCTCATAGCCAAGAGGTCTTACTCATGCAACTCCAGATTTGATTGCCTGAATATATCCATCCATGATGCCCTTAAAGTTGTCTCCCATTTTAGTTATGAATTCATTAATACAATACAGAATGGATCTGTCCTTCCATACTACATTGCCCTTGGAAGGAAAAATTTTTTGAACATAAATGAATAAGAAGACTAGAAGTGAACCAAACTTAGATGGATTTTTTTCTGATGCCCGAGTGCTTTCCATGTTTTTGCTCAATTAGTTTAGCTGCAACTTGACAAGGTCAAACAAAAGATTGTTCTAGACTACCTTGAAATCCATGTCCACAACTTCACATGCAACACTGTTTGGTCGACTCGAGCTGCATATCTTATGTGCAATCACATGAATACCAAACTTAATTTCCATGTCAGTGACACCATTTAGCTTCATTCCTTTGTCATCCCACTTGGCAAGTCTTCTTTGCTAGCTTAACCCGACCTAGGGTTTTGGTCATCTTGGATTAATCAAGCATGGGAAATCTAGTAACCCTATGAATTCTTTTCTTTGTGATCTTGATGGGTTGATTGAGTCAGAATTGCATATCATGAATCATAGCTCAGGATGAACCTAATCCACTTGATTTGAAAATTCGTTGGCAGATGCAAAATATGGGCTAAACCCTTCACTTCTAGGTGTTTGTGCTCGAGTTTGAGGTTTTTGCCCACATACAACTCCTCATATGCTTGATTCAGCTCTAGTGTTCCTAAATCTTGAATTGAAGAGTGATAAAAAGATCTGATATCATGAATTAACAGTACCTTCGGTGGAATTTGTGAGTGTGCACCGAATGGGTCCAATTCCTCAATAATCGTAGGAAAAATCTTGAACTTCAAGTCTGCATGCACAACATTCCTTATTAACATCTTAGACCCCTTCTTAACCTGGCTGCTTGATGAGGATGCAATAATGCTCGATGATGGAAGGATAATCCTTGATGAATTCACTCTGAATTGCTTGGAGGCTCAAGGTTGCTCTACTTTGTTCGCTCTTAAATTCATGGTGATGAATGAAATCATTTGACTCTTCCTTTTATTCAAAATTTTCCTTTAAGTTTCCATAAATGCATCATATGATGGACAACTCGATGATAAATTTGTTTAACTCAATAGATGTGACATGCTCGGCTAATACCTTTAGTCTTCAACTCAGGTCTTAAAATTGGTAAATGCCATCTACATTGATGCTTGGTTAGGTCTCCGAACTTGGCAAATATTGGTTAGAACTAACTAAATTAGGTCGTACAACCTGAATTCGCTCGGTAAGGTCTGAGATATTGATTCAAATTGACATTCAACTCGGTGATCCCAATGCATCTAAAATGTTGATTTGGATCTTCTTGCTTGCTGACTGGAACTGATATAAGATGTTTCTTTGAATTATAGTTCTAGTGATCTCCATGGATAATTAGCTTGAAATGGTTTAATCACCCAATTCATTGACTTAGGTGTCAACACTCTCATGACTTTGACTTGCATTCTCTTGAGATTTCTTTACCCGTCCCTATCTCATTTGATTTTTGATATTTTCAAACTTTTCTTTCTTTTCATCTTTAACTATAGCTCTATTCATACAGTTCTTGGTTAGATGACCAAGTTCTTTGCATACACAACATCTCTTTGTAGGATCTCTTTTCCTCATGTGAGTTCTTATGCAATTTTCTCTAATGTGTCCATGCTCACCACAAAAGTGACATCTATACCATGTGTTATAATCCCAAACAAAGATAGCTTTCACAATTTGTTCTATTGGATTCCATTTCTTGGTTTCACATTCTGAAGATTTGTGCCCTTCTTTGTTGCATTTGATACATTTTCCTTCAAACTTGGTTTTTTCTATGCATTCACTTTCTCTATGACCTTTCTTGTTACAACTATAATATTTTCCACTAAATTTTGATTTACCATTACCCCAACACTTGTTTGATGTATGCCTTGTCTTTCCACAATGATTACACATAGGCCTTTTGTTCTTCTGAGCTCCTTGCTATGATGATTCGCCTTCATCTATATAGCCTAATCTAGCTTTGCCTTTGTGTATGAATTGAGTTTGCTTGTCCAATTGATTCATGCTTTCTTGAGATTTCATTACCCTTTCATTGGTTTACCTTTATATGCTGAGATCACTCTACGATCTTGCATTTGTTGTCCTCATGTTGATGAGCTCTTGATTTGCTCAATTGAGTTGATTTATCAAATCTTCTTGCTGAAGAGATAGTGTTGAATTTCATTATCCTTTTCTTCTATCTTTCCAATTAGCAATATTTTCTCTTCTTTTGCTATGTCCTTTTGTTCCATGTCTTCACACATTTTGACTCACTAAATTTCTTGTTCTCTTTTCATTTTTCTGACTTCTTCATGTAGAGAGATTTTTTTCAAGTAAATCTTTAATTGTTGCATCAACTTCATCTGAATTTATGTCTTGACAAATGTGTTCAATTCTTTCTTCTATGTAGAGATTGTCATTCATTTGTGCTACTAGTTCTTTCCTTCTTTGCAAGGATTTAGAGAGTTGCTCTTTCAGTTTCTCAAATTGATCAATGGCCATCTGCAGATCCAACTTTTCATTTTCAATAGCTTTTCTAGTTTGTAAACTTCCATTGCCTCTGATCTTTTCTCAAGCTACTAAACTTTTGATATGAGAACCAAATTCTTTGATACCAATTATTAGAAATGTAGAGAAGGCTAGGTGACTGAGTGGTTGGGGGGGGGGGGGAGTGAATCAGGAACCAATAAAACTTTAACTTCAATTTACCAATTAATCCTTCATAAACTAATCTAATCTAATTGCATGCATGAAATACTAAAAGCAATAAAACATTCATAATAGTTGACACAATATTTGGTAACCAAGAAACCTTCCAAATAGAAATTAAACCTGGGGTGGGGATGATACCCACAAGCTTTAGTAATGCAGTATGAAGTTGGCCTGTTAAGGCTTACAATGATCACTTCTAATGATCTGCCCTTTTAAGAGCAATAAGGATTTTTAAGTGCACCTTGTAAAAGGATTTATACAATACAATGAAGTATGTACTCAGTTAGGAGATTGTGCATAAGACTGTTAAGTCCACCTTGTTAGGGGATTTAACTGATGCACCTATTAGGATGAACTAGTTGATGATGTTTGCTCTACAACTTGGTTTGTTAATGAGATTCATTTGATGTAGAGATCACCTTAATGTGATGGATGAGATTCTACTTTCTTTATACTCCTTGTAGCCTTCAAACTCTTAATTTGAATTTCTACTTATGCCCCATACATTTTATTCATACTTGAATATGACAAGATATTTTATGTTTATACCAATCCAAATAATTACCTTTTGAAGTCGGCTACAATATATATTAAACAAGCTTCACCTAGTCGACTTAGTGCTGACACTCAGATTCAAAAGTCCACTTGGGTCATATACTGATACTCGACAATGTATTGAACTCAGCAATCTCTAACACTTGATTGACACTGGTGCATAGTACACATTGATCACTTAGGAGTAGGCGTGAACTCAGTTAACACTGATGACTAGGCAAACATTGAAGAGCTCAGTTGACACTGCAACAACTCGATTACTATTGCAACTTGGTCAACACTACTATTTTCTTTGCTCGGTTAACATGGCTAGCTGCTCTGCTTGGTTAACACTCTATGCTTTCTTGACACTATCTATAAGGTTTACTCGATGGTGCTCAGTGACAATGTAACCAGCCAAATGACAAAGTGTTTTGGCACTAATTGAGAACTAATTTGGCCATAAGGTCAACATTAATGGCAACACCTCTAGTTATCATGCAATCCAAAACTTGTATTGAATCAAGAAAACTCCCTCTATGTACAGTATAAGATCTTGATTAATATTATTAGTTTCATTCTAATTCTCATCCATGCAACAACTCTTATTCCATGAACTCCATTTTCCTTAATCAAACTCTCTTTTATCATTGTTTATCAATATCTCCCTCTTTCACTTGCTATGGCTGTCTTATGGCAACTTTTATCAATATCTTCCTCTTTGACAATAATGCCAAGTACAATTTTTATCTCATGCATCTTGACTAGGTAGATATTTTCAAGTTAGTTCAGGATTCATCCTCTATCATCTAAAGATGACTAATACATCATTCTATCCTTCTTCCACATTACTACCTTAGGAAACTCCTAAAGTAGGACTATCTACATCAACTTGTACATTGGCTCGATTAACATATTTGATTCAGAGCACCATTGCAGCTTAAGTAGCCTTATTTGGGGGAATTCCCCCTAATTTAACTCTTAGATATTCATGAGCATCTTTAGGTAAAGATTTAGTGAATATATAAACTATTTTCTCCTTAGTGTTTATATATTCCAACTTCACCTCTTTGTCTTGAACTAGCTCTCTCAAGTAATGATAATTGATAGCAATATGCTTAGTCTTTGTGTGCATTACAAGATTCTTTGATATGTTAATAACATTAGTGTTGTCAAAATAGATAACAACTCGATCAATGATTTCTTCCTTCATACCTTTCAACAATTGTTTGATACATGTGATATTGAACAATTTGTTGCTGCTGCCACATATTCAGCTTCAACTATTGATTGAGAAATGCAGTTCTACTTCTTGCTTGTCCATGAAATTAGTCTATTTCCTAGAAAGGATGTGTCTCCACTTGTGTTTTTTTTGTCATCAATATTTCTTTCCCAATTGGAGTCAGTAAACACCTTCAGTTTAAACTTATCATTCTTCTTATCCATAGTCTCCGGTTCCTTTTAGATATCTCAATATCCTTTTCACTACCATATGTAATTCTCCTTAGGACTTGCAGAGAATCTTTCAACTATCCCAACTACTAATGCAATATTAGGTCTTCTATAAATAACATATTGTAGTTTTCTAATCACTGATCTATACAATATCTGGTTCACATTAGTAGAATCATCATTCTTAGATAACTTATGTCCAGTGGACATAAGGGTACTAACTAGTCTTGAATCTTTCATTCCAAAAGTTTTCAAAATCTCCTTGATGTATTTAGATTGACTAATGAAGATGCCTTGCTTCATTTGATACACTTGCAATCCAACAAATAATTTGATCTCACTAAACATAGAGATTTTGAATTCCTTCTTCATTTCATTAGCAAATGATTTGCATAATGTTTCCTTGCCTCTAAATATGATACCATCAACAAAAATTTTAGACAACAACATGTTTATATTCTTACCAATTTTCAAGTATAGATTATTGTTATCATTAGTTCTTGCAAAACCAATCCTCACCAAATATTTGTATAGTCTTTCATACCATGCTCTAGGAGCTTGCTTCAAACCATATAAATCCTTGTGCAACTTGCACACCATATTCTACTTGCCAACATCAACAAATCCTTTAGGTTGTTCTATGTACACTTCTTCTTCAAGTATCCCATTCAAAAATGTAGATTTGACATCCATTTGTTATACCTTAAATCCTTTATAAGAAGAATATGTAAGTAGTGTTATAATTCCTTCAAGTCTTGCAACAGGGGAAAATGTCTCCCCATAGTCAATTCTTTCTTATTGTTCATATCATTTGCATACTAGTGTAGCTTTGTTCCTTGTGACTTCACCTTTTTCATTCAACTTGTTCCTGAATATTCACTTTTTCTCAATAACATTTTTAACTTTAGGTCTAGATACAAATGTCCATATTTTATTCTTCTCTATCTGCTCAATTTCTTCATTTATTGCTTGTATCCAATTCTTATTCTCCAAAGCATATTTCACTGATTTAGGCTCAAACTCACTAAGTAAACAAGTTTCAGTTCTAATTCTTTCTTTTCATAACACTAGATTCTTTATCTCCAATGATTTTATCAAGTACATGATGTCTTCTCACATATTTTACTAGTACATGTTCTTTTCTTCTTTGTTCTTCTACGGGTTCATCTTGAAAAATGATTTCAAGTTCTCTCTCTCTCTCTCTCTCTCTCTCTCTCTCTCTCTCTCTCTCGTTCTAGTACATGTTATGCTTTCTTGGCATTGAATTTCTGATGGTTGGTTCCTTTTGTCTGTGACACAGATTTATTTAGCTATTGCTCGACAACTAGTTGTTGCAGCTCAACATTCTCAGTTTGTTGTTGAATTGTAGCTTTGTTCTCTTTCTTAGGTCAGGTGCACCAAATACCATCATTCAAATTTATGAATGTATTGTAGTCTTCAAGTTTTGTCTTACATTCAACTTCATTCTTTTCTGCATATTCATCAACTTTCATATTTACATTTTCCACAACTTTGTTAGTGTTAGAGTTCAAACAATTATAAGCTTTTCTCTTCGTGGAATATCCTAAGAATATAGCTTCATCAACGTTAGCATCAAGTTTTCCATTTCTATATTCCTTCAACATATAGCATTTGCTTCCAAAAACTTTAAAATATTTCACATAAGGTGCATACCCATACCATAATTCAAAAGGTGTAAAATTTGTATCTTTCTTGACTTGCACTCTATTCAAAGTATAAACAACTGTACTTATAGATTCATCAGTGTTCTAGTACAATCCATGATTGATTTGTTTCTCCTTTCAACTATCACATTTTGACGAGGGGTCCTAGGTGCTGACATCTGTCTTTTGATTCCCATGTCATTGCAGAATAAGTTAAATTCATTGGAAATGAATTCACCACCTCTATCAGATCTCAAGTATTTCAGACGCTTTCCTGTCCCCTTTTCAACTTTGGTTGTAGTGCCTGCCCCTAGTTTGCATTTCTATTATCATTGCCGAACTTTTTTAGGCTAGTTTTATGCTTGATTATTAGTAGTATTCTTTTGAGATTATCAAATATTGTTTTACGTTCAATTGATTATATGATGAGATTACTTGGTACTCTATATTTCATGTATGAATAATGATTATTCAGTGATTTTAGTAATTGATGATGATTAGTTAGATGGATTATTATGTGTCTTCTTATGAATACTTACCCCATACTGCATGTGTATGGTGTGCGTGTATGTTTTCTTTATGTATGGCATTTCTAATGTGGTTAAGGAAGAAAGTCGTAGTAACCTGCAAGTCAGGATCTACATGATGCACCACTTCTTGCCATTGTCTGTTTAGTTTAGAATATTGTGTTTGTACATGCGTGGATCTTATGCAGATTTCAGGTACCGGGTATCAACTTCCCTAAATTGCTAAGATAAGCATACCCTATCGCATCATCTCAATGGTAAGAGAGGGGAGATAAATTCTTAAATCCAAATCTTAAACCTTTAAGCCATTTGTCTTAGAATTAGGACATGTATCTAAGTTGTTCACCTTTCAAATGCGTCGTATGACATTGATTCGTGATTATAACCCTTTAGTTTGATCTTGTATGTATTTTTGTATCATGGATTTTCGTATTTTGTTTTATGAGTCCTTAGTGATTTTTCTATTCATTAAGTCAAATTAAATGATTTAATTTAATGGAAATTTATTATGACATTTTTAATATTTAATTATATTTAATTAATTGGAAAATTAATTAAATAAAAAAATTAAATTTGAAGATAAAAGTTATAAGTTTAAATTTAGAACATGATAATATTTATTTAATTTAATAAAATATATTTAGAGTTTATTTTAAAATAAATGCTAAATACTATTATTATTTAAGTTAATAAATATTTTATCATTTAACGTTTCAAAAATAAATTAAAAGTGAAAAGATATTAATTCAATAAAAGTTTTTAATTACATAATGTGTGCATGAAATTAAAATTTAATAAAAAGAAGTCTAGTGAAAATTAAATAAAGCGATTTTATAATTTAATAAACGTGAATGGATAAGATAAAAGAAAAGATAAGGAAAAGATTAAGAAAAGTTAATGAGGAGTTAAGATTAGTGAGCAGAGAGTTCTCTTAGGCAATCACACAATTAGTGCCCTGATTTTAGGAGAGAACTCCTTATCACCAATTGAGGGTTCATTTTCGAAAGACCGCGAATTTTGGAAGGGGAATTTTCAAAAGAAAAAAGTTTTGGAGAGGAAAAATTTCTCTGACAAATCTTTTTGGATGTAGCAATTAGCATCAGAGTCCAGGTAGATTCTTGTGATGATTCACACAGTTAATTATGCTACTTCTTTTCCTATCTTCTTTGTGATTGTGATCTGCTTATCTGATTTTGTTTGTGACGAATATTGTAATTTGGGGATTTTGGGTACGCATCTTTTTTATTCGTGGAGATTAGAATCTCTTAGAATTCTGTTTTTAGTAATTTTACATATGGAGATTTAATCCGAAAGGATTCTGAATTTGGGAATAGAAATTATAGATTGGAAAATGGAATGGTTGTTTGCTTTTTTCTCCTATTAGACTATAATGGCAATTGTTTATAATATATATATATATATATATATTTTAATTTTAATTTGAATGGTGGGGGGGGGCGGGGGTGCATGGTTTTGTTTTTAATATAAAAATAAAATTAAAAATTTAATTAAAAAAAAATTATTATGGGTGAACGGGGGCCACCACCCCCCTTTCTCTTTTCTTCACTGCTTAAATGCGGGGTACCCTGTTGATCACAGGGTACTACAACAGTAGTGGTACAAATCACTGTGGTCGCACCCACCCTACGACAGTAGGTGGTTGCCTTTTAAAAAGGCCGACAGCTTGCTTAAGCATCAAATTATTAAACTGGTATTTAGTTTTATTAAATTTAGTTTAAATTAAGTTTTAAAGTGTAATTTATTATTATTTTTAATAAAATTTATTAAATGTTTTAATTTTAATAATTAATTAATATATATAATTATTATATATATATATATTTTTTAATAATTAATTTAATTAGATTTTATTTTTTATTTTTTTGAATGAAAGTTAATTAATAGAAAAAGGAGATTTATTTAATTACTAATAATCTTTATTTTTTTAAATAAAATTGTAATTAATTTTATCTATGGGAATTATTTTAACAATTTAATTAAATAAATAATTACCCTTGATTATTTTTAAGAAATTGACTTTAAATATAATGGGGTAATTCTATAATTTATTTGAATAAATGAATGGGTTAAATTGTAAGGGTAATACTATGAATTTTATCTACTTGAAACTTACATCAATTGGAAACTGAAACTTCACATTTAACTCAACTATATGTTTTTTAAAATCAAACCAAACTATGAAACCCACACTCTATTTTCTGTGTGTTGTCTATATTTTGGGTTTGGGTTGACTAGAGTGTTGACCAATTTAGGATGTCTACCAGAGGCTAGGGAGTTATGTGATTGTGATGTTATGAAGAATTGATCTTGATCTTTTTAAACCCAACCATGGTAATGTGTTTGGTATGCTCTATGATGAGTTTGTATTTATTGCTCGGTATCGCTTTCCAGTGTTCTTGTGTGAAGCTAAGGTGTTTGTATGATTTGTTCTTGGTGGTTTCATGTTATCACATATTTGACTTAACCATTTTGAGTCTTTAATCAGTTATTTTTGGGATGTTTTCCAGTTGCTCATAGAGAACTGATGTGTTATTGTGAATTATCTTTTCATGCTTTCCAGTCACTTGTATAGGACTAAGGTGATTTTATATGATTTTTTGATTTGTGATTTTTATGAGCCTAGGGTAAGTTATCTATATGTAAAGTCAGGAAGTGGCTTGGAATGGAGGTCAGAGCCCTAAGTGGTTCCCAAGATAACCCATTGTAAGTTGTTTAATAAGTGAAAACACTACACTAAATGAGAGTAAAATGAACCTAATAAGAGTCTTTGTATGTTCTCGCCCATGCCTCCAGTGCTAGTATAGACTAGGATGGGAGTAGAGAGAATGCTTGGTTGTGACCTTGCATCCGTAGTATGTCTTGTCAATACGAGAGAATACTAGTGGCCGCATAGGTATCACTAGGGGGTCAAGGTCCTGAGAGATTGCCAAGGTAACTCTAGCGTGATTCATGCAATGACACTTGCCTACTTACATAGTAGGTTTCCTACGTGTATTTATGTGCCTCTGGATTTAGATGTCGATTTATCTTGGACCCTTTGAGTTAGATTACTTTTAGGACTTCCTGGACTTAGAGAGTACTTTTGATATTTGGAGTGATATCCTGTTTGAAACTTGAGACTATCTCCTTAGCACGGTGGGAGTGGGCTTTTTTGGGTTACCATGCAGTCGAGTGGTAGTGCTTTTTACTCTTACCATTGAGATCCGTCCGTTGATACCGTGGCTGGAGTTTCCTTATCTGCATTTCCTTTTATTCTATCTTTATGTCTTTTATGATGGATGTTTTTTTTTATTGTATTGTACTTTGTATCATAGATCCGAGAAGGATAATGTAATTCTATTTTTATAAATGTATATTCTTTTACCCTTGCATACCCTATGACATGTACAATGGATGATTGAGCATTCTGAATTTTATTGCCAAGTGGCATTCGGAAAAAATGTATATTATTTTAATGGACATTGGACTTTTAATTATTCTTTCATATGGATGTGGTATATGTTAGACTTAGTATTAATTAAATTTAAATGTGATTCAACGTCACGGGATCCTTAAGGAATGTAACTTTTTATGTATGCTTATAGATGATTGTATGTTATTGCTTCCACTACTTTATGTTTGATGTGTATGTTATTATTTCTTGTTTTAAAAAAAAAAATATTTGGCAAACTTAGTAAAACTTTAGGTTAATTCTTTTGGATCGCTTGGTAGAGCGTTATACTGGCCAAATACCACTTAAATAACTGAAAAACATCAGATTTTTCTTTATGAAACATCATAGCCATCACTCTAGAGTACTCATCAACAAATAAAATGAAATATTTGTCTCCACAATAGCTTTGAACACCAATAGGTCCACAAAGGTCAGTATGAACCAATTTTAAACTATCATTAGATGAATATGTATTTCTCTTAAAACTAGACTGTCATTTTTTCCAATTGACATTGTTTACACATAGCTTTGACGAGTTTTTTCAATTTTGGCAAACCTCTCACTCTTTTCATCTTACTAATGCTAACCAAATTGTCAAAATTTACATGAAATAATCTCTTGTGCCATAACCAAATATCTTTATATTGTGCAAACAAACATATCTCATCAAATAAATCTAGAGAGAACAAGTTACCTCTTGTTTGGTCACCACTTCAAATCAGTTCACCATCAACATCAAATATCTTTTCCTTCATGTGATGGAATTAAACTCTGCAACCTAATTTGTTCAACTGTGAAACACTCAACAAATTATAATTAAGACCTTTAACCCAATAAACATTGTCACATTTGATCTTGTTAGTCAATTGTATTGATCATTTACCTTTCACAAGACAAGGTACATCACTTCCAAATTTAACACAGCTACGCTTGTATGAACCAATATTCTCAAATTTACTTCTATCACTAGTCATGTGATTTGGACAACCGCTATCAACTATCCATCTATCACTTTTGTTCACATAAGAGATTAATGGAGTTTTCTCATCTTCATTGGAATCTTCTTTCATAGAAACATAGACTACTTCTTCATCATTACTATCATATTCATTATCAATTTCTTCTTTATCAATGTAACAACATTTCTTACCTTTATCTTTGTAGTTCTTGTTTCTCCTATTGTCTTAGTGTTCTCTTCTTCCTTTGTACTTGCTTTCATTTCTTTTACCGTTATCTTCTTTCTCAGGACATCTTGCAGCAAGATGACCATTTTTTTACATGAAAAATAGATTATAGGAAGTTTACCTTTGTATTTCCCTCTGCCTCTTGGAAGTCTTTTGGCTATTAGTGATTCAAGCTCATCAAGTTCATATTCAGAAGTATCACTATCACTTTTCACATATTTTCTTTTTCCTTTCTTACTAAGACCCAATTGTGATTTAAAAACAAATTCCACAGTGGTAGAGTGAAGAAATCAAAATTTGACATCTCAAAAGTATCAAGTCTACCAATCACACCTTTAAGAATTAGGTCATTACCTAGAGCACATATCAATTCTTGTATTGCAGAAATCCTAATAGAATAAATAGGAAGTAGAGTTCTCAATACCTTACCAATCATAGTTTCATCGTCAATATTTCCATCTGCTCCTCTTATAGCATTTAAAACCTCTTTGATTCTTGCACAGTACTGGACTATATTCTCACCTTCTACCATTCTCATTTCATCAAACTTACCTCTTAAGCTTTTTGATTTTTCTTTCAGGACATTCTTGTCTCCTCCATAGTTGTTCCTCAACGTGTCCCATATTTATTTAGCAATTTTGCAATTTTTAATGTCATCAAACTTGGCATAGCGTAGGACAATTGCAATCTCCAACATAACTTGATTATTTTCTTGTTTCTCTTTCAATTGTTGGGTTGTCAAAGGAACTCTTGTTATCTCTACATATGCATCGTCCACAGAATGTATTGCACCTTCACCAATTCCTACTAGATGCAGCCTCATTAAACTTTTCCATACAGAGAAGTTCTCTTTGTTTAACCTTGGCACCTCCTTTTTGTACATCATGATCTTTAACTTCAAGTACATCCAAACTTTTCACTATAAGCACCAATGAACTCTGATACCACGCCAACACTTTGATACCAATTATTCGAATGTTTAGAATAACTAGGGGGGGGGGAATCCATTAACCAAGGTCCAAATGTACCAATTGAACAAACAAATAATTAAAAAACTTCAGATCTCATCATTCATTAACTCAATCTCTATAGTATACTTTCAATAATATCAACTAGCAATCCATTGTTCTAAATATAACAGACTTGCAGAAGGTAAATATCCACAATAAATCATTACATATAACATCCACACAAGTTTAACACTATGAATTAATGTGGAAACCCAATTTGAGAAAACCACCAGCAACATGTCACCAATCTTTTCACTCTTCTGAAGTGAACTCTGTTAGGATCCAATCATATTAAAGGTTACAAAATAGACTGTTAAATGTGACCTTGTTAAAGGATTTAATCACCCTATTAGGAGTGGCCTTGTTAGAGGACTTTAGAACATTCCATTAGAATGTCACCTTGATTAAAGGATTTCAAACTGATACAATGGTTAGAAAGTAACATCAGGTTTTTCTCTGACAAATATAACTCACTTCACAATTACAAATCTTAGTTTAGCACAAATACTGATTCATTCACTAGCCTCCTCCATTGTTCAAATCAATCTCTTATTCATTTGGAGACCTTTAAGAAATCACTCTTTACCTCTTCTCAACTCTTCTCAGCCTTCTACATAAGTTCACCAATCAATAACATCAACAACTGCTCTAACCTTCAACCCATATAGAAAGTTCCCTTTTACCTCCTTAAATAGGTAAATCTGATCTTTTTCCGCTTAATCATCACCGTAGATCTTATGTTTAGGTCAGATTCATCAAATCCTTCCAATATTTCATCTATTTTTTCTATTCTAGAAACTTCTCCTTGAATTCTTGCATAGAGACGTGCAAACCCATTTTTCCTTTATTTGAATGTTCTAAGTCATCCATCCTTATCTTCAACATGCTTTACATATCCCAAGAAATCAACTATGTCAGCTGGAAATTGCAATTTCTCATAAACTATTAAAATGTTGTCCCTTGGCAATCACTATGTTCTAACACTTGGTCAATATTGGATTACTCGATTGCTACAAGATTTCTTATTCAACACATATATTGTCACTTGCTCAATACTGATACTTGGTCAAATTTATTTATGGTCGGAACATACTAGGGCTCGATCGACCTAGATTTCTTGTTCAGCGCATATATTGTCACTTGGTCAATATTGATACTTGATCAAATTTATTTATGGTCGGAACATACTGGGGCTCGATCGACACTAGCATCACTCAACATGTATTATACGTTCCTTAATCTTTTGCTATGTTGCTCAGTCAAGCCTATGCATTTGGTCTATCTTTGATCACTTCTTTAGCGCATCAATATAATCGTCTTCTTCTCTTTTGGTCTAATTAAACAATCACTTTATCTTGTCAAAGTCTAACTAATCAAATGTTCATTTGTATTTTTCTCTTCATAATTCAACCTTTCCTCTAGGTTCTATTGTTATGAAAAACTTCTCCAATCCTCTTCATAAATCAAATAGATATGACACTCAAATCAGATGGAAAATTGTCTCACCAACAAGGTTTGACATCAATGACAACATTACAATTGTAAGATGATCTAATTGCAAGAAGACCCAAAAAATAAATAATAGACAAAGTCAATAGAATACTCAAACAAAATTTAAAATAAATTAAAATAAAACCTAAAAGGTAATAACTAAGCATGTGTGTGTGTGTGTGTCTGTACCAAATACACACAAATCTATAAATGAAAGACAAAGGAAATAAATGAAAAGAAAATCACAAAAACAATCTAAATGTACATAGTTCTAAGTATATATAGGTTTATATGCATGTAGAACTAGATAGAAGACGAAAAAAAATTCAACAAACCAATAAAAATAATAAAAGCAAAATGAACTAAAAGAGGTCAAAAAAAAAAAGATGAACTACAAATAAACAAAATAAGACCTAAAAAGAATATTGAGATAGCAAATTCTCTAATTAAGGACATTGTTGGGTACTTGGTGTATGATTCTGAAGATGACCCTATAAACAATACTGTTAAGGGGAAGAATTACATCCCTTCTATTTCTATCCAAGGTGTTCTTGAAAGCATTGGCAGGGTGAAGGATAAAGTGGAGGCCTCCATTTCCTTTGACAACTACGTCATCACTGAGATTAAAGTCATTAAGGAGGCAGTGGGTAAAACAGTCACAAATTTGTAGCAAGAGGTGGACACAAGGAAAAAATTGGAAGATGGTACCCCGAGGCAAATTCAAGAGTCAAAGAAGGTTATTGGAGACAGTGATACCAAAATCCAAGATTTGGTCTAGAAACTCATCACTAGCAAAGTCAAAGTGGAAGTAGAGGGCATTGGCTTAGGGTGGACTTGACTGGAGAGAATAAAGGTCAACATGTGGACATTGTAGCTGGACTTGGTAAAAGTACAAGAGGAGAGCTAAATAAAAAGGTGACAGTAGTTGCGAAGACAATAGAGAGCAATTCAAAGGTAGTTGAAATCCAAGTGGCCAAGATCCTGAAGGAGTTGGCCTAGCTCTGGCTCTGTGTATAATTTTTTGGTTTTTTTAACTTTTATTGGCTTGATTTATGTGTTGGTTAGTGGTTTTCAGCTAGGTTTTGGCTTTAGGATGTCGGTCTTTTGAAATGCTTTATAGTACACCAGCATAGTTGTAATGTTGGACCTCCTCGTGTATATCTTTGTTTTTTGAACTTTTGGGATTTGGGTTCCTAGAAAACCTATTTTTACCTTAATCCACAATAAAATAAGACCTAAACCACACCAGTCCAAGTACTATGCATAGCCTCCTAATAAACTAGTACAAGGCATGACACTTATGCATGTTTATTATGTTTGTGTAGGTGTGAGTGTGAGTGTGCACGCGCGCGCATGTGTGCGTGCGTGTGTGTGTGTGTGTGTGTGTGTGTGTGTGTGAGAGAGAGAGAGAGAGAGAGAATGCAACCAAGTACACAAAGAAAGAGAAAATAAAATAGCCATTGACAATGACTACAATAAACAAACTAGAGAAATGATGACAAAGTGGGGAAGCTTGAGAGAGCGGGGGAGGAGAGGGGAGACAGGGGCAAAAAAAGAACACAACTACACAATATTGAAGAGAGAAAACGAAGAGAACAAAGAGAGCATCAAGGACGATGAGGTTTGTCAAGCATACTAAGATGGAGGCTATCAAGTGTACCTAGCAGGGGGTACCAAGAATGGTTAATGGACCATGTATCATTATCATGGTAGCCAATAATAATGGCCTCTTTCAGCTTCCTCTTCAAATAATTGTCCTCCTTGGATAAGATTTTGGCATCCTGGCATCCTCCAAACCATAGTAACGAGAATCACCTGAATCGGCGATTCTGCGACCAGATTCATGCCGGACTTTTTTTTGCATCGTGAATTGGTATTGCCAATTTCTGGGCCATGAATCGCATGAATCGCCGATTCAGGCAATTCATGTAAAAATCGCCAAAATCGCCTTAAAAAATTGGCCATGAATCGCCTACAGCATGTAAAAAGGGAAGTTGAATTTTTTTTAAAAATCACTTGTTTTTTTCACTTTGTTTTTGACCTATTCTCTTTGTTATAACTCTAAAGGGCCTTCTATTTGTTAAGCATGAGTAGAAGAGAGGAAAAGTGAGAGAGAAGAAGAGAAAAGAAAAGCCATAGGTTTCCAACCGGCAAGGAGGAGGAGCACCAAAGAGATCAGCAAGCTATTTCGGAAGCCCATCAATTGCTTTGGGAGCATTAAGGAGCCAATATCAACACTCCTCAACTCATTTGCAAGAGGTAAGTGCTTTTTTTTCTTGCATGTTAGTGTATTATGCATTTTTTGTTATATTTTTAGTGTATTATGCATTTTTTGTTAAATTTCTATAGTTTTCAAGAATTTTAGTGTAAATCTTGAATGTTCTTTATTTTTACTAAGTTGCAAGCTAGGGTTTGTTGTTTTCTAATTTTTATTAGCTTCAAACTTTGATATTTTACATAAAAAAATTTATTGCAGCAGCCTTTGCTCTCGTTTTTCACAAATTCCAATGGGTAAAAAAGATGAATGTTGGAAATATAATGAAGAGTTTCCTGGAAGAACCAAATATCAAACAAAATGCATGTTTTGTAAAGAAAAAATAACTTCCATGGGTATTTATAGATTGAAATTCCACATTGCTGCTATACCTAGACACGATGTTACAGTTTGCACTCACCAAACTCCTGAGGCAAAACGCACTTGCTTAATGGCATTAGAAAAAATTGAAAAAGACAAAGCAAATAGGAAAATGCAAGTTGAAGGGTTAAGGGGTATTGGCTCCCATGTTCCCGCATCCGCAGCCGCATCCACATCTGCATTAGCTTCCGCATCCGTAGGTTGTGTTGGAGAGGGTTCTTCTAGGCCTCCTTTTTATCCTAGTTCTTCTGCTCGTGCTAGTGCTAGTGCTAGTCGATCACATACTGAAACAGAGTCCCACACCAACCTATTGCAGCCTAGAGTGCAGAAAAATAGAATGGATAGTTACTTTGTGCCCCGCACTACTCCTGGTTCCCAACCCACACTTGAGGGCATGGATTTGAACAAGGAGATTCACGATGCTGCCAGAAAGGAGATATGCAAATTTTTGTACTTTTGCAACATTCCATTTATTGCAGCCAGGTAATTGATCCTTTCTTTGTTTTCTTTAAAGTTAAAATTAAAAATAAAAGTAAAACTTTAATTATATCTACTTGTTTTATAATTTGAGTCTTTGACATCTAAACTTTTATTTGTGACAGGGCTCCTTATTGGCAGAATATGATAGATGCAGTTGTTATTTGTGGTCCGGGGTTTAAAGCCCCAACTGAGGCTGAGTTGAGCGGATACCTCTTGGATGAGATGGTAGAGGACATGAGGGTTGACCTCGAGGAGAATCGAAAGGAATGGATTGCAAAGGGTTGCACCATCATGACTGATGGTTGGACCGATAGGAGGAATAGAGCACTCCTCAATTTTCTTGTATCCTGTGGAGGTGATTGATCATTCTACTTTCCTACATACATTGTAAATTTTGATTTTTTGAATGCTAATTCGTTAATGATCCATTTAATATTATAATTCGTTGTTTTGTTACTTGTAGGACATACCATGTTCATAAAATCCATTGATGCTTCCGCACATGTGAAAAATGCCGCATATTTATGTGAGGCTATTGAGGAAGTTATAGCAGAGGTGGGGGAACAAAATGTGATCCAGGTGGTGACGGATAATGCAACAAATTATGTTGCAGCAGGTAAACTTTTAACTTTGCAAGTTTTGAAAATAAATTTATTTGAATTTTGAAATTTGAGTTTCTAATTGACTTAAAATTGTTGTAAGTAAACTTTTGATGGAGAGGCACCCCACCATATTTTGGTCCCCTTCTGCGGCACACTGCATTGACCTCATGTTGGAGGAAATTGGCAAACTTGAGTTTGTCAAGTCATGTGTGGAAAGGGCAAAAAACATATGCAAATTCATTTATAATCATGCATTTGTCCTTAGCACAATGAGGAAGTACACAAAAGGGAAAGAGTTAGCTCGCCTAGGTATCACGAGGTTTGCCTCGAATTTCATCACCTTGAAGTCCTTGTTGACATCAAGGGATGGATTGAGGAGCATGTTTGTTGGGCAGGAGTGGATTTGCTCTTCCTATGCTACGACCATTGTAGGGTTAGATGTGGCGGATTGCATATTTGATGAGGATGGTTTTTGGAAACCTGCTAGAGAAATCCTTAAGGTAAATTTATTGTAATTTAACATTTAGTAGTTTTCTTTTACTTTAAGTTATATTATTTTATATTTAAGTTTTGACTCAATTTTTTTGTTTTACTTTATATGTAGGTCACTGAGCCCCTTGTAGCTTTGCGACGAAGTGCTGATGGGGAGAAGCCCTCTATGGGCTACATTAATGAGGGCATGGATAGGGCCAAGGAGGCCATCAGAGCCCAATATGCAAGAGTGCAGGAGAGGTATGGCCCTATTTGGGACATCATCGATAGGAGATGGCAGAATCAGTTCCATCGACCCATCCACGCAGCAACTTACTATCTGAATCTGGCATTTCGTTTCCATCCTGAGTTCAAGGCAGATGCGGAGGTTCTCACTGGCTTATACACAGTGATTTAGAGATTGAGTAGCGATGAAAATAGCACTACTGCGATTGTTGAGCTAGACCAGTTCAACAATAAGGAGGGGCCACTTTTCTCTGGCAGGATGGCCATAAATGCTCGGACAACACTACAGCCAGGTAAAAATTAAATAATAAATTCAATGTTCATGAATCTAGATTCTAAACTTAAAGTTGATTATATAATGCATTAATTTTAGAGTTGTAATTTATAAATGAGACTAATTGTTTTTGTTTTTTCCTTATTTCAGATAGATGGTGGCAAATGTTTGGGGCCACAACCCCAAACCTTCAAAAAATTGCCATCCGCATTCTGAGTCAGCCAAGCAGCGCTTCTGGATGTGAGTGCAATTGGTCCATGTTCGAGCACATCCACTTGAAGAGGACAAACAGGTTGATAGTGCAAAGGTTGAATGATCTTGTCTTTGTTCATTACAACCTTCGTCTTAGGATCAGACAGATTTTGGTGTGCTGACTCCTCTCCGATCATTCTGGAGGAGATTGATCCAGAATCATAGTGGATCACAGAGACCGTGGACCCAGTCTTCATTGAGGAAGACCGCGCGTGGGTTGACCAGGTGGATGTAGAGGCTGAGGCTGTGGCCAGGGCAAAGGAGGCAGCTAGAGCACGTTCAGGCATTGGTAGACGCACACGCACACGCACAGACGCAGGCCCTAGCAACGTTATTCATGAGCCCATTGCCCATGCAAGGGACATGGCTCGGCGGTCCTCTAGGACCTAGCTTACACGCCTTTCTCATAGGAAAACTGGATACTCAGAGGCTGAGGTTGGGGCTGCAGCAGCGCTAGAGGATGATGATGAGGATGATGAGGCTTGAGCTAGAGCCTTGTTTTAATATTTTGTTTACACTGTATAGATATTGATAGTGATATTGAATCACTGATACTGATAGACATATGTTTCAAACTTTCATGGATCTTCATCTTAGATTTATACATACATTTATGATTTGATGTCTTACAATCTTATAGATCTTCATGATTTCATCTTACTGATTCTATGATTTGAATCATTATGATCATTTGATTTTTATTTACTTCAGCTAGCATACAATTTACATTTTAGTACATCATGATAACATAGTTACGTATGTGATAGATTTTATGTTTCATGTTTATGTATGTTAGATTCTATTTGATGATGTTATAGTGTTTTTAAGTTATATTCAATAAAGGGTGCATGAAATAAGTCTTAAATTGTTAAAATCTTTACATTTAAAAGGTTTTTTTCAAATTTGCCGATTCATCGCCGATTCACCAGCGATTCACCCTCGATTCACGATTCGATTCAGCCGTGCCGATTCCGATATGATTCCGATTCACGTTACTTTGCTCCAAACATATATGATGTGTAGTAGAAGAGGTGCTCCACTGAGGCACATTTTTGAACCCTCTCATGCTTAATGTCATCTTTATGCTCACTGATCTAGTGTTAAAACGACGACCAGTTTCACCTATATAAGGTATGTCACAAGAGAACTCAATCTTATAGACACAAGAGTTTAGAAGAGAGATTTTGGAGTCCTTGAGTAGGGCGATGCAATTTCTTTTTGCTACTTACAATGGTAATCCCACAGTTGATGATCATTAACATTTTTCTCCTCAAGCGAATACCTCTTCCTGTTTTGCTTGGGATATTTTGGGATTTTGATAACATGTATTGAGCGATCTTTTAGGCTACAATTTTGGGAATCTATCTTATTTTTTGGCTGGGGTGGTTGTAATATGTGAAATTATTTTGGGGTGTGATATTTTTGCTATTTTAGTGTATAAAAGTATTAGATTCTAGATTTGGATCAAGAGCTATGGCCGAAGGTTTTTCTCTCCTAGTTCTTTCCTTCCAATATTCTCCCTTAAACCAGGACAATCTAAACTTTCTACTAATAATAAAATCTTTTTTTAGTGGCCTTTTCCACTTTTATCAACAAAAAAAAACTTAAGGGGATTAACCTTATGACCACTAATAGAAACACAAATATGGCTATCTATAAAGAGCGCCTTAATAGAATTCATTAATCGGAGCCTAAAAGCCAATTCTGAAAGAATGGAAAGAATGAAATTACATTTAGTTTGGTAATGCACTTCACAATTTGATAAACAAGTTGTAGGTTATTTGGAAGTAAAACCCAGTACATCCCTCCGTGGACAACAATAATATTGTTGAGTATGTATATTACTTATGAAACTAATGTAGTTAGAATGATTAACTAAAAAACGAATAAGCCTTACATTAAGACAATCTTATTGGGCAATAATGTTGTAGGAAATACCAAACTAATTATAAACCACAAATTACAAATATCCTCTTGATCACTAGATTGAGATATAAACAATAAACATTTAATACTACCTCTATTAATTAGGTTTCCTAAAGAGATTTTATAGAAAGATTCCAAATAAAATCTATGTAGGCTATCAACCACATTATACTAAATAATTTAAAAGACTTGCATAGGAATCCATTTAAGTTGGGAGCATTCTTATTTGGTTGGGAGTACAAAACTCCATCGAAGAACCTCTCTAAAATTTCATCATATAGGAATATGTTGAGATGTAGAAAATTGACAAAGTAGTGCACACAACTTATTTTTTAGAGAAATTTACAAAGGAATATAGCCTTGGGCTATTAAAAACTTCTCATAATGTCAAACAAAACCTAGGAGGATGCCAAAGCTAAAGAGGAACAATGTCATTTAATTATACTTCAACAAGCTATGACGTGAAGGAAACACAACCTAACGCCTACTAAAGACAATTTTTTTTACTATCAGATTACATCAAACAAATACATATTTTTAAAAAAAAATCCATATATGCACTACCCACCATAACAAATATTATAATATAAATAGTAAACATAAGAATGAAGATCCGTGTCAAATAAATTTGTCCAAATCAATTTAATCTAAGAAAATATTCTAATCATGATACTATATAAACTATTGAAATATCAATTATCATGTGTGAATAATAATTAAAAGTAATATCATCATTATCTAGATAAAATTCTAAACAAAAGATTACATGATATCATTCTTACCTTGTCTTAGAACTAATCCTTTAATATATATTCACGAGAGAGCTTCAACAATACACCTACCTACATATTAAAAACACATGTTATAGAGAAATTTCTTTTTAAAAAATTCTAAATTTAATTGCTAAATAATAAATTTTTAAAATCATTAAAATAATTTATCTTAAAAACAAATGTTAAATTTATATTAATTGAATTAATATTTTATTTAAAATCGAAATAATATGGAATTATTAAAACATTTTTTAATTATATGCTACATGCCTATCATGGTAAATTTCATAAATAAATAAAAAGTAAAAGTATTATTTATCATAAATTAAAAAACAAAGATATTTTTTATATTATTCAAAAATCTTATATTTAGTTTTTAAAAATATAGGTGGGAGGAGTGAAAAAGCATATCACATCATTGGATGTAGGATTCTAAAATTTCTTTAATAAGAATATACTTTGTAAATTAAAAGTCTCTTTGTGATATTGCTATCAAGATTTAACTGTGTGATTTTTGAGTCAAACTCATTGACCCATGTTTCATGAGTAGCAATTCAACATGAATCCATCTCTCATGAGAATAAATAGAACACTTAGCACTCATTGGATCTAGGTGATGCTCACAGGGGTGAAGCACTGAGACTTCCCAGGAGGTCACCCATCCCAGTACTACTCCAGCCTGAGTGCGCTTAACTACAAATTTCCTCCATAGTTAAACCCAAAGCTTGCAACCCCAAAGAGCTTTGGGTTTAACTATGGAGGAAACTGTAGTTAAGCACGCTCAGGCTAGAGTAGTACTGGGATGGGTGACCTCCCGGGAAGTCCCTGGGGTTGCAAGCTTTGGGTTTAACTATGGAGGAAACTATAGTTAAGTGCACTCAAGTTGGAGTAGTACTGGGATGGGTGACCTCCCGGGAAGTCCTGGTGCTTCACCCCTGTGAGCATCACCTAGATCCAATGAGTGCTAAGTGTTCCATTTATTCTCATGAGAGATGGATTCATGTTGAATTACTACTCATGAAACATGGGTCAATGAGTTTGACTCAAAAATCACATAGTTAAATCCTGATAGCAATATCACAATTTGGCTTGCCATGGAAATTATCTCCTACTTATTAAAAGTCTCTTGGTAAATAATCTATTAGTCAATTATCACTAATGTAATGGAAACAAAAATAAGTAATTAGATAGATTTTCTTGTAGAAAAATATTGAATCAACTGTACAAATTTTGTAATTAAATATTGAATCAATTGTATAATTTTATTTAATGTCAAAAAAAAAAAATTTAACAAAATAATAAGAAATGTGTTTAGAAGGGTACTTCAAAATAATGTTACATTGTTGCTCTTATATCATCTAATAGTTAGAGTGAACTATACCTAATGTAAAAGTTCCCTAGTATGTGAAAGTCTCCTTGCTCATAATATTATTGTGAGTGGATAGAGTTAATAAGCACCAATACCACAACTAGGTAAAATAAACAAGAGATGCAAGTGTCATAGTTCCTGCCAAATGCATAATGGTTGCAGTGTTGTGGATTGAAAAAATAAAAAGTAGAAATAAGATGGAATTTTTTTTTTTAGAAAAGTAAGAAAAAAACTAATAGATGTGCATTGATGAACATGGAGTAGTGATCCTATTTCTAGTTAATAGCCAAATGGATGAGGACTTCGTGCCCCTAGGCTAGCCACAACGTTGTTTGAGTGTTGGCCACTAAAATTTATAGGTTCTTTTAAGAAGCTCAGAAGACCACACCAATGGAAGTACATTGCAGTGACAAAGGAGCAATGACAAAGTTGTTTGAGCCTGCGTGATTCTTTTGTTGAGCCACGTATATCCAAAAAAAAAGAAGTCATTATTATTTGTATTTTAAAGACACATTGAAGAGAGAGTTAAAGATATATATTCCTCATAATAGTTAGAAAAGAAGGAAGATGGAGATTTATATATATGAAGACAGCTTGAAAAGAGAGATAACGATAATATAGATTTACAGATAGAAATGAAGGATATGAAGAGATTTAAAAGAGAGAGAACGATATGTTATTATAGGGACAATAAATAGAGATAGTTGGAAGAGAATTTTTTTTTAAAAAAAATTAAGGATTATGTTATTTTAATAAATATTTAGATAACAATTCTAAAATTTAGTTAAATCAATGAAGTATTTGTTTCTACCTTTTCCAATATAAACATAAATTTTAAATTTTAAAATATAAATTGTTGACTACTTGATCCAAACTAACAAAAGAGTTAGTATGTTTGAAGAATAACATTAGTTTTATAGATTTTAAATGTGAAAAAAATTAAAACAAAATTGAAAAAAATAGCTAGTTAAACATAGTGTATAAAAAGTTAGCATTTACAATTGACAAAAGTAAGGGACAATGTAAAACTAATAAATATATTTAAAATAGAAAATATAAAACATTAAAAACTAAATTTAATTTTTTTTGTAACAAAATTTATAAATATTTTAGTAAAAATTTATCAAATCATTGTATTCTTAAAAATATACTTTTGTTATTAATTATTTTAAGTATAAATTAGAATACAAAATTTAATTTTAAAATTAAAATAAAATAATTTTAAATCATTATGAAGTAAAAATTAAGTATATGTATTTTTAAATGATATGATAATTAGTTTTTTTAGTAAGATTTTAAATAAACTTAAATTTAAAAATAACCTAAGTAGATATATTTACAATCTTTGGTAAGAAAAATGATTTAGTTATTATTTACTAGACATGCATTTATGTCTTAGGTAGTGAGGCGAAGATAATTGTAAAAAAGATAAAGCTATCATTTATGTCATTATATTTTTCTCCCTACCAAAAAATAGTATGGACGAATAGAATGAATCCAAAATGTCATTTATAAAATAAGGAAAAATGAAAAATAGATATAGACATTGTAAGTTCCAAATAAACTTTTAAATTGTTTGATTTGATTGATTAATCTAATTGAAAAATTGCATTCCATGAATGCAATAATTTTGTACCTTGGCAGAAACTAAAAATATATTTAAGGGATATTTAAGTCTATTTTGCCGGTAGTCCAAAAGAAAATGAGAGGATAAAACTCTATCAAGGCTGAGAAACAAACGTAAAGCGTAATTGGCGAAAGCGAAGACATTTTTTTGGCCAATGATAGTACTCCAAAGTTCAAACAAACAAAGGTCGATGTTCAAGGGAAAGATATGATTGTCAGATGAAATAAACAGGTTAATATGATTGTCAGATGAAATAAACAGGTTAATCGCTGCATTTTTCAGACTAGCTTCATGATCTGGGCAATTTTCAGACTAGCTTCGTGTTCTGGTAAAAAGTACTTTAAATTTTCTCTAAAAACACAAATAAAAGTAAGAAACCCTTTAAGAAGTAGGAAAAAAAGATCAGCAAAACTTAACTGGACTACCAGATCTGCTGCCAGCGCTCATTCATTAATTTTTAGCTCCACAAATACCTGAGATAAATGATTATGCTTTGACTCGTTTGGCTACCATACGATTCACTTTAAATTTAGACTTGATATTGTTGCCCTGGCACAGAATTAGCATAACGATGGAGATTTTATTGTGGATTGAATGGAACAATAAGCAGCTTCTATGCGGTTCCTTGGTCACAGGTTCGAAACTCGGTTCACAAAATTTACTTTTTCTTTTGTTTTCTCCTTTTAAAAGTTCAGCCAACTGCCTATTTCCTTCTATTTCCGTACTCTGTTTTCTGTGATGTGAATTTTTTTGCAGCTTTCTAGGAATGAAACCTCGGCGGCCTTTTTCGAAAAATTCTCCGAGAAAAATAAAATAATAGTTATTTCAGAAGAATAAAGCAGCACTTATCTCATTCGTACGGAATTTCAATTACGTGTAAAAATAAAGTTTATTCTACCCTAGTTTCACTAAGAAAAAGAGAAGTACCTAGACGATAAATTTGTTAAAAGAAAAAGCTGCGCACAGTTTCGGATCATTCTCATGGCTATGCGTCAGCTTCAGGAACCAAAGCAAAAAGATAATGATATGTAATGACGTACGATCACTCAAAATGCCGACACATTTTATTTTCAAATGCTATATCAAACAAACAAATCTTGATATTTGTTATGGATGCTACAATTTTTTGTACGGATCAAATAATCAGTGTTAATGGCAGATCAAATATCGAATAATCGGTGTTAATGGCAGATCAAATTTTGGGCAGAAACAAAACAAAATATGTAAGAACTGAGTATGATGCTGAAAATTTCAACACATTTTTTCTCAAATGCTATTTAAAAGAACTAGAACTTTATCGGGGCCGAGTTATGTCTCAGGTTCAGAAACAAAAGCAAAAATATAATGGAGTATAATCCCGAAGAATGCCGACAAATGACTTTTCAAATGCTATTTCAAACAAATCGAGCCTTACATTACTATGGATGCCACAAAACTTAAGCAGATGAAATAATCAAAAGTTTCTAGAATACTAATCGCAGAGAAAAGTACCTTTTCATCAATTGCTCCAATATTTCATCAAAAATAAAGCGTAAAAATCAAGTTTTGCTGCCAGCGATCCTTCATCTACTGTTAATTTTCCATGAGAAAGGCCATCGCTCTGGTTCATCGGGCTACGACGCAGATGCCTTTGAATTTATACATGAAATTGATGTGTTACCCCACGAAAATAATTATGGTGGAACCTTGTGTGCCGCTTCTTTGTGGTTTCTTGGTTGCAGGTTCTAAACCCGCTACACAATCTCCTTTTCACTCTCCATTATCCAGACATCTTTCAACATTTCATCCCTTTCTTCTGCGTTAAGTTTTGTATCTTCATAATTGCTTGAATTCTATTTTATGTGGGAATTTTTTTTTCACTTTCTTTTCTCCGACTTTATGTGGGGATTTGCAAGGGTTCTATATTTTATAATTGTTAAAAAGTGTGGCTTTTCTCGCGGTAAGGAGGAAAACGTTCAAGTAAAAAGATATCTGGAGGGAAGAGGAGATTGTGTAGGCGGTTTCGAACCTGCAACCAAACAACCACAAACAAGCGACACATAAATTTCCACCATAATATTTTTCTTGGACTAGTGGAGAGAATTGAGAACTTGAACACATATCAATTGTTGTGAGGGTTAGTAAGATTTTTTTGAGCTAAATGTAGAATCAATACAATCTATCGAGTAAGATATTGATTTTTTATATGTTTTTTTTAATCAATAATTACTATTAGAAAATTATTAAAATTTAATATTATATATATCATTGATTTACTAAAATCAATTCAAGTTGTGGACAAGGAACCACCATTGTATGTTCCATACAAATTGATATAAAATATAAGGTTTTTAAACTTAAATCAGTCCTTACACAATATAAGAAACGTGTATAACATATTGTATTTGGAATTGTACTCTTTTACAAAATAGTTGTCTAAATTCATGGACAAGACAACAACTTTTTACTTGCTTCATAAGCCATGAATAATGTACAGTTGTTCAACTTCCAATGCCATTACATATATAAATAAATTACTCTTTTCTTTTGTCACTCATCCCATCTTTGATAGTTTTTCAACTCAAATGTTGAAATTGGAGTCTTTGGCAAGCAAAGTTGAGTCTTTGACAAGCAAACTTAGAGTACTTGAATCATAAATATTGATATGTCTGAGCTCCCCAATCCATCGAAATCAAACAATTAATGCCAACACAATTCAAAATATGCTCTTGGAAAGAGCACAATCAATTGGCAAGCAATTCAATTACAAACTTTGATAGCCATGTATCACCACAGACCAACCAATTTGCATTGTCAGCCAATCAAATTACAAACTTTAATAGCCACGGATCACTACAGATCAACAAAATTACAAAATCTTTTAAAAATGCTTAGAAGTTGAAAGGAAAGCCACAAATGAAATAAAATTGTCAAATTCAAATTCAAATTGTTGGAGGGAAAAAATATCTATTAATATGGTATTCCGTGAAAGAATTCTTTTACTAATCCATTTACATTCTCTCTAAGCTCATACTACTTCAATTTAAATTCTCTTTGCATAGAATGCATTAAATTCTATTTGGGCATAGACTTCTTTGTGAGCACAAAATATCAACGAGATCTCGAGATATTAGAGGGCTTAACCTATACGTTAACATTTTGTATTCTTTGTGAGTACAAAATATCATAGAGGTTGCATAGAATATCATCTACTTAAAATATCAGAGGGTCCAGTTGAGAGACTCCATAGAATATTAGCTACTTGGGATATCAAAGGGCCTAGTTAACCATCCAAATCCAGGTGTGTGTGTGTACACACACACACACACACATACAATTATATATAAGAGTTATTTAAGTTTGAAAGTTATTTTATCTTTGATTTATATAGTACTAATATAATAATACACTTTTTCAAATTACTAAACAATCAATACTAGTTTAATTTTACAATTTTGTATTAGGATCAAAGGTAGTAGTTCTCTATAATATAACATATGCCCTACATGTATGAATTTTTAATAATCCTTACAATTTAATTTTTCTCAATGATCTTATTACTAAATAACATTGTCTAATAACTTAAGCTAAGATTAGTTTTCAAATAGATAAATGACTGATTCTAGTCTAGTAGACAACATTTTTGGATTGATTCCTCTGTATGGCTTCCTTTAAGAAAAGATTACTATTATTCTATTATTCTATTTCAACATATATATATATATATATATATATATATATATATATAAACTACACTTATTTTCTTTAAGCTCATATTAGTTTTGGTTTTCTATACATATTTTTGAAGTAGATAGTTGGCTCAATCCATTCCAGCAGGCATAATTTTTGGACCGGTTCTTTAAGCTAAAATTAGTTTTGGTTTTCTATACATATTTTCTAAAGTAGATAGATGGCTCATTCTTCTATTTCAACATATGTATGTATACATATACATGTACATGTATATATACAATCTTAGTTTTTCATTAAACTTTCTTCTAAGGATAAACAAAGAAATAAATTAGCAAGTAGAAATTTTGGACTGATTCTTTAAGCTAAGATTAGTTTTCATTTTCTATACATATTATTTGAAGTAGATTGATGTCTCATTCCGTTCCAACAAGCATAAATTGTGGACTCATTCTATTTCAACATATATATGTATACATACATATGTATGCATATACATACAATCCTTATTTTTATTAAACTTTCTGCTGAAGATAAATAAAGAAATAAATCTACTACATGCCCACATAAACAATTTGACATTTATGTATCTCCATCTTGTATATCCTCATGTTATACATGTTAATATTTTATGTTTCTTTGTTTAGGCATTATGATAATAGGAAAGAGAAGAAGCAAAAGAACAACCAGAAAATTAAGAAGTCATTATCCTCATGGTGTTAATTTCATGTTGTTGACTCTAATGATGGTGGCCATGCAACCAAACCAACTCCTGATAACACAAGCTATAATGTTGTTGCTAGTAAGGCAACCAATGAAGATGCTGAAAAATCTTGTCAACAACATAAAAGAAACAAAGGGCTCCAAGGCAATCAATGGACAAAAGATGAGATGGAAGGTGTCATTCAAGACATTGAAGATAATTCCTTTCTATAAGAGGAGCAACCAAAAAGTGGGGAATCCCTACTAGTAGCTTGTCTTATTAGCTAGTAGGGCTGACAATAAAAAAACAAAAGGATCACCAAAAATTATGTCATGGGAAGAAGAGTTGGAGGTTGTTCAATGGTGTAAAGATTTAGCTCAGCTTGGTCATGGATTGGAGGTTATTCAACTTAAGTCACATGTGGCTCACATCTACCAAACTAGACCAAATCCATTCAAGAATGGTTAATCAGGTAGGTCAAGGTGGGTAGGATTCCACAAATGCCATCCAGATTTGACAATAAGGACTGTAGAGGGTTTAGATAGGGATAGAGCAGTGATGCTACGACCAATTATTATAGCAGATGTTTATGATAATTTGATGACATTGTATAATACTTATCATTATGAACCAACACACATATGCAATTGTGATGAAACAACGGTGCAAGTAGGTAGAAATTGTGGAATGCAAGTGATTGCAAAGTTGGGTAGTAGAAGTGTACCCCATATCTTATCCAAAAGCCAAGAATGGATCACAATATTGTGTTGTATAAATGCAAAAGGTCGTAGCATGCCAAGATTTTATCTCTTCAAGGCAAAAAGAAATCTTAGAAATTACATTGCTAACTGTAAAGCAGGAGCTTGCATGGCAACACAACCACATACTTGGATGACAAAGGAACTATTCTTAAACTGGTTGCATCATTTTTCCAAATCTATTCCAGGTGGTGCTTCACCTAAAAATAGACACCTTCTCATATTTGATGGGCATGGAAGCCATGTTTCCTTAGCCACAATTCAAGACGCAAGATCTCTAGGCATAGATCTTCTTCCATTGCCTGCTCACACTAGTCATAAATTGCAACCTTTAGATGTAAGTGTCTTTTCTCCATTCAAGGTATATTTTAAATCTAAAACGTCAAAATGAATGGCCAAACATCCACACATAGAGATAAGGAGAACATAATTGGAAGAACTTGCAAGCAAAGCTTTGAAACTTGCCCTTGTGTCTAACGACATCACAATTGGTTTTTAAAGGACTGGAATTTGGCCATTAGATAGGGATGTTCTTTATAATGACATGAAGCCAAGTAATGCATTCAATTTAGAAGATGAAAATGAGGCTACAAGAATTACAAGCATCTTAAGGTTAGTTGGTTACGATGATGATGCTATTGAATAATGTTTGACACAAATGACAAAATAATAGACAAATGATTCAAATGAAAACATAATTTCACCAACACATGTTAGCTAGACACAATATGAAAAGGACTTGCATGATGAAATGAGTTTGCCAACACAAGTTGATCCACCTACCTAGGTTAAAGGAGCAAAGAACTTGGGACTACATATTGATTTTGAAAATGAAGACATTTCACTAAGCATGCCTTATCCACCTTCACTGTCAAAATCAGAAATGGTTCATTATTATGTTGAAGCAATAGATTGGGAAACTCCAAATGTGGAACAAAATGAAGATGAAGATGGTCACGCTGAACAAAATCTAGATGCATTGAAGACATCTACAGCTATTGAGATAGAAGATGAATATTTTTTATCCAGTAAGGGATCATTAAGAAAATTCTTGAAACTACCAATTGAAAGGGTTACAAAGAGATGCACTCCTTCTGATAATACTACTCTTAGATTGGGCAGGAAATCTCAGATACTTACATCTAATGAGTACATGATCTTGTGAGAGCAACAAGAAGAAAAGAAGGTTGAACTTCAAGAGTTGAAGGAAAGGAAGAAAAGACAATTAGAAGCAAAGAAATTAAACAAATTGCGTCGAGAAAGAGGAAACATGAGCAAAAACTTGGGAGACAAATAATAAAACAAAGGAAGAAAGAGGAAAAGGAGCAATAGTAGAAGGAGAGAGAGTTGAAAAGGAAAGAAAGATAGGACTGCAGATTAAAGATATCAAAAAAGCAAGTCAATAAGGGACTTGAAACTACTATTGGGGAGGGGAGTACTCCACTAACACCATTGCTTGAACATCATCAAATTGTAAGAGATATATTCAACACTATATCCCCTGTATACCATAACCTTAATGAGCTCTAGTTTGGTCATGGTAGCAATTCAGAGCTGATTTCAAGAAGGGCAAGCCAACATAGTACTCCAAAAACCCCCCTACCTAAGCATCACCAAATTCTGAGAGATATGTACAACATTCTAACCCCAACCTATGCTGCCCTTCACAACATCCAAGCTACTAATAGCCATAGTCCCCCTCACTCTCCAAGCAAACAACTCCATTTTTCTAGACTGTTAGATGAAAACATATTTGGCCATACAAGTCCTATCACCCCATAGGTTGACTCATTAGGCCCAAACAATCCTATAACATTGATAGTCTTGTAGAGGAATCAGAACCATTCCATGGCTTTGTGGTGAACTAATGATGTTTCTTTTATTTCTAACTATGTGACTTTTCTTAGACCATGCTTATTTTCCAATTTCCACAAGCTGGTCATTATGGTGAACTAATGATGTTACCACTATTTCCAACTATGTATATTTTCATAGACCATGCTTATTTTCCAATTTCCACAAGTTGGTCATTTTGTAATGTCAATATTTCAATGTGCAGACTTATATGAATCTGCACATTGTTATACTTGCTTTTGATGAAAATGTGCAACCTGTAGAAAATATAATTTCTAGCTACACAACCATGCTTATTTTCCAAACAAGACAGTCATTTTGTAATATTGTAATCACTGGTCCTTCTATAGTACACTTCTAATATCACGACCATACTTATTTTGCAATGCATACAAGCTATCATTTTGTAATACTGATAACATTGGTCATCATGTAATGCATAAGAATATATCTATAATTATAATACACATGCGATTTAATAAGGGGAAAATTAAAAAATTCCAATATAACATATAATCTACGTGGATAATAAAATGGATATATTGTAGAAAGAAAGTTGCAAGGTGTAGAAAGAAATGCCACTTCTTCTCAATCACACAAGAAATAAAATTGTAAAAAAACCACATAATGTGAATTTAGGAGTTCAAAGAGAAATTAATGGTTTAAAAAAAAAAAAAGATGGTTCATTGCCCAGTAAGGTCTAAGAAAGACCTTACCTTCTCGAGATGTTCCAAATCCCTTAGATTTATTTATGTCCATAGACACATTTGCAAAAGCTGGTTCCAATAATAATTTGAAGAATCCCTATGCTCTTGTCACAAATATAGGTAGTCAATAGGCATGCAAATCAAAAATGAAATTTGTATAATAATCTTAAACCCCAATTTACCATCTTTTACAAAAGAAAACTATTTGGCAATTTCTTCCAACTAGGGTTATCTCCAACATCTAGAAAAAAATGAATTTGCTTGTGAAATAGAACAATGAAAGAGAAGATTGGTAAGTACAAAATTTTAGATACCTCTAAGCTAACATTTTAGATATCTCTGTGCTCAAAAATTGTAAGGAAATCTATGGCATTGTTTGAAGGGAAAATGTGTTTTAGCAAAACAAAGATCATGCTACCATTGAGGGCTCAAAGTCATCTATAGCAGGACTATTATCAAACAACTACAATAATAAAAATATATCAAATAGAGCTTTGAAAAGACCTTAGCCTTTTATTTAATATACAAAAATGGATAACTTTCATAATTTTGTTTTAAAAATAAATAAATCATAAAACCCTCTTCCTTTCCTAATAGTAAAATCCACATTGAAAAGCCATGGTCATATGAGATCAACAGATAAATGGTTTGAAGTTTATATTAAAAATGGGTTCTACACAAAATTGAATCTATGTTCTATAGATCCCTACCCTTTTTGTAAACCCATAAATCTTTTGAATGCGACCATGGACTATGGAACAACAAAGTTCGTTCATTGTGAGCATCCCCTTGAGACAATAACTACAGAAAAAAATCAACATTGTGATTAGACTTCACTTTGAATAGTGAAATACTAGACTGGCACCCACTACCCATTCGATCAGGATTACATAATGAATCAGAAGAGAGACTTACATAGGATGCTGTAACAATTTTGGTAGAGCTACCATGCATACCCTTTGTTTGACACTCATTCCTTATATCCATGGAGGCTTGCATCTGTCTCATAAATTTCAACTATATCCATCATCAAATGAATGGAAGGTTCTCCATTAGACAAGTGCCAGTGGTAATGGGTTTCCAGCATAGGAGTAGCCATAGTGATGGGTTTCCATCAGACAAATGGCAACGACATTGCTGAGAAACAACGAGTGGCAAGTAGAAAATGATTACTTAGCATTAGGAAAAATAATATAGGGTTAGGGTAAAATGTATTTAATGAAATACCTTTTATGATTAATTTTAAGTTTTTAGTAATTGACGATATAATATTATTTGTGAAATTATTAGTTAGTTGGCAACTGAATGTACAACATTGTCATTTGAATATAAATGATATAGTGTGCAGGCACAAAAATTATATGTTCATATAAGTGATAAATATTAAAATGTAACATGACAAAATGTACAAGTATTGAGACTTGGTAAATTAACCATGAGGGCTGGTAATTGACTATGATAGATAGGGGATTCAAAAAATGAGAATTTCTACACCTTTTACTATGATCTATAAAATTGATATTAATTTTCTTGATGAGAAGTCCAAACCTTAGTTATAAGTACTTAACTAGGTAAAGAAGATGCCATTAAAAATTCAGCCAATTTTATTGTCATTACGATAGATTTTGAGAAGTCCAAAGTTAGGGTGCACGAGTACTGGGTCCTCTCCCCTAGCATATCAATTTCAGTACTCTAAAGATTCTCAAATATAAAACTTGTGTTCCTTTGTGCAAGAAAAGTGAGACATGGCTAAGTACTTTTTAACAATTATAAAATATAAAACCCTTACAAATCCCCACATAAATTGTAGAAAATAAAGGGTAAAAAAAAATCTCACATAAAATGGAATTCAAACATTATGGAGATACAAAGCTTAAGGCAGAATGTCACAACTGACTTTAAGACTCCTTTATTTCAATATGCTTAATCGACATTGTATGACTCTTTTTACTTGGTTGCATGTTTGTCGACCTAAGTCAATATGATTAGTAGATATAGATGTATGAATTAGATATCTTTGCTATTTCAACATATGATACATTTACATTTATCAAAAAAAAATTTATATTTGCTCAATTTTAAGATTGTTTTGTTGTACATGGCTTAGTTGTGCATGTAAATTATTTCATTCGGATAACTGAAGATATGGAAATAGTAAGAACAGATTAATATGACTCTACATGATTGTAATGGTATCCCTAGATAAGTAAGTTGAGTTGATGTTTTATTTTTATTTTTGTATGAATAAATAAATAAAAATTATGTAAATTGTGATAATTGTTTTTGATTAGGTAAAACAGGTTTTACAGGGATTCTAAAACCCAAAGTTTTACAACAAAAAGAGCGAGATGAAACATACTAAACAAACAAAAAATTGCCACAAAAGGCCAAATACAAAATAAGGCCCGAAGCCAAAGAACAAAGGCTAGAGACAAAAAATAAAAGCCAAGTGAACAAGCTAGTGGTCATTCGTGTCCATGGCCTACAGGCTTTCTGCAACATCATTTTCCTTCTGACTTCCCATGCCCTCCTGAATCTTGGTAGGAGTGTTCATCTAGTTCCCCTAATTTACCTGATCACTGGCCTCTTTCTGAAATTCATCCCGGTTGAATCCTTGCTTTGTGTTCTACTCCGCATCCCTATCAAGGCCAGTTGTAGTCAAATAGTCCCCCAAATTGACAATATTCTCATTCAAGGTGTGAAGGGTGTCCACTATCTATTTGGTGATTATCTGGTGGATAGAATCTAGCCTTTGGACCTTCTGCTCAAGCTGGGTGAGTTTGTCATCCTGATGGTCTTTGGAGACCTGACGAGCTGTCTTTCTCTTGGCTACCCACCTGGTCATTACTTCCTCTGGCTTCTTGGTCCTTGTCAATACCCTAGTTGTTGGGCTAGTTGTTCATGTCCTTCAGAGCCTCAATTTCCTAAAAAAGCCACTTGATGGAACGAAAGTTGTCAATCAGACTGTTCTTTGCATTGTTCAAGAAGTTGAAGCCAGTTTCACGCACATTGTCAGAGATAACCAAAAGAGCCAGGTCAATGAGCTTGTCATAGTGGGTACTTCTATCAAGGTCCTCCAGCACCTGGATTTTAGCAGGTTCTCTAACAATACCCAAACTGACCTTGTCCCCATAAAAGTTCCTCTAGGGCCTCCTCTTGTTCTTTCTGATTACCTCCCCCCCTTTTTCAACCATGATTTCAATCATCTCCTCCGGGGGCAAAATGGGAACCTCTTGAGGCAAATTGGGCAGGGTAGGGCTAGGGGGCACATCAACATGGTCGCTGGGATGTTCCTGGGGCAGGGCCTGGTTCACTTTTCTTTTCTTGGGGTTAACCTTGGGGTCCATAGGGGTCACCACCTCCTTGTCATTTTCTCTCCCCTTATCTTCTTCCATCTCACTTTCCTTCCCCGTCTCCTCCTCCTCCTCCTCCTCCTTTGACTCCGTATCAGACTCCACATCATCATTAGATTGTGATAATTGTTATTGTAGTGAAATAATAGAATTCAAATTAGAAATTTAAAGATCTAGTTTTATTTTGATATTTCTTAATTCGGCTCACAACTAATCATAGTATTATGATTTACAGATAAGCTTGAAAATACGCTGACTTTGCATGGACATGTGAACATATTGTTAGTTTGTGGTGACTGATGTATTATACGTACTCCATGATTGCTCGATGGGGTTTGGGGTCAAGTTGGGCCCCACACAAGGGTTTGGGGGTTGAGCCCTTGAGAAATCTTTTTGGGGCTATTTTATCGACATTTTTGGGCCAACATGTTGTAACTAATTTTAGTGCTAAAGCCAAAAAATGCTTTTATAAAATGACTTAGGGTTAGGGATTTCAAAAGGTGAGATGCAATAATTGCTTCTTGCGATGATATGGAGCTGTAACGGATTATAGATTGTAATCAGGTTGTGATCACTAGATAATAATAATATTGAACTCGTTGTTTATGTATGTAGCCAATGGATTGGGTGAACCATGTAAAATCTTAGTGTCTTGTGTTCTCTTATGTCTGATTTATCATTTTTCAATATTGATTATTGTACATGATATATTCAAATGCAACTTTAAAGTAGAGTGCAGATAAAATGACAATGAATTAAACTAAACCAAAGAAATCATTGTCAAAATGTAAACTCTACAAATGTCCCATGTTTCCCTAACTACAACTACCAAGCATGCTCTCATACCAGCATCTCAGTGACAGTTCTAGAATGGGAGTGTGCTTAAAATGCAAATCTACAATAATGCATGCAAAATCTATGACTAGAATACAAATTATATGTGAGTAAGAACTCTAGAGTGCTATTAAATGAATATGCAATGAGCCAAACATGTGCTAAAATGACACTAAGAAACATGGAAAGAAAACTAAAATGCTATCAAAATGACATAAGCTTTCTATAATGACAATGATAAAAGATGATAACTCAAAATGTGCCTATAGAGCAGATGCCTAAGAAACTTGGGTCCCTTAGCTCTTGAATTTCCCTCCTATTTATAGGATTTTGGAAGGGGTTGGGGCAAGAATCAGGATTTTACCTTTGACTGGAGGATGGAGGTGAGATTGAAAATATCTCATAAGGGACTAGGAGGAAGAGTTCAAAAGACTTAGTTTTAAGATAAAATGAGGAATTTTCCAATTCTTTAAAATGTAAAAGAGGGATTTTCACTTTTGTGAGGATAAATGACTTTATTGATTTAATAAATGTTCTATTTATTTTCAAAAGTTAGTCTTTTCCCTTCTCCCTTTTTGAATTTCATTTTATGATTTTGAATTATTTTTCTCCTCTTTTTGAAGTTGATTTAGGTCTCATTGATTTGACAGATGATTTGATCAATTAATGACCTAATGTGATCCTTGATTTGAAAGTTTGTTTTATTCCTCTGATTTCCTCCTTAATTTGTGTTGATTGATCAAAATTTTTTAGTTTAGGTCTTTGCCAATTTTTGGGTGTCTACAAATACCCCCCTTTGAGCTAATATGTGAAGCATATTAGTTCAAAGACTGTCTTTATTCTCTGATTTTAGGTCAAATTATGATGATTGAACATTTGATTGATGATGTTTAAAGGTTGATATGATGTCTGATTATCAATATTTGATGTCTGATTGTCGTTGATTTTGCTAATTGATGTTGCGATGTTTTTGCTTGGATACCCTAGTTTTGTTTTATTTGATGTTTAAAATTTTGGCTAGGGTAGAACATTTTTTATTTTAAAGAAAATTTTGATGCCCTAGTTTGATATGGATATACTACCCCCTCAAAAATGAAAGTGGAAATAAATGAATGTGTGAAATAGGAATATCCCAATTTGATTTCTGAAATGTCGATGGATGAAGGTGATCAAGTTGGTTTAAAACAATAACTAATTCAAGAGAGTGAGCCAAAAGTCCCAATGTTGGATAAATAGGGCATAAAGGTCATATAAATGCCCTTAAGGAGGGTTAAGTAGGTCAAAAGACCTTTACCCTTGTCATTTTCACACTCCTCTTTTTCTTTTACTGATTTGCAGCTCTGAGCTAGCGAGGATGCTGGTCCCTTTATGAGAGCATAGATTCAAAAGGGGCTGCAAGTATGAGTGTCCAGCTAACTACAGTGCCCCAGTAAGTCGTCAAGATCCTCTATTTTTAAGAATTTTGAATTTGGACCTGAGTTCTTTTGAATTTTGCATAAATTTCTATTGTAAATGTGGTAGTTTAGATGTTTTAGCACTATAATACATATTCGTTTAGTGCATTTGAAATATTGTTGTGCATTCGAACAATATTTTAACACATTTGTGTGACGAATTAGCGCATACAAAAACCTAGCTTAAAAGAAAATTAGTGCATAGAGTAAAACAATAGTGCATATATGTTCTTTAATAGCACATATGAGCATTTCGATGCATCTGAGGAATCTTGTAGCACATATGAGGCCTAGGGTAGCGCTTTTAAACTTTGTAGTGCTTATTCCTTGTTAGATAGCGCATATTAATGTGCTGGCAGCACCTGCCCATTTAATAGCGCATCTAAAGTATGTAATAGTGCTTTCAGGTGTTTTAATAGCACCTATGTCTTTTGTAGTGCTTTTATCTAGTTTATTAGTGCATACATCCCAAAAGATAGCACAAATGAATTCTGGAGCACATGTGCTGGTTAAAATAGCACTAATGGGAATTCGAAGAATAGAAATAGATTGTGAAATCTTGATTTAGCTTAAGATAATGCAAAAAATTCAAGATAAAACAACATTGGTCCTCCTTTTACTTCCTGCAAGGAAATGGCCAAGTAGAAGCATCAAATAAAACCATTCTCAAAGCCTTACATAGAACATTTCATAAGAATGGTAGAGATTGGCACTTACAAATAAATCCAGCTTTGTGGGCCTATAGAATGAGTATTTGTACTCCTACTAGGGCTACTCCTTTTGCCCTTACATATTTTGCTGATGTAGTGTTACCTTTAGAGGTTGAGATTCCTTCACTTGGAGTTTCCCTCAAAGGTCTACTTAGATATGAAGACTACCACAACATGAGACTTCAAGAGTTAGAACATCTAGATAAGAAATACCAAGCATCATTTGACCATATGAGGGTCTAAAAGCGCATGCCAAAAGCATTCAACAAAAAGGTTCACCCTAGAGAATTCCAGGTGGGAGATCTTGTCCTACATGAAATCCCTAAGAATCAATAGAATAGAGATCAAAAGGGTAAATTTGAACCTAATTAGCTTGGACCTTGTTGGAAATGATTGAAAAGATCATTAGGAAAGTTGTTCGAATGATATATGGAAATGGTAAAGAATGTTCTCAATCATTGTTTTGTCATTGATGTCAAACTTGCTATTTGTAGGAATGACAATTGCTTTAGTGATCCAAATACTATCAATTAGTTGATTGACAAGGAGGTGGCAATCAATAAGATGTAACTAGTAAACCAAGAGAAAGGTTGAAGTTATGATGTTGTAATGAAGTACAAGGATCAGCTAAGCCATTGATGAAAAAGTGTGTTGATGACATACTATAAGACAGAGAGAATGGGCACACTGAAACATATCAAAAGATGTAAAGTTTTTAGCTAAGACATCTGTAAAGCCTAACTAAAAGTTCATTAGAGAGTAGGAGCCGAGCAGATTCCTAGTTGAAGCCGAGCAAGATCAACTTCAAGTGCCGAGTGATATCAAGTGCCGAGTAAACTTCAACTGTCGAGTGATATCAAGTGCTGAGTAAACTTCAAGTGCCGAGCAGATATAGGTACCGAGTAACACAGAGATGCTGAGCACCAGTAAAACCAATAGTGTCGAGTAACACAGAGATGCCGAGCACCAGTAAAAACAATAATTTTGAGTTGTTGCATTATTTTGAAAATCGAAGATTCGCCAGATCTAAGCCGAAAAGGTTGTTATCTAGATGTTTATAAATTAAATGGAAGATAAAAATGATGAGCTGGTGGCATAGAACACCATGTAAAATGTTTTAAGGATACAACTAACGAAGTTTCTAGATGAGAACAAGATATGAGGTAGATACATTGTATCCTACCTAATACATTTTGAAACCCTAAAATTGGAGAAGGAGAATTGAGCAGCAAAGGCAAAAATCACATTTCTATTTAAGGAGACATAAGTTCATAGAAAAAAGAAGAAGAGAGAGTGAGGCGGTCAAGCATGAAAGCATAAAATGTTAAAGGAGGTGCTAAGGAGGAGAGAGAGCATAGTTACTCTGTTTCAATAAGAAGACCCTAGATATGGATGCATTGGTATGATGAGTAAGAAGACTCAAGGAGACGAAGCTTGATAAGAAGACAAGCAATCAGAGCTAAAGTGATTGAAGCCAGGCATAAGGATTGAACTGAAAGTGTGATATGAAATCATCAAAGTATGTTGTAAGTTATATTAGATCAAAAGGCCATTATTGTTACTTTCTAGCAATTGTAATAGTTAGTTTAAATCCTATGGACTTAGGTTGGTTTGATAGCCATGAGATAAATCCTTTAACAGGGTGACATTCCAAGTGAATATTCTAAAGTCCTTTAACCAGGCCCATTCCTAACAATTTGGTGAAATCCTCTAACAAGGTCACATTTAACAGTGTGTTGTAAGCCTTTAATAGAGCAGGCTTTTAATAGGGCATCACTTTAGAAGAGTGAGAATCAAGTAGCATGTTACTAGTGGTTTTTCTCAAATTGGGTTTCCACATAAATCATTGTGTCATGTGTTGATCTTGAATGCTTTATTTTTGCATATTGATTTACTGTAACTTATTAATATGGTTGATTTGAGTTTGGATGGATGAAAAGTGTATGGATTTATTAAAAGTACAAAAAAAGTATTATTAGGGCATTTGGACCTTGAATAACTAATTCAACCCCCCTCTCAGTTATTCTAAGGAATTCTAACAGACCTTACATTATTACAACAACTTTTGGGTTTGGTGCCTATTTACTGTCTACAATAGAGGGAGAGCAACTCCTTGATGTTATCAATGTCTTGCACCTAAATAATTTCTATCCATGATGCCCATTATATCTAGGGGAATCTTTATACATATTTATTGATCCTAAAAAAATACAAAAAAATGATATATTTCAAAAATCCAAAAAAATGATATATTGTCAAAATTCTAAAAATTAGAAAATGCCCTTAAAAAATGATCATCTTAGTAATAAGTTCTTTAATGTATCTCCAAAAAAAATTATATATTACAAAAAATAAAATAATAATAATAATAATCCAAGTGGTGAAAACCTAGAAACGGGAGCTACTTGAGGCCTTTGTGACCCTGTTTCTTAGCATGTGTCCTTGATACTTAGTGTTTCTCTATCATTCCTTGTCCTTGTTTCCTTAGTATGGAATTGGTCTTTTTCTAGGGGGCATAACCGTGTTAGCTTTGGTCTCTTGGCTATGTTAGTCTTTAGGACACCTTGCAAATGGTGTTTTTCAACACCACCCCTACTGTATTTTTCAATGCATCCCCTAACATCGAGTGTTCTTCAACACTTATCAGTTTGGTCTTACCCATTTTTGTCATGTGATCTTACCTGCTTGCAAGCATTTGATCCTTATTCTTGGAACTCAATATTAGTTAACACACTTAAATTTTTAAACACAAACACTTAATGCTTGACCTATGTCATGATCTTTTCTTTGTGTGCTGACTATTATTGATTTTTCGTTGAGTGTCCTCGTTTGATATGTCTCTCCAGGATGCATAGCTAGAGGAATTGGGGCATGGGGAAATTTTTTATTTGTTTTCTACTTGTGGGTGTGGTCTTGAAACTCTAGAGTGTCTCTTATTGTCCCCTTGAAACACTTAGGAGATTTGAGGCATCATCCTTGACTACTTTTGCACAACCATTCATATGGTCATCCCGACATCTATGCCTTGATGCGAGCATGGTTTTGCTACATTAAATTGGGCAGGCTAATATCGAGGTCATGTTGACCTTTATGTATTTGATTCTTATGTTAGAATCTTTCCACACTCCAATCTAATACAAATCACATTCATATCTTTATAGTTGCACTTGTAATTAGTGATGATTTTGTGATTTTTCAATGTCCGTTAACAATGGCCCAATGATGAAAATAAGTTCTTTTGAACTCTCTAATGAATGATGAACATAAAATACTATGTTACAATCGCTCTATTTCAAGTACACCTTTGAATTTTCATGTAGCTTACATTATTAGACTTCATGTTAGTTTGCATTTTTTAGGCTGCATTATGAATTTGGGAGGGTTTTCCCTTCATCTTTCTTGTGGACTTTTAATCAACTGTGATCATGTTTTGATCTTCATTTCCTTATCTTCTTTCATGATCTCAATCAAAATTTCTATCTTAAACAGTTGATTGATTTTGGGGCATTCTATTTTTTACAGAAGCTTTTCTTTTTTTCTTTTTGTTTCTTTCCATATCTTCCAAATTTCTACCTTCCATTCACTTTCAGCCCACTACTTTTCTTATAATTCACCTTTGGGACATAATATTTTGTGCTTGATGATCTACCTTGGTTCGGTGATTCTTATATCTTGTATCTTACATCAAGAACTTTATCTTTTGTTCAATTTGTTATTTCTCTTCTATCTCATTTTAATTTCAATCATGAGGGGGCAGTACCTATCAACTTCATTCCCTGATTCAATTTTATCAACTTTTTAAAGTCAAAATATATTTGTATTCTTTGTCTTGCTGTGTTCTCGAATCGACCAAACATCTGGGTTATTTTTTGATCCCAAATCAATCTCACACTTCAATTTCTTTCTTTGACTAAATGTGTTCTAAAATTGATCACACATTAGTCAAAAAGGGAAAAATGTATGCACCCCAAAATGGTCACCTAGACTATGGACCCCCATTATTCAATTTATCAAATTTTTTGAATCAATGGTTTGCAATATTTTATTAAATCAATTCAAATCAATTTCTTTGATCAAATTGTAATTAATTCAATTATTTCAACATTTTCCAAGGTTTGATCATTTTATCCTAAGTCTTATTTAATTAAAATAAAACCTCTCTTTTAATTGAATAATTAATCCACTTTTAATTAACTAAGAGAAAAACCCCTCTTTTGATTTAATTAAATATTTCCTATTTAATTAAAAGAACTTCCTCCCTTTTAATTAAATAAAATCCCACTTGAAAAAGGAAATAAAATTAATAAAAATTAAATAAATTCTTTTTTCTTCTACACTTAAATGCACATATTTCTAAATGGGATTCCATTTAATTTTCCTCCTCTTTTCTCATTGGTGGAATTTTTTTCCACACGGATCATTCTTTCTCCACACTTGATTAAATCTTATTGCCTCTTAATCTTAATCTTCCATTCTTCTTTATAAGGGAGAGTCCTCTCCTCATTTTTGAAATCCACAATTATGGTATTGTTATGGTGCAGGTTTGGAGAGCAATTGTTGGAGGAGTTTGAGCATTAAAGCATTTTGTGGAGAATTTCTATCTTCTTGTCTTCTTCTCTCATGCATTCATGGCTTCCATCATCACGATCCATCCTTGCATTTTCATATTAGCTTAGATCCAGACTAATCTTGCATTGTTATTTCCTTTCATAGATTATATTTCTTTTCTTGCATTGCTTTGCATTGTTATTATTTAGATTAGCTTGCATCTTCATTTGCATGCATATTTTGATCTTTGAATTTCTCATTTTATGGTGTACTTTCATGGGCACAAACTAGGTCAAATTGAGGGCCTTCGTTACAAACCCTTGCACTCCATGAATAGAGAGCTATGAGCCACCATTTGAGGCCTCATTCTTGAGAAATCTTGGATACAATGACTCATAGATGTGTGCTCAAATTTTAGGCATACACTCATAATGTCATACCACTTTTGATAGCACAAAGGTTGGGAGTCACCCCATAGCCCTCTAATAGAATAGTGATACAACTAGAGAAAATGGAAGTAAAATTTCTTAGGGTGTTCAAATATGTTTGGATACAATTAACGATTGACCCCTGAATTCAAGACATCATAGACATACATGTGGTTGAAAATCCTGAAATGTGCGTATTGATACTAAGTAGAGAGTGGACACAATTCTTAAGAGGATGGTTCTCAAATGATTTTACCCAACCATGTTACCTTTGAAAGGGTTGAATAATCAAATCAAGATAGGCATTGAGCAAAAATTGAAGATGATGATCATAGAATGCAATGCACCAAATGAAGTATCATTTCTATAGTCTGATTTAGGCTCTTACAAAGTGATGGCTTTTGAAACAACTTCATCCAAAATATCAGTTAATCAAAGTGGAAAGTCCATGATCCCCATCCCAAAAGAAGAGATTGTGACCCAATTCATAGACAACATCATGGCGAACTTGCAATGCTTAGGTGAAGAAGCAGACCCAAATGTTTTTCTCCTTCCTAGATTTTATAGACTACACAAAGTTAGTCATTCAAAGTTTGAATGTTCACATTGCCAAGAAGTGGTCACTTAGGTATTGAATTAGATAATGAAAAAAAAGAGAAACTAAAGTACCCACAAAAAATTCAATTTCCACATACATATTTGAAGCCATGGGAAAAGATGGAGGGGAAGTTGAAGGTCTCAACACATCATATAGTGATACCTCTTCAGATGGTTGAGCTTTGCCTTCCCCTCCACTAGGAATGATCAAAATCCAAAGGAGGAGATGTTTTGTGAAGGGTTAGGGTTGGACCTTAGTATTCATTCATCATCATCTAAGGGTGGATAGAACCATAGAATTGATTGGGGAGATTCAACATCAACAAGAGAAATAAATGCTCCCCATATCAAAGATAATCAATTTCAAATCGCCAAACCCACCACAAGAAAGATTGCAGTGGATCTCAAAGAAATAGACCTTCAAAATTCAAGTGAAAGAAAAGCTTCAAATGAATAAACAAAAGTTTAGAAAGCAAAAAGAACATCCAATCCAGACATTTAGGTTTGACAACTTCAAATGCAAAGTAGGAGCCAATGCAGGTGTTGAATTAATTAATCCAAAAGGTAGGTCTTTTTTTGAAACATATCAATTATAGTTTAGATGTACTAACAATGTTATAGAATATGAAGCCTCGATTCATGTACTTACCTTTGCATTAGAGAAGGGAGTCAAAGCTCTCATAATTGAAGGAGACTCCCAGTTGGTGACTAGACAGGTAAAATCAATCCACTCTTGCAATAATAGAAGACTACTTTCTTACCAGAAGAGAGTGTGGGATCTGATGGGTGATTTTGATGCTTTGAACATAAAGTCCATCCCAAGAAGGAGAAACATAGTAGTAGATGCCCTTGCAATTTCAGGTAGTGCATTATGTAATGCCCCACCCGGAGATCATTGGAAACAAGGATTCAAATCAAGCCAAGATATTTTTTTTTTACAAGTATGAATGCACAAGACAACATCATACAGGGATCACAAAGATCACAATGGAAGACTTCAACACAATCCCGACAACCAACGAATCTCCGAATGCCACTACCCAACTGACACACCCAAACAAAAGCCAACAACCACCACAACAAGATGAGGGCACAAGAAATGACCACTCATCAAAAAAACACCAAGCTGGGGTAAAATGCAAAATCTCGAAATTTGGCTAAGCTTGAAATCCTGAAGCCCTTAAAATTGGCTAAGTCTGGATTTCTGAAGTCCTGAAATTTCCTAGATTCCATAACTTATCTCCGAGAGGTCTGAAACCTATCTCAAACGATTTGTCGCATATATTAAAATATATCTTAAGTATACGTCAACTTATACTTAAACGATATATTTTAAACCCCAAGAGACTAAAACGGAAACACGAAAATTCAATTTCAAGAGAAACCAACAGAATTCAAAATGCAACAGCATAGGGTCAAAGAATGCCCAAAAGGGTATCCAAAACCACTCTCAAAAAGATCGGATCACGAAGAAAAGTGCCCGCTGATGGCACGCGTAGGTTTTTCACAAAAACCGTGCGACACTTTTTACTAAGGGAGGGCGATACTTCTCCTTAAGGCGTGCGACACTCTTCCAGTGTCGTATGACATTTCTCAAGAAGGCATGCGACACTTTTCAGCATCGTACGACATTTCTCAAGAAGGCATGCGACACTCTTCCAGTGTCGTATGACATTTCTCAAGAAGCCGTGCAATAGTTTACAGTGTCGTACGACATAGATTGCATGGGGGTGTAATACTTTTTAAAGTGTCGCACCATGCTGAACAAATGTCGCCCATAGAAACATGAAAACACTCCCAGAAGCAAAAAGGACCAAAATTAGAGCAAAGAACCTCCACACCAGGGAGTACTGGATCCACAAAGGCTCGAGGAATGAACACTCGAGTGCAAGAACAACATAGAAAGGAGAACATCTATCCATCTAAACTACAACAGCAAAGAACACATTGAAAATAAACATCATAGAGATCCAAAGCAACATTTTAGAACTAAAGAACCAAATAAGTGCGCGGTTCCTCCCAACCGTCAATTGTATCATAAGACCATCGTGGATCCTAGCCATCCCCCGCGCGTAACATCCCAAGCCACTGACCAGATCGTCAGTACTGTTGAAATAGGGATGTCACTACTAAAACATGCAACAATATAAGCATAAGGAAATCTAACATGCTAGTAGTAAAGCATAAGATAATCCTACAGTAGATAACATCACCTATCACATGCTAAACAACAATAAGAAACATATATGCTAATAAAATAATTCACAGCATCTAATCATATGCTAAACATCATAATAAGGGAATGCGTCAAATAAACTAACATCATCTAAACAGGATATACAAGCATCCCAATGAAAGCATAGATAACAAGAAAGCATACTCCAGAACCCGAAGTACCAAGTGAAGACATCCAGCAACGGTCGCACTAGGACAAAAGATCGTCTCTGTACACCGATCCCTAGTAGTGGTAAAGGTAGCTATGCCTGCCAACCACGTGGCACCCATAGGTCCACACCCGCCATGCTGATGGAGATAATGATCCAACCACAAACACACATAAAACACAACATCCATGGCTAACACTCACGCCAGACAGTATGATGGCTGCAACCAAGAACCTAAGACAATGCAAGGAGTACAGGTCCTGGTCAGACACTCAAAAGGCTACTAAGTAGGGGCTGACATCATGGAGAGTCGCTTGGCATCGACAAGCCCAAGCTCGGATCGTGCGTTTCAACTCCTCAACGGAGGGCCCCACACACACATTTTATTATCTTAAGTTTTATTATCAGTCACACATTTTCTTTAATTATCACTTATTTAAAACTTCCTCTGCCAACCCTATGGGACTAAGGTCACCAGACTGCGAGATAGAAGCCCCCTCCATATGCTACCCTACCCTACCCATGCTCATCCTACGAAAAGTGCCCGTGGGCATGCATACTCCCATCCCAACCCCAATGATCATAACTTTCGGCAAATCCACGAAAGATCGGGCCTCGCAAGTCACCCAACAAATGTACGCGTACGTACTCGTGTGTGGTGCATCACCATCACGAAGATCATAACACAAGGACAGGAATGAGAACACAATGCAAAGAAAACACCCAACTGAAAGCAACATGGGAAGGACGGATTCTACACAAATCCCAAAGCCAATAAAACCATACATCATAAAATCACTCAATCGGCCTCAATCCGAGAGTATGGATTCTACACGAATCTCAATGATGTAACAAGACCAAACATCGTGAACTCACTCAACCGGCCTCAATCCGAGAGTATGGATTCTACACGAATCCTAGCGTTCACGAAACAAAAGCAAAGGTCCAACAAAAACCATAACAGGTGTAAAATCACTCAATCGAACACAACGTCGGGAGTACGGATGCAACACGCATCCCAATGCAACATAAAAGTGCAATAGTGATCTAACTGATATCCAAATGGATCATCCAGGTCCACGAACCACAATGTGCCAAGAAAACCCGAGAAAACAGGGCGACATGCAAAACGAGGTGAAAACCCCAAATTTTTTTGAAAAATTACAAAATTAAAACCCATTTGGCCTTTGGGTTCAAAAACCCCAAAAATTCAAAAATAAATGGAATCGAACATCGTATGCAAAAACGACCAGCATAACGGTGCAAAACTCCAAACCCTCTTCCCAAAAAATAGGGAAATGTTCATACCCGCCCAACCGGGTAGAACTAACATACAGAAACGGAGGGGAACTCTAGTTCTCAGCCTCCAAACAAACGGCTACCAAAAACAAAAGCTGAAGCAGAAACAATAAAACGGGAAAGCCCTACCTCACAGCCAAAGGGGCAAAATGGGAATTTGAACCATAAAATAAATATCTCGCAGAAGTAGCTGAAGATCGTGACAATCCAAGGTTTCCCCGAGCTGGATCCAACGAGCCCAACCTCGCGACGATCTCACGCCCGTAGCTCCCACAATGAACAAAACAGTAAATCCTCATGAAGAGGATTTTGGGTTTTACTCTCCAACTTTCCAATTTGAAAGTGAGAAGTGAGGAATTAAATTCCTTTTTGGATATTTATTCACTTTTTAGGTGAATAACCGATTAGGGCATTTAACCAGCCAATCCAGTTAAACCCCGCATCGACCCAAACGAAAATAGGCTATTCCTATAAATAGGAATTCATCTATGGCAAAGCTGCCAAAAATATAAAATAAATCAATTAAAAAGCCCGAAAACCCAAAAACACATAAATCTCCTAAACAACTTTCGCGACAAAGTGAAACTCTAAATGCACAGACACGCTTACTGGTCTAATCACATAATGCAAATGAGTTCGGATTTGATAATCACCGAAAGGTTTAAATTAAACATTTAATTAAGGATATGTCGACCATACAAAGGCGACATTGGTAAAATATGAACAGCTAAATCACTAACTCCAAGTGCCACTGCCAGGGATATAATCCTGCACACTAAACAACACGATCAAGTGCAATTGCATATAATAACATAGCCAAAGCAATAAATGCATTAAATCACCTAATTTAACCATTTATTTAATTATATTAAAATAATCTATTTACATCACTCACGTTCGCAAAAGGCATAACAACGCATGAATGAAGTAAATAACCATAGCATTAAATCCATCACATAACAAAATCAGAGGTATGTCCAAATACCAGATAACCAGATATCATCATAAAACACACTGTCATCTCAAAATGGCATCATCATGCAATATGATTAACTGAACAACATAGTAGTCTAAAATCTATGATACTAGAATCAAAGAGTAACATTTGACCCTCGGGTCCTCTCAAATCTAAACATAACATGAGTAACAAATATCTTTCAGATCAGAAATATAACAAGGTAAATGTCTGCAGCACATAACCAAATAAATCAACATGGACAATCCATTTCTAATCATTAATGCATTTAATAAAGATTGATTACTCTACAATAAAAAGGCATTTAAAACACATAAACAACCATAGTCATAAACATGACTAACCACTGCTATAGGAACCTAGTCCAGTGTAGCATGGTAATGGTACATAGTGCAGTCTCTGCACATATCTTAGGGTAATCATGGAACAACCTCATGATACCACATCGATCCTAGTAACCACTGGCACAAACCTCAGTGAACCAAAAATCACATCATAATCTCAAAGATCAGTCAAAAGCATAATCAAAGCAACTGATAAAGAAACATAAATCCAAACACCTCAATGGTGTAGACCACTCAGGGTCACAATCATGATCCCATCACAACAAAATATCATCAAGGGTGCATCCATCAGGACGACTTACAAAAGTCAAATGGGAGAGGAACTACACATTACAACTCATGAAAAGAACAAAACTAAAAATATTTTTAGTAGAATTGGTTTTTGCCCCATCTATCTTGGACAATGTTACAAACTTCCAAGTTATCAAGATGACTGACACATTCTTGAATTTATTATGTGCAATTGTCTTTTCAAAGGAAAATATATTGATGATACTCTCAATGATAAACCTGAAGATGATGAATTAGAGGATGAGGATGAGATTCTCAATTTGAAAATAGACACTATCCCTAAGGGGATGGTTGAGTTGGAATACATCTTTAATTGAGATGAATTTACACGTAACAAAAGAACTTTCAAAGAAAAGAGGATTGAAGAGTGTGATTCATATAATCTAGGTACAAAAGATCCTAAGATGGTAAGAATTGGAAAAGCATGTAACCCTTAGCAATGAGAAAGAATTCTTCAATTTCTTATAGAATACAAAGATGTCATAGCTTGGAGTTACGAAGAACTCAAGATCTATGACCCAGAAATCATCACTCATGACATTTCGTTGAAACTAGATGCCAATCCTTTTTGTCAAAGGCAGAGATTGGTCAATCCCATTATTGAACCAATGATAATGAAGGAAGTCAAGAAATTACTAGATGTTAAAGTTATCTTTCCTATCTGACATTCTACGTTTTTGGCCAACTTGGTTCTAGTAAGGAAAAGCACTAGAGAGATATGCCTTTGTGTGGATTTTCATAATTTAAACTAAGAATCTAAAAAAGATAATTATCCTTTACCTTCACTTGATGAAGTATTGCAAACTGTGAATAGATAAAAAATGATATCTTTTTTAGATGGATATTCAAGATACAATCAGGTGATGGTAGATGAAGAAGATAGGTTGAAGATTGTTTTCACAACAAAATGGAGAACCTTTGCATATAGAAGAATGCCCTTTGGGTTTATCAACTCAGGGGCTACATTCCAAAGAGTGATGGATGAAGAATTCAAAGAGATAATAAACAAATTCATAGTTATCTACATGGACAATTTAATTGTCTTTTCAAAGGATTAGAGCACTCATATTGTTCATTTAAGATAGGTATTCAATAGATGTCAAAGGTATGGCATATCACTTAATCCTAAGAAGTGTTCATTTTGGGTCACAAAAGAAAATCTTCTAAGCCATTTTATCTTTGAAGTAGGAATCTCCATTGATCCTGAGAGAATTGAAGTCATTCTAAAGTTATCACCTCCCCATAGCTGAAAAGAACTCAAGTGCTTATTCAAGAAGATCAATTTAGTGCATAAATTTATTGGCGAGTTTGTTGAGATAGTACCCCCCCTTAATGACTTGCTCAAAAAGGGAGCAAAAATTGAATGGGTTCCAAAAATTAAGAAATCCTTCGAGGATATTAAGGTGGTTATCTCCATAGCTCTAGTACTTGCGAGTTTGGATTATGAGCTTCCATTCAAAATCTATTCCTTTTCTTCAGAACACTCATGTGTTGGGATTCTTATGCAAAAGAAAGACAAAAAAGATGAGAGGCTCATCGCATTCATGAGTTTACCACTAAAGAATGTTGAGTTGAACTCTTCTAATCTCAACAAATAGTATTTCACTTTGATAAAGGCAATCAAGAAATTCCACTATTATATATTGAGGAGCAAGGTATTTGCAATTGTATTGGATATTGTGGTTAATTTATTGCTGATGCAAAATGAATTAGGCAAAAGATGAGGAAATGGATGGAAATATTAGAAGAGTTTGATTCATAGATTTAACTAATGGAGTTGGTGAGAGGAAAAGCATTGACCAAGATGATAGCTGATAATGAGATTAGAATGAGGATAAATTCAAATTTTATGATGAAATCAGTGCAGAAAATCAACAAAAGATTATAGTTTCTTAAGTAGACATTGATTAAGGAATAATCACATATGTTTAGTATCAAGATATAGTTTACTATCTATTGCAAAATCAATACCTCGAGTAGATGAATACTTCCTAGTGCAGATGACTCAAGATCAAATGTGAATCATATATGCTACAAGATAGAAAACTTTATAAAAGAAACTATGAGGGAATTTATGTAAAGTGTTTGGGACTTGAAGAAGTAAAAGAAGTTTTGGAATAGTTATATGATAAGTGTGGCATGAGACATGGATTAGTAGAGGCTACTGCCCATGTGATTTTGACGTCGAGCTATTTTTGGCCTATAATCTTCAAGGATACAATTGAAAATGTATGTTATTGCAAAATTTGTTAGACTAGTGCTAACAAAGAGAGACATCCAGCTATGCCACTACAACCAGTGTTTGAGGTACACCCTTTTGATAAGTGGGGGATGGACTTTATTGGTCCAATAAACCCCCCATCATCAATAGGACATATGTTCATTCTTACAGCTGTTGACTATTGCACACATTAGATGAAAGCTGAAACTTTCAAAAACTGCACTGTCAAAGTGGTTAGTGATTTCTTAGAAGAACATATTGTTACTAGGTTCTCCCTTATTTCTAATAATGGATCAACTTTTACGTCAATATTCCTTACCTAGTAGGCATTGGAAAATCATGTTATAAACAAGTTCTCTTCAAATTACTATCCCCAAGGGAATGAGATGGCTAAGTCCACAAATAAAAAATTGATCACTATAATAAAGTGTTTACTAAAGGAAAATCCAAAAGACTAGCACACTCAACTGAAATATACATTGTGGATAGACCAAGTCAAGATCAAAAATGCTTTCGGGACATCCCCATATCTTCTTGTCTAAGAAAAAGAGCTAGTATTCCCACTTAATCTTAAGATTCATATTTTGAAAGTCATGATTGGGTATGTTGAATATGCTAACAAGGTTTAGATCAAATTAATGAATCTTTTGGAATTGGATGAGAAAAGGACATTCACTTTATAACATATGGTGAAACATCAGGTTTTCATCAAAAAATGATTCGAAAAGTAGGCTACAATTAAATCTTTTAGGATATCTAACCTTGTTCTCTTATGGGACAAGGGAAAAGAAAAGTCAGGCAATCACACTAAGTTTCAACGCTTGTGGATTGGCCCTTATCAAATTGTGGGGATTTTAGGAGAAAATACTTTTAGGCTGAGTTCCTTACAAGGGGAATTGGTCCCATTTCCCACCAATGGTCAATTCCTAAAACATTACTTCAAGCCCTAAAAGAGAAAATTTAAAATAAAAAAATTCCTTTCTGGAAGTGTGTTTTACTTTTTTGCAAACGTGTTTTCTTTTAGTTGTGTGTTTACTTTCTGCATGTGTGTTTTACTTTTCTACAGGTGTGTTTGCTTTCATTTGTGTATTTTCTTTAAAAGTCATGGTTGTCTTTTCATGTTAGTCGGGGGTTAGGTGCAATCAAAACTCATTCTTGATGCATTTCATAAATCACTCTTTCTAGTTTCGACTTTTGGGAAGAGGTATTTCTTTGTCAAAACATACAGATTATTTTGTTTCCTGTACCAACTAAAGAACATACATTACTTGCAATTGTAGAGGACTTTCAACCTTGAAATCAGAATTATAGATTGATAGTTCTCAGCACTTTGCAAATTTAAAGATTAACTATCCTAGTGTTTTCAAATCAAGGTTGATGACAGTAAGGGATAGTCCAAAACTTGCCAATTAAGAAAAAAGGTCTTTTCAAAGAATTGTTAAGGTCACCATTTAGCATGAGAGTTTATAAATTTCATAAAAGAGGAACATAGAGGTTATCAACCTAAAGAAAGAATACAAGAAATGACGACAATGCCTTGTCCACATAGTCTAAGTGTGGTTAGGGTATAGAAAGAGAATATAAAGAAATGATGGTGTTAAGAAAGATATATTCCAAAAGGTGTGAAAAGGGTAATCTGGTAATGGGGATATGCACTCCAAATTACTTCATGGAAGAATCAAATGGAAAGTGCAAGCTCCATGAAGCACATTCAAAAGAGATTACTCAAGACCTGAAAAATGATAAACCTTTAAGAGCCGTGAGAATAGATTCTCTCATCTAGTCAAACATCGATTGATACACAAGTTTGGCAAGAATTCTTGATGAATCGACTGGTGGAGTGGAAGATTGTTCCCGAGTTGCTAGAAGGTCATCATAGACTACAATTTTAAATGTCAAAGGAAATGAATACACTATGCACACATTAAGCTTGAAGATTCAAGATTTTAAAAGCTTGACTATCAAAGAGCTTTAAAGTTGTTTGAAGTGTTCAAGATTTAGTTTTCATTTGACACATGTTTGTTGAGATAATAGGTGTTGCACACATTGCATAATATTGTTATATTATATTAATTTAATTTTATTATGTAATTTTGCATCTAGATGGGTGTGCAACATGGAAAGATTCCCATGGGATATACTTGATGAGTTGTATTGTAACATTGTGATAATATTTCATGTAATTATTTAATATTGGGGAAAAAATTAAAATTCCAATATTAAATGTGGGGCCAATGGGTTAGGTAGCACATGGTTTTAGCTTATGGTTTATGTAATACCACTTGGTGGTTTTGTGGGACTTGCTACTATATAAGCAGTCACAAGGGTAGTTGTAGAGACAAGGAGAAGAAGAAGGCAAAAAGGGAAAGAGTTGAGCAGGACAGGGCTTGACAGGTTAGCCAAGGGAACATTTGTGAAGGTTGGAAGTATGACGTGGGATGTGTATATTCATGCTTATTCACATAGATTTCTCGATAGTGGCTATGGCTTTGAAGGCTTTCATGGTTGTATTGCAATGGTATTTTTGTTGAATAATACATGGTGATGGATGCTTTTGGAGGCTAGGGTTTTTCCTCAACAAGGGTTTCCTAAGGTATATCTTGTCTCACAAATCTTTGTGGGTATGTTGTCTAATCTCTTGCATGTGGATTTTAATTGCATATTTATTTTCGATCTATTATTGGTTATGTGGAAACGGTTATATTGTTTTTTGCAAGTTTTCTTACAATATTAGAAAATGCTTGTTGATGAAGAAATGCCTTTTTCATTTCTTCCCTTTTGTTGGGACTATTTATTGCAATTTCACAATGCATGCCCAATGGTGACCCCCTAGTAAATTTTTGTCTTCTAGACCCCTAGTCTAGGGCCTTGGTCATTTTTAGACTCCTCTAAGGGTCCAAGTCAACCCTTATTCTCTGACTAGGAAACTCTAAAGTGTCTGTCTAGTAAAAAAATCAAGTTTAGGGGTTTGTTAGTGCAAAAGTGTGCACTAGTGTACTAGCACACATACACACCTTATAAAAGTGTGCAGGTGCACTTGTGCACAAGTGCACACTCATCTCCATCCAGAGATACACACATGTGCACTTGCACATGTGTGCACCCAAATCTGGGTCTATATAAACTTGGACCCCCTCTTCTCCACTTCATTCTTCTTTGCACTACCTTAGCTCTTGCACCTTCACACCCCATCACCTACACTCCCTCCACTCCTGCATCAAAAAGAAAAATAAGGTTAGACACCAACAGGTGCACACATGTGCACCTCATTAAGGTGTGCATGCATGAACCTCCTCACCTAAGACCATCTAAACAAACTAAGGAAAAGGTGCACATGTGTGCACCTTTTTATACTTTCCAAAGAACTTAGAGCTGATAGGATTTGCACATGTGCACTCTATCAAGTGCACATGTGCACACCCTTTGTTTATGCATCAAAAACTAAGGCTAATTCCCTTATTCACTTGCCACACTATAAGTGTATAGTTGCGCACATGCACATATACACACCACACCCAAGGTGCACACATGTGCAAGTGTAGAATTACGCTCAAATGGTCATTTAGGGACCATTTAGTGCATTATAGGGATTTTTAGAGGAATAAATTGGTTTTTGACTATTTTGGAGGGTTTTGTGCTAGGTTTTGATTTATTAGGGTTTGTAAAAGGTTTAATTTTAGATTTTCAAACTAATGTCTACTTTCTTGTATGGATAGAATCGCATTATCATCCTCCTCAATTGCAGAAAAGATAGCTCCTAAGCTAGTTGTTTTCAAGTACCAGGGCACACTAAGAAAATATCACATTCAAGATGGACATTCTAGAATCAGAGATACTAAGCTTGGTCACATTGATTGGAATGCCTTCCTCCCCATCTATAATAAGCCAAAAGAACAATCTACAATGGTATCAAAACTCATGAGATCAAGGCTAGTAAATATGGCATCACATCCTACTTCCATATAATCTTCAAAACTCCTCATGGCTCTTGTAGAAAACTATGTGACAAAAGAAAAGGTTATCAAGAGTATCACACGGGAGATAGTATTACACCTTTAAACTCAAAACATTGATAAGGTGTTGAACCTTCCTAGAGATGATCAATGTTTATAAATACCTAATCAAGGAAAAAAAAGATGGTATCAAGAAAATGAGAAGGAAGCTTGAGAGATAATTCAATTGTCATTCTTGATTGATAGAAGACCAATGGGTCATAGAGTTGGAAAAGTAGACATGACCCAAGGATACATGAAAGATGATGTTTGATATGTCATTTTTCTTTTGAGCATGATTATGGGACTATCAGTGTCAAAACACCTAAAAACCCAGATGGACCACTTCATAGAAACCATCAAGATAATAAAGATGTTGAAGGACTAGGTCACAATTCTAAGTGACAACTTGGATGAGTAGTTGGTAGCAATCAAGGCCAACCCCAATTTCTATATGACATCATATTTTGGTTTACTTATTGATGGCCAAAACAAATGACTACCTAGGACTTTACAAAAGAGGAAGCATGCAAGATGCTAATGTCTAGCCCTATGTGGTGTACCTTCAACTACTCAAGACAAAATTCTTGGAGCAAAGCATAGAGTACAAGGTGGTGAATGAAAGTTTTATACTTGCTATCATCTAATTCATAGAGGGTGATTATGTGAAAAGGATGTTAGTAGAGGCAGTGGCCAGGATCAAAGATATCAACACATACTACACCCAATTCAAAATATTCACCTACCTAAGGGTAGCTGGTACCTTGGAGAAGCCCAAGAAGCTCCCGAGATATCAATCAAATAGGCTCATTTTGTTAGAGATCACTAGACAACTCACATCTACATATGACAAAGTGAGGAAACAACATAAAAAGACATGGGTGTAGCCAATCACCATCGATGCTTTATAGGTCAAATAGAAGCAAGATATCATGACCTTGGATTTAGAATGGGATCAATATCCCCTAGAAGAGTAAAACTTCCCTCACCCTTATTTTGACAACATAGGGATGGTCTAGTATCTAGAAGAAAAGCAGTTCCTACATGAAGATACATTGAAGGACTACTGGATGAATGTGATAAATGACTATGATATTTGAATTAGGGATTTTTGTAGGATAACTCTATATCCAGCAGAGAAAGTGTTAAAGATCAAAATCTTGCTGAAGGCTGTTGAAAATGATCTTGAAGATGTCTTGGATTGCTTATATAATAGGGACAAAATTTATGACAGGCCTATAATGAATGCAAGGATTAGAAGGGACAAGAACATAGATATCAATAATAGAGCCCACAACATAGTCCAATTAACAAAGGAATGGATCAAGAAACCTTTCAAACTTGATCTAGTTCCTTAGATTATTCCTCTTCAAGCCACATCATGACCTATTAAAGGTGAAGGTACAAAATTTATAGTACCAACCTTCCTATCTTAGTCCACAATGAGGTAAAAAATGGAGCATCAACACGAGTGAGAGGTTGAGTACTTTGAAGCTGATAGGGGAGACAAAAGGAAAATAGGGGCTAACAGAAAGTAGAAAATGGCTCAGGTTCAAGAGCCTCAATCAGAATAGTGACAAGTTGGGCCTGAAGCTAAAGAACCCCAAGCTGACCCAACTTCTCAAGTCCAACAAATTGAACAAAAGCCTCCACCAAAATAGCAAGAACATGTGTAGTAAGAGGAAGAGGAAGAACAAAGGTGTTAGAATATATAGTCCACAGATATAACTGATCGGTGGGGTGAATTAGTTATCCAAAAATCATCATAAAAATTAACCTTAAACAAACTTAACCATGTGAGTAATATTAATTGAAACCACAACAAGATACTCATACATAATTAACACCAGATATGTTAACTAGGGAAACCCTTGATTAGAGGGAAAACCCTAGTGGGGATGGTAAGCACAAGATGATGTACTAACATAAATATTCCTTGTTAGAGGATAGACTCTATTAGAAGTTTGTTACAAAATTCAGTATATATGAGTCCCTGTTAGGAGACTTTGAATCCTTATTAGGAGGTTTGAACCCTGTTAGGAGTTGTGCCAACCCTGTAAGGAGTTATGGAAGAGAGCCGGAACCCAATGCCCAAATAGCTTCAAGGTTAAGATCAAAGAACTCACTGTCCAAATGATCTCTATATTATTCCTTTTAAAATAATAGAATTGAAATGTATTTCCTTCCTCTATCTTTTTCCCATCAACAAGACTTCTAATCCTTCAAATCTTGTAACTAGATCTCATACTACCCATCCAATGATCCCTTGGATAGCTTACATGCAATCAACAAGAATTATTTTCCTTCTCTCACTATGCACTAATACTTCACATTCTACTTGATCCTCTAAAATCAAGACTCATTACAAATGAGGAAAATAACTTTCCTTTATACCGTATCTTCATAATAATTCACTGAGTCAGCCTTGAGGCTTTCCTAATTAATTAAAATAAGATAATTAATTAATTCACAATTGTAACAACACTGTCATCTCACAGTCTATACAAAATGTCACATGTGTGAAACCATGTCTTGTGCACACATTGGCATCACTGTATGACTATCCTCTATCATTATGTAACCGCACATCTCTTCATTACATCTTAGATGAAAGCTAGTGATAGATCATTAGAACTCTATTTTCTAATGTTCTATTTATGCACTGCTTTTAGTAAATCAAGTGTAACTTCCATACACTATCAAATCAGATTTAGTCCTTTCAATCACATCATCAAGAAAACCTCAAGAAAATGTCCTCCAATACACATCATCTGAAACTTCCTTAGTTTCTATGCATCTTAAGATTACTGATTGTTATTCTTCTATTCTTAAGAAAATTACTGCTATGTTGACATCAATGACAAATATTGTCATGAATGCAACATATCAATACTCTTCAATGCTTAGGATACTCCCCCAATATAGTATCATCAACATTCATGCTAACAATCTCCCCCTTTGACATTGAGGAAACATAGATGAAAAACATCTAAGTTCCAAGAATACCAAACTATACTCTACTAGTGCTGCTACTATTCTCATCTTCTCAAATCCTCTTCATTAATCAAATCTGAAATGCTCTGGAACATTGTATTGTTCATCTACTTCTTTTAGGATCATAAATAGTTATTCATAGTAAACAACTTCCAATACTTTCTAGCTACATTTGTGCACTTGTACTTTCTTCTGCACACTTACTTTAATCTTTCATGTATTTGCATACTTACATATCCTTTTGCGCACTTACATATTCTTCTATGCACTTACATGAATCTTTCTAAATCTCCCTAAAGAGATAACTCTCGCCCATCACCATCTCAACAGATGCTTCTCTTCTGATTTCTTATGTACATTATTTCCCCCATTGACGTCAATGTCAAAAGTTTCAATCACAATACCAATTGTTACATTCCAATTGCTAATCAACTATTCAAATCATCAAGAAGTATTAGCCTTTAGTCTAGTCTAACAATAGTGCTCTATACCACTAGACTAATGCATTCCATGCATCATCTACTTTGAAGTAAGTAGGGTCATAACCCCTGGAATACCTCTTAGGTACTCAACAATATCTTTATGAAAAGGCTTTGTAAATATATCTACAATATGATCTTTAGTACTTACATATTCGAGCTTTATTTTCTTTTCAGTTGGTCTCTCTCTCAAAACATGACACTTTATGGATATGTACCTTATCTTAGAATGCAATACCAGATTTTTAGACATACTTACTCTACTTGTATTATCATAGTAAATGATAACAGGCTCTGTAAACTCAATCCCAATATCCTTTAGCATTTGTTTCATTCACATAACTTGATTATGATTATTTTTTGCTACAACATACTCTACCTCAACTGTACTCTAAAATATAAAATCATGTTTCTTGCTTAACCAAGAAACCAATATTCCTCCAAGAAAGAATGATCCACCATTGGTGCTCTTTCTGTCATCCATATTGCCCGCCCAATTTGCATCAGTATATGCCCACAAAGTGAAATCACTTGATCTATCATACCAAATTTCATAATCAGATGTACCCTTCAAATATTTGAATATCCTCTTTACTACTGCATAATGATACTCTTTTGGATTATCTTGAAATCTTGCTACAATCCCAACTACATTTATCTAGTTTGGTTTGAGTCAGATATTGTAATCCTCCAATCATAGATCTATACTTTTTCTGCTCAATTGTAGGTGTCTCATCTTTACCAAATAACTTGTGACTAGTTATCATGGGTTTACCAACAGGTTTGCAACTTTCCAAACCAAATATTTTAAACAAATCTTTCAGATGCTTAGTTTATGAAATAAATATCCCATTTTGTTCTGTGCAATCTACAATCCTAGGAAAAACTTCATTTCTTCTATCATGCTCATTTCAAATTCATTTTTCATCTCTTTGGCAAACTTATCACTATCTTTATCATTTCCTCCAAATAATATGTGATCCGAAAAATATTACAATGATAAATAAACTATCATCAATTTTCCTTAAATACAAATTACCATCTATTGTACCTTTGATAAATCCAAGCTTAGATAAATACATGACCAACCTTGCATACTAGATTCTAGGTACTTACATCAGACCATATAGTGCTTTCGTTAGTCTGCATACGAAATCTTTATCTTCTATTAGATGGAATCCATCGGGTCTCTCAATGTAGACTTCTTCAATTTCTCCATTTAGAAAAGATGACTTGACATCCATCTGATAAACTTTGAAATTCTTGCTTGCTGCATAAGCCAAGAACATCCTTACTACTTCCATTCTTGCCATGGGTTCATAGGTTTCTTCAAAATCTATGCCTTCTTGCTGAGAGCAAACTTTGCAAACAAGTCTAGGCTTGTTTCTCACAACTTCTCCTTGCTCATTCATCTTATTTCTAAATACCCATTTGGTTCCTATCGCTTTCTTCTCTTTAGCTCTAGGAACTAATTCCTATGTCTCATTCTTCACAACCTAATCTAGTTATTCTTAAATATCTTGCATCCAGTGATCATCCTTACATGCCTCATCTGTGCTCTTAGGTTCCACTTGAGAAATCAGGCACAATTCCTCATTCATTTGGTTCCTTGTAATCAAACCTTTATTCTTGGTCCCAATTATCTACTCTGGAGGGTGATTCTTTGTCATGTTTCTACTGGAAGTAGGAGTTGACATCTCAACTCCAATCTCTTCCCTAGGTTCACATCTCAAATCTTCTTTATGCTCACCAGATACATCATTTTGTAGGTCACTACTAGTCTCAAAAGAAACTTCAGTTTTCTATCTAGCAAATCTAGAATTATCCTCTTCTTCATTAGATTTATAATCTACCATCTTCTCTTTAGTACCAAACTTTTCATCAATCCTTACATTTGCACACTCAACTATTGTCTTAGTTCTATAGTTGAAATATCTATATGCTTTACTTTTCAATGAGTAACTAAGAAACATACCTTCATCACATCTAGGATCAAACTTACCAATATCAACATCTCTCTTTATGTAACACTTGCTTCCAAATATTCTGAAATATTTGACTGATGGTGAATGACCAAACCATAACTCATAGGGTGTCTTGCTCATACATTTTTTTGGTCTCTACTCTATTCAGAGTATATACTATAGTTCTAATTACTTCCCTCCAAAATCTCTTTAAGACATCATTCTCAAATAACATCACTCTTATTGCTTTCGCTACTGAATTTTTCCTTCTTTCAGTGATCCCATTTTTTTCATGTGTTTGAGGTAAAGATAACTATCTTTTGATTCCATTCTCTCCACAGAACATGTTGAACTCTCTAGAGGTGAACTCTCCTCCTCTATCTAATCTTAAACATTTAATCTTGACACCAGATTCATTTTCAACTCTATTATTAAATATCTTGAATTTCTCAAAAGCTTCAAACTTCTCTTTAAGAAATGCTACCCACATCATCCTAGTGAAATCATCAACAAAAATCATAAAGTATCTTTCACCATACAATCCTCTGGTTCTTGTAGGACCACTTAGATCTATATGAACAATCTCTAATTTCTCTGTACTAAAGAACTTCTTGCTAGTTAAACACACCTTCCTCTGCTTATCCAAAATACATTCCTTGTAGATAAAATTAGTAGGCTTAATAATCTTAGGCAGATCTCTTACTACAAATGTGTGGCTAACTTTCATAATTAGAACCTTCTATTCCATAACCAACTGTTATCAACCTTTGTAAGAAAACATGTTATTTTAGTAGGATTCAACTAAAATACATTACCTTTGGATCTAGTTCTAGTTACTATCAACTTACCATCTTTGTCTTTGATAACCCAAGTCTTTTCTATGAATTGCAATAGATATTCCTTGTCTACCAACTATCCAACACTTAGCGAATTATGTTTCAAACCATCAACAAAGTAAACATCACCAGTGTTAGTTTTACCATCAAGAGTAATAGATACAATTCTCGTAATATGATAGGATGCATTGTTACCAACTCTAACAATTGCAAGATGCATTGTTACCAAATCTAACAATACCTCCATCATGATTTTTGAACTTAATAGATTTGTTCATATCACTAGTCATGTGATGTGAACATCCACTATCAATTATCTAGTCAAATTTATTCTCAACTTGGGTAACTAGAGCTCTCTCTTCTCTAATTTCTCTATCAAGATCATCTTCCTTGATAGCCACAAATCCTAATTCATCATCACTTTCACTCTAATCTTTTTCATCTGATTCTTCATCCTCGTTACCATATAAGAAATTTCTATACTTATCTCTTCTAGGATTAAATTTCCCTCTAATTTTTTTTCTCTCTTTTAAGATAATTAGATGCATAATGACCATCATAATTCTCATTTATCATACCTTCCTTGGCTAGGTAGCATGCTTTCTTGTAGTTCTCTTTAGATCTTCTTTATTTTTCCTTCTTTACCTTGTTAGTACATCTAAAAGTAAGATGTCCATCTTTTTGTATGAAACCATACCTTTGTATTTGCACTTCCCCTAGGTAACCTCCTAGAAAGAAACACTTTCAATTAATCTTCTTATTTTCCTTCAATCAAAATATATTCATAATCATTATAAAAATAAGCATGAGATATACTTGAGATATCATTTCCTTTTCTTCTAGGAGCTAGAGTCACAAATGACTTAAATGTAGCTTCAATCTTAGGCATATTATTCTCAAATTTAATCAACTTAAAACTAACCAATTTTCCTATAAATATATCAAAAGTAATAGCACCACTACCTAAAAATTTGACTTCTTGAATAATTAAAACCTTAATATCATACTAAGGTAATCTCTATGAATTTTACTTATTATATCCTCTTCCTTAAAAGTTTCACTAGCACCTTTAATTGAAGCAACCACATCTTTGATCCTTCGACTATATTGTTCAATGATTCCATTATATATCATCCTCATCTCATTAAACTTCCCTTTCAAGCTATTTACCTTGGCCTTCTGAATATGTAAGTCTCCACCGTAGACCATCCTCAATTTCTACTATATATCATGAACAATCTCTAAATCTTGGATAAAGATGTATGATGTATTAGAAAGAGTATTATTTATGGCCTCCATAGTAGATGTATACTCCTGTTGTACCTTTAACTAGTCTTCATTAAGGGTTCCAACAAAAATAATACAACTTGTAAAGTTACATGATTCTAATGCTTCTCATCCAAACCTTTAAGATAAGCTTCATCTTGTTACACCACACTAGGTGATTCTTCCATGTGAACTAGAACCTTCCTTCCTCATTATTTTTGGATCTTTCTCTTCATTTGTTAAGATTCACCATAACATAGATTTGGATCTCTAATACCAATTTTTAGTCAAAAGAGATTAGATTACTGGGGGATTGAATTAGTAAGGTATCAAATTTTTAACCTTTAAACCTTTATCTCAAGAGAAAATTAATAGAAACACATAAAAGAATTCAATACATAAGAACATCCACAATATTAAAACAAATATTTTGGTATCATGGAAAACCAACTTGGGTGAAAATCATGGTGGAGATTAGTACCCACAAATTGTGCAGTCTTCTAAAGTATGCCTTGTTGGGTAGCTAAACCTTGTTAGGAGTCACAAAGACATTGTTAGGTATCATTAGGAGATTCATCTCTAGCCATGTTTAGATCTTTACCCTATTAGGAGTAGCCTACTTAAAGTAATTTAAACATTAATTAAGGTGACATGATATTAAAGGATTCAAAACAAAGGACCTATTTTCTCCATCTACGTAAGGGATTTTGACAGTTGCCATCGTTAAAAAACAAGAGAAAGAATTATTTGTGAAAGAAAACAACCTATACTTAATTAGATCCAGTAAAGCTCAAATAAACTTCACAACATACTCAACTCTTCTCTTGCTTGATCCCACCTTTCACCCTTCACTACACCTCCTTGACCATGATCAACAATAAGAAATAGTTTGGCATATGCTAATATATATAAATCAATAAATATTTCAAATGTCTACTTAGATCTAACTTCCATAAGACCAATCTTAAACCAAAAAACATGTTTACACAATTGTACCAACCAATTTAGATGCTAAAATTCAAACATGTTTTAACTAAACACTTGCTTGTACTCTAAAATATTTTTGAATACCTTGTCATCAAACAATGTGATGTTAGATCATCAACTCAAATCATGCATCCACATCACCAAATCATGACTAGCTCATTTTAATCCATTGTAACCTAAATATTGGTCATTGGTCATTGGTCATCTATTTACTAACTATTATTGAAGAACTCAATACTTTTTAACATTTTCATCATCTTTATCACTTCTTCACAAATAACTTATCCATTCTATCAAGTGATATTTTACTGAACATACTAATGAGTTACAACCATAATAGTATGATCTTGATTGTCTTGTGTACATCATCCTGTAATTGCTCAACTTGACTCATCATATATTTGACAAACCAATCAAGTCACTTATTGCTTGCCACTAACTATTCTAGAAGTTGCACTATAAATTCACCCAATCATTCACTTCTCCATTTCAATGATAGAAATCATATTATGGAGTTTCAAAGACACCCACAATGCTCTCTTAATAATCATAACCACTAAAATTGATGTAGTGCAAGGTAGGAGAATCCCCCAAAGGAGATGTCCTACCCCTTGGCAAATAAATACACAATGGAAACAAAACAACAATGTAAGATCTGATACCAATTCACACCACTTTATTCATAAAATAACTGTTACATTTAATGTGTCAGGATGTAAGGCCTTCCCAGTTATGGCCAAATAAAAAGAAAGTAATTGTTGTTAGAGTAAATTATTATTATTTACACTTTACTTAAGTTTACTTAGGATACATGCATTATTTATTAGTTTCATACCTAGGAGTTAACATACTTTTACGTGTTGACTTGTTGACAACATAGGAGTTTGTACCTACCTTGTCATACTTATCCTCTTGTCTATGTGGAGGATAATCCACCTTTTGTGGATGTATGCTTAGTTTTCATGCTTATCTCCTAGTTCTTTCTAGCTCATTCTAGAAGCTTCCTAGAGGCCTTTATAAACAGGCTCTCCTAGTGTATTTAGATATCATATTGTACAACAATTTATATTTTATTTGAGAATAAAATTTTCTTATTTTCAGACCAAACCCTTGCCTCTTCTTGTCTTTTTCTTCTCTATGATAGGTTTTCTATGTGTAGGTGATTCAAGGGCTTGTGGATTGATTTGCATATTTGCTCAAATCCTACATGGTATCAGAGCCAGATTTATTGTAGCTTGTTAAGTATTTGGAGAAAAAGGAGAAAGAGGGTTTGACATAATAGATCTAACATTTTTTTGGGCTTTTTCCTTTATTTTTTGGAGGTGCGATGGTGGCGATTCAGGAAAAATAATTATAGCAATGATTTTCAAACAATGATATCTCCCTCATATGGACTCCTTTTTGCGAGAATTTTTTTTTGTTTTGAGGTAGAATTTTGTGATCTACACATTAGTGTAGGTAGTTTGAGATCTCTATTCCTAAATTTTTCTGCAACTTACAAATCCCATTTTTTGCCACTTTAAATCCTTAGTATAGGCTCATCTGGATACATATTCAAGTTCCATTTTTTTTTGAAAGTGTATTTTTTTTGTCTCCTTTCCAAATCTGCAATTAGATTATAGGTTATGTAGATAGAAATATTGATTTCAGAAATAGGCCCTAAAATTGGCAATTGTAATCACACTAAGTATAGAGTGCACAAATCATACACTAGGGCGGGGGGGGGGTTAATTGATCTCTTTTGTATTTTGGGCGGAGTAATTTTTTTTTTTCTATAATTTACTTCAGACTAGACATTCTGCTTCTATCTTCTTCTCTCAATGTTGGATCCTTCTATGACCTAGCTCATGCCACACAACTATCACACCTGGAAAGCTCAAATGACTAGGCTTTTCATGCCATGAAGCTTATGGTCATGTCTAGATGAGAACCAACCTATTCTGCAATTCCCATTTGAGGTTCTTCAACACAGAAACAAAATGGATGAATCTATGGGATTGATTGTATTAAACATCTTAGATAGTCTACTATTTCATTTGGATGGTTTGACCACTCCTCGAGCTATTTGGACCAAGTTCTACAAATGTTTTAGCACAGTGAATAAATTTTGGGCATTACAGCTTGATGTAGAGTTGACTTCTTTGTCACCAACTAGCTTCCCCACCATTGAGGACTTCTTGATGAAGTTCAAATATCTGCATACAATTTTACAAGGATGTGGAAAAAACAAAACAGATAATGAGTGTATCTTTTTGATACTCTCAAAGTTGTGAGGAATATATCAGATCTTTTCTTCCACTTTCTACTCCACGATGGATGCCTTGGTTAACAGACATCAGATGCCCTCTTTTGATATATTCTTTGATAGGTTAACTCATGAATAGTCCAAGATCATTCAGATGGATTCATTATTAGGTTCACAGTCGTAGGCATTGCTTACCAAGGATACACAGGAGCAGAAGCTGAAGTAGATATCTGATTCCTCCTCTTAGCACTCTACTGGTCCATCCTCTTCTTTTAAGAAGAAGGAGAAAAAGAAGACTAAGACTCCTACCTATTCCTATTGTCAGAAGGGACCTCATGATGAGTCACATTTTTTTCAGAAGAGCTTTGATTGCTATGAGAAACAAATTGTAGATTTGCAAGCTCTTCTTTAGAAGAGAACTATTTCCTCTCCATCCTCTTCTACCTCATAGGGGTCTACCTTTCTATCTTCTCCCACATCTTCAACATCTACATCAAATCTTGGAAAGGGTCATGCATTATAGGTATCCTTTGCATCTCCTTCACAAGTCCCTTGGATACCAAATGCAAGTGTTTCTCACCATATGCCATCTTCACAAGGGTCTTCTCTACTCTTGAGGCTTCTCCCATTCCTCATATTCTCATGGGTAATAACACTGCCCTACCAATCTATGGGAAAGGTTTAGTTCACATTTAGGATGGCACCTTCAATGATGTATTGTATGTTCCCTCTCTATCTGCAAACCTTCTCTTGATTTCTCAGATTACATGCAGTGGATCAAGGAAGACAATTGAGTTCACTACAGATTCAGTCTTCATTCAGGATTGTGCCACAAGAGGCCTTATTGCTACAAACACAATTGATTCTTCCACCTATCTCTACCCCCTATCACACTTTTTCCCACCATCTCCATTATTGAAGCATGGCTATTCTCTTTCACAGGATCATCATGTGGTGCAATCAAGATACTTGAACCTTTGTATTGTTCTTGAGATCCCTATTTTGACTTCCACACCACATCTAGTTGAGGGCTTTTCTCTTCAACATGATTCTTCTTCTGCTCTGCCTAATCCTCTAGCTCCATTCATCAAGCCTCTTGGTCCACTTGTTGTTGATTCTATAGAGAACATTCATAACAATTTCATCACACTTGCATTGGGGATTCCTATTCAGGATCCTCATGTTTCCTCCTTTCAGCATCAGTTTGGCCTTCCATTTTAACCTTTTGTTCAGGGGTTTCCTTGTTCTATGCCTTTGTTTCTTCTACATTGGAGTTTCATTGGTTCAATAACTTCTACAAGAGCTCCATTATTCTTGGGGGGCTTTCTTGTCTCTTGTCATGGGGGGGGGGCGGGGGGTTGGTTGTACTTATGGTTTTGAGAGAGTCTCTTGAGCCATTTTCAATTTATGCTTGGGATTACAGAAGTTGTCCTTAGGGGGTCTTGTTGAGGCCTTCCTTCCTTCATGTTTTTTTTGCATGTTTGTACTTACCTCTTTTTGGGGGAGGGTTTTTCCCGTGTGGTTTTCTCTCTTTCCCCATTTTTAGAGGTTGCATTTCTTTGCATTGTACTTGGATACCTAACATGGCCTAGTTGTTGGGACCCATTATGCATTTCATCATAGCTGTTGTGAGCTTAAGTGCATTCCCCTAAGTTGCACTTAAGGGGGGGTGTTAGAGTAAATTATTATTATTTACACTTAAGTTTACTTAGGATAAATGCATTATTTATTAGTTTCATACCTAAAAGTTAGCATACTTTTATGTGTTGACAACACAGGAGTTTGCACCTACCTTGTCATACTTATCCTCTTGTCTACATGGAGGATAATCCACTTTTTGTGGACGTATGCTTAGTTGTCATGCTTATATCCTAGCTCTTTCTAGCTCATTCTAGAAGCTTCCTAGAGGCCTTTATAAACATGCTCTCCTAGTGTATTTATATATCATATTGTACAAGGATTTATATTTTATCTGAGAATACAATTTTGTTATTTTCAGACCAAACCCTTGCCTATTCTTGTCTTTTTCTTCTTTGTGACATGTTTTCTATTTGTAGGTGATTCAAGGGCTTGTGGATTTGATTTTCATATTTGCTCAAATCCTACAATAGTTTTGGAAGATCCCTCAAGATCCAACCCAAACCCTAGCTAGTGTAGATTCATACTCTGGTAGAAATCTCCAAGGAAGAATATAAACTTGTGCTCACAAGCCACTAAGAAATCTCCTTATTTCCTAAGCTGCAGCTACTAGCTCTTCTCAAACTTCACTCATTTTCCACATCTACTTCTCCAAGTTGGATGACTATGGGTTAAGCCTCTACAAGACCCCCTACTTATACCCAGCTAAGCCACAAGTTGGACTAGTATGTTACAAATTAAATAACCCCTTGCATTAAATGCACATTTAAGCCACAAGTCAACTTACAATAGAAATTAAATACATAAAACCAAATTAAATGCCAAGGTAGGCCCAAGCTAGAAACCAATCATAGATAGCTTAGGCAAAATAGAAACTAAGACATGATTGAGCATCATAAAACTACTTTTGAGTATCAGCAAAACCACCAAGCATATCTAGGCTCACACAACCACTGCCAAGTACCAATATGATCCAAGCATGCCAAGTATATGTTGAGTTCCCATAAGCATCACCGAGTACCCTCAGTGACCGAGTGCCACAAAGTATGTCAAGTGTCTTTGATGACCAAGCACCACCAGGATTGTCGAGTCCATTCAACCACTGAGTTTGTTGGTGAAGCCACATACCTTTAAACTGAGAATTGTGAAAAGATGACCAAGAAACATTGACTGAGCATGTTTGGTGAACACCCAATAACATTTCAAAGTAACTACTGAGCATTCCTCTGTAAACTCTAAAGTAGTCACCGAGAAAACCCATGATGCTCCTGCATCAACAATTGACTGCAACAATTTTCTCTTTATGTTTATACTAGACAACATACTAGGAATACTAGGTCAATAGTTGGGATCAATGACAACACATGTAGTGCTTGCCCATATTTTACATTTTGTTATCATTGTCAAACTCTTTTAGGCCAATTTTATGCTTGATGATTAGTAGCATTATTTTGAGATTATTAGATATTGTTTTATATTCAATTGATTTTATGATGAGACTACTTGGTACTCTATACTTCATGTATGCATGATGATTATTACAATGATTTCAATTATTGATGATGATTAGTTAGACTGATTATCATACGTGTTTTCTTATGGATACTTACCCCATACTGCATGTGTATGGTGTGCGTTTATATTTTCTTTATGTATGACATTTCTGATTTGGTTAAGGAAGAGAGTCATAATCAACTTCTAGTTAGGATCTACGTGATGCACCACTTCTTGCCATTGCCTTTTTAGTTTAGTATACTTGTGTTTGTACATGTTTGGATTTTATATAGATTGCAGGTACCAGGTATCGACTTCCCTAAATTGCCAGGATGAGCGTACCCTATCGCATTATCTTAATGGTAAGATAGGGGAGATAAATTCTTAAGTCCAAATCCTAACCTTGTCTTAGAAAATTAGGACAAGTATCTTAATTTGATTACCTTCTAGATGTGTCGTATGATGTAAATTTGTGATTATAACCCTTTAGTTTGATCTTGTATGTGTTTTTCTATAATGGGTTTTCATATTTCGTCCTATAAGTCTTTGGTAATTTTTTTTTTAAATATTAAAAATCAAGAGTTCAAAAGATCTTATACAAAATTAACAAGAGTGGGGGGGGGGGGGGGGGGGCTGCAAAATAGCTAGCCCACGAGTCCAAAAGAAATGACAGAGTTACATAGAATGGTGCAAGACTAAACAAAAAGATACAACAAGACAAAGAAATAGCTAATGTAAGATATCATCATGGTTCTTGATCCAAGTAGTTCACCCATGAGAGCCTTCCATCCATACTACCTTCTTTCTCTCCAAGATCTGGGTATACATATCCAACTTATCAAAACTAGGAGCATTGTTAGCTCTGATGTCTTTGATCAGCTTGTCAAGAGCTTTGTCAAAAGCAGTTTTATTATCCACAATGCTGGCCCATTCAAAGCCATCTTTCATTTCATATATAAACATGGAAGTATGTCTGTCTTTAAGGAACCTTAGTAGCTTATCTCGCTCCAGATTCGTAATGCAACAAACCTGAGAAGCAATTTTAAAGCATGTGAGAAAAACCTAGTAAGAATCCTATTAGTGCCTTGAAATTTGGCTTCATTTCTGAATTTCCATGAATTAATTTAATGGAAAACTATTATGATGCTTTTAATATTTAATTATATTTAATTATTTGAAAAATTAATTAAATTTAAAGATAAAATTATGAGTTTAATTTTAAAGTGTAATAGTAGCTATTTAATTTAATAATAATATATTTGGGAGATCATTTTTAAATAAATGCTAAATATTATTATTAATTAAGTTAATAAATATTTTTTCAATTAAATGATTCAAAAATAAATTAAAGAATGGAAAAGATATTAATTTATTAAAAAGTTTTAAGATTGCATAAAGTATGCATGAGATTAAAAGTTAATATATTAATTAAAAGAGAAGTCAAGTGAATTTAAATAAAGATATTTTATATTCAATAAATGTGCATGAAAACATAAAAGAAAGATAATAAAGAGTTAAAGAGTGGTGAGCAAGGCGTCCTCTCGGGTGATCGCACAATTAGTGCCCCCAATTTAGGAGAGAACTCCTTATCAACATTTGAGGTTCATTTTCGAGGGATCGTGAATTTTGGAGAAGGAATTTCCTCAGAGAAGGTTTTGAGAGAAGAAATTTATCTCACAATTTTTTTGGATGTTTTGTGATTATAGCATCAGAATCCAAGTAGATTCTTATATTTTGATTCGCACAGTTAAATACGTTATTTATTATTCCTATCTTCTTCGTGACTGTGAAATGTTTTTCTAAAATTCTTTGTGATGAGTATTTCAATATTGTGAATTATTGGTATGCATGTTGATTGTTTTGTATACATGAAGATTGAAATATCTTAGAATCCTCATTTAGTAATTTTACAAATTAGAATTTAAACTGGGAAGGGTTTAGAATTGAAAATGATATTTTAAAATTGAAAATTTGATTGATTGGTTGTATTTGCCCTATCAGTGAATTGTTAGAACTGTTATAAAAATAAAATAAATTAAAATAGTGAAGGGTTTTATTTTAAAAAAAATTTATATGAAATTTTTATAAAATAAAATAAACAAATTATATATATAGGGAAGGGATGGGGAAATCCCCCCCTCGTGTACTTGTTGTCAACATTATTAAGGTCACAACAACAAGTACATTGATGTTCGCAGTAGCAGTTATATTGCTGACTACAATAACAGTGTAACTTGTTGCCGCAGGGTAAGGCCGACAAGCCTTTATAAAACACATCGATTTTTATATATGTGGTTTTTTTTTAATATAATTTTTTTATTTTTAAAAATTATTTATTATTTTTTTAAAAAATTTTAATTATTTAATAATTTTATTAATATATATTATTTTAATAAATAATTAATGAAAGATTATTATGACTATTTTATATAATTATTAATTAATTTAATTAAGTTTAATTAATAATGGAAGTTGTTCAATAAAGTTTTAAAATTTTATTTAATTATTATTAATAATTCTGATTTTTAATGAAATTGTAAATTATTTTATTTAAAATCAATGAATATTATTTTAATATTTTAAATAAATAATTACCCTTAAGTCATTTGGAATAATGAACTTAAAATCAAATTAGAGTAACTATGCAATTATTCAAATATAAGAATGGGGTAAATAGTAAGGGTTAATTTGTAAATCATAGCTATTCAAAAACTTACATTGAACGAAAACTGAAACCTTACTATTAACTCAACCATGTGTTTTCAAAATCAAACTAAACTATCAAAACTACACTTTTATTTGTGTGTTGTCTATGCTTTGGGTTTGGGTTGACTAGAGTGTTGACCAATTTTAGGATGTCTACTAGAGGCTTGAGAGTTTTGTGATTGTGATTTTATGCTGATTTGATCTTGATCTTTTAAACTCAACCATGGTAATGTGTTGGTATGCTCTATGATGAGATTGATTATATTGTTGGTTATTTCTTTCAATGTCCTTGTGGGATAATGAGATGGATGTTATGATATACTTGACTTAACCTTTTTGAGTCATCAATCAGTATTTTTGGGATACTTTCTAGTTGCTTGTAGAGAACTGATGGGTTATTGTGATTTATCTTTGATACTTTCCAGTCACTTGCATAGGACTGAGGTGATATACTATGATTATTTGATTTGTGATTTCATGAGCTTAGGGTAGGTTATCTATATGTAATGTTGGGAAGTGGCTTGTAATGAAGGTCAAGGCCCTAAGTGGCTACCAGGGTAACCCATTGTAAGTTGTTTTATAAGTGAAAAAATTACACTAAATGAGAGTAAAATGAACCTAATAAGAGTCTTTGTATGTTCTTTCCCATTCCTCGAGTGCTAGTACAAACTAGGATGGGAGTATAGAGAATGCTTGGTTGCAACTATGCATCATTTGTATGCCTTGTCAGTATGAAAGGATACTAGTGCTGCATAGAGTCACTAGGGGGTCAGGGTCAAGTTAGACTACTAGGGTAACTCTAACTTTTATTCATCCAATGACACTTGCCCGCTTACATAGTAGATTCCCTACGTGTCTTTGTGTGCCGCTAGGTCTAGATGTCGATTTATCTTGGAACCTTTGAGTTAGATTACTTTTAAGGTTTCCTTGACATAGAGATTAATTTTGATTTTTGGATTGATATCTTGTTTGGGACTTGAGACTATGTCCTTAGTGTGGTGGAAGTGGGTCTTTTTGGGTTACCACGCAGTTGGGTGGTAGTGCTTTTTACTCTTACCATTGAGATCCATTTGTTGTTGTCGTGGCTAGAGTTCTTTGTCTGCATTTCCTTTCATTCTATTCTTATGTATTATGATGGATGGTTATATATTTATGATGGATAATTTTACTTATTGTATTGTACTTTTTTTCATGGATCTAAGAGGGATGATATAGTCTATTTTTATAAATGTACATTCTTTTAGCCTTTCATACCCTGTGACATGTACAGTGGATGATTGGGCATTCCAAAGTTTATTTCTAAGTGGCATTCACAACAAATGTAAATTATTTAAATGGATTGGGACTTATAATTATTCTTTTATGTGGATGTGGTATTTGTTAGACTTAGTATTAATTAAAATTTAAATGTGATTCAATGTCTTGGGTTCCTTAAGGAATGTAATATGTTATGTTTGTTTTTATATGATTGTATGTTATTACTTCCACTACTTTATGTCTGACGTGTATGCTATTCTTTATTTGAAAAAAAAATGTTTGGCAAACTTAGTAAAACTTTAGGTTAATTATTTTGGATCCCTTGGTGGGGCATTACAACACAATAAATGATCATCATGCAATCAAATTTGTACCATGCCATTACTAACATCACATGTCATCACAACATCAATTATGCTAATTATACATGGTGTAATTGCGTATTCATGAAACTTTAATGTAGAATGCAGATAGATTGACAATGAACTAGACTAAACCCAAGAAATCATTGTCAAGATGTGAACTCTATGAGCATCTCATGTTTCCCTAACTATAACTACTAAGAAAGATCTCAGACCAGCATCTCAGTGACAATTTTAGAATGGGAGTATGCTTAAAATGTAGTTCTACAAAAATGCATGCAAGATCTATGACTAAAATGCAGATTGTATGTAGAAAAAATCTCTTAGAATGCTATCAAAATGGACATGCAATGAGCTAAACAAGTAATAAATGATGCTAAATGGTATAATAACAATGCTAACATGCTATGAACTTACTAGAATGATAATGCTAAAATGATGAATTAGAATGTGCCTATAGTGTAGATGCCTAAAACTTGGGTCCTTTAGCTCTTGGATTTTCCTCCTATTTATAGGATTTCAGAAGGGGTTGGAGTAAAAATCAAATTTTTCATCTTTGATTGGTAGGTGAAAGTGAAACTGAAAATATCTCATAAGATACTAGGGAAAGAGCCCAATAGACTTTCTTTTGAGGATAAATGAGGATATTTCTAATTCTTTTAAATGAAAAAGGAAGATTTTCATTTTTGTGAGGATAAATGACTTTATTGATTTAATAAATGTCTTATTTATTTTCAACACTTTGTCTTTTTCTTCCTTCCTTTTTGAATTTCATTTTATGAATTTGAATTATTTTTCTCCTCTTTTAAAGTTGGTCTAAGTCTTCTCAATTTGATAGATAATTAATGACCTAATGTGATTTTTTATTTGAAAGTCTATTGTGTTTCTTTTGATTTTCTCCTTAATTTGCATTGATTGATCAAAATTGTATGATTTAGGTAATTGCCAATTTTTTAGTGTCTACAAATGCCCCTCTTTGAGCTAATATGCAAAGAAAATTAGTTCAAAGACTATCTTGATTTTTTTGATTTTAGGTCAAATTTTGATGATTGAATGATGTCTTGACATTTTGCAGTTGCCATAGTGTCTAATTGTTGATGGCTTGATTTATGATCTTTGATGATTTTATGTCTTGGTTGTCGTTGATTTTGCTGATTGATGTTGCGATGTTTTTACTTGGATACCCTGGTTTTGGTTAACTTGTTGTTTGGCATTTTGGCAAGGGTAGAACATTTTTTTTTATTTTCAAAAAAATTTAATGCCTCAATTTGGATGCCCTAGTTTGATATGGATATAATACCACCTTAGAAATGAAATTGGAAAAAATTGAAAGTGCAAAAATTAAGGAGGTCCCAATTTTATTTCTAAAATGTTGGATAATTGATAGATAAAGATGGTCACTTTGATTTAGTGCAATACTCCATTCGTGAAAGTGAGAGTATAAGATTCCAATGTTGGATCAACAAGGTGAAAAGTGATATAAATGCCCCTAAAGAGGGTTAAATAGGTCAAAAGGCCTTTTAACCTTGTCATTTTCACTCTCTCATTTGACATTTGGCATTTGGGAGCTCTGAGCTAGTGAGGATGGTGGTTCCTTTATGAGAGCACAGATTCAAGAGGGGTCATAGATATGAACATCCAGTGGACTACAGTGCCCCAGTAAGTCATTGAGATCCTCCAGTTTAAATTTTTTATATTTTTGCCTTGATTTTTGGTGAATTTCACATGGATTTTTTGTGGTAAATTGGCTTTTTAGATGTTTTACCGCATTTAGCTTTTCTTCTAGCACTTCTAATTTATTTTAGTGCATGCAAATAATTTTGTAGCGTATACGTGGGGCAGAATAGTGCTTGAAAAAACCTAGTTTTTAGGCAAATCAACACATATAGGGAAAATATAGCAAATTTAGTGGTTTTAGTAGCGCATTTGTACAATTTAGGACATCCAATTAGTCTTATAGCACATATGTGTAATATTTCAATGCATTTGTTTTTAATAGTGCTTTTTCCCTGTGGAATAGCACATATAGGCATCATAATAGTGCGTAGCCACATTTAAGCTCATTTGATGGAGGAAATAGTGCTTTTGAAAGGTAAAGTAGTGCATCTTCCTTTTTTAATGCATTTGATTGATTTGGTAGCATGTATGTCCTAGGAAATAGTGCAAATGATTATTGAAGAGCAAAAACTAAGTGTAAGGCCTTAGTTGAGTGTAAGATAATGCAAAAGGCTAGATTCTAGGTGTATCAGCCAAGGACCATCATGATGAGTAAACACTAGGAATCAGGTATTCATGAAGTGATGTTGTAGGACCAGTATGATGATAGATAGGTAAAGAGTGATGCCCCAACTTAGGATACAGAGTAGGGAAAACAAATAGGTCCGACTCAAGATAAAGAAGGATAAGTGACAAGTCCAAGATAGAACCAGTAGCTGAGTAGCTATATATAGATTGTAGATTAATGCATGATGATCACTTGGGATGAAAACTAACATTGTTTTTTGTTTGATGAAAAAAATAGGTACATGGGTGAAAGCTCATGGTATGGGGGTTATATCCATGGCCTCTAGAAGTAGCAAGCAGATTATCAGTTAAGGAGCAGCATGTGATTGATAGATGCTAGTTTACTTATTTGCTACAGATGCCCCAGTTCTGAGTGAATAGGGGCTATTGATAGTTGTGGCCGAGTGGTGGCACTCTGACCACAACACCTTTCATTTGTCGATGGGGGAGATGACAGTGACTCTCTAGGATGTATATAAGATATTTTAGATCCCAAAAACAGGGGATTTGGTGTACTATGATTAGACCATTGATGGCACTGCTTTTCATGACTTGTTTGGGGATGATAGTGTATTATGGTTTCAGATGTTGTAGTATGAGACATTGCTGACAGTTTTGGCTAGTTTGATAAGAGGATTTTTGTTTCTAGACCAATGAGGGTGAGGATATCTAGTTGGATGGGGCCAATTGATATAGGATATGATTGATCAACCACAGAGATTTGCATGGGGTAGTTGCATTTTGGCCCACTTATATCATGATTTACATTAGGTTGTGTATTTTGGAGCCTCGTCGTTATCAATGGGGGTGATTTTGTTACAACTATGGACAAGGGAGAATTTTCCCATTATTCATCTAGTGTGTATGTGACAGTGGCCTCAAGGTATGCCATACATGTATACTTATTCTGGTGTGGTCATGTAGCCCCATTTGGCCAAGACAGAGTATTCTTTGTAGATATTGGACGACATTGATCAGGTTGTGTGGAGACCTTATAGGTTTATAGAGCCATGGGCTTAAAACAATGATGAGATGGTATATTTCTTTGGTCTGAGGTATTTTCTTGCTAGGGTACCTGCAATGATAGAACAATTTTGTTTCAGGTAGGTGGTGAGACAATTTGGACAATGATAGGGCATGCTACAAGGGTCAGCACATTATGCTTGGGTGTAGTCAGAGAGAGTAGTGTGGGGGCCAACTTTGGAGTATGAGGATTTCCTAGAGGCCTTTCTGTAGATGATAGATACACCATAGCCATGGGCATTGCGAGATGGGGTTGCAGATGTAGGGATGGAGGGGGACTATGCATGGTGGTTTTAGGAGCACCCCTTTCCTAGATATATGGATCCTACAGAGCCTATTCTTGGGATTGATGAGCCATCAAGTGGGGGAGAGGATAAGGATGATGAGGGTGGTTTGGGGAGAGGTAGCGAGAGATAGTAGGCTAAAGGGAGAGTGAGAGGTGTGGTTAGAGCATGGGGAGGTGAGATCGAGTAGCTGTGGTACTATTGCAAAGGGGTGTGGCATGAGGACTGGTACAGAGACTAGTGGGTGCAAGGAGGGTTGGAGGGATCCAAGGCCATGGTGGTGCAAGGGTGAGAGGAGGGATAGTTGGTGGTGTTGGAGTTGGGCAGTAGGATAGAGGTGTTGAGTAGGGTAGGGCAGAGTAGGTGAGGGCCAGGTTTCCTAAGGATGTTCAGTTTGTTTGGTGATAGAGGCCATAGGTACAGGCACCTATTAGAGATCTACAGGATGTCTAGTTACAGGGGTTGCATTTGGTGTTACCAGAGGCACAACCATAGGTATAGTAGTAGGTGCCACCATATGCACAACCACCACTAGAGAGGTTAGGGGGATCGACTGATTTGGAGGCTAGGATGAGTGCTATAGAGGCTCGAGTGGGTGAGTTGATGAGTACCCTACATGCATTTATAGCTATGATGACACTGAGGCCACCACCGCTACCACTGCCACCAAGGATAGATGGGGTGTTGACGAGTCAAACAATCATGGTTGGACTTGTTGCACCAACAATAGCTGCAACAAAGCAGGCACCCTAAGAGGATATGAGTGCCCCTAGTGAGCAAGGATCTTCAGGTCAAGCACGTACACAGGGATGAGTGTACATTATGTATTGTGGCTTTACTCCTCATGATGTATTATTATTCTTTGATATTCATTTGATATTCATGCTGATGTACTTGATTGATCCTTGGATGTTCATGTGGATAGATGTTGTGATTTATTGATGTTCATGTTATTTGATCTATTGGATGTTCTCGTTGATGTAGTTTATCTTATAGTCATGTGGATTTTGGCCTATGGATGTATTGTCCCATTTTTTTGGTTACTTTATGAGATATCTGAGCTTATTGATGTTTAGATGTGTGCACTTGTAATATCATGGACTCATGTATGCATGTGATGGTTTCATTTAATGGATATGGTAGTAGTAGATGTTGATGTGTGTGTGTGTGAATGATTAATGTAGCATGACATGTGGATAATGATTAAAACAAATGACATGACAATAATGATGTAATCAAAAGGTGATGTGATTAAAATAAATGACATGGCAATAATGATGTAATGATATGAAATGAAATGTGGTAAAATAAAATTTGATGTAATGAAAGTAGACATAATGGATGGTAATAAATGAATTGTAATGAAATGTGATGTAACAAGATGCAATGATATGAGATGCAATGTGATGTAGTAAAATGAATTATAATGTAATGTAATGAAATGAATCGTGAAAAATGGACTGTAACAGATGAATCATAATGGTATGAACTTTGTAATAGTGTTATAAAATGGAATGAAAATAGATAAAATGACATGGAAATAATGAAATGTGATGAAATGACATGTGACATAATGATATAATATGTAATGAAGTGAAATTTTGTGATGTTATAAGATGCCATGTAATGAAATGAAATGAAATTGGTAAGTGAATTGGAAATGTGATGAATGGCAAGAAAATGGAATTAATATGAGGTGATGAGAGGAAATATGATATGTGGTATGATGAAATAGTATTGAATGTAATGGAATGAAAATTAATGTAATGATAGGTAATGAAATGAATTTTTTTGTGATGTTATGCAATGTAAAACGAAATGAAGGTGTAAATGAAAAATAAAAATGTCAATGAATGAATATGTGACAAAGTGTCATGGAATGGAACATGATAAAATGAGAATAAAAATAAAATGTGAAGATGGGATGTAGTGATATGAAATGATAAATAAAATGTGATAAAATGTAATGTGACAAATGGAATGTGAATGAAAGCAAAAAATGGAAGGAAATGCAATTGTTTGAGATTTGAAAGGTATGTGATGGGATGCCAAATTTTGAGATTCAAGAGCCTCAAAATGAATAGATGACATCTATGAGAGAAATTAATGTGATGAAGAAAGATGGAATGCAAGTCATGGATGGAGTGAAATAGGGGAAGTGGAATGTAATAAAACAAAACGAACTGGGATATGTGAGGAAATTTAATGGGATGTGATGAAAATTGTGGAAATGAGTTTGTGATAAATGAAAATGGAGAAGAGATGAAATTATTTCAGATTCAAAAGCCATGTAATGCAATAGATGATATGTTGAAATGAAATGAGATGGAGTGTGATAAAAGGTGATGTGGTGAGTTAGGATGGAAGAAAGAAAAAGGGATGAAATGAAAGTGTGATGAAATGAGATGGTTTTTGATTTGAAAGCCATGCAATGTAGTAGATGATGTGGTGAAATTTGATAGTGACTAGAATTATCTGAGATTCGAAAGCCACATAATGCAATAAGTGGAATGAAAATGTGAAACAACGAAGTGTGATGTTGGTGGAAATATTGTGAGGAGATAAATTCCATGATAGTTGAGTGCTAAAAGCTCACCTTGATGTTGATGTTGTTGCCTATTATTGGATAACCAGTTGTGAATTTTCTAAATGATGTTGTGAAGATCGTCTAGTGCAATCCTGATTTATATGCCAACTGTCTATTTTCAAGGAACCCAAGATGAAAATTCAAACTAAATGAATGCAACTAACTATCACTTTGTAAAGAGATGCAAATTAATTGTCATCATAGAGTGTGTGATAAAAAGTGACTAATTAAAATGACCACTTGCTTAGCTATAGTGATATAGTGATATGAATACTATGTCACACTGAGAAGTACCAACAAAGATGAACAATGTACATGAAAATATGATAACTACTAGAAAATAGAAGCTATAGCCACAAAAGAATAAAAATAGGCATGCAAATAGTCACATGTCTGATAAAAGACCTTACCTAATATAGCACACAAAATTGGTTGAGGTACACAAGGATTTCCAAATGAGAGGAGGTACTTACAAGTGGACACCAATAATGTACAAAATCAAAGGATCACTAGAGTTAAATAGTGAAAAACCAATTAAATATCATGACTTCATTTCAGTACCTCTAGTCAAGTACATCATCAAGGCACTAAAAGCACATAATAGTGTAGAAAACAATTATTTGCAGACCAGTTGTGTGTAATAGTTTCAAGTTTGTTTAGTTCTACCAAGGAGCAACTATTGTACCAGGCGGATAAGAAAGAATGGTATGTGTTAGTATTGATCTAGCAGTGGATTCTATCAAGTGATGTGCACGATAGGAATTAGGGTGTCTGAGTGTCAGAGCCAAGGGTCAAGTGCACCTTGTACTAGTGCACTGTGATGTAGAGAGCAGATACCATGTGGTAGGACTAGTGAAGAACAAGTCTCAAGTGAGTGATGGTTATAAGTAAGTGGTTAGCATGGGAATGGAACAAGGTGAGGTGAAGAGTAGAATGTGGCAATTAGATATATTGAAAAGTTATAGGAAGCATGCACATCAAAGTATGTCAGGTTCACTAGATTTGTCATAGTAGGAGGGTGACACTAGCCAAGGAAGGTAGATGAGGCAAGGGTGAAGAGCAAAGCGCATTCAATAAACCTCTAAGGAGTTGGTGGATCAGTAAGAACTACAAGTGTTAATTCTAGAGCCAAGTGAAGCAAGTCATGTACAATGAGGGTCAACACAACCTGAAGAGGTGGGGATTAGGGTAGAAGAAACACCCTTGTTAGCATTAATGTTGTTGTCAAGGACTGCAATGCAATAGGCATTACAAGTGGTATTGGATGATGAGCTGATGACGTAGGTGAAGACTAGTCCACCTAGGAAAATGAATAGTATGTTAGGAGCAAAGGAGAAGGCAGGGGAGATGAAATCTCTTGAAAAGTCTATGGGAGAAGCTCTAAAGGATGTAGGAGGCATTGGTGGGGGTGAGGTAACAAATGGAAAGCGTTGGTTGATTAGCCTCAATACACTAGGACAAGGGTCAATAGAAGGGGAAGCGAGGGGTGTAAATGTGGAGGAGCCATGGCTAGAGGTGGGAGGTAGAGATCAATCATCACGAGACGTGGAGGAATTATGAAGAATGTTAGTTGTAGAGAGAGTCTGAGTGGAGAATGTAAAATAAGAGGTCACATTTTTGCTAGGATCAATGGAGAAGGTGTGGGAAGATGGAGCACAAATGGAGGCAAGATGACTGCAAGCGATAGTGGATGCAGAGCGAGCACAGGTGCAATCACTAGAAGTGGAACTATATGTGGAGCACTCATGGGTAGAGGGAAATGATGTGGGAATGTAGGTAGAGTAGTTTTGGGCTTAGAGGTTGTAGGAATCTCTGAAGATGGTGCAAGTGGGTGTAAAGAGCACTCAGAATGAATTGGTGTTATTATAGTCATAATTTAAGTCATTTAGAGAGGTGATTGCAAAAGCAAACACCCTGTCGTTGAAGTTGTAGGATTGGTTAGCATTAAGTGAGGGGAAGGTGAGACAATTATAGCAGTGTTTGGGTGAGGAAAAAGAAAATGTGGGGCACTGGAAAATGGTGACTAATCAAATGCAGCAGGAGTGGGATGTGGCCCAACAAGCGATCACTGCATTGGGAGTAACAAGTTGGCCAAGAATGTGTTCATGGAAATGCACTAGATGACGAAGGCACACTAGGAGGCTGCTTATTATATGGGACGTTATTATCAAGCATTCTCAAATGAGGATCAGTAAGAGACATAATTTTTGGATAGGGAATTAGATAGCTACTAAATGCACAATTACGCAGTGGGAGGTTTCCAATTCCCATGGATGCGGTGTGGGTATGTAGAGGATTGACACTAGGGGCTTCTTCTTCTAGAGATGGGTTAGAAGAAACACCATTGGTTGGACACCCTTTCTTGTCACCTCCCCTAGGGAGGCTAGGATAAATAATCTACCAAACACTATTTAAATGTAATGTTGTCATTGTCATCATAATAGTATAAGAGTTTGTGTCGTGTTGTTGTGGCAATCAAGGGACAACAAATGTTGATTGTAATGCATTGTCATGTTTGTTTTCGATATATTTGGATTTTTTAGCATTTTGAAGAATATGTGAATGTTTTTGGGATTTATAGATTTTTGAATATTTTTGTGTTTTGTGACAAATGTTGGAAAGGTTCCAATCTTTGTAAAAGTGGGAACAATATGATCTGTAGAGTAAAAGTAACCTTTGCTAGTGTGCGGGCATGTCTGTGTGGGATCTTAATGAAAGATGAGTACATATTTATGTAATATATGGGGAGCCATGATGTGTAAGGCATAATTTTGTGTATATTAATAGCCATTACAGATGATTATAAGGCCAATGTTCGGATGTTTCTCTAGGTCTGTGTCGAGGCATACACTCTCGAGGTATATGAAAAGGAGTTTGGGGGCCCACAAGGGACACCTAAGCCTCGAGAAGGTGAAATAGGGCCTTGAAAAGGATGCTTTGGCCAAAAAAGGTATTTGGGGGCCCATAAAAAGGACACTTGGGCCTTGAAAAAGGCAAAACGGGGCCTTGAAAAAGGCGCTTTGACCCAAAAAGGTGTTTGGGGGGCCTAAAAAAGACACTTGGGCCTTGAAAAAGGTGGAATGGGGTCTTGAAAAAGGTGTTTGGGCCTAAAAAGGCACTTGAGGGTCCTACAAAAGGTGTTTTGGGCCTAAAAAAAAAGGCACTTGAGGGGCCTGAAAAAGGTGCTTGAGGGGCTTGCAAAAGACATTTGGGCCTAAAAAGGCACTTGAGGGGCCTAAAAAAGGAATTTGGGCCAGAAAAGGTGCTTGAGGGACCTAGAAAAGGCATTTTGGTCTTGAAAAGCCGCTAGAGAGGGGGGCCCAAGCTCTCACACTTACACTTATTTTGTGCCCCTAGTTAGGCGAGGATGAAAGAGTCCAATAGATATCTAGGCTTTCGAGATAGCATTGATATATTTGTTGAAGGGTGCCAAACTAATCATGGTCATTGTACATAAATAAGACTAATGATCCATTGGGAATTGTTGTTCTTGACAAGAGGAAGGAAAAGGGGGCACCTCTTGCATTATTCGCATTGTGCTAGATTTTCCAAAGCCTAGCGAGATGTTTTAGGACATAAATACGCTACTTCTTAATACCATTGAGGCACTTTGTATTCAAATTCTTGATGGTCTTTTATATGGCCTATTTGAGCTAAAGTGACCCACGTTTGACAGGAATTTTGAGGTGTTCTTTATTTTTTGGGCTTTCATGGCTATGTTTGGGAATTATTAGCTTCTTTTGAATGTTTTTAGCAATTTTTGACAATTTTGGAATTTTTTTTTGATAATTTTGGACAATTTCTAAAAATTTTTTGGTAAATTTTGGTAAATTTTGGCAATTTTTGAATTTTTGTGATAATTTTAGATGATTTTTTATTTATTTTTGATAACTTTGGGAAATTTCTGATTTTTTTAATGATTTTTGAACTATTTTGGTAATTTTTGGCAATTTATGAATTTTTTGATAATTTTAGATGATTTTTGTATTTTTTTTGGTAATTTTGTGCAATTTTTGGATTGTTGGTAGTGGAATGAGGATGTGAGTGAGATTTGTTGGAATACAGGGGTAACTAAGACCATGTGAGGCACTAAAGAAGCAAGGAGACCAAGAGTAGGCAATAAGGTGAAAAAGTGGGCATGGATAGCTATATTTGGGACTCCAGAGAAATTGAAAGGAGTTTTGGGACATCAAATGGGTCGAATGAGGGCTAAAATAAACATCATTGATTGTTGGTCAAGGTGGATAGCTGATATGTGCATTGATTTTCCTACAATTCATGTCTATGGTATCTCAATACATAATCTGACTCCCTGTTTCTCTCAGTTCGTTGTTCTTCCCTTTGTCATTGTCATAATGACTATCTCTGTTGTTGTGAACTAAATCTGATGCCAAAGAACCACTAAAGTATAACCCATAAGAGTTTCTCAATTGGGTATGTATGAAATTAACTTGACTATGCTAGATGAGCCTCAAACAAGCAAAATTTGTCGCAAAGGATGCGGCTTGAGGCTTGTCTTGACTATTTTTCAGCATTGGAGGACTTGTGTTGTTTAGGGAAGTCCAAAGGTGTTGTCTCTCGCTCCTTTTCAAACCAAAGGTGGTATTGTACCAAATTTAGTTTAATTTAATTTATTTTTTTTTGGTATTTTTGATGTGTTTCTCAAAGTTCTAGACATAAAACCATTTGAGATGGATGCTATTGATGGGTTCTACTAGGTCTATGCCATCACAATCTAAAATTCTATAAGTACCAATCCCAAAGGACTCTGTGATAATGTAAGGACCAATCTAATTGGCCTCCCATTTTCCTTTCTTTTCCCTAGCCGCTTGGTTTTTAGGATTTTCTCAGAGCACTAGGTCACCAATCTGAAAAACACAAGGTTTGACCTTTTTGTTGTCATATCTTGATAATCTATTCTAATACACTTTGAGGTGTTCATGTGTTGCATGTTGATGTTCTTCTAACAACTCTAGCTACTCTAGATGAGCCATTATGTAATCTTCATCTGATAGGACGTCTCGAAGAGTAACTCTCAAGGATGGGATCTCAACCTCTAAAGAAAGAATAGCTTCATAACCATAAACCAAGGAGAAGGGTGTCGCACCTGTAGGTGTCCTAACACTCATTCTATAGGCCTAGAGGGCAAGGTTCAACTATAAATGTCAATCTCTACCAATACCATTGATGGTTCTTTTGAGGATGTTGATAATGGTTTTGTTGGTTGCCTTTGCTTGGCCATTACCTTGGGGATAATAAATTGATGAGGAGAGGTGTATAATGTGAAAATTTTCACATAATTCATCAATTATTTTATTTTTAAAGTACAAGGCATTTTTCATGATAATGACATGGGGTATGCCAAACTGACAAATGATATGGTTTAGAATGAAGGAAGAGATTTTCTTTCCGGTGGAGTTAGTAAGTGGTGCTGCTTCGACCCACTTGGTCAAGTATTTTATGGCAATGATAATCCATTTATGTCCACCGGAGGAAGGTGGATGGATGGGTTCAATTAATTCAAAGCCCCACTAATAAAAAGGCCATGGTGTGGCCAAAGGGTTGAGCTCTTAGGCTAGTGCATGAACAAGGTTACCATGGATTTGACATTTTTTGCAAGTTTTGACATAGCCAATAGAATCCTTTTCCATGGTTAGCCAAAAATAGCCCATCCTAAGAATCTTCTTTGCTAGTGTGAACCCACTACATGGACTTCCTATAGAGCCACTCTAGACTCATCCTTTCCAAGACATCTAAACAAAGTACCATCAAGACCCTTCCTATACAACGTATCAGCCATCAAAGTGTAACGTGAGGTTTGTTGAATGAAATTTCATTTTTGGTTATGTGAGAGGTTAGACAAAATGGTATAATAATGGAGTTAAGTGATGATGAATCAGGAGTTTCTAAGTGGAAAATGATGAGGGAATCAGATTGAGTAAACATGGGTTGAACCACCTCTTCTACTAAGAACTCATACCACTCATGTTGCTCTAGTAGCTAGAGCAAGGAGGCTAGGGTGGCCATAGCATCTTCTCTATAGGAATTTGTTCGAAATTAATATGAAAAAAACATGCCTTGAGTGTGTCAACCATATGTTTGTAAGGCAATAACTTTTCATCTTTGGTTTGATAAGTGTCGGTGACTTGATTGATGATCAACTGGGAGCCTCCATAAACCTCTAGTGTTGTTAGTTTCCACTCGAAAGCTAGTTTGAGACCAAGACCAAAGCTTCATATTCTACCATGTTTTTGGTGTAGGGGAAAAGTAATTTGTAAGATTTAGGGATGGTAACACCTAGTGGTGTGATGAACAAAATACTTGCACTTGATCCATGATGTGTGTAGGAACCATTGAAATATAATTTCCACATTACTGGCTCTCTTTGAATAATGAGCATATCTGGGAAATCAGCTAGGATAGGATTTGAACTTTCTATAGGTGCATCTACCAATTGATTGGAAAAGGCTTGTCCTTTTATTGCCTTCCTATCAACATACTCAATGTCAAACTCACTTAGGATCATCACCCATTTGGCTAATCTGTCTATTAATGTTGTTTTGCCAAGAATATATTTGAAGGGATCAATTTTGGAGATGAGCTTGACCTTGTTTGTTAGAAGATAATGATGTAGCTTTTGGGAAGAAAAAACTCTGGCTAAACAAGCCTTTTCAGTAAAAGAGTAATTGAGTTCATAGTTGACCAGGGTACGACTGATGTAATAGAGGGCCTATTCTTTTCCTTGGTCATTTTTTTGTGCTAGGAGGTCTCTAATTGATTTATCCATTGGAGAAATGTATAGTAGCAAAGGTTTTTGTGATACTAGAGGTACCAACATGGGTAGATTCATCAAGTAGGTTTTGAGTAAGTCAAAAGCCTTCTAAAATTGATCATCCCACTAAAAAATTACATCTTTATGTAGTAAATGGGTGAAAGGTACACACTTTTCTACCAACTGAGAAATGAAACAACAAACTAATTGAAGCCTACCTTGAAGAGAGCATAACTGACTTAGGTTCCTCAGAGGTTGCATGTTGATTATGGCTTGTACCTTTTTAGGGTCAACTTCTATCCCTTTTGCTGAGAAAATGTATCCTAGAAGCTTACTTGATTTGACACCAAAAGTGCATTTCTTAGGATTGAGCCTCACTTTGAACGCTTCTAGGCTGGTGAATATCTTGGCCAATATCAGGAGATGTTCTTCTTGACTATGGGATTTGGCGAGGATGTCATCCACATAATCTTCCATAAAGATGTGTATCATATCATGAAAGATAGTGTTCATGGCCTATTGATAGGTAGCCCTAGCATTCTTTAGCCCAAAGGGCATCACATTCCAACAAAAAATGCCCCAAGCACAAGTAAAGGTTGTTTTCTCTTGATCTTCTAGTGCTATCCTGATCTAATTATACCTTGAAAACTTGTCCATAAGTGAAAACATGGAATGACATGCTATCAGGTATACAATGGTGTCAATGTTGGGAAGAGGGGAATCATCTTTGGGACATGCTTTGTTTAAATCTTGGAAATCAATGCAGATGCATATACTACCATTCTTCTTTGATATGGGAACAATGTTGGATATCCATGATGCATATGCCAAGGGTTGGATGAAATTGGTGTTGATTAACTTCTCTAACTATGCTTTGACTAGTAGAGCTATATGGGGATGCATCTTTCTAAGATTTTGTTTTACTCGTTGACCTTTAGAAAAATGCTGAGATGATGGAGGATTAAAGTTGAGTCTAAGCTAGGCATGTTTGTGTATGACCATGCAAAGTTTATCTGTCTTTCTTCAAAGAAGTGAATGAATGCCATCCTTTCCTCTACGCTTAAGGACTATGCCAAATAAATGACCCTTGGTTCTTGCTCTATGACAATGTTGATTGGTTTTGTTGGTTCAATCAAGATAGAAGATCTTTCCTTGGAGTGTTCAGGTAATGTATCAATCGCCCCATCCATGGGTTCCATAATTGGGTTTTCACCTTGGGATGTGTCACTTCTATTTTTTTCTATTTTGTTCTCAAGAACAGCTACAACTTGGTAGTGATCATTAAGGTTGTGGAATGCTTGACATGTTCTAGTGTGACTGAGGTAATTGATACCTGACCTGACTACATACCTTTCTTCTATTCTTTTTTGATGAGATGGTTCAACTACATTAAGGTAGATAAAGATTTCATGGTTAGTGTAAAAATGAGGGATGTGGTGAGACTCAGTTGTATCCCAGTCAATGAGTTCGGGATGGACTAGGGAGAGTGATTCATAATATGGAAAGGGTTTAGTGGGGTTTAAAGACATGATTTCATTGGAGGGCTCATACATTGTATCTGTTAGATCTATGACATGAAATTCATATAGAGTATTAGGAAAAGTAGAGCTTGCGAGAGGCTTGTAGTAGTCATCTTCAACTTCTATTGGAAAAAAGGTCAAGAAATAGGATTTGAAATTGAAACCCTTCAACATGTTCATCATCTTCTAAGCTACTCTATTTTACCTTGATTCTTAGTGAAGTGGGTCCTAGACTAGAGGTTGTTCCTTGTGTAGCCAAACTATTAAATGTGGGTATGTGAACAATATCACATTCTTTATTGTGAAGAGACTCCTTGGATAATGATTCAAATTCCCATTTAGTGGAATCATCATTGTCTTCATTATTAGAGGTATTTATGGGTGGTTCTTCCATAGGATGTGAACCTAAGAGAGATAGATTTACATTTATGATGTTAGTTGTCTATTACCATCCCTTTGTTTAGGTACCCACACCAAGCTAGAAGAGGAGAAATCACTATGATTAGGATGAACTTTAGAAGAGGTTTGTGTCTTGTCTTGTTCACCATACCCTACCCCTATTTTGGACTTGTTGGACCTGAATTGTACCACTAGAGGTTCAACGATGCCTATCCCTTTTCCTATGGGACCATCTCTTGTATATCCCATCTTTTTCATTAGATCAAAACCTTTTTCATGTAGGTGAGGGGATATCTCAATGTTTTGTTGACTGATCTCTTCTACCGAACTTGGAGGTGCTCCAATTGCTTTAATAAAATGTGCGTGATAGGGATTAGTGGTGGATGACTGTTTTCCATAAGATCTAAAAGAAAGTAGGGGATCAAATAAGGAGACTGAGTACTCGCCCACCACTTTGCATTGCAATTTACACTTTCTATCAAATTCTTTCATCAATCTATCCATTTCTTCATAGTGTGACTATTTAGGGTCTTTGGATGATGATGGTGGAGGAAGGGAAGAACTTGAACAATAAAATTTCTCTTTACCATTAGTGGTTTTTGTTTTGTCCAATACAGCATGAAGTGTCTATAGATGTGGACTGGCTGATGTCATCTGTCAGTGTGCCCAATTCTTCCCTATTATGAGGGACAAGGGAATTGCAATACTGAGAAAAGTGTTGATCTTCGGGTATAGTCACCTCTTGACCCATTTAAGGAAATTTAAGACACTGATGATAAGTGGAGGGAATGGCCTACATGTCATGAATTCATGGTCTTCCTAATAGGATGTTATAAGTAAATTATAGATCTAAGACTTGACAAATAGTTTCTTTCACAACTGGTCCTACCCTGATTGGTAGAATAACCATGCCTTTGGAGGATCTTTCTTCGTCATCATAAGATTTGATGGTGATTTTCTTTCTTGGGTCAACAACATCCTCGATATATCTTAGGGATTTTACTAAATTGAGTGTGCAAATATTGAGACTTGCTCCACCATCGACCAATGCTCTCTTAACTCTATTTCTATCGATAAAGTCTTCAATATGCAAAGGAGAGTTTTGTGGCTAGATGATAGACATGTCATCTTGGGCTAAAAAAGATACACAGTGAGGGGCAACTAGATTGCTAACCATGTTCTAAAATCTACTCACATCCAGGTCATTTGACACTAAGGCTTTGGTGAGTATTTCTTTATGCTTTGGGGAGATGTGTAATAGTTCAAAAATGGAGACATGGGTTGGAGTCTTAAGTAATTGGTTGACCTGGTTGTACTTGGGCAAGGAGGAATTTGCAACTGTATGACTGAGATTTGTCACAGGTCCTGGTAAGATAATTTAGAGGCTTGGCCTCAGGTAATGGCATTTGAGGATTGTTTTTTGTTTTTATCTTTGACTATGATGACATTTATAGTGTCATCAAAGCCAAAAATCATGTCGATGGTATTGCCATAATGATGTGCGTAATTGACCTTATTATGAAAGGGCGTGTTCTAATTGGCTCTGGAGGATTCACCATTTTCATGATTCATGAAGGGGTTCTTGAAGGTTGTATGGTCTTCATTATTGCTAAGGTTGTTTACTTTGATGGTCCCATCATTGATTAAATTTTGTATTGCCCCCTTAAGGGCAAAACAATTATTTGTCAAGTGCCCCATGTTTTGATGGCAGGCACAAATGTGCTTGTCATTCCACCATTTTGGCTTGACTTGGGGTTCATAGGGTTTGGCCTCAAGAAGTACAATGAGTTCACTAGCCAAGAGGGTTTGCAAAACACTTTTGTAAGACACCCTAATAGAAGTATACTCTTTGTGTATGTTGAAACATTGGCATCTGCAAGGAGGAGGAGCTTGATTGTAAGAGACTTGTTGGTTGGACATTGGGGGATTTTTCGCATTACATTGATAGAATGGATGGGCATTGTATTGCCGAGGTGCATTTGGGTTGGTGTTGTTGACAATGGGATACAATTGGTTTAGATGGGATTGGGTTTGAGGTTTATCATGGTTGACTTTGACCATCCCATCATTAACAGTGTTCTTGTTGTTGTTTCTCCACCATGACTTTTGTTTATGGTGGCCTGATCAGAGGAATTATGAGTCTACCTGGAGTTCTTTAAAAATCCCTTACCATATTTTGATAGTTTAATAATGTCATTATTTAGTAAGGTCTCTTCTGCCTTAGTGGCATTTTTTAAGGTAGTTTTGAAATCTTTAGGCCCTTGGAGTTGGAGCTAGTTATTCATTGATTTGAAGAGACTATAAATGAACATGTTAGTCTTCTCTTTGTTGGCTATGTCTCTATGATACCTGGCAAACGTGTGTCTCCACCATTGTAAGAAGGTCTTGAATGACTCATTGGGAAGTTATTTTGTGTTGCATAAGTCAATCATTATAACTTCCCTTTTTATATTGTAGGAATATTGGGAGATGAACATGGAAGCCAATTAGTCAAAGGTTTTGATATTGGAGCGTAGTTTGGAGAACCGCTCCATGGCTTTCCCTCTAAGGCTCCTAGGAAACAAACACATTAGGTATGTCATATCATGGACAAATTCCATACTTAGGGTAAAGAATTGTCTGAGGTGATCTTGTGGATCTGATGTACCAAAATATTTATTGTATTTTGGTATTTGAACATTTTGTGGGAAAGGCGTGAAGGTAATTTTCTTATCAAAGGGGAGAGGACACACCTTTTCGAGGTTGAATTTTGTGGGTTGTGTTTTTCCTCTCTTCATTCTTCCCATTTCCATTTGTAGGTCTTGTAATTTTTGCGTGACAACACCTAGGGGTGACTCTTCTTCGTCTTATTTCAAGTTGGTCACATCAAAATCAGAGGGTAATTTTGCACATGTTGTGCTAATGCTAATAAATAACATTCTTTATGTTTCTCAAGTATCTTGTCCATGATGTCGACAAGTTCAAGATTTTGTTTAAAATCTTCAATTTTAGTTTCAATACTCCTGTCATCTCATATGTTAGATGAACCCATTGTGGCTAAGGATTTTGAATTTTGATTGAACAAGGGTGATTTGTGAATAATTGCATTCTATAAGCAATTTGTTATCGAAGTAGGTTCAAGGAGGTTTAGAGGTTTTGAGTGTTTGATGGTTCTGCTGACTATTCTAGCACTCACTTGTATAGGAAATCATTTTGGTTTGGTTTCTATACTATTTTTATGTGGTGGCATGAAATATGAGTTGGATTCCTTTAACTCTTATGCATTTTTGAAATGTGAGGGTTTCCAGTTGACCCTAATTCATCTAGAGTAACAAACTAGGTTGGACAAGGTGTTTGATAATGTTGATAGGATGAGTTTCACTTTTGCAAAGTTAGGTAAGGGATGGATGTGTATCTCTGAACATCTTTAGCTTGATGTATAAATGAAGCAATGATAACTGTTGGGTTGATAATGATGTTTGTAGCCTTGCTTGTTTCAAAAAGATTTTTTCGGTCAATTATGGAATCTCTCAGACTTGTTAAATACCAGTGAGGAAAAGGGTATCCAAATTTGTCATTTGTTTGTAATTATCATGCATGTAGATGGCCTTTGTTTTATTTTTTTGCTCAGATGCATCACAAGAGTGATCAAATGCATTGTTTAACTGATCATATGCACTTTTTAAATGTTCAGATGCACTATTCTAATTGTAATATGCATTGTTCATTGATTCGGATGGATTATTTTGCTAGGCAAATGCACTGTTTAAAGGCTCAGATGCACTATTTTATAGGAATATGCATTATAATAGAGATCAAAAGTGTTACAAGAATATTTAAAAGTGCAGTTTTATGTAGTATATATGCTACTTTAGGGTTGTTCAGCAATTTTCTCATTTTGGACTTGGTTTCTCCATGCCAGTTTGAAGTTGCATTTTTCGGAAGGACAATGATCCACACTAGTGTTTCTTATTAAGTTTTTATTTAATGCATTCAAGTAAAATATCAATATAAACCAAAGTAAAACATAAAACCAAACACACCTAGAAAATGAAAGGAAAGAGCTTCCTAACAAGGTTATCTAAAGCCAATGACTAGTGGTTTTAGTGTTTAACTAACTATGTTCGGATTTACCTCTCTTGTGACAGAGAGCTTCCCACCAATGCTAAGGAGGTTTTGCATAATTCCTTATGGGACTACTAGAGGAAGGTTATATTTCGGACACAGGTGGTTTACATTTGATTGGGAATGCAAGATTGGGAGGCAATCCCTCTCATTGGCCCTGCTAAGGCAACTTGGGAGGTGGCCTTTCTATGGCTAGATAATCCTACCTAGTGGAATGAAGCAAATGGAAATCACAAATAGGTTTGGGAGTTTGATCACTTGAGGAGAGTGAGAGCATATCCCTACTATCTTGGCTTCTGAAATACAACAGACACATATTTTTAATCACCAACCCTTATACTATTGGAGATAGAGGGGCTCCTAGTTAGGCTATGTGTGGATTCTTTCCTCGTTCAACTATGACCAATATTTATAGAAGGTCAAGCATTCTGATCAACTCGAAGGAGTTGAGAGCATAGGCCTGCTTCTATTTCAGATCAGTGAGATCGAACATTTCTATTAAGCTATGCTTGGATCTTGGAACTTAGAAATGCCACACTTTAAATCATCAAGAGCCAAGGTCCACTTACCTAATTCAAACCTAGCAAAGGCTAGGCACATTTATGAGGGTCTTCATTCCTATCATGGGATGTCTACAATTTGAAAGCTTTTTGTTAACTTAGAATGGACCTGTAAGCAAACAATATTTGAATCTGGAAGTTAGTTTCAAGAAACTATAATTTTTACCAAATGCATTACAGAAATACTCATATGTGTTATAGAAAGCTTTCTATGCACTATTTAATCTATTAAATGTGTTATAGTAAAATCAAATGCATTGTAAAACACTTTATATGTGCTTCATAAATGATGAGATGCATAGAACTCTTCAAAAGTGTTGTAGAAAGATGTAAATGTGTTATAAAACTATTTAAAAGCACTTTAGAAAGGTTAAATGCATTAAAATAGAGTTCAAAAGTGTTAGAATATCTCTTGAAGCATTAAAACAGAGCTCAGGAGTGTCAAAAGAGTTAGATCCAACCCTTGTGTGTTTGAGGAAGACTTTACGAGTTACTCTTGTTATTACAAAGCCTCCAAGACATTGTAGAACCTGTAATCGATTAGATCTACACAAGAAAATAACAAGAAACACAAATCTATACTAAAAACTGAAAGATTATACTGAAATATTTGAAAATAGAGAGGCTTTGAGCTCAAGTCCCATGGTAGGTGCCAATTTGTGTTGTTTAGTGTAGAGCTTGATCAGTCCCCAAGTGGGAGATTGTTAGATTGTGGTGACTGATCAGGAAAGTACTATACATACTTCATAAATTCTTTAGGGTTCGAAAAAATAATTTTGGGCTTTATTTTATCAGGATTTTTGGCTGACATGTAATTATTAATTATAACCCTAAAGCAGTTAAAATACTTGTATAAAAGGGCTTAGGGTGAGGGATTGTTTCATAAGGTGTGATGCGAAATTGCTTCTTGCGGCAGTATTGAGCTGTAAGGGATTACAGATTGTAATAAGGTTGTAACCATTGGATCATAAAAATATTGGACTTGTTGTTTGGTGGACGTAGCCCAGGGATTGGGTGAACCATGTTAAATTTTGATTCCTTGTGTTCTTTTCTGTGTGATCTATTATTTTCTGTTATTGATTATATTTGCATGTAATTGTTATTTGTGTTTGTAGTTTAATCCTAACAAGTGGTATCAAAGCCTAATTATTTTTAATTATCCTTTGCAAGAAAGTTTCACGGTTGAGTGGGAGCAATAGTAGATGAGGGCAAGCTAAGGGTTGATAGGTTTAATGGGCAGAACTTCTAGTTATGGAAGATGCAAATGGAAGACTATCTATATCAGAAGGATTTATGGAAGCTGTTGGAAGGCAAAGCCAAGAATCAAGGATCAATGTCAAATGATGACTAAGATCTTTTGGATAGAAAGACACTTGGAAGCATTCGATTATGCCTAGCACCATCGGTGGCATTTAATATTAAAAAAGAAAAGATGACTGAAGAATTGATGAAAACCCTAGTGACACTATATGGAAAGCCCTTCGCTTCAAACAAGGTATTTCTCATGAAGCATTTATTTAATATGAAAATAGCAGAAGGTGGATCTATTACAGATCATTTAAATGAGTTTAATATTATTACTAGTCAGTTATCTTCTGTGGGTATCAATTTTGAAGCAGAAATTAGGGCTCTCTTGACTTTGTGTTCTTTGCCTGAAAGCTGGAATGGCTTGGTAATCACTGTGAGTAACTTTGTTCTTAGATCTAGTACCCTAAAATATGATGATGTGATCGGTGTTATTTTGAGTGAGAAAACTCGTAGAAAAACCTCAGGTGGATCTACATCAAGAAGTGCTTTGAATGCACAAAGCAAGGGTAGAATGACCAAGAGAGGAAGTAATTCTATAAATCATGAAAAATCAAAGGGGAGGAGGTCTCAATCGAGAGGACCGAATGACTGCTAGTATTGTGAGAAACTAGGGCACAAAAAGAAAGATTGATGGAATCGAAAGACAAATGAAGGAGATAAATCAGATGGAGACAAGGAGGAAAATGTGGTAAGTAACAAATTCGAAGAGGATGCTTTCCTTCTATCTTTAGAAAGTGTTGATGATTCATGGGTTTTAGATTCCAGTGCTTCATTTCATGCTACACCTCATAGAGGTTATTTCTTTGATTATGTCGAAGGGGATTTTGGGCTTGTTTATTTGGGGGATAATGAACCCTGTTAGATTGTTGGAAAGGGCAAAATTTAGATTAAGTTGCAGAATGAAAATCATTGGCTACTACATGAGGTAAGACATGTTCCAAGACTAAGTAGGAATTTAATTTCAGCAAGGCAACTCGGTGATGAGGGTTGTGTAGTTACTTTTAATGATAAAAATTGGCAGGTTTCAAAAGGTTCCCTTGTAGTAGCAAAAGGTGTGAAATTAGGCACCTTATATCTTTGTAGAGGTCATATTGTTCCTTCTACTTTAATTGTTTCAGAGAAAAATGAATGTTTAGGAACAATTGTTGTAGTTGAGCAGGGAGAACAAATAGCTACCGTAGATTCTGATACAATGTTGTGGCACGACAGACTTGGGCACATGAGTGAGAAAGTATGAAATTACTTCATTCAAAGAAAGTTTTACTAGGTATGAAATGTGTTAATATGGATTTCTATGAAAGTTGTGTTTATGGAAAACAAAAGAGAGTGAGTTTTGCAAAGACTGAGAACGAAAATAAAAAGGAAAAATTAGAGGTTGTGCATACTGATGTATGGGAACTGGCTTAGGTATCTTCCCTTGGAGGCACTCATTACTATGTTACATTTATTGATGACACAACTAGAAAGGTATGGGTTTATTTCCTTAGACGAAAATCTGATGTATTTCAAACTTTTAAGAAATGGAAATGCTTGGTTGAAAATGAGACTAGTAAAAAATTAAAATGTCTCAGATCTGATAATGGTGGTGAGTATTGTAGTCATGAATTTGAAGATTATTGCTCCACTAATGGTATTCATAGATAAAAAAAATTTCCAAGGACTCCACAAGAAAATGGAGTGGCTGAACACATGAACAGTACTATAATGGAACGTGCAAGGAGAATGAAGGTTGCATGCTGGGTTTCCCTTACACATGTTGGTAAAGGATATTAATACTACTATATATTTGATTAATAGAGGTCCCTCTACTCCTTTGGGCTGTGGTATTCTAGAGGAAGCATGGACTGGTAAGAATGTGAGTTATTCATTTCTCAAAACCTTCGGTTGTGAAGCATTTGCTCACATAGATTCTGAAAATAGAACCAAGCTAGAAGCTAAATCAAAGAAATGTGTATTTGTTGGATATGGCATTAATGAGTTTGGTTATAGGATTTGGGATTTTGAAAATCATAAAATTGTAAGAAGCAGGGATGTCATATTTAATGAGAAAGTGTTGTACAAAGATCTGTTGCAGCAACATGAGAAGAAAGAAGATGATTATGTAGTGCTGAATGATATTCTAAAAGCTAATGTTCCAACCATTCCTCATGATGTACAACAATTGAAACAAAAAATACCACACACACCAGTGAATATTAGATGGTCAACCAGGCAAATTAGACCTCTAGAAAGATTTTCTCCCTCTTTGTATTCCATTTTACTTACTGATGCTAGTGAACCTGAAAGTTATGATGAAGCTATGCAAGTGGATACTAAGATTCAGTGGGAGTCTGCAATGAAAGATGAAATGGCGTCTTTACTGAAGAATAAGACATGGGATTTGTGCAAGTTGCCTGCAGCTAAAAAGGCTTTGCAGAATAAGTGGGTTTATAGGTTAAAAGAAGAAGAAGGAGGTAAGAAAAGATTTAAAGCCAGGTTAGTTGTAAAAGGATTTGCACAGGAATTGATTTTGATGAGATATTTTCTCCTGTTGTTAAGATGACTTCTATCTATACTGTTTTAAGTCTTGTGGCTACTGAAGATTTACATTTAGAGAAGCTTGATGTTAAAAAGTCTTTCTTCATGGTGATATGGATGAAGAGATATATATGGCTTAGCCATAGGGATTTGCGATCAAAGGTAAGGAGAACTTAGTGTGCAAATTGAAAAAAAGTTTATATGGCTTGAAGCAAGCACCTCGGCAATGGTATCTAAAATTTGACAGGTTTATGCATGAGCATGGCTATATCAAGTGTCATTCATATTATTGTGGTTATTTTAAGAGGTTGGATGATGACAACTACATTATTTTATATTTATATGTTGATGATATGCTTGTAGCTGGGTCTAACATGGATCACATTAAGGGGCCAAAATGCCAGTTAGCACATGCATTTTCTATAAGGATTTGGGGGTAGCAAAACAAATCCTTGGTATGAAGATTTGTAGAGATAGGAAGAATAGAACATTGACGTTATCTTAGGTTGATTATGTAGAGAAGGTGTTGCAACGTTTCTCTATGGAGAATGCTATAGCTATCAGCACACCTTTACCTGGTCATTTGAAGTTGACTAAGGAGATGTCTCCTAAGACATAGGAAGAGGAGGATAATATGTCCAAGGTACCCTATGCTTTAGCTGTAAGAAGCTTGATGTATGCTATGGTATGTACTAGGCCAAATATTGCACATGCAATGGGAGTTGTTAGTAGGTATATGAGTCATCCAGAAATTGAGCATTGGAATGCAGGCAAATGGATTCTCAGATATTTGAGAGGAACATCCAATAAGTGTCTACACTTTGGGGGCTCTACTACTGATTTATAGGGCTATGTTGACTTAGATTTGGTAGGGGATATTGATACCAAGTGGAGTACTACAGGTTACATCTTTACTATTGGTGGGGTAGCCGTGAGCTGGGTTTCTAGGTTACAAAAGGTTAATGCTTTATCCACTACAGAGGCACAATATGTAGCTACTACAGAGGTAGCCAAGGAGATGATATGGATTTAGTTCTTCTTGCAAGAATTGTGACATCCTCAAAAGGAGAATTATTTGTTCATAGATAGCCAAAGTTCCATTCATCTTGTAAAGAATTTAGCTCTGCATTCAAAGACCAAACACATACAGTTGCGGTACCATTTTATTTGGTTAGTTTTGGAGGATGGACAGTTAAAGCTAGAGAAGATACATACAAATGAACATCCAATAGATATGTTAACCAAGGTAGTAACAAGGGAGAAGTTGCACTCCTCTTCAGCTTCTGTTGGTCTTCTAGACTGAACATGAATACAAGAACAACAGAGTCCAGGGTGGTTTGATCTAGTGGGAGCCTCATGGAGTGGCGGCATAGCTATAAGATAAGTCTTGAAGTGGGAGATTGTTGTTTAGTGTGGAGCCTAATCAGTCCCCAAGTGGGAGATTGTTAGATTGCGGTGACTGATTAGGAAAGTACTGTACATACTTCATAAATTCTTTGGAGTTTTTGGGCCCTATTTTATTAGGATTTTGGGCTGACATGTAATTATTAATTATAACCCTAAAGTAGTTAAAATACTTGTATAAAAGGGCTTAGGGTTAGGGATTGTTTCATAAGGTGTGATACAAAATTGGTTCTTGTGGTGGTATTGAGCTGTAAGGGATTACAGATTGTAATCAAGTTGTAATCACTAGATCATAAAAATATTGGACTTGCTGTTTGGTGGACATAGCCCAGTGATTGGGTGAACCATGCTAAATCTTGGTGCGTTGTGTTCTTTTCTGTGTGATCTATTATTTTATTTATTGGTTATATTTGCATGTAATTGTTATTTCTGTCTGTGGTTTAATCCTAACAATTTGTACACGGTGTAATTGTGTATTTATGAAACTTTAATGTAGAATGCAGATAGACTGACAATGAACTAGACTAAACCTAAGATATCATTGTCAAAATGTGAACTCTACAAGTGTCTCATGTTTCCCTAACTACAACTACTAAGAAATCTCTTAGACCAACATCTTAGTGATAGTTTTAGAATGAGAGTATGCTTAAAATGCAGATCTACAAGAATGCATGCAAGATCTATGACTAAAATACAAATTGTATGTAGAAAACAACTCTTAGAATGCTATCAAAATGGACATGCAATGTGCTAAACAAGAATAAATGATGCTAGATGACATAAAAACAATGCTAAAATGCTATGAAATTGCTAGAATGATAATGCTAAAATGATGAATCAAAATGTGCCTATAGTGTAGATGCCTAAAACTTGGGTCCTTTGGCTTTTCAATTTCCCTACTATTTATAGGATTTCGAAAGGGGTTGGGGTAGGAATCAGGTTTTTCACCTTTGACTGGTGGGTGAAAGTTAAATTGAAAATATCTCATAAGAGACTAGGGGGAAGAGTCCAACAGACTTGGTTTTGAGGATAATGAGGATATTTCTAATTCTTTTAAATGAAAAAGGGAGATTTTCATCATTTTTGTGAGGATAAATGACTTTATTGATTTAATAAATGTCTTATTTATTTTCAATACTTTGTCTTTTTCTTCCTCCCTTTTTGAATTTCATTTTATGAATTTGAATTGTTTTTCTCCTCTTTTGAAATTGGTTTAGGTCTTGTCAATTTGATAGATAATTAATGACCTGATGTGATTTTTGATTTGAAAGTTTGTTGTGTTTCTTCTAATTTTTCTCCTTAATTTGCATTGATTGATCAGAATTGCGTGATTTAGGTCTTTGCCAATTTTTGGGTGTCTACACTAATAATATTTTATTTGAATCACTTGCACCCAAATGATAAATCCTCATAAAATCCTATCCTTATCCCCATTAAAATACAATAAGGAGATAAATCAAAGAGAAAAGAACATGTTTGGAAAATTCATGACCGTAAATGCAAGAGTGAAAGGATTATTTAAGAAGGTATGAAGGAATGAAAAAATTGGGCCAAGTATTTATTACATGATAGTAAGAATGATAAAATGTGAGTGGATTCCATTGAATGAAGAAAAATCATCCTAAAGTAGAAAAATTCCTCAAAACAAGAAAAGTTTTCCTAAAGCCCAAAATGTGCCAAGAATGAATTCTATGGAATGGAGAAAAATCCCTCAAAATAAGAAATGTTTGTCTAAAGACAAAATTGCATACAAACACAATTTCTATGGAATGAAGGAAAAAACTTCAATATAAAGAATTTTTTGTCTACTTGCCTCCTAGAATGGAAATGTATGTTTCTTTGTGAATTGGGTCAAGTGCGAATGAGAATTGATCTTTCCAAAAGAATGTCAATGAAACTGTAAATGCCTTGATATACTTGCTATTTTTAGAAATTTGTATTTTTAATAAGTTTTACTCCACCCAGGATTGACCTAATTTTGACTTTGTAATACTTGCGATTTTTAGAAATGTCTATTTTTAGTAAATTCTACTACCTCCAAGATTTGCCTTATTTTAACTTTGGAATAACTTACAATTTTGAGAAAGTTTTTATTTTGGTCTATCTACTCTGGCAACAAGTGAGTTGTGGTTGACAAGGAGAAAAAATGGTATTTAGTTCTATATCCAAGAAGAATGAGTAAGTCAAACACTTAATCAGAAGATGGTTAAGTCTAGGAACACCCTTGAATATATTAAAGTGTCCAAAGGAATGAAAGTATTAGAAAAAATGGTTATCTCAAAAAATTTCTCCTCTATAGAAGAACAAATAGTAGAAATCTTGGAAATCTAAAAAGATTTAAAAATTGGAAACCATAAAAAAAGTAGAAGCACTCTTGTAATGCCCCACCCGGAGATCCTTGGAAACAAGGATGAAAAAAAAGCCAGAATAATATATATAGATATATATTTTTCTTCAAGTGTAAGTGCACAGGACAACAACATATACAGATCATACAGATCACAACGGAAGACTTAATGACCATCCTAACACCCAACGGATCTCCAAATGTCACCACTAACCAAAACACAAACAAGAAAACATAAGAGATCAACCAAGATAAAAGATCAAAACAGACTCCTAAAAATTGGTTGTCTAAATTCTAAAGCCCTGAAATTTCCTAGAATCTTTATCTTAGCTCGTAGAGGTCTGAAACCCATCTCAAATGAATCGTCGCGTATATTAAAATATATCTTAAGTATAAGGAATTACTTATACTTAAAAAATATATTTTAAACCCCCGAAGGACTAAAATAGAAACCTAAAAATTGGATTTCAAGAGAAACCATCTGAGATCAAAATGCAACAACATAGGGTCGAAGAATGCCCAAAAGGGTCTCCAAATCAACTCTTAAAAAGTTTGGATCATGATAAAAAGTGCCCGCTGTCCACCCACGCAGGTTTTTACAAAAATTGTGTGATACTTTAATGTAGCATAGAAAAGTGTCGCGCAACATTTCTCAAGGAGTGCAACACTTTCAGGCACTGGGCGATACTTTTTCTTAAGGCGTGTGACACTTTAACAGTATCGTATGAAGTTTTTCTAAGAGGCATGCAATACTGGAAAGTGTCGCGCAACACTTCTCTAAAAGGCATGTGATACTCTTCTAGTGGCGCACGACATTTCTCAAGAAGGCATGCGATACTTTGCAGTATCATATGATACAGTTTTGTATGGGCATGTGATACATTTTAAATGTCGCACATTGCTAAACAAATGTCGCCCATAGAAAGCAAAGACACTTCAAGAACTCAAAAAGGGGAAAAATAGACAAATGAACCTCCATACTAGGGAGTACCAGATCCACACTTCGAGGCTAGAACACTCGAACCAGAACTGAGTAACTAAAATACAGAAAATGGGAATCTAACCATCTAACAAATAGTAAAGGGACAGTACAGAAAGGAAACATCACAACAATTGAAATAACATCGCAATGAACAGAATAACCAAGTATGCAGTTCCTCCCAACCATCAATGGTGTCATAAGACCATCGTGGGCCCTAGCCATCTCCCGTACGTAACATCCCAAGCCACTAATCAGATCATCGGTGCTGTCGTGATAGGGACATCACTATTAAACATGCTACAATATAAGTAAATGAAATCTAACATGCTAGTAGAAAGCATAAGATAACCCTGTAATCAGATAACATCATCTACTATATGCTAAACATCATGATAAGGAATGCGTAAAACCAACATCATGTAAACATGGAAAACAACATCCCAATGAAAGCATAAATCACTAGAAAGCATACTCCACAAATTGAAGTACCAAGTGACACATATAGCAACGATCACGCTAGAACAATAGTCCGTCTCTATACATCGATCCCTAGTAGTGGTGAAGGTAGCTATGCCTCCTAACCACGTGGCACCCATAGGTCCACACCCGCCATGCTGATGGAGATAATGATCCAACCACACACACACAAAACAACAACTATGGCTAACACACACGCCAAGCAATATGATGACTAAATCCAAGACATAGACAATGCATAAACTATAGGTCCTGGGCAGACACCTCAATGAGATACTATGTAGGGACTGACATCATGGAGAGTCACTTGGCATCGACAAGCCCAAGCTTAGATCATGTGTTTTAACTCCTCAACAGAGGGCCCCGCATATACTTTTTATTATCTTAAATTTTATTACCACCCAATGTTTTATTTAATTATCACTTACTTAAAACTTCCTCTGTCAACCCTATGTGACTAAGGTCACCAGGCTGCGAGATAGAAGCCCCCTCCATATGCTATCCTACCCTACCCATGCTCATCTAGCGATGAGTGCCCGTAGGCATGCAAACTCCCAACCCAACCCCAATGATCACAACTTTTGAAAGTACCACAGAAGATCGAGCCCTGCAGGTCACCTGATAGATGTACTTGTGTGTGGCGCACCACCATCACAAATATCATACACAAGGACAGGATGAGAATGCAAACAGAAGACAATCAACCGAACCATAATCGGGATGATGGATGTTACACGCATCCCAATGCAACAAAAGATGCAAAAGTGTTTCGAATGGTATCCAAACGGATCATCCAGGTCCATGAACCACAATGTGCTGAGAAAACTCGAGAAAATAGGGTGGCACAGAAAACAAGGTAAAAACTCCAAATTTTGGAAAAATTCCAAAATTAAAACCCATTTGGCCTTTGGGTTCAAAAACTCAAAAAATCAAAAAAAAAAGAAAATGGACACCGTATGCAAAAACGGCTAGCATAACGGCCCAAGAAAACGTTCATACCCGACCAATTGGGCAGAACTAGCAAACAGAAATGGAGGGGAACACTAGTTCTCAGCCTCCTAACATATTGCTACAAGAAACGAAAGTAGAAATAGAGAAAAAACATTAAAATGGGGAGGCCCTACCTGATAGAAAAAGGGGCCAAAACAGAAACCCACAGAGTAAAATATCCAATTTGCCAAAACTGTTGAAACTGACGGCAAAGCAAGAACTCCTCGAGCTGAATCCAACGAGACCAACCTCGCAAAGATTCCAGGCTCACAACTCCCATAACAAACAAAATACTAATCATTCAGAAGAGGATTTCCAAATTTGCTCTCCAAATTCAATTTCCAAAATGTGAGAAGTGGATAATGAATTCACTTTTTTCAATACTTATTCATTTTGAATGAATAGTTGATTATGGAAAATAGCTAGCTAGAGTAGTTAAACTCTGAATCGACCCAAACGAAAAAAGGTTATTATTCGTAATGGAAATTCACGTAAGGAAAAGCTGCCATAAATTAAATCCAAAAAGATTTAAAACCTGAAAACCCAAAATTACAGAAAATCACTTAACACTTTCGCGACAAATGCGAACTTCTAAATGCACAGACATGCTCACTGGTCTAATCACATTATGCAAATGAGTTCGAATTTACTAATCACTGAAAGGTTTTGATTTAAAACAACTAAATAAGGATACGTCGACCATATAGGAGCGACATTGGCAAAATATGAAAAGCTGAATCACTAACTCCATCTGCCACTGCCAGGGATATAATTCCTGCACACTAAAACACATGATCAAGTGCAATTGCATATAATATCATAGCTGAAGCAACATGTATTAAAATACCTATTTAATCCATTTACATCACTCAGGTTTGTAGAAGCATAAAGAACATAAATGAAGTAAATAACCATAGCATAAAATTCATCTCATAATATAATCAACAAACATGTCCAATACATCATATAACCAGATATCATCATAGATCTATTGTCATCTCAAAGTAGCATCAACATGCAAATAAGATAAACTGAACAACATAGCAATATAGCATCTATGGTACTGAATCAAAGTATAATATTCGACCCTCGGGTCATCTCAAGGTACAAATATCAAAAAGAGTATCAACTATCTCTCGAATCAAAAATAGACAAGGTACAGATTGCAAACACAAGAGGCACTACAACTCTTCTGCTTGGCCTCCTGGAGGCATAAAGGTGGATCGTTAGGAACTTTCTCAGATTTTTGCCTCTAGGGAATGTTCCTCTCTGCTAAGACCATATATTTTGGCTTGGGGAGGTACCTTGTCTAGTAAATATCATGTCTCTGCTAGGTATTAGGAGATAACTAGACAATTATTCGAGGATGTTGAGGTCCCTTGGTGGAAGCCGGTTTAGAATAAATTTTCTTGGTCCAAGTGTAATTTTTTCATGTGGCTAGTGGCTCACAACAATTGTCTTATGTGGAATAGTATTTGTAAAAAAAGATTTCAAGGCCTCTCTTGTTGTGTTTTGTGTGGTAATGGGGAGGAGTTTGTCTCCCACCTATTCTTCCATTGTTCCTTTTCTACTTAGTTATGGCACCATTGGTGGAGTGCTTGGGGAGAGGAATCGTCAAATCTTCCAATATGTTTGGATTGGTGTTATGCATCTTTGGTGGAAGATCTCACATTCGCTTTAGGAAACTATTCAAGTAAAGTGTGTGCTAGATGGAGGTATGGATCTGACTTATCTTGCTATATGCAATTGTCTCAATTTTCATCTTCAAGATGGGGTTGTAGCTCAAAGGTATCAAATAGTTCCCAAATAGCGTTGCCAACAGGGAAAAGGATGAGTGAATCAAGAGGGGCATCAGACTCCTTGTCCTCATGGAGTTCTTAAATTTAACACTGATGGTTCTTCCCGGGGGAATCTAGGCACTCTTAGTATTGGGGGAGTGGCTCGTTGCAATTCTGGTAAAGTTAAATTCTTTTTCTCACTGCATAAGGGTGACCATACTAACAATCTCATGGAGGCTCATGCCATTTTATATGGTGTGGAACAATGTTGTTTGTGGGGATGGCACAAGATTATATGTGAGTTTGACTCCCAAGTGATGAACTTGCTTTCCTTGCAAGAACTTGAGGATTTTAGTTGGCAACTGGCCACTATTGTTAATCAAATTCTTCCTTTGTACCTCTCTTGAGTTTATTAGGTTTACTTACATTCCTCATGAATGGAATAGAGCTGCTAATTGTTTGGCCAAATGGGCTTTTGGTCATGCTCTGGGTTGGAATATTATGGATAGAGGGCAGCTTCCCCTTCAGCTATTACAAGAATTTGATGAACTTGTTGCTCAAGACAAAGCTCCTTGTTGAGCTCTCCTTGTTGTAATCCTTTCTGTCTTAATAAATTTTTACCCCTCTTTTTCCAAAAAATGTAGAAATCTTGGAAAATTTCAGTTAAAATTAAATTTTGAAACTCTTGAGAAATTAAAAATCTTAAAACTTTGGCAACCTTGGAAAATTGAAAGTCTTGAATTTTTTTGAACTCTTGGAAAAAAATGCTTGTGTTGGAAAATTTCTTGTTCATGGAAAGATGAAAAATGACTAAGTTTTGGTAAATTTCTCCTTTATGGAAGAAAAATGGCTAGTATTGGAAAATTTGTCCTTCATGGAAAGATGAAAAAATGGTTTAGTGTTGGAAAATATCTCCTTCATGGAAGAAGTTGGAAGAAATAGGTAAAACTATAGGAGAATTCCATCTCCAAATATCAAATTTCACCTTCTTCAAGTGTGTGCCCATGGGTTGAGAAATAGTTAGTGAATAAATAACAAGAGGGATAATACTTGGAAAATATAAGAAAAAATATGACAAAATGAATCAAAAGAATTAGAGGAGGAAGGTGTGATGTTTGAAGAGAGAGAAAGAGAGAATTTTTGGAGAAAGAAAATGTCTTACTGGAGAGAGAGATTGTGTAAGTATGTTACATTTTAAATTTCTCACATGATTCTTCCATCGGTTATTTCTAATTTTAAGAAGGAAAAGCTTCATTTCTACAAATTAAAGAAATAAATTCAAACCTCAAATTTCTAGCCCTACTATAAAAGGCATCCAAGTACTAAGTGATCTTAGTCCAAGGCGTTCAAAGTTCAAATCTAGAATTCCAAGAACATGGTCAAGGAAGTTCTATATGAAAAAATTCTCAAGTAAAATAATCATCAACAAAAGATTCCAATCTATTTCATGAAGATAAATCTCAAGCTCCTACATGGAAAGATGGAAATATCCAAATAAATGCTTTCCAAGGAAACAATCAAAATTGGAATTGGCTATACATGTATATGAGTGGAAGCTTTTTTATTTAGTTTATGTATATTATGTATATGTGTCAGTGCAATTGTCTCTTTTCAATCAATTTTTTGTTTTGTTTTTTGAACTTTTGGTCTATTTTGTGGGTCTTTTTATATTGTAGTTTGGCGTATTCTTCTTTTTACTTAGGTTTTACCTTTATTTGTGATCTCTCAGAGGGGTCATTGGTAGCCTCTTGGGAGAGTTTTTGTTTCCTTCTCATTTTTATCTTTATTATTACTTTTATTATTAATTGCTCTTCTTTATTATTGTTAGTGTTACCACTGTTCCTTTTTTCCTTAATTTGTCTCTTTGTTCTTTCTATTGTGAAAAAAAATATTTTAATTATTATGTTGTTATTTTATTTTAATTTTGTTAATTTATTAAATTGTTTGAGCTCTCTTTCTTTATATTGCTCTTTTGTTAACTCTCTAATTTTTCTATTTTGTATTTGATTTATTCCCTTTGATCTATGTCTTCTCTCTCCTTGGGTACTTGTCTTTCTATCCTTGGTTTTCTCTATTCCCTGACATTTTATTGGTAGTATACTATTTTTATTATTCATGTTCTCTATCTTTCATCTTGATGATAGACCATAGATTGTGATCCGAAACATTGATGCAAAAACAATGACACAATGGAATCCAAAAATATTTAATGATACCTATAGATTGTGGAAATTTGTTCTTTTTTTCAAATGATTTTGTCTCTAAGAAAGGTAAGATAAGTTGCTCAAGTGATTGATCTTATAGAGATAAGATTGATAAGTAGGAAATATTTTCTAGAACATATCAAATTGTGATATTCCTATTAGAATTTAACTATGTAGTTTTTGAGTCAAGCTCATTTGCCCGTGTTTTATTAATAGTGATTCACTAGAACTCATCTCTCACTAGAATGACTGGAGCACTTAGTACTCATCGATCATAAAGTTCCTAATTTTACACCAAAAAAATTATAAAAAATTACAAATAACCCAAATTAGAAGCAAAGAGTTACCTTTGAGAATTGGAATGCAGAATAGGATTACAAATTCCCAAAATAGCCCAAAATGAACTTTTGTCTAATCTCAAATATACTTGTAATTGGAATGCCCCTTCCTATTCTCAATCTCACTTAATCATATTTGATAATCTCGTCGGGTCCGTTTGATATTTTTTGGGATTTGGTTGAATTGTCGGTCATTCTGCTCATTGTGAAAGCACAGTAAATAGGTATTATGTTAAATGGAGACGCTGTTTGGAATTCCCTGGATCATGTGACTGGGCCTCCATATGCGTTTTGAATCGAGCCTGCATAGATAGCCTTGGATCTGCAGAAATGGGTGGAGCCGTAATGATTTGGAAGCGGCACATACTGTCAATGCCTCTAACTGGCGCAAAGGAAGAAAAAAAAACAATAATTTCCTTGCAATTCGTTGGCACCGATCGACCTATTTTCCCCTCAGACGCCAAGTCAAAAAATGGTTCCTGTAAACAAGTAAAAACCTGCAATAATTTTAATATCTAATGTTCCTTATACAGAGAAGTTCAAAGTTGGAGAATGACGCCAAAAATTGAGCTCCTGCCCCGCATTCAAACATGTCTCTTTGTCAAACATCTAACATCGGCAATCAATGGCTTCAAAACAGTGATTTCCCCATAATGTCATAGGTTTTCATTTCATATTCATAAGGTCTTCATCTCTAAATCTAACTGTTTTTCCATTCCTATTCCAATTTCAATTTCAAATTTATACAACCAAACAGGACTGAAATTACAATTTTCTATTCCCATTCCCCAGTCCCATTCCCATTCATATTTTCAAAACTAATTTTCAATTCCTACGTGTGCAACCAAACGGGCCCTTAGCAATGTGATTTTTGGTTTTTATGTGTATGACTTTGTTGCTAGAAACAAGAAATGGAAACTAAAATGATAATGATAACAATCACAATCAGAAAAAGGGGTGCAAGCTTATTGTGTTGGGTATCCGGATAAGAGTTGAATGAAATTATTAGATTAGCAGTCTTATTACCCACAGAATGCACAAATCCAAATAATGTTCACTCCATACAGTAATAAAATACTAGCTGAAAATGTTTTAAGGCAAGAACAAATTAAAGTTAAGATTTATGGAACTGAAAAATCAAAGAGAAATAAGCTATGAGTAGCCAAAAATTGTTAACAAGTCTTTTTTGACTATATCAGATGCTATTTTTAAAAATGTTTCAACCCTAATTCAGCTGAGCTGAATTTATATTAAGTGGGCACACACACATTTGACAATTCTGTGTCTGTAGAATTGTGAAATTCTTGCTATCAGTAAATCCAGTTTTGTAAAGATATGGAACATTTTATTCCTCTTTAAATTTGAAAAAAACATCTTCCAAGTTTCATGAAACCTGTTCAGGTGTGCATAGTTTATCCCAGAGAGTTTTTTTGTAACTGATTACATTCAAGGGGCTCATGGTGTTTGAAAAATGGGTTTATAGTAATTGGCTTCAAATGTTGTTCAATTTAGTTTATTTCTACATGTTTTTTCTTCAACTTGAGCATCTTGATTAAAACTAAGAATGATTTATGATTGAAGCTTGTGTATGGAAAAATATATAAGCTATGCTAAACTCTATAAAAATAAACGATTATTACAAAAAGACAAAAGATATGAGCACAAAAAGGAACAAGAGAATCTTGGTTTTATTTGATTCTTGTTTTTGTTTGATAGTTGAACTATTGGTTTTGGTTTCAACTTTGTTATGCTTTCTAGAGCGTCTAAGACAATGCCCTTACTGTAAAAACTCCAACTAGATGATTTTCTGAAACGTATGAGGCCTTGCTCTACTGTTAGAAAAATAATTGTTAGAAAATGACCCAGTGTTACAAGAGGCTATGTTTGCAGAAAGCTCATATCTGGAACAAGCCCATACCTTTTCAGACGAAATTTCGAAAGCCACGAAATTTTAACGACAATATTAATTGAAAAACAATAACAGCAATATGGCGAGAAACAAAATATCTAAAAATTAGAAATGAAAAAAACAAAATTGTGGATCTTTTGGGTTCTTAAGGTCAATTTCATTTTGGTCCCTTTACAATCATTTCTCTTTCCTTTGTTGCTTCCAATCTTCAAAATCTCATCTGACTGTTCTGCAATCTTTTCTTTTTCTCTGCAGCCATTTCCTTTTTAAGAAAGTGCATCATCTTTCTGCCTCTGTAGACTATTTGTTTTCTTGGCTTCCAATCTAAAAACCTCAGTCTTTTCTTTTTATCTGCAAGCATTATCCTTCTGAGACAGGGCATCATTTTTTCCTTCGAGGAGCATTAATTTTGTCTTTCCATGCTCTATGGTGTAAACCCTTTGAATATGCTTTTTCAGTCTCAACAGCCTTTCTTACCTGGTTTTTTGCAATCTCATGAGCAGCCTTCTCGGCGGCCTTTCTTGACTGCCTTTCAAGTTTACGGTTCAGCATGCTCATATCTCTTTGATTAATTGCATCTTCTTTCAATCTCAAAGCTTCAGCTAGTTGTCTCGCAACCTTTGCCTTTTCTTGCAAAGCTTCATCTTTTTGCCTCTTCATTTCATCTCTTGCAGATTCAGCATCAATTCTGGCTTTCCTTTCAGACTCAAGCTCCAGGACACTCAGATCTCTTTGCAGAGTTGAATCTTCTTTCAATTTCAAAGCTTCAGCTAATTGTTCGGCAATATTTTCCTTCTCTTGGAGGGAATTGTCTCCGTGCCTACTGAATTCATCCCTCTCATTTAGGGCTTTATATGCGAGTGTCATCAATTGTGAAAATGAAGCCTCCAGATCTACTTTTGCGTTTTCAGCTACAGATTCAAGTTGCAAAGCAACAGCTTTAAGACTGTCGAACTTCTTTGGCATTGTTGTCGATTTCTTCTCTTTGCAATGCTTGTGAAACGAATTCCGAAAGGCAGAGCTACAAAAGGAAAGATTTGGTTATAAACTATGCATACAATAGTGCAACCTACAAGCCCTAGGATAAGAGAGAGCTTGCTGCAGTGAAAATTTTACCTTAGAATGGACATATAAGTACGAGAATCGCCCGGGTGGAAACTCTTTTCCATCTTCCGTTCAGCTCCTCTTTTGTTGACGTAGCCAGGGTAATCTTCTATATGAAACTCAACGGATTTTTTCAAATCTAGCCCACATTTTTTGGCCTGTTCCACTAATTTCCACTCGCTGTAGGGCTCTCCTTCTTTGTGGTTAACATGGATTTCTCCTGTTTTATTAAGCATGGTCATTGCGTTCTTGAAGAACATCTCAACCAAACGACTGCGCTTTCTGCCCAACAAGGGTATTTTATCATACATCTAAATTACATTGAGTAAATGTAAAACTCTTCTGTAAAAATTTGTGCAATAATTCTTAGCAAATTGATTTTAATATAATATAATTCATTATAAGTTTGCAAAAGCATTTGAAGTGCAAAATTGAAGGCTGGATAATTAGAGGAGAAACTTTTAAATTGTGTGGGTAGTTTTTTTTAATGATGAATAATTGAGTCTAAATAGCTTGAATATTTCTGGATTTTTAATATAAAAATTTCCACCAACATTTCAGAAACAAACCTTACAGTTCATGGGGAACAGAAACAAAAGAAGCATTTCATGTTTTCAACTGAATCTAAATGACAAAAAGAGGGGTAAAAATTTATTAAGACAAAAAGGAATACAACAAGGAGAGCTCAACAAGGAGCTCGATCCTGAGCAACAAGATCATCAAATTCTTGCACCATCTCAAAGGACAGTTGCCTCCTATCCCTAATATTCCAACCCAGATCATGACTAGAAGCCCATTTGGCTAAACAATCAGCAGTTCTATTCCATTCACGAGGAATATACGTGAACCTAATGAACTGAAAAGAGGAAGAGAAGAAAAGAATCTGCTTAACAACAGTGGCCAGCTGCCAACTAACATCCTCAAGCTCTTGCGAAAAAAGCATGTTCACCACCACCTGGGAATCAGACTCACAAATAATCTTACTCCATCCCTGCAAGCAACACTGTTCCACAGCATATAAAATAGCCTGAGCTTCCATAAGATTGTTAGTATAATCACCCTTATGAACTGAGAAGAAAAATTTAACATCCCCAGAACTACAATGAGCCACTCCGCCAATACCAGCCGGACCAGGATTCCCACGGGAAGAACCATCAGTGTTAATTTTCAGAACTCCACAGGGAGGAGGAGTCCAGTGCCCATCCCGGTTAACCTGACCCTTCCTCTGATGGTGAAGCTGCCTGGACATAGAAGGAAACCTATGAGCTGCAACACCATCTTGCAGATGAAAATTGAGGCGATTACAGATAGCAAGATCAACCGAAACCATACCCCCATCAAGCTCACACTTCACAAGAATAGTTTCCTGAAGAGAATGTGATATTTTCCATCAAAGATGCAAAACACCAAGCCGAAAATCTTGGAATATGCGATGATTCCTCTCCAACCAGATATGCCAAAGCATGAAAGATGGGCCAGCAATCCAAGCAGCATGGAGAGAAGAAGACTTGGAGGGAGCACTACCCAAGCGAGCCCAGAACTCAGACAAAGAGGAAGCATGCTGACAAGAGCAACTCCAAGTGCTCCACCAAAGGTGCCATATTTGAGTAGAATAGGAGCAATGGAAGAACAGATGGGAGACAGACTCCTCTCCATTACCACACAAAACACAATAAGAGGGGCCCTGAAATCCACATTTACAAAGATTATCCCAGGTAAGACAACGGTTGTGAGCCACTAGCCACATGAAAAAATTGCACTTGGACCAAGAAACTTTATTCCAAACTTGCTTCCACCAAGGGACCTCAGCATCCCCAAATAATTGTCTAGTTATCTCCTGATACCCAGCAGAGACATGATATTTACCAGACAAGGTACCGCCCCAAGCCAAAACATCTGGACCAAGCAAAGAACAACACTCTCTAGAGGCCAAAATTTGAGAAAACTCCTGACGATCCATGTCTGTACCTCCAGGAGGCCAATCAGAAGAATGCTTCCATCTGTAACCAACAACAGGTCCCAATTGATAAGGAGTCTTGTAATGAGCCACTTTATCCCATCCAGCGGCAAGAAAAGAGTCACAAAGAGGCTGAAGATGAGGGTATATGGATAAAATGGAAGGGAATACATCCCAAGCATCAGACCAAAACAAAGCCTGAGAACCTCCTTTACATATCCAGAACAGACCCCTCTTCACCAACATCACACCTGTCTTCAAAGTATGCCAAACCATTGAGCCACGACCTTCAAGAGGAAGTGCAAAAACAGAGCAAGGATCAGCACCATGAAAACATTTATGAGTGATAATACGAGCCCAAAGTTGATGTTGTCCAGAGCACCATTGCCAATAAAGTTTAGCAGCCAAAGCTTGACTACTCAATAGAGCAGATCAAAGACCAAGACCACCCTCCTTTTTAGGCCTACAAACAGTTGCCCAATTAACCAAGCTCCATTTAGTACTACGCAAATTACCACTCCAAAAGAATTGTCGAGAAAGAGCATCAAACTCCTTGAGAAAGTAAATAGGTGCAGCGTGAACCATGCTTCTATAAGTAGGAAGAGCTTGGATAACAGCTTGAAGAAGAGTAACCCGGGCAGCAGTAGAAAGCCATCTATGAGTCCAATGATTTACTTTATCTTGAAGCTTGGTAATCAAATTTTGCCAGAAGAGACGTGGCTGCCTGGAAACAACAATAGGAATGTCAAGATAAGTCAAAGGAAGTGAACCTATCTGAAACCGTAGGATACCAACAATCCTGTGCTGAATAGAATCAGGAGTGTTAAAAAAGTAAATGAAAGATTTGTGCTCATTAACTTTCTGGCCTGAAGTTGCCAAATAAACGTCCAAAGCATGTCGAAAGGCTTCAGCTTCCTTGATCCTAGCAAGACCGGTAAGAGCAGAATCATCAACAAATTGAAGATGGGAAAGAGAAGGTAAGCCATTACCCCACCGCCAGCCTTGAATAGAATTCTGGGACACCTGATGCTTAATGAATCTGCCCAAGCCTTCAGCCATGATGATGAATAGATATGGGGAGAGAGGGTCACCCTGGTGGAGGCCTCTAGAAGCACCAAATAGTTGAGAAGGTTGACCATTAATAAGAATAGAAAAAGAGGCAGAAGTAACACAACTCATAATCCAACTCACCCAGTCAGAGCTAAATCCAAAAGAAAGAAGAATACTCCTTAGGAAGCTCTATTTAACTCTATCATAGGCCTTAGCCATATCCAGTTTAACAAACATAGCTCTCTCCCTTGAAGTAGCCATAGAGTGAATAGCCTCAGTAGCAATAACCACCCCATCCAAAATTTGTCTGCCAGCAACAAAACCACCTTGTTCTTCTGAGATAATAATGGGAAGCCACCTTTTCAGTCTCTCAGCAATCAACTTAGTAATAACTTTGTAAACCACATTACATAAGGCAATTGGTCTAAAAAACTTCAATTGATTAGCACCCTCTCTCTTAGGAATAAGAGTCAAGAATGTAGAGTTCAAAGCTCAAAGCATCTGCTTGCTAGCATAGGATTCTTTAACCACCTCCAACAAATCATGATTAATGATGTCCCAAAATTTCTGAAAGAATTCAACTGGAAAGCCATCAGGACCAGGAGCCTTCCCCTTAGGCATGCCAAAGACCACATCCTCCAGCTCTTCCAAAGAGATAGGACGCATGAGATAATCATTCATTTCCTGAGTGATAAGGGAAGGAATACAGGACAAAATAATATTTTCTTCATTATCAGCAGAAGGAGAGTCCTCAGAGAAGAGTGTAGAGAAGTACGAAATAGCCTCCTGGAACAAAGCTGGCAAGGAATTCAGTTGGATACCTTGAGAATTAACCAAAGAAGAGATAGTGCTCTGATTTCGGCGAGATTGCACTGTTTTATGGAAAAAGGCAGTGTTTCGATCACCTTCCTGGAGCCAATCAACTCTAGCCTGTTGCTTCCAAAAAATTTCCTCTCGAAATTTCCATTCCTCTAGAGCTCTAGAAGCAAGGGATTCAGCCTTGCCAAGATCCTCTGAGAAACCTCGATCTCTAATCTCCCTTGTGATGACATCAAGATCTTCTTGAGCAAGCCTCTTCATAAAGTGAAGGTTCCCAAAGCATTCCCTATTCCATATCTTGAGCTGCCTTTTAACATATTGAAGCCTTTTAGAAAATGAGAACATTGCAGTACCATATGCAGGAGCGCCATCTTTCCACCAACAAAAAACAAAATCATGAAGAGAGGAGTCACGAAGCCACATCAACTAGAACTTAAAAGGAGGATGCTTCGGAACATAAGCCCTTATAGCGGAAAATTTGATTGGCCAATGATCTGAACCCCTCCAATCAAGGATTTCTGAAGAGATAGTAAGGGTGCCACTAACCCAGAAGCAAGAAACAAGAAATCTATCCAGACGTTCTGAGATAGCAGCAACACCAGTCCTGCGATTATTCTAGGTATAGAGACCATTAGAAGGCTTAACATCAGAGAGATGCAAAAGAGATATGTGTTGCCGAAGAAGAGCAGAAGAAGGCCCCAATCTAGCCAAACCACCATGCTTCTCCTCCAGACTTAAAACTGAATTGAAGTCCCCTGCTAACACCCAAGGATGATAAGGATGACAATTTCTAACATATTGAATATGTTCCCAAAGTTCCTCCTTTCCCACAAGATCAACAGGTGCATACACATTAGTAACCATGATTACCTCTCCTGAGTCTAGAGCAAAAGCTACCATAGAGAGAGCTGAGCGAGAAGACATCCAGCCAAGAGGAGAAATTTTTTGAGGATCCCAAAATATAGCTAAACCACCAGCACTGCCTGTTGCCCCAACACATTGGCATTGGCCACGAGACCAAATACTAGAGGCATGTTGGACCATAGACTCCACAGAGAGCTTAGTCTCTTGGATACAAAAAATATCAGGACTATGATCAACCACCAAGTTATGAATAGCCTTTTGTCTAGAGATGCTATTCAACCCCCTTACATTCCATGAGAGAATAATCATCATTGGGTAGAATTGAGAAAATGAGAATCCAAAGGTTTCACGGAACCAGACTCAATCAATATATCTCGTGTGAGCTTAATCTTTTCTTGGTCTGTTTTGCGCCCACTCCTTAGAGGGGGAGTAGAAGAAGCCCGCTTAAAAGGTTGAGGCAGCAACCCCAAGGGGAGAGGAGATCCCTTGCCCTTACCTGATGGTAGCACATCCTTAATCAAGTCAGCCAAAACAATATCATTATCTTCCAACACTGCAGGAGTCACCAGAGCCTCTGTCACAGGAGCTACAGGAACATCACAGTTCTGATATACTACAACTTGAGATGCCCCACAAGCATCATTAGGAACAGATCTCTCATCTGGGCAAACTGGATCAGAAGAGATAGGAGGAGGAATACCCTCGTCTAGAACCATACTATCCAGCACCTCAAAGCGGTTAAAACCTGAATCAGATAATCTTTCTTTCAAAGGCCTTTTTTGACCACGTCCCTTAGCTCGAGGGCGAACAGGGATAAATCCATCCTTATCCTGCATTTGAACCTTACCCTTACCTGTAGCATCTTGCGGATTCATCCCCTTGGTAGTATTAACCATTTGAGATTGTCCTTTCCCTGTAGTATCTTCCAAACCACCAGCATTGTCAGCTGTAGAACCATCCACTCCTTTGAAACTCGAGTTACGGGGGCACTGACGCTGTAAATGACCATACTCATGACAAATCCGGCAACGGAAAGGGAGGGATTCATAATCTAACTGCTGCACCCAAGAAGAATCCCCCAGAGAAATTTTCAAAGTATCTGGTAATGGGTTATTCAAACTAATTTCAACACAAATTCTAGCATAAGAAATAACCTTTTTATTGAGGGATTGATGTGTGATCGCAGCCGGCTTCCCCAACAAAGCAGCAATTTGTCGAAGGATGTCTTCACGCCAAAATTCCAAGGGAAGACGAGGCAAGCGAACCCAAACTGGCACTGTTGAAAGGATATCCTCAGCAAAATTAAAACCTGAATGCCAAGGTTTGACAAATAACCCCACATGGTTGTAGAAATAAGGGCCTCCTTCAAAAACACGATCACGATCAGACATGCAAGAGAATACAACAAAAAAATAACTATTCCCTGCCAACATAATCTCCATATCGCCTTCCACCTGCCAAGAGCGGCGGATCCATGCCTCAAGAGCGGATAGGAAAATCCGGATTCCAAGAAATTTGCATATCAAAGCATGCTTGGTCCAATAATCAATGTCCTCCATTACAACCGTTGGAGGAATAACCAGAACAGGGCGATCATGACTACGCGGAAAACAACCATTAACTTTTTTCAGCTTGGAGCTCTCCTCTGAATAAAACGATTCAGATCGCATTGCATGCATAGTTGGAGAAGAACAATCTGTTCTCACCAACGGAGAAGAAATCCCAGACCCTGCCATGCAAACAATAAAACCCCAATCCAAAATTGACTGCCACTTATCTGTCTAATGAATTAATCTTAGCATAATAAATTTAAATTTGCAGGTCAACTGAATCTAAATGTTTTAAGTGTTTGTATAAACTTTTTTCCACTAACATTTCAGAACAGACTCTATAGTTCATGGAGAAGAGAAATAAAGAAACATTTCAACAGAAGTCATGTTTTCAACTAAATCTAAATGTTTTAATTGAACCCAAATGTTGAAAATTAGGATATATACAATTTTACTTTAAAACATGGTGCTCTAATTACGAATATTTGCACATTCTATTGTATGTTGGCTAAGAAATTTCCTATGATCTGAAAACATATCATTTCTTGTGTGAGAGCTGAACTTGCCATTGCCATAGAAAAAGATAATTATATTTAAGTCTTACTTGATTTCTGTTTCATCCCACTCATTTCGATAGAAACCTGCGTGGGGGAAGTTGAAGACAATTCTATCAAACATCCTCCTTGCTAGAATATCAAGTTTATTCATTAGGGTTGCATCGACACCATGCACTACTGTTGCACCACATCTTTTCAAATGCTCGAGCCTTTCTTGGACTGAGGAATACGAACTTAAGATCTTCTCTGCTTATACATAATCAAGCAGAAAAAGTGAAAATAACATGTTAAGGATCACCGAGGGTGCAAAAATAAAAGCAAAACAAGTAGAAGAAAATGTGGGATGAAGCTTGTAGACCTCTGCTATCAGGAGAAGTGCAAACCATGTTTTCAGCAGACCCAAATGCCTTGGCTAATGCTGAAGAAAATGAAAAGTCTCCTTCTCCCACTAATAATATCTGATGGAATTTGGAGTAAGGTTTGATTCTTCTCTCCAAGGAGGCTTGTCTCACTAGATGTCTCATACTCATATCCTCTGGGTCATGCACAAATGAAGCCAAAATATGAATATAATCTAACCAAACAAAAGCTTTAAGACTAAAAATTAGGATTGTCAGACTTAAAATTCATTCTCAGAACTAATAGCATTGAGTATTCTTAGGTACAGCATTGTAAAACACATTAGACAACATCACATTCCTTATAGATTTTCTAGATTATAATATTTTTAGATTTGTCATTAGATCAAATTTCACATTTTGCAATAAACTATTGAATAAGATCTTCACCTTTTCTCAGAGTGACTGTTCATCTACAAGATCAACTCTCAATATGTTATTCTATTACCGAACATGCATTAGGATAATCATAGTCACAATTTGCTTCAAACATAAAATAAATGTGTAGGACCAAAGCCTCAAGTACACAGTTTCAGGACTATTGTTGCCACTCAGCTCTATCTCTAAACACATACTGTAAAATTCCACAACTAAAGCCTGAAAACGTCATCCATTAATATGTTTATATGAATATTAACAGCTCCAAGCCTTCACTAATAACTGAAAGTACATACATCTTGTATGGACCCGAAGAGGGATTTCAGCTACTGGAGATTTTGCTCATTTGTAGCATTATCATACTTCCTGAAAAGCATGGGAAAACCATGTAGTAGCTCCAGGTTTTCACAAATAAATTGTCCAGAAAAAATACAAGAAATTCTACCAATTTTAAGGCATAAAATCAACCGATTTTTCTGCCTCATTGATACATGGACCAATAAAATAGATTTTTCTATCTTATTGAAATATGGGTCAATGAATTTGAATAAGAAATTACACAGTTAAATTTCAATAATAATACCATTTAAAAAAATCCTATCAATTTTAAAAGATTTTGCTACATTTATTAGAATTGAAAGAAACACATTTCACAAATTCTATTCAAAAACTACACGGTTGAATTCTTGATACTTAAAATTTACATTATAAGAAAAAATCCTACAATTTTTTAGAAAAAATACTGCCCCTATCAACATTGGGCACAAGTAGTAGATACACTCAAAACTATTCTAACAATTGTTAGAAATAATAATTTCTACTCTAACCCGTCATTAAATGTTTCTAGAAGTTTAGGTTTAGGTTAGGTTTAGGTTGTCGGCTATAGTAGTTTCCAGAATCTTGTAGATTATTGTCTTGTCGGCAAATGTCAGAGATTTCTCTAGAATGTAAACTTGCCTATAAAAGGAGTGTTGTGTATTCATTTTTAATCAATCAAGAAAAAGATAATCAAATATTGTGCCATAGCACATTTATTGCGTTTCATATTTTACTGTGCCTCTGCCCACCTAACAAGTGGTATCAGAGCCAAGTTTAGAGCCAAGTTAAGAAGAGGTGTTTGAAGGATTGTACATAAGGAGTACTATAGCAGAGAAAATTATTGTGAGATCAGTAAGTTTCTTATTGCCTTATTTAGGGTTTGTTATATCCGTGAATAAATTGTTTATAAGTATTTGTCGAGCATGGCTTCAGGGAGTTTTCAAGCTTCAATTCCTATGTTTTTTAGAAAGAATTATGATGATTGGGTTTTTAGAATGAAGCTTAAATATTTGATTCCTATGAGTTATTAGATATAATCTTAACTGGTTATGTTGAACCTGTAGATGAGTCTACTTTAAATGCTGACCAAAAGAAAAAGCTTGATGAGAATAGGCAGAAGAGTAAGAAAGCTTTGTAGATTATTGGACAAGCTCTGGATGACTCAGTTCTTGGAAAAATTAAGCCAGCTGTTATAGCCAAGCAAGCTTGGGACATTCTTGAGACTTCATATCAAGGTACAAGTAAGGTAAAGATTGTCAAATTACAAGCACTTAGAAGAGAATTTGAGAATTTACAAATGAAGGAGTCTGACTCAGTAGAACAATTTTCAAATCATGTTATAAATGTAGTTAATCAAGTAATGATGAATGGTGATGAGCTTTCTGACCAAAAAGTTGTAGAAAAGATTTTAAGAAGTTTGCCTCCTAAATTTGATAATGTTGTGGTTGCAATTGAAGAATGTAAGGATTTAACAACATTGTCTATAGATGAGATTTTTGGATCCTTGTATAATCATGAAGACAGGTTGAACAAGTGTAATGATATGAAGATGCGCATTCTGGATTCGATTGTGTGCCATTTTTTTTTGCATCAACGTTTCGAATCACACTCTGTGATTCATCATCAGGATATGAATAGCTGGAGGAGAAAAAATCACTGGAGAATGCATTCAAAACACAAATGACATTTGGTAGAGGAAGAGGAAATGCTGGATTTAGAGGAAGAGGAAGAGGCAGAAATAATTTTCAAAAAGAAGAACGGAGTCTAGATTCAATAGAAAAAAGAAATCAATACTCAAGGGGAAGCTATAACCATCAGACATCACAAAGGTATGATAAATCAAATGTTCAATGTTATTACTGCAAGAAGTTTGGACATTTTGCAAATGAGTGTCGGAAAAAATAAGCTGATATCAGTAAGGGAAATTTAAATTTTTCTGAGAGTAATTATGAGTCATTTTTCATTACTTGTAATGTAGCTCAAAAGAGCACAAATGATTTTTGGTTTTTAGATAGTGGTTGTAGCAATCATATGACAGGCAATGAAGAGTTTTTTGAAAGTTTAGATAGATCAATTAAATCTGAAGTGAAATTAGGAAATAATGAGATAGTGGAAGTGAGTGGAAAAGGCACAATCAATGTTATAACAAAGCAAGGTAAGAAATCTATTTATGATGTATACTTTGTACCTGGTTTGAAACATAATCTTATAAGTGTGGGGCAGCTTAGTCAAAAAGGTTATAGAGTTATTTTTGAGAAAAATTTGTGCACTATATTTGATATGCCTCCTAGTAAAATGATGAGTGCAAGGGTAGAAATGACAAATAATAGAATGTTTCCACTTTGGATGAAGAGCAATATGACTGATGAAGTTGCAGCAAGTTTCAAGGCAGCAAGTCAAGATCAAACATGGATATGGCACTTGAGGTATGGTCACCTAAATCTCAAAGGGTTATCTTTATTGCAAAGAAAGGAAATGGTAAGAGGCTTACCCCCAATTGAAGCATCATTACGTCCATGTGAAAGTTGTATTTTGGCCAAACATCACAGAGAAAGTTTTTCAAAAGGGATGTCATATAGAGCAAGGGTACCTTTAAAAATTGTACATTCGGATATATGTGGTCCAATGAAAACACCATCATTAGGGGGGAGTATTTATTTCTTAACATTTATTGATGACTTTACTAGAAAGACATGAGTTTACTTTCTTAAATACAAATATGAAACTTTTGACAAATTAAAAAAATTTAGGGTTTTTGTTGAGAAACAAAGTGGTTTACCTATCAAGGTATTGAGATCTGATAGAGGAGGAGAGTATAAGTCAAATGAATTTTTAGATTATTGCAGGGATCATGGAATAAAAAAATAATTTACTACCAGTTACACACTACAGCAAAATGGTGTTGTAGAGAGAAAAAATAGGACAATAATGGAGGTGGCAAGGAGTATGTTGAAAGGTAAGAATCTTCCTAATGAGTATTGGGCTGAGGCAGTTTCTTGTGCCGTTTATATTTTAAATAGGAGTCCAACAAAGATTGTGAGGGACATGGTTCCACAACAAACATAGAGTGGTAAGATTCATAGTGTTTCTCATCTCAAAGTATTTGGCTGTATTGCATATGCACATGTTCCTAAAGAAACTAGAAGTAAGTTAGATGATAAGAGTGAGAAATGCATTTTTGTTGGCTATGATGAGCAATCTAGGGCATATAGGTTGTTTAATCCTATCACTAGAAAAGTCATTGTGAGTAGGGATGTTGTATTTAAAGAAGATGAATCTTGGGATGGAAATATAGATACAAATGTTACAAGTGCTAGAACAATAACATATGATGAGAAGGATAAAAAGGATCATGAAGATCAACCAAGTGACCAAAAAGGAACTCCACCACAAAGTCCACAAGGAGATCACTTAGAAATTGAAGTTGAGCATGGAGAATCTTCAAATTCACAAGTAAGTAATAATTCAAATCCTATACTTGCACAATTGAGATCAAGAAAGAAAACTAGAAAGTTGAGTGAGATTTATGAGCAAGAAAGTAAATTAGATTTGCAATCAAATTTTGCTTTATTTATCAAGATCCTATATATTTTGAAGATGCAATTAAGGAAGAACATTGGATTAATGCAATGAATGATGAAATAGAATCAATTGAGAGAAATGGTACATGGAAATTAGTTGATTTGCCTAAGGAGAAAGATTCTATTGGTGTAAAATGGGTTTATAAGACTAAGTTTAAAGCTAATGGAGATGTAGACAAATATAAGGCAAGATTAGTTGCTAAGGAATTTTCACAAGAATATGGGGTTGACTATAATGAGACATTTGCACCTGTAGCAAGACTTGATACTATCATAATAGTATTAGCTATTGCAAGCTCAAAACAAATGGATGGTTCACCAAATGGACGTCAAATCAACATTTTTGAATGGATATTTGGATGAAGAAGTCTATGTGCAGCAACTACCAGGATATGAAATAAGAGGACATGAAGACAAAGTTTATAAGTTGAAGAAGACACTCTATGGATTGAAGCAAGCTTCAAGAGCTTGGTACAGTAGAATAGATTCATACATGATGGAGAATGGATTCAAGAGAAGCACTAGTGAACCTACATTATATACCAAGATCAATGAACAAGGTTAGATTTTGATTGTTTGTTTACATATTGATGATTAGATCTTCACAAGTAATTTATCTATTGACATGTTTAAATCAGCAATGAAAAGAGAATTTGAAATGACAGATCTAGGATTGATGAAATATTTTCTTGGCATTGAAGTTACTCAAAATGACAAAGGAATTTTTATTTGCCAAAGTAAATATGCAAAAGATATTTTGAAAAGATTTAGATTGATAAATTGCAGTTCAATTTCTACACCTGTGGTAGTAGGCACCAAATTAAATAGAGAAGATATTGAAAAAGATTTTGATTCAACTATATTCAGAAGATTGGTTGGTAGTTTGATGTATCTCACTACTACTAGACCGAACATTATGTATGGAGTGAGTTTAATCTCTAGATTCATGGATTCACCAAAGACCTCACATTGGCAAGCAGGAAAAATGATTTTGAGATATATTGCAGGAACTATGAATCATGACATTTTATATTCCACTTCAGATGATTTTCAATTAGTTGAATATACAGATAGTGATTTTGCAGAGAATATTGAGGATAGAAGGAGTACATTTGGATATGTATTTCATCTTGGGACAAGTGTTGTAGCCTGGGCATCAAAGAAGCGACCTGTAGTAACTCTCTCATCAGCTGAAGCAGAGTATGTAGCAGGAACAACAATAGCATGTCAAGCAGTATGGATGCGAAGGATTTTGAAAGACTTAATACAAGCTTAAGATGGACCTACTACAATCTATTGTGATAACAAGTCTGCTATTGCACTTTCAAAGAACCATATGTTTCACAAGAGGACAAAGCACATTGACACAAGGTATCACTTCATTAGAGAGTTGGTTAACAGGAGAGAAATTAATCTACAACATTGCAAATCAGAGGAGCAACTTGCAGATATCTTCACCATGGCCTTACTACAAGTACAATTTGAAATTTTGAAGGAGGCTTTGAGAGTTGTAAATATTAAAGAAGTTTTGTAATAATTGATAGTAGAAATTAGGGGGGAGTGTTAGAAATAATAATTTCTACTCTAACCCGTCATTAAATGTTTCTAGAAGTTTAGGTTTAGGTTAGGTTTAGGTTGTCGGCTATAGTAGTTTCCAAAACCTTGTAGATTATTGTCTTGTCGGCAAATGTCAGAGATTTTTAGAGAATGTAAACTTGCTTATAAAAGGAGTGTTGTGTATTCATTTTTAATCAATCAAGAAAAAGATAATCAAATATTGTGCCGCAGCACATTTATTGTGTTTCATATTTTACTGTGCCTCTACCCACCTAACAACAATTTCACCTGTCTTCACAATTATAAATAGTCTACACGTGTGGATATGAATGAAAATTGCACATAAGCCATAAAATTCAGCTTCACTCTTCCATTATGAATCCTTCATAAATTTTGATTGAGCAGATGGGTATTTGGAACCAGGCCCTTGCAATTTTCAATGCACATCAACAGATTCAAGCTTGGCTTCAAAGCAAAAATACAGATGTTTAGAAAATGAAAGTTACCCTAAGTTTTTTCTCATGACTAAACTATGCTTTGCGCTTTCTATATTCAGGAAAGTATGATTAATTTCTTCATCCATTTGTTTGCAATGATGTTTAGCCGTTTCCAGCAATCAGTAACCAGCAGTAAGTAATGTCATGTGAACTATTCAAAGTACCCAAGTCCTTGTCTCATTTGTCACGATCCTAAGTGGGGGTGAAGTATTTTCAAATCCTTGGGTGAGGCAGAGTATTTTGATATGTATGGTCCACTGAAAAGATGTCAGAGAGATTATGTGATGGTCTGTCCTTCCTTTCCTTTCACAGTATGAAACTAAAGGAGTACCTATACTTAATTTCTCTTCTTTTTATATGAGTTGTTGGTTTTCATTATAATTTGTACGTCGATGCTACTCAAATTAAGAGCTTAATAAAACATATCATAATGTAAGGTAATCAAATTAAGAGCTTAATAAAACATACCATAATGCAAGGTAAATGTTTCTAGTTCTTTGATTCAGTACATTTTCATCAAAAAGATCAGAGGTTGTCTTCTGTTTTCTCTACTTGTTTTATTTTCTCGTTCTCCCGTATCCTCGATGTTCAAATGGATGCTGATCTTCCATGCAGATCATTACTTGTATCTTCGCTTGAGAGATATGTACTCTGCTTTGTTGACAGATAAAATTGTTGGGTTAAATAATATGAATAATATAAAAGTATTTATATAATATGTGGATGATCCATATTAAGGCAATATAATTTTATAAAATCTTTTATATTTTATGTACACTAATTAACAGAAATAATTCTTGATATTATAATTTCTATAATAAAATTGATACACAAATAAGTTCAGTTATATTTATTATTTAATTTAGGTATTATATCAAAATTTGTAATATTCAAATATTCTCTTTTATTATCTTCAAAAAAAGAATGGATAACTTCATAGACATTTGAGATTTTGAGGAAGAGAAGAGTTAAGGTGTTCATTTTGAGATTGTCATGTGTATGGGTGGATGAATTGTTAGAGGCGGTTGATGTTGCAAATTGTGGGAATTGGGAAGTTTGAGGTTTGGTTTACATACATATTGGTAATGTGTATGGGATATAAGTGTAGCTCGAGGAGAGAGTGGGTTGAAGGATCGTGTGCATTGCAACCATGAGATCTCAATGCTCACGTCAAGGATCATTTCTTGGGCCTACAGTCGGCTGCATATTTGGATTTATGTCATTTCTCACTTGCTTTACTACGCATGCTCATGCATTTGAATCTAAGGAATGTCATTTCACTTGGTAGATTTGTTTCCACAAATCTTCTTGAACTCCCACCTTGCACCAAGATTTATAGGTGCAAGAGGTTCTACCCAAGCTCAACCCGTTAAGTCACATGAACACTTAATTTCCATCCCGTTGTTTGGGTTCCTTTCCTTGCCATTAACATGATTTCTGCAATCAGAGTTTGAGAGTGTACTTTCTTTTAATGTTAAGAGGTGGGAATATGTTGAAATGTGAATTGTGCGTAGCATGCTATGAGGAACAATGAGAAGATCACATTTGTGTGGCTAACGATAGAGCCTTGAGCGCTAACTCGTCCCTCCATATTTTCCTTCGCAAACTGTGACATCAAGAAAAGGAAATTGAAATAGTACACCATGGATTTGCTGGAGAGTTGGCAAATAAAATGATTAAGTAAGAAAAACAATGCAAAAATGGGAGACATCATAGACTGTAATAGGTAAAAGTGATGGAAGATCAAGATAGAGACGAAGGTGTGTATATATATATATATATATGTGGAGGGATGTGAAGTAAAAGAAAGGGGTAGATAAAGAGAGAGGAGAAAGGGGCAGATAGAGATAACAGAGATAAATATTGATACAAGTTCAACATAAGAAAAGAATGAGAGAGGGAGAGACATAAAGTTGAAGATCCACATACACATAGAGAGAATTTATTTTACTTGATCATGGAATATGAAAAAAAGGTTTTGTTAAAAATTCCTATAAACTTTCAAACAAATGAAATCAATTTGTGGAAAGTAAGGCTCACAAACCTTTACATATCTTCTCCTTAATTGTGTAAAAAGGGGAGCTCCCTAAAAAATGACATCCATTATAACCTCGTGGAAGGAAATGTTGCTAAAATTTTAGTTACTGTAAGATAATTAATATAGTTTTATATTTATATAATAAAAAACATTTTATCTACATATATCTCTCCCTCTCCATCTTCAACTATAGCTTCCTCTTGATCTCTCTTCCCAATCTCTATCTTTTGTACCATATCTCTCTCTTCCCCCTCTATTTATTCCAGTATAAATGTCTACATACCTCTCCCTTGGCCCATCTGTATCTCTCATCTCTCCTTTCTTTATCTCTATATTTCTCTCACTTTCCTTCCCTCTATTTCTATCTTTGTATCTCCCCATCTTTACCTATATCTCTCTCTTCAACTTTATCCCACCCTCTCTTGCAAATACAACATGACCCTATCAACAGTGGAGCCTAATTGTCTTCCTCATTCAAAGGCTTTGTTTCAATTGCATAGTTGATTTTGAAGATATCACTTCTCAATTGATACCTTTGTTGCACAAAACCAACATTTGATAATTTATCTACTAACATGTACCTCTTATATTCTACAAGGAGCAAATTGTCTCTAGTTGATCTCCCATGCCTATGTTGTGTACCCATTGCACAAAAGGTGTGGTTTCTAGTATTATTATGTATTGGAGGTATATACTTCAAATGGTTGATTTACTATTAAAAATAGTTTTCTTTTAAATAATATTCAGTTATGTAGTTATAGGAAAGAGTTAATTAGTAGAAAGAATAGTCTTAAAATTCTTATTGTATCATCTACCTTATCTATTGTACTATTCAATATGAAACTTCTTAAATAAAATTTGCTTCTCCTTTAGCATTGATTCAAGGAAGTTTTGGTAGCAAGAATAGTATTGAAATCACTATTACACAATTTATCTTTTTTATTGCACCATGTAATACAACTCAGATTCCTAAATGATATTTGGCTTATTTATGTTAGGTATAGGATATGCAAGATCTATAAATTTGAGAAAATGAGCTAACCAATTTGTATACTGTATGGTGACCCCTACATCTACAATGTCCCCTTGATAGACTCATTGAACCATCAAAGCTCAACAACCTCAATCCTAGAAGCTTTGTAATCCACACTCGATCCCCCTAATGATCACCTTGACTATACTTATGTATAATTAGCTACACCATTTGGAAAACTATTCATGTGACCATACTTTCTCAAAAATCTCATGAAATAAAATCTATTGGTAACATATATATTAAATTTGATGAACCATCGTGCTTTGAAAAAATATGGAATCTCATCATCATGCTTGGCCCAACACTTACAACTAATGTATGGTCTCCAACAAACCATATCAAGGTCATCAAGAATTTTCCTCTAATAATTTACCAATGAAGGCTAGACAATGAAACCATAATATGCATACATGTTTGAGTACCTTTGTGGAAAATCCTAGCTACCACTAGGGTATGTGCAGGATCATGGTCAACCAGGCTATGACCTTATGTAGCAGTGAAAAAATAGCAAATTAGGGTTATGTCAACTTGACACATAATTTTAAAGTGGTCTAGGACTTTATATCAAAAAATTGTAAGAAAATAACTTATAGAAAATTGAATGTAGTTTCTAAACTACTAGGCCTTATCTGGAGAAAAAATTATTTGATTGGTCAAAAGTTTAGATATTAATGTAGTACTACAAAAAATGTAGGGCTAAAATAAAAAGTAGGTGTATATCTGACCACCTTAATCAAAATCAAATGATAATATATTTCAATATAATTATAGATATAAAAAGTAGACTCATGCTTGGATGTGATGTATATTTTTGGAAATTTTTATTCCAAATAAATCATTAATTATGAATTTTCTACTATATTATTTTCAGAATTAAAAAACTCCTGTGTCTGACCACCTTAACTAGTTCAAAAAAAATTCAATATTTTGTTTTATTTTTTCTTATACTAGTTGAAGCATAGAATATGATGCATCTTTTGAATTCCAAAAAAGTAATACGGTTTGAAAGTTATAGTTATTTTTCAATCAATATGTCAATCAACAATTTGTAGCTAACTCCATTAGAAAATAAGTAATAATTATTTACTTAACTCATAATTTGACAAACATTATATCAATGGGAAGCTGAGAACATTCTCAAGAAAACCTTTTCATTTCATCAAATTTGGATGAAAAAAAAGTGGCAAGCTACATCATCGAAGTCAAAAACACACAACAACATGCCAAAAACATGTTTTGGGACGTTTTTGGTGTTGACCATTGAGGATTGGCATCCAAAGAAAAACTAAGCTTAATTGGGTACTCGATAATATCGGGTACCCATTCCCAAATCGGGTACCCATTCCCAAATTGGATACCCATTCTCAAATTAGATACCCATTTCTTTCTTTTTAATTAATTAATTTTTTTAATTTTATTTTTTTCAATTTTTTTTCAAACTCTTTTATAATAGTATGACCCCTTTTTAGGATAATATATATTTTAAAGGCTTTAGGACCCTTAACCATACATATAATGCTTCTAAAGATCAAAAGGGGTCATAGGGCACCCTTTGACACTCTTTAACCCATTCAATCACAATATGTGTGGTTATGGTTCCTAGGACCCCTAACCACATAAATGATGTGATCTAATGACTCAAAATGGCCCTATAATACCTTATGAACCTTTTTGACCCATTCGATGACATTAAGTGTGCTTACGGGTCATAAGATACTCCATTACCCCTTTCAACTCATTCGAACACATAATATATATTCCTAGGATTCCTATGAATGTATTTTCTTATTTAATGGGTTAGAAGGGTTCATAGGGAACTTTATGATTCCATTCAACTCATTCAAACACATAATGTACGTGAACATATGTGGTCCTAGGAATATGTTGAAATGTGAATAGTGAGTAGCATGCTATGAGGAACAATGAGAAGATGACATTTGTGTGGCTAACAGTAGAGCCTTGAGCGCTAACTCCTCCCTCCATATTTTCCTTCGCAAACTATGACATCAAGAAAAAGGACTTGAAATAGTACACCATGGATTTGCTAGAGAGTTGGCAAATAAAATGATTAAGTAAGAAAAACAATGCAAAAATGGGAGACATCATAGACTATAATAGGTAAAAGTGATGGAAGATCGAGATAGAGACGAAGGTGTGTGTGTGTGTGTATATATATGGAGAGGGATGTAAAGTAAAAGAAAGGGGTAGATAAAGAGAGGAGAGAAAGGGGTAGATAGAGATAACAGAGATAAATATTGATACAAGTTCAACATAAGAAAAGAATGAGAGAGGGAGAGACATAAAGTTGAAGATCCACACACACATAGAGAGAATTTATTTTACTTGATCATGGAATATGAAAAAAAGGTTTTGTTAAAAATTCCTATAAACTTTCAAACAAATGAAATCAATTTGTGGAAAGTAAGGCTCACAAACCTTTACATATCTTCTCCTTAATTGTGTAAAAAGGGGAGCTCCCTAAAAAATGACATCCATTATAACCTCGTGGAAGGAAATGTTGCTGAAATTTTAGATACTGTAAGATAATTAATATAGTTTTATATTTATATAATAAAAAACATTTTATCTACATATATCTCTCCCTCTCGATCTTTAACTATAGCTTCCTCTTGATCTCTCTTCCCAATCTCTATCTTTTGTACCACATCTCTCTCTTCCTCCTCTATTTATTCCAGTATAAATGTCTACATACCTCTCCCTTGGCCCATATGTATCTCTCATCTCTCCTTTCTTTATCTCTATATTTCTCTCACTTTCTTTCCCTCTATTTTTATCTTTGTATCTCCCCATCTTTACCTATATCTCTCTCTTCAACTTTATCCCACCCTCTCTTGCAAATACAACTTGACCCTATCAATAGTGGAGCCTAATTGTCTTCCTCATTCAAAGGCTTTGTTTCAATTGCATAGTTGATTTTGAAGATATCACTTCTCAATTGATACCTTTGTTGCACAAAACCAACATTTGATAAATTATCTACTAACACATACCTCTTATATTCTACAAGGAGCAAATTGTCTCTAGTTGATCTCCCACGCCTATGTTGTATACCCATTGCACAAAAAGTGTGGTTTCTAGTATTATTATGTATTAGAGGAATATACTTCAAATGGTTGATTTACTATTTAAAATAGTTTTCTTTTAAATAATATTCAGTTATGTAGTTATAGGAAAGAGTTAATTAGTAGAAAGAATAGTCTTAAAATTCTTATTTTATCATCTACCTTATCTATTGTACTATTCAATATGAAACTTCTTAAATAAAATTTGCTTCTCCATTATCATTGATTCAAGGAAATTTTGGTAGCAAGAATAGTATTGAAATCGCTATTACACAATTTACCTTTTTTATTGCACCATGTAATACAACTCTTCCTAAATGATAATTGGCTTATTTATGTCAGGTATAGGATATGTAAGATCTATAAATTTGAGAAAATGAGCTAACCAATTCCTAGAAGCTTTGTAATCCACACTCGATCCCCCTAATGATCACCTTGACTATACTTATGTATAATTAGCTACACCATTTGGAAAACTATTCACGTGACCATACTTTCTCAAAAATCTCATGAAATAAAATCTATTGGTAACATATATATTAAATTTGATGAACCATCGTGCTTTGAAAAAATATGGAATCTCATCATCATCCTTGGCCCAACACTTACAACTAATGTATGGTCTCCAACAAACCATATCAAGGTCATCAAAAATTTTCCTCTAATAATTTACCAATTAAGGCTAGACAACGAAACCATAATATGCATGCATCTTTGGGTACCTTTGTGGAAAATCCTAGCTACCACTAGGGTATGTGTAGGATCATGGTCAACTAGGCTATGACCTTATGTAGCAGTGAAAAAATAGCAAATCAGGGTTATGTCAACTTGACACATAATTTTAAAGTGGTCTAGGACTTTATATCAAAAAATTGTAAGAAAATAACCTATAGGAAATTGAATGTAGTTTCAAAACTACTAGGCCTTATCTAGAGAAAAAATTATTTGATTGGTCAAAAGTTTGGATTTTAATGTAGTACTACAAAAAATTTAGGGCTAAAATAAAAAGTAGGTGTATATCTGACCACCTTAATCAAAATCAAATGATAATATATTTCAATATAATTATAGATATAAAAAGTAGACTCATGCTTGGATGTGATGTATATTTTTGGAAATTTTTATTCCAAATAAATCATTAATTATGAATTTTCTACTATATTATTTTCAGAATTAAAAAACTCCTGTATCTGACCACCTTAACTAGTTCAAAAAAATTCAATATTTTATTTTATTTTATTTTTTCTTATACTAGTTGAAGCATAGAATGTGATGCATCTTTTGAATTTCAAAAAACTTATACAGTTTGAAAGTTATAGTTATTTTTCAATCAATATGTCAATCAACAATTTGTAGCTAACTCTATTAGAAAATAAGTAATAATTATTTACTTAACTCATAATTTGACATACATTATATTAATGGGAAGCTGAGAACATTCTCAAGAAAACCTTTTCATTTCATCAAATTTGGATGAAAAAAAAGTGGTAAGCTACACCATTGAAGTTAAAAACACACAACAACATGCCAAAAACATGTTTTGGGACATTTTTGGTGTTGACCATGGAGGATTGGCACCCGTTCCCAAATCGGGTACCCATTCTCAAATTAGATACCCATTTCTTTCTTTTTAATTAATTGATTAATTAATAAATTATTTTAATTTTTAATTTTTTTTCAATTTTTTTCAAACTCTTTTATAATAGTATGACCCCTTTTTAGGATAATATATATTTTAAAGGCTTTAGGACCCTTAACCATACATATAACAATTATAAAGATCAAAAGGGATCATAGGGTACCCTTTGACACTCTTTAACCCATTCAATCACAATATGTGTTCTTATGGTTCCTAGGACCCCTAACCACATAAATGATGTGATATAATGACTCAAAATGGCCCTAGAATACCTTATGAACCTTTTTGACCTAGGATTTGATGACATTAAGTGTGCTTAGGGGTCATAAGATACTCCATTACCCCTTTCAACTCATTCGAACACATAATATATATTCCTAGGATACCTATGAATGTATTTTCTTATTTAATGGGTCAAAAGGGTTCATAGGGAACTTTATGATCCCATTTGACTCATTCAAACACATAATGTATGTGAACATATGTGGTCCTAGGACCCCTAGGAGCCTATGACCCCTTTGGACCCATATGAATGATTATAATATGTCCCTAGAGGTCATAGGTTATCCTATGACTCCTTTCGACCCATATAAATGATTATAACATGTTCCCCTAAAGAGATATGTTAAAATGAAATATGTTGAAAGGGGTCATAAGTTATCCTATGACCCCTTTCAACCCATATAAATGATTATAATATGTCCCCAGGTGTCCTAGGACCCCTAGAGACATATGTTGTAATGAAATGTGTCGAAAGGGGTCATAAGTTATTGTATGACCCATTTCGACCCATATAAATGATTATAATATGTCCCTAGGGGTCTTGGGACCCCTAGAGGCATATCTTGTAATGGAATATGTCAAAAGGCTTTCAACCCATATAAACGATTATAATATGTCCCTAGGGGTCCTGGACCCCTAGAGACATATGTTATAATGAAATGTGTCGAAAGGGGTCATAGGTTATCTTATGACCCCTGTAGGACCAGAAAAATGAGTTAAAATGCATAACATACTATGAGCAAATCACAAACTCAATCAACATATATTAGCACCCACTAGTCTACCATGAAAACCAAACCAAACAAAAGAAAGCAAACATAATCAAAAACTCCCTTTTCCGTTTGTAGCTCCCATGTCCTTCTTTCTTCTCCAAATGATTGTAGCTCCAATTTGCCTATAATGCACACAAGATTGAAGCAAAAGCCTATGATAGGGATAAAGCCATGAGAATACTTGAAGTTGTGATTTGAATGTGAGAGATGGAATGAGAAATCTAAAAGAAATTAGGACCTAAAGGCTTCCAAGACTTCTAGAAGACAAGGACCAAAAATGAGAGAAAGAATGTCCAATTTATAATTGACATGGAGGATGAGAGCATTGGATTTGTCACCCATAGATATGCGATGTGGCAAGAGATTCCTATAACGTATATGACAAAATATGCCAATTGTGAGATTCTATGACACATGCAAGTCAAACTTGGCTAAATGTGGAAGAGAATCTATGACACGTCATAAGACACCTTAACCCACTTAAAGCCAATAATCTATGACAAAGAAGCCAAAAATAGAGACATGCGTAAGAGAATAAGAATATTTGATTATGAGAAGTCTTAGCCAAGTGTCAAAGGAGAATCCGCGAGGTGTCATATCCAAGTGTCATGATGATGGAATATTTTATGAAATATTCAAATTAAAAATCCTCTTATTCCACAAAATAAGAATTAGTAGAAAATGGAATTAATGATGGAAAATGGAACTTAGGAAATTAATAATTTCCATGGTTTGCAAATAATGAATCAATTAATTAATCAAATTAATTAATTGAGGATTACAATTAGGAAGAATAATTAGAAAGAATAGGATTAAATTATGGGTTATTTAATCCTATAGAGAAAATTAGCAGATGATTGGCCAAATTGATTAAATGAATGCGATAATATCCTTTGATGAAAATGTAATGATGATGGATATGGAATAAGATGATGACTAGTAGATCAAAGCCATGATCAGATTGATTGATTGATTGAAGTTGATAACATGCCAAGGACACATGACATGAATTAATTGATATGTAACATTTAACCGACATTGTAAATGCTATAGGATTGAAATTGATTGATAAGGTTTGATCATAATAACATTGACAAACACTGTCAATATTATTAAAATGGTTGATGATGCCGTGATTTGACATTGAAAGCCTCAACAATGTCAAAGATTGAATGACATGAATGATAGTTTGACCTAGCACTGAGAGCCACGACAATACTAAGGTCAGGTTGATAAGATTGATAGGTTGATAGGTTTCCAAGGCACTGAAAGCCACAACAATGCCTAGGAGCGGATAAATGATGATTGATTTGGGATGTTTGATATGTTTTGGGTTGATTAGGACTGATTTTGAGTGATTTCAGGTTGATTTGGGGTGATTTTGAGTTGATTTTATATGATTTCGAGTTGATATGAAATTGATGTGAAAGGGGATACAAATGACGAAATATGGTCAATTTGGCCAAAAGATCAAAGTTAGTAAAATGAGAAAATGGGACAAATTAGTATGAAGTGATGAAACCGTAGATGCGAACCATTTTTGAGTGTCTACAACCCCTTTCGACCCATTTAAACCATTATAATATATCCCTAGGGTAGGGATCCTAGGACCCCTAGAGACATATGTTGTCATTAAATGTGTCGAAAGGGGTCATAGGCTATCTTATGACCCTTTTAAACCCATATAAATGATTATAATATGTCTCTAAGGTCTTGAAACCCCTAGAGACATGTTGTCATGAAATATTTCAAAAGAGATCATAGGTTATCTTATGACCCCTTTTAACCATATAAACGATTATAATATGTCATTAGGGGTCCTAGGACCCCTAGAGACATATGTTGTAATAAAATGTGTTGAAAGGCCCTTTCGACCCATATAAATGGTTATAATATCCCTAGGGGTCCTAGGACCCCTAGAAACATATGTTGTAATGAAATGTGTCGAAAGGGGTCATAGGTTATCCCATGACCCCTTTTGACCTGTCCTAGGACCCCTAGGGACATATGTTGCCATGAAACATAACAAAAGAGGTTATAAGGTTATTCAATGACTCCTTTTGACCCATATAAATAATTATAATATGTCCCTAGGGGTCCTAGGACCCCTAGAGACATATGTTGTAATGAAATGTGTTGAAAGGGGTCATAGGATAACCTATGACCCCTTTTGACTCATATAAATAATTATAATATGTCCTAGAGACATGTTGTAATGAAATGTGTTGAAAGGGGTCATAGGTCATCTTATGGCCCCTTTTGTCCCATATAAATGATTATAATATGTCCCTATGGGTCCTAGGACCATTAGAGACATATGTTGTAATGAAATGTGTCGAAAGGGGTCATAGGTTATCTTATGACCCCTTTCAACCCATATAAATGATTATAATATGTCCCTAGTGGTCTTGGGACCCCTAGAGACATATGTTGTAATGAAATGTGTCGAAAGGGGTCATAGGTTATCCTATGACCCCTTTCAACCCATATAAATGATTATAATATGTCCTTAGGTGTCTTGGGATCCCTAGAGACATATGTTGTAATGAAATTTGTTGAAAGGGGTCATAGATTATCCTATGACCCCTTTCAACCCATATAAACGATTCTAATATGTCCCTAGGGGTCATGGGACCCCTAGCAACATATTCTATCATGAAATGTGTCAAAAGGGGTCATAGGTTATCTTATGACCCCTTTCGACCCATATAAATGATTATAATATGTCCTTAGGGGTCCTAGGACCCCTAGAGACATATGTTGTCATGAAATGTGTTTTCAAACCATAGAAATGATTATAATATGTCCCTAAGGATCTTATGACCCTAGAGACATGTTATAATGAAATATGTCGAAAGGGTTCATAGGTTATCCTATGACCCTTTTCGACCTATATAAATGATTATTATATGTTCCTAGGGGTCCTAAGACCCCTAGAGACATATGCTATAATGAAATGTGTTGAAAGGGGTTATAGGTTATCCTATGACCCCTTTCGACCCATATAAATGATTATAATATATCCATAAGGGTCCTAGGACCCCTAGAGACATATGTTGTAATGAAATGTGTCAAAATTCAACCCATATAAATGATTATAATATGTTCATAGGGTCCTAGGAACCCTAAAGACATATGTTGCAATGTAACATGTCGAAAGGGGTCACAGGTTATCCTATGACCCGTTTTGACCTGTATAAATGATTATAATATGTCCCTAGGGGTCCCAGGACCCATAGAGACATATGTTGTAATGAATTGTGTTGAATGGGGTCATAGGTTATCTTATTACCCCTTTTGACCCATATAAACAATTATTATATGTCCTTAGGTGTCCTAGGACCCCTAAAGACATATGTTGTAATGAAATATTTGAAAGAGGTCATAGGTTATACTATGACCCCATTTGATTCATATAAATGGTTATAATATGTCCCTAGGGGTCATAAGACCCCTAGAGACATATGTTGTCATGAAATGTGTCGAAAGGAGTCATAGGTGATACTATGACCCCTTTCAACCTGTATAAATGATTATAATATATCCCTAGGGGTTCTAGGACCCCTAGAGACATATGATATCATGAAATGTGTTGAAAGGGATCATAGGTTATCTTATGACTCCTTTCGACCCATATAAATAATTATAATATGTCCCTAGTGGTCATAGGACCCCTAAAGACATATGTTTTAATTAAATGTGTTGAAAGAGGTCAAAGGTTTTCATATGACCCCTTTTGACCCATATAAATGATTATAATATGTCACTAGGGGTCTTGGGATCCCTAGAAATGTGTTGTAATGAAATGTGTCAAAATGGGTCATAAGTTATCCTATGACCCCTTTCAACCCATATAAATGATTATAATATGTCCTTAGGAGTTCAAGGATGCCTAGGGACATATGTTGTAATGAAAACATGTTGAAAGAGGTCATAAGGTTATGCTATGACTCCTTTCGACCCATATAAATGATTATAATATGTCCCTAGGGGTCCTGGGACCCTTAGAGACATATGTTGTCATGAAATATGTCAAAAGGAGTCATAAGTTATCCTATTACTATAATGCCCCGCCAAGGAATCCAAAGAATTAACCTAGAATTTCACTAAGTTTGATAGCATTTTTTTTTTTAAACATAAAAGTAAATACCACTTTATAACATATACACAATAACGGAAGCAATAGCAATGTCCATCTAAAAGTAAACATAACATACACAACAGGTTACATTCTTTAAGGATCCCTTAACGTTGAATTACATCTAAATCAACTAACACTATTGAATCCATCTAATACAAAAACCACATGAAATAATAATGATAAGTCCAATATTTATATATTACATTTCTAAATGCTCAATCATCCACTGTACATGTCACAGGGTATGAAAAGCTTAAAAGAATATACACATGTGAAATAAGGTACATCATCCTATTCTAATCCATGACACATCAAAGTAAAGATAATCACATGATACACATGATACATCATCATAGAAGATATATACATCCATCATAAAGATAAAACATAATAAACTAAGTGCACAATTTCTCCCAACTATTAATAGCATCATTATACCATCGTGGGCCCTAGCCATCCCTCCGTGCATAACATTCCAAATCACCGAAGAGATCATCGGTATTAGCATAGAAGGAATGTCACTCCTAACATATACTACATCATATGTAGAAAATAATCTAACATGCAAATAAAAGCATAAGATAACATCATCTAATAAATGCTAATCATCAGTGAAAAGATACATATCCACCATCACGAAGGACGCATCAGCCATGATGTCTCAATGGATCTCAAATGATAAGAGTGGAAAAACACTACCACCCGACCGCGTGGTACCTAAGTGGTCCACTCCCACCATGCTGAGGAGATAATCTCAAGTCCCAAATAGGCTATCAAAATCAAATAGCATAAGAATACTCTCTAAGTCTTGGAATCCTAGAAGTATACTAACTCAAAGTTCCAATCAAAAAATCAACATCTAATTCCCAGAGGCACACAAAGACATGTAGGAACCTACTATGCAAGCGAGAAAGTGTCATCGCATATATCATGTAGAAGTTACCTTGGCAGTTAGCTAAACTCCATGGGTCCCTACTAATCCTCATGTGGCCACTAGTATCCTGTCATACTGACAAGGCATACTACGGAATGTAAGGTCACAACCATGCGTTCTCTCTACTCCCATCCTAGTCTGTACAAGAACTTGAGGCATGGGAAAGAACAAAACAATTATCTTTTTAGGTTCATTTAGTTAGTATTAGGTGTGAATGTTTTCACTTATTAAACAACTTATAATGAGTTACCCTGGCAGCCTCTTAGGGCCTCGGCCCCCATTGCAAGCCACTTCCTGACACTACAAGCATATAACCTACCCTAAGCTCACAGAATCATAAATCTCAAAATCATAAAAGATAATTCATAATAAGAATATCAAATATGCACAATAAAAGCATCAAATCTCCATGAGCAAGCATCCATAGAAAATCATGACCACAACAGCTGCCTATTGGCAACGAAAGTATCACTGATAATCAAAAGTATCCATTGGTTCTCAATAACCAAAATATATCTCATATCATACTGATCGAAAACTCCAAAATGGTTGAGTCAAACATGTCACAACTTGACATCATAAAATAACATTTCAGTCCCATCATGGTGACTAGAAAATAAACCAAAGATAACTGATCGATGACTCAAAAATGGTTAAGTCAAGTGTCTCATACATAAGAACCTCAACTATAACAATCAGTAATTACAAACATTACATAGAGCATTCCATCACATAACCATGGTTGGGTTCATAAAGATCGGAAATAAGACATCATCACGACATCACAATCATAACCCCCAAGCCTCTGGTAGATGTCCTATAACTAGTCAACACTGGTCAACCCAAAACCCAAAACAAATAGTATAAAGAATACACAATGCAAACACATGTTTCAATTTTGCTAAAAATTACATCTTTGTATTGAAATGTAGAGGTCTCAGTTTACGTTTTCAAGTTTAGATAATGAATGGAAGAACATTTATACATTTTTCCCAACCCATGTATAGTTCAGATGGATAAAGTTTTCTCCCTATAATTCTTAAAATCAATTTTCTAATTATATTGTTTATATAAATATTGTTCAAAATTGACTCCTATGGAGTTCCAAAGTCAATTATTAATATAATCAAAACTTTAATTTTACCTTAATTAAACTAAGTTTAATTAAGCTAACTTATAATATTTGACAAATTATCATTTATCTTTTAAAAGAATGACCTTTTTAAAATATAATAATAATTTTTCATAACCATATATACACACACACACACACATATATATATATATATATATTAATAATACCAACATTTATAAAAATTGAAAATGAATCATAAAATGGATTTTAACAAAGTCGAAACCGCATATGATAACAACGTCACCACATGGTGGTACCGTGCAATCCCATTGTCGTAGGCTTGTGACACTGGTCACAGAACCTGCAGCAGCAGTGTCGCCGGCCACTGCAACAATGCAGAGGTGGGGGTATGGGCTCGACCCTCCCCACCCACATGCAAAGTGCGAATCATTTTTTTTTTAAATGAAAGTTTTTTAATGTTTTCTTTAAAAAACGTAAATTGTGATGCGAATTTATAATTTCACTCGTTGCGATATATGTCATTCGACTTTTCAATTAAATAGATATATATGTATATATATATATAAATGTATATGTGTATAAATATATATATAAATATATATCTATGTATATACATACATACATACATACATACATACATACATACATACATATATATATATATATATATATATGATTGCAGATTTTAAAAATATGAACATGTATATTTTACAATGAACATATGCACAATTTATTTAAAGGTTCCAATTTTCAGAATTTTCCTATAAACTATTTGATCTCTAAGTTTACCCAATAATTCATCTAATGGGTTTGGTTACAATTTAAACCTAGCCCCGTGATCTTTTCAGATCTATGCATATAAGGTTTCTCAAATAAATTTTAACTATCTATATTGAGAATGCATACAATTTAAATAGGAAAATCCCTAGAAAACATATGGAAGACATTAAGAAGACAGGAAGTGCAAGATGTGGAAATAGCATAAATAAAATGACAAGAATCTACTCGAATTCTGATGCTAATTCGCTCTTCCTCAGAAAACTTGCAGAGCAAGCTCCTCCCTTCTCCAAAGTTCTCGAGTCCTCCAATGCTCCGAAATGCTCTCCAAACGCTATGTCTAAGCTTCTAGGAATGCCTGAATATAAAGAGCTCTCAAGAAGCACCTAGAATGTCTCTAGAAACCACTAGGTGTCACCAACTAAGCATGTGTCTTTTTCCACCTTCTAGATGAGTCATAAGGTTGTAGACACCATGTGCTTAATTGGTGCACTAACCCTCGTGTTGTTGACAAATGAGAAATGAAAAGGTGTGTTAACTCCTAGGCAAGCTTATAACTCTAATTTAATTTTTATATAACTTCTATTTAAATTTTTATAACTTTCATTATTATTATTTATTTATTACTTTATTATTATTCTATAATTATTATTAATTTTAATTTCTAATTTTCTTTTATTTAATTCATTTTCCTCAATTAATTCTCATTTAATTAATTATAATCAAAATATCAAAAATCATGATAATATATTAATTTTCTTCAAATAATTAATTTATTAATTAAATCTATTTATTAAGACTTAATTAATAGAAAATTCACCATAAACCTCCACGATAAAATATGAAAACCCATCATAGAACAACTCACACAAAATCAATCTAAACGGTTAAAAATCACGAAATATGTCATCCGACACACTCGGTGGGTAAAATATCCAGATACTTGTCCTACCTCACTAGGACAAATGGTTTAAGGGTTTGGGATTTGGACTTGAGAATTTATCTCCCTTCTCTTATCATTAGATAGTGTAATAAGGTACGCTCATCTTGACAATTCAGGGAAGTCAATACCCAGTACCTGCAACCTGCATAAAAACCATGCATGTACATACAATATATATATATATATATATATATATATATATATATATATATATATATATATGATACTAAGCTAAATAGGCAATGGTAGGAAGTGGTGCATCATGTAGATCCCGACTAGCAGGTGACTATGACTCCCTTCCCTAACCATATCAGAAACGCCATACAATAAGAGCAAACACGCGCACCATACACATGCAAGTATGGGGTAAGTATCCATAATAAAACACATGAGATAATAAACCATCTAACTAATCATCATCATAACTGAAAGCAATATAATGATCATCATGCATACATGAAATGTAAAGTCTAAATGATCTCATCATATATCCTCTGAATCCATAACATAATGTTTGATAGTCTCAAAATAATACTACTAATCCATCAACATAAAACTAGTCTAACATAGTCTGATAATGATAACAACAATGTGTCCAGAAAGATGTGAACAAGGGCAGGCACTACATCCACCCCCCCTTGGGTTAGGCTTACTCCTGGAAGCCTGCAAACAAGTAGGGATATAACTCCCGTAATCTAGCTGCATCCTCCCAAGTAGCTGAAGAATCATCAGTAGGGTCCCATTGGACCCTTACCTACTCGATGGTTCGACCCCTGAGGGTCAACTCCCACTGGTCCATAATACGAACCAGCTCCAAAGCCAGCTACCCATCCTCTACCTGCAATGCATTCCAATCAAGAACATGTACAACATCAGAAATATACTGTCGACGTACTGAAACATGGAAAACATCATGAATGCGAGCTAGGCTGGGTGGTAGAGCAATCGGGCCAATCCTCTCTAGAATCTTGAATGGTCCCACAAAGCGAGGTGCTAGCTTAGAACCCTTTTTATATCAGATTGAACTCTTTCACAGACGCTCTCTCAAGAAAACCTTATCACCCACAACAAACTGCTTATCGGTCTTATGTGCATCGGCATACTTTTTCTATCTATCCTGTGCCATAGTCAAGTGCTCACGGATACGCACTACCTATTACTCCATATCACGAAGCATCTCAAGACCCAATAGGATGCGATCCTCAAGGCTGTCCCAACTCAAGGGTGTGAGACAAGGACGTTCATATAATGCCTAAAATGGTGCCATGCCAATAGAACTATGATACCCGTTGTTGTAAGAAAACTCCACTAGGTAGAGATAATCCTCCCAATGTGTCTGCCTATCCATTACATACATCCATAACATATCTTCCAAAACCTGATTCACCCTCTTTGTCTGACCATCAATCTCTGGATGATATGCCAAACTGAAATTTAATTGAGCTCCAAGCTCATGTTGCAGCGATGTCTAGAATGTGGATGTGAATATAGGATCCCTGTCAGAAATGATCTTTCGAGGAATACCATGTAATCTCACAATGTCACGCATAAAGACATTAGCTACAGAAGCTACTGTGTAGAAAGACCTAATCGGTGAGAAATGCGCCACCTTAGTCAACCGATCAACGGTGACCATGATAGCATCATGATGAAAAATAGTCATAGGTAATCCTACTATGAAATCCATGGATATGATATCCCACTTCTAAGAAGGAATGAGATTTGGCTGCAAAAGTCCAGCCGGGTGCTGATGTTTTGCCTTGACTCTTTGATAGTCAAGACACCTAGCCACAAAATCAGTAATGTCTCACTTCATCTTAGACCAAAAGAACAAATGTCTCAAATTAGCATGCATCTTCTTGACACCTGGATGTGCTGAGTAAGGTGTACGATGGGCCTCTGCTAAAATCAAGGTGTGAAGCTCATACGATAATGGCACATAAATCCTCTCCAAATGTCTCAAAAGACCATCTGATTCTCGAACATAACCTACAAACTTGCCTTCCAAAGGTCTTCCTGAATCTATCTCTCTGCACACTTTCCGATACCAAGAATCTGTAGGAAGTGCCTGCAGAATTCGACTCCTCAAATCCACACAAAGAGTCATAGATGATACTGCGTGTCTCGTGCAACTCAAATCATCTACCACCACATTCTCCTTTCCCTGAATGTACTTAACCTCAAAATCATACTCGCAAAGAAATTCCATCCATTGCCTTTGGCGAGAATTCAAATTAGGTTGAGTGAAAATGTATTGAAAACTATGATGATCACTATGTAGCTTGAATATGTGCCCCAACAAGAAATGTCTCCACCTTGTCAAAGCATGAACTACTGTTTCTAACTCAAGATCATGCGTAGGATAATTTAGCTCATGATCCTTGAGCTTGCATGATTCATATGCAATCACCCGTCCATTCTGCATCAAAACTGCCCCAATCCCTTCAAGAGAAGCATCTATACACACCATAAAATCTCCTTCTGGATCAAGTATGGCTAAAATCGATGCACTAGTCAAAAGATCCTTGAGCTTCTGAAATGCATCCTCACATTTCTCCATCCAAATAAACTTCTTTCCTTTCCTCTAAAGAGAAGTGATAGGATGTGCTATCCTAGAGAAGTTTTGGACAAATCTGCGATAATAACCAACTAGACCCATGAAACTATGAATCTATGACACATTGGTTGGTGTAGGCCAATCTATTATCGCCTGAATCTTTGTAGGATCCACTGAAATACCATCACCTAAAATGACATGCCCTAAATACTAAATCTCTGATTTGAAGAATTCACACTTAGCTACATTGGCATAAAGTTGATTGTCTCTTAAACATTGCAAAACCAATCGCAAGTGTTTCTCATGCTCCTTCTGAGACTTAGAATTGTATGCACCCAAAAATGGTCACCTAGACTATGGGCCCCCATTATTCAATTTATCAATTTATCAACTTTTCTGAATCAATGGTTTGTAATATTTTATTAAATCAATTTGATCAAATTCGATTTATTTCATTTCTAAGATTGATCATTTTATTCCAAGTCTTATTTAATTAAAAGAAAATCTTCTCTTTTAATTAAATAAAATAAAATCCCCATTTAATTAAAAGGAAACCTCTCTTTTAATTAAATAGTTCATCCACATTTAATTAATTAAGAGAAAAACCTCTCTTTTAATTTAATTAAATATCTTTTATTTAATTAAAAAGAACTTGCTCCCTTTTAATTAAATAAAAATCCCACTTAAATATCTCTTTTGATGAAAAAAGGAAATAAAATAAATTCTTTTTATTTAATTTTTCTACACTTAAAAATGTGATCTAAGTAGGATTTATCTTTCCACTTTCTCCTCAACCACTCCTCTTTTCTAATTGATGGAATCTTGTCTCACATGGATCACCACTTTCTTCTCAACCACTCCTCTTTTCTCATTGGTGGAATTTTGTCTCACATGGATCAAGCTCTATTATCCCATATTGGTTGTGAGAAGCCTCTCACCTCCATAATTTCCTTTATAAGGGAGAGCCCTCTCCTCATGTTAGACACCCATGATTATGCTATCGTTATGCTACAGGTTTGAAGACCAATTTTTGAAGGAGTTTGAATACAAAAGCTTTTTGTGGAGAACTTCTATTTTCTTTTCTTTTTCTCTCTTGCACCCATCATGGGCTTTTAGCTTAGATCTTGCATTTATAGATTAGATTTTTCTTTCATAGATTAGATCTTATTTTCATGCATATTTGAAGATCATGGAGACTAGCATTCTTGCTTTTCCTCTTTGAATCTCTCATCTCATGGTGTACTTGCATGGGCACAAAAATAGGTCAAACTAAGGGCCTTCATTGCAAACCCTTGCACTCTATGAGTAGAGAGCTATGGATCGATTTGTGAGGGCTCATTCTTGAGTTTTCTTACATGTAATGATTCATAGAAGTGTGACAATATTTTAGCACACATTTTTGGCGTCCACCGTGGGGTTTGAATCAGGTTTCTAGCTCCATTTGCTTTTATTTTTTATCTTTGATTTTTTACAGTAGCATATTGGATCTAATCAAGTGCTCTTGTAAATTTTTCACTTTGGTTTTAAGGCCAACCCATATATAGATTGGTTTGCAGGCAAAAAATCTAGTTGGTTTAAAGATTCAATCATATCTTTTAAACACCTTAGAGTTTGGTTTTGAAATTTTTTTTGTAGGTTGGGTATGTGCCCAAAATGTCTCAGTTCGATTTTTAGAAAATTTTGAAATGATTTGCGTGAGTTATGAATTAATCTTTATTTTTCATAAAAAGTCATTTCTGATCGCAAATCAGCATATTTTTCAGAAAAAGTTACATTTTCAAAAATATTTTTGAATTCTAAGGGAGATTCTTTCTTTGTGTTTTGAATTTTGAGGCTGTATTAAGGATCAGAAACTCGATTTGATGAAATCTGACCTATTTTGAAAAATTGGGTCCCTAGGGCACAAATGAAAGGATTTTTTTGAATTTCTTACATTTTTGGAAAGCTCTTTAGTTTTTATCAGGGTTCTCTTCTTTTTATTTCTATTTTTGGGTTCGAAATCATAGCCAAAAAAAACGTCTAATCATGTTGACTAGGTTATTCATATTTTTTTTGCAGGGATTTTCATGTTTTTCTAGTTTTTTCTGCTAACTGCTCACTGTTTTGGGTTTTTTTGTGTTTTTTTATTTTTTTGGAATAGCATAGCAGCAAGTTGTGATTTCATTGGAAAAACATGTTAAAGTTGTTAAAAATAGGTAAGATCTACTAAGCGCGTTGCGAGGACTCCAGGTATTCTTCTTTGGCTGATAACACTTTGATTTGGAACCTTAATATAAACCTCTCATGTGTCTAGCTTGTGTGTTTTTCTTATTCTTTTATTTTTCAAACACATGCATAATTGATACTAGGTTGTAATATCCATTGATTTTTATTTAGCAAGCTTGATTATTAGTGATAGATTTAGATAGCTATATTGGGTTATTGGACTCGCTGAATCTGCCGACCCCTCATTCCACCCTGTGGTTGCAAGATCAGCGCCACATTAAAGGGGAGGGGTCTACAGGATAGAAGTGTTAAATTCTCCACTTGGCAACCCTCTTGTTCTTTCTAAAACTCACTAATCTTTGAGTTGTGGACTCGTTTTGGGCTTGTGTGAGGGGTTAAGTGTTCCACATCTTTGGACTCACCTTGCATTAGTTAAAGTGTTAAGTGTACCACCTTGTGCTTTTTGATTATTCTTGGATAGATTTGCTTTTGGGGAATTAACATCTGTACACACATAGTAATTAGGCCCCATGAATACTATTCGTGGATCTTGAGGGAGTGAGTTCCTAGTGAAACTCCTCTCAAAGACAGATTCCTTGTAGGTGGGGAGGATACTTTGAGAATCTCTTAGATAGATGGATCTTCAACTTGTTGATTGAGGCGTCCTTTCTCCGGAGAGGTTGATAGATCACTAGAGGTTGATATCATATATCTTGAGATAATCTTAGTTAGCATGTCGGATTAATCTACTTGTTTTGATTGGGCTAAAAGTGAAAAGGTGTCAAAAACCTTGGATCTGAAAGCTAAGTCCCCTTGTGGTCCACTATTGTGATTCAGTCACCTTTAGAGAGGGTTAACCATAGAAGACAATCCCTATACAGGGAAAACTGCGGACGGAACCTCAAGCGGTAATAGCCACTTCTGCCATGGTCGCAACAATCGCTATATAAATGTCCTCATGGAAGAAATCTCCACGAGGTATGGTTCATTGTGGGTTGTCAGATCTCCTTAGCAGCTCTTGAAGATTAAGTTCTCAGACTGTGTCAAAACCTCAGTGCGCCAGGATTGGAGGTCACCCCTGTGAATCATAAAAGTTGCAAAGTCAAACCATTACTAAAAACCTTAGAGAGGCCAACTTTTATTTTCTAGGGATGTATGCAATGATTGTGAAACTTTTTGAGAACATACACAATTAGCTCTCTTAGGGATTAGCATAAACTAAGTCACTTGATTGCTCATGCGCAAGGTTGCTTTGCCCCTTGTTCATTGTTTGAAGACTGTTTGCTTGAAATTCCTATTTTCTATCTTGTGTGCTTGGTTTATGATAAAGAATATATTGATACATCTAGTTGGATATTTAAAATGAACAAAATTTGAGTTCTTGAGTTGAGACTTTATGATCGAATAACTTTGTTATCCCATTATTTCTAGTCTCCCTAGGTTGGTCCTATTTGGATTAGGCTACTTTTTTCATTGTTAAAAGCCTTTTTGCACCATGGGTTATTGTGCTTTGACCTCTTGAATTAGTAATCATTGATTTCACAAAAGATCTTGTTTGGAGTTGGTAAGTTAGAAACTGTCCTTATTGAGAAAGATATACACTTGGATCCTTTGATATTACACTTGGAGAGTCTAGTAATCTCTTGTCCATTCACTTTTGTCAAAATTCAATTTTAATTAATTAAAATTTGGGTCAATCATCCTCTTGGTCCATATGTGCTAGGGTATTCACCCAAAGTTGTGAGCACCTCTATGGCAGTGTTGGTTTACACCTATTGCAAAATTCTATCTTATCACATCTATTTTGGACAAGTGAGAGCTTTTACTATCCTAGTTTGGTACCAACGTTTCTTAGGGTTATCCTATCAACTAGTGCCTTTTCTTTCATGTTGATTACAAGTGCTATTACATGTTTCTCAACATTCAAATGATCTCAAATGGTATCAAATTTCTCAAAATGACTCTTGGTCTTCTTTCTTCTTCATCTTTCATGTCTTTCTAGTCTCTCATTTCCATTATTCCTCTTCTTCATGTCTTCTTGATTCTTTTCCTCCTATTATCATATAGTCTACCTTCTTCTATTCATTCATTCTCTTCTTCCATACTTGATTCTTCTTCTTCTAGAACCATGGATCTTGGATATCTTTTTAGGGATCCTCATTTGAGCTCAGATGAAATCCACCTCCTTCTTGAATTTGAAAAGTGTTGTCACTCCAATAGATGCATGGATGCTAACGTTGCAACAAAAATGATTTAAAAAATGGATAAATCAGACACCTTTGCTAGGATCATGTGCAAGATCAAATCAAAATATCCTTCTTCCAAATATTTCCCATCTTCCAAGTCTTATCATGATTCTTCTAAATATCCTTCATATTCTTCATCTTCTAAGTCTTACGATAATTCTTCTAAATATCATTCACATACTTCATCTTCTAAATCTTACCATGACTCTTCTAGATATCATCCATCTAGGTCTTCACCTACCTCTTTTTCACGATATCATTCTTCTTCTACTTCTACCAAGAGTCTTATTCCTGTTATTAAGACATATGATAATGAACAACATGAAAAGTCTTGTGATATGCCTATCTATAATTCTTCTAGTGACAATGATTATGATGGTGATGATTATTACATTCCAATAGTTCCTAAAAGTCCTCCTAGTCCTATGCTTGTGCTTAAAGGGGATGAGTCACGAAAAGATATTGATGGTAATTCACATGAATCAAATCTTGAAAACAACATTGATAAATTTTGTGAACAATACCTAAATGATAAATCTACATTTTTTGACGAAGAGAAAGCATTTTTTTGTGCTGAAATACAACATCAATGGGATAAGAGTTCCTCTTCTAAGAACCCTCATGCTAAAAATAAAGATTACACTCTTGAGCAAGATCATGTTAATGTTGAACCTTTGTCTTCTAATACTCCCCTTCCATCTTCTACTTCCTCCAGTATCCATACATCTCTTAAAGATTCAGAGTCTTTCAAATCTCCTACCAATCCTTCATCCAACAAAGATCCTAATGCTTTTCATGTAGTTCCCTATAGTTATCCTCAAGGGCTACCTCTTAAAGAAACTCAAGCTAACCTTCACTTGGCTACAAATACCTTTGACAATGCTAAACCTAAAGAGCCTAAGCCTTCATGCACTATAATGCCTACTTTAGCTAGTCCTTCATCATATATTCCAAAGTCTTTCATACAAATCCAACATGCTTCCTTCTCCTTAGCACTGGCTTCATGTCAAGAGGACTCTAAAAATGATAAAGAAAAGAATAAAAAAAAAGATCAAGATCAAGAACCTTCCATGTCATCTAATCCTTTTCACAATGTTTCTGATACATTTCATGGTTCTTTTGATCCCTTACACCCTTTCTCATTCATTCCACCATGTCTTAAGTCTTCTCCTAAGCAAGATCAAGATACTGCTTGCACCACTGAGCTTATTGATAATAAAAATGGCCTTAGTACACTTTCTCCTTCCAAAGATGATACTTCCATTAAGGTTATTAAAAATGATGCTATTACTTCCAATGTTGAGCCTATTGAAAATCAAGAGAACAATTCTATGCTTATGTTATCCAAAGATCCTTGTCAAGATCAAAGTCTTCCATCTTCTTGTTCTACCACTCCATGTTCCCTTCCACTTTCTACTGTTCCTAATTCTTCTCAAGTTTCAAGTACTCCTATTGAAGAAGTTGCTCCTATTCAAGATGTTCATGATATTATTGAAAATCCTAATGCTCACTCTAAAGATGCTGATGTCCTTGACTGTCATATAGATATTGATGAACTTATTGATTACCCTTTTGCATCTTCCACATCCATCCTTGGACTTCCCCCACCAATACTAAATCCTTCACATTTTCCTTCCATCTTGGGTTCTTATGTCCCTTCACTTTCCCCTCCCAATTCTCCTAGTTCTTCATCCATTTTGGGTCCTTATGTCCCTCCCTCTCCTATCTTTCCTCAAGATCAACATAGATGCATATCCTTGAATTCTTTTCATCCACCCACTCACCTAAAGCAGTCATATCATCCTTCTTCTTCCACAAGTCCCAAGTCTTTTGGAAGTAACTTGAATGTTCAATACAAGAAAAAGAAGCAATTCAATAATCCATATAAAAAAGAAGATCACCATGTCTCTTCTAATCGACATGGGGGCATTAAGTCAAAAGAGATATCTAAGAAAAAAATTACAAGACAAGTATGGGTTCCAAAATCCTTCATTGAAGATATTATCTCTAAATCATCAAAAATAAATGAAAAGAAGCCTAAGGCTATATGGATTCCAAAATCTCTCTTGAGAGAGTCTAATGTTGAACAACAATTGAAGTTGACATTCAAGCTTCCAAAGACTTCCACTTCATCTTCTTCCAAAAGAATTCTTCCATTCCATGTGCCTAAACTGCAACCTTTTCTATCCACTCACTATATTCCTTCACATATTCCTTCATTCACATTTTCTCCATCCTTTCGCCACCCTTCAAGGTGTGTTTTGACGTTGATCTTGCCTTCATTTCCATTTTTCAATCTCACTCACTTCGCATAAAGCCATATCCTCCATTTTTGTCTCCCATCTTCCTTTCCCTATTAACATCTTTGAGCATATCATTTGAATTCCTTTGTATATCATGGTTTAAACATTCAAAGAGCATTATCTCAAAAGCTTGACTTCTTCCAAAAAAATTGAAAAAGATTGAAAAAAAAAAGAAAGAAAAAAAAAATGAAAATTTTGAAAATGTGCCTTGGTGAAAACTTGGTAATCAGGTACCTTGGTAGCAAAAGTAAAGAGAAATAAATTCATCCTATGGTGAAAACCACTCCCTTGTGGGGCTAAGTACCATGATGAAAACCTAACAAATAGGCATCATGCGTAGTTCTTCTACATCTTTCATTCATTTTGTCTTCTCTCTTTGATCTTGACAATGTTGACCTATAGACAAATATTTGGCTATCTTGTGAGATATCTTATGATGATCTTGTTTTCATTCCTTTCATGTTTAGCCTTCATATCTATTTTCCTCCATTCATTCTAGTCTTTCTCTATCCTTTTTCCATGTACCCTTTTGGTCTTGATCTAATAAAATAGAGTAAAATATGATGCTATAAAGTCTCTTGACATGTCTACTTCTTTGGATTGCATCTTTCCCACCTTTACATTATGCTTTCATGAATTATCATATACTGGCCTTTCATTTCTTGTCCAAATGTGCTTTGCATGACAAATTTTCTCTAGCTTGGGTACTCTTGAGGAGTCAACCTTTGAAGATCACTTTCACTTGCTTCATACACTCCTTGCTTATCCATAATATCCATTAGCTTATTGTTCCATCATGTCCTCTACCTTGCTAAACATTGGGACTACACGATATGATCATGCTTGAGAGTTTGGTCCTTGTTTTTGTTTAGGGGCATTGTATATTATTTGTACATATTTATTGATCCTGAAAAAATTCAAAAAAATTGATATATTTTAAAAAAATCCAAAAAAATGATATATTGTAAAAATTCTAAAAATTGAAAAATGTCCTGAAAAAATGATCATCTTAGTGACAACCTAGCAAAAGGCACTTTGATGTATCTTCAAAAAAAATTATATATTCCAAAAATACAAAAAAAATAAAAATTCAAAAATTCAAAAAAATAGAAAAAGTACCTTGGTGAAAACTTGGAAACAGGCGCCTTGGTAGCAAAAATACAAAAAAAAAAAAAAATCCAAGTGGTGAAAACCTGGAAACGGGTGCTACTTGAGGCCTTTGCACCCCTGTTTCTTAGCACATGTCCTCGACACTTAGCCTTTCTCCACCATGCCTTGTCCTTGTTACCTTGGTTTGGAATTGGTCTTTGTCTAGGGGGCATAACTATGTTAGCTTTGGTTTCTTAGATGTGTGAGTCTTTAGGACACCTCGCAAATGGTGTTTTTCAACACCCATTGACATCGAGTGTTTTTCAACACTTATTGGTTTGGTCTTACCCAGTATCATCATGTGATCTTGCCTTCCTGCAAGCATTTGATCCTTGTCCTCAGAACTCAATATCAGTTAACACACTTAAAATTTTAAACGCAACACTTAATGCTTGACTTATGTCATGATTTTTTTTTTTTCTCTGTGTACTAACTGTTATTGATTTTTGTTGAGTGTCTTTGTCTGATAAGTCTCTCCATGATGCATCGCTAGAACACTTGGGGCATGAGATATGTTTTTATTTATTTATTTTTGCTTGTGGGTGTGGTCTTGAACTCTAGAGTGTCTTTTGTTGTCCCCTTGAAACACTTAGGAGATTTGAGACATCATCCTTGATTGTTTTTGTACAACCATTCTTATAGTCATCTTGGCATCTATGCCTTGATGCAAGCATAGTTTTTCTATATTAAATTGGGTAAGCTAACATCAAAGTCATCTTGACCTTTATGTCTTTGATGCTTATGTTAGAATCTTTCCACATTTCAATCCAATATAAATCGCATTCATATCTTCATAGTTGTATTTGTAACTAGTGATGATTGTGTGATTTTTCGATGTTCGTTAATAATGGACCAATGATGAAAATAAGTTCCTTTTACATTCTCTAATGAATGATGAACACAAAATCCTATGTTACAGTTGCTCTTTTGCAAGTACACCATTGCATTTCATGTAGCTTGCATTATTAGACTTCATGTTAGTTTGCATTTTTAGGCCGCATTATGAGTTTGAGAGGGTTCTCCTTTCATCTTTATTGTGGACATTTAATCAATTGTGATCACATTTTGATCTTCATTTCCTTATTTTCTTTCGTGATCTCAATCGAAATGTCTATCTTAAATAGTTGATTGATTTTTGGAGCATTTTCTTTTCTTATTTCTATTTCTTTCCATATCTTTCAAACTTCTATCTTCCATTTTCTTTTTCCCCACTTCTTTTCTTCTAAATCACCTTTGGGGCATAATATTTCATGCTTAATGATCTACCTTGGTTCTATGATTATTATATCTTTCATCTTACATCAAGAACCTTATCTTTTGTTCGATTTGATCAAATTTATCAATTTATTGTTTCTCCTCTATCTCATTTCGATTTCGATCACGAGGGGGCAGTAATTATCAATTTCAATCCTTGATTCAGTTTTATCAATTTTATACTTAACTTTTTCAAGTTAAAATTTATTTGTATTCTTTGTCCTGATGTGTTCCCGAGTCAACCACACATCTGGGTTGTTTTGTGATCCCAAATTGACCTCACACTTCAATTTCTTTCTTTGACTACATGTGTTCTCGAATCGATCACACATTAGTCAAAGAGGGGCAAATGTATGCACCCAAAAATGGTCGCCTAGACTATGGGCCCCCATTATTCAATTTATCAATTTATCAACTTTTCTGAATCAATGGTTTGTAATATTTTATTAAATCAATTTGATCAAATTCGATTTATTTCATTTCTAAGATTGATCATTTTATTCCAAGTCTTATTTAATTAAAAGAAAATCTTCTCTTTTAATTAAATAAAATAAAATCCCCATTTAATTAAAAGGAAACCTCTCTTTTAATTAAATAGTTCATCCACATTTAATTAATTAAGAGAAAAACCTCTCTTTTAATTTAATTAAATATCTTTTATTTAATTAAAAAGAACTTGCTCCCTTTTAATTAAATAAAAATCCCACTTAAATATCTCTTTTGATGAAAAAAGGAAATAAAATAAATTCTTTTTATTTAATTTTTCTACACTTAAAAATGTGATCTAAGTAGGATTTATCTTTCCACTTTCTCCTCAACCACTCCTCTTTTCTAATTGGTGGAATCTTGTCTCACATGGATCACCACTTTCTTCTCAACCACTCCTCTTTTCTCATTGGTGGAATTTTGTCTCACATGGATCAAGCTCTATTATCCCATATTGGTTGTGAGAAGCCTCTCACCTCCATAATTTCCTTTATAAGGGAGAGCCCTCTCCTCATGTTAGACACCCATGATTATGCTATCGTTATGTTGCAGGTTTGAAGACCAATTTTTGAAGGAGTTTGAATACAAAAGCTTTTTGTGGAGAACTTCTATTTTCTTGTCTTTTTCTCTCTTGCACCCATCATGGGCTTTTAGCTTAGATCTTGCATTTATAGATTAGATTTTTCTTTCATAGATTAGATCTTATTTTCATGCATATTTGAAGATCATGGAGACTAGCATTCTTGCTTTTCCTCTTTGAATTTCTCATCTCATGGTGTACTTGCATGGGCACAAAAATAGGTCAAACTGAGGGCCTTCATTGCAAACCCTTGCACTCTATGAGTAGAGAGCTATGGATCGATTTGTGAGGGCTCATTCTTGAGTTTTCTTACATGTAATGATTCATAGAAGTGTGACAACATTTTAGCACACATTGAGCTGCATAATGTCCAATCTAATCACATGAAAAACATTTTGTATTTCTGCAAGATCCTTTACCCATAGGTGGTACATTTGATTACTGACGGCTATTCCTGCTAACAAAAGACTGATTTCTCTGAGCTGGTTGATTGGACTGATTTTGTTTATTGCGCTGAGCATTGCGGTTTTTCTTGGAGTTAGAACCTTTGCCACCACCTTGAGCCTGAGAATTTGTTCCCTTCTATTGCTGCGTCTGCTGAGATTGCTGTTGATACTATTTCCCCTTAGAAAGGGAAGGCTTCTTGTTACCACCTGAATTATAGTTGCCTTTAGATCCTGATGCTTTTGGCGCTCCTACAAAACCTCCTTGACCAAGGTTGACACTTTTCTCAACAACAATAGCTCGATTTACTGCATCCTTGAGGGTTTTTGGCTCAAATGCCTTGACACCCCCAATTATACAGTTATTCAAACCCCTAATAAAGTGTTGTGTCAACTGAGCTGAATTTTCACTAAATCCTGAAAAAGACATGAGCTCATAAAACTTACACTCATACTCGATCATTGACATAGTATACTATCTAAGATTATGAAATTCATGTACCTTTTTTGTTTCCATTCCTTTGGTAGGAATCGTTCACGAAAACTTTCTAAGAATAGTTCCCATGTGACACTGCTCATATCGATTCCAAGATTCTTCTCCTCAATTGTCCAACAAGTGTCCCCAAAATTCTCCAAATTAGTGATCGCAAATCTTGCCTTAACATTTCTGTCAAAATCTTGCATGGCAAAAATCCTGTCGATGGAAATAAGCCACTATTTGGCCATATAATCAAAACCTTGCCCATTGAAAGGCTTGACCTTGGATCTTGAAAGATCCTTCATCTGAGTGGACACAATGGACCTTTGATGATCCTTTCAAGGGCTCCTAGACCTGGGTCTATGCTCTTGTTCTGTCTAATGTACTTTGGACTAATCTTGAACAGGAGGTAGACGTTCTAGAATAATCTGCATCATCTATCTCAAATCAACCTCTTTAAACTCAGCTTGGTCCTCTCTATGGCTCTCTTCTTGATGCCTACTAGCATGCTCTCCTCTGCTCTCTTCATGAGTAGATCCCTCATGCGTAGACTCATGGACACTGATAGCTCTACCACGACCACGACCTCTACCATGGCCTCTACCATGGCCTCTAATAGAAGACCTAGTCCCAGATACCATCCTACAATAGTACAAAGTACTATTACAATAATAAGACACATGTTTGCAATAGACTAAGTTCAATTTTAGTTTTGTCTATGTTTAGGTTTAAGTAAAATTTTCAGTTTTGAAACTAAGTGTTGAAGTATGAAAAATATACAAGTAACAGTTCAAGTTTTGTTTCAGTTCACCTAGTTTCAAGTTTGAAAAGATACACTTAAGAGTTCAAAGTTCTAGTTGTTCCAAAAATACCCAGAGCTCCCAATGTAGAAACTTGGGCTCTAATACCAATTGTAATGCCCCACCTAGGGATCCAAAGAATTAACCTAGAATTTCACTAAGTTTGGTAGCATTTAAAAAAAAGAAAAAATATAAAAGTAAATACCACTTTATAACATATACACAATAACGGAAGCAATAGCAATGTCCATCTAAAAGTAAACATAACATACATAATAGGTTACATTCTTTAAGGATCCCTTAATGTTGAATTACATCTAAATCAACTAACATTATTGAATCCATCTAATACAACAACCACATGAAATAATAATGATAAGTCCAATGTTTATACATTACATTTCTAAATGCTCAATCATCCACTATACATGTCACAGGGTATGAAAAGCTTAAAAGAATATACACATGTGAAATAAGGTACATCATCCTATTCTAATCCATGATACATCAAAGTAAAGATAATCACATGATACACATGATACATCATCATAGAAGATATATACATCCATCATAAAGATCAAACATAATAAACTAAGTGCATGTTTCCTCCCAACCATTAATAGCATCATTAGACCATCGTGGGCCCTAGCCATCCCTCCATGTGTAACATTCCAAATCATCGAAGAGATCATCGGTATTAGCATAGAAGGAATGTCACTCCTAACATATACTACATCATACACAAAAAATAATCTAACATGCAAATAAAAGCGTAAGATAACATCATCTAACATATGCTAATCATCAGTGAAAGGATACATATCCACCATCATGAAGGACACATCAGCCACGATGTCTCAATGGATCTCAAATGATAAGAGTGGAAAAACACTACCACCCAACCGCATGGTACCTAAGTGGTCCACTCCCACCGTGCTGAGGAGATAATCTCAAGTTCCAAATAGGCTATCAAAATCACATAGCATAAGAATACTCTCTAAGTCTTGGAATCCTAGAAGTATACTAACTCAAGGTTCCAATCACAAAACTGACATCTAATTCCTAGAGGCACACAAAGACATGTAGGAACCTACTATGCAAGCGGGAAAGTGTCATCGCATATATCATGTAGAAGTTACCCTGGCAGTTAGCAAAACTCCACGAGTCCCTACTGATCCTCATGCGTCCACTAGTATCCTCTCATATTGACAAGGCATACTACATAATGCAAGGCCACAACCATGTGTTTTCTCTACTCCCATCCTAGTCTGTACAAGCACTCGAGGCATGGGCGAGAACAAAACAATTATCTTCTTAGGTTCATTTAGTTAGTATTAGGTGTGAATATTTTCACTTATTAAACAACTTACAATGAGTTACCCTGGCAGCCTCTTAGGGCCCCGACCCCCATTGCAAGCCACTTCTCGACACTACAAGAAGATAACCTACCCTAAGCTCATGGAATCATAAATCTAAAAATCATAAAAGATAATTCATAATAAGAATATCAAATATGCACAATAAAAGCATCAAATCTCCATGAGCAAGCATCCATAGAAAATCATGACCACAACAACTCTCTATTGGCAACTGAAGTATCACTGATAATCAAAAGTATCCATTGGTTCTCAATAACCAAAATATATCTCATATCATACTGATTGAAAACTTCAAAATGGTTGAGTCAAACATGTCACAACTTAACATCATAAAATAACATTTTAGTCTCATCATGGCAACTAGAAAATAAACCAAGGATAATTGATCGATGACTCAAAAATGGTTAAGTCAAGTGTCTCATACATAAGAACCTCAACTATAACAATCAGTAATTACAAACATTACATAGAGCATTCCATCACATAACCATGGTTGCGTTCATAAAGATAAAAAATAAGACATCATCACAACATCACAATCATAACCCCCAAGCCTCTGGTAGACGTCCTATAACTGGTCAACACTAGTCAAGCTTATAACTCTTATTTAATTTTTATATAACTTCTATTTAAATTTTTATAACTTTCATTATTATTATTTATTTATTACTTTATTATTAATTTATAATTATTATTAATTTTAATTTCTAATTTTCTTTTATTTAATCCATTTTCCTCAATTAATTCTCATTTAATTAATTATAATCAAAATATCAAAGATCATGATAATATATTAGTTTTCTCCAAATAATTAATTTATTAATTAAATCTATTTATTAAGACTTAATTAATAGAAAATTCACCATAGACCTCCAAGATAAAATATGAAAACCCATCATAGAAAAACTCACACAAAATCAGTCTAAAGGGTTAAAAATTACGAAATATGTCATCCGACACATTCGGTGGGTAAAATATCCAAATACTTGTCCTACCTCACTAGGACAAATGGTTTAAGGGTTTGACATTGAGATAGTGTAATAGGGTACGCTCATCCTAGCAATTCAGAGAAGTTGATACCCGGTACCTGCAACCTGCATAAAAACCATGCATGTACATACAATATATATATATATATGTGATACTAAGCTAAATAGGCAATGACAGGAAGTGGTGCATTGTGTAGATCCTGACTAGCAGGTGACTACAACTGCCTTCCCTAACCATATCAAAAATGCCATACAATAAGTGCAAACACGCACACCATACACATGCAAGTATGGGGTAAGTATCCATAATAAAACACATGAGATAATAAACCATCTAACTAATCATCATCATAACTAAAAGAAATATAATGATCATCATGCATACATGAAATGTAAAGTCTAAATGATCTCATCATATATCCTCTGAATCCATAACATAATGTCTGATAGTCTCAAAACAATACCACTAATCCATCAACATAAAACTAGTCTAACATAGTCTGATAATGATAACAACAATGTGTCTAGAAAGATGTGAACAAGGGCAGGCACTACAATTACCCCTTTCGACCCATATAAAAAAAATTTAGTATGTCCCTAGGGGTCCGAGGAACCCTAGGGACATATGTTGTAATGAAACGCATCAAAAGGGGCCATAGGTTATCCTATGACCTTATCTTATGACCTCTTTCTACTCATTTAAAGTATTATAATATGTCCCTAGGTGTCCTAGTACCCCTATAGACATATGTTGTAATGAAATATGTCAAAAGGGGTCGTAGGTTATACTACGACCCCTTTCAACCCATATAAATGATTATAATATGTCCCTAGGGGTTATAGGACCTTGAAATACATATGTTGTCATGAAATATGTCGAAAGGGGTCATAGGGTACTCTATGACCCCTTTTGAGTCATTCAGATGCATGATATATTTTCTTGGTGGTCCTAAGATCTTTAAGAACGTATGTTATCATTTAATGGGTCAAAATAGGTCATAGGTTACCTTATGACCCCTTTTAATCCATTTAAACACATAATTTATGTCCCTAGGGGTCCTAGGACCCTTAAGAATATATATTGTCATATAATGTATTGAAATGGGTCACGAGGTATTCTATTACCCCTTTTGACTCATTTGAACACATGATATATTTTCTTAGAGATTCTAGGACCCCTATCAACATATGTTATCATTTAATGGGTCAAAAGGGGTCATATTGAACCCTATGACCCCTTTTGGCCTATTCAAACATATGATGTATGTTCTTAGGGGACTTAGGACCCCTAGGGAGATCCATGATGTGTTTTAATGGGTAAAAAGGGGTCATAGGGCATGTCATGACACATTTTGATCTATTACATGAAAAAATATGTTCATAAGGTTTGTAGGATCCCTAGGGACATACATGTTGTGTTCCAAATGGTCAAATTGGGTTAAATGATATCATATGACCCCTTTCAACCCTTTACATGACAAACTATATTCTTGTGGGTCCTAAGACCTCTAGGGATAAACATGTTATGTTGAAATGGGTTGAAAGGGGTTATAAGATAACCTATGGCCCATTTTAATCAAATAAATAATAAATTATATTCCTAGGGATCCTAGGGCCCCTAGGGACATATATTTTGTGTTCCAATGGATATAAAGGGACATACCTCTTATATTCCAATGGGTAGAAAGGGGTCATAGGGTATTTTATGACCACTTTAAACACATTACACAAGAACATATGTTGCTAGGGGTCCTAGGAATCTTATCATCATCTGTGTTGTGCTCCAATGGGTTGAATTTTGACCCATTAAATGATAACATGTGTTCCTAGGGGTCCTAGTACCCTATGGCCATACATTTTGTATTCTAATGGGTCAAAAGGGGTCATCGGATACCCTATGACCCCTTTCAGCCTATTACATGAAAACATATGTTTGCAGGGGTCCTATGACCCCTCAGAATGTATGTTGTCATGTAATGGGTCAAATGGGTCATAGGATACTCTATAAACCCCTTCAACCCATTAGAACACAACATATATGTTTATAAGTGTCCTAGGACCCCTAGGAACATATGTTATCATTTATTAGGTTGAAAGTGGTCATAGGATACTCCATAATCCCTTTCTACCCATTGAAACACAAGATATATGTCCCTAGGCATCCATTGACCCTTAGGAAGATATTTTTTCATATAATGGGTCAAAATGGGTCATAGGGTATCTCATGACCCATTTGGACTCATTGGAACACATGTATGTCCCTAATGAGACCCGTAAAAACATACATCATCATATAATTTATTAACTTAAGTTATTAATATATATAATATATAATAATAATATATATGATATATAATTAGGGTATCCCATGACCCATTTGGACTCATTGGAACACATGTATGTCCCTAGGGTAACCCCTAGGAATATACATCATCATATAGTTCATTAACTCAAGTTAGTAATATATATATATATATATATATATATAATAATTATATATATGATATATAATTATATAATAATATATAATAAGTAATAACTATATATAAAATAATAATAATAATTTAATACTATATAATAAATTCTAGCAACTATATATAATAATTAACCCCTCCACCCTACAATTATGCTATAACTATATTATAATAGGACATGATATAACTTAAAATTTGGTCCCCCCTTTGTGTTTGGTAAATAAAAAATCAATATTTATCTTAAAAATTGGTTCCCACTCCCTTTACATTTGAATTTGGTGCCATGATATGGGAACATAGATTAGGTACCTGTTTTCAAATCAGATACTTGTTCCCAAATTAGATACCTATTCTCAAATCAAATACTCGTTCTCAAATCGGATACCCGATTAGGCAAGGTAATTACATTTTTGGTTTGGTACCACGATGGGTGGGAAAAAATTAAAGTGCATTTTGAAATGGTTCTAGATGTTTCGAAACTACATGTTTTTCACATTGCCACTTTTTAGTACACCATGATCCTGCACATACCCACTAGTATCATGACTAGGAGATGCTCCCAAGCCTACAACTGTATTAGTACTGCTCCTACCAATAATGTTGTACTCTACCACATGGTGTAAATAATGGTACATATGAGCAAGAAGGAAGGAAACCTATGCAAATCTATTGGGTCATGAAATCATGTGTGATCCAACCCCAACAAACTACAAATGTGTGATTTCCCCTATTTGGTAATGTGAAATGTAGTGCCTCTCATGTTTGTAGTCTATACCTTGTCTATTTTGATTTGAGAGATACTTGATACTCTTATTTTGTAACTCTTATTTTGTACCTTATGATGACTCGAGGGTCAGATGTTATACTTTGACTCAATTCCATAGATGCTATGTTGCTATGTTGTTTAGTTTATCATTTTGCATGTTGATGCTATTTTGAGATGACAGTAGACCTATGATGATATCTAGTTTTATGGTTTATTGGACTTATTTGTTGAGTATGTTATGAGATGGATTCTATGTTATGGTTTACTTCATTCTTGTATCTTTACACTTTCTGTGAACATGAGTGATGTAAATGAATTAAATAGGTATTTTAATACATGTTGCTTTAGCTATGATATTATATGCAATTGCACTTGATCATGTGTTTTAGTGTGCAAGAATTATATCCCTGGCAGTGGCACATGGAGTTAGTGATTCAATTGTTCATATTTTTCCAATGTCATCCCTATATGGTCGACGTACCCTTAGTTGTTTAAATCTAAACCTTTCGGTGATTAGTAAATCCGAACTCATCTGCATTATGTGATTAGACCAGTGAGTGTATCTGTGCATTTAGAAGTTTGCATTTGTCATGAAAGTGTTAAGTGATTTTTTGTGATTTTGGATTTTTGAGGTTTAAATCTTTTTGGATTTAATTTTTGCCAGCTTTTCCTTAGGTGAATTTCCATTACAGATAATAACCTATTTTTTTTTGGGTCGATTCAAAGTTTAGCTACTCCAACTTGCTAATTTCTAGAATTTACTATTCACTCAAAAAGTGAATAAGTATTCACTTCTCACTTTTTAGAAATAGAATTTTGAGAGAAAATTTGTAAATCCTCTTCCAAAGGATTCTTGTTTTGTTTTTTTTAGGAGTTGTAAGCATGGTATCTTTGCGAGGTTGGTCTCGTTGGATTCGGCTCAAGGAGTTTATGCTTTGTCATCATTTTCAGCAGATTTGGTGGGTGATTTATTTTATTGTGCGAGTTACTATTTCTGCCTCTTTTGCTGTTAGATAGGGCTTTCTCATTTTATCGTTTCCACTCTGTTTCAGCTTTCGATTCTTGCAGCAATTTGTTAGAGGTGAACATACAATAATGGGTTACACTTTTTTGGAGGAAGAAATCCCTCCAAAAAAGCACGCAGGGGAAAAATCGTCTGAAGAGTTGTGATAGAAACAAAAACTAAAAGTTTCTATCAAAACTTTATAATTTTGATCAAAACAAACTCTTTGCTTAGTTTCAATCGAAACTAAAATATTATAGTAGTTTTGATCGAAACTAAGCAAAAAGTTTCAATCAAAACTAAGAAACCCGCGAGAGGTTAAGAATTGTGCGCGGGTTTCTTAGTTTCAATCAAAACTAAGAGAATCGGCGCACAAAACCCTAACCTTCCCGACATAAAAGGGGACCCAACATTTTGTCCACTTATTATTTTGATGAAAACAAGGAGAGTGATTAGCATCCACCCCATCAACCGTCTAGAGAAGGTACAAAATAGTTGTTTTTTCCCTTCTTATGTTGTTTCAGTTAAAATTTATGTGTTTTTAGTATTTAAATATATGTTTTTTTGTATATTTTATTATTTTTTATGTATGCACTTTATGTGTGTGTGTGTGTGTGTGTGTGTGTGTGTGTGTGTGTGTGTATACATGTATCATATGTATATAAATGCATATATATGCATATACACATGATATGTACATATATATGTATATACACATGATATGTATATTTGCACATATCACGTGTGTGTATGCATATATATGTATATATCCTAATGCTATCACTCACCATAATTCCAACCATAACACTAAATCATTTTCCTAAACGTAACATTAATTTTAACCATATCCTAAAACCTAAACCTAACCTAAGGATGACCCTATATATAACTATATCTTACACCAAAAATATAATGTTAACATTAAGTATGAAACAAATCCTAACCTCAACTCTAGACCCTTACTATAATATTTATCCTAACCCTTAGGCTAACCTTAACCATAAATAAACCCATATACATTGTGAATTTTAGATGTGTTAGATTGAGAGTTTTGAGCTTATTACAATGATGTTTGATTTTTTCTCAACTTATCAAATATTTATAGATAGATATAGACATTTTCATGATAAACATTGCATGTACTACGAATCTTGGCTTCATTAATAAGTATGATTACATTAAGATGTCCTCTTGATTCAGTCATCCCCACTATATTTTTAATATATTTGATATGAAATAAAATTCTATGAAATAATAGATAATATATTAATATTACTTTCTTTTATTTCTTTAATATGTATCTTGTGTGCATTTTTATCTATTATTAGATGAGCCAATGACGTGCTTTCCTCTTTGGATAGTTATTGATTGAGAGAGAGTTCAAATTTATGAAATGTTATCATTACATTAATGTTTGAGAGTATATATACCTCTTTACACCAATTTCATTACTCTTGTCATATTATCTTGTTAGTCTTCCTCACACTAGATTGGATGATCTTTTACATCATGAAAGATTTTGGGTTCAAGCATAAAGTTTCTTTGTGGTGGGGTGGAAATGTAGTTTGGCACAATATTCTCATTCTTATTGTGTTGAGTGAAACAAGTGTCTAGAGGTCCTATCTAGATGGTCTTCTTTGATAAGTTTGTATTTCAATGTATTCAACCCATTGATCTATTATAAATATGTATATATGCATACTTATGTTAGCCTAGTTGAAGGCTCTTGTAGTATTCTTTATGTAGAATGTGATTCAATTTATCTCTTGTTTGGTCTATTTTTCACATGTAAAAATTGATGTATTAGATAAAATAGTCAAAATCTTCTAACAATTTTTTAACTATTGTATTCAACAGGTTGGTTGATTTTTTTATTGATTATTGATGTACCATATCTTATTTGAATATGTAGTCTATTATTGATTTTACTTAATTGTGCTTATTTATTGTTGACTTGCAACTTTGTATGCAACTTGTGTTTGTGTTGGAATTTTAAATCTTGTGTCATGTTAGATCTTATAGTGGGACTAGTAAATGATTGGGTCTTGCCTCCTAGTACCATCCTTGCTCAAGTCTTCTATGTCACTCTACTCATATGTGAGATAGGTGGATGACTATCTATCACTTTTCTCTTCTTATAGTTCTTTCTTAGACCTTTTATCTCACTATGAGTCCAATGATGCATGGAGTAAGTAGATGATCTAGGATCCTCTCTTCTTTTTATTGTTGTTCTTTCCAAGGCCTTCTATATCACTCTGGATCCTACATGTGATGTATAGAGAAAGTAGATGACCAAACTCTCCTCCTTCAATTACTATTCTTTCTTAAGCCTCTAATGTCATTGTGGATCTCTTAATACACAAAGAAAGTAGATGATACAACCACCTCCTCCAATTATAGTTATTTCTTAGGCCCTTAATGTCACTCTAGACTCCATGTTGTATGAAGTAAGTGAGTGATATGATAATCTCCTCTCATTATTATTCTCACTCAATCTTGATGTTATTTTTTATCTTGTTGATAAATGAGGCAAGTTGGGCAACATGACTCCCTCCTCCTTCAACTAGTATTCTTGTTGTAGTCTTAACCTTTTGTCTCTTCATATTGTTCCAAATCCTTCTCTATTTAGATTTTAAAGATATTTTTTCATCCATATTATCTAACTATATAATATTATCTTTTAATAAATTTTATTTAAGTACACTTTAACTATTTTAAACCTAATCTAAACTCTAAAACTAGCCATAACCATGACCTTTAAAAAAATATCTAACACTAATTCTAACTTCAACTATAAGCTTTACTCCAATTTTAATCATAATTGAAATGCTAACCCTTATTTTTTAAAACCCCAATCTAATTATTTCTCTAACCTAAGATGATGCTAAAATTAATTATATATCACTAATCCAAACCCTTACCATGGTGTAAAACCTCAACCATGAAGCCTAATGTTGACCCTAGCCATAACCCAAACATAAAACCTAGGTATGTCATTTTAACCCAAACCCTATTCATGACCAACCATGATGTAAACCCTAACCTTAACCTCAAATAATATTTTCAAACTATATCTAAACCTCAACCCAACCAAATTTTAATTCCCTCCCTAACTAAGAGATAACATAAACACTAATCGTAACCCTATCCCTAATCAAAGCCATAACTCTAACCCTACATGGTGCATTATATGAATCCTAACACTAGCCTTTATTATGGTCTTAACAATAAACCTTGACCTTAAATACAATCTTAATCATAACCAAAGTTATGCTAACAATAATCCTAAGAAAATTATTTCTCTAACCTAATAATAATTCTAAACCTAACTATATCACTAATACAAAACCTAACCCAAACCTTAATCATGATGCTAAACCCGACCTTGACCCTAAAGCTTAATATTAGTAGTAACACTTATGCTAGCCATCCCCAAACCCCAAACCTAACTATATTTTTATTCCAACTTTTAACTCTAATTTGCTAACCATGATTTAAAAAACCACACCATAACCTCAATGCAAAACCCTAAACCTAAACTTTATCCTAGTATACACACACACACACACACACACACACACGTACACATGATATATGTGCAAATATACACATCATGTGTATATGCATATATCTATCTATGCATATTTACTTCATGGACCTAAATTACACTTGACAAGTTTATGTGCACACATATGTCTAAAACCTTTGAACATTCAATCTAACTTAGATAGAAATATAACTTGCACACATAGTTCTTAAAAGGTCCTTGAGTTACAAACATTATATATAACAACATGTGTGTTTTAAAATTTAGTTTTTTTAAGGTAAATGTTCATTTATGTTTTATGACTTATATATATATATATATATATATATATATATATACACATGTACACATGTATAATTTTATTAAAACAATTTAGATTATTTTTTAATTTTGTCAAATTGTACATGTATGTTAATATAAATTTCAAGTTTATTGAATGTCATACATTTTAATTTTAATTTTCAGGTTTACACATTATACATGCACCTACATACATTGACACATGGCTAATCAACAACCTTTTATCCCCCCTGAGCAGCTTGTCCCCCTTGAGTAGCCTATACCCAGGCTCAAATAGCCTATCATGAGCCCTAAGCAGCAACCTATCCTAGGCCCTGAGCAGCAACCTATACCCGGGCCCGAGTAGCCTATCCCAGGCCCTTAGCAATAGCCTATCCCCCCTGAGTAGCATCATGTCCCTCGTGATCAGCTACCTATCCCACCTTAGGAGCTCTGTGATCACACTAACCAGGAGATTCATAGACTTTAGGAATCCCTGACTAGTGGCACATGCTCTAGTGTCTATAGTGGTACATGCCAGCGTATCTTACATAGCCTGACATTTATTCGAGATGAGATTCATGGCGCTGCCCCATATTCTACATAGACTATATAGATTATCCTTGAGAATAAGAGATGAGAGGTCTCTTCTGGTCTTTCACTCCAACAGGTGCAGGGCTTGGTGCCCAAAGATGTCCTAAAGACGGAATGTTTCCCTCATTATCTTTTACAAAAGTATGTGAAGGGGTATTCTACCCTTAAGTGTACAGATCCAAAGATGGCTACATTGATATACCCATGCTTCCTTGCTACCCATGGTTGTTATCCAAATAATGACCAAATTTCACTCTATTTTGCCTAGCAGCTTTATGCAAGGTTTGCTTACATAGGGTGGTGAACTAAACAGATTTACCAGGACATTTAGAACAGGGGCGTGGTAGACTGGCTGATAGGAAGCCAGGTCATCCCCCACTAGCACATAGATAAATTTTTGGAGAGAGGGCGCCTACTAGTTCCCCTATGTTAGGTCCATCGGCTGATGAGGCCATGCATAGCACTTAGTTACATGGGGTCATTCAGGGAGTTGGAGAGATTCCAGAAGCTGTCAGATCTATTTTGAGTGATGAGGTTGGTTAGTATTTGATGTCTCATCAACATTCTAGATCATCATCCTATGCTTCATCTTTAGGAGACTTGTACAGTGCAACAGGCATCCCCTCAGTGGCTAGCTTATAGTCTCACTAGAGTGTTGGCACAAGATACTATGATTGGTCTAGTTGAGGATCTATTAGATACATATAGATTTGTATCAGATCATCTTGGCATACCCATATCAAATGTTCTAGATCATGTCCATGGTAGTACTAGGACACATCCTCAGCCATATTCCTCTCATCGATCAGGTAGTGGTCATGGTGGTAGTGCACATGATGATCCACCTACTGACCACTCTTTTTCTGTAGAGAGACATATACATACCATAGATCCTTTAGAAAGTGTTTACAAGGTAGGCTCAGAGTTCAGATGTGGGCCTTAATGATGTTGATTTGAGCTTTTCGACCATAGGATGGATGGAATTGTTGATACGTGATGATTCTACTTCTATGCCATCTTATTTACATAGTCCACTTGGATCGTCATTATTAGGACATGTACCAGTCACCAGTCATGGGGCTTGCATAGATGTAGAGATGGACCTTGATGCGACGTAGTGAAATCTAGATGCATTAGTGGACACGATCTATGCTAGGTAGTCTGAGTATTATCAAATGCCACCATCTACACAAGTAAAAATTTTTTGTTCATGTTAAAATTTCAATCATTTGAAATTAATTTAATTTACACATGTGCATGCGTGCACATGTATGTATATCATGCACGTAGATTTGTAATCATAGAGAAATTTTAATTGATGTGTTGCACATGCACATGTACAATGTAGGGGGACATGCCTCTTTTTACTCCAGCTTTGATGCCAGATCATGTATGTTGTCGAGACTCATTGGATGATGTCAGTAGTGGATAGGTAATGTTTATTTATGTTTTGATTATGTGTACATGTATTTTAATATCACTTTCTCTTGATTAAATGTATGTATGTATTGATATCACTTTCTCTTGAATTTATATATAGGGGTCAACACATCCTAGTGAGCACCTTGATAGTCAGTCTTCAGACCACATTGTGAGGAGGCATGGCGATGATAGTCTTGCACCTGATGATGTAATGTCCCGTTTCAAGACATTAAATAATTTCCTCTTGAATGGTATACATTTTATAATATTTCATATGATGATTACCTTAGCCTGAGATATACCATATATATATCAATATATTTTATAGAGGTGTGTTTATTCAAGTATTAATTATATATGATTATATATGATTATATTAATTAATTATTATTATATATTATATATTAATCACTTTAATTATTTATAATAATATTATTTTAATATAGGCATAATGTCATATACTATAGCACATAAAATAGGTTATATATATGTATATATTAATTATATATATATATATATATATATATATATATATATATATATATAGATAATAATATTCACATATTCATATATATAATTAATATTTATAATTGTATAATATATAACATTTTATATTTGTAACTTAGAATAATTATAATTTATTCTATATAAATTATCGATTATTAATATTATACCCTTTATGTATAATTAATTTATATACTAAAATGGGGATATCACAGCCATTCCCTCTCGAATTTGCTTTTCCTCAAGCAAAATCATTCACATACAAACTCTATCATAGACACAAAATGCACTTGCATTCAAAAGGCTAAAAAGATTTATGAAATATACATTGAATGAAAACACGAAGCATACATGATGTAGATAGATCATGAAAACATGAAGTAGACAGATGAAGACACGAAGCAAACATGATGCAAACACATAAGACACACATTATGCATTTCCTTAATTGTGAACCTACAACCAAAAAAATCATTAGTACACATTATATATAAATCAATCCCCTAATAGGGTGTTTATAGTCTCAATCCATTTATTAACTCATCATTTTCTAAATATGGGAGGAGGAACCATAATAGGGTGCCCTGTTACCCAACCAGTGGGCCTCACCATTCTCCCTCATTATCGTTACCTTTCTTTGACCATTATTTCCAAGAAGGTGCCTTTGTATGATGTACCTTGAGATATCTTATCACCGAGGCCTTACCTAGGACCCGTAGGCTTTATCTGGTACCTCAAGTGATGTCACCCAACCCATTCCACCATAGGCCTTATATCAACTTGGAGAATCATGATCTTAAGGTGATTCTATCAACTATTTTTCAATAAGAAGTCTTTTCAAGCATAATCTTTGAAATATCAAATAGTTAATCTTATCATTCAATTATAGGAGGAGAAACCATAATGGGGTGCCCTGTTACCCAATCAATGGGCCTCATCGTTCTCCCTCATTATTGGTATCTCTCTTCGACCATCATCTCTAAGATAGTGCCTTTGTATGATGTACCCTGAGATATCCCATCATCAAGGCCTTACCCGATACACATAGGCTTTATCCACTATCTCGAGTGATGTCACCCAACCCATTCCACTGTAGGCCTTACCTTATCTTGGAAGATGATGACCTTTTAACAACATTCTTTGGTTATTGTCAACTTAAAAATCAATGTCATTGTAATTATTTGATTTAGAATCATTGATAGTAAGCATTTAAACTATTCAATATTCATCAAAATAATAAAATGTGTTAATAATAAAAAAGATACTAATAATTATTTCATAATATATGAAGAAAACATATAATTTACCTCGTCACCTTTATGGTTGAAGTGGCAATTTAAAAGCACAAAGTAACCTTCATATCCTTTTTCCATATAAAAGTCTCTTAATTCAATTGAGCCAATAGATGAAAATCCTCTTCTGACGTTGATGTTCTTAATAATTAAAATTCAATCTCTATTAATTGTATTAACTTCATGACCTCTTATAGTCAACAAATCCTCTTATAGAATATTAGACTCCCACTTGATTTATACCCAAGTACTCACAAAGCTTCCACATGCACTTATATAAAGCTTTTTAAATTATATATAAAACATATAATAATAAAATTATATATTTATAACCTCCTTTAATTAATGAAAAAATTAGCATTTAGAATACTTACATGTTCATATATATAAATAACAACTATGAAATTTAGACTCTCCAACATTTTATAAGAGCGAAGAAGAAAAATCATACCTTTTAATTATAATAGGATTTGTAACTTGATACATGCCGCTTAAATACTTTACCTCTAGCTTGATTTGAGTTGGGTAGTCCACTTAGCAACATGGTTTGGAAATTATTTTATTTTACTCCATTGTGATAGATCGATGCAAATAGAACTCCAACATTAATAATCAACACTCGTTGCACTCATAGCATTCAAACTAGTCAACTTTGGAAGTCAAAATACATTTATAAGGGCAACCTGGAAGCTTAGCTGTGTAGTCCCATATTATAGTGGGCCAAAACTTAAAGTTTGCTCCTCTTTAACTGGTCGAAACCCTAATAGAGAGGCTACTGGTGATCTGGGGGGTTTGGACAAGATGGTTATTGAGAGATTTTGTGTTGTGAGTTTAGCCTTGTAAGAGAGTTAGCATCCCAATTAGAGTGGTTCGGGTGCGTAGTTTTCCTGAGCAAGTTTGAGGAGGAGAGGGTGCAGCTACTTACCCAGTGTAACCACACATTCCACCATGATTGTATTGATGTGTGACTTTTTCTTGTACTCTACCTGCCTGCTGTGCCACTCAACCCTTCTTCCCAAGGAGGATGACTCCAACACCATGCCTACCAAGTCAGATATGAATGGCCAAGCTATACCTTAATGCAGGAAGCGACTAGCATTGATAATTCAGAGGATAGAGCTTTTCTCTTGTTAGAGATGGCTTGCAAAGTAGTAAAGTTGTGTGTAAATTGAGATCTGAGAGGTGGGCAAGCATTACCAATAAGAATATAACATCAATTTTTTTTGGGATGCTCTCTAAGAGATATGTCCCTTTTTGTGTTGAAATTTACTTTGCAAAGATGGCTAGCTACAAAAATTGTCATGATGGTATTAGTAATGGAAATCTCAAACACTGAGTAAGGCACAGTGAAGGCAATACTGACTAGGAGTAGCAAGTTTCCTTAAGATGTAGTAATGGGCAACAGAGGAAGGAGCATGACATGTAGGCCTCACCTTCATATTTGTGATAAAAATGATGTTAAGGGCTCTCTCAAATCTCGTTGATGTGACTTCCAGTGTACCAATGTATTGGCTAGATCCTAACAACTGTGGGAGATGCAAAAACATTTTCTCTTTTGGACTTTAATGCTGCAATGGTCATTGTCACAATGTGGCTTTCCATAAAAATCACTACAGAAAATGCAATGTACGCTACAAGAAATGTCACCGTTGTGTATTTGGAATGTGTTCTTATGCCTAGAGTTTAAACACATCTCAATCTACCCTAATTATTGAAACAAAGTTACAATTCTCTTTTGTTCTCTGACCCTTATTCCGCTCATTTGGCTCTCCCCATATTTATTGTAGGATTTCCAATCCCTCTGCAAGTTCATCATTTTCTTCTTTCTCTTTCCAGTGCTCTTTTAATCCTTCTAGTGATTTTGCATTAATTGCTTTCCACAAGCTAGCAAAGAAGATGCTCTGATACCACTTGTAATGTCCCGTTTCAGGACATTAAATAATTTCCTCTTGAATGGTATACATTTTATAATATTTCATATGATGATTACCTTAGCCTAAGATATACCATATATATATCAATATATTTTATAGAGGTGTGTCTATTCAAATATTAATTATATATGATTATAATAATATATGATTATATATTATTATATTAATTATATATTAGTATATATTATATATGAATCACTTTAATTATTTATAATATTATTATTTTAATATAGGCATAATGTGATGCAGGAGCATCTTGCATGGGAAAATTATTGAAAAAAAATTGGAAAAAAAAAAATGGAGGAGAGAGAAAGTGACAAAAATTAAAGGAGAAATAATAAAAAATATAAAAAGGGGAAAAAAGGAGAAAAAAAAGGAAAAGGGGATTTCTATTTTCAAGGTGCATAGGTGGCATAATGGAAAAAATAAAAAATAAATGGTTGTCGTTCCATTTATCGAGGTGTGTGGGTAGAATTCTAGAAAGTTATGAATATTGTAGAAGGTTATGGAAGTTGTAGAAGGTTGTGGATATTGTGTAGGTGGAATTATAGAAGGTTGTGGATAAGTCATGCATTGGGTGGTAAGTGCCTATTTTAGCAAGGCATATGAGAATTTCTAATCAAGCTCGAGGAGTAGAAGCTCGAGAAGTGGAAGCTCGGGAAGGAGAAGCTCGGGAAGGAGAAGCTCGAGAAGTAGAAGCTTTGAAAGGAAAGCTTGGAAAGGTGAAAGTTGTGGAAGGTGAAGCTTGGAAAGCTTGGAAGGATTCAAGGTGTGAAAGAGAAGGAGGAAGTGAAGAGTGAGTTTTCTTGAGTTTGTGGACAGAGCACTGAATGTGAGGCAGTTTAAATTAGGATTATGGTGGAGTTGTGAGTGTAGATAGAGCGCCGAATGTGAGGCAGTTTACACTTAGATCTTGGATAAAGTTGGAGAAGAGCTAGTGGCTGCGGTTTAGAAACAAGGAGGTTTTTTGGTGGCTTGCGAGCACAAGTTGAGATCTCAAAGGTTTCTACTAGAGTGTGGATCTGGACTAGCTTGGGTTTGGATTGGATCTTGAGAGATCTTGTAGAAATGTTATTGTAATTGGTATTGGATTGTCAAGTATAATAAAATTTCTTGGGAAGTATTTTGTCATCTTTTTGTTTCTTTATTGTTGCATTCTTGGTTATGAGTTGGTAAGGGTGGTGTGGCCCTTTGTCAGTGGTATCAGAGTAGTACTTCATCAAGTGGTATTAGAGTGTACCTTCATCAATGGTATCAGAGCAGAAGTTCCTGAGTGTACAAGCAGATTGTCGAAGTGTGAGGCAGTTTGTACCAAGACCTTGGTTGGGTGAAGTTTATTAGAGTGGGAGTTCCTAAGAATGTAAATAGATCGCCGAAGTTGAGGCAGTTTGCACCAAGACCTTGGGAGGACGTGCAGATTGATTGATGGATGCAAAGATGAAAGTTTGAACTTGTTGAGGCATGATCCCAGAGAGCTAGTGGATTGCAAATTTGTTGTCCTAGACTTGTGATATGGTTCCTGATTGTTCGTGCGAGATGGCAGGTTGTGATCTGACTTGCAAACAATTTGGTTGTCACAAGGAGCGTGGGAAGGATTTTTTGCAGAGTGTTTACAAAGATCTTGGGAGATGGCTCCAAGAGGATTGGACCCTAAAATGATTGCAAAAATCCATGATATAGTGGAGAGAAATTTTTCTAAGATGATTTCTTGGTTGGATCCTAGATTGGTTGATCAAGCTAAGAAGGTCAAGGTGGAAGAGGATGGTTTTGTTGATTAGTTTGTGGAGCCTGATGTAGAACCTGTAGAGAAAATAGAGGTTTTTTTTGAGGATATTCCTAACCTTGCTAATGTTGGGATGGAGATTGGTTTTTATGATCAGTTGGTTGAGTCTGACATGGAGACTATAGAGCATTTGGTCGTGGATGATCTAGTTGATGTTGGTGGTGACTTGTATGTTGCAGAGCACTTGGTCATGGATGATCTAGTTGTTGTTGGAGGTGAGTTATGTATTGTAAAGCATCTTGTTGTGAGCAATGATATTGCTAGTTTGGCATGTATTGATGGAGATCTATAGGTTGGTGCTGATATGGAGTTTTTTGTTGTTGATGTGGGGTTTGTTGCTATGGGTGTGGATTCACTAGTTGCTGATGTGGATGAGAGTTTTTTGTTGAAGCATTATGTTCAATTTTTTCCTGGGTGTGAGGCCTCGCCCCGACCCTTCGTAGCCTTAGTTTTTACTTTATCATTTTGATACTCATGACTCGAGATGTTGAGTCATTATCAGATACTTGAACATATCATATTATTTCTTGTTGTGTGATATTATTTTCAGATATTTAATGTTCGTCATTTAAGGTTTTAGGTATATGTATGTTGATGAATTAAGTAAAATGTAGGATTAACACATTGATTTTGGAATCTTTATGGTTAAGGATATAAGTAGGATGCAAGAAACCCTGATTGATGTATGTTTCAATTTATGTGAATTTATGATACGTATACATACATATGTGCATATGATTTTTAGGACTACTGATGTGTGCAATGAGTGTGCAGATATTTTAGCTGAGAAAACTAACGGAGGAACAAAACTGATCTCTATGTGCTAATTTTGGAAACCTTGTTGTTTGTAGTTCAAGTATTTTAAATTGAGATGTATGTATGTATCCTTATGTGATTAGTAAATGTTAATGTTCGTAACTATGTTCTTTTAGTGTCACTTGACACTCGTGAATTATTTGTGCTCTTTGGTGTGTTGATTAGGGTTAGCTGTGTAACCTTTGGACCTAGGTCAGATTAAGTTGGTATCTTTTTCTAATTTGGTTCTTAATCTAGTTTAGTCATCCTTAATCCAGATTAGTGCTTAATCTGTATTGTTAGAATTGTTAGATGGTCCTATTTTATTCCTAGCTTTTGTTTGGCTCTAAACCTATTCCTAAGACTTTAAAACATGGAATATTTATACCTAAGGGGTATGGGTATGGGTATGGGTTGGGGGTCTTTTCCAACCCCTAAGCCCCTTTTATTGACTTTTGAGGCGACTCAAAAAGTCTCTTTTTGCTTTTGTACGAAAATTGACTATGGCTACCATGAGTTTCATTACCCCACGTCCACTTAGTATTTAACCATAGTGTGGGTTGAGTTAGGAGTTTCTAGAATTGTAAGTGGGTCAGAGAAGTTATTGATCTTTTTGGTGGTTGAGTTTGTGGCTTATTTAGAGGCCCTTCTTGGACTAGTTGAGGTTGTTACCCAATCTCTACATTTAGAGAGGAGTCTTGGAAGATTGGAGCATGGAAGGGGAAAGCTCTACTCAAACTTTTTCATTTCCATTACGTCTTTGTGAAGGTAGGAATTTTCATCTCCCTTGTTCAGATTTCATTCTTGTTTCATGCTTATGCTACCTTGTTGTTGTTTGAATGTTTGTATGTTTGTGGGTATGTTGGGAAGATTTGAAAACCATGTTATTTCGGATGATTTCTTTTCATGTTTATGTTTGAAATTTTGAGATTTTCTTGCATGGGTGTTTTGGTATTAATCACCCTTGGATAGGGCAGAAGTGACCAATTTTGGGAAAGGTTTGTTTAGTTGGACTCCAACCAGTGTAGAATCTCTTCTCAGGATGAGAAGAGGGAGAAAGGGTAGGGTGTTATGGGCCCCTACCTGTCAGCACAAAACTTGTATGATTATGGTATGTTGAAATGGAAGAACGAAAGTTCTTGGTTTATAGCCCCGATTGGGCATCTGTTTTGTGTTGTACTTGACTTCTCCTGGTTGGAAGAATCCACCTTTCCCTAGTGTTGATTCATTGTGAATCATATAGTGATAACCTTGTGTTAATATGCATGGTTGAATTGTTCTTGGTCATGCTTGTTGTCACATGATCAGAAAATTAAATTATATTGTCGTAATTTGGGATTGATATCCTATGTAAGTTGTATTTCAAACTTTGTTGTATTGGCAATGAAGTCGAATTTTCTTCCTGATTCTTTCCCGGCTAAACCTTTGAATCAGGTTTGCCAATAAAATTGGTGTTAGAGTATAATTGGTTATCATGTGATTCTATCGTAATTTGAAATTAGATGGATGCATATCAGAAATAAGCTGTTATGATGATGGTTTAATTAAGCAAAAATTTTAAGTTTCCTTATACGTTAAATATGAAAAACCTATGTTGAGAAAAAGGAAAATGATTATGGTTGATGGATCAATTTAAGTTGTTTGAGATATCAATGAATCTTGTATGAATGTGTCACAATGTTTAAACCTATGTTTTAAATCCATCAAAAAAAAAATATTAGGGATGTAGATTCAATTTGCATGATTATTTGAATCAAACAATTCTTGTATTATTGATTAAAATGGATAATTCAGATTCTTCGTATGTTAAGTTTCAAAAAAAAAAAAAGTTTAAGAGAGTAAAAACTCTCTGTCTTTTGTATGGGAGACTCATTGTAATGGTCTTGGGCAACAAAGAATATCCTCAAAAGATTCTCCAAATTTTAATTTATATATATCTTTCTTTAATGATATAATTTCCTTATAGCTTCTTCATAATTTTAAAAAAAAAAGTGAAAGAAAATATACTAAATATCCTAAGCTACCTAATAATATTTTTGTCTTAAATTCCTTTCCATCTTCCCATGGGCATCACTTTTAGAAAATGCTTTTAAAATGGTTTTTTAAAAAAAAGTTTAGCAAGTCAAGATGTACATAGGGGGGTGACATCACCCTGTCCCCCCTATCCCATCTCCTTTCCTTAGCTAGGCGCTCACCTCATTTGTTTTGGTGGAAGCATTAATGTTTTGTTTTGCAAGCAAATTGAAGGGTGGTCGTAGGTTTGGGGGGGGGCAGCTCTAACAGCATACCCTCAGGCAGAGTACTATCCCAAGGACAGCGCTTGGGAAGCGCCTTCCCAAGGGCTAGTGGGGAAAAAGTGGGGTTTAGGGGGGAGTTAGGGTAAAGTAGGATTATGTTAGTTTAGGTTAGAGTTAGTATAGGTTAGCTTGCTAACTAGTTTGGTTTTTATATATGTTTTTTTTCAAATAAAGATTTTAGTTTAAAATTAATTTATTTTATTAAGATTGTTATTTATTATATATTTTTTTGTTTGTGTCTTTTAAATGTTTTTAAGTATGTTAATGTTAGATGTTAGATTAGATTTAGGTTAGTTAGTTAGTTTTATCTCATTTTATTTTAATTTGTGTCATATCTAATGATTTAGATTGTTGTTAGATTAATATAGTTTTGTAATAATAAGTATAGTTAGTTTAAATTTTGAGTATTAATTTGTTTTAATTATAAAGGTTAATTGACTATAGAAAAAATAAATTTTAAATATAGATTATATTAGATTAGATAGTTAATTTTTATGTTAAGTTAGTTGAAATGTTTAAAGTTAATAAATTTTAGATATATATTTTCAGTTTTGATTTTAGTTAATTGTTTTCTTAAAGTGACTCTTCAATATCGATTAGATCGTAGATCGATATTTGTCTAAAAGTTTTATAGTTGATTTTGATTAGATACTTTCAATTAATCTAAACTCGAATACTTTTACATTGTCATTTAAATAATTGTTTCTTATTGTTGTAAGTTAATGTAAGAACGTAAATAATGATCGATATCAATTTTATAACGAGAGTATTAATTTAACAGCGTAGAAAACCTTTACCTAAATATTTTAGCATCATCTTATCATCTTAGTGCATAATTTAAAAAAAAAAAAATTGTGTTTTTTTTTTGCCCTCGTAGTTTGGGCATGACACTGGGAGTGAGCATGTTGATTGGATGTTTGAGATTCTGGTGTTTGATAGAGTAATGCAGATGTGGAAGATTTGCATGGTGGTTTTCTTGTCCCTGTTGAGGTGGAAACCTTTGGTGAAGATGAAGATGGTTGTAGATCTTTCTTTTTGGCATCAAAGTGTGGGACACACTTTTCTATCTACCGAGGGAGTCTGATGCAGGAGCATCTTGCATGGGAAAATTATTGAAAAAAAAATTGGAAAAAAAAAAAGAATCTGGAGGAGAGAGAAAGTGACAAAAATTAAAGGAGAAATAATAAAATAAATAAAAAGGGGAAAAAAGGAGAAAAGAAAGGAAAAGGGAATTTCTATTTTCGAGGTGCATAGGTGGCATAATGGAAAAAATAAAAAATAAATGGTTGTCATTCCATTTATCGAGGTGTGTGGGTAGAATTCTAGAAAGTTATGAATATTGTAGAAGGTTATGGAAGTTGTAGAAGGTTGTGGATATTGTGTAGGTGGAATTCTAGAAGGTTGTGGATAAGTCATGCATTGGGTGGTAAGTGCCTATTTAAGCAAGGCATATGAGCATTTCTAATCAAGCTCGAGGAGTAGAAGCTTGAGAAGTGGAAGCTCGAGAAGGAGAAGCTCGAGAAGGAGAAGCTCAAGAAGTAGAAGCTTTGAAAGGAAAGCTTGGAAAGGTGAAAGTTGTGGAAGGTGAAGCTTGGAAAGCTTGGAAGGCTTCAAGGTGTGAAAGAGAAGGAGGAAGTGAAGAGTGAGTTTTCCTGAGTCTGTGGACAGAGCATCGAATGTGAGGTAGTTTACAACAGGATTATGGTGGAGTTGTGAGTGTAGACAAAGCACCAAATGTGAGGTAGTTTACACTTAGATCTTGGATAAAGTTGGCGAAGAGCAAGTGGCTACGGTTTAGAAACAAGGAGGTTGCTTGGTGGCTTGCGAGCACAAGTTAAGATCTCAAAGGTTTCTACCAGAGTGTGGATTTGGACTAGCTTGGGTTTGGATTGGATCTTGAGAGATCTTGTAGAAATCTTGGATTGGATTGGATTGGTTATTGTAATTTCTATTGGATTGTCAAGTATAATAAAATTGCTTGGGAAGTATTTTGTCATCTCTTTGTTTCTTTATCGTTGCATTCTTGGTTGTGAGTTGGTAAGGGTGGTGTGGCCCTTTGTCAGTGGTATCAGAGTAGTACTTCATCAAGTGGTATTAGAGCGTACCTTCATCATAATGTCATATACTATAGCACATAAAATAGTTGATATATATGTATATATTAATTATATATATATAGATAATAATATTCACATATTCATATATATAATTAATATTTATAATTGTATAATATATAACATTTTATATTTGTAACTTAGAACAATTATAATTTATTCTATATAAATTATCGATTATTAATATTATACCCTTCATGTATAATTAATTTATATACTAAAATGGGGATATCACAGATGATCTATAGTTTTTTTATCTAGATGATTTGTTCTAGACTTTTATCCAGAGAGACATTCATATATTAGATAGACACTTTATATACACACATGCATGTTATATTTATATTTGATTTGATATAGATGTACCTGGATCTACATGTCTACATGTGTGTATGCTATTTATAATTGATATTGTCTTCTAATAGATCTCTAGATAGATACATGGTTTTGTTATTTGTTCTCGAGATGATTGATACATGTTACTTTATGTTGTGGAATCTAATACATTATAGATCTAGATCTAGTATATTATAAATTGTTTCTAGAAGATATGTAAGTAATTTATTTAGATATGTACACATGTAATATATTGATTAAATTTAGATATATATATAAATAGTTCATGTAATTTAAATGTCTAGTAATATATCATGTATTAAATGTTCAAGTATCAGGTAATTAGTTGTACATAATTCCTAACTTGACTAAATCTATAGAACTCATTCCTTTTAATTGTACACATATCCTAGAATTTTACCCCCTTAAGCCCAATGTTCTAATTCAAGTCCAACTTAAAAGATGTACATGTTCAAAATTTACTTAAACAAATTGCAATTTGAACTTGAAAGCTCACATGTCCTAAAATTGAAAGCACATGTCCTAGTTAGTTAAATTGAAAGCATACATGTGTTCTAAAATTGACAAGTTAAATGAAATAGAAAGTTCAATATAATATCTAAAGTTAAATGAATTATTCAAGACATTGAGTTAAAAATGACAGAGTAAAAGTTTAATTTGGAAAATTAGTTATTCCACCAAATTTCAAATTGATCAAATGATTGTTCAACGAAATTTCAAATAGTTTGAACCAAATTTCAAATTGTTCTTGAGTTACATTTCAAATTTTAATCATAGTGAAATTTTAATTTGTACACATATCCTAGAATTTTATCCCCTTAAGCCCAATGTTCTAATTCAAGTCCAACTTAAAACATGTACATGTTCAAAATTTACTTAAACAAATTGCAATTTGAACTTGAAAGCTCACATGTCAAGTAATTAGTTAAATCGAAATCTCACATGTCCTAAAATTGAAAGTATGTTTCCTAATTAGTTAAATTGAAAGCATACATGTGTTCTAAAATTGACAAGTTAAATGAAATAGAAAGTTCAATATAATATCTAAAGTTAAATGAATTCAAGACATTGAGTTAAAAATGACAGAGTAAAAGTTCAATTTAGAAAATTAGTTATTCCACCAAATTTCAAATTGATCAAATGGTTGTTCAACCAAATTTCAAATAGTTTGAACCAAATTTCAAATTTTTCTTGAGTTACATTTCAAATTTTAATAATACTGAAATTTTAATTTGTACACATATCCTAGAATTTTATCCCCTTAAGCCCAATGTTCTAATTCAAGTCCACCTTAAAACACGTACATGCTCAAAATTTACTTAAACAAATCGCAATTTGAACTTGAAAGCTCACATGTCAAGTAATTAGTTAAATTGAAAGCTCACATGTCCTAAAATTGAAAGCACATGTCCTAATTAGTTAAATTGAAAGCGTACATGTGTTCTAAAATTGACAAGTTAAATGAAATAGAAGGTTCAATATAATAGAAAGTTAAATGAATTCAAGACATTGAGTTAAAAATGAAAGAGTAAAAGTTTAATTTAGAAAATTAGTTATTCCACCAAATTTCAAATTGATCAAATGATTGTTCAACCAAATTTCAAATAGTTTGAACCAAATTTCAAATTGTTCTTGAATTACATTTCAAATTAGGAGTTGTTTCTATCTCACATCAAGTGGATCAGCTCATTCTTGGATAACATTTAATATTTTCTCATGATTATCAATATGGAGCCTCCACTTACGTATTCTAGGTCCTTTGACTGGATGAAGAGTTAGACCAGTGGCAATAACATGGTTACTATATTGATATACCTTATTGTTAGGTTGATAATCGGTGAAATGAATCCCATTTTTAAGTACTTTTGTTTGCTTCAAATATGTTCCCTGTACAACAACATAACCTACACATGTACGCATTTAAAAAGTACATCAATCTTGAATTTAAGTCAAAGAATTTGAATTCATAAAAAATATAGATACTTGACATACATGTACATAACTCAACTATATACTAACCTGTGGGAAAAATAATTTCATCACTTATTTCAGTCTTTGTTAGCTTCTCTCTTTCCATGGTGCAACATAATAAATAATAGCTAACACCTTCTAGATTTTTCAATTCTACCATGACCTCAAAAACATTTCCTACACAAACTTATATATGTCAAAATTCTAGATACATGTCATGTACATAAGTACATATATATAATAAAAATTAACCAAAAATTATGAAAAATTTATACATGTACATGATCCAAGTATATATATAGTTGATAGATACCAACTCTGATCAATCCTCAAATATGGTTATAATCACTAGAAATCAATGGAATATCATCATAGTTTTCATCCTCAAACTGATTCATATTAATAACATCATAGTCTTCATCAATACAATCAGGACAAAAATATGAGTATTTTCTTGTGTACAATGACCACACATTACTATTTGTACTCATAACTGAATGCAAAGATTGTGTCTTCTCTACCCTCTTGCATGCATGCATTGATTTTCTATCAACACTTGAATGTACACAAGGTCCATAATTTAGATAGAGATCATCTAAGGTAACATATTAAATATAAATTTAAGATTCAATTTAAAAATATGAACAAATTAATTTATATATACCTGATACCTCCCAAAACACTCTAAATGGTATGACTCGATCCGCTTGTGATGATGTGCTATCTATATTTTTTGGCATCAAAAAATGTGTTTTGTACCACTCAACCACATCATGAGCATTATTAATGTGATATCCTTTATAGTCCATTTGATAATTTCTTAAAGCACATTTGATACAAGCTCCTGCACCATCATGTTCACCCTTTCCATGTCCACTCTCAAAAAAACTCCAAATGTGTGGTATATTAAGGTATAGATGATATCTACATAATGCATAAAATGGTCTAGCTAATTTAAATTGTGCTACACATCCATCTGACCATACAAAATGTTTTTCTATTTTAATCTTTTTGTTTTTCAAATTTTCAAAAAATTGTCTTAAAACAATGTTCCACAAAATGTGTGTCATGTTCTTTGTCATCACTAATGTAAAAGTGATACTCTTTTTTAATTACTCGTGCTTGATCTGTACTTTCCACACCATCTAGATCAATTTTTGCATGTTGATAAGACACTTGAACCATAATAGTGACCTACTCTATGTAGTAGTATTCTGCTTGAAGTTGTTTTTGAGATATGAAAGAGTAATTCTCTGGAAAGTCAACAATAGATAGAATTGTTCCAAGTGGAAAAGTTTCTCTTAGTGTTTGAAATTGTTCTGCTTGCCACTTAGCGAAAAATGTATGGCATATATATGGTTGAATCAATTTATGAAAATTTGACATAAATTCTCCAGTCGATATCTCATCCTCTACATATTCTAACCTTGTTGATTCTTTTCCAGCTTTTGTTTCTAACTTTATGTACTTATATCTCTTACATTTTACCATCTTTTTTGTATTAGTATCTTCTTCTCTCAAATGAAATTTAGTCAAGTTACCACATGTTTCACAAGTTCCTCTTATGCAATCTATTTCACCTATTGCACAATAATTTGGTTTGTCACATAAGATTGATGTTATGAATTGACTCGGTCATTTAGGAGAAGTATTTTGAGAAGTTCCACCACTTTCTTCTATCATCTTTAGAAATCCTTCATAGTAAAGATCAAATTCAACATGATATCGAAAACAACATGTTTCAAAAGATTTATTTATCTTCACAAAATAGGGCTTCAATCTTTCAAACATTGTTTGTCCAATCTTTATGTTAGGATTTAAATTACAAAATGAGAGATACAATTCATGTTGAGTGACATCCAACTAATGTTTTGCATGTTGAATATATTCCTTAGGCCCAATCCTCTGCTTGATGATATCTCTTCTATTTGGTGAAGGATGAGAATTATCAATCCAAAATTGAATAACTAAGTTCTTAACTATTTCCCCAATCCTGTCAGATCGAGGAGCTCTACACATTAGTGCCCAATTGTCTTCTAATGTACTATCACTCAAATTGTTTCTCCTTTTTAGATAATGTAGTACTGTCTTTTGACTATACCCAAAATGAGATGATAATGAAGAGATCTGTCTATTTTGGGATGTTTTCTTATTTAAAATAGATGTCAATATCACTCTTCGTGCAATGGATTTATCTGAAGATCTAGTTTTTTTCCCAATGGAATGTAACCCTTCCTTAACAATTTCAACAATATCTTTTTCTATTTTAGAAGTCCTCCTCTTTTTTATACTTGTACCTATACCCAATAGTCTCAGTGGCTCTTTTAATTCATCTTTAAGAAGTGAAATTGATAGTAGTTGAGTTTTCTCCATTGTTGATAGATTCTCAAATTTTGCAATTATGTCTTTGGACTTTTTATTCAATTTCCTCCTTATAGTATGTGTAGGTTGATTAGCATATTCTCTCAATTTTTCCACATCAATTTCAATTAAATGATCTATGTTTCTATGATTAATTTTTCTCTTCAATCTTTGAGCTAGATTAACATTCTCATTTGTTGTTTGATCTCGAGTTGCACAAGAAAAAATGAAACAAAGTCTTAAGATACAATCTCTTTAGGAGACATATATGTATACATATATACATGTTTAACTTGAGTGAAATATCAGGTACTTGATTAAATTATCTAACCTTCAGATGGTTCTTCTTCAATATCCATTGCTTCATCTTCAATTTCCTCATGTCCAACATTTTCATCATCTTCTAGAGTTGCATGTGCATGATATAACAAATAAAATCAACTAAGTTTATAAGGGGAAATATTGCTTGCTAAATTTAAAAATTAAAGATATAAAGTTTGATAGAGACCTAGAAATCTAGAGAGATCTATATTATATACTTGCAAGAGATACATGTATACCTATTTGAACTTGGGATGAACCTTCTCCAATGTCGGTAGGTTGTCTTGGTTGACTACGTCCTAAATAAATTCATTTATTTAAATTTAATCATAATCTAATAAACCTTAATGGACTATAAATTATTAACATAATTGAATAAACAAGGTAATTCTTGTGCTAAATAAATTCATAATGTAATATTTACCCTAAGGACTAAATATGGACATAATTGAATAAACCCTAATGGCCTAAATATGAACATAATTTCAAATAAACTCTTAATATTAAGTTAATAGTAATGCTAATTTAAGATAAATATCATATTCCTAATTGGATTTAAACCCTAATCCTAACTAAATAAACTAATTAAATACATTGGAAAAAAGATTGTGCATGTGTACCTGATCTAAGATAGTATCTTGCTAGCATTTTTTGACGATTTTCATCTTCTTGTTCCTTAGTTCTTTTTCGTGCATATTTAATTGCTCTTTTATCTTTATTGCCCATGTCGTAAATTCTTTCTCCAAAATTTGAAAATAGGTTGAAGTTTGTCAAATATTTCTTTCTTCCCAATTCAAAAGCCAATAATTTAATTTCACATAAATGTAAATTGAAAAAAATGAAACTTATATTTATATTAAAAAAAAAAATTCTTTAAAAAAAAAACCTTATTAGCCGACTAGGGAAAAACCCCTAGGGGCCAACTAGAGAAACACCCATCTTGAGAACTAGTGTTCCCCTTCATTTCTGTTTGCTGGTTCTACCTGGTTGGTCGGGTATGAATGTTTTCCCTATTTTTAAAATGGGGGTTTAGGTTTTTGAGCTGTTATGCTGGCTGTTTTTGCATATTATTTTTGATTTCAATTATTTTTGGATTTTTGAGGTTTTGGCACCCAAGGGCCAAATGGGTTTTAATTTCAAAAATTTTCCAAAATTTGGGGTTTTTGCCTTGTTTTGAGTGCCACCATGTTTTCTTGGATTTTCCTGGCACAAGGTGGGTCGTGGGCTTGGATGATACATTTAGATATCCGTCAGACCACTTTTGCACTTTATGTTGCATTGGGATGAGTATAGCACCCATCATCTCGATTATGTTTTCGATTGATTGACTTCTTTTTGTGTTCTCATCCTATTCTTGTGTATGATCTTCATGATGGTGGTTTGCCACACACGTGTACATCTATTGGGTGACCTGTAGGGCCCGATCTTCCATGGTACTTCCAAAAGTTGTGATCATTGGGGTTGGGTTTGGAGTTTGCATGCCTACAGGCACTCATCGTTGGATGAGCATGGGTAGGGTAGGGTAGCATATGGAGGGGGCTTCTGTCATGCATTCTGGTGTACATTTCCCATTTAACTAAAGAAATTCTTAATTAAGTGATAACTAAAGAAAATATTGGGTGGTAATAAAACTAAAGATAATAAAATGCTTGTGCCAAGCCATTCCATTGAGGGATGTTGAATCTGCATGATCTGAGCTTGGGATTTTCGATGCCAAGCAACTCTTCATGATGTCAACCCCTACTTAATAGCCTTTGAGATGTCTGACCAGGACCTATAGTTTATGCATTGTCTTTGTCTTGGGTTCAGTCATCATACTGCTTGGCATGTGTGTTAGCCATGGATGTTATTTTGTGTATGTTTGTGGTTGGATCATTATCTCCATCAACATGATGGGTGTGGACCTATGGGTGCCACGTGGTTGGGAGGTGTAGCTACCTTCACCGCTGCTAGGGATCGATGTACAGAGACAGTCTTATATCCTATTTGACCGTTGTTGGATGTATTCACTTGGTACTTCAGTTCACGGAGTATGCTTCTTGTGATTTATGGTTTCATTGGGATGTTGTTTATCATGTTTAGATGATCTTTGTTTTGATGTATTCCTTATTATGATGATTACAATGTGATAGGTGATGTTAGCTACTTGCAAGTTTATCTTTTGTTGTACTACTAGCATGTTAGATTTTCTTATGCTTTTGGTTATTAGTATGTTTTGTAGTGATGTCTCTATTACGAAAGTACTGATGATTTGATTGGTGATTTGGGATATTATGCACAGGGGATGGCTAGGGCCCACGATGGTCTTATGATTCCATTGATGGTTGGGAGGAACTACCTACTTACTTGGTTATTCTATTCATTGTGATGTTATTTCAGTTATTGTGATGTTGCTTTAGTTCATTGCGATGTTCCTTCTGCACTTTTACTCTTATCTGTTAGATGGTTAGATGTTATTCTTTCTATATTTCCTTATTTGATTCGAGGGTTCTTGACTCAAGATGTGGATTTGGTATTCCTAGATGTGGAGGTTCTGAACTTAGTTTTAGTATAAATTTTTTTTCCTTAAGTGTTTTTCTTTAGTTTCCTCGGTGACCTTTTATCAACATGATGCAACACAAAAATGTATCGCACACCCATTGAAACTATATCGCGCATCCCCTAATTCTATCACATGCCTCTTGGAGAAATGTCGTGCGATACTGGAAAGTATTGCACCTCCTTGTAAGAAATGTCATACAACACTCTTAAAGTGTCACATGTCTTTGGGAGAAGTATCACCCAGTCCCTGAAAGTGTCGCCCTCCTTCTTTAGAAATGCCACGTGATACTTTTTTGTGTTGTATTAAAGTATTGCCTAATTTTTGTAAAAACTTGTGCGGGAGGGCAGCGGGCACTTTTCAGTCTGGTCCAAACTTTTTGAGAGTGGATTTGGATACCCTCTTTGGTGTTCTTCAACCCTATGGTGTTGCATTTTCATTCTAGTTGTGTGTGTTTCAGTAGTCAGTTTCTTGGGGTTTAAAATATATCATTTAAGTATAAGTTGTCTGTATACTTAAGATATATTTTAATATATGCGATGATTCATTTGAGATAGGTTCTAGACCTCTACAAGCTAAGATAAAGATTGTAGGAAATTTTAGGGCTTCAGGATTTCAGACTTAGCCAATTTTCAAGAGTCAGCATTTGTATATTAGCTTGGTTGATCTTGTTTGTTATCTTGTCGATGTTTTGGTTAGTAGTGGTGTTTGGAGATCCATTGGTGGTTGTTGATTGTCTGTCTTCCATTGTGATATTTATGATCTATGTAGGTTGTTATCATGTGCACTTACACTTGGTTTTTAAAAAAAAATTCTTGCTTGTTTTTCATCCTTGTTTCCAAGGGTCTCCGAGTGGGGCATTACATCTGGTATTAGAGCCCATGTTGCAACATTGAGATCTTTGTGTTATGCTTCCACTATGGTTTTGATTTCCATTGTGTACTATTGTATTATGTTTTTATTTTTTTATCTCTTGGGTTCATGTTCTGACTCTTATGCTTATGATCCTTATATTTGATGTTGCCTTGTTGCTTCCATAGGGATGCCTCTACATGTAGGTTTGGTCAGGGTGGTAATTGACAGGTTGTTCAAGAGGAGGAACACCATGAAGAGGAATGTCAGGATGGAGAGGGAGAATAGGATAATAATGCTAATTATAATCTCTTGGGGGCATTAATGCTAGTGCTTCAGGAAATTCTTACTCGAATGGGTCCTCATGCTGAGGAGCGCCAACATGATCAGGAGTGGGAAGAGTGATCTCATGGAGAGTCCCATCGTTTAGAGCATAGAGTGGAGGAATATGAGCATGAACGTGAACGTTCTCATACACCACTTAGTGAAAGAAGGCACTAATGGAGGGGTCATGGCCAAGATGATGTTGATATCACTCAAATTGAGATGATGCAGAAACTTCAAAGGTCCAAACCACTAGAGTTTGATGGCTAGGGAACAAGACTCAAGGTTGAGACCTAGTTACTTGATATGGGTTGTTGTTTCTCCCTACTACCTTTTGGGAGCAATGTGAAGGCTTGATGTGCGATCGCACAACTGAAGGAACATGGTTCCATTTGGTGGGATGGAGAGAGCGAAATGCTCCATATCAATGTTGCAGATCTCACTTGGGAGATCTTTGAGGGAAGGTTCAAAGAGAAGTTTCTATCACAACAGTATCGAGAAGCTCACATTGATGAATTGCATGAGCTTAAATAGGGCTTTATGATGATTGATCAATATGAGAAGTTCCTTGGTCTGAAACAATATTCAAGCTATAAGCATGATGATGCACTTATCACACAGCATTTTGTTAAGGGCCTCAAAGACTCAATCATTGGTGATGTTCGTGCTCATCAACTAAGGAAACTTGCTCTTTCTATTGAGAAGGCAAGGATCATTGAGAGCAATGTGGCTAGGGGGTATAGTGGTAAATTTGGATCTTAGAGCCAAAGTGCTCAGAATTCAGGACAAGATGTTCAGTCTACTCAATATTTTTGGAAGGGCCAAGCCCAATCATCACCCTCTCAAGATAGCTATGGTGGCCGTAATCATAACAGGAATAAAGGAAAATGGCCTAAAGGTGGACAAAATTCTATTAATTTAGGCAAGACAAGGAGGTAACTAGTAGTGAGGACATAAATCTCAATAGGATTGTCCTCCTCAGAGTGTTCGCCAGAATTCCAGTAGGTGTAGTGCACCTTATCCTAGTACTACTCAAGGTGGTCATGGGATTGGACCCAATCTTTTTTGGAATATTTATTCATGTGGCCAACCTAGCCATAAATCTTATGATTGTTCCATCAAACCATGCACAGGACCTGGTAAGGGCACATCGAGATCTAAGCCTACTGTAGGAGATGTGGGTTGGAATCACAGAGTCTTTGTGGTGGTTGACAACTGTCAAGCTGAGCATCAAGGTACAATAGTTGAGGCTACAAGTATGTTGCATGGCATTTCAACTTTAGTTTTGTTTGACTCTGGTGCTTCAGATTCTTTTATTTCACCATCTCTTGTTCAATGATGTGGGCTAGTAGTAATGCATCAGGATGATAGGTGGTAGGTGGAGTTAGCCACGAGTTCTAAGGTGGTTGTTGGCTTGTTGATTAGAAGTTTTTGTTTGAATTTGGGAATCTTCACCACCACAGTGGATCTATGCATTTTGCCTTTGGGATCGTATGACATTGTGTTGGGAATGGATTGGTTAGCCACCCATTAGGAAAATATTGTTTTCCATCATAAGATGGTACAGTCTACTAATGATACAGGTGGGCAGGTGGAACTGTTGGGAATCTAGAGACCAGTCTCACTTCGTATGATCTCAACTAATCAGCTGAAGTGGAGTGTGTGAATGGGTTGCCAATTGTTTCTTGTGTCTCTCAGTGATCTTGAGGAAGTCGAGAGCCATACAGTAACACTTAATGATCATCCACTCATTCATGAGTATGTCGATATATTTCCTGATGAGATTCTAGCTATGCCACCATAGCGTGACATTGATTTTAGGATCGATCTTGTACCAAGAGCAGAGTCGATTTTATGAGCTCCTTACCACATGACTACTTAGGAGTTGAGTGAGCTCAAATTGCAGTTGGAGGAATTGTTGGCCAAGGGCCATATTCGTCCTAGTGTATCCCTATGGGGTGCACCAATCATCTTCATGAAGAAGAAGGATGGTTTGTTGCATTTGTGCATCGATTATCAGCAGTTGAATAAGGTGACAATGAAGAATAATTATCCTTTGGTGAGGATAGATGACTTGTTCGATCAGATGAAGGGATCTTGAGTGTTCTCAAAGATTGATCTAAAATCAAGATACCATCAGTTTCATATCTAGGAGGTTGATATTCATTGAACAACTTTTTGTACATGGTACGAGCATTATGAGTTTATGGTTGTAGCCTTTGGGTTAACCAATGTGCCATCAGTGTTTATGAGTTTGATGAATGGTGTATTCCGCACTTACCTCGATCAATGTGTAATTGTATTCTTGGATAAAATATTGATCTATTCAAAGACTATGGAGGAGCATGAAGTCCACTTACATTAGGTATTCTAGTGCTTGAGAGACCATCATTTGTATGGTAACCTAAGTAAATGTGGGTTCTTCTAGTCGGAGGTGAAGTATTTGGGACATATCATCACTAGTGATGGGATTGCAGTGGATTCAAAGAAGATTCATGCTATCATGGATTGGCTGACACCCACTAATGTCTTAGAGGTTCATAATTTCATGGGATTGGTGGGTTACTACCATTGCTTTGTGAAGGATTTCTCATGAGTAGCCCATCGCATCACTTCTCTTCAGAGGAAAGGGAAGAAGTTTTTTTGGTCAGACCAGTGTGAGGTAGCATTTAATGCTCTTAAGGAGTGTTTGACTAGTGCACCAGTCCTTGTAGTGCCTAATCCTATAGGTGATTTCATGGTTTGCACAGATGTTTTGTTGGAAGATGTGGGTGCGATGCTATTGCAGGATGGTCGAGTGATTCCTTTTGAGTCTAGAAAACTCAAGGACCATGAACTTAACTACCTCACTCATGATTTGGTACTTGCGGCTATAGTGCATGCCCTTGTCTATTGGAGGAATTTTCTTTTGGGACACAGGTTTGAGTTGCATAGAGATCATAAGAGCTTGTAGTATATCTTTACTAAGCTAAGCCTGAATGCACAACAACATCATTAGATGGAGTTCTTGTGTGAGTATGACATTGATGTTCATTACATTAAAGGGTAGGATAATGTCATCGTAGATGCTTTGAGTAGAAGGCGACATGAGGTATCAGTGTTGTCATTGAGAGTGGATTTGCAAGGCCACTTTTTGGAGGCTTTTCCTAGTGACACTTGGTATCAGGAGGTGAGGGTGGAGATCAATTTTGGATGTACCCTTGATGGGAGGTTTTTAGGTTATATGCTTGGCTCTGATGGACTACTACATCACATGGGACGTATCTATGTACCTATGTCAGGTGATCTTCATGCCTTGCTTTTTTTAGAAGCACATTGTGTACTATATTCTACACATCCTGGTGTTAAGAAGATGGATGTTGATCTCAAATAGTTGTACTTTTGGGTAGGGATGAGGTGCGATGTTACTAATTTTGTTGCTAGATGCCTTGAGTACTAGAGAGTGAAGGCAGAGCATCAGCATCTAGCGGGTCTTTTGTAGCCACATACCATTCCAGAGTGGAAGTGGGATACAATATCTATTGATTTTATTACAGGGTTACCTATGTCATCATGGAGACATGATTTTATAATGGTGACAGTGGACAAGTTGTCCAAGGTAGCACATTTTTCACCCATGAGAGCATCCTGCATAGCTTCATCAGTAGTGCATGTTTTCTTGGAAGATATTGTTCATTTACATGGGATTCCTCATTAGATCATTTCAAATAGAGATCCAATGTTTACTTCTGCACTATGAACATCTCTCCAACATGCTTTGGGCACGCAGCTCAATTTTAGTTCAACTTATCACCCAGAGACTAAAGGTCAGACTGATAGAGTAAATCAAGTTCTGGATGATATGCTTTGCATATATGTTATGGATGGGCAGGTGAAGTGGAAGGACTATTTGTACCTTGTTGAGTTTGCATACAATAATGGGTATCATAGTTCTCTTGGCATGCCACCTTTTCAGGCCTTGTATGGTAGACCATGTCACACCCCTTTGAGTTGGGATCGTTTAGAGGACCAAGTTCTTTTGGGTCCAGAGATGCTTCAGGATATGGAGCAGCAGGTTCTTCGCATTTGGTTACTACTTAGGATAGGCAGAAGAAGTATGTAGATGCCCATAGGTTGGATCATCACTTTTATATTAGTGACAGGGTGTTTTTGAGAGTGCATCCAAGGAAGAGCCCCATCCATTATGGGAAAGGCTCTAAGTTGGCACCACGTTTTGTTGGACCTTTTGAGATCCTTGAGATGATTGGTCTTGTTGTTTATCGTCTAGCGTTGCCACCTAGCCTATCACGCATCCATGATGTTTTTCATGTTTCTATTTTGCGATAATATATTTCAGATGTGACGTATGTTCTTGATTGGGATGCTTTGCAGGTAGCAAATAGGTAGCTTTCTTTGGAGCCCATTCATATCCTACAAAATCGAAGGCTGGCCTTGCGAGTTCAGGACATAGAGTAGTAAGGGTCCAATGGGACCTGAGCGATGAGAGCTCTGCGACTTAGGAGGATGCTTTACAGGTTAGGGGAATGTACCCCTACCCTTTTGATGGCTTCTAGGAGTAAGCCTATGCTAGTGAGGGAGGATGTAGTGCCTCTCATGTTTGCAGTTTGTACCTTGTCTATTTTGATTCGAGAGATACTTGATACTCTTATTTTGTACCTTATGATGACCCAAGGGTCAAATGTTATACTTTGACTCAGTTCCATAGATGTTATGTTGCTATGCTATTCAATTTATCATTTTCCATGTTGATTCTATTTTCAAATGATAGTAGACCTATGATGATATCTGGTTTTATGGTTTATTGGACTTATTTGTTGAGTATGTTATGAGATGGATTCTATGTTATGGTTATTTACTTCATTCTTGTATCTTTATGCTTTCTGCAAATGTGAGTGATGTAAATGAATTAAATAGGTATTTTAATACATGTTGCTTTGGCTATGATATTATATGCAATTGCACTTGATCGTGTGTTTTAGTGTGTAGGAATTATATCCCTGGTAGTGGCACATGGAGTTAGTGATTCAGTTGTTCATATTTTTCCAATGTTTTCCTTGTATGGTTGACATACCCTTATTTAATTGTTTAAATCTAAACCTTTCAATGATTAATAAATCCAAACTCATCTACATTATGTGATTAGACCAACTACTGTTTCTGCCTATTTTGCTGTCAGGTAGGGCTTTCTTGTTTTATTATTTTCTCTCCATTTCAGCTTTTGATTCTTGCGACAATTTTTTAGGAGGCTGAGAACTAGTGTTCCCCTCGATTTTTGTTTGTTGGTTCTGATTGGTTGGTCGGATATGAATGTTTTCCCTATTTTTAAAATGGGAGTTTGGGTTTTTGAGCTGTTATGCTGGCCATTTTTGCATATGGTGTTTGATTTCAATTATTTTTGGATTTTCACGGTTTTTGCAACCAAGAGCCAAATGGCTTTTAATTTCAAAAAAAATTCAAAATTTGGGATTTTTGCCTCGTTTTGTGTGCCATCCTATTTTTTCAGGTTTTCTTAGCACAATGTGGGTCATGGACTTGGATGATCCATTTGGATATCCATTAGACCACTTTTGCACTTTATGTTGCATTGGGACTCATGTAGCATCCGTCATCCCCATTATGTTTTCGATTGATTGAATTCTGTTTATGTTCTCATCCTATCCTTGTGTATGATCTTCGTGATGGTGGTGCGCCACACACATGTACATCTTTCGAGTGACCTGTGGGGCCCGATCTTTTGTGGTACTTCCAGAAGTTTTGATCATTGGGGTTGGGTTGGGAGTTTGCATTCCTACAGGCACTCATCGTTGGATGAGCATGGGTAGAGTAAGGTAGCATATGGAGGGGGCTTCTGTCGTGTATTTTGGTGTCCATTTCCCATTTGACTGAAGAAGTTCTTAATTAAGTGATAACTAAAGAAAATACTTGGTGGTAATAAAATTAAAGATAATAAAATGCTTGTGCCGAGCCATTCTGTTGGGGGATGTTGAATTCACACAATTCGAGCTTGGGCTTTTTGATGCCAAGTGACTCTCCATGATGTCAGCCCCTACTTAGTAGCCTTTGAGATGTCTAACCAGGACCTATAGTTTATGCATTGTCTTTGTCTTGGGTTCAGTCATCATACTACTTGGCATGTGTGTTAGCCATGGATGTTGTTTTACATGTATTTTTGGTTGGATCATTATTTCCATCAGCATAGCGAGTGTGGACCTATGGGTGCCATGTGGTTGGGAGGCATGGCTACCTTCACCACTACTAGGGATTGATGTACAAAGATGGTCTTATATCCTAGTGTGATAGTTGTTGGATGTGTTCACTTGGTACTTTGGTTCACAGAGTATGCTTCTTGTGATTTATGCTTTCATTGGGATGTTGTTTATCATGCTTAGAGGATCTTAGTTTTGATGCATTCCTTATTATAATGATTAGCATGTGATAGGTGATGTTATCTACTTGCAGGTTTATCTTTTGTTGTACTAATAGCATGTTAGATTTCCTTATGCTTTTGGTTATTAGCATGTTTAATAGTGACATCCCTATTACAACAGTACCGACAATTTGATTAGTGGCTTGGGATGTTACGCGTGGGGGATGGCTAGGGCCCATGATGGTCTTATGATGCCATTGACGGTTGGGAGGAACCACGTACTTACTTGGTTATTTAGTTCATTGCAATGTTATTTCAATTATTGTGATGTTGCTTTAGTTCACTGCGATGTTCCTTCTACACTTTTACTCTTATCTATTAGATGGTTAGATGTTATTCTTTCTGTATTTCCTTATTCGATTCGAGGGTTTTTGCCTCGAGATGTGGATCTAGTACTCCCTAGTGTGGAGGTTCTAAACTCAATTTTAGTCTTTTATTTATCCTTAAGTTTTTTTCTTTAGTTTCCTGGGGTGACCTTTTATCAGCATGATGCGACACAAAAATGTATCGCACGCCCATTGAAACTATATCATGCATTCCCTGATTCTATCGCACACCTCTTGGAGAAATATCATGTGATACTGGAGAAATATCATGCAATACTGGAAAGTATCACACATACTTGTAAGAAATTTTGTATGATACTCTTAAAGTGTCACACGTCTTTGGGAGAAGTATTGCCTAGTCCCTGAAAGTGTCACCCTCCTTCTTTAGAAATGTCGCATGATACTTTTCTATGTTGTATTAAAGTATCGCTTGGTTTTTGTAAAAACCTGTGCAGGTGGGCACTAGTGGGCACTTTTCGATCTGGACTGAACTTTTTGAGAGTTGATTTGGATAGCCTCTTTGGTGTTCTTCAACCCTTTGGTGTTGCATTTTGATTCCAATTGTGTGTGTTTCAGTAGTCAGTCTCTTGGGGTTTAAAATATATTGCTTAAGTATAAGGAATTAACTTATACCTAAAATATATTTTAATATATGTAACAATTCATTTGAGATAGGTTCCAAACCTCTATGAGCTAAGATAAAGATTGTAAGAAATTTCAATGCTTGAGAAATCTAGACTTAGCCAAATTTTAGGGCTTCAGGATTTTAGACTTGGCCAATTTTCAGGAGTCAACATTTGTCTATCAGCTTGGTTGATCTTGTTGATGTTTTGGTTAATAGTGGCATTTGAAGATCCATTGGTGTTGGTTGATTGTTAGTCTTCCATTGCGATCTTTTTGATCTATGTAGGTTGTTATCATGTGCACTTACAGTTGGTTTTAAAAAAAAATTCTTGCTTGTTTTTCATTCTTGTTTCCAAGGATCTTCAGGCAGGGCATTACATGAAATCTACTGTCAATGTTGCAAAGATAGAGAATAGTGCTATCACATCCTTAGCCAAAGAAAGATATCATATCCAATAGACTCATCGCCATAGACTTGTCTATGAGAAGCTCCATTATATACAAAATCATAATATACTAGTTCACCCATTATGTGTATTTATAATAATCTATACACATCCTAGGCATAGTATTCATCTATCTCATTTGCAAGTACAATATATATTGATCATGATGTCATCTCTTTGCTATGGCTATCAATAGACCCTATTTCACTTAAAAGTGAAGTATCTCAAGTAAATATCCTAACCCACATCTTATAATAATATGTCTATCTTGTGATGATAAGTTGGGAATCATATCAAATTGTTACATAACTGCGGGTGGGGTTGAATCAATTATCCTATAGGTCATTGAAACACTTTTTTCAGAAACTTAACAACTTTAAACTTTCAATTCAATAGCTCGATAAATAGATCAATCTTCAAAATAACAGTCAATTTAATCTTTGTAGTAAATTGTTAACTTCATATATTGTGTATTAGAGTAAACTTCATGTATATACCTTATGTATTTACCAAGTTGCAACAAATAATAAATATGAAATAACATGCAATAAAAATAACAATCAGACAATTTGACACAACTATTTTTAAAATGGAAAACATGATAAGGGAAGAACCACTTGGGACTGGTAACCCAATAATTTCACTGTTCTAAAGTGAGCTCTATTAGGAGCCAACCTTGTTAAAGGTTACATACACATTGTTAATATGAATTGGTTAGAGGATTTACACCAAATATCATCTAAACCTTATCACTCCTTCAATATGAGTGGTATGCTCTAAAGGACTTACAAATATTCAACTAAATGTCTTAAGTCCAATTGGATAAGAGATTTTCAACTACAATGGTTAGATAGTAATAGTGAAATGATCTGAGAATAATGCAACTACCTTTGTTGTTTTAGATCTCTATCTCACTCATTCTTTCACATTTTTTCTTTTCCTATTTCTTCGTTCTAGCTAATCCACTCACATACACATCAAATTAGCAAGTCATTGTTGAGATAATGGGTGTTGCACACATTGCATAATATTGTTAATTTATTATTTTATTTTATTATGTAATGTTGTACCTAGATGGACGTGCAACATGTAAAGATTCCCATGGAATATTTTTGATGAGTTGTATTGTAACATTGTGATAATATTTCATGTAATTATTTAATATTGGGGAAAAGAATTAAATGCCCAATATTAAATGTGGGGTCAGTGGGTTAGGTAGCACATGGTTTTAGCACATGGTTTATGTAATACCATTTAGTAGTTTTGTGGGACTTGCTACTATATAAGTAGCCACAAGGGTAGTTTTTGTAGAGAGAGTGACAAGGAGAAGACAAAAGGCAAGAGTCGAGCGGGACAAGGCTTGACAGGTTAGCCAAGGGAGCATTTGTGAAGGTTGGAAGCATGGCATGGGATGTGTGGATTCATGCTTGTTCACATAGTTTGCTCGGTTGTGGCTATGGCCATAAAGGCTTCCATAGTTGTATGGCAATGGTATTTTTTGCTGAATAATACATGGTGATGGATGCTTTTGGAGGCTGGGTTTTTCCCTCAATGAGGGTTTCCCAGGGTATATCTTGTGTCACATTTTATGGGTATGTTGTCTATTCTCTTGCATGTGGATTTTAATTCTGTGTTTATTTCAGATCTATTATGGGTTATGTGGAAATGGTTATATTCTTTATTGCCAAGTTTCCTTACAAGTGGTATCAGAGCTATGGTTTTATTATTGTAACCCTAGATTGAATCCATGGGAATGCATGAGAGGATAAAAGAAAGGGCAAGATATATGAATGATTTATTGCAGATCTGAGGGTTTTGGATTTGCTATTATGATGGGATGTTAAAAGATTTTGGCATGTGAAATTGTTGGAAAAAAGGATTTTTTCAGATGTTTCATTTAAAATGAGAGTTTTGGGGGGTAGCTTGCAAAAATGACCTCCTGGGTAAAAACAGACCTCACCATTGGATCCGGGTTGATATTTCCATAAATTTTGATATATAATATGCCCTAGTTTGGCCATGTTCAGAGGAAATGAAAGAGTTTTTTGGTTTCAGCCCATGATGGCCGTCAAATTTAATCCCGTCGGAATTTTCGTCACTGAAAAAATAAAAAATGAAAAATCGTACTAAAAATGGTAAAAAGACTGTCTTAGTAAAATGGCCATAACTTTCTCTCAGAATATCATATTTCAGAGTTCTTATAGGCGTTGGAAAGCTAATTCAGAGCACTACAAGATGGTATAGGTTTGGTTCTATGATTTTGAAAAATTTTCAAGTTTTAAGAGCCCTAAAGTCAGATCTTATTTATTTTGAGCACGAATTAGGGCATAACTTGGGCATACGGAGTCAAATTTTGGACTTCGAGTAGTCAATGGAAAGCTCTTGGAGAGCTCTACACATTGGTTCAGATTTGGTGTAGGTTTGGCATGATTTATTTATTGATATATTTATCTAAATAGTTTATGGTATATTTTGACTATGGTAACATTGTGAGTTTATGACATTGGAGATTTAAGATTTGATGTCATTGTATACTCAGTTCATATTTCAGATTGGTCTCATGATGATATGGTTATCAGTGTTTGGATTTGGATATACATGATGACTTGTTGGGTCTACAAGTTGTGCAGTGTTGTAAGCGGTCTATACTTACAAGTTGCATTTATAGCTTGGTTATGGGTTGTCTTTGCCCATTGATCTTTCATTATTGATGCATATTCAGATTGGTGGCTTGGATTTGGGTTGTCTATGCCCTAAGTCACATGATTTACTATTTTCTTCATGTGGAAGGGATGAGATGTTGTTACAAGGTACAATCATGGTGGAGGATTGTGGTTGAATATGCTGATATGTTGGACATATTAAGAGCCAGATGCTCGGTTCACGGATGTGATCATGGTGTCATGGATTTTGGCATGACATGATTGGTTATACAGGTACATCCTTGATGTTCATTAGCTTGGATTTTCTGATTTGGTTATGGTGGTATATCTTCTTGGTTGAGGATCATGGTTATTTGGTTTCTTTTGAGGAGCTCATGATGTGCACTTTGAGTTCTTTGATAGTTTGATGCCTTGGTTGATTCTCATGGTTAGAAGATGGTTTTTCATCATTATGTCATGGATAGCTTGGATACACGGTTTAGTGGAAGCTTGTGACAGTGATGGGGTGACAGTGCAGGATTAGTTCCTGGTTTGGTTTATATCTTCTTGGTTTCAAGAGGATGGATTTTATGATGCCATAGGTGACTTGGTACCACAGTTGAGTGGGAGTTGTTGGCATTGATATATTTATTGAGTGTTTGCAGATGTTGGAGGTTTGTCTTAGATCCTGTTGCTGCAGAAGCATCTTTAACATTTGCATGGTGCACTTGTTATCTTCATGGTGTTTGAAGATGGTTAGATCTTGAGGACTCATGGAGTTCTTGGATATCTTCATGGTGTGTGGAGATGGTTCTTCCTGGTATGCGGAGATGGTTTTCTTCATGGTGTGTGGAGATGGTTGCATCTTGAGGACTCACAGGGTTCTTGGCAAAGGTGTGGTTTATATTTTTATTTGGCATGTTATCTTTGGTGTGAGGATGGTTTCATTATTATGTCATGGTATACTCTTGATACGCATTTAGATTTGTGACATGTTATGTTGTGTTCATCTGGAGCATGTTATCTCTTTGGTTGAGATGGTTAGATCATGTTGTCATGTTTATGTTCCTGAGGCCATGGTTGGAACTTTGACATTGATCTTGGTTTAGTTTCTTGGTATTGAGTACACTAATCATAAGCTGGATACTTCATGTTATTGCTATGTTGCATTTGGAGTTGGCATGGATTGATTGGTTACAGGTGCTCATGGATACTTAGAGACAGTGGTGACACTGATTTCTCTTGGATTAGAGAAGTATTTGTTGGGACGGTTGATGGTTTTAGTAGGAAGTCCAAGGGGCAGTCACCTGATATGGACTTGAGAGGAGATTGTTCTTAGATGAGTCTTGGTTGGAGACTTGGGTATCTTGATGAGCATACTCATTCCCCACTCTTGGTCTACTTGGCGGTTTGCTACTTGAGAGGTATAGCCCATTTTTTTTCTCTTAGTTGCATTATATTTATGCTTGTCTTTCATGGATATGGATCTTGAGCTATGGTACATGAGTTAATTTTGGAGGGTTCATTTGAGAGATGGTTTAGCATTGGTTATCTCCATGTGCATATGTTGTTATGTTGGTTGAGTTTAGAAGATGGTTTTATATTGGGCATTTTCCTTGGATTAGGAATTGTTATTCCTTGGTTTAGGAATGGATTTATGAGTTTGATCTTCTTGTGAGAGGCTTACATCCATGAGTAATTATATGGTATGGTTTGGGTGTTGTTGAGGCTTCTTGTTGGGGTTTTATGGAGGAGATCATACTTGCACAGTTTACATCTAGAAGTGTGTGTAGAAGGACATGATACATGTTATGATTTGCATGGTTTCTCTGGTCTTGGTTATCTTCATGGATGTTCAGTTTTGCCTACATTGGATTTGAGATTGGTTGGAGATTGTGATCACTGGTTTGTGCTCATGTATGTCATGTGAGAGATGACATGGTTATTTCTTTATCTCTTTCCTTTGTTGGTTGTGGAGAATTCGGGAGACTATTGGAGATTTGTTATGAGAGTTTTTCTTGCAGGATATTAGTTTATGTATTGCGGATGTCCTTGATACTACATGGATTCACTTCTTTGAGATGTTGTAAGTGGATTGGTTATAGATTTGACATTATCTTTTGCAGTGGGAGCTTCTTGGTATATATGTGGCAGGTATTGCTCTTGAGGCTTGTGATTGCAGGTTACAAATTGGATATGTCGGTGATATGAGATTCACTTGTTATACCTTTTAGGTATGGATAATTGGATGGGTTTGGCACTTGCTGTGGGTGCTATTTCAGCTATGGATATTTTAACAACTACGGATACATGTGATTACCTTTGGATCAGGTTTTTCTTTTGGTGCTCAAAATTTTTAGTTGGTACAGGATTTTATGATCTTCTAATGTGATAGGTTGGGTGGTTTTCTCTTTGGATGGCTTCTATGGATGACCAGTGGCAGTGGCATAATAGGAGGTGAGATCATTCATGTTTGAGATGTTAGATACTTTGATTTTTTTGCAGGTACCAGGATGGAGCACTTGGTGTATTTTGATCATTCATGTTTGAGATGCTAGATACTTTGATTTTGTTGTAGGTACCAGGATGGAGCACTTGGTGTATTTTGATCCATGATGGTGGATGTTCTAGGAGGGATTGTTCCCTTGTTCATTTATGTGGCTATGGATTGACCCTATGCAATGTATACAACAAGTGGGAGATTGTTGAGATAATGGGTGTTGCACACATTGCATAATATTGTTATATTTTATTATTTTATTTTATTTTATTATGTAATGTTGTACCTAGATGGACGTGCAACATGTAAAGATTCCCATAGAATATTCTTGATGAGTTGTATTGTAACATTGTGATAATATTTCATGTAATTATTTAATATTGGGGAAAAGAATTAAATGCCCAATATTAAATGTGGGGTCAGTGGGTTAGGTAGCACATGGTTTATGTAATACCATGTAGTGGTTTTGTGGGACTGTCTACTATATAAGTAGCCACAAGGGTAGTTGTTGTAGAGAGAGTGACAAGGAGAAGAAAAAATGCAAGAGTCGAGCGAGACAAGGCTTGACAGGTTAGCCAAGGGAGCATTTGTGAAGGTTGGAAGCATGGCATGGGATGTGTGGATTCATGCTTGTTCACATAGTTTTTTCGGTTGTGGTTATGGCCATGAAGGCTTCCATGGTTGTATGGAAATGGTATTTTTTGCTGAATAATACATGGTGATGGATGCTTTTGGAGGCTGGGTTTTTCCCTCAATGAGGGTTTCCCATGGTATATCTTGTGTCACATTTTATGGGTATGTTGTCTATTCTCTTGCATGTGGATTTTAATTCCGTGTTTATTTCAGATCTATTATGGGTTATGTGGAAACGGTTATATTCTTTATTGCCAAGTTTCCTTACAGTCATTTTCTAGATATAACAACATTTCTATGCTCAATTACCCATTGGCTATCAACTTCAACGACAACTTGATCAACAACAATGGACATTTCATTCATCCCTTCAATAGACTACTTATTGCCTCTTCACTACATTCCTCTATGTTTTGTCACTTAATCACAATCCTCCAATCTTCATCCAACTCAAATTCTTGAATCTAGACACTCAAGTATCATGACTTCACCATCAATGTTGTGCTTCATTTAAAATCATTAAATCTCCTTCATTAGATCTTCTTTGAATTTATCCATATCCAACCTTGGATCTTCTAGCTAAATTCATCTTTATCTTTAAAACTTATTGATCAATTCATATTCTCATCAAATGTCAGCCTTTAATTGAATATTCTAGAAACTTTTCTTCTTTTCCTCGCTCGATTAAAACTAGTCAATAATAAGCTCAATTAACATTTTTCATGCTCGGTTAATACTTCTCATCCTTAACTTCCTTGACATGTGCTCAATGACAAATGTAGTATCTCAATTATCATTAGTCCTTCATTCACTAACTAAATTGACTAGCTCATTGTAACTTACTATTTCTTTTTCTTGTCACTTCATGACTTCATAACTTTCTTATACATGAGCTTAATATTTAATTAACTCATGTAAATCAATCAAATCAACATTAACAATAAAATTCTAACTCATCAAGTGCCCATTGAAATCCATACACTTATTAACACTTTCTTCATCATTCTACTTTCTTCAAATACTCTTCATTAATCAAATGATATGGCAATCTATTGAATTATCATAATGTCTTACCAATTCAAGTTTGACATCAATGACTACATAAAAATTGATATGAATCTTTCACATACATTATCACCATTATTAGTTGGGCCTAACAATATCCCCCTTTGGCATTAAAGACAACACATTACTATAATTACATTATGAAATAAACCTTCAAAATAATATAAACATCTTCAATTCTATCTTAATCAGGCTCTCTATAACTTCATGATCTCTGTATCAAGTTTTGGCAATTTTACTCCCCCTTGGAATATACTTTATTCTTCACCAACTTGTAGCATATCTATCTCTGAATTATCTATTCACTTACTTATCTCTTCCTTTGGGTGTACACCATGTTCTATCCCCCTTTGACATCAATCATCATCATCATACATCATCTTCATTCTCTCCCTTTGTACAACTTGTTTCATTTCAGACTTCTTTGTTTACTACTTCTTTTACTACTTCTCTCTCCCTTTAGTTAAACTCTCAAAATTTGACAAAAATGAAAAAGGCAATTATAAGATTCAATGAAAAAAATATTTAACATTGTAGTTATACCTTGTACCTTTCAACATGTATTGATTATATCTTATGCATTACAATCATTTTTCACAACTCTAGGACGGTTCCTAAAGAGTGGACTCTTGCATCAACTCCATAAAGATATTCTAGTCAACCATGAATTTATACAATATGCATCTTCACTTGGTGAACATGAGATAGGATAACAGCCCATAATTTACCTCTCAAATACTCAAAAATATATTAAGGTAATGGCTTTGTGAATATATCTTCTATATGCTCCTTGGACCTCACATACTCCAATCCGACTTATTTTTCTTGAACTTTCTCTCTTAAGTAGTGATACTTGATAGCTATGTTCTTTGTCTTTGCATGGATCAAAAGGTTCTTTGATATGTTACTATCACTAGTATTGTCACAATAGATAGTAAAAAGTTTTGTGACTTCCTCTTGCATACCTTCCAACAGTTATTTGATCCATACAATGTTTGAACAATTAATTGTAGCAACTATATACTTGATTTTAGTAGTAGACTGTGAAATACAACTCTTTTTCTTTATTATCCATGTTACCAATCTTTCTCCTAAAAATAGATCTCCTCCACTACTACTCTTTATGTTATCAATATTTCCTACCCAATCAACATAAGTGTAGACTCTTAACTCAAAATCACCTTCTTTATTGTACCATAATCCACAAAATTTAGTTTCTTTCAAATACATGTAAAGATTATTTTTACTTAATTCATATGTGTCTCCTTAATATTGGCTTGAAATCTTGCTACTCTTTCAACTATGTGTAATATTAGGTCTTCTATGAACTACCTATTGCAAAACTACAATCATAGATGTGTACAATGTCTCATTCACTTTTGTTGAGTTGTCTTAGATAATTTACATCTAGTGACCATAGGGGTGCTAATTGGTCTTGACTCATCCATTCCAAATGTTTTCAATTTCTCCTTGATGTATTTGGACTGAGTAACATATATTCCTCATTTTTCTTGATGAACTTATAAACTAATGAAGAACTTTATCTTACCAAACATAAACATCTCAAAAAAAATGCATTTCATCAGCAAATGACTTACACATCAATTCATTTCCTCCAAATATTATGTCATTGAATAGGGGGAAAATGGGACCTATCCTCAACCCAAATTCCCAAAAGGAATGATCCAAATTGATTAACCCTAGGGAAGTAATCAATGCATAAATGAATCAAGCAATGGAGAATAGGGAGAAAGAAGGAGATCCTATAATCTTTGTTATGGAATAGTAGGTGCTTAAAATCTGAAATGAATAGAAGACAAATACTAACCTCAAAGTAGGGTAAATCTAGAAAATGTTGATTTCTGATGTCTATGTATAGTTTTAGAGAATTTTGCAACCTTTTCCAAATTGGAAATGTCAAGATAGAAAAAAAGCAAGAAATATTTTATCCTTTTGAATGCAGGTTGACCTTGACCCAGATAAAGGGGCACAATCTTACCCTATGGTACAATTGTGCCTTAAAAAGTTGACCTTGACTTGCACTACTCTGATAAAAATTTTGTTTGCAAATCCCACAAGTTTGATGAAAAGGGTATCCAAATATACACTTTAATTCATTGTTCCATGCCTGTATCTACCAAAAAAATGGCTTTTTTTGTTTGGATGGGGGGTTTACCTTGGTTAAACCCTAGTTTGGAATCAACCTTGAAATGTAATTGAAATTGCAATATAAATGAACAAAGTAAATGAAACAATTCACCTTGCTTATATTGAAATGCTTGTGGAGGATTCGAATCCTTGAGTCCACAAGTACAAATACTCCAAATGAATGTAGAAATGTATGTAGGATATCTCAAATCAATGGCATTAGATCTTCAACACCAATCTTGAATGTATCTTTGCATAGAAAAAGGCTTGGATGAATGCAGATGGAGAAATCTTCAACAAGAGGGCTCCATAGAGATTGAATCCTTCAATAGCTAACAATGGACCTCCTTGAATTAGATCTTGAATGCTTGAATGCTTGAATTCTTGATAATGGATCATTTGGTATAATGTCTCCTCATGAAAAGTAGATAATAGATAGTTGTCAAAATGAGTGAAGAAGGATTCCTTATATAGAAATCTAGGGCACAAACTTCTAGAGAAGGCCAACATGGGATAATTAAATCCCAATTAACCTTAAACACTAGAAATGGACCTAGATTAAATGTAATTTAAGAGTGTACCATTCTAAAACCCAAAACAACCAACCTAAAAGTGGGAAAATGAAACTTTCTGAAGCTTGATATCCCAAAACTCCCAAAAATTGAAAAATGGAGCTGGGGTCAAAGATGAGGTCGACCCTGCCCTAGGTTAGGTTCAAGGTTATCTTTGACCTTGGTTAGGGTAGAGGTCGACCTTGACCTAAAATATCATCCTTGAACGAGAAATTCAAAGTCCTCAGTTTCATTGAGAAAGTTGTTAGAAATAGGCTAGAAATAGAGAGAGAAGAAGAATAGGGGGAAACAACCAAATCTATGCAAAGACCTATTCAAGGCACTTAACATGACCCTATACCACTTACTCTGAGGGATAAACACTCTTAACATGGAAGTGCTTCCATTTTAACATGATACTTTTAGCCCCCACTTTAGCAAGAGTATGGACTCGATGCAAACTCTTGGTAAACTAGATCATAATAAAAAGATAATCTTATTAAAATCAAAGCGACAAAGAGATCCTCAAGCCCCAAGAGACTCAAGTCTTCATCAACTCCAAGATCACAATAAGAGAGACATTCTAGAAAAAGAGAAAAGAAAAAGAGTGTGATTATCTTACCAAATGAAAACTTATGTCCCTTTGTGAACCACACCAAAAAAAATTTGTCCAACTAGAAAGATGGAATTGAACTGCCTAGTGAATGTTGCTACTCACTAGTCAATCCATCAAGGATTTATTCTTAAGAATATTATATTCTATAAGAACAAAAACAAAGAGAAAAAGAGATCCAATCTTAAGAAGACTTTCAAACTTAAGGGATCAAAATATATTGAAACTGGAGGGATCAAGAGATCCTCAAATCTAAATCCATGCTTTAAGGATTAGTCACTAATCCAAAAAGGGAGAAAGGTATCTTGAAAATTAATATATATGTATTGAAAAGAGTGTGTGTGCACTAAGTGAGCACAGTGTATTCCCCCATGTTAAAGTCATTGATAACACTTTAATAGGAGCAATGCCTTTGATGGAAATATAAAAAACTCCACTGATTATGTTTCCACTATTAGATGCCCCTAGATGAAGATAACTCAAGGTAAATACCACATAAACATACAGAAAACACAAAAGAGATCTACGTACTGTGGCGTTAGTATGATAATAAGGTTACATATATACATACATACATACATACATACATACATACATACATACATACATACATACATATATATATATACATATACATATACATATATATATATATATATATGTATATGTATACATATGTATGTATGTATATGTATATATATATATACATATACATACATACATATGTATACATATACATATACATATACATATATATATATATGTATATGTATATGTATATATATATGTATATATAGATATATATATACACATATATATGTATATATATTATTGCAAATGAACTGACATCATTCCCCAAAGAAAGTAGAACTATAATCATAAAGGAGGAAAGATCACATAAGAGATAAAAAGAAGACTTTTTTTTGACCATGACCTGGGGACCAAAAAGAATCAGTGCTACCAAGTCATAGATCCAAGTAGATTATACAAGGAAACATGCACGAATAATAGCACAAGTACAACATAATGTGAAACAACATATGGAAGAATGGAGATACATATACATGAATAGTACAACAGGGTCAATTCTTTTATCACCTTGCACTAATAGAGAAACAAAGATTGTATAAAAGAATCAAACAACATTTAGCAAACATATTATGAGAGAAGCACAATACAATAGACAAACACACACAAAATGCTACCATGAGGGACTAACCAATCAAGCACATCACCTACTCTCCCCATCCCATTGTATATCATTTAGGGAAGGTGGGTAACTCGTAAGAGGGACTATATCCAACATATTAGGAATGATAGCCAGTTCCAAACAAGGATCCTCTTGAGAATCACAATGTTCAATACTAGGTGTAAGTATTTATTGTGAAGAAAGTATATTTGATAAATCAATGTCAATGTCAATGGATTCATATTCATCATTAACATCATCAATATCATCAAGAGTATCTTCTTCATCTAGGTTAATACAAATAGGATTGAAGATATGAATGGAATCCTCAAAATCATGTACCTTAGCATCATTATTAGCAACAACTTCTTCTAACACATCATGTATGGTTATATCTAAAGAAGGTAAATATTTTTGAAAAATAGAATTACGAGCTTTAGCTTGAGCACAACATTTCTTACAAAATTCATTAGTAGATCAATTACATTTCATCTTACTTAAAATGTGTTGAGAACTAGGTGGAACAATTACTAGATCCTTCACAAGTTCTATGGGAGAATTAATAGGATTATTAATAGATTGACAAGTAATAGGAGGAGCTTGACTAATAGTTGTAGAAAGCCATAGATAACAAAGGTATGAAAGGTGTAGGAAAAAGACCATGATTAAGATCCATAGGAGGTAAACTTAACTCAAGAATCTTATGATGCTTATAGGCTTGATATTAGTGGAAAAGATGACCAGGATGAGAAGGACATGAATAAGGTAATGAAGGAAAAAAGAAATCAAGTGTAGCACAATCCCTAGGCCTAGAAGTATGATATAAACTATGATTAACCATCTTGACTTCATCATCATAAACAAAATCAATACATCTATGAGTAGGTGAAGCAACAACATGCATGGCATTTAACCATGGCAAACCAAGTTTAACTTGAATTGATCAGAACTAGGAACAACAAAAAAGGTAGTGTACACAATTTTTCTAGAAAGTTCAACTGGTAAATCAATAGAACCAAATGATGGATAAATAAAACCATTAAAATTTTGAATCCACACATCCAATGTATCATAAAAATCTTGTTGAAAACCTTTTATAAAAGGTTTTCTTCTATAATCACATTAACTAATGAGTTTGGATCAACAAGACAACCACGATTGGTTATCTCAGCAATCTTAGCATAAATATAAAGGGGGACTATCAGGAGCTTTAATAGTCTTAGAATCATCAAAGGCAATCAAAAATTCTCAAGGTCATTTTTTCTTAGTTTGTGGTTGAGGTTTAGGTTGAGGCTTCAATTTAGGCTTAGGTTTTAGTTGAGGTTGACTTGAAATTTGAGATTGAAGCTGATGTTAAGGTGGAGATATAGATTGAACCACATGCTCCACTTAATTAGCAACATGATTAAGATCATCCATCTTTGAATCATACACAATATCCATAGAAGATGGTTGATCAATAGTATTAGTATCGTGTGTAGGTAAAGGATTCATAAAGATTTGGATATTTTGATTAGGAGGAGAAACAAACTTATTTTTACTACCATCAAATTATCAACAGATAAAGCATTAGAATCAATTAAGTCTTGTATCTTATGTTTTAAAGAATAACATTTCTCAGTACCATGGCCATTCTAATAATGATATTGACAAAAAGCTTTAGAATCAAAATATTTAGACGCCATTGTAGTAGGTAAAAGAGGTCAAATAGGAGGTAAAGTAATCATATTAGTAGTTAACAACCTATTCATAGTAGACCATAAAGATTCAGAAAGAGGAGTATACATACAATCTAATAAAAAAGCAGTGGATATAGAAGTGACATTGTGAGATGCAATAACAACTTGATCAACAACTTCATTTGCTTGTTTGTTTATCTTGAAATAGTTGTTGAATTTTTGAACTTTATTTGTATTAGGAGCAGCATCACTTTTATCAATATGAACAAGAGCCATTAGAGTGGTGCTCTCAAATGGACTCACTTGTAATTGATGATGATGAAGTGTTGCACAAAGTTGTTGAAAAGAGGTAAATTTAGTAAGTAAAATATTATATCTAATATCCTTTTGCAAATTTAAAATATACATGCATTGAATATCAATATCAAGAATAGGATAAGAAATCTGAGCATGCAAATTCTTAAATCGACCAATAAATTTAGTCAATTTTTTCTTAGAATTTTGTTTACAATGCATCAAATCAGTCAAAGACACTTGTGGGCCGATGTTGTTATGAAATTGTTGAATAAAAGCATTTGCAAGTTGAGGAAATGAATTAATAGAATAAGGAGACAAGGAACAAAACCATTATAAAGCCTCACAAAAAGTTTGAGCAAACAATTTAGCTAAAATCCTATGATCATGAACATAATCACTACAAAGGGTTTTAAATGTCTTAACATGATGAATATGGTCTCTTTACCATTGTAATTCTCAAGATGAGGAATATTGGCTTGCTGAGGAATGGGAGTATGCATGATATCTTGAGACAAAGGACTTCCCATGTCACAAGTAGGAATACTAAACTTGTTTTGAGTTCAGGTAGCAAGTTTTTGTCATAACGATGACACAGTTTGAGCTAAACTTATAATTATTGAATCATTAGAAGAAACAAGAGAAGTAGCAACATTAGAAACACTAGGTAAAGTGTGTGAAGCTATTGGAATAGAATACACAAGTGGAGAAACACAAGGATCTATTGTTGGAAGAGGATTATAATAAGTAAAAGGAACATTATGATAAGAAGGTTGTGATGTAGGAAGGAACATAGGAGGACCACTTACAGAGGGAACCATCATAGTCACCAAAGAAGGAATATAGGTAGGAATAGTAGGGAAAGGAACAAAAGAAGATTCTACACTAGTGACAGGAGAAAACAACCCTAAATCTTGAGCTTCTTGAGCTAAAGGTTTAACATTGGAATGCACAAGGTGAGTAATACCATGCAAGAGATTAATACCTTGATCACTATCATGAATAACTTTCTTATGAGCCTCTATATCTTGAATAGAATCTTAATTATGGTTTTCTTGAACAAGCCAATTACCCATTTTATCAAGTTCATTTGAAATTTTTTGTGCTTGTTTAGGAGGAACTCTTATAGCATCATCCTCATAATGAGATCAGTGAGAAGATTTTTTCTCCATAATAGGATTAGAATAAGGAAGAATAAAATTGTCATATGGGATCCTAAGGAAAGGAGAAGAAGACTCAAGCTCAAAGAGACCCCTAAGTCTATGACTTCATCTAACCAGAAGAGTAGAAGTAGGACTAGAAGTAATAAAGATCATAAACCAAATGCAATGTAAATGAACTAATGTAAGAAAACATAACGCATAACTATTTTTGTATTTTAAAAGAGATTTTTTATTTTTTTCATATTTTTCAAATTTTAAAATGCAAGAGCATAAATTAAATTTAATCTTAATGCAAGAAAATACCTATCAAATATAAAGTGAAATATAAGACCACAAAACACAATAGGGCATCTAATTCTAGAAAAGAAAAGAGGGTAAGTGTATCGGGTTCACCATAATGAATAGGGGAAATAAGACCTATCCTTAACCCAAATTTCTAAAAGGAGTAATCCAAATTGATTAACCAAAAGGAAGTGATCAATGCACAAATGGATCATGTGATGGAGAGTAGAGAGAAAGGAGGAGATCCTATAATCCTTTGATATGAAAAAGTAAGTACTTGAAATCTAAAATGAATAGAAGATAAATACTCAACTTAAAATAGGATAAAATTGGAAAATGTTGATTTCTAATGTCTGTGTGTAGTTTCAAAGAATTCTACAACCTATTCTAGATTGAAAAGGTCAAGATGAAGAAAGACTAGAAATTTTTTATCCTTTTGAATGCAGGTCGACCTTGACCCAGATAAAGAGGCACAATCTTACCCCGAGGGACAATCTTACCCCAGGGCACAATTGTGCCCTAAAAAGTTGACCTTGACCTACACTACTCTAACAAAATTCTTGTTCATCTATCCCACAAGTTTGATGAAAATGGTATCCAAATCTACACATTAATTCATTGTTCCACACTTATATTCGCAAGAAAAAGGGTTTTGTTATTTGGATGGGGGGTTTGCCTTAGTGAAACCCCAGTTTAGAATCAACCTTGAAATGTAATTGAAATTGAAATATAAATAAACAAAGTAAATAAAAAAATTCACCTTGCTTATATTGAAATCCTTGGGAAGGATTCAAATCCATCAGTCCACAAGTATAGATGCTCCAAATGAATGTAGAAATATATGTAGGATGTCTCAAATCAATGACATTAGATCTTCAACAGTAATCTTGAATGGATATTTTCTTAGAAAAAGCCAAATCCATGCAAAGACCTATTCAAGGTGCTTGACATGACCCTAGACCACTTACTTGGAGGGCTAAACACTCTTAACATGGAAGTGCTTCCATTTTAATTAAGATGATAGAATCATTAACAAATATCTTTGCTATGAAGACCTTATCTTCAACTTCACTCTTCACTTATAGGTTACTATTATCACTTGTTTCTACAAAACCAGTTTTGATTAAATAGGAATGTAATATTTTATATCATGCTCTCAGTGCTTTCTTTAATTCATACAAAGGCTTGTGTAGTTTACATACCATGTCTTTCTAATTTTACTCCACAAATCTATCAAGTTGTTTGATGTAAACCTCTTCCTCTAGAATTCCATTTGGAAATATTGACTTGACATCCATCTAGTAGACTTTGAATTTTTTTATAGTGCATATGTTGATAGTGTTCTCACTCCTTCCAGTATTTCAATACGGGAAAAGGTTTCTCCATAGTCAATTCCTTCTTCTTGTGCATAACCTTTACATACATGTCTATATTTAGGTTACAACTTCTTTTTCATTTAGCTTGTTCCAGAAAATCCATTTCACTTTTTTTATCTTTGGGTGGGGGGTGAATAAGTTATCCTTAAATCTAGAATATACCAATTCAAGTTTTAACAAATTCAAACAACTTATTTAAACACATAAAACCACTTGGCCAATATAGTAACTTAACTTGTTCATCTTGTCCCTATCTCTTGTTTAATATATGTTGAATAATAGAAATAAAAAATAGTAATTAGTATGCATGGTGAAAACAAAATTCACACAAATATGATACTAGGATTTAACATGGAAACCCAATTTGGGGAAACCACCAAGTAACATGCTACCACTTTTCACTCTTCTGAAGTGAGCTTGGTTAAGAGACAATCCTGTTAAAAGTTACAAAACATACTATTAGGTGTGACCTATTAAAAGATTTAAATCACCCTATTAGGAGTGGCTTGGTTAGAGGTCTTTAGATCATTCTATTTGAATGTCACCTTGATTAAATGATTTACAATATGATAGTTAGGTCAACCTTCATTAAAGGATTCTGCTGCCATAATGGCTAGAAAGTAATAACTAGGTTTGATCTAAAAAAAATACAACTAACTTTGCAAATTTAGATATCCATTTAGGTCATTCATAGTTCATTTACTAGACTTCATTATATTATGTATCCCTAATCTTCTTGGCAACCCTTTAAGAAATCAGACTTCACAACTTCCTCACTTTTTCTCTACTACTATGTTCTTCACATGTTCTCCACAAATTTTCCAATCAATAACCTTAAAATAACTCTTGTGCCTCCTTAAATATGCAGCTATGATATTTTTCTACTTAAACATCACTGTAAATCTTAGGGTTTGATCAAATTCATTGAGTTTGTCAATCATTTTGTCTGTCTCCTTTTTTGAAACTTCTAGAAACTTCTCCTTAAATCCTCAGCATAGATCATTTAAAAAACTTAATGTTAATGCATTAAATATGTCATCTCATCAATCCTTATCATTTATGTATTTTGACAAATTTATAGATTGAACTATATTGGCTGCAAAACTTGATTCTTTCACAAAATTTTAAAATTCTAACACTCATTCATCACTATGTTCTTCAGTTTCATGAACACTTGGCAATCCGGTCTCTACCATTATATCTCGCTCAGCTTACACTCACTCACACGACCTTCACTACACTTGGTCACTTCTTCAATTTTCTCTTCCATCTTTCTCAGCCATAACTATCACTCAACTAATACTATTTTTCTTGGTTATCTCTAAGTTCCTTAATCTTCTACTTCTACTTCTTCATTGACCTAGTAAAATTGTCACTTGTTCAAGCTTAGTATTTTACTCAATTTCTTGCCTTTCATCAAGAATCTCTTCCATACTTCAACTCATATTTCTTCTTCACTTTTTATAATGATCAAAGAACACAGTATATAGTGTTGGTATCTCTAACTATTGGTATCTCTAACACGTGAGTATGTACTGAGTTCTATAGGAGCCATGTAAGTTTTTTGGTCACCGGGTAATTTTTATATGAGCCGAGCTCATCAATGATTGAGAAAATTCCTAGTATACAATTGTTGAGTTATATAGTGCATGTTGAGCACAATTCATGCTAAGCATCAAAAGAGTAATACAGGCCAAGCAACAACAATGCCAAGCATCAAGAAATAGTAAAGACTAAGCAATGCAAAGTTTACATAGAAATTAGGAAAGGAACAAAGTTTGAGGAAAAATGAATATCAATATGACTTGGAAGGTATATTTAGGTTTTGAAGAGGTTGTTATAGAACATTTAATACTTGAAGAGGTTGTTACAGAACATTTACATGACATGGATCACATATCCCTATGTTGTGTGTTCAATCATCAAGATGAAGAGGCTAAACATGGAACCATATAGAAAACTCTTTATGAAATTATTTAAATAGAAATGATCTTAAACTAGATAGAAATCATGTAGAGTAAGAGAAATGATAGAAATTTTATGCATGTGAACAAAAAGTAATATACAAGACAAGGATTGAGAATAGATTAAAAGTAAGTGAAGGGTTCTATTATCATCTAACATAGTAAGTGACCTCATCATGGAAGTGAAGTGAAAGGGAAAGACAAGTGATATCATATCAAAGGAGAGGATTAGTTATCAAGGAGAAGACTTGAAATTAGATTGTAGAGAAAATTGAGATTTAGGTACTGATTTAGTTTTAACCGACTTGAATCAGGGTAAATCTCTTAATAGAGTGGTCTTAACATATCTATGGAAATCTCTTAACAGAGTCCTTACTTTGTTGTAAATGTTAAATCCTCCAACAAGGTGAGACCTAGTAGTCTCTTAAACCTTTAATAGAGAAGACTCCTCATAGGTTATATCATATCTTATGATCAAACATTGTAACCTTAATTGGTTAACTTTATTACTACAATAGTGAAGATTTGTTAGTGTCATCTCCACCCAAGTTTTACCTTTAGCTTGGAGGGTTTTTGGGTAAAAAAAATGGTGAAGTAGGAGATTATGAAATCAAAGAATCTTAGGAGAAGGTTTTTAATGAAGGAATATTGAAGGATGAATTTCAAATTGTTGAGAGCAAAGAGTTGACTCGTGCCCTAGAATTCTTGAGAAATTTCAAAATCGAGTAGATTTAACTTTTTTTAGTAGAATTCATGACATGAAGTATTGGCTATAGAATGGACCAATAGAGATCACAAGAAAAATAATCCACATGGTTACAAGTTATCCAACCCTATACAAGAAGAAAATTATGTGATGTTTGACCCATGAAGAAATTGAGGTGAAGATAAGAGCCAAGTGGACTGGAGGTGGTCTGTCCATCACAAACATTTCTGATCCACTAATTAAATTTTCAATGAGATTCATTGTTTACAAAACCTATCAATTGATTAGATTTAAAATTTTTCCTTTTATGGCTTTGGATAAAGCATGGAAGGTTGTGATGAAAGATCATAAGTATGATCTTGTTGAGCTACAAAGGTTACAACTTGCAAAAAAATTGTCATCAATAAGAAATGTGAAGAATTCAATGTGTAAGTTTGGATCCTTCATTGTTTGTATTTTCTTTGCATCCAAAAGTATTTTCCTGGTATTGGTAATTTTGTATGGGAGGAAGACAAACCGATGAAAAAATAGATTAATGAGTATATTACTTAATTGGGAGACAGTTTTGACAGTTTAATGAATACTTATTTTGATGAATTTAAGAAAAAGGATGAGAATGAGAATGACCCAATGTTATGTGAAAAAGTATAAATTATTTCATTTATTTTAATTTTATTTTATTTATAAGGTCGAAACCTTTTATTTTTAGAAATAAAAAATGCTTCTTTTTTTGTTTCTTTGTATGTAGTACAATGAATAGCATAAAACTCTATTTCTATATTGAAGTTAACAAATGACTTGGATCTTATATAATTTTATGCATACACATTCAAAACTACATTTCCCTAGTAATATTAGTCATTCATCACCTTAAATGAAATATGAATCATTTTAACCTTTAGTTAGTTACACGTCATGACCTAGTTTATTTTCAAGAATATGAATTTGACCAAAATATATATAATTTAACTTTTTTAAATTGGGCTAATGTTTTTCCAACTAAACTTAACATTATGAACTGACTAAAATGCAATATATTTTAAGTTGCATAGTGGGGTGTTGTGGAAAAGTGAAAAGTTTAATGCGTTAGTATTATTTAAGAATAATTGAACATAGATCTATATGAATCTGATGTAATGGCTCAACCCAACATTATACAATCACAAGCTAGAATGTATCAAAATTACATCAATACACTATGCACCAATACTTAAAGAGAATAATTCTATAGTAGCAAGTTTTTTTAGTCATTTCTATTGATGTCACCCTTTTAGTGTAGGTCCTAAATGCCCCATATCAAGTTTAGTAAATATACCATAATCATTTCAAATCAACTCATACCTATTAGTATGACTCAAGGTTCAATATAGAGTGTTCAGTTTCAAGTGACATAAATTATTTATATATATTTTAAAATAAAACAAAATTACAAAAGGTAGATTCATCATTCTAAGGGCAAAAATTTTATAATTTCCAAATTTTAGACACATTGGTGGCCAATAACTATGAATGTCAAATAGATATAGAATTTAGGCTTGAGCACTATTATTTAATTTATCTAAAATGCATTTTTTATATTTATTTTAGGAACACGCAGTTAATCTCACAACATTAATTCTAGGTGTATTTGTTGATTGAATTACCTAGCCATGAGCAATATGGACAAATGAGGACTTTGAAAGACCATGTTTAGGAATTTTCTACCATGTAGGAGGAGAAAGATAGACAAAGTGGAACTCTTAAAAACTCAAGAGTACATGCATAGAAGGGTCAATAACCTATATTTAAGAACTATTTTCATTACCAAAGAGAAAATAAGGTTTATTACTTTTAAGAGGCTCAAAAAAAGTGAATGGTAATGTCTTACAAAAATGGATAGTAGATAGAGAACACGAAAAAATAAATTTATTGTTTATGTTTAATTGAGTTGGTTTAGATTGGGTTTATTAAATAGAGGATGTAAATTCATTAAAATATTATCAATATCTATTATAAATAAATACTTAGGTACTATTATGTTTGAAAATGAGAAATGATGATATAATTTTCTAGATTGTCATTGGAAAGAAAATACTCATTTGTTAAATAAAGTGACTTACATGATAGATGCAAGAAAGTTACATCTTTAGATGGAGGAGAAACATTTCAATGTTCATCAAAATAGAGGTGGGATGATCATCACTATAAGAAGAATAAATAATTAAGTTATCAATAGTGATCTAGGATTACATTTAGGAGAAGATCATATATAATGGGACTTAGAATAGGAAGAGGTTGGATGGATTTTTTACAAAAAAGGTACAAGAATACAGTGATGTATAAGGGCTAAATAACTAGATCACATGCCTAAATTGAAGTATCCTTATCTTAAACCCATTAGGAGAAACCAAAAATGGAGGTATAAAAAAAGATGAAAGTATTTCAATGGTAATGAATAAAAATATTAAACTATATTGTGCTCTAATTATAATACTAATATTAATCTAATTAGTACTAAAATTAAATTATAAGTAAGTACAAAAGAATAAAGGAATTGAAACTTAATTTTGATTATTATAGTTTTAAAATCAGATGAAAAATAATCAAAATTAGTATTATGCTTTAGAGGGAATTAATTTACAACACATGATCCCCTACAATACTAAGTAGGGTGAAGTTGTAGAATGAAATAATCAGTCCTTGAGAGAGATAGTGAATTCTATGATTCACTCCATTGCTTTGGAACCACTTTTGGATAGAAGCTATTAACTATGCATGTGTTATCTAGAAGTGTGTTCCTTATAAGTCTATAAATGAGCTAACTTCTTTTCAAGCTTGGACTAGTTAAAAATTGTTAGTCAAACACTTTCAAGTTTTTAGATCTAATGTATGGGCTCACATTGCACTAGGAAAACTTAAGGCTATGATCCATTAATAAAACCTTGTATTTTTTTTGGTTACCTAGATGATGTCAAAGGCTATAGGATTATATATTTGACCATGCATGAGTTGTTTAGTGTGTTCAATTTGAGGAGAGAACCTAAAGTACTTCTCCTTGACACTTCTACCACCATTAGCTTTGAGTTCTTCTATCATTATTTTGAGGTTTCTTATCCTCTTGATCCTTTTGAGGTTTTTTCTTCTTCCACTTCAAGTGGTGATAATGAGGATTCACCTTCCTTCTCTCTTAGTCATCATTCGGGGGTAATGATTATTTTCTAGAATCTCACCATTCTCCATCTATTGGACCTCTTTGAGCTTACCAATCTTTATAGCCAACAAATGATTGGGTGGATCATAGAAGTGTTGATCTTATGGTCAAACCATTTCTCAATTAGTGCCTAAAAAATTAATCATTTGGTTGGTTAGATTTCCACAAACCTTCACAAAGTCTACCAAGCTTCACAAGTAGAAAACAATGTAAGCCTAGTTTCATAGAATCTACCAAGCTTCACAAGAAGATTCAAGTAGTGTAAACCAAGCTAATAGTATTTATCAAGCTAGCCATGTTAACCAAGTAGAAGGAAGGCAGTGTTCATTGAGCTACAGTGTCAACTGATCCCTTCAATATCAACCAAGTTCTATAGTGTTTGCTAAGTCATCAGTGCTAACCAAGCTCATGCCTACTCCTGTGTGATCAATGTGGATTGAACACTAATGTCAACCAAGTGCTAGATCTTGGTGATCTAACTATGTTTCCAAGGTTCATAATATCACCTGAGTGGTTTTTAGAACCTAAGTTATAGCATCGAGTCGACTTAGTGAAGATCGTTGAAATTGGTATTGTAGCTAACTTCAAAAGGTAATTGTGTGGATTTCTATATATGTAATATATCTTGTCATATCTAAATAAGAAGAGTATGAGTGTTTAACAAGCATGAATGTGAATTGAAGAGTAAAGTATACAAGAAATATAAGGAAAAGTAGAGGATCATTTATCACAATAAGGTGATAATTTATACACCGAAGGAATCTCAATCAACAAACTGAGTTGTAGACTAGAGATCGGCCACTAGTTCATCCTAATAGGTGCATCAGTAAAATCCTCTAACAAGGTGGACTTAATAGTCTTATGATAAATCTCCTAACCAAGTGCATACTTCATTTTATTGTATAAATCCTTTTACAAGGTGGACCTAACACTCCTTATTGCTCCTAATAGGGAAGATCACCAAAAGTGATAATTTGTAAGCTTTAATAGGCCAAATTTATACTACAGTACTAAATCTTATGGGTATCATCGACACCCTAGTTTTACTTTCTATTAGGAAGGTTTCTGGGTTACCAATCATTGTGGCAATTCTTATGAATGTTTTATTGCTTTTAGTCTTTCAAGTAGGCAATTAGATCAGATTATCTTAAAGAGGATTAATTGGTGAATTCAAGTTAAAGTTTTATTGGTTCTTGATTCACCCCCCCCCCCCCCCCCCCACCCCTCTTTGAGTCACCTAGCCCACCATACATTTCCAATAACTAGTATCAGAGCATTTGGTTCTCACATCGTAATTCTAGCAGCTTGAGAAAATATCAGAGGCAATGGAAGTGTATAGACTTGAGAAAGCTATTGAAATGAAAAGTTGGATCTGTAGATGACCATGGAACAATTCAAGAAAATAAAGGAGAAGCTCTTTCAGTCCTTGAAAAGAAGAAAAGACCTAGCATCACAGATGAATGACAATCTCTACATAGAAGAAAGAATTGAAGATATTTGCCAAGAAAAAAATTTAGATGAAGCTGATGTAGCAATCAAATACCTACTTGAGAAGAATCTCACTCTTCATGAAGAAGTTAGAAAGCTGTAAAGAGAACAAGAAATTAAGTCAGACAAAATGTGTGAAAACATGGAACAAAAGGACATAGAAAATGAAGAGAAGATATTGCTAATTGAAAAGATAGAAGAAAAGGGCAATGCAATTCAACACCTATTTCTTCAACAAGAATATTTGATAAGTCAACTCAATTGTGCAAATCAAGAGCTTATCAACTTGAGGAAAGATAATGCAAGATTGTAGAATGATCTTAACATTGAAAGGAAGAACAATGAAAGAGTGATGAAATCTCAAGAAAGCATGAATCAATTGAATGAGAAAACTCAATTTAGATAGAAAGGCAAAGCAAGATTAGGTTATATTGATAAAGGTGAATCATCTCGACAAGGAGCTCAAAATACAAAAGACCTACTTGTAATCATTGTGGAAAGACAGGGCATACATCAAACAAGTGTTAGAGCAATGGTAAATCAAAATTCAGTGGAAAATGTTATAGTTGCAACAAGAAAGGTCATAGAGCAAGTAAATACATAGAGAAAACCAAGTTTAGAGGAAAATGTTTCAATTGCAACAAACAAGGGCACAAATCTTTAGAATGTAAGACCAAGAAATAGAATCTAGCAGAACATATTGTGAAAGCTATCTTTGGTTGGGATTATCACACATGGTGTAGATTTCACTTATATGATGAGCATGGACATATTGGAGAAAATTGCATAAGAACTCACATGAGGAAGAGAGACCCTACAAAGAGATGTTTTGTATGCACATAACTTGAATATCTAGCTAGAAATCAAATGAGGTAGCAATGGATAAAGAAATCTCTAGAGAATGCAAATCAAAGTCATGAAAGTGTTAAAACCCAAGTCAATGAGCTGGGTGACTCAACCATTTCAAACTAGTTATCCATGGAGATCACTAGAACTATGATTCAAAGGAGACATTTCATATCAATTCTAGTCAGCAAGAAAGAAGATCCAAATCAACATTTAAGATGCATTGGGGTCATCAAGTTAGATAAAAATTGAAGTAATGTCTTAGGCCTTACCAAGCAAGGTTGGGTTGGAAGACATTACTGAGAAAGGTTGGTTTGGAAGACCTAACTAAGCTTGGATATAGATGGTGAGTTTAGATTTCTAACCAAGTATTGAAGACTTAACCTATTTGAACAAATTGTCACCGAAATGTCCTATATATGATGTATTGATGATGACTTAAAAATAGAATTTGGGTACAAGGCAAGGATTGAAGGTTTTTTTCACCATGAATTTTAGAGCAAATAAAGCAGCACATTCCTAAGCCCTCAAGCAATTTAGAGTAGATTTTTCAAAGAATTATCTTTGCATCATTGAGTGATATGGCATCTTCATCTAGTAACAAGGTTAAGAAGGGTTTTGAGATGTTGATAAGAAATGTTGCACTTGCAAACCCAAAGTTCAAACTTTGTTTGATGATCGCAAAAAAATTAGACCTAGTCAAAACACATTCACAAATTCCTCCAAAGGTAATTTTAATCTATGATATTAGGTCATTTTACCATTGTTTGATTCAAGAATTAGGTACTTTTGAGATGAATCAAGAATATGAGGTTTTATGTGTGGATGGAAATTTGAAACCCAAGCATAAGCATCTATAAACAAAGGGTTTAACCCACATTCTACATATGCCAAGGGATTTCCAAGTCAAATGGATTAGGTTTATCCTAAGTCATGTCCACGAAATACAACTCTGACTTGACCAACACATCTAGATAATGAAGAAGATGATTCATAGGGTTACCATATATTCTATGCTTGATATACCTAAAAAAAAAAAAACCCTAGGTTGGGTTCAACTAGCGAAGAAGACTTTTTGGGATGGTAAAGGAATGAAGCTTAGTGGTGTTAAAGATCTAGAAATTAAGTTTAGAGTACATGCAATTTTTCAAAAACTTTGTAGTTCTAGCTAACTTAATTTTTTCCATGGGAAGTTATAGACTTAGCATTCAAGGTGGTCAAGAACAATCTATCCTTTGACCTTGTTGAGTTGCAGCTAAGCTAGTTAAACAAGAAAATAGAGAGAATCTAAGACTAATCCTTGTAAGTTTGGATCACTTCTTGTATGTTTATTCTTTTATGTTCACAAGTTTTTCCCTTCAAAAGGTTATGTAGTTTGGAAGAAAGATAGATCTATTTTATACCAGATCAATGAGTTTATAGCTAAAATAGGAGATAACTTTGAGGGCATCATGGATGCATGTTTTGAGAACTTTAAGGAAAGGATGAAAAGTAGGTTTAGAATACCCAAAAAACTAGTTTATGATTATGAACAAGATATATGTTTCCTTGTGGACTATGACAAGGTATATATTCAAGGTGATTAGACCAAGAGTGGCATGGGCAAGACCTCTTGGTTATGAGGTGAAAATTGATGAAACAAAATATATCATTGAGGCTCTTGTCAATTAGCTTTTGGATCCAAAGGGACCATATTTTGGCACATATGAAGAGGCAAAAACCAAGATTTCTTTGGAAAACAAGATTCCTCAATTCTTAAAGAGAGGAAGGAAGAAAGTTGAAAAGATTCATAAGGAAAAGAAATATGGTTCCTCTATTTTTCTCACAGAAGGAAAGGGAGATGACATTGAAGAAGAAGGAGTAAAGGAACATGAAGAAGAAGAAGAAGAGGAAGAAACAATAGGGGAACCCCCAAAGAAAAAGAGGAAAGTAACCATAACAAAGAGAGGTACAAGGTCGTCTCCTGCATTCTTCACCAAGAGGCCTACCAAGTCAAGGAAGAAACTCAAACTTCAAGATGAGGATGAAGAAGAAGAGCAATAGGTAACTTTTCAAAATTCTTCTCCTACCTTTGAAGAAAGATTGAGAAGAATCACAAAAGGAGGAGATATGCCATATTTCAAATCTCTTAAGTATGAAACTAGGAGTAAGGAAGAGAAAATATATATTGAAGAAGCCTTAGTGGCAAGAATGGCTAAATGGAAATACTCTCTAAGTGAATTGAAAAGCCAAGTTCAAGAGATCGATATACTAAAGGCAGTTTCACCTCAATGGGACAATGTTGTGGTAGTTTCTAAGGATATCAGGGAACAAACCTTGAGGAAGGTTATGCAAGATCTTCTAGACAAGGAAGTGAAGGAAGCATTGACAAAGCATGAATAAAAGCTAACTCCTAATTTCAATGCATTCCTAATTTTGTCCAATGGTATTGAACTTGTTGTGTAATCAAATACAAATGCATGGAAGAACATATATGAATTGCATGTTGTAAAGCCCACTAAGGAGATTGTACAAGTAGATGATGTTGATGATGAGGAAGATGATGATGAGAAAGATGATGAAGAGGAACTAGATGATCAAATAGTCCGTGAGGATCTACCTAAGATTAAGGATATACAAGATTTTGATTGTGCAAAGATAGACATAGAGGTAATGACCCCCCTTCCTAATCATTCGAGAAAAACATTGGTTATATCAAGTTCATAGAAGGTTTCTATCGAGTCACTAACAATTGAGTTAAACATTGTTCCACTGAGCACTCAATTGACCATTGGAGTTATTCTACCAAGTTTATGTAATAATGAGTATTTTTACTACCACTTCATCTACCGAGAAATAGGCTCTACTCTTCACAACTCCAGGGAAAACCAAGTCATAGCAAGGTATTGTAAATATTCCTACTATTATTGTTGTTTCTAAAATAAAAAATGTGGTTTCTACTACTTGTGTTTCAATAGTAAGTGAAATGTCAGTTGAGGTTAAGCCTCAATTGAGCACTGAGAATTTGAGCAAAGGAAAGGAAATTATTCTTTCCTTAGTTTCAAAGGAAAAGGGTAAAGAGATAGAAGCCTCCATTGATCTAGATGAGGATATAGTTATTAAAAATTGGAATACCTCCAATCTCATTCCTAAAGAGATGGACACCTTATTAAGTTTTCATTTTGCATGATGCTTAATGAAAAGAATCCTTTCAAACTCCTCTCTCTAGGATCAATTCCAAGGTTTCGAGTGATCTTGTGACCTATTAGAATCTGCTCAATTGAAGATAAATATTTTTGTTCACAAAGAGGCCTTTAATAGTTCAAACCAATTTTAGATAAAATTATTAATTTTTTTGTTGATCCAAAATTAACTAGAAAAAGAGATATATTTTTGGTATTTTCTATTTTTAAATGAATGCAATCTAACAATGAAACTATATGAATTCCTAATTGAACCAAGGGTTAGCAAAGGAAATAAAAAAGATAAGGAAATGAGAGATGAAAGTAAATAACATAAAATTGAAATTCCTAATAGATATAAAGCATGGTAACAACATGTTTGCAAGTTAAATTGTTGAAAATATCAAGTAGGAAACTTGAAAATAGGGGTGATGCTTCTCAAATCCACTTATAAACTTTCACAAAAAAATTATCTTCTTGAAGAAAGATTTGAGTTCTTTGCAATTGTGTGGAGCTGACAACTTTAGAATAGCTTCAGTTCTCTCAGGATTGATGGAGATTCTGGCTTTAGAGTTAATATGACCTAGGAGCTTTCCTTTAGTGACCCTAAATGAACACTTCTTGGGATTAAGTGATATGCCATATTTTTGACATCTATTGAACACTTGTCTTAAATCAGCAATGTGAGTGCTTCAATCCTTTGAAAAGAAAGTTAAGTCATCCATGTAGATAACTAAACATTTTTTTATCAATCCCTTGAAAGCTTCATCCATGGCTCATTGGAAATGTAGACCCTACTTTGATCAACCCAAAGAGCTTTCTTCTGTATGCAAAAGTCCCCCATGTCATTATGAAATCAGTCTTCAACCTATCTTCTTCATCAACCATCACTTGATTATATCCATAATATCTATCTAAAAAAGACATTATTTTTTATCCATTGACAATTTGTAACACTTCATCAAGTGAAGGTAGAGGGTAGTTATCGTTTTGAGATGCTTGGTTCAAATTGTGAAAATCCACACAAAGGTAGATCTTTCCAGTCTTTTTCCTTACTAAAATTAAATTAGCCACCCATGTAGAATGGATAATCTTGGCATCGAGAAACTTATTAACTTCATTCATTATCAATGTTTCAATAATGGGATTAATAGGTCTTTTCCTTTGTTGGAAAGGTTTTCATCTGGTTTCAATGGAATATCATGTGTGATGATATAGGAATCATATGTTTTGAGTTCTTCATAACTCCAAATAATGACATCTTTTTACTCCTTAAGTAGTTGGAGCATATCTTCCCTTACCATTCTAGGATCTTCATCAGTATATGAATCACATTCTTTGATCCCCTCTTCTTTGATCATTATCCTAGTAAGCATTGATTCATCATGATAAAAATGCGCTCCAAATCAACCATTCCCTTAGGAATAGTGTTGGTTTTCAAATTGATAATCCCATCCTCATCTTCAATCTCTTCCTCCTCAAGTTTGTCATTCGGAGTATCATCAATATTGTGTCCCTTAAAATGGCCATTACACATGATAAACTCATGTGTTGGTCATCATGGAATACTTGGAAGTTCATAATGTTATCTTTGATGGATGGGGCAACAACCAATTCTACTAACAATATATTCAATTTTGTCCTCTTGACAGGTTGTAATGCACACCCTAAAATGGCCAAGGTATCTACTACCATGTTTCTCATTTATGGGATGAACCTTACGTTCAAAGCTTCAAATTCATCCATTAGATCCCATACTCTATTTTGGTAAGTGAGTAATATCTTATCATTGCAAGAATAAATTGGTTTCACTTGTCTAGTCACCAATTAGGAGTCTCCTTCGATTATGAGAACTTTGACTCCCTTCTCTAATGCAAAGAGAAGTTCACAAATCAAGGCTTTGTACTTTGCAACATTGTTATTACATCTAAACTATAATTGATATGCCACATAGAAAGACTTACCTATTGGTTTGATTAATTTAATACTTGTACAAGCTCCTTATTTTCACTTAGAACCATTGAACTGTAGTGTCCATATTGGATCTCCTTTAGGCTTCCTAGACTTATGCTTTTTCATCCATATATTTTCTTTAACTTGAACCGTAAAGGATTTCTTCTTTTGGATCCATTGTAATCTCTCCTGCAATGAGCTTGAGTAGTTTACATTGTTTATCTTTGATATGGGGGGTGTATGTTTCTCCTGTTGATCTTGAATTTCCCTAGTCAATTCTATAATTTGGTCAACTTTAGGCTTAGGATGAATGACTACCAAAGTCCAACCTAGGCCTTTTATGAAACACCTCCTTCTTTGGATCTTAATAATTCTCAATGGAGGAGATGACAAATCTCCACCATCTAAAGAGGTATCACTATATGATGCATTGAGATCTTCTACCTCTTCTTGATCCTTCCCCATGACTTTGGATATGTATAAAAAATTTAATTTTCTATAGGTAACTCTTTTGGATAGTTGCCATTCTTTATTTCCATTATCTAAGTCAATACCCAAGCAACTACTTCTTTGCAATGTGAAAATTCAAACTCTAAATAACTAACTTTATGCAATCTACAAAATCCAAGGAGTAACATATTTGGGTTTGCTTCTTCACCTAAAAATTGTAAATTGGTCACCATGCTATCTACAAACTATGTTACTATCTCTTCTTTCAAGATTTGAATTATGGATCTTCCATTTTGGTCATCGAATGTTTTAGGTGAGGTTGTATCAAAATGCATCACTTTGTAGGAGCCTAAATAAGATTGTAAGAATGCCACCTCTTTTGGTGCATTGTATTTTGTAATCATCATTTTCAATTTTGGCTCTACATCAATCTTAATCTAATTATTCAACCCTTTCCAAGGTAACCACAATTTAGTAAAATCCATTGAAAACCATCCTCTTAAGCATTTTGTCCACTCTCTACTTAGTAGCAATCCATATGTTTTAGGAATTTCAACCACATGTATATCTATAATGTCTTGAATTTGAGGTTCAACTATCAATTGAATTTGAACATCTTTCAACACATCGATAACCTTTACTTCCCTTTAGTCAAGTTTTATCACTATTTGATTAGATAGCTAAGGAGTGACTCCCAAACTTTGTGCTACTGAAGTGGCATAACATTACAAGAAGCTCTTGAATCAATTAAGCGATTGCAAAGGTCCTTCGCATATATTCTGATGCTAAACAAAAAGGGAGACACCTCAGCCTTGTCCTTAAGCATAGCTGACATGGCCTTTGAAGCATTGACCTATTGAGATATTGTCTTTTGAGGAACAATATTCATAGTATGGGGTGCCTTTATATGATCAAGATTTTTCATCAGTGCTTCCTACTAATTAGGATAGTTTTGTAGCATGTCAAACATGGACATGGTGGCCTTTATTCATTTCAAATCTTCCACTACACTATAATTTTTAGTGTACCATGCAGTATTTTACAATATTATAGGCATATTTCCTTGATTCTGATTTGGTTGTCCTCCATATGGGGGTCTGATAGGTACTAGATTGTTAGTTGCTCTCAGATCTAGAGGAGTTGGTTGTAATGCAGGAGGAATACCATTGGTCATGGGTTCCTTCTGACTTCAAAAATTGTATGTATTTTGATTATCATACCAAAAGAAAAACATTTTTTTAGGTTTAGTATCTAGTTCATGACTGAGTGGAAAAGAGAATTCTTCATTAGCTAGTTGTTATATTCCATTGTTCTATGAAGAATCATAGGATTCAAGCATCATGGCATTGAATTATAGAGGGGACTCATTACTATTACCCACTGGATTTTGAATTACTTGTTGATTTCCATCATAATATGAGCCATCATCATTCAATACATTCTAATTATTGTCTTACTAATTGATGTCCACATGCTAGAAATTGTTGTTGTTATTATCTGTAGGAATGCTATGCTTCCATTGTTTGGATAGGTGTTCCATTGTCGATTATGTCTTTGGAAATCATTGTTGCAATCAGGAGAATTCGAGTTGTTTCCTGCATTATTGTTGCCACTAAAATTTCTATTGTAGTTTTGACTATAGTTCTTGTTATTGTAAGAACCAAGATTTGTTCTTTAAAAGTTGTTATTCTCTCCTTGTGACAACCTCAAATGGGTCAGCTCATTGGTAATTTGAGACGTGGTATCCTTTATTTTTCCAAGCTTAGATACAATGTTTCTCTCTATTTCAGTGGATGTTGCTACCTTTTACTCAAAGAAAGAAACTTTTGGAGGTTCATATCTTGGGTATGTTAAAGATGGAACTTGCGGAGTGGGTGTCTACTATAATGGAGTTGGATTCATTGATATGGATTCACTAGGCATCAATGGTGCTCCAATAGGATATGTTGGTATTTTGGTAATAGCATGTACTTGGAGCATCAAACCTCCTCCATTAGGATTTGCTTGTTTCATGAAAGTAATTGCTTCCAAGAATACTTTGTCCAATGTGTCAATGTTTTCAATAGGAAGTCTTTTTAGAAAAATAACTACAAGATGGTCCATACAATTTAGGTAAATCTGAATTACATCTTCAGCTAGCATAGTGTATGGTGTTTCCAATTTGTGGTATTCCATATGAAAGCAATGATTGAAGCATGAAACTATTTCAGCTAGGTGCCTTTTGATTGATATGAATTGATGATGTATAATAGTTTGGTTGATGAAGGTTTTGAATTGTTCCAAGCATTTTTTTGAAAGTGTCCCAATCTTCAATGCATCTTGGTGATAAATTGGTGTACCAATTAAAGGAAACTTCTCCCAATGAGTATGACAATAAATGAAGAATCACATTCTCATTAGAAAACTTCTTTCAATTGCACATTTTTTTAAATACCTTGATGTGATCTTCAGCTATTCTTGTCTCTCCATAGATGAACCTTGACCTTGGCCAAAATTTCTCAGGATTCTTAGGAAGGTCATTGAGTACTACTGCCAAATTGATTGGTGAGTCTACAACATTTTCAAAATAGGCCATTGGTGGAGGATTTTGTGGAATGACAAGTGGTTGGTTTGGAGGTAGAAGTGAGGTAACAAAATGTTGAATGGAAGTGAGAGAATTTTGGGAAATCCTTTGTCACTATGAGGCTTACACAAATGACTGAGTTCTAAGAACTCTAGTTCACTATCTGAAGATCTTAAAGCTTGATAAAATAGGGACATTAGATTGGGATCTTCTAGTCTGCATTAATTCTAGAAAAAGTGCACCTCTATAGAAGCACCCTTTCTTAAAAATATGGTGCACCTACAGACAATGACAAATAGAAAATTTCCTAAACTTGTAAAAAATGCAAAATTTTGAATTTTCAAGTTATTTTTTCTATTCCAAATGGTAAGAGGCCCTCCTTCTAGTGCCACTTATGTTGAGCTATCATTTTGCATGATTCTTAATGATAGGAATCCTTTCAAACTCCTCTCTTGAAAAGTTTATTTGGGATCAACTCCAAGGTTCCAGGCAATCTTGCGACCTACTAGAATCTGCTTAGTTGAAGATAAAAATTTGTGTTCACAAAGAGGCCTTTGTTGGTTTGAACCAATTTTGAATAAACTGACCAATCTGCTTGTTTCAAAATTAACTATAAAAAGAGATATATTTTTTTTATTTACTATTTTAAAATGAATTCAATCTAACAATGGAACTAAATGAATTTCTATTTTAACCAAGGGTTAGCAAAGAAAATAATAAAGATAAGGTGATGAGAGATGAAAGTAAATAACATGAATGGGAAATTTCTAACAAACATAAACCACAGTAACAATACATCTATGAGTTAAATTGTTGAAAAGATCAAGTAGGAAACCAATGAAAATAGGAGCAACGCTACCTCAAATCCACTGTTGCAATCATTGATGAGAATTTAATAAAACTGAAAGATGTTTCACTTCTTATCAAATCACAAGGCCACAAAAAGTGCACTCATGTGAGATGAGAAGCTATGTAGGAATAATAGGATGATCTCTTCTCCAACATTGTATGTCAGCAAAATTTGTCAACATGTGGCAAACACCAAAACAAAAATATCACACAATCAAATCAACACAATAAAACTATTGGCTTCATTAATATCATGAACAAGAATCTACAAAAATAACACACTCTAGAAAGAATAACTACACTTAGAATGAGAGCACCAATAGCATATATTATTGCATCAAAATAATGACCTAGAATACATGTTACATTCCTCAATTTATAAGAAATCATCTCCTCAATTTGTGTTGAGAGTGAGAGATCTCTTTATGCAAATATATTGTAGGTGCGCACCTCCAAAGGATGTGTATAGTCCTAGGTCTATAAATACCTAGGACCACCCCCTCCCCTCATTCATTATTTTCCTTAAAGAATCCATGAGCACACCTCTACACCTACAGAGGTGCACCAAACATTCACTTAACTACACACAAAATACTAAGTCAACAAAAATAAAGGTGCATATTCAAGGTGCACAAGTGTGCACCTTTATCACTCAACCTAAGAAACCTAGGTAATGGTGCACATATGTGCACCTTGTCAAGCTATGGATATGTGCACCATTTCTAACCCTTTAAACTAAACACAAGTTGTGCATGTGTGCACCCTTAATCCTACAAACCCTTCACATCCCTTAAGAGCACATTTCAATGTGCACAATAGTGCAATGCATGTGTGCACACTCCACAAGGGTGTGCACCTATGTAGGTATGCTAGTGTGCACTCAATAACCTATCAAAAGTCATTTAGCACACCTAGTGCACCCATTAAGGTGTGCTAAACAAAATTTTAGAGCTAAATAGGGGATTTCACTAGTTTTTCTAGGGTTTTAGGCTTCTAGGTATAGTTTTTTAGTAATTAGGGTTTTCTTAGGGTTTATTTTTCACCCCTCTCAACTAATGTGTGTATGTTTTGTGCAAATAAAATAGCTTTCTTGTCGTCCTCACTTGCAGAGAAGATGGCTTCAAAACTAATCATTTTAAAGTTTCATGGGCACCTAAGAAATCACATTTTCAAGATGCACATTCAAAGATTAGAGATATAGGACTAGGACATATAGATTGGAATGTATTCCTAGTACTTTGCAACAAGCCAAAGATGAGGTCCTTGATGGTCTTAGCACTTATCAGATTAGACTTGGTTAATGTGGCCTCACATCCCACATTAGTGCAATCTTAAAAGCTTATCATGGCCTTGGCAAAGAACTATGTTTTAGAAGAAAGAGTTGTGAACAGTATAATAGAGGAGATAGTCCGGGACTTAAGATCGAGAAATATTGAGAAAGTTTTCCATCTCCCGAGAGACGATCATTTTGTGAAAATTACTTATCATCAAGCCAAAAGATGGTATAGGGAACATGAAAAGGAAGCCAAAGAGATCATACAATCGTCATTCTTGATTGATAGAACACCAATGGGATGAAAACCGTGAAAGGTAGATATGACTAGAGGATACATGAAGGATGATATCAAATACTCCATTGTTCTTCTAATTAGGTTTATGGGTCTACCAGTAGTTGGACACCTAAATATTTGGATGTTACATTTCATTAAGACCATCAAAATATCTGAAATGCCAATTTATTGGGACACAATACCAAGTGAAAACTTAGATGAGCAATTAATAGGAGTCAAAGCAAACCCCAAGTTTTACATGACATCATACTTGGTGTATTTACTAGTGGCAAGAGCAACTGACTATCTAGGATTGTATAAGAAAGGAATTGTGCAAGATGCTAATGCGTAGCCTTATGTAGTATATCTCCAACTAGTAAAAAAGAAGCTCTTTGATCAAAGAAAAGAATACAAAATAGTCAATGATGCTTTCATTTTTGGAATCATTTGGTTCATTGAGGGTGATTATGCCAAGAGGATATTAGTAGAGGTAGCAACAAAGATTGTAGATATGGGTACCTATTACATCCAAATCAAGACATTCACCTACCTAAGGGTAGAAAGTATAACTCTGAATGCAAAGAAACTCCCAAGATATCCATTGAATAGGCTCATTTTTCTAGAGATTGAAAGACAACTCACATTTGCATATGACAAAGTGATGAAACAACACAAGAAGACTTGGGTATGGCCTATCAGTATAGGTCCATTTAAAATTGAGTGAAAATAGGATATCATGACCTTTTATGTAGAATGGGATCAATATCCATTGGAAGATTACAACTCCCCTCGTCCATTTTTTAACAATATTGGCAGAGTTCAACTTTTGGTAGAAAAATAATTAGTTCATGAAGATGCAGTAGAAGATTGTTGGATGAACATGATAGATGACTATGATATTTGAAGTAGGGATCATTGTACGATGATTTAATATTTGGCAAGAAGCACCTTGAAGATAAAGATCCCACTAAAGATTGTCCAATAAGATACTTAAGAGGTCTTAGATCCCTTGTACAATTGTGACAAGATATTTGATAGACCAATCATGAATGCAAAGGTTGAGAGGGAAGAGAATGTAGATATCAATCACAGGGCAAGACATATAATCCAACTGACAAGGGGTTGGATCAAGAAGCCTTTTAAGTTGGACCTAGTTCCTTAGATTGTGATCTTTTAGGCCAAAGCATGCCTAGTTAAGGGTAAAGGTGCAAAAATAATAGTACCAACTTTCCCTACACAATCTTCAGTTAGGCTGAAAATGGTATATAAGAATGGTAGACAAGTTGTTTATTTCAGAGTGGACAAAGGGATGAAGAAGATAAAAAAGACAATCTATCTTTGAGTCAAATGACAAGCTTAGCAAAGGTTTCCCAGGAAGAGAAGAGGAGAAGCTCCACCATAATGCCACCATCTATTCCCAGGTAACCTACTGAGGTTAAAACTTTAGAAGATGAGCAACAATAGTGGATGGATGAGCAAGAGGGGCAAGGAACATATATCTTCAAAATGTCTAATTTTGACTTTATGCTAGTAGAGGCTGAAATGGTAGGTGATAAAATATGAGATACACCCGTGAACCAACCTTTGGAAGAGGATTGGAATCAAATGCCACCTCTACCACAAGGATCTCCAGGTACCTCACCATTATCATTTTAGGATTTTTCATTTTTGGACAAAGGATAAGCCATTCCCCTCCCTCCTATCACTGAAGAAGAGAGAGAGGTGTGTGAAGAATAGCTTGAACATATACCATTCAATGAAGTATCCAAGAAAGGACATATACCTAAAGAACCTTAGCAAACTTCTCAGGATATAGAGGCTAGGGCTTCCGATACAACAAATACAAGGACCCCAAATTTAGATCTCTCCAAGAAGGAGAATTTTCTAGAAATGCATGATAAGGGAAAGGGGCGTGTTGGGAAAACCTCCTCTTCAACCAAATACTTGTCTCCTATGGGCACTTCACTAGCCTAATTGAAGAGGGAAGTTATGGTCTGAAAAAAGTGATAGTTGAACCTAAATGAAGAGGAGAGCATGGATGCATAATATAAGCCATTCAAAGGCCTAAGCCACCTATCGATGATGTACAACAATTAACCTTCCTAATGAAGAATAGAGATCAAGACCTACTTTCTCACATAACCATTCCTCCTCCACATATTGAGACCAAAGATTTGACTCCTAAGGATTGTCATATTAAAAAAGTCCTATTAGGAAAGCCCATAGTAGATACAACTAAAGTAATGATCACTACGGGCATTAGGGAGGTGTTTAGGCATTTTAATGATAATGAGAATGAATTGATAAAGTTGTGGAAAGACAATGAGCTGCTAAGAGGATATTTGCATGGAATTGTAGGTACATTAGATCAAGACCACCCAGAGGTTACTCTCGTTGTGGCACTAGAAAGGAGAGATAAGGAGAGTGTCCAAGTTAATTCATTTATGGGAGCATGTCAGCAATGACATGAAAATTTTGAGCAAAAGGATGTAGAGATAATGCAAGCTAATTTGAACCTATTGCATAATGTTCATTCTAATGCAGAGAACTAGTATCTATAGTAGACCAGGATTTTGGGTTTATGGATAAGGTACATACCTAGGGAAAAGACCTTCAAGCATCCAAAAAAAAAAGGCCAAAGGTATCATACACTCATGAAAGTGTATACAATAGATGATATTGATAAACTTGAGGATTGCATTGAGAAGATAGTTTCCAGAAATAAGGTGATGGAAGAACTTCATGAAGATATTGTAAAGTTAAAACCCTAGTCTCAAGAGAAAATTTTGGATGCAGATATGTATTATGATGCTATTTCCCTTGAGATTTTTGTAGATGAGTTCAAGATGAAGCTCAAGTTAGTGCAAGCAGTGATTGAACAATTTTGAAGAACTTTTGAGGATGCTTCATCTGATGAAGATATTAAGCAAGCATTCAAGACTAAAGAGGTATTGTTGAGACTTGATGGTAGACTTGACAATTTTGTAGAAACTCAAATAGATATTAGTAACTATCAGAAAATAGTTAGGCATAAATATGAGGCATTAGATTTATCGAAAGTTTCCCAAGTGACAGAGATTATAGAGAAATTCAAGAGAAAACATCCAGACATCACTCTGGTATAAAGGGGAAGAAAACCTATAAGCTAGAAATTTAGTTTTGACACTTGGGATAATTTTAGATTTTTTGAATCTATTGTGCAATTTCTTAGGTGTGCTATTCCAAAGGTGGGCTTGAAATTGTGAAGAAGTCAGAGATACACCAATAGTTAACTACCAATTCCAAATTTAGAGTGTCTAGTGACTCCCAGATCCTCTTACAACTTCCTTCTTCTTATCAATTGCTTCTTTCTTTATTTTAAGATATGTAAAGGCTCATGCATCCATTAATTGATATAAATAAGGGTGGAGTCCTATTTTAGCACCATTTATAGAGTTTGTTGTTAGATAATTGGATTTATTTTATTAGTTTTAAGCATATATTTGCATGAAGAGATGTCTTGCTCTCAACACGAATTAAGGATATGATTTCTTATAAATTAAGGAATGTAACATGTATTCTAGGTCATTATTTTGATGCAATAATATATTATATTGGTGCTCTCATTTTGAGTGTAGTTATTCTTTTTAGAGTGTCTAATTTTTGTGGATTCTTGTTCATGACAATAATGGAGCCAATAGTTTTGTTATGTTTATTTGATTTTGCAATATTTCAATTTTTGTGTTTGTTGTGTGTTCATGAATTATGTTGACATATATAGTTGGAGAAGAGACCACCCTATTGTTCCTACATATCTTGTCATCTCGCATGAGTGCACTTTATGTGACCTTGCGATTTGATAAAAATTGAAACATATTTTGGTTTTACTAAATTCTTATTAACGATTGTATCAATGGATTTGAGGAAGCACTACTCCTATTTTCATTCATTTTCTACCCAATCTTTTCAATAATCTAACTCATAGACGTGTTGTTACCATGGTTTATGTCCATTAGGAATTTCCCTTTCATGTTATTTACTTTCATCTCTCACTACCTTATCTTTTTATTTTCTTTGCTAACCCTTGGTTATGTTAGGAATTCACATAGTTGCATTCATTTAAAAATAGGAAATACCAAAAATATATCTCTTTTTGTGGTTAATCTTGAAATAGTAAGAAGATTGATCATTTTATCTTAAATTGGCTTGAACTAGCAAAGGCCTCTTTGTGAACAAAAACATTTGTCTTCAACTGAGTGGATTTCAACAGGTTGCAAGATCACCTATAAACTTGGAGTTGATCTCAAATTAACTTTTAAAGAGAGGAGTTTGAAAGGATTGTTCCTATTAAGCATCATGCAATATGATATCTCAACACACACTTGGAGAGCTTTGGAAGAAAAGGGGAAAATAGAAGAAGTTTAGAGAAAAAAGGAAGAAGAGAAATAAAGTGCAAGAGGACATAATAGTTATATATGGTGATGCACTTAGTATTCAAATTGATGAAAAGAAACTCCATATTGGACCAACTTGTTGATATAGTTCACAAGTTTAATGAAGATCTGAGTGGCCAAGGAAAACTATTGTAGGGGGAAAAAAGAAAGTTTGATAATTAATTTTTGGAGAAAGTGGAACAAAAGATTGCCATTGATCAAGTGGAATTGTCCTCTATTCTTGTTAATTTTGAAAGTTCTATAAATAATGTCTTTTCCTTATTTGTAAAGTTAAGTGATACTGAAAATTTCACCAAGGAAATAAAGGATAAGTTGTCTAAGATAATATTGATCTAAAGAAAAGTGCACATCACTTGTTACATGACCCAAGCACTAGCTCTACACATTTCATCAAGATCAAATATCTGACAGACTTGCAGGCAGAAATGTTGAGAGAAAAAGCCAGAAACTAGGCTACACTACCAGATATTCAAAGTTTGATAATTCCCAACATGGATGTAATTTAGAAACATATTATTTATGATAGAACATTAATCCATGAAAAAAAAACCTTTCTATTTTTGATTATATGATGGAAACATCAGCTAAAGTACAGATAGCTTTGCATACTTCCAAACTTTTACAAGATGATTGGGACAAAAAAATGTCCACAATTTTTAAGGTACATAGTGATTTCCTTTCAAATTTTGGTGTTACCTTGTAAATATGCATTTTTTTGGGGTATTTGTGTCAAAAAAGGGGAAATAATTATATCATACAAAAAAAGGATATATATATATATAAGGGACAATAGAAAGAAGGAATATATCCAAAAAGGGGGAAATATATGTACAATAAAGCTACAAAAATAATTTGGTAAAAGGAAAAATAGAGTAAGTGTCAGTCGAGTATCAACACAAAATCAAAACCGAGTTACAAACCCAATTACATTGATACGAGAGTTTTGCCTTATATTTTTCATGTAGTCAGCTTTGATATGATAAGTGTTTTTGTCACTAATGTCAAAGGGGGAGATTTTTGACATTATGGTCAAATTATTTGTCAATTAGTGCCTAAACACTTAATCATTTGGTTGGTTACATTGTCGCAAGCTTGACAGAGTTTATTGAGCTTTACACACAAAAAATAGTGTAAGACAAGCTTCACAGAGTTTACCAAGATTCACAATAGTGTAAACCAGCTAAGAGTGTCTATTAAGCTAGCCATGTTAACCAAATAGAAGGACGGTAGTGTTCATGAGATGCAGTGTCAATCAAGCCCTATAGTATCAACCGAGTCTATAGTGTTTGTTGTGTCATTAGTGCCAACCAAGTTCATGCCTACTACTGAGTGATCAATATGGATCAAACACCAGTGTCAACTAAGTGCCAGAGTTTTCTGAGTTGACTATGTTGCCAAGGTTCATGATATCACCCAAGTGGTCTTTAGAACCTAGATTACACCATTGAGCCAACTTAGTGAAGATTGTTGAAATTGGTATTGTAGCTAACTTTAGAAGGTAATTATTTGGATTGATATATATGTAAGATATCTTGTCATATCCAAACAAGAAGAGTATGAGTGTGTAACAATCATGAATACAAATTGAAGAGTAAAGGCTACAAGTAGTATAAAGAAAAGTAGAGTCTCATCTATCATGGTAAGGTGATCATTTCTACATCAAAGGAATCTCAATCAAAAAATTGAGTTACAGAGTAGAGATTAGCTACTGGTTCATCCTAATAGGTGCATCGGTCACATCCTCTAACAAGGTGGACTTAGTAGTCTTATAATAAATCTCCTAATTGAGTGCATACTTCATTGTATTATATAAATTCTTTTACAAGGTGGATCTAATAGTCCTTAATGCTCCTAACAGGGAAGATCGCCAAAAGTGATCATTTGTAAGCCTTAATAGGCCAACTTTATAATACAATACTAAAGCTTGTGGGTATCATCCCCACCCCAGTTTTACTTTCTATTAGGAAGGTTTTTGGGTTACCAATCATTGTGTTAACTCTTATGAAAATTTTATTCTGTTAGTCTTTCATGATTGTAATTAGATCATATTATGTTCAAGTGGATTAATTAGTGAATTGAAGTTAAAGTTTTATTGGTTCTTGATTCACCCCTTCCCCCCCTCAGTCACCTAGCCCACCATACATTTCTAACAAGGAGAACAAGATCAAATTTTCAATATTTTATACATGCCTTTATTTTCTTAGCTTTTGATCCACAAACTTTTTGGTAAGCTTATGTCATCCCTAAATGGTATGCAAGCATGCAAGAAGAGTTTAGTTCCTTGCAAAGTAATTGTACATCAAATCTTGTCCCACTTCCTATGGGAAGGAAATAATTTCAATACCAGTGGGTATATTGAAAAAGATATGCAATAGATGGTTCAATTTACATGCATAAGGCTCTTTTGGTTGCTAAAGGTTTCTTCCAAGTTCTAAGGGTTGACTATTCTAATACTTTTCTACTAATTAAGAAAATGAATTCCATCTAAATTATTCTTCCTATAGCTTTAATACAAAGATGGGTTTTTTATTAGATGGATGTAAAGAGTTCTTGTATTCATACTAATCTTTAAGAGGAGATGCACATAAAGAAATCACAAGGTTTTATTCAAGATTATTCACTTGTGTGTCATCTTTGGCAGTCTCTTTATGGCCTCAAATAGGCCTTGGCATTCCAAGAAAAACTTCTTCCTTTTGAAAGTTAGGTTCACTCAATGAATTTATGATCCTATTATCAATATATTGTAATAGGATAATACATGTACTTTCTTGGTTATTTATGTTGATGGTTTATTTCTCATAGGGAGTTACTCATCTGCCATTTAGGTAGTGAAAGATATCCTCATGATCAATTTTAATGTCAATCTTTGTCTTGTTGTACTAGTTTTTGGGGATTGAGAACACTTTTTCTTTATTATGTATCACTCTTGTACAGTCTAAGTATGCACTTGACATGCTCTAGAGGTTTCACATTCCTAATAATAAGACTACATCTATTCCATTTTTATTAGTGGTCAAAATTAAGGCTAAGTATTCTTTACTCTTGGTTGATGGCACTATGTATTGACAAGTTTTTGATAGCCTCTCCTACACTTTTATTATTCTTTTTTAGGTTAAATAAAGCATTCTTGGTTAGGTAAGAGGTTTATGAGCCACCTTCCTACATGTGAGCATCCCTAGGCTACATCCATCAAACAACAAATTGAGTATTATAATGATTTAGTTATTACAACCTGATTACAGTCCATGCCGAAAGAAGCAATTATCACATCACACAATGAAATCCCTAACACTAAGCCTTTTTTATACAAAATTTTTTTGGCTTTAGGATTATAATTAATTACAACATATCGACCATTACTGATAAAATAGGACCCAAATTGTTTTGAACCCTAAATAATTATGAAAAGATAGTGTGTTCTTGATTAATCACCACATAGCAACAATCTCCTACTTGGAGACTAATTAGGCTCCACATAGACAAAAATCTCCCACTTGGAGACTGATCTAGTAGCAATACTACTACCACATGTGGCTCCCACTAGACTGAACCACATTGGACTCTATTTTTATTTTATTATGTTCATTCTAGAAGACCAACTGAAGCTGAAGAGGAATTCATCTTCTCCCTCGTCAATACATTTGTAAACATATCTTCTAGATTTTCATCTGTATGTATCTTGTCCAACTTTAACTATCCATCATTTAAAACTAATCGAATGAAATGATACGATAATTGTATGTGTTTTGTCTTTGAATGCAGAGAATAATTCGTTGTAAGATGAATGACACTCTAGATATCTATAAACAAATAATTATCCCTCTATGGGTGTCCCAGTTCTTCCAGGAAGGACTGAAGCAATATCATCCCCTTGGTTTCCTTTGTAACAACAACATACTCTTCCTTTTTAGTAGATAAGGCATTAAACTTTTGTAATCAAGAAACCCATGTCACATCGGTCCCACCAACACTAAATACATAACCTGTAGTACTCCACTTGGTATCAATATCCCCTACCAAATTTGAGTCAACATAGCCCTGTAAGTTAGTAGTAGAGCCCCTAAAGTGTAAACACTTACTAGATGTTCCTCTCAAATATCTAAGAATCTATTTGACTACATTCCAATGCTCAATTCTTGGATGATTCATATACCTACTAACGAATTCCACTACATGTGCAATATATGGATTTGTACATACCATAGCATACATCAAGCTTCTTACAGCTAAGTCATAAGGTACCTTGAAAATCTTATCATCCTCTTCTAGTGCCTTTGGACACATATCCTTAGTCAACTTCAAATGACCAGGTAAAGGTGTGCTGACAGCTTTAGCATTCTCCATAGAGAAACATTGCAACACCTTCTCAATATAATTAGCTTGAGATAATGTCAATTTTTTGTTCTTCCTATCTCTATAGATTTTTATACCAAAGATTTGTTTTCTTGCCCCCAAATCCTTCATAGAAAAATAAATGTGCTAACTATTGTTTTAACCCCTTAATGTGATCCATGTTAGACCCAACTACAAGCATATCATCAACATATAAACATAAAATAATGTAGTTGTCATAATCTAACCTCTTAAAATAAACACAATAATTTGAATGACACCTACTATATCCATGCTCATGCATAAAACTGTCAAATTTCAGACACCAATGCCAAGGTGCTTGTTTCAAGCCATATAATTTTTTTTGCATTTTGTACACTAAGTTCTCTTTATCTTTGACCTCAAATCCTTTTTGTTGTACCATATATATATTTTCATCCAAATCACCATGAAAAAAGGTTATTTTAACATCAAACTACTCCAAATGCAAATCTTCAGTAGCCACAATACTCAAAATAGTGCAAATAGAAGTCATTTTAACAACATTAGAAAATATCTCATCAAAATCAATACCCTTTTTTTGAACAAATCCTTTTACAACTAACCTAGCTTTAAATATTTTCTTACCTCCATCATCTACTTTCAACCTATAAACCCATCTATTTTGTAAAAACCTTTTACCTATAGGAAAATTACATAAATCCCAAGTCTTATTTTTCAGCAAGGAATGCATTTCTTCTTTCATTGCAAACTCCCACTAAATCTTAGTATCCACTTGTATAGCTTCATCATAACATTTAGGTTCACCAAGATCTATTAGTAAAATAGAGTACAAAGAGGGACAATATCTTTTTGGAGGTCAACAAAATTATTGTAGATCATGAGGAATTGTTGGAACATCATCTTTTGGAGTATCATCCGAGTACATAATCATTTTCTTTCTTCACATGTTGCTGCAACAAATCTTTGAAAAACACTTTCTCATTGAATATGACATTGTTTCTTATTAAAATTTTATGATTTTCAAATCCCCAAAGCCTATAACCAAATTCATCAATGCCATATCCAACAAATATACATTTCTTTGACTAAGCTTCCACCTTGGTTCTATTTTCAAAATCTATTTGTGCAAATTCTTCACAATTGAAGGCTTTGAGAAAAGAATAACTCACCTTCTTACCAGTCCATGCTTCCTCTAAAAAACCATAGCCCAAAAGAGCAGAGGGACCTCTATTAATCAAATATAAAATAGTATTAACAACCTCCACCCATATGTCTAAGGGAAACCAAACATGAAACCTCATTCCCCTTGCATGCTCCATTATTGTCTTGTTCATGCATTCAACCACTCCATTTTCCTATGGAGTCCTTGGAAAAAAATTCTATCTATGAATACCATTAGTGGAGAAATAATCTTCAAATTCATGACTATAATACTCACCACCATTATCTGATCTAGAACATTTTTAATTTCTTATCAGTCTCATTTTCAACCAAGTATTTTCATTTCTTAAAAGTTTGAAATATATCATATTTCTATCTAAGAAAATAAACCCATAATTTTCTAGTTGCATCATCAATAAATGTAACATAATAATGAGAGCCACCAAGGAAAGATACCTGAGCTAGTCCCCATGCATATGTATGCACAAGCTCCATTTTTCTCATTTTTCTTTCCTTCCCACTCTTCACAAAACTAACTCTCTTTTGTCTTCCATATACATAACTTTTATGAAAATCCATATTGACACATTTTAGAAATGGTAAAAATATATTTGAATGAAGTAATTTCATACCTTTCTTACTCATGTACCCAAGTATGGTGTGCCATGGCGTTGTATCTAAATCTACAACAACTATTTGTTCTCCCTGCTCAACTACAAAAACTATTACTGAACATTCATTTTTCTTTGAAATAATTAAAGTAGAAGGAACAATATGACCTATACAAAGATATAAGATGCCTACTTTCACACCTTTTTCTACTACAATGGAGCCTTTTGAAACCTTCCAATTTTTATTATTAAAAGTAACTACGCAACCCTCATCACCAAATTGCCTTGTTGAAATAAAATTCATACTCAGCCTTAGAACATGTCTTACCTCATATAGTAGCCAATGATTCCCATTCTACAACTTAATCTTAACTTTTCTCTTTCCAACAATCTGGCAAGGTTCATTATCCCTGAAATAAACAAGCCCAAAATCCCCATGAACATAATCAATAAAATAACCTCTATAGGGTGTAGCATAAAATGAAGCCTCAAAATATGAAACTCAAGAATCATCAACACTTTCTAAAGAAGGAAGTAAATCATCCTCTTTGTATTTTTTACTTACCACATTTGTCACCTTGTTCCCTTTTGGATTATTTCCTTCATTATTCTTTCGAGTCCAACAATTTTTCTTCTTATGCCCTAGTTTCCCACAGTACCAACAATTTGTCAGTCCTTTGGATTGAGACCTCTTCTCCTTTGACTTTCCTCTTGATTTCTCATGATTTTTAGAATTACTTCTCCTCTCAGTCATTCTACCTCTACTTTGTGCATTCAAAGTACTTCTTGATGTAGATCCACTTGAGGTTTTCCTACAATTTTCCTCACTCAGAATAACACCAATCACATCATCAAATTTTATGGTATTAGATCCAAAAACATAATTACTCATAGCCATTACCAAGCCATTCTATCTTTTTGGTAAAGAACACAAAATCAAGATAGTCCTAATTTCTTCATCAAAATTGATATTCACAAAAGATAACTGACTAGTAATAGTATTAAACTCATTTAAATAATTAGCAACATATCCACCTTCTGTCATTTTCATATTAAATAAATGCTTCATGAGAAATGCCTTATTTGAAGTGAAGGGATTCTCATACAATTTTGCTAGGGTTTCCATCAAATATGTTGTCATCTTCTCTTTTGTAATATTAAATGTCAGCAATGGTGTTAGGCATAATCGAATGCTTCCAATTATCTTTTTGTCTAAAATCTCCTAATCCTTATCTGTCATAGTTTCTTGTTTCTTAGTTTTTCCTTCCAATAGGTTCCATAAATCCTTCTGATAACGATAGTCCTCCATTTTCATTTTCCATAACTAAAATTTTTGCCCATTAAAATTCTCAACCTTCATCTTACCCTCATTTGCCATCGCTCCCACTCAACCATGAGACTTTCCTATAGAGGATAACTAAGAAGACAACCTTTCTCTGATACCACTTGTTAAAATTAACTATAGACATAAATAACAATTACATGCAAATGTAAACAATATCTAAAAATAATAAATCAAACAAAAGAAAATATTAGACACCAAGATTTAATGTGGTTCACCCAATACTTGGGCTACGTCCACCAATTAGTGAGTCCAATATTATTATGATACAATGATTACGACCTTATTACAATCCATAATCCCTTATAACTCAATACCACCACATGAAACAATTATCACATTAAACATAATGAAATCCCTAACTCTAAGCCTTTTTATACAAGATTTTTGTCTCTTTAGCGTTATAATTAATCACAACATGTCAGCCCAAAATCACTGATAAAATAGGGCCCAATTTTTTTGAAAAGTGTATAGTACATTCTTGATTAGTCACCATATCAATGCTCCCCCCTCTCCTAGTTCTATATATGCATGCTACATAGCTTGTATTTTGCATCTTTTGCTTCAACATCTTAATGTTATTTTCCTTTGAGTGTTTGCATTTCTCTCTTGTGGAGACCAATTCTATGATGTTATTTAGACTTAGTGTCATACGCATTCATAGTTTATACATCTATTATTTGCATTAGTAATCTTTCTAGTTTCTAGCATATAATAGTCTGAGAGCTCTAAGAAAAATGTAAATTTTGGGGTTCAAGCCAAAATATATGGAAAGATTCCTAGAAAGAGGAAACCTATAAGTCTAATAAAGGATACAAATAAACACTATTTTCCTTAATACATAGAAAGATAAAAGACATGGTTTGAGATTGGCTATAGATGGTGGTCAAAGAAGTTTGGTTAAGAAAACAATTTCTTGACTTAGATCTTCACATACTAATAAAAAATATAATATAAACAAACCAACAAAAGAGTTATCATATGTTGATATTTATCATATGTATATTTTAAATAACTTCATTAAAAAAAATCCCCATGAATTAATAATGTCTTAGACTAATCCACCGAAATGCGTCCATACAAGTGATTTTATTTCTTCTTCATGATATAAACTAAGCCAATTATCATTAATAAGAATTACAATAATTTTTAAATAAAATAAGATAAATATTAGAAATAAGAATTGCAATAATTTTGAAGATGAATTTCATTACAATATAACCAATAACACACTGAAAGGTCTTCATAAGGCTAATAATTAATCTTGGAAGCATGTCTAAACCCAAAAACACTTGACATATTTTCACTATGGCTAGATAGGAGTAATTTTTTCTCCTTCTTTTTGCAAACTATTTCCCTTCATGAGACTAATAATTGGTCTACATATCCACCCCATTCTTAAATACCATCTTGATGATAGCCAAAATGAGCAAGTGGGTTAAGCATGGACACATAAATGATAAATTGCAGATGTAATCTATTAAGAGTTATCCATGTTAATGAAGTATGTACAAATCACATGCACCAAACCTACACCATTGCATGTAGGTAGGGGAACAACCCAATAGTTTCCTAGGCTAACTTCACATACCTATAGTTCCTAATTTATATATCAAAATTTGTTGATTATTCTCGTGAACCTTGAATGAAGAGCTTAGATCTAACCTTTCATCCTTCCTTAATTTATAGAGAATTTTTTAGAACTTGTAGAGTGCAAGGTATTCTAAAAGTTTCATTTTAAAATGTTCACCAAAACTTACCACTAATACCCCCCAATAGTTGCTCACCCAAAAAAAATAGTACTTTTTACACAAATGGACCAATTAACAACCAAGAAAACTAAAAGATGAACAAAAGTAATTGGTGTTCATGGTGATTTGTTTTGGCATGTTTGTATGCGAGTACTAGGGTTTTTTTTGGGCAACAGGGGAAGTGAGCCAATAATCGCCCAAGATAACCTCACACATCTACAATTCCTAATTCGTACGTCAAAATTTACCAATTTTTGTGGTGAATCTCTGTAGGTGAATGAAGAGCTCAAAGATAATCTTTCAACTACCCAACATTTATAGAACTCTTTGTAGAATTTTTGTAGTGTGAGGTAGTCTAAAAGTGGCCTAAAAAAGCATTTTCCTGGAACTTGCCACCAAAATCCCCCAATTATTGTTACCTTTTAGGCTTAAAAAACCACCTATTTATCTAGTTACTAATTAAATTTGTTCCAATTAATGTATCCTACTCACTAGATGGAAAGGGTGGAGATGGGGTCATTCTAATTAAAACACATTGTCCCTAGCAAAAACCAAAACCCCATATTATTACTGCCCACTATGACCCTAACTTAACCACAACTAAACCTATTACTATGCATAGTGACACATGTTATCATTCACAATTGGTCATATTACTACCATGGATAACCCATTTACTAAGGCAAATTTACCCTAAATCGGCTCATTTTTAACATGTAAAAGTCACTTGCAGAGCTCTGACCAATGCTTCTTGCCGCCTCTGTCTCTAGCATTTCAAACAACTTTAATTTTATTCTCCATTATTTGAAGTGAGGACTCACACAGTAACAATATCTCACTATTATTTATCATTCACTTAGTGTTTCCATGATTATCCTATAGTTTTCATTGTATGTCTTTGGGGTTTCACCATTAAATGATTACATGTAATGTGAGAGAGTAATAATTTGAGAATATGGTAAAGATATAGTGTAGAATGTTAATAAAATCATAGATTTTTGTTGTGTTTCTTACACATGTTTGTAGTATCTTGTAGGTTTTGGGAACAATACAAGGTTTTCTATGTGTTTACTCTTGCTCTTATTTATCATTCACATTATATTTTCATGATTATCCTACAGTTTTGGTTTTATATCTTAGAGGTTTCACTGTGAAATGATTGCATGAAATGTGAAGGAAAGTAATGATCTAATAAAATGGTAAAGAAAATTTGTAGAATGTTGATATAATCATTTCTTTCTCTTGTGTTTGTGTTGAATGTTTGAAGTATATTGCAGGTTTTGGGAGTAAGATTGGGTTTTCTATGTGTTTATAATAGTCTTTGACAATTAACCAAATTCATTACAGGATAAGGGAAATGAAAAAATGGGTTAAAGGGTTTGTAATGATTAAAGGGTTTTTAATCATTGAATTTAGTTAAGTTTTTTGCTAATGTTTCAAGGTATCATGTGTGCTTTAAATTTTCATCAAAGAGTATACCGAAATAATTACTTATCATTATTAAAATGATAATTTTATAAAGGGTTCTCTTCCACCTTTAATTACAATGAATAATTTTTTTAGAGGATGTGGGAAAAGATAAATAGGGGTATAAATGGTTTCAAATTATATAGATGAAATGTAAAAGGGATTATTTGAAATATGATTTGATTTTCGGTTAAGGGTTTGTAATGATTTAAGGGTTTGAATGTTTTTACTCTTTTGAAGGGCTTTCAATCAAGAAATAATTAGTATACAATGTCGATATAATCATTGTTTGATGTTGTGTTCTTTTGGAATGTTTAAAGTACCTTGCAAGTTTCAACAGATTATTGGGGGGTTTCTTTGTGTTTTTTATTTTCTTCAATATTTTTTCCAAGACCATTGCTTTCATTGTTTTGAATAATTAACTAAGGTTTACTAGAAGCTAATATTGTTAGTGAAGGTAATCATTTCAAGAAAAAGGCCATGATTTATTGGGTTCTCAATTGGTTATGGAAATATCAGATGAAATCTAAAAGGGATTCTTTTAATTGATATATTATTTGTGGTTGAGGGGTTTGGCATGGTTGTAGGGTTTGTAATAATTGAATTAAAACCATACAAATAAATATTTAGTCAATATGGTCAAGTAATTCTCTACAATGTCCAAACTAGAGAATGGTTTTATGTTGTACTTCTTTTTATTTAATCATTCCATAGTTCTATGTTTCAATCTTTCCACCTTAAATTCATTGCATGTAATGTGACAAAAATAAATAATTAGAAGGAATAATAAAGGAAAAGTGTATATTGTTGATTAAATGATTACGTGTTGTTGTACTCTTAAAAAATCTCCACTGTTTCTTCCACTTTTTGAAATAATAATTGATTTGTGGTTGTGGGTTTTGGGATGTGATTCAAGGGTGTTTAATCTTTGAGGTAAAGGGTTTTTAATGATTGAATAGTTTGTAATCATTAAGGATAGTTCCAAGATTCTATAGAGACACTATGCCAATTACAATTTTCATAGCTTTGAAGAAACTTGGATACCAATGCTAAAACTCTCATTCTCATGGTGTCTTTTATAGCATCTTGTGATTCAATCTTTCCACCTTCTATTCATTGCATGAATTGTGATAGTAAGAAATAATTAGAAGAAATAATATATGTTGTTGATTTAAGTATCACTTATTATTGTACTATTTGTCTGTCTCCACAGTTTCTGTCACTCCTAGTTTTGAGTATAGGGATTTCCCTACGTTCATCATTGTATTCCTCATACTATTATTTTAAAAACTTTGGCAACCACTCATGCTTACTACCACCCTCATTCAGAATACTTATCTTACATGTAACCTTTCATACTTTGTCATTCATTTGATGGCCACCTTAAATATACTAATTTGCATACATCTATTAGAATACACTACCTCATTCAAGTAACTACATGTAGTCTTAGGTTGTCATCAATATATGCATTGTTCACTTGAAATTGACTATTGTTAAGTTAATATTAACTGTTTGAATTCTTAAGTTTGTATTGACTATATGCCTATAAAGTTGACATGACTTGTTTAATCTCCAAGGTTGACATTGACTGTATGCATTCATTGAGGTATCGTTTCTCATATGCATATTTCTAATGAAATTTGTCATACACATATGTATAAGATTGTATCCATTATTGAACTTACATGCATGTGTATAAGATTGTATCCATTCTTCAACTCTCATATATTCTATGCATTACTATGGTTTTCAATATGCTACTTTCCATTAATCATGTAACATTGTTTCCAAAACAAATGTAGATTGTGTTGATGTGCTCCTTAATCTATGAACATTGTCAAGCATTTTTGTTCAATAATTATTGCATTTGAATATTTTTTGATGTTATCGTTGTGTATCATTTATTATAGCCAACTTCTTTTACAGATGGGGACTAATGTTGTAAGCCTCACCAATTAAATTAAATTAAATAGATGGAAGTGCGCCAAATGAAATTAATTAAATAGATGCATGCAGAAAAAGAAAGAATAATTTATATTAATTTGAATCTAGGAAGCCATAACATGAAGAAAACATTAAATGAAATTCATCGTATGAAATGATTGATCTATTCCCACCAAAATTCAAAATTTCACTTGATAAACCATTCTTTCTATGAGAAAATTACTATAAGAAGGATACAATGACATGTTAACATCTTTCAAAATTCCTTGTCTGGACGCTCTTGGTTTATTCTCCCTAGTCTCTGAATTCTCTACAATTGTTTAGAGGCTAGTAACATACTATTCAATTCATGTTTATTTCCTACTTTAGTGGTTCAAATGCAAGATTCTTTATAGATTGTAATTCTTGTTATGTGCCATTTTTTCCAATTTGACTACTTCTAAATTATGTGTTTTTATCTAATTTGACTATTTTTAAATTATATATTTTTTGTAATCAATGATTTTGTGTACTTGTCAATCTAATTAACTTTCGATCATTGTACTATATTATTTGAGCTTTTTTTCTAAGCTCTCTAAGTCAATCAAATATTAGGAATGGTGTATGTTTGTTATTTTATTTTAGGTATTCTTTATAAACAAAACTTTTGGTATGTGTTGGGTCTCTTGCTAGAATTCATTGGAAGACCAATGGTGTTGATTATTTGTCATGCCACATGAAGACATATGTAATGCTATTGTCTATCTTCTATGGCATAATGTAGATGACCCCCATCTACATGATGGGGTCATCTATGAACTTATTTTTTCTTCCATTCTTCAAGGAATGAGTAGAATTGAATGGGTGTTGGACTTCTTCACCCAAGTTGTGGTTCCATCAAACTGGGAAAGAGTTGTTGTGGGGATTAATGATATTTATCTTGAGGACAACACTAGAAAACTTGCACATATATTTGATATTCAAAGAGAGGGAGCTCTCAAGATCTTATGTTCAAAGCTTGGGATTGAAGAATATCATGTTGTAGGGATGACTATGGTTACTTTTCAATCTTCATTATAAGAAATAAGGATTTTTTCACACACTATGAGAAATATGTTATTCTAGACTACTTCAATGGAGTAGCCATTTTTGTGAAATATTTTTTAGATGTGTAGACATCATTCTGTGCAACAAAAACTACTTAATAACTATTTAGTAACATTAGATATTTGTAAGTTTATTTAAGAATTGTCTAATTTAATTATGCATGTGGTTCAACATTGACTAACCTTACATTGCTCATGTATTCATTTAAAAATTCTAGAACACTGACATCATACTTGCTAGTATTATTTTGTAATATATTACATTATTTAGATTTTGTTGAAGATTCACAATATTAAGTTTTTTTTGCAATGTATTTAGTGAATACATCACAAAACTAAGACAATGTTCTACAGACTTAGTTTTGTAATGTAATCTATGAATACATTACAAAACTAGTTATGCACACTTTTGCCTTTGTTTTTTAATGTACTCAAACAAGATGTTACTTAAATCAATTTTTAGTGGTTTATAGAAATACATTTCAAACATAATTAGGCCAAATGATATCATAGGTATCCAATCTATTTATTGTAACAGAATGCTAGATACAGAAACATAATTTGTCCATTTAGTAATTGTTTTTATGTCAATAAATGTTCACTTTATAATGTTAACACCACCTCCCCCTCCCCCCCCCACCCACATTGGATACAAAAAGTGACTATGCATAGTGCAGAATAAGTAATCTTATGTCATTAATGAATTCATGAAATTTTCAATCTACCTAAGTTGTGATCATTGTAGTTTGTACTTTCACATTGTTCTCTTTCTTTTGTCATATTCTCAATGATATCCAACAAATCCTTCTTTATTTTTACATTGTTTTCAATGAATACATTAGACATCTATCATAACATTTTCTTCAATTGAATTTGTAATGGTGTAGACATATACATTATAAAAGCAAATTGACCTACACTATAAACCATACCACTTGATAGAAAAGGTGATGATGAAGTTATTTAATTAAAACACATTATCTCTAGTAGAAATCAAATCCCCACGTTAATACACCCCATCGTAATCCTAATGTAACAATGGCTGACCCTATTACCTAGCACAATGACACATATTACCATTCACCAAATATCATGTTAACACTAGTGGTTAACCCATTTACTAAGGAAAATTTACCCTAAACTAGTTCATTTTCGTTGTGTAGAAGTCACTCGTAAAGCTCCCACCAACACTTCCACCCGATCCTGTCTCTATCATTTTGCACAACCTTGTTCTTCTTCTATATTTAAGGTGAGGACTCATGAAGTAACAATATTTCATTGTTGTTTATCATTTACTTAGTGTTTTCATGAATATAAAATGGTCTCCTTTTAGCAATGTAGTCCTTTGTGAAGCTTGCATTTATTGTATCCATTATTCACTTGAGTGACAACATAAACATGACATTGATTGTATTTAATTGTTTAACTTATTGTACCATAGTTATTAGCTTTATTTATTTGGGTAACTTATGTTGACATAAAATCTATGTAATTGTATTAGGGGATACCATTCATCAATAAAATTAACACTAAGAAACTATTGTATTCAAATCTCAATTCCTCCAGGGAATCCACTTTTGGACTACATAATGTCTGAAGATTTTATGATAATTCTTCCAATACCTGGTATAATAATTTGGCCAAAACTCATGAATGGTCTGAGGAGAACCATTTATTTATCACAAGTAGTTTCAATCTTACTATCGTAATACATGGACTTGTTGTCGTCCAATTCTTGACTGCAATTTTTTATATATACTTACGTTAACAAGTCCTTCCTTGAGGGGAATAATTCGGAGGATGCCATGAGGCCATACAACCTTTATAATGTTGAGGCTATGTGGCCAATATTGTACCATAGTCAATGCTCAAGGACTATAACAAGATGAGATTATACTGAGAATGGTAATGGATTATATAGTGGATGCTCATGAGGATGATGTCAATACTATGTTTTAGAAGCATGTGTCCTTAGTGCCATAACACTTTGAGAAAAGTTTAATGAGTATTACAGATTTGATTTAATACCTCCTTTTTTATGCCTAATTTTATAATCTTGCACCTATGACCTGCAAATGTTTGATACATGAGATTAATAAAGGTGTTACAAAAGAGAGACAAGATAGTGTTAAGGAAGATGAATGTAATACTGTTAACTGACATCTTGTATATGCCATTTTTTGTTGTTTTGATTTTTCAAATAATGAGTGGACTTTCCCATTGCACTACTTATTATTTTCTATTTCACTTGTATGTATATCACTAACTTCAATTCATTGTTATGCAATGAAAGCTTTTACAATTATGTAATGTTGCAGATTTATAATGCTTTGCTTCTATTTTCTAAGTGTCAGTTTGTGAATGCACAAAGTAAATTCAAGCTTCACAAGGGATATAATGAAAATGAATGTATGTATACATATTTGTATGTGTTTGTGTGGATGCGTATTTATGTATGTATGTATGTGTGCAATTAACCTTTGCAATTGTGTGTGCATGTCTATTTTTTTGGATGCATATTTATGTATGCATGTATATATGAGTGTAATTGAACTTTTTAATTCTCTATGTCTATATATATATGTACATACATATGTATGTGTTCGTGTGGATGCATATTTATGTATGTAAGTATATATGTGTGCAATTAAACTTTCTAGTTTTCTATGTGTGTGTATATATGTATTGGTTCACATGAATGCATACTATTGTAATGAATCACTCATATGTCAGTTTAAAGTTTATGTATATATAAAATTGTAGTATGTTAATATTAATTTTATTGATGAGTTTTACAATATTACATTTTCATGCTACTATCTTTCTTTAACAATGTTGTCAATTAATTTGGGTTCACTTTAATTTTTATCATTAAAAGTAGAAAGAGGGTGTTGGCCCATTAACAACTCTAGTGTATTAATAAGACATTAATAGCACTAGAGCCTTTTCAACACACAAACACAAAACATAGTTTACCTCTATCAAAAATTTAAAATGTAAAGTTTAGAGTATCAATGGTACTAAAAGTAGAGTCTTGCAGCATAATAATAAAAGCATAGTGTCTATGCCTCATAGGGCAGGTAAAAGTTCTAGAGCCAACTAGGCTCTTAATCAAAAAATAGTAAAACATCCTAAGACTAAAACTTAATTGCCTCCCAACCACTTTGATAGTAGTGTGAAAGTCCATTCTTCTTTCAAAACTAGAACATGTCCTTATAGTCTTCATCAGTCTTATGTTTAGACCTAGAAATCTTCTCATGCAATACACATAGTGTCACCAAGAAGGCATGCATCACTTGATAGAAAACTTGTTGGAATCATTGATTCTCTTGTTGAAGTTGTTGACCTCTATTCTCATCTTGTGCAACACTGCTTCCTACTTCTCAAGCTTATCCTTCATCTTTCCCAACAACCCACTACTCATCTAATCACCAATGTCCTTAGACACCTCCATGAAAGAACACTGCATGAAAGAGGGGTTGGGTTCAAGGTTTGGATAGGGTTTTTTAACAGGGTATCAAAGGGGAAGGGAAGAGGGTATTCTTGAATTTAGACGGAGGGGGAGAGTCCCTAGACTTTCTCGAGGAATGGACAAAAATTTCCTCACCATATTTTTCCATAGAATTATCGCAATCTGACCCTTCATTGTTTTTCAAAGCTTGCTTAGATTTCTCCTTAGCAAGTCCGTTAGACCTATAGGCTCTAGGGGTTTCAATAATGTCACCCAACTCCATATTATACACCTCTTTCTTGCATTTTTTAGGGGACCTAGTAATTGTAGGGCCCATTTTCCATTACACCAAAAGCCATGACTGTTAGTGAACATGGAACACAACATAATTAACCACCTGTGGGCAGGGGAGCGCATTGCATCACCCAAAAATCTCCCCCTCGATGCGCATACTAGGTGCTTACGTAGGTTGGGAAGGCACCAGGGAGATTTGAACCCATGACCAAGCCAAAACCAGGCTCTGATACCAATTTTTCACTAGGGTCATGTAGGGAGGAGGATTTAGTTTTGGGCCTTTTTTGCCATGCTTGGAAGGATCAACATCAAGGGACCCAAGAGGAGTGGTAACATGCGTAACAATGGGCTCATTGACTAGAGGGCATAATACACAATGAAAATTATACAACCTAAACAACAATCCCTGGTGCTTAATAACATTGTCCTTACCTTTCTGGTTAGCTTCAATATTATTTTCTATAGAATGAAGTAGGTAAAACATAATTGAAATTAAGACTCTATGGTGCAAGTGGTTTAGGAAAGGCAAGTTATAAAAGTAGTAAACAATAAACTTACCTTCAAGGGTGAAGTATTTAAATATGATGTTGTAGCCATCCTTCTAGACACTTGGGAGGTCTTCTATACTAAACCCACCTTATTTATTTTATTGCATATTTATGCATGCATGTATATATGCACGCTAATGGATGTATAAATTTTTTTTAAAAAATTATTTTTGTGTGTGTGTGCATTCAAATGGATGGATAATGTTCTATGTATGCATCTTTTACTGTGGATTTGTATATATGTATGTATATATATGTTTTCAAGCAATGTTAATTTATGTATACATGAAAACTTACTAGTTTTGCTTGGAATAATGTGTAGACATTAATCAAAGTGTAAGATTATCATGCATGCAGTAAGTGAATGATAAATTTATGTTACAATTGTTACTTCCTTCTGTTGTATCACCAATTTGCAGGTATGTGAGGTAACAAGGACTTCAACATGGCTTGTCAATTGCTAAAGGTCCATGTACATGTGTTTCTCAACACTATCATTTTAGTACTACTAAGCTATGTTTAGGAACACCTTGTATATTTTGGGAAATCATAATCTTGCTGGTTAATATGAAATATTTTTCTTACATAACATTACATGTAACTCACCAATATGTGTTGTTTTAACAATTACTTATTTGGCAGATAGTCTTATATGATATGACAAAAAATCGAACAAAAAAGACTGTGTGTGTGTGTGTGTGTGTGTGTGTGTGTGAAGTCTTCTAGACTTTACTAAGGTCGGAAAACCAATTGAATTTGTTAAAGTTTGAACTTGTTTACTATTTCATTTTATGCTGGTTTGTATTGCTTAGTTCCAAATCAACTTTAGTAAGTTGCATTGCATGTGTAGTTACATTGCATAACTAGTTACATTGCACATGTCATTACATAAGTAGTTACGTTGCACATGTCATTACTTCAATACTTACATTTCATGTCATTGGTTATATAGCTACATTGCATAAATAATTACATAGAATGGATTTGTGGAAAGAATAGTCATTACTCAATGCATAATCATTGCATTACTTAAAAACTTGCATTTAGTTTAATTTTTCATACAGTTGTACTATGTCAAAACAATTAGATTGTGAAAGATAAAATGTGGATGTAAAGATGATTGTTCTCAATAAATACTCATCTATTACCATTTCATTGGTATGACATTGTCATAGTTTATTCAATTCATGTAGTCATATATAACCATACTATTTCTAAAAAAGGTGTTAATATATGTTGTATGTATGTATGTATGCATGTACATATAAATGCATAATTAAGTATGTATTCATATGTATGTGTATGTGCATACATATCTATGCATGCATGTGTGTGTACAAATCTCAGTGCACTTGCAGTCTTGAACAAATATGTTAGAATAAATTGATGTTGAATAATTCATTGCAAAAATAATTACATTGCATAAATAGTTACATTGCAAATGTCATTGCATAATTTATAGTAGCATTGCACAAATAGTTAAATTTCACTTTAATAGTTATATTACACGTCATGGCATAAGTAGTTACATTGCATAAATATCAACATATTTTGGACAACAATGACAACAATATCAGCAAATAAACTGGACAACAATGACAAGAGAAAAGGCATATAGTTTTCAACTTACGTTAATCAAAACCATAAAGCATTCATTAAGCTTAGACACGAATCACAGTCAAAAGCACTCATTAAGCATGGAAGGTAAGAAATGAAAGCAACAAAATTGGAAAATATTCATGCCATAGAAGCTATTAAAATGAAAAAATAACTTGCATTGAACTTTATGGTAATCGACATTTTGCATACAATAACAGTGAATAAGGAGAATAAAACAAAGATAAATACGTTAATAATGACCATGTAGCATTCACTTAGCAGTCAAAATAGTAAAATTGTATAAGGGTAAAAGTACAAACATGTGTCACCCTTTTATAAAGGAAAAGGCTAACATCAAAAAAAGTATTAAACTTCAACAATGCAAAAGTCGTATTTCTGTTTTAAATTTTAAGTTGGTGTAAATTGATGAAATGTGTATAAAAGGATAGAGTTTATGTATGTTATTTTTTTAAAAAAAAATTAAAAATTAAAATAGTATGTTTTTATAATTTTCAATGACCTTTTTTGATAATGTTAAAAATCGAGAAAATTAGGGGTTATAATTCTCACCACAGAAATAACTATAAATAAATATATTTTCATCTAAATTTGAAGTATTTTGTTGACGACATGTGTACCTAGAACTATCAAAAAGAAATTTTCAACAATATTATATATTTTGTCTATTATAGCTATTTAAAGTGGAACTTTTCATAATTTAACGATTTTTTATTCCCACCATCTTTTCCCTAGTAAATCTATGTTAACAATTACAAATGTTATATATTATTGAAGAGGACTCTCTTCTCTAGAAAAATTAATCATTTTTTAAAAAAATTCATTATCGTCTACAAATTTTTATATTTTTTCGAATGTGCATCATCTTCAATGTTGAAATACCTACTTGCATTATTTTGCAATTATTGTAATCGATATTGGGTCACCTATAAAAAAAATTATATTGTCATAATTCTAACTACAAGTTCTATCCAGTGGTATTTTTTTATTTTTTTGAAACCCTCGTTAGGATGATGAAATTGGCCTTTGAAGTGTTAATTTCTTCAGAATTGCAAAAAACATGAAAGAAAGTGCCACATCGGATGACACCTAGACAGTTCTAGCCAGATCAGATCGAGCCAGATCAGTACAACACAAAAATCGCTAGTGCAAGGTCATATGCGCAAGCGCATTTCAAATGTATAATTTAATTTTTTATTAATTCAATAAAATAGGTTCTTTTATGTTAAAGGTAAAGTTTTATTTTTAAATTGTTAAATTTAATTCAATAAACTTTAAACAATAAAATACGTTTTCTATCTGAAATGTAATTTTTTATTTTTTTAATTGTTATATTTAATTCAATACTAATTTAGATATCTTAAATAAATCTTTCTAAAGAAATGCTAATAAATATCCACTACAAAATAATTATAATTTAATTTACTACATCTAAAATGATTTATATTTCCTTTATTTCCATTTATTAAGTTTTCTACTAACTTAATCTTTTTATTTTAATTTCTTAAAAAATGGATGATTTATATCTCCAAATATTATAATTTAAGTAGATATTTTATGTGGTATTTATTAAATTATTTTAAAAAGTATATTATATTTATAATAAGATTTAAACTTTTGACATGTAGATGGTTGTCAAATTTAACTTGAAAGAATAAAAGTTAACATTAACACACTCGCACCATCCCACTCCCCCATTCTGCCATTGTAGAATGTCTATCGACATTAAAAATATGTTTTTTATTTTTATTTTAAAGGTAAAGTTTTATTTTTAAATTGTTATATTTAATTCAATAAAGTTTAAACAATTTGAGATAAGTTTTCTATTTGAAATATAATGTTTTATTTTTTTAATTGTTATATTTAATTCAATAAAAAAAATTTAAAGGTAAAGTTTTATTTTTAAATTATTATATTTAATTCAATAAAATAGGCTTTTTATTTTATATGTAAAGTTTTTTTTTTTTTTAATTATTATATTTAATTCATAATTGCATTTGTAATAGTAAAAATGTAAAGTTTTAAATGAAATCTTATTGAATAAATATTTAGAAATTAGATTTTGAAAGTTAATTTTGTATTTAAATCGATTAATTAAATTTATTGTTTATTTAAAATTTATCAATTAATTTGATTTAAATAAATTATTAGAATGAATTTAGTTATTTTAAAATTTTATGAAAACTATTAAAATTATTTAATTTATTTAATATATTTAATAAATTGTTTAATCTAAATTTAGCAATGCTTTAATGCAACTACTTGTCTTAAGATTTTGTAGTGTTACAGACAGTCAAATATAATAACCTTCTAATGTTGAATTTTTTTTTCTAAATTGTCTATGATCTACTAGTATTTCTGTAATTGAATTTGAAAGTATTTTGTATGCAGGTGATATCAAGCTCTCTATTTAGATTTTTGTATAATGGGGAATAAAGTGAAAAGAGCACAAAAATATGATCGAGTCAGAGATGACCAAAAGAAATGATAGACAAAATGTAATATAGAGCCACCAATTGAAGATCCATTGGTTGAAGTTGAAGAAGATCCTATTGAAGTTCTAGGAAGTAGTAGGACATTTGAAAAACATGGTTTACGGTTGAAAAATTAGATGGAGATGGATGAAGACTCTCTTTTAAGAGAAATTGAATCATCTGAACACATGATGCTTGAAAGTACAATTAAGCTACATATGAAAAATATGTGGGACGAATTTGTTGAAAATAAATCTCTGATTGGTAAAGAATAATTATTTGTCAAATTATTTAGGAAAAGAGAAATGAGTCTTGTCCTAGAGTTGCTAGGTGTGAACAATAAGAAAAGCTCAAGAGATAATGTGAAGGCAACAATAGTTCAGATTTTGAGAGATGCATTAAATGCTATTGATAATAGAAGTCGAGTAGTTGATTTAAGTGTTGCACAAAGAGCATTGATGACTATGATTACAAAAAAGGACTTGTCACAAAAAAACCAAGTTCGAGCAATTTTTGAAATGCTCAAACTATCTAGAAGAATTGTTCAAAGATACATAAAAAGGATAAATTTTCTTGATAGGAACATTGAAAATAATTGGGTTAATATTTGTCAACTTCCTCGAAAGGATAGAATTTTTGAAGATGTTAGAAGATAGGTTGTTGAATATTGGACCAGCCAGTCACGTGTTTCTTCCAATAGAAGAGACACTATACAGATCAAAGATGAAGAGACAAGTATGAAAATAGCACATCCAAAACACTTTGTAGACACATCACAAACTAAATTATTTGAATCTTTCAAAAAAGAATTTTCAAATGGGAAAATTTGCCAAAGAATATTTGAGAGGTTGCACCCATGTTTTGTATGCATAAATAAGGTACGTGAAACTTCTTGTTGTCGAAATCATGTTGAGTTTCATCTTGATTCACAATCTTTTAGAAAAGCTATGGCAACACTTATTTGTTATGTGATAATGCTGAAGAGTCAGATGAATTCAATGTAGAATGCATAAAAAATGCATGCACAAATTGTGGAGAGTTGCAAAAATTTCCATATGAAATGGACAATATTGATGTTTCAACACCAGTTGTGTGGAATAGATTTGAGTATGAGATATATCGAACAAGGAATGGAGAAGAATAAAAAAATAGCTTTGAAGGAGAGCAATTTTCCATATGGTGGATTTATGGATAAATTCATAACTATGATTTATCCACACATCCAACATTGTCATGGTGCAAGATGGCAAGCCAAACAGTTTCGAGATTCAAAAAATTACTTTCCATTAGGATGTATTCTATCAATTGTAAACTTCTCTGAAAATTATACTTTTTCCCCTCAATCTGAAATTCAAGCTAAATATTATCACTCAGATCAAATTGCAATTTTTGTACAAGTTTCCTATAGACATGCACAATTTGAGGTGGATGGAGTAGAAAGTATCGATCTAGATGAACACATTATCATCAAGGAGGTCTATTTTTATCTTACTGACGATAGGGCTCATGATAGGAGCTATGTAGCTCATTATTTTGGAATATTCTTTGATGATCTCAGAAATTGTGGGATAAATGCTTCAGAACATTGGATTTGGTCTGATGCTTGTGTTGACCAGTAAGCGTATTTGAAAGTTAAACTTTGTAATTTCATGCACATATTTAATTAACTAAACAATTAATTATATATAGATTTGATTAGTCATAAATTTCTTTTAATTTTTTTCCTAGGGCAATTTAAGTCTATAAAAGCATTCAATTGGCTTGCAACACAACATGCAAGATGAAATATTAAGTTTCTTTGGAATTTTTTTGGAAGTGGTCATGGAAAAGGAGAGCATGATGGAGCAGGAGCATGTGTAAAGCATGCACTTTGCCAACATGAACTTTTAGGTATAATATTGTTATGTACTAATCAAATTTGACGTATATGACCATCTGCTCTAGATAATTCTTTTATATTTTGTTAAAATTGATACAATTTTATTTCTTATATAGGTGCAAAGATAGACAAAGAAAATCAAGTTGTTGAATGGTGCAAATCTCATTTTTCTCCTTGTGATACAACATATAATAAATATTTTTTTTGGGAAGTAAAAGGTAAGATTTCCATTTTTCTTTGACATGATTACTTTGATATTTTGATTATTGACATAGATACTTGCCAATTTAATGTGTTATAGATAATGATCAATCAAATCCTTACAATTGTCAACCCATTGTTGGATTTAGAATATTGTATCAACTGATGACTACTGGACAATACAAACCTCCAATAATTCAACTAAGAGAAAAATCATGTTTTTGTGATGTTTGCATTCAAAACAATGCAATGTGTCAATGGGAGAATATGGTGACTGGCTATGTCTCTCAATGGACATGGACAAACATAATCAAAAGTACCCCTTATGAAGAAGATGACAATGACATAGACATTCATAATCCTATGTATTCAGTTGATTATGAACATGTTTCTAATTTAGTTGTTCCAGGTGAGTTTCTATAAACATGTTTTATTTTAATATTAACTTGTTTTCATATTTATTTATTTACAGTTTCCATTATTTTTCTACATTTGTAGGTGACATCTTTGTTGTCAATGTGGATCCTCAAAATATGGAAGGTGTGGATTATTATTTACTTAGATGCACAAAAGAAAAAATAAAGTTGATTGAACCATGTACAGATGATGATAACCAGTCTTATCCAATTGGTTTAGTTGTTATAGAAGGTATAGATTATCCTCTTATGAGATGTATACAACTAATTAGAGAGTGAGATATTAATTGTAAATAGTTATTTGTTTTTTATATTATTAAGAAAACTAAATGAAGTATAAATCTTAGTTTGTAGGCACCTATTATTAGCAAACAAAAATTAACCACAATGGTGTTCAATTTATTGAATGCATGCATGGCCAAAAAATTTTGCATTATAGCCACTTGGTTTTAGCCAAAAAAATTTAGTTTGACATTATGCCAAAAAAAAAGGACGTAGCAAAGCAAATTGGAGATTAGATATCAAGGACCATAAAAAGTTGTTGGAGATTATTAAAGATAAAGAGAATCTTGACCATATGTATCAACAACTTCGTGATTGATCTAGATAGGTTTAATGACTCATAAAGATATTTCAAATTTATATATGCATTCATTGTTTTTCAATAGTTATACATGTTTTTGTTTTTTCAATATTTATACACTTCTACAAAACACATAGAAAATGATAGAAGATGTATTTCCATTAATTTATAGAACATGTAAATTTATTACACATTAACAATTATCTAAAAAATAATGTATTTATTTCTAAATTTACATGTACATTTGCTATGTACAATTTTACAACACACCTACAAAATTATGTAACATATATTTTCATTAATTTATATAACACATAAATTTATTACACATTAACAATTATCTAAAAAATAATGTATTTATTTCTAAATTTACATGTACATTTGTTATACACTTTTACAAGACACCTAGAAAATTATGTAACACATATTTTAATTAATTTATAAATCACATAAATTTATTACACATTAACAATTATCTAAAAAATAATGTATTTATTTCTAAATTTACATGTACAATTGCTATACACTTTTACAACACACCTACAAAATTATGTGACACATTTTTTCATTAATTTATACAACACATAAATTTATTACACATTAATGTAATTATCTAAAAAATAATGTATTTATTTCTAAATTTACATGTACATTTGCTATACACTTTTACAACACACCTACAAAATTATATAACACATATTTTCATTAATTTATACAACACATAAATTTATTACACATTAACAATTATCTAAATAAAAATGTAGGAGATATTTCAAAAATATGTTTCCACATTTACGTAAAACATATTCTATAAATGTAAATATCAAATATATCAACTACATATAAGCATGGTCACATAACTTATGAAAAAATAATATATGTCAACTATAAATGTAAATGTTCACATAACTCATGAAAATATCAAATATGTCAACTATAAATATAAATGGTCACATAACTCATCAAAATATCATATACACCTACTATAATTATAAATGGTCAGATAACTCATGCTAATATGAAATATGTCAAATATGAGCGTATTGTAAATGTAAAATGTCACATAGTTGTAAATCTAGAAATGATATCATCATAGATCAATATCAAACATCATATAAATGACATATATGAATATCAAATGTGATCACGTCACGCGCCACGATGTGATCGACTAACACGAGATCATAAACTCTGTTTTCAATATAAGAACAAATGTATCATGAGCATGTGTATAAATTCAATTTAAATAATAACATAAGTACAATTAAATTTACCTATGACCCAGGATGACTACGGTTGATAGTTGTCTATCCATCTCCACCCTCACAAGCTACAGATGCAGTCTGTATGTAATAGAAGAAACAAATATGTCACAAGTTATACGTTACTAAAGTTTTAAATATAAGATTTGTAGGTCCAATTAAATAAACATGTTTGTAAAGTTCTACCTATGTCTCTTGCTGCACAGGATGCATAGGTGTCTGCAAGTCCCCATATGCCATCGTCGTTGTAAATATATGCCTACCTATCTCAATCAAGTTTGTATCACTAAAGGTCACATCTTCAATGTCAAGTGTAGGATCCGTGAGCATATCTATGAACAGTGAACATCATGGTGGGTGAGAACTTGCCTCGGTAGGGGGGGCTGCATCCTTCTCAACTGTGAATTGTAGTGGAGTTGTAGCTGAAACATATATGTCCTCCTACCCCTAACCACCCTGTGCCTCCTTCATACCTCTGATGATACTAGTCACATATGATGGCACCACACTAAGTGGTTGTCCAGTCAACAATTGTATAGCTCGATAGGCTGAAAGTAGATTAGTGGACAAACATGTACTCATAGCCCTCAAGCAATCTACTAAAGACTCCATGGAGACATCTATTGGAGATGGGATGCCAACCTCATGATACATATCATCACCTGAAGATGATGCAGCAGTGTGACCACCTGTAGATGTAGATCATGACTGTGTCATGTATCTGTGCACTCGGTTAGAAGAAATCTCGTGCACCCAGGTAGAAATAGTGGCAATACTCTCATATACATCTCTACATGTATCATCTGCCGCTCTATCTCTAGCTGCAGCTAACTCCAAATATTTTGGCATCACCAAAAGGTTTGGACCAATCAATGCCCATTTATTAACAGGTGGAAGAGCATCTAGGTGTCTAAATTCATCTGAGAACCTACCCTGACCCTACTTAGCATGCCCAATGATATCGATGTAATCAACCTCTCAATGTAGATGAAATTCTACAAATAATTATTTGCAGAAATATAAGGGGAACTCATCCTTTTGGGGCCACATGTGATGTGTGGCCAACTAAAAAGGATACATGAAAGGTGCCACCAATGGATCAGTACACCTCATAGCACAATAGCCTATGACCTTTTCCAAAGGTCAATAATGTGGGAAAGTGTTCTTCACACTCTCCACTGAGACCATCTCATCTATCTCCCTCCATCGCAAACCACCACTAATAGTATAGGATAGAGCACTATAAAAAGTGTCCAAACTAACACTATCATAAGGATTAAAACCCTCAACATTGCACATCATGCTAATAAGCTCATCTCTAATTGCAATCACCTTATCCCTATGCTATAAGGTAGGTGAAGCTCGTAGACAATAATCAATAGTATCAAGTGCACTCTGTAAGCATTGAATAGTATCATTGAATAATGTCTCCCTATCCTAGGTACTAGTCAATCTATGGGATGAACCACTATGAGGATGACCGTGTACACTGGCCTCTCCAAAATCACTACCCCCTAATGCCATTATGATGAAAGATATAAAAAAACAAAACTAGATAGATGATAATAGAGATCTATACATGCATACATATACATATATACACAGATTATTATATAAACTAATTGAATCAAAACACACTAAATGAATCTTGCTAAACAAACCTATTGTACTTGACATATAAAGAAATGTTAACAACATTACATTTTTCCAGTAAGAGGTACAAATCAAATTTAGATAACAAGTTTAGGGTTTATGGGGTTAGAGAGCGGTTTAGGATTTAGAGAGATGGGGTTTAGGAGTTAGAGAGTAGTTTAGGCTTTAAAGAGATGGGGTTTAGGAGTTAGAGAGTGATTTAGGGTTGGGATAGATGAGGTTATGAGAGAGAGAGAGAGAGAGAGAGAGAGAGAGAGAGATATATGATGTTACAATTTACAAAGATGGGGTTTAGGAGTTAGTGAGTGGTTTAGGGTTTAGAGGGATGGAGTTTAGGAGTTAGAGAGCAGTTTAGGGTTTAGAGCAATGCGTTTTAGGAGTTAGAGAGAGATAGAGGGGAGAGATGAAGTTATGTTAGGGATTATGGGTTAGGGTTGGGATAGATGAGGTTATGAGAGTGAGTGAGAGAGAGAGAGAGAGAGAGAGAGAGAGAGAGATGAGATGGGAGAGATGAAGTTATGCTAGGGATTAAATGGGGTTAGAGAGCAGTGTAAGGTTTAGAGAGATGGGGCTTATGAATTAGATATTGATTTAGGGTTTACAAAGATGGGGTTTAGGAGTTAGAGAGAGATAAAGGAGAGAGATGAAGTTATGTTAGGGATTATGGGTTAGGGTTGGGATAGATGAGGTTATGAGAGAGAGATATGAAGTTATGAGAGAGAGAGAGAGAGAGATGAGATGGGAGAGATGAAGTTACGTTAGGGATAAAATGGGATTAGAAAGTAATGTAGGGTTTAGAGAGATGGGGTTTACGAGTTAGATAGTGGTTTAGGGTTTAAGAGTTAGTGTTTAGGAGTTAGAGAGAGATAGAAGGGAGAGATGAAGTTATGTTAGGGATTATGGGTTAGGGGTGGGATAGATGAGGTTATGAGAGAGAGGGAGAGAGAGGGAGGGAGAGATATGAAGAGATAGATGAGGTGGGAGAGATGAAAGTTACGTTAGGGATTAAATGGGGTTAGAGAGAAGTTTAGGGTTTAGGAGTTAGAGAGTGGTTTAGGGTTTACAAAGATGGAGTTTAGGAGTTACATAGTGATTTAGTATTTAGAGAGATGGGGTTTAGGGGTTAGAGAGCGGTTTAGGTTTTAGAGAGCAGTTTAGGGTTTAGAGAGATGTGGTTTAGGAGTTAGAGAGTGGTTTAGGGTTTACAAAGATGGGGTTTAGGAGTTACAGAGCGATTTAGTATTTAGAGAGATGGAGTTTAGGGGTTTGAGAGCGGTTTAGGGTTTAAAGAGATGGGCTTTAAGAGTGGGAGGGATGAAGTTATGTTATGGATTATGGGGTTTAGAGAGCGGTTGAGAGAGAGAGAGAGAGAGAGAGAGAGAGAGAGAGAGAGAGAGAGATGTTTTCAGATTATAGGGTTAGAGAGTGGTTTAGGGTTTAGAGAGTAGTTTAGGTCAACATATTTGGATTTAAAGTTCAATATAGGAGTTTGAGTCTAATATGATTCAATGTGAGAGTTTTAGTTTGAATTTGATTAGGTTTAATATTGTGATTTAATTGCATTTAATGTTAAGTTTTGCTCTTGCTTAAGGTTCAATGTTAAGGTTTCAATTATAATTTATTTGTGTTCACGGTAACAGGTAAAGTCTAATTTAGTTCAATCTGATGGTTTTAGTTACCAGTTTATAGTTGTTTCTAAACCTTTACATTTATAACAATTTCTAATGATTTGCAATAAACACAAAATAAAAATATTCAAATTCTCTAATTTACATCTAACTAATTTTCTATATTTAATAATTTTTTAAATTATTTTCTAAAGTTTCAAAAGTTTCTAATTGTTGTAGTATTTTCTAAATTTTCTAATATTTTCAGAAAGTTCTAATATTTTCTAATATTTTATAAAGTTTCAAAATTTTCTAACTGTTATAATCTTTTCTAGATTTTCTATATAATTTTCTACTATTTTCTATAAATAATATTTTACAATTTCTCTAATAATTTCTAAGTCTTACTAAATTTCAATAGATTTTCTAAACTTCATCTAATATTAGAGTACTTAAAAATATAAACGTATAATACTTTTAAAAAATTTGAACTCTTTAAAACAATCTACATTAAAAACCATATTTCTAACTAAGAAAACATAAAATAAACTTAAAACATATTAAAAAATCAGGGGGAATTGCTGACATGCTTGATCTGCCTGAATGTCTCATGTAGCTCTTCCCGCAAGCTCATATGATGAAAATAATAGGCAAATTTGTCTTTTTGCGAATTATATAATTTTTGTCATTCCGATTGAAAGGGATTCGATTGAACCAGGTCCAATTGGATCCCTTCTGGCCAGACCCATGTGAAGGTGCCCACGCCACTTGGCGTACAGTCGATGCCATGTAGTTTCAACCAGATTCAGTCCCCTCAGAACCCATTCGATCGAATCCGGTATCGCTGGAACCTAAAAGTTAGCCCCAAAGGTGACACAGATCCGTACTTGCACCCATAAAATACATTTTTTAGAAGCAGTCAAAGCAGTAAAACTAGGTAAAATTGATTATTTACAAGTTTTCAATTTACAAAATAAATGTAGATAAATTTAGACCATGGAACACACACTTAGGAGGAAAACCAGTAAATGTAGATATAAAAAAATGATTTAAGAGCCCTCAAAATTGCTAAAAATGATGCAAAACAAGTACTAAAACCTAAAATAGAATGTGCATTCGAACCACTATAATAGGAATTGGATCTTGGAAAACAACTTGCATTCAAAACACTAAAATAGGAAATCCATGTAAATAATGTGCATTCAAACCACTAAAGTAGGAAATAAACATGAATTGAACATTATGTTACCAACCTGATCAAGCGTAGGGAATTCACAGACTCCAGAGAATAAACCAAAAGCAGTCAGACAAGGAATTTTCAAAAATATTAACGTTGCATTGTATCGTTCTTATAGAAATTTTTTATAGAAGGAATGATTTGTTGATTTGAATTTTGAATTGTGGCGGGAAGCAACTGGCCATTTCATACAGTGAATTGCATTTAATATTCACTTCTTGTGATGGCTCTATGGATTAAAATTAATATTATTTGTGCTTTCTTTTTTCTCCATCCATCTGTTTAATTAATTATATTTGTTGTACTTGCATATGTTTAATTCAATTCAATGGTGAGTCTTACACCACTAGCTTTGTATGCAACTGCTAATTGAAGTTGGGTTTAATGTTAGAAGTTGCCACATTTGTTTTTGGTCCATGTGTAGAATGGAATATTAAAAAATGGTTATGCACTAATAGCTATGCATATTTGTACATAACAAAAATCGTAATGCACCTATAATAGTGCATGTGTGCATATGAATGTAATGCAAAGTGAATATAAATACAATCACTTTGTATTTTGAAACCAATAACATAAATATGGAATTATGTACATTAGTGTCCACACCCTATTCAAAACTACTATTTTGGCACAAGTTGTTAATGGATTTAAGTGCTCAAATTCTATGCGGTAAAAAAATTTAAATTGGAACTGGATGACGTCATTATTTTGTTGTTTCATAAGAACAGAAAAGATATGCCAACAGAATCATGAACAAACAGTTAGAAGAGATGGACAATTGAATGAATTAGGTAGGCCACACTAGCCACCTAAGGCAGGGGTCCCATGGGAGGGGCTTGGGCTCTATATTTGTGGAGTGGGTGGCTCCATGAAACTTTTCTTGGGGGCGGCTAAAAGGTTAATTGAAATCTTTTCTTACAAAATAGGAGCCCTGAATTTTTAGCCCTCTCAATTTGAGCGAGTGAAAAAGGGGTGGGGCTGAATTTAGCATCACTCTTAGGGAGGAATTATGCCATTTGTCAACAATCTACACTTCATTTTTCCACCAAATGAATTCCCACCAAACAAACTTATGAATAATTTTTAAAAAAAAATTCCAAAATTCATGAGACGAGCTTTTTTAAATTTAGCAGTTATGTTTTTTTGAAGCGGATTCACATATAAATCTATAGTACCGCTTCCCTTTTTAAATATCCCTAAAAAATCTCAGCAGCACCTGCTCTATTTTTATGGAAGCAGGTGCCCATAAGACTCCAGCCTAAGTGTGATCAGCGCTTTGAGTGTGCTGGTTAAACCAGCCGTCCATTAAATGAAGTACTACTGAAAAATAATAAGAATAAATAAAGGAAAAGACAAACAAAACTTACCCAACTTGAGAAGAAAACCAAGAATAGTCTCATTACAGCTGCTGCTTCACAATAAACAGAAACTTAGATAAAAAGTAGATCTAAAAATATCGGGGTTCTACAGTTGGTAGATTTTTGTGCTCAGCCCAAGTTTATTTTCATGCTATGCAGAGATTCAATTCTATATCTGTAAGATGTGATGTGACAAAGTATGAAAATTTTGGGAATCCATGGTTTGGCGGCATCTTAAGGGCCATATTTACATTTACTGTTTCATTTAAATTATACTTCTCGGAAGGATAGTCTGCAGTTATCTTAAACTGGGATTGTGTCGTTGTAAAATTAACATAAACTGGTCAACTTAATAATTAGAAGATTCATAAACACAAGATGTGCTGTGTAGTCTTCTCTACGAGAACAACTCATTCTCTAGACTCATTTCTTAGGACTATATGTACAATGAAGAAATAATTTTAATGACGAAAGCAATAAGATGTAAAGAGATTCCAATAGGTAATTTCTTCCATTTGGTTGGCAAGCTCAATGGGTTCGCTCGGAATCATTTCTTTTTCAATAATTGCTTCCTGCTTTAATATGAAGGGCTCACTTATCTGTTTGGCAATCTTCTCTTTCTTCATCCAGTCTAGTTCTTTTTTATAAAGAGCATCATCTCTTTGTTTCCCTAGTTGATTCATTTTCTTGAGTTGCCAGTTATACACTGACGCTTTGTGGTGGTTTTGTGAACTCTCAATATTTGCTCTTGAAGATTCAGAATCCTTTCTAGCTTTTCTTTCAAATTCAAGCTCCAAAATAGTTACATCTCTTTGCTTAACTGCTTCTTCCTTCAATCTCAAAGCTTCAGCTACTAATTGTTTGTTCACTTTTGTCTCTTGGTTGTCAAGGTAATTGGATTCCCTCAAAATCCTTTCTTTTTCATTTGTTGCTTCCTCTTTTGATCTCATGATCTCATCTAGCTGTTTGGCAATCTTTTCTTTTTCCCTGCAGGCTGCTTCTTTTTGATGAAGAGCTTCATCTCTTTGTCTCTGTAGTTGATTTGTTTTCTTGAGTTCCAAATAATATACCGACGCTTTGAAGTGGTTGAGTGAACCCTCCATATTTCCTCTTGCAGTTTCAGCATCCTTTCTGGCTTTCCTTTCAAATTCAAGCTCCAAAACAGTCGCATCTTTTTGCTTAGTCGCATCTTCTTTCAATCTTAAAGCTTGAGCTAATTGTTTGGCGATCTGTGCCTTTTCTCGCAAAGCTTCATCTTTTTGCCTTCTTAATGCATCTCTTTCCTTTAATGCCTCATCTTTAACCGACTTCAACTCATTAAATGCGAACTCCAAATTTGCTTTTGCTGTTTCAGCAGCCTTTCTGTTTTGCCTTTCAGTTTCAAGCTCCAAAATAGCTGTTTTAAGGCTCTTTGGATGACCTTGTGAAGAAAGTTTGGGCAAAGTATTAGGCGTGGTCATGAATTCCCTACACGCAGAATTCAATTGGTCATTAATGATGGAGATGCCAAAGGAGGCTTTCAGTATACAAGTTACAATTTTTTTTTTAAAACTGACAATGCGTTTAAACAAAAAGAGGAAATAGTGAGCTAAACTCGCTGATAATTTTACCTTGGAGTTGGGATGAACATGTAAGTCTTACACTCTCCCAAGAAGAAAGTCTTGCCAATGTCAGGTCCAGCTCCTCTTCGGTTAGTGTAACCAGGGTAATCTTCTTTGTTGAAGTCAACAGATTCTTTTAGAACCAGCCCACATTGTTGTGCTTGCTCCACCAGATTCCACTTGTCATATGGATATTTTTCTTTGTGGGTAACGTGGATTTCTCCCTTTTTGTTAAGCATGGTCATTCCATTCTTGAAGAACGCCTTCAGCAAACGACGATGCTTCCTGTTCAATAAACAGAATCCAACAATTATAAAACTTGGGAATTGAAAATGGCTACATAGTAAAGGACATAATCGGTGGAAATCATTATTTTTTAAATTTCATTGCACTAGGAAGGAATTTTAAATTGAAGAAACTTACCTGATTTGTTTGTTATCCTCTTCTTTCCCAAAGAAACCTGCATGAGGGAAATTGTACACAATTCTATCAAAAAACCTCTCCCTCAAAATCTCATGCTGATTCATTACTGTTACATTAACACCGTGCAATATTTTTGCTCCACGCTTCTCCAAATTATGGAGGTTATTTTGGCCTGAATCATACGAACTTGTGATCTTCTCTGCATTGTTGAGAGACATATAAGCAATCAAGTAGAAACTACCAAAATTGAAACAGGAGATTATTGAAAAAGTAGCAATAGTTTAAGGAAAAGAGTCAATAGAAAGAGAACTTGGAGGGAATATTATAGACCTCTGCTGTCAAGAGAGGTGGCAACCATGTTGTCTGCAGAACCAAATGCACTGGCCAAAGCTAAAGAAAATGAAAAGTCTCCTTCCCCCACTAATAAAATCTGATGTATGTTGGAATAATGTTTAATCCTTCTCTCCAAAGCAGGCCGGTTGACTCGACATTTGGAAATTAAAATATCTTGATCATGTAGTCTGAAATCCATTTATAAATAATGAAAGAACCCACAAATGTCCAAGCTACTAGTTCCTGTCAAAATTAAACATTTGTTAAGGGAAAAAAATCTAAAATCAATAGGTTAACCATGAATGAGTTTGAAGAACTCAAAACACATTGACATTCGATCCTGCATCCAAGAACCCTCAAATATACTCAAAAAGCAATAAAAGCTGCAATTACTGTATTGCTGCCGAACTTTCAGTCTATCCTTTTTGTGTTTGTACTTGTTCGTTTCCATTGCAATGTTGTTTAGATTGTTTGTCAAGGTAGTTCCTAGGTGACTCACTTCTCATCAAGTTGGAAAAAGAGGGGTAAAAATTTATTAAGACAGAAAGAAATACAACAAGGAGAGCTCAACAAGGAGCTCTATCCTGATCAAGTTCATCGAATTCTTGCAACATCTCAAAGGGAAGTTGCCCCCTATCCATAATAGTCCAGCTTGGACCATGACTAGAAGCCCATTGGCTAAACAATCAGCAGCTTTGTTCCATTCACGAGGAATATAAATAGACCTAATGAACTCAAAAGAGGTATAAAAGAGAATAATCTGATTAACAACATTGGCCAGCTACCAACATCCTCAAACTCCTGCGAGGAAAGCAAGCTTACCACCACTTGGGAATTAGACTCACAGATAATCTTGCTTCATCCCTGCAAGAAACATTGTTCCACAGCATATAAAATAGCCTAAGCCTCCATGAGATTGTTAGTGTAATCACCTTTATGTACTGAGAAAAAGAACTTAACGTCACCATAATTGCAACAAGCCACTCCCCCAATACCAGCAGGGCCTGGATTCCCTCGAGAAGAACCATCAGTGTTAATTTTCAGAACTCCATGGGGAGGAGGAGTCTAATGCCCATCCCGATTCACCCAACCTTTCCTTTGATTCCAAAGTTTCCTGGACACTCTTGGAAACCTTTGAGCTGCAACCCCATCCTGAAGATGAAAATTGAGGTGATTGCATATAGCAAGATCAATTGGATCCATACCCCCATCTAGCACACATTTCACTTGAATAGTTTCCTAAAGAGAATGTGAGATCTTCCACCAAAGATGCATAACACCAAGCCGAACATCTTGGAAGATTCGACGATTCCTCTCCAACCAGATATGCCAGAGCATGAACGATGGGCCAGCAATCCAAGCAGCATGGAGAGGAGAAGACTTGGAGGGAGCAATGCCCAAGCGGGCCCAGAACTCAGGCAAAGAGGAAGCATGCCTACAAGAGAAACCCCAAGCACTCCACCAAAAGTACCATAGTTGAGTAGAACAGGAGCAATGGAAGAATAGATGGGAGACAGACTCCTCTCCATTACCACACAAAACACAATAAGAGGGGCCTTGAAATCCATGTTTACAAAGGTTATCCCATGTAAGACAGCAGTTGTGAGCCACTACCCACATGAAAAAAATTGCACTTGGACCAAGAAACTTTATTCCAAACTTGTTTCCACCAAGGGACCTCAGCATCCCCAAATAATTGTCTAGTTATCTCCTGATACCCAGCAGAGACATGATATTTACCAAACAAGGTACCTCCCCAAGCCAGAACATCTGGACTTAGCAAAGAGAAACACTCTCTAGAGGCCAGAATCTGAGAAAGCTCCTGATGATCCATGTCTGTGCCTCCAGGAGGCCAATCAGAAGAGTGCTTCCATCTATAACCAACAACAGGTCCCAATTGATAAGGAGTCTTGTAATGAGCCACTTTATCCCATCCAATGGCATGAAAAGAATCACAAAGAGTCTGAAGATGAGGGTACATGGATAATATGGATGGGAATCCATCCCAAGCATCAGACCAAAACAAAGCCTCAAAACCTCCCTTACATATCCAGAACAGACCTCTCTTGACTAACACCGCACCAGTCTTTAGAGTATGCCAGACCATTGAGCCACGACCTTCAAGAGGAAGTGCAGAAACAGAGCAAGGATCAACACTATGAAAATATTTATGGGTGATAATACGAGCCCAAAGTTGATGTTGTCTAGAGCACCATCGCCAATAAAGCTTAGCAGCCAATGCTGGACTACTCAAGAGAGCTGATCGAAGACCAAGACCACCCTCCTTTTTAGGCCTACAAACAGTCTCCCAACTAATCAAGCTCCATTTAGTGCGATGCAAACTACCACTCCAAAGGAATTGCCGAAAAAGAGCATCAAACTCCTTGACAAAGTAAACAAGAGCAACCTGAACCATGCTTCTATAAGTAGGAAGAGCTTGGATAACAAATTGAAGAAGAGTAACCCGAGCAGCAGTAAAAAGCCATCTATGAGTCCAATGATTTACCTTATCCTGAAGCTTGGTAATCAATTTTTTCTAGAAGAGACGTGGCTGCCTAGAAACAACAATAGGGATGCCAAGATAAGTCAAAGGAATCGACCCAATCTGAAACCACAGGATACTAGCAATCCTGTGCTGAATAGAATCATGCGTGTTAAAAAAATAAATGAAAGATTTGTGCTCATTAACTTTTTGGCCTGAAGTTGCCAAATAAATGTGTAGAGTATGTCAAAAGGCTTCAGTTTCCTTGATCCTAGCAAGACCCGCAAGAGCAAAATCATCAACAAATTGAAGGTGGGAAAGAGTAGGTAAACCATTACGCCACTGCCACCCCTGAATAGAATTCTGGGACACCTGATACTTAATGAATCTGCCCAAGCCCTCAACCATGATGAAGAATAGATATGAGGAGAGAGGGTCACCCTAGCGGAGGCCTCTAGAGGCACCAAATAGCTGAGAAGGTTGACCATTAAAAAGAACAAAAAAAGAGGCAGAAGTAAACCAACTCATAGTCCAACTCACCCAGTCAAAGCTAAAGCCAAAAGTAAGAAGAATACTCCTTAGGAAACTCCATTTAACTCTATCGTAGGCCTTAGCCATATCCAGCTTAACAAACATTGCTCTCTTCCTTGAAGTAGCCATAGAGTGAATAGCCTCAGTAGCAATAACCACCCATCCAAAATTTGTCTTCCAGCAACAAAACCAACTTGTTCTTCTAAGATAATAATGGGGAGCCACTTTTTAATTATCTTAGCAATCAACTTAGTAATAACTTTGTAAACCACATTACATAAGGCAATTGGTCTAAAAAACTCCAATTGATTAGCACCCTCTCTCTTTGGAATAAGAGTTAAGAGAGTAGAATTCAATGCCTGAAGCATTTGCTTGCTAGAATAGGATTCTTTAACCACCTCCAACAAATCATGATTAATGATGTCCCAAAATTCCTGAAAGAACTCAACTGGAAAGCCATCAGGACCAAGAGCCTTCCCCTTAGGCATGCCAAAGACTAGCTCCTCCAGCTCTTCCAAAGATATTGGTCGCATGAGATAATCATTCATTTCCTGAGTGATAAGGGAACGGATACAAGACAAAATAATATTTTCTTCATTATTAGCAGGAGGAGAGTCCTCAGAGGAGGGTAGAAAAGTACCGAGTAGCCTCCTGGAACAAAGCTGGCAAGAAAGTCAGTTGTATACCTTGAGAATTAACCAAAGAAGAGATATTGATCTGATTCCAGCGAGATTGCACCGTTTTATGGAAAAAGGAAGTCTTCTGATCACCTTCCTAGAGCCAAACAACTCTAGCCTTTTGCTTCCAAAAAATTTCCTCTCGAAGTACCCATTCTTCTAGAGCTCTAGAAGCAAGAGATTCATCCCTTCCAAGATCCTCCGAGAAACTTCAATCTCTAATCTACCTTGTGATGACATAAAGTTCTTCCTGAGAAAGCCTCTTCATAGAGTGAAGGTTCCCAATACATTATCTATTCCATATCCTGAGCTGCCTTTTAACATATTGAAGCCTTATAAGAAATGAGAACATAGCAGTAACATATGCAGGAGTGCCATCTTTCCACCAACATAAAACAAAATCACGAAGAGGAGTCACAAAGCCACATCATCAAGGTTCCCACCTTGCATATTTTTCCAAGCCTATTTGCTTTTTCTTAATTCCTCCATGCAAGATTCTTATCATTTCAATACATTCAGGGCTTATATGATTTAGGTTTGGTCGGGATATGATTCAAGTGTCTTCCCAATGAGAAGTGAGTCCTCCTTGTTTCCATAATTTCCTTCTTACTTCAGCATTCTCATTTCCTTCAGATTCTAAGTAATATGGCTAGCGATCTAACTTGGCGAACTTTATCAAGCATGACCCCAGAGAACAAAGTCACGGTAGCATTCAGAGAAGTACACTCACTTGACTTATGATGTACAGGTCTAGAGAAGTGCAAGTTACAGCTAATAAGGTCTCGAACCAAAATTCTGAGGTGAAAATCTATATCTTTGAAAGGGAACAGGTTTGCAAGTTTTCAGCTGCTCACTAAAGGAAATGAAAGCTTTTTGTCTTGTTTCCAAAGCCAGCATGGCTTGTGTTCCATTCAAAGTTTTTATGCATTAACGACACCCAGGCATGATACTAAAAAGAATTAATTTGAGCCCACAACGGTAAACCCATGCTCAAAATCTCATCTCAAGATATCTGATCAAATCAAGGGGAAAATGCTTTAGAGTGTTTCTTCCCCTAGAAATTGTTGCTCTTAGAGGTGCTTTCCGTCCTACGGGAATTAAAAAGCTACTTCTCCAAAAGACTTGAGAAATAAAGACCTACATGGCTATAGTATGAGAATATTCTATGGAGATGTCCAAAAGATGCTTCCGGTAAAGTCAGTCATAGAGGTGCATTTCTGATATAAAAGAGATCAAGTGTTCGAATGCTCGATGCGAGAAAATAGAAAATGTAATGCCCAAAGTATCGAAGGATCATTCCCTTCACTACAATTCCAAATCAAAGGAAAGATAAGCTTACGAAAAGATGGATACGCGCTTCTCCTATTGAATATATAGAGTTATCATGTGAATCCCTATTACGGAATCTGAAGTAAATAGGGCACTTTCCATTAAACTAAAATCCCTGGTTTCGATAAGTGGCTTTTCACGATACTATATCACTTTGAGTGAAGTAATATGGCTTTCGAATTTGTGAAACTTTATATGCATAGAAACATAAAGTTTTAAATAGCTGTTGATTAACAAATTTATTGCAAATCCTACCGTTGTGATTGTTGGTTAACTTAATTTCATTCGTATGGTGCCAACATTTGGATTTCTGCATCTATTTCATCAGAGTTGCTTCAAACTTGCTTCCTCATTTATTCAACGGCTATTTATTGAGCAATTGCATCCTCTTTGAAATCATAAGCAAATGGCAATCAGAGTATCAGGTTATGATCGACTCATAGGCCTGGAAAGAAGATCTTACTAATACTTCATTTAAGTTCTATGACTTAGGAGATCTTCACAGAAGGCTTAATTCTCAACCTATCCACCCAATTACCTAGAAATTGAAACAAAGTGGATTAGTAGAAGCTGTCGTATTTCCCATGGCTATGCAAGCTCCAAAGATAGTGGGGGAATGCATCGAAAGATATAATCTGAAAACAAAGATAATCTTATTTCCTGATCAGTCTATCCTTATCTTGATAAATAAGGCCTTAATGCAGTCTGCATTCGGTGTGCCAGTATAGGAAGAATACAGTGATATTGATTTTGGGTCCTCTGCATCTATGTTTAATGAAAAGAAAACCTTGAGAAGGGAGGATATGCAAAGAATGTGGTTCCAAGCACCTCGTTCCAAGAAGAGAAAAATGTCAAAAAATCTTTTTGGAACAAATTTGAAAAGGGAGATTGTTGAGATCCTAGTGCTATTGCTGAGATTGAAAGAAAAGGAAGAAATTATGGATTTTGTTGAGCATCACTTCTTCCTTGTGCAAATCATGTGTCGGGGGACTACAAATCGACTGGGCCGAGATCATATGTGATGAGTTTGCTTCATGGTTGAATTCAGCTAGAGGATTCAAGAAGTTTTATATGTCCTCATATTTAATATATGCCTTAGCCACACATCACTTGTGGCCGGGCCTTTCCAGTATTGAAAACTATGATGAGAATACGAGGGTGTATGAATTCTACCCACATCTCCGGCTGCAGTGGAGTTAAAAGTGAACAATACCTTCACTATGAGATTGTGCCAGGAATTGCAAGGCTGTCCCAAGAGAAGATTTTCACTTGAGGCTATTTTGGCTATAGGCCAGTTCAGTTGCTCCATCCGATTCCTAAGTTTTTCATACCTACGAATCGGTGCTTTTGATGGTTTTCCCAAAAGACTTCCTATGTACCCTAAGGACAAGGTTGTTCTTGTCAAATTGTGTTGACAAATACTAGAAGTAAACACCTTATGTTTAAACGTAAAGAAGATAGCCAGGATTTCCTTCCCAGTAGTGGTTGGACCCTATTCTTGTGCCTTTAGATCCAATGCTCAGAATATAGTTGAAAGTTTTGAGAGTAAGATTAAGTTGATTGATTATGAGGTACTCAGGCCTCAGTATGTGAACTTCATAAGAGATCATTTGAAGCTAGGATATGCTCATAGAAATGGTACAGACATTGAAGATTATTGAGCTAGATGTTACAATGAATACCAAACTTGGGAGAGGTATTGGGCCCGGGAGAGGTATTGGTCGAGGCTCACAATTAATGAAATTAAGTTGTATAATGACTTTGTTAATGTTCCAGATCTTGCAGATGATAGCTCCTATATGCATCCTTCATCCTTTGAGTAGATCAAGGGAACTTCCATTGTGTCTACTCCGCCTGAGGCTCCTATCATTGATACAATGGAGGTCTTGATGCATGGGATCATCAAAAGGATGGAAAAATGAGTGGAGTGGACTAGAGCAAGAAACAAAAGAACGGGAAGCATAGGCTCTACTGGTGGAGTTGCTTCTGGAACTGCTCGGTCAACTGCAGTGACATCCACCACTACTGCCACTTCAACATTAGCGAACCCAACCCAGTCTATTGGCCAAGGTGGAGATCAACCTTCGGAGAAGAATGTTCAGATTATCCCTACGTATGGATGAGGTTCTCTTTTAGATACAGGAAAATTTGGGGACAAGGAGAAGGATGAAGAGCAAGAGAATTCAGTGTCCAAGCCTTCCTCCCCTATCCAAGTCATCAACCTTGATGGTGACACCAATCCCATGGATGGTCAAGAGTAGGATGTATCTTAGTAAGGGGATACCTTGGCCCTCTCAATTACTAAAGTGACTACTTTCCCCATTGCCACTTAGAACAAAGGGATGCCCCCAATGGCAAGGAAGCTCTTCAACCCCACAACCCTTGAATCAGCAATCTATGTCCTCTCAACCAAGTCATGGTTGGAGGAGACCATTGATCGGGAAAAGTGAAGATATGAGGAAGCTGCCCAATCCAAAGACCTCATCACGCAAGCAACTTCTTCTTAGCCAAAATCACAAAAGACAAAGAAGCAGAAGTCCATAGCAATGTTGGCCACTGATCCCTCAACTGGTCACATGTTAATGGAGATAGTAGAGCCTCAAAAGGAGGGAAAGTTCCATGAACTCAGTGCCAATGATTTCAAATCAGAATGATCGACATTGGTATCCCATGCATGATTCCATGGTTAATATATGGAAGTCTACCAATGAAAAGATAGAAGACAGACTAGAGGATTTAAGGGTGGAAAAGGAGGTATTGAAGTCCTCAAACAAAGAATTGCTGGATTATATCAGAATTGAACTTGGAAGCACTTCAACCAGTACATTTGATCCAAATGAAGAAGAGAAAAATAACTTTCTTTTGAAGTTGCAGGAGGAAAGGAAATTTTGTCAAATTGGTCAATCATGGATTGATCAAATGAAGAACCAAGATCCCCCGCTCATCAAAAAATTGGGAATCTATTGTTAGATGCTAACAAACTGAGGGAGGCAATGTCTAGTCATCAAACGACCATGCACATAGCATCAAATAGATTGACAGACCAATTGGAATTGTTGCAAGAGGTGATCGACATGAAGACAAATGCTGCCATCACCCCAAAGAAAACATGCTGCTCTAATATGCTCTCAAGCATTTGTCGATCTCTGTTCTCTCTCAATTCTCTTTGTAGCCATTTTTGGCATTTTTTCAGTAGGCTTAGACTCTGTAATGGACAATGACCAGTGAAGTGCTATTTTTAGCTTCCTCCATTTAGAGATTCTCTGTGATGCAATCATTAAATTTTACTGACCATTTTGTAGAGGCCTATATATGTAACTTTTTGAGAAGTAAATAAGATAGGCAAATTATTTTGTGGGCAAACCCATGTAGCTAGAACTACTGTGTGTGACTCTGAGTCTACATTTTAATTTGTTGTTCATTTAGTTACTATATAATACTTGGCATAAATGTGTTGTAACTAAAAATGGAAAGATTGCAAGTAAACTTGGTTTTATCTCTTTCATTTCAATGGATTATAAGATTTATTTTCCTCAGTAGAAGTATTATTCTTTTCCCTTGTGTTGTGCATAATATTTCATGTATGTTTCATTGACTATATGAGAAGTGCGAGATTTGATTAATGAAGTAGTTGAAACGGGGATAGTCTAGGAATTGTCAAATCTTAGTTATCTCAGCAAACCGGGAACTTTAATTTAGTCATCTTTCCTCCTCTCATATTGATGTAGGTAGTCTTGCATGTTTTCCAATCTTGCATTCTTAATTAGAATAGATTGCATATTAGAAGATAGTCCTTTTCTTTGAAGATTGCTTGGATTGTTTTAAGTGTTAAACAATCTGGTTGTTGGCCTCTATTGCTCTTTGGTTAAGAGCATACCCCAAAAACTTAAAAATAAATTCATTGCAAATCTTGCATTTAAATGGGAGTTGTACCTTTCAATTCAAGGGTTTTTGATAGATTATTATGCTGACCCATTATATTGTTAGCTGCTTTGTTTTTCCATTTGCCATTGGGCACACTAAGAGTCAAGTTATAAACCATAAAATTAAGGAAGACATACTGTTAACCAACATGTATCAAAGTGAGTGACATGCCTACTTCATGGCTGTAGATGGTTAGTTTGTTATCTTAGTATAATTTGAGTTTGGCAAATAGTGATTAATAGAAACTTGAAATTTTCTTCCAGCCCTATCTGTATTCTTGTTTTAAGTGTATTGCATATTGTTTGTTGTTTCGAAAACAAAACAACACTTGTGTAGGTGTATTTATGATTCTATTTGGGATTTTAATCCAACATCTATAGTTTGAATATGGGGGCAAAGCAGTATTAAAGAGCAACTTGTCAAAGACATATTGTCCTTGTCAATGTTAGAACAAAGGAATTATTAAGGGGGTGTGCAATATAAATAAATAAATAAATGACTAATTGTATAAATTTAAAGAACCAATTTATTAGAAGAAAAAAAATGTATATGGATTCTTTTTGTTTTAGTATACAAAAATAAAGAATTATTAAAAAATACATCACTCTTTTATTTTTTTGAAAATTTATAAAATAATTAATAAAATATTATAAATTCTAAAGATAACTTAAATTCTTCTACATGTTAAATAAATATAATTATAAATAATATAAACATATTTCTATTCCAATCCAAACTAACCATCTAGCTGAAGTCATAGGGGTGGTCTTATGCTGGCTCACCAACTAGACTACAAGAAAGTTTGGGTCAGTGACCACTCTAACAACATTATAAGCTACCTCAAGGGTAAGCATAAGCCATCTTGAACAATTGAGAATTGGAAGAAAAAAAATTGAAAGATGTAATTCCTTCATTTGAAATGTGTTATATTTCTCATATCTATCATGAGACAAACTCCATTGCTGACTATTTTGGTAATAAGGGAGTTGGGAGTAACTGCCTATCAATATGACTATTGGAATACTTTAGGTGAATCAATTATTCAAGGTCTAGATGTATAAATAAATCTTTTCACAGCTTAGTAAACCCATAAAACATTATTCATCATGCATGCATTCATAAGATTATGCAATCACTTAAAAACTTGTAGATTATGGGCAAATCAACTTGCAGAAATGTAAACATGAAACATAACAGATTCATTAGCACATTTGACACAATGATTTACGTGGAAACTCAATTTGGGAAAAACCACCAGTAACATGCTACTCTTTTTCACTCTTCTAAAGTGATACCCTATGAAAGGCCAACCCTCTTAAAGGTTACAATACACACTGTTAAATGTGGCCCTGTTAAAGAATTTCAATCACCCTGTTAGGATTGAGTCTTATTAAAGGACTTTAGACCATTCACTCAGAATATCACCTGGTTAAAGGATTTATAAATGATTGTTAGGTCATCCTTAAACCAAAGGATTTACCTTAGACTGATACAATTGTTAGAGAGTAATAGTAAGGCTTGATCTAATAACAACTTACAACTTCATTTGCAGATTATAGATCATTGTTCAGTCCTCCATTCTGCTTGGCCTTCATACATTGCAACTCTAATAGCTTGTTCACCCTTCGAGCATTCATACCCTTAAGCCTTCTTGCTTAACATGCCAATGCAATCTCTTCTCTTAGGTCACTTGATGAAGCAAAACCCCTGACTCCTTGTCTTCCTTAGGTTCTCGCACATGACAACCTTTGCTTCTGACCAGCCATTCCTATAAATAGAAAATTAAGAGTTTTTGCCGCTCATTCTCCATTGTCCAATTTAGGGTTAGGATGGATTAGGTAGGATATAATGAATCTAGCCCACATTCCATATCTCTTCTAGAAACTTCTCCTTGAATCATCTTTGAATTCACCTAAAAATAATTTACCTTGAATTCTGTGTCATCAGCTGATCAACCTTATCTTCACCTAGTTCACACAATCCAAGAAAACAAACTTTTTGGCTCAGATCCATCAAATTTACAATCTTTTAAATAATGCAGCCACTCGGCATTATCTGGCTTCTGATGCTCGGCACATATTGTGTTGCTTGACATCCTCTATAAAATCACTCGGCACAAACTAAAGTTTACTAGTGCTCAGCATCAACTAAACTTTACTCAGCATCCACTATTCTACTCGACAAACATTAGAATAAACTTTTACTTGGCTCCAATTGATTTTCTACATGGCTTGCACTGACTTTTCTCGGCACTTACTATCCACTTGGTCAAGCTTTGCAGACAAACTTTGTGTAAATTATTCTTCTATACTTTCTTAGTGTAACCGGCCTTTGTAACCTTAACTAGATTATCAATACATCATGTTATCATTGTCTTAACTGATTCTTGTACTCCTTTACATAATCATAACTCAACCTTTCCTCTAAGTGCTATTGTTACATCTTTTGATCGAATCCTCTTCATCAATCAACTAAGCGATAGTATTTAAATCATATAAGTAGTTGTCTTACCAGTAATTAGTAGGTTTGACATCAATGACAAAACAATGATTGAAACATATATATTGATCATACTTTGTATCTCTCAACAATCTCCCTCAAAAATGATCTTCTTTAATCTGATCTCAACAATCTCCCTCCTTGATTAGCTTCTTCAATCTATTCTCAACATATGACAAGGTCAAGACATGGTGGAGGTAGAGATCAGCATGCTCTTACTTCGTGATAGGATGACGATAGTGGAAGTGGTTTTACCTTAAACAATGGAATTAAATTTGAAAAGAAAGGTGGCATCATTACTTGGTGGGGTACTATTTTTGAAGTTATGGTTCATGTGTATAATACTCATAGTCATAGTTTATCAATAAAGTGCCACACAGATCTTGGGTGTTTCTTACCATGTCTTTGAAGTTTTTCTTCCACTAGACTGTGTATGCAAGTTGGGTATGTTTTAGAACTCTGTCATAGACATAGGAGGAGATTAGAGGAGAGTCAAACCTATTAATTGTGAAAATCTCAAAGACAAAACATAAAATGTGGAACATTTTGAAGAATGGTGGTCTTACACCTTACCTAGAGTGACTCCACAACTAGGATCCAAAAATCATAGAGCACTTTGATAGGAGCTGGAAAGATGGTAACATTGTGTTATTTGGAAGGTGTCAATTAATGAGAATGTGATAGATGACATTGCTGACCTTTCAACAGAAAGGTTAAAGTTTTATCAGGACTGGAAATATTCAGAATTATCTAGAGGTTTCCAAAAATAGTGGAAGAGTAGGAGAAATCCGAGAATAAGGAGAAGAAAACCAGCTACTTCGACCAATTCAAGATTAAGTCGATATAGAACCAGGTACTCAATGTTAATGGATTATTTAACTCTTGATGGTTATATTACAAATTGTTCAGATATCATTTTGTTTTGTTGAATCATTTTTGTCACAGTGAGAAGGTCTCCCTTCCTTTTTACTTGTGGTCTTCCCTTAAATCCATCTTTAAATAGCCCAAGAAGAAACCTATGAAAAGACCATTCTTCATGAGGGTTTGTTTGTTTTGATTTTTACCACTATAAACCTCTTCTTGCTCCCTCCAATCTTACCATGGTGTCAAAGGATGATGATACTAGTGTGGGTGAGACAAATAATGAAACTGAAGAGGAGGATGACATAGATTATGGGGAGGAAGATGTTGAGCCTCCCTGAGAAGTTAAGAAAACTCCAAAAATGGTTATGAAGAGGAAAGGGAAATATATAGAGTCTGAGGAGGAAGAATATATCCCCTTTACTAAAATTAAAACGACCCCTAAATCTAAATTGAGGTTGAGAACTTCTAGAAAGGAAAAGTAGAAATATTTGGCGTTGAAACCCCAAGGTAAAAAGGATCCTTTTATTTCTAGTCCAATGGCTAAGTCTATGTTTGGAAAAGGACAGAAGAAATTACTATAAGAAGAAAATAATAATAAACAGTAGGTTGAAATCTCTATCACCTCATCCATAGTAGCCCAACATGACTTTGTCGCATAAGGCAGGCAACCATACGAAGGAAAAATCTGAGTGTTCGTTGGAATTAAAACTAATTCCAAGCATTTTGAGCCAGACTGTGAAGATTATTGCGATGCTCTAGGGATGGCCAAGAAAAATGCAAGAGATTCTTTCTCTCTTTTTAAATGGCTATGGCATGAAATTAAGGAGTTGAAAATTTAGAAAAAAGAGCTATGGGAAGCAAACTCAAAGTACTAGAAAACTTGATTGCAAGGCACATTAAAGACAACACTATTAGGGTTACTGTTGATAATGGTGTTGAATTTGGACAAAATTTGTGAACTTTGTTGGAGAAAATGTTGATTGTTGAATGGTTTAAGAAGACAATTAATGAATTAGAGTAATTGAAAAAGGATAATGAGAATAAATATTCTCATATGGAGAATAAAGTTAAAGAGTGGGAAAGAATTCTTTCAAATGGTGATGACACAATGCCATAAAAGTATCAAAATTACTATAGATTCAACAAACAAATTGGTGGAAAACCTTGACAAGATGCATTAGGAAAAATAGATCATCCAGTTGGAGTGGGCCAAGGGTCAAGAGTCCTTAGGACCTAGCAAAATAACTTGGGGAAACTTGAAGAATGAAGTTGAGAACCTACCTTCAGAACATAAGGACCTAAAGAAGGCGGCAATGGAAATGATCCAATTGGAGGTTGAGGTGTCTGAAGCACTTAAGGACTTGGCTTATATTGCTTTCTATTCTCCTTGTTATTTTCTATGTAGTTAGTTGTTGCTATCTTTCTTCTAGTTTTAGGCTCCTTTTTCTAGATATTCTTGAGGATAGCATTTTTTAGGGCATATTTTACCTCTCACCTCTAGTTGTTGCATATTGATATCTTTATTATCTCTTTTTGTTAAAGGATTTCAGGTCCCTTCAAAACCTTCTATTACCGTAATCAAAACATATTTTTCTTCTAAGACGAAAGTATATTCACAATTCATAAGAGATTAAATTTTCAAAATTTTGACATAAAAAATAATACGGTAAATTAAAAAACAAAAAGGTAGAATCAGATATTGTCACACTACCCCTATTACTTACAATCAAGGTATGAGTAGAGCCATAGTTCCATGATGCTAAAATTTTATCTTTGATATTAAAAAAAATCGTTTGAAATGACTTTGTGAAAATATCAACATACTAATATTTTGATCTAAGAAAATTCGAAGTATATTCCACCATTATTGACTAGAGTCCTTGCTGCATTTCTAGAAAAAACAAAATCCTTGAAGAATGTTATAATCGATTTGTTGTCAAAAAGGTCTTTGTATTAGACATATGTCACACCTAGCGGGATCACCATTAGGATTTTTTTTTTAAGGATTGCGATTACAAGACGTTGTAAAGAACTTTTATAAATGATTATGTAGATTCTTGTAGCATGAAATCAAATTGTAGTCTAGTGATTGTTTCTAATTTTGCCTCAATTATCAAAGAAAATAAAGTATAAAGATTAAAAAAAAAAAAAGGCAATATATTATTATCACAGTAACCGATGTGCTAATTTAATTTTCTACACGTGTGTGGTGCATGTGTCTATATATACACAGATATCGTACAGAATATTAAAATAAGATGGAGGAAGAGGAAGTAAAATCTATTTCATAGACACTTTATCTCCAATAAATGAAATAATAACATAATGTGAGATATTATTGTTAGGATTAACCTCAAACAGAAATAACAGTTACATGCAAATATAACCAATATCAGACAATAATAAATCGCACATAAGAGAACACAAGACACCAAAATTTAATGTGGTTCACCCAATCCCTGGGCTACGTCCACCAATAGCAAGTCCAATATTATTATGATCCAGTGATTACAACTTGATTACAATCTGTAATCCCTTGTAGCTCAATACCACCGCAAGAAGCAATTTTTTCATCACACATTATATCATGAATTCCCTAACCCTAAGCATTTTTATACAAGCTTTTGCCGCTTACAAAATTAGGGCTGGAATAAGTCGTCCAATAGGAAAAGTAGCAGCCGACGCCTTTTACAATATAAGGACATTTTTGGCTTCGGGGGCACTGCCCCCGAAAACCCCCGCAACCCCACCCTGTACTGCGACAAGGAGCACACCAGGGGCATTGCCCCAGGACCCCACAAGGGCGCTGCCCCTTGACCCTGTCTTGGGGGCGCTACCCCCAAACCCCCGTATAAATAATCTGGAGGAAAACTGCGCCAAATAATCCTTTGAGTTTGATTAGGTTCCACATCACAACAATTATGTCTACCATGTGAGATATTAAGTTCTAAAGAAACAAATAAGAGAAATACAACAATGGCCCTTGGAGTACGCTATTTAAAAAATTACTTTTTTAACAATTTGATAAAACATTTTATATAGTTTCTCTAATAAATTCTAATTTAAAAAAAATATATATTTAGTGATGTTATTTTTGGCTTGTTTGGCAAGGATGTCATTTTTTCCTCGAGGTTTAGGGGGCCTTTTCACAATTGGTTTTGTAGTTGGTCTGACCATATTCTGGTTTGTTTTTGTTAGGCATTGCTGTTTCTTTATTAGTGTTTGTTCTTGCCTAGATTTTTTTGTCTATGGCACTTGGATGAAAGTTAATTTCTTGGGTGGGTATTGAGGGTGCACTGAGACTTATTTTAGGTTGGGATTAGTCATGTTGTTGGACTTAAATTTTGTGACTTTGTTAGTCACTCTTTTCACACATATCAATTAACAGAGGAATGTAGGATGGTTGAGCCCCTCGTGTGGGGTCTAGGAGTTCATATTCTCTTGTAAGAAATGCTACATAATTGAGAGGGGGGTGAGTCAATTATAACTAGTTATCCTACAAGCCTTTAAAAATAAATTATCACCAACTTAAACACTTTAATCTTTCTAATCACTAACTTGATAACCAGATCCAATATCAAAATATAAACTATTATAAACTTTGTAATAAACTGTCAACTTAGTATACTGAGTATCTGAGTTATCTCCCAGCTTATACTAAGTTGCAGGAATAATTAATAAACATGAAATAAACTTGCAACATCATAAGCATCCACACAAACTGTCACAAGTATTTAAAGTAAAAAACCTATAAAGGGAAAACCACATGGGAACCGACAACCCAAAATTTTCACTCTTCTGAAGTAAGCTTTGGTAGGAGCCAACCTTGTTAAAGGTTACATGCATATTGTTAATGTGACCTTGTCAAAGGATTTTTGCCAAAGATCAACAAGACTTTGTTCATTCTTTCAAACTTCTAAAGAATGTCACCATATAGGATTTTGAAAGATTTTTAGGTCCACTTTGTAAAGAGATTTATCTACTACAATAATTAGAAAGTAACATTGAAATGATCTATTATGTTTAGCATTACCTTGCTTGTTTAGATCTTTGAGTCACTCAATCTATGTTTGATTCCTTATTGGCCGATTCACACATTTGCTTAATACTTCATTTGATTGATCTTCATAATGTGATTCTAATCAATTCTCCTTACTTCTTCAACATCAACTTAATCAGAAACAATCAACTCAATCAACAATAATAAAGATTGTTTTCATCCTTTAAATAGAAAACTTTTATCGTTCCTCTAGAATCTTCCAGGCTTTTTCGCTTAATCACATTGTTAGATCTTTATCAGGTTCGTGTTCATTGAATCTAGATGCTCAGAAAATATACTTTGAACTTCTTGCTCTATTTTGAATTGATAAATCTCCTCCATTAGATCTTCTTTCAATTTCTCCAGTCCTTGGTATCATAACAAACTTCATCCTTATCTTCGAAACTTCTTGAATAATCTTTATTTTCATCAAATGTTGGTCTTAGAATAAAAAAATTTTGAAACTATTTTTCCTTTTCATGCTTGGTTAACATTACATGTTGCTCAATCAACATTAGACTCGATTGACATTGAAATTGCTCGATTGACACTGCACTTGTTAGAAAGTAAAGTCCACCAAGATAACTAAGAGAGGGGCGTGAATCAATTATATGCTTAAAATAACTCTCAATATCATTATTAATTCTGAAACATGTAAACAATAGATACAACAACCATAGAAAGATAACCATGAACAATAACACCAGATATGTTAACTAGGGAAACCATTGATCAAAGGGAAAACCTCAGTGGGAATGATGCCCACAAGATGATGTACTAATATTAAACTTCCTTGTGAAAGGATAGACTTTATTAGGAGCCAATGAAATACAATTAGTACATATGAGTCCTTGTTATGAGAATTTGAATCCGTGTTAGAAGATTCTAACTTTGTTAGGAGTTGTGCCAACCCCATTAGGAGTTGAAAGGAGGACCATTGAACCCACTATCCAAATAGCTTCAGAAATAGTGATCACTAGATAATCTTCCGGATAAGCATATCCAAGACTTACAAACTGACTAAACAACAACTCCATTTCCAATATAGTTCCTTTGAAGCTCATAGTACATAAATCCACATTAATCTTTGCTCTGATTTAGCTAAATTTGTATTCAAGTTTGCACAACAATATCACTGATCAGAATCATAAACTTCACACTTTACCACAAGGAAAAGGTCTTTTCTTTATACCAAGTCCTAAAATAAGTATTGAGTCAGGCTTGAGGCTTTCTCAATTTAGAATAATTATATAGAAAATTCTTAATATATTACAATAAATATTACATGACAGTTAAATTATTTTTACAATAGTCGTCTCGCATGAAATAATACTATGACGAGTCTTCAATATGTCGACTTGAACTGAATATCTGATTTTGCCACCTCAACCATAACATTCCTCAACATGTCTCTGACCACTCTAAACATGCTAAACCAAATTTCATCTATGTCAAAAGATATAATCAATTTACTAGTACCCGCTTTCCATAAACTCTCTCTTAATTGCATATCTTTTTATGAACATAGATATAGCATCAAGATAGGATCCTAAATATACTTTTAAGTGCGGATAACATATTATTGGAAATTATAATTGGAACAATTGTTATGTTGTAATTGATGTCGTACCTTATTGATGAGACAATTTCTCCTTGAGAAAAGTACTATATCAAGATGATTGATGAAGAGGATTTGAAAATATTAAGAGTTTTAGGTGACTCTACAACAACCCTAGGATCAAATGAAAGACCAAGATAACTTCCACAAGAGAATGGCAAGACAATTGCATGAAGATGCAAGAATGCTATTATTGATAATGGACTTGATTGACATCCAATGGATTGATTTGAAATGTACATAATAGGATTCCTTATATAGGAGAGGCGATAAGAGACAATGATAAGGAGAAGATAAGTTATCACCCACAAAAGGTGGAATCACATGTCCACGAAAGGTGGATCATCCTCCATTATGCAATGAAGTATGTGTGATGATGAGGATGATAATGTGATATGTGCACTAGAGGTGGAATGAGATAACAACTATGACCACCTAGAGTGGAATTCTCTTACACCATGTGTTTAATTGAGGTGCAAACTCCCAAGTGTCTCAATCACAAACTACTATGAAATGCATTATCTTAAGTAAGCTTAAGTAAGTGTAATTAGTGAATATTTAATTACACCAACACCCCACCCCCTTAAGTGCAACTTAGGGGAATGCACTTAATCCCACAATGCAAAATGGGTCCCGACTACTAGGCCATTTTAGGTACCCACGTACAATATGCAAAGCAATACATGAAATATAATCTCTCATAAAGTGGAGAAAGAGAGAAAACCTCACGGGAAAAACCCTCCTCCAAAAAGAGAGATGAAAACAAGATGCATGGATGGATGGAGTACTCAAAACCCCCCAAAAATTGCATACATCAGGAAATAAGAAGACATGATATCCCCCACTATAATGAAGAAGCTCCAATGTAGATGAAGAGTACCTGCAAGAAAAATATAATCCAATGCCTACAAGAAACATGTTTCCCCTTAGGAAGAGATAAATACATCAAATGATGAAGAAGCCACTCCATGTAAAAAGTGAGGAAGGAGGAAGAAGGTCTCCATGTATGTATCTCTGAAGACTGAATAGGTGTCTCCAAGCTCAAAGATTCTATCACACCATCAAGCTGACCTATGAGATGTGAAAAACCAAGAGAACATGAAGAGTTGGGAAATCCAATCTCCAAAAAAGGTGAAGAAGTATCTCAAAGAGAGACCTCCTTAGATGTATTAACCAAATTTGCATTATGAGACTTGTTTGAAAGAGAATCCAGGAATTCATCCCACACTGTAAGATCTGAAGCATAAAGATCCTTGTGCTGAATAGTACAGCTCATGTCTAAAGAAGTAGGAGGTGGAGTGGGAAGTTCAATACTTGTCTCAAGAGCAAAATGATTCAAGTGTCCAATGTTCTCCTCACATGAATTATTCACCCTTGATAAAGGGTTAGTTACATCATGAATATCATCATCATTATCAACAAAATGTGCAAAAGAATGCAAACATGATGTATGGTCAACAACTCCCATAGCTATGACATCTCTAGTCTCTATGTCCCTAATATAGACATAATCAGGAGTGAACTCAACAATTTTACCTTGTGCCCCATGAGTAATTTGGTAAATGGAAAGGATATTAGTGGTCAAGGATGGTACACAAAGAACATCATTAAATGTACCCTCTTCCATAGGAATAGAACCTTTCCCACAAACCTTCTTATATGTTTTATTACCCATCAATATAGGTGGAGAAGTACATGGCTCAATAGAAGAAAACATATCCATAAAAGATGCCATATGATATGATGCACCTAAATTAAGAAGCCATTTACCTTGTTCAAGATGTGTGGAAGCAATGAGTGCTTGTCCTTTGCCTCTAGATGATGATGTAGATGTAGCAGTTGTCAGATATTTAGAAGGAGAAGACACTAATGAGGGCAACTGAATATTGTTCTTTTGAAGAATGTGAGTAAGCTCATCAATCTTCTTATAGAAACATTTATGCTCATCATGTCCTAACTTTTTGCAATAAGCACATTTATCTCTCTTTCTTCTAGATGATTCCTCTCTTGAAGAGGACTTGGATTCAATATTATGTTGTGAAGGAGAGTCATCACCTTTTTCATGTTGCTTAAGATCCTTGTGTTGTTTGTTTCCCTTTCCTTTGGGAGCCTTTGGAGAGGAGTCATTTGCAACCAATGCTTGATGCTTTAAAGGCTTCAATTGACCCGTGTGCTAACTTTGCTTGTTCCCTTATAGCTGAGCTGCAAATTCATCAAGAGAAGCCATTTTGTATGCACTACCAAGAGCATCTATAGTAGCATAGAATGTAGAAACAAAGATTGAATATTCAGGGCTAGCTTGGAAAGAATAGATAATATCAATTGCTCATCATCTTTAGTAATGCCACAATTAGAAAGTTCCAATCTAATGGAACTAAAAAGTCTTGAATATTGTCAAAATACATGAACTTAGACCTATAAGCTCATTCTCCAATTTTATTTTTCTTATTCTATCAGGTTTACCAAAGATTCCTTCCAATGTTGTCCAGGCATCATGAGGATGTGTGCAGGATGCAATATGATATAACAAATCATTGGAGATGGTAGATCTAAGAGAGCCAAGTACTTTATCTCTTCTATCAAACCATTTCCTTCTTTCTGCAACACCTATAGCTAGTTCTAGATCCTGTCCAAGAATCATTCTAAGCAATCCAATACTCATCAACTAATTAGAAATTGCTTGTTTCCATTTGTGATAGTTATATGGAGTGAGAAATGGAACTTTTGAAAATCCATAATGAATCAAATAATGACTGAAATCAACTGATAACTCCTTCAAATTACTGATTCAATTAAGAAAATGGCAATCCAAGTATTCACCAAGTGCAAATATTGCCAAAGAAGACCTATTTCTCAAAGTGATATGCCCACTCCAAATCATTGAAATCTTATTACAGATCTGGAAAGTAGAGGAAAAATTATGCACTTTCAAAAAAATTGCACCTGAAAATGTTATTGAATGTGCCCAAATAGAGCCTTGAAAGTTGCAGAAAACGGGATTTTAGATTTTTAGAAAAATTCAGAGACAATGATCTAAAATCACCTACACCACTATGTAGATTGTGAAATTCTACCCCAAAACAAAAAAAATTGCTTGGAAAAAGGAGTTCGTATGAGGGAGATATCACTGTTTGAAAATCGCCTTTGAAATTATTTTTTCTAAATTGCCACCACCGCACCTTCAAAATCAAATGACTCTAGATTTGGCCTCAGATGTCCGATTTGGATGAAAAAAAATTTGATTTAGGGGTTTTGGGACCTCCTCTATATGATGCCAACCTCTGATTAGCACCAACAACCTCCAATTTTTGCCTATAATAGAAGGTCACAAAATAAGACTCCCGAAATCTCCTCCAAATTACAATGTCCAAATTGTTAATGCTGCACCAACAATAAGTCAAGCCAAGATTGCACTTCTTGAGTAGAGGTCTTTACACCATGAGAGCTCTAATACCATGTTAGAGTTTTAGGTGACTCTACAACACTCCCAAGATCAAATGAAAGACCAAGATCACTTCCACAAGAGACTGGCAAGACAATTGCATGAAGATGCAAGAAAGCTATTATTGATAATGGTTGATTGACATCCAATGGATTGATTTGAAATGTACATAATAGGCCTCCTTATATAGGAGAGGCAATAAGAGACAATGATAAGGAGAAGATAAGCTATCACCCACACAAGGTGTAATCATATGTCTACGAAAAGTGGATCATCCTCCATTATGCAATGAAGTATGTATGATGATGAGGGTGATAATGTGATATGTGCACTAAAGGTGGAATGAGATAACAACTATGACCACCTAGAGTGGAATTCTCCTACACTGTGTGTTTAATTGAGGTGTAAACTCCCAAGTGTCTCAATCACAAACTACTATGAAATGCATTATCCTAAGTAAGCTTAAGTAAGTGTAATTAGTGAATATTTGATTACACCAACAAAAAAGAAGAGATAACAAGAAGACCTATTGGAAAGGTTGAGTTATGTGGAATTACAATGGGCACATGATCAGATGGACCTTGACAAGATAATGTATTGTTCAATCATAACACTAAGTGAAGGAGATAGTTGTGTTGAAGCCTAAAAGAGATGATCAATGAAGGAACAAATACATAGGATAAACAGAGATTCAAAGTAGAACATTAAGGAACTTATAGTTGAAGCTGAGTTGTGCTAGTGTTGACTGAATGAACAATAGAAGTCAAGAAAATATAGCGTCAACCGAGTGTTAGTAAAGATGAAGTATGAGAGAAGTTGGACCGAGCGAAGGCAGTATAAGCCAAGCAAGGTAGTTAGTGATGATTGAGTTATTTGGTGATGATCGAGGCTAAGGTACATAGTTTTGGTCGAGTGTTAGCATTTATTATTTTGTGCAGGAATTGAGATTCTTGGCCGACATAGTTGAATTTTTGAAATATGTAAAGGGTGTTGAAGATAAGGATTGATGAGCTGGAGCATTTACTGCAAGGGAAACCATGTTTGAGCACTTCTAGGCATGGATTCGAAGAGAAGTTTTGAAAAGTTTCTAGAAGGAGGAGGAAATAAGACTAGATGAATCTAACCTAAACCTAAGATCAATGGTGGTATTTAAGCGACAAAAGATCAAAGTTACCTATTTAAGAAAGCATAAGTATTAACCTCGAGAGGTTAGCAGTTGCTAATTTGTTGACTGAAAAACTTGAGTAGAAGGTTTTGACGAAGGAAAAGAGTGATTGCTTGAAGGATTTTCCAAGCAGATCAAATAGAGTGATGGAGACATGAATGGAGTTCAGTCAATGAGTTAGGAGATGAGCTACATTTTGATTCATATTTACAAAATGAGTTATTTATTAGATCAACTTACTGTTACTTTCTAACCATTATATCAGTTGAAATCCTTTGATCAAGGTTGACTTAACAATTATTTGCAAATCCTTTAATCAAGGTAACATCCTAATAAAATGTTCTTAAGTCCTCTAACAAGGCCACTCCTAAGAGGGTGATTAAATCATTTAATAGTGTCACACCTAACACTATGTATTGTAACCTTTAATAGGGTTAGCTCCTAACAGAGCTCACTTCAAAAGAGTGAAAAATTGGTGACATGTTGCTAGTGGTTTTTCCCAAATTAGGTCTTCACATTAAATCCTGGTGTCTTGTGTGGATATTATTTGAAATGTTTTACTATTTAAAATTTTACATTCTGCAAGTTAGTTATTATTGGGATAGTAGACTACAATTTTATGTTACTAATAAGTTTCTATAGAGACTGAGTGGATTAAAGATTATATCTACGTTGTTTGAAGATTTCAGAAGTTTAATTATTACATCTGGACCTAAGGATAACTGATTACCCCCCCAAAATATTCTAAATCATTCTAAAAATTGGTGTGAGAGAAGTGGTGCTTATAAAAAAAAGTCTGAAGGCACTTAAAGCTAAAGATCAAGATGTATAGGAAGGAGATCCTCAAGTTAAACAAGAACTTCCCTAAATGGAAAAGTTTGATGAAACTATACATTGTGAAATTGGAGATTCAACAATATTCTACTTGGAGAATGAATATTTAACTGTACCTGTACCTATGACAACCTAGCAAATAAAGGAGAAAAAAGGGCGCAATCATGCAATGTTGAAGATTGCATCTACCCTAAGCTATTCAAAATTTAATGGCATAAAAGACCACAATACTACAACGAAGACGTGGGAAAAGTTGGCAAAGATTCATGGAGGAGATAAGAATGTACTAAAATCCAAATCATAAATCTTAAGAGGAAAGTTTGATGATATAAAGATGGTAGAAGGTGAGAACATTGCTCAATATGTTGGAAGAATCAATGAAGTTGTGAATGCTATCAGAAGAGTTAATGGAAAGATCAGTGATGAGACTATAATCAGTAAGGTATTGAAAACTTTACTTCCTATTTATGCTGTTAGAGTGTTTGCAATACAAGAACTAAGACTCACTCTTGGTAATGATCTAACCTTGGATAGTCTAGTTGCTAGACTTGTTGCTTTTGAATTGTCAAGTTTTGATAATTTTAATGCCCCTAATATTGAATCTTCTTTCAGCTCACAATTGGTTTTACATAAGTCTAAGAAGAAGAAAGGAAAGTAATGATAATCTTAAGGATATTGAAGCATTAATGGCTAAGAGACTACCTAGTGAAAAAGGAAAATTCAAAGGTAGACTTCTTTTAATCTGTTTTTCATGCAATAAAGTTGGTCATATTACTGCAAGATGTCCTGACAAGGATGATAAGGATGAAAGAAAAAACAACAAGTTCAAAGGAAGAAGAGATGGAAAAGAAAACAAAGGATACAAAGACTACAAAGGCAAAGGTAAGAAGTATTTTTACATTGTTGAAGAATAGATTGATGATGATTTCAACAGTAATGATGAAGAAGTTGTTTATCTTGCTATGAAAGATGATTTTGATGAAGGTGAGAAAAATGCACTTATTTCATAATAGATGGATTATTGATAGTAGTTTCTCACATCCCATGACTAGTGATAAAAGTAAGTTTGAAACTTTAGAACATTATAAAGGAGGTAGTGTTAAGTTTTGTAATGATGCACCATTTCTTGTGAAAGGCAAAGGATCAATAAAATTGGCTAATAAGATCGGATGTAATAATGATTATTGGGTTGAAGGACTTAACTAAAAAAATTTGAGTGTGGCACACTTGAACAATTTAGGCTACAAAGTTGAATTTCAACACAAGATCTACAATTGTTCTTGTGAATTTATTGGAAGTGGAGATCAACAAGAGGTAACTTGTTCTATTTAGACCTATTTGATGACACATGCTTGTTTGCACAATGTGATGATATATGGATATGGCAATGACACATGCTTGTTTGCACAATGTGATGATATATGGATATGGCATAAGAGCCTATGTCTTGTGAAATTTGATAATTTCGTAGGCATTAGTAAGATGAAGAAAGTAAGAGGATTACCAAGATTGAAGAAACCTAAAAATGTGATTTGTAAACAATGTCAATGGGGAAAAATGATAAAGTCTAGTTTCAAGAGAAAGACCTTTACTTCTGATGTTATTTGAGAGTTGATTCATACTAACCTTTGCGGACCTATTGGTGTGCAAAGCTACTATAGTGACAACTATTTTAATCTATTTGTTGATGACTACTCTAGAATGATGACTTTGATGTTTCTAAAAGAAAAATTTGATGTATTTCAAATGTTTAAGTGGTATTTGGATAGAGTTGAAAAGGAAACATGTAAAATCTTGAAGTGTCTAAGATATGATAGAGGAATTGAATTCATATTTAGGGAATTCAACAAATTCTGAAATAATAGATAAATCAAGAGACAAATGTATGCACCTAGGACCCCTCCATGGAATGGTATAACTAAAAAGAGGAACAAATTAATCATGGATTATGCTAGGACATTGATGATGGAAAAGAATTTTGCACCTAAGTATTGGAGAGAAGCTATAAGTATAGTTGTTTATATCTTGAACAAAGTACAAGTAAAAAAAGGTACAAGTATTACACTTTTTGAGTTATAGTATGGATATGCACCCAATGTGAAATATTTCAAAGTGTTTGGAAGAAAATGTTATTTATTGAAAGACAATCGAAATGGAAAACTTGATGAAAAAAGTGATGAAGGCATATTTTTAAGATATTCCACTAAGAGAATAACCTATAAGTATTTGAATTCTAACACTAACAAAGTTTCAGAAAGTGAAAATGTTGCAAAAAAGAATGAAGTTGAATGTAAGAAGAAACTTGAAGATTACACAAGTTTCACATATATTGATGAAGATGAATCCAACAGTTTACCTAAACTTGAGAAGAAAGTTTCCTAGCAGCAGTAGCAGCCAATAGATGTTGAGTTACAACAATAGCATGTCGAGCATCAGGCAATTGGTGTCGAGTGAAAAGTACTACATGTCGAGCATTAGTAAGTGATTTCCGAACAACCAGAAAAACAAGTAGAGATACATGGAGTGCTACTTGAATTTAATCTACAAAATGAACCTGAAGAAGAAGAAAGAAGAAAAGAGCCTACATTAGCAAAATATGTAAGACATCATGCACCTAATCAAATCATTTGACACAAAGACTTTGGATTTATGACAAGAAAAGGACTGAGGAGTAATACATGCTTACTATATGAATTTGAGGCTAAATTAGTGAAAGATGATTCAGATAGTGAATACTAGATTCAAGAAATGAATGAAGAGATTGAGAAGATAGAGAAGAACAAAACCTGGTCACTGGTACCTAGACCAAAAGACAAGAATGTTATTGCAACAAAATGGGTACTCAGAAACAAGTTGAATGAAAAAGGTGAAGTCCTAAGAAATAAAGCAAGACTAGTTTGTAAGGGATATGCACAAGAAGAAGGTATTGACTATGAGGAGACATTTGCCCCAGTTGAAAGATTGGAAGGAGTAAGAACTCTCCTTGCATATTTTGCTTACAAAGGGTTCAAAGTGTACCAAATGAATGTCAAGTCTGCATTTTTGAATGGAATTCTGGAAGAAGTCTATGTGATTTGTTGACCCAAAAAAAAAAGTGATATGGTATGTAAGTTGCACAAAGATTTGTATGGATTGAAACAACACCCTAGAGAATGGTATGAAAGGTTGCGAACATACTTGGTGAAGATTGGTTTTGCAAAGACAAATAGTAATGGAAATCTATACTTGAAGACTAAATTTGAAAAAGGCATACTATAGCTGAGATATTTGTTGATAATATCATATTTGGACGAAATGATGCATTGTGTATGTTATTTGCAGATCAAATAAGGTGAGAGTTTGAGATGTCCATGTTTAGAGAGATCAATTTTTTTGTTGGTTTGCAAGTTTATCAAATGAAGAAAAGTATCTACATTACTCAATCAAAGTATATTAAGGAGATATTGAAAGCTTTTGGAATGGAAGACTCAAGATCAATTAGAACACCCATGGCTACTAGACATAAACTTTCAAAGAATGATGATTCTATTGATGTGAATCAAACCTTATATAGATCAATGGTTGGAAAGTTACAATATGTTGTTCATAGAAGACTAGATATTGCACTAGCAGTTGGGATTGTTGCTAGATTTTGTACAAATCCTAAAGAGAATCACATGATGGTTGTGCAAAGAATATTGAGAAATCTAAAAGGAAGAGAGAATTATGGATTGTATTACAAGAAAAATGACATGTTTGAACTGAAAGTGGATATTGATGCAGATTGGGATGGGAATGTTGATGACAAAAAGAGTACAGGTGGTGGCGCTTTCTTTCTAGGAAAGAGACTAGTTCCATGGACAAGCAAGAAGCAAAATTACATCTCCCAATCTACAACAGAAGATGAATATGTAGCAGCAATAGTTAATTGTTCTAACATAGTGTGGATCAAGCAATTGTTGAAAGGAATGAAGGAAGAGATCACTGAAATACTTGTTATATTTTGTGATAACACAAGTGCTATAAACATATCTAAAAATCCTATGATGCACACTAAGACTAAGCTTGTCGCTATCAAGTATCATTACTTGAGAGAGTTGGTACAAGACAAAGAAGTGAGATTGGAGTATGTGAATACAAAGGAACATATAGCTTATATTTTCACAAAAGCCTTACCTAAGGATGCACATCAATATCTAAGTGGTAAATTGGAGGTGATTCCTCTAGTTGAGGTTCCTTAAGCTAAGATGGAACTCTAAGCTAAGATGGAACTCTACATCAAATGTTTTGATTCGAATATCTTACAAATTGATGCAAAAGGTCACACTTTAGGACCTTCCTAAAGATGTGAGGAGATAAGCACAAGATGTTGAATAAATCATAAGCAAGATGACAGAAGAAGAACCCAATTCAAAGAACCGACAAAGAAATATCTACATGTTGAAGATGTATGAGACAAAGTTTATTGAAGATGTTGCAGTGTCTTTGGCATTGTTGTCAAAGAGGGAGAAGTTGAGATGTTACCATCAATAGTGAAAAATGAGGGAGAGATTATAGATGAAAGAAGTCATACATGAAAGAGGGAGAAGTATGTAGTAATTAGAGGAAGAGGTATTTCCATCAAGAGATAGTTAAGAAGTATAGAAGATCTATATCAAAGAGGGAAATTATGTTTGGATATGACAGAGGGAGTTGTTGGAATTGTTATTAGAAGTGTTGCATATCAGAATCAGAATGAAACTAAGGATATTAATGAAGATTTGATATTGAACACAGAGGGAGTTTACAAAAGTAAATCAAGTGGATACTTGAGTGACTTTTTGGAGTGTAAGATAACTAGAGGTATTGTCATCAATGCCAAAGAGGGGAATTGTTGTAAACTACAATTGGAACAATTATTATGATTTCATTGACGTCAAATCTTATTAGTGAGACAATCGCTACTTGAGTAGAGTGTCATATCAAGATGATTGATGAAGAAGATTTGAAAAGAAGAGATAACAAGAAGACCTAGAGGAAAGGTTGAGTTATATGAAATTACAATAGGCACTTGATCAGTTGGACCTTGACAAGATAATGTGTTGTTAAATCATAACACTAAGTGAAGGAGATAGTTGTGTTGAATCCTAGAAGAGATGATCAATGAAGGAACAAATACCATAGGCTAAACTGAGTTTCAAAGGAAGAGATTAAGGAATTTATTGTTGATGTCAAGTTGTGTTAGTGTCAACCGAGTGCCAGTAAAGACAAAGTATTAGAAAAGTTGAACCGAGTGAAGGAAGTATAAGTCGAGAAAGACAGTTAGTGATGACCGAGGCCGAGGAACACTATTTTGACCGAGTTTCAGCATTTGTTATTTTGTGAAGAAATTGAGATTCCTAGCTGACAGTGTTGAATTATTCAAATATGAAAAGTGTGTTGAAGATAAGGATTGATGAGATGGAGCATTTAATGCAAAGAATACTGTGTTTGAGTGTTTCTAGGCATGGATTCAAATAGAAGTTTTGAGAAATTTCTAGGAGAATGAAACAAAATGACGAATCTAAACCTAAGATCAATGATAGTGTTTAAGCAAAAAAAGATCAAACTTACGTATTTAATGAGGCATAAGGTTGAGCAGAAGATTGTAAAAAAGGAGAAAAGCTGAGGAGAGGAGTGATTATTTAAGGATTTTCCAAGTAGATCAAAGACAATGATGGAGACATTAATGGATTTTAGTTAGTGAGTTAGGAGATGCACTACATTGTAATTTGTATTTGCAAAGTGAGTTGTATTTATCAGATCAACCTATTGTTACTTTCTATCCATTGTATCAGTTGAAATCCTTTAATCAAGGTTGACCTAAAATTCATTTGTAAATTACTTAATCAAGGTGACATTCTAATGGAATGTTCATAAATTTTCAAACAAGGCCACTCCTAATAAGGTGATTAAATTATTTAACAGGGCCACACCTAATAGTGTGTATTGTAACCTTTAACAGGGTTGGCTCCTAATAGAGCTCACTTCAGAAGAGTAAAAAATTGGTGACATGTTGCTGATAGTTTTCCTAAATTGAGTTTCTACGTTAAATCCTAGGGTCTTACTTGTATTGATGTTATTTGAGATGTTTTACTGTTTAAAGCTTTACATTTTTTAAGTTAGTAATTTTTGGGACAGTGGACTACACGTTTATGTTACTAATAAGTTGCTATAGAGATTGAGTGGATTAGAGATTAGATCTAAGTTGTCTGAAGAGTTCAAAAGTTTGATTGTTATATCTGGACCTGAGGATAACTGATTCACCCCCCATTTTAGTTATTTTAAATCATTCTAACAATTTCATTGATTGTTGACCAGCCAAACAATTCTTCCTCTATAACTCTAGAACTCTTTACAGAATAAGGTGTATGTTGACATCAATGACAAAAAAATTCATGAATAAAACACATTAGCTCTGAATCATGTCTCCAGCGATGCTATGATACTCCACAAAAATATCATCAGTATTCATGCTAACTATCTTGCCCTTTGGCATTGATGGCAACATAGATGAAAAACATCTGAGTTCCATAAATACCAAATATATCTCTTCCTCATCTTCCTTTGATCACCCATTCATGTTGCACATGAATGTAAACATACATCTCAATCTCAGAGAGGTTGTAAAGAGTTTTTCTTGTTCAAATCAAAACCATACAATAATCATCATGTACAAGGAAGGTGCTAATCTCCTCCATACATCAATAATGCATTACTCTCCCCTATAAGGAGTAATCTCTCACCATCAAGTATAATATTTTTCATGTGCTCATCTCTCCCCATAAGGATGTTTTTCATGTACATGTCTCTCCCCTATCAACATCAATGACCAAGGTATCATTATGTCTATTTTCTAAGTTTAATCATTTCCAAAACAATTTGCAATAAGCTTAAGTGTCCAAAGACATTGTTAAATGCCAATACCAAGAGTCATCAATGGCTCAACTCAAACACAAATACTCCCCTATAGGAGAAGTATCAAGCATCTAGCTTAGATAAGGAAATAGTGCTATGCTGCCAATAGGACTAATGCAATCTCTGCATCAACTACTCTGACGTAGGTTAGGGCATGACCCCAAGCATACCTCTCAATTACTCAAATATGTCCTTAGCCAAAGGTTTTATAAAAATGTCTTCTATGTGATCCTTTGTGCTAACACATTCCAATCTAATTTATTTTTTTGCAACTTTCTCTTTTAAAAAGTGTTACTTAATAGATATATATTTTGTCTTTGAATGTAAAATTGGATTTTTGACATACTCATTGTACTCGTGTTATCATAATGTATGATAACAAGCCTAGTAAACTCTATTTCAATATCTTTCAACATTTGCTTCATCAAAATACTCTGATTATAATTATTTGTTGCTGCTACATACTCTGCTTCTGCTATACTCTGTGAAATGCAAAATTGTTTCTTGTTCAACCAAGAAACCAATGTTCCTCCCCAGAAGAATGTTCCACCACTGGTGCTTTTTCTGTCATCTATATTTCCTGTCCAATCAGCATCAGTGTATGCGCATAATATGAAATAATGTGATTTGTCATACCATAAACTGTAATCAAGTGTGTTTTTCAAATATATGAAACTTCTTTTTACTACTTCAAGTTGTGTCTCTTTAGGGTCTATCTGGAATCTTACCACAATTCCAATTGCATTTGTTGTATCAGGTCGTGTATGTGTCAAAAACTACAATCCACCAATCATAGATCTGTACTTAGTTTATTCTACACTAGGGGATTCATCTATGTTAGATAACTTATATCTAGTTACCATAGGTGTTCCAATAGGTTTACAATTTTCCAATCTAGATCTCTTCAACAAATCTCTAAGATACTTAGAGTGTGATATGAAAATTCCATCTTTGTTATGCATAATCTACAATCCAAGATGTATTTCATCTCTCTAATCATACTCATATCAAATTCTTTCTTCATTTCTTCTGAAAAATATCTTACTAGTTTCATCATTACCTCCAACACTAATTTCATCCACAAATACTACAACAATCAGTAAGTCATCATCATTCTTTCTCAGGTACAAATTTCTATCAACGTTACCTTTTACAAATCTCAAATTTGTCAAGTGTTCATCCAACCTTACATACCAAGCTCTAGGTGCTTGTTTCGGCCTATGGAATGACTTCATCAATCTACAAACCACATCCTTCTCATCTTTCAAAGAAAAACCATAAGGTTTTTCAATATATACCTCTTCTTTAAGATCTCCATTCAAAAAGGTTGATTTTACATCCATTTGATAAACTTTAAAGTTTTTGTTACCTCCATATGCCAGAAACATTTTTACTACTTCTAATCTAGCAACGGGTGCAAAAGTTTCTTCAAAATCAATTCCTTCTTGATGTGAATAACTTTTACAAATCAGTCTTTCCTTGTTTCTCACAACTTTACCTTCTTCCATCATCTTGTTTCTAAATACCCATTTAGTTCCAATGATATTACTATCTTTAGGTATAGGAACTAACTCTCATGTCTTGTTTTTCTCAATCTATTCTAATTCATCTTTCATAGCTTTACTCCAATAATCATCTTTACAAGATTCATCAGCATTCTTGGGCCCAACTTGATAAATCTAACATAATTCTTTAGTTATCTTGTTTCTTTTCATAACTCCTCTATTCTATTCATGCTTCTAATTCTCTATTCAACAGGGTGATTCTTTCTCAAATTTTTTTTAGGTGTTACTTGTTCAACTCTGATTTCTGCTCTAGGTTTGGATCTAGGTTCTTCTCTCTAAACTTCTCCTTGTAACTCAGTGTACAAATTAGTGTCAATTTCATAAAATAATTCCTGCTAAATATTTTGATTGTTAGTCCTCTGATTAGTTTCTTCATCAAATTATAACCATGTATCCGTTCTTGAATTCCAAACTTTTCATCAACTCTGACATTAGCACTTTTAACAATAGTCTTCAATCTCTTATTAAAACATCTATATATTTTACTTTTCAATGAATGACCAAAAAATATTCCTTCATCACTTCTAGGATCAAACTTTTCAATATCACCATCTCTCTTAATATAGCAATTACTTTCAAAGTTTCTAAACTATTTCATAGAATGTGTATGTCTAAACCAAAGTTCATAAGGTGTCTTACTAGTTTCTTGTCTGATATGTACCATGTTCATAGTGTATAGTGTTGTGTTCATTGCTTCTCTCCAAAATATATGTGCCACATGGTTCTCAAACAACACCAATTTGTTCCTTCTTTGTGCTATCCCATTTTTTTGTAGTGTACCATGTTCATAGTGTATACTGTTGTGTTCATTGCTTCTCTCCAAAATATTTGTGCCACATTGTTCTCAAACAACACCAGTTTGTTCCTTCTTTGTGCTATCCCATTGTTTTGCAGTGTCTTAGGGGTTAAAATTTATCTCTTTATACCATTATCCCATCTAATATGTACCATGTTCATAGTGTATACTATTGTGTTCATTACTTCTCTCCAAAATATATGTGCCACATTGTTCTCAAACAACACCAATTTGTTCCTTCTTTGTGCTATCCCATTTTTTTGCAGTGTCTTAGGGGTTAAAATTTATCTCTTTATACCATTATCCTCACAAAAGTTGTTAAACTTATTTGAAATAAATTCTCCTGTTCTATTAGATCTCAAAGATTTAATCTTCAAACCAGATTCATTCTCAACTCTACTCTTAAATATCTTGAATTTCTCAAAAGTTTCATATTTATTTATTAGAAATGCAACCCACATCATTCTAGTGATATCATCAATAAGTAGCATGAAATATCTTTCACCATAGAAGGCTCTTGTTCTTGTAGGACCACTAAAATCTTTATGTACAATCTCCAACTTCGCTGAAGTAGTAAATTTCTTGCTTGGAAATGAACTTTTCTTCTTCTTTGCAAACGCACATTCTTGACACATAATGTTAGTAGGTTTCACAATCTTGGGCAAATCTATAACTACAAATGTAGTACTGACCTTCATAATGTTATCAAAGTTGATATGACAAAATATCTTATGTCATATACAAGTGTCATCCACTTTAGCATCTAAACATGTCATTTCAGTAGTTTTAACAGAAATACATTACCTCTTGTTATTATACCAGTACCAATCAATTTATCCACAAAGAAAACATCCCCAGTGTTAGTTTTTCCATTAAGTTATCTTGGTGGACTTTACTTTTCTTTCAAGGATTTGATGTTCTGATACTAATAGTAGAAAGTAAAGTCCACCAAGATAACTAGGGGGTTGGGGGATGAATCAATTATATGTTCAAAACAACTCTCAATATATTTACTAATTCTAAAATATGTAAATAATAGATGCAACAACTATAGAAAGATAACCATGCACAATAACACCAAATATGTTAACTAGGGAAACCCTTGATCAAAGGGAAAACCCAAGTGATAATGATGCCCACAAGATGATGTACTAATATAAAAGTTCTTTGTGAAAGGATAGACTCTGTTAGAAGCCAATGAAATACAATCAGTACATATGAGTCCCTATTATGATACTTTGAATCCTTGTTAGAAGATTTTAACTCCGTTAGGAGTTGTGCCAACCCTGTTAGGAGTTGAAAAGAGGACCACTGAACCCACTATCCAAATAGCCTCATGTTAGGATTAACCATAGACATAAATAATAGTTACATGCAAATATAACCAATATTAGAAAATAATAAATCGCACAAAAGAGAACACAAGACACAAGGATTTAACGTGGTTCACCCAATCCCTGGGCTATGTCCACCAATAGCAAGTCCAATATTATTATTATCTAGTAATTACAATCTGCAATGCCTTACAGCTCAATATTGCTGTAAGAAGCTACAATCTCATCATTCATTATGAAATCTCTTACCCTAAGCCATTTTATAGAAGATTTTGCCACTAACAAAATTAGGGCTAGAATAAGTCATCCAATAGAAAAATAATAGATGACGCCCCTCAACCCCACCCCGTAATGTGACAAGGAGCACACCTGGGGTGCTACCTGTTGACCTTGTCTTGGGGGCGGTGCCCCCAAACCCTCGTAGCAATATTTTGGGGGGAAATCACGCCGAATAAACCTCTGAGTCTGATTAGACTCCACATCACACCACCTCAAAAATAGTCTTCACTAGATGATCTCCCGTGTTAGCAAATAGATTTGTCCTCTTGAAAACACTTTCAGAAATGATCCTTGAATGCCCATCTAAGAAGACAAACATAACTAATAGCTGAGTTGTTTACGATGTTATATATAAATGCTCTCTGAGTTTTGATACAAAGGCTCAGCTCCCTTCCAAAATATATTCAATGAATTAAATATGAATATTGTCTTTGACCTAAAGACACGAAGGCTTTTGGCATTCACTCATATCTATGAAATGAATGTGTTTTCAGACTTAGATAATCAAAGGAAGAACTAAGAAATGTCCACAAGATCACTTGAACTAAATTATCCCTATTGCAAAGAAATCAAAGGATTAAATATCTCAATTCATAGATCATGAATGCACAACCAATAAGTTCCCTGTCTTGACATGTAATAGAACTGCATTTGAATAAGAAAGAAATAACCACAAGATTGATTTCAATTAGAAAGATGAATAGTCAAACCATAGGATCTGTAATGCATAACTTTCTTCTCAATTCAAATACATAACAGAAATAACCATATGATTTGCCCCTACAACTCTATCATGCTATCAAACTAATTAAAAGATGTAATATATTAAAATATCTTCCTCCTCCCTAAAATGATACAAAATGTATTCTCCCTTTCTCACTTTGGCCACAAGATCCTTGCAGAGAAAGAAAGAACTGTTTTGTAAAAAGTCTTCCAATAAATGATATTTCCTTTGGATTTTCGGTTTAAGAATAACAGATTCTTGAAAATTATCTTCTTTTCTACTTATATCAAACTCTCTCGTGTTACTTCCTTGGAATGAAGTATTATATACCTTATTAAAAAATTTAATGATCAAATTTTATTGTAATGTTACATTAAAAGGTTGAAAAATCAGCAGGTGTCGCTTATGAGCATCTTCTAGTCCCTTTTGATAGACCCGCACACAGTCAGCTGTAACTTTTTAACCCAACCAAATTTCTTAAAACGCTTCACTGAAGATTTCGTAGACTCATTTTTGGACAACATATTCAAAAATCAGGAAGATCCAGTGGTGGAGCCAATAGTTATACCCCTCATATTGAGTCCCATTTTTCATCTTTCTGAAAAATCATTTTTACAGGTTGCATTAGAAACCATAAACATTATACCTGCAAATATTCACACCTGGGTCATCATGTTGAGCTGCTCTTAGCATAATGAGGGAATCCAAATTATAAGAATATTTATATTCTCAATTACCATATATGGGATAACATGTTTTTGGATTACAACAACAGAGACACCCAGGCCAATAACAAGATCAACAATACCCCAAATATTTTCCTCTAAGTTATCCAACTTCTCTACTATGCAATCTACTGGACTTGATTTATGATTGTTATGATTTGTTCTTTCATATGCACTTCAGATGGGCTGAAAAATGCCGATGTGATGCATTCATAAAATATTTTGGAGAAGTGAGAAAAAATGATGAAAAAATGATTAATACCTCCAACATTTATAAAGCATTTTATCAGCATAATGTCAAGTTTCTATTTACTAATAGAACATGACATAATATCCCCAATAGCTATCATTCAAGTGAAAGAGCCAAGGTAGAGCCTTTTGAATCTTGAATCCAATCCTTTGAATGGTTCCTTTGAACTTTGCACTTTGAGAATCTAAAACTGCCCTTTTGATCCTATGAGCTTGAACTGTTGAACTCGAACTTCGAACTTGAACTTGTGATCTTGAACCATGAGTATTCGAGCTTTGAACTTTGAACTTTTATGGTGAGGTTCGAAGTTCAAGTTCAATTACCCTCTCTAATGCTTCTTTTTTGCAATGATTTACAAAATCATCATTCGTATGAAACCATTATAATGTGCTACAAGAAATTGGAAAAATTCTTTCATGGAGCTCTATTTTAAATTTTTAAAACTTGGGTGCTAAAAGCAGGCTAACATTCTGGATAAGCATATCCAAAATTTATGAATTGACTAAATAGAAACTCCTTTTCCAATACAATTCCTTTGAAGCTCAGAGTACATCAATCCACATTAATCTCTGCTTAGACTTAGCTAAATTCACATTCAAGTTCGCATAACAATCTCACTGATCAAAACACACACTTCACCACAAGGAAATGATCTTTCCTTTATACCAAGTCCTAAAACAAGTATTAAGTCAAACTTGAGACTTTCTCAATTTACAATAATAATATAGAACATTCTTAAGATATTACAATACACATTACATTACAATTAAATTATTTTACAATGATCTTTACTATATTCATCTCATAGGAAATAATACTCCGATTCTTCAATAATTTGGCTTGAACTCCATATCTGATTTTTCCATCTCAACCATAGCATCTAACATATATCTAACCATCCTTTGAATGCGCTGAACCGAATTATATCTCTATTAAAATATATAATCAATTTACTAGTATACTCTTTTCAAAAACTATCTCTGAAAGCAACTTCCAAAAAACATCGCATAATTCTGTCATAAATGCATATCTCTTTTTGTGAACATAGACATAGCATCAGGACAAGCTCTTGGATATACCTTTTGGTGCGCATAACATATCTCATTAGCCATTGACCGCATCAAACAATTCTTCCTCTGTAACTTTGGAAGTCTTCACAGAATAAAGTCTATATTGACATAAATGACAAACTTTGTCATAAATGCAACACATAAGCTCTAAATCATGTCTCTAGCAATGCCATGATACTCTCCCACACAAATATCATCATCATTCCTGCTAACAACACTTTTTTCATTTCTCCAGGTGCTCGGTGACAACTGTAGTAGCTTAGTTAATATTGTGGCTCTTCATTCACTAACCAAATTGTCTTGCTTACACATCACTTCAACACTTAATCAAATCATGTAAACCAATCAAACCAACATTATATTGTCAAAGTCATAACTCATTCAAGCGCTCATTGAATACCATACACTTACAAACACTTACATCATCATACTTTCTTCAAATTCTCTTCATCAATCAAATCCCCTTCATCAATCAAATGATATGGCACTCTATTGAATTAACATAATGTCTAACCAACTAAAGCTTGACATCAATGACAACATAACAACTAATATGTCTCTTTCACATACATTAACAACATTATCAGTTGGGGCTAACAATCTCTCCCTTTGGCATTGATGGCAATACACAAACACATAAGATATTGCATTACATTATGAAACATCAAATGCCAACACATCTTTAGCTCTCTGACTTCATTTAGGCTCCCTACAACATATTGAGCATCAGGTTCTTTAGCTCCACATTTTCCCCCCTTTGGGTTTACTCTTCTATTCAACGGTATCTTCAATCAACTATGCAATTACTCCCCCTTAGGTTATCGTGTCAATACATGTTCTCTCCTAATTTTCTCATCATCCCCTTTAACAATAATCTTCAAATGTGTTCATTACTTCTCCCCCTTTGACAACAATGCCAAAGGTAACTATAAGTTTCAATGAGAAACTCATTAAACCTTGTAGTAAAATCATGTACCTTGCATATACTGATTTCATTTGTTGCATTACAATCACTTTCACAACTTCATGAAACAATCCCTAAAGAGTGAACTCTTGTATCAACTCCACAAAGTTATTTTGATAATCCATAAATTGATGCAACATACATCTTCTCCTAGTGAAACTTGGATAGGAGAAGAACCCCTAACTTACCTCTCGAATACTCAAAAGCATCCTTAGGAAATTGTTTAGTTAATAATTTTGTAATTTTCTCCTTGGATTTCACATACTCTAGCCTTATTTCTCTTGAACTTGCTCCCTCAAGAAACGATACTTGATAGATATGTGCTTGGTTTTAGCATGCACCACAGGATTCTTGATATGTTAATAGAATTTGTGTTGTCACAATAGATAGTAACAAGTTTGGTGACTTCTTCTTGCATACCTTCCAACAGTTTCTTAATCCATACAATATTTGAATAACTAATAGCAATAACAACATACTCAACTTTAGTAGTAGACTGAGAGATACAACTTTGTTTCTTGTTCAACCATGTGAAATTAGTCTTTCTTATAAAAAGAAAGATCTACCACTAGCACTCTTTCTATCATCAACATTTCATGCCCAAATAGCATCTGTATAGACTCTAAGCTCAAAATTACCTTCTTGTTTGTACCATAATCCACAGTCTTCTATTCCTTTCAGGTATTTGAATATCCTCTTAGTTCCAATTACATTCTTGTATTTGGGTCTCAATACAAGTCTCCATGTATTATTCCTATCAATTTGATCTATTTCCACATTCATAGCATTGATCTAGACATCATTATCAAGTGCATCTCTCACAGTTCTTGATTTAGAATTCAAAGATCAAACATTTATTGTCCTTCACCTTCTTCTCATGATTCTAGCACTTTTGTCTCCAATTATTTGATCTTGTGAATGATTTATTCTCACATACTTTGCTAAGACAGGTTCGACTCTGTGATCTCCTGCATTATCTTCACACAGTTGCGGCTCAACATTCTGATTGGGTTGTTTTGTTTGTGGCTCGGGTAATGTAGGATGTTGCTCAATAGCTATCTGATGTTTCTCTATGTACCATTGTAATGACTAAGTTTGGTGTTCGAGTACAATAGTAGATGTATCATCATAGACATACACAAATTTGTTGTAATCCTTAGGTTCCATATTTCTCTCCTCATTGTTCTTATCTCCAAACTCATAAATTCCAACATTTGTACTTTCAATCATTGTGTTAGTCACTTTGTTCAAACATTTGTATGTCTTACTCCTAGCAGAGTAACCTAGGATTATACCTTTATCACCTTTTGAATCAAACTTCTCATTCCTTGCATCTTTATGAATATAACATCTACTTCCAAATATTTTGAAATAACTTACATTCAGTATATGACTGTACCAGAGTTCACATGACCTCTTGTTTCTTCTTTCTTTAACTAAACTCGATTCAGGGTTCAAACAATAGTGCTTAGAGCCTCTATCCAAAACATTTGTGTAAATCCTTTTCCAATCAATAGCATTCTACCACAATCAACAATGGATCTGTTTCTACTCCCTACAATCTCATTCTGCAGTGGTGTCCTTGGTGCAAATAGTCGTCTCTTAATTTCATGCTCAACACAAAAATTAGTGAACTCATCAAACATAAACTCACCACCTCTATTAGATCTCAAGCATTTCAATTATTTACCAGTTTCTTTTTCAACTCTTGTCTTATACAACTTGAACATTGGAAAAGCATCAAGTTTCAACTTCAAAAACACAATTGTCATCATTCTAGTGTAGTCATCAACAAACAATATGAAATATATATATATATATATATATATATATATATATATATAGTAACTCTCAACTTTCATAAGACCACAGGTATGGAGGAAGTAGGAACTACATGTGAAGCACAATTCTCCAAGTTATTCAATCTATCGCATATATAGAATATGGCTCTAGATTCCAAACACAATAAATACATGTGTCGACGTGGCTTTGTGAGAAAGTAATGATGTAATTGTACAAATGGAATCCTTGTGGCCTAAGGTTTGATAAGTTTTTGAATTCTAAAGCTAAAATAAATCATGGTCTAAATGAATTTCTATGAAAGAAAAATGGAAAGGAAAGATCAATTAGCAAAGAAGGAAAATTGGGATAATAACATGTCTCTAACAGTTTTCTTAAATACTTCTAAGGTCCGATTTGAGGTTGTTCCACATTTACCATATTATACGGTCTTGGTGGCCACCAATATTAGTATAAAAAAGCCTTAATTTATTATTAATATAGTATAAGGCCTCTCGTTCACTAATCATACAATGCATAGGCACGACCCCACATTTATCTAAGGTCAAGTGCACCAAGATGGTGTAAAAAAAGGGGGTATAAGTGGACACCTTTTTTCTGAAATCAGGTAAACGTGATCTTGGAAGACCCATTTGATGGTCATGCACCCAAAATGAGAAAATGTGTGAAACACAAAAATTGTAGTTCTCTAAATATAGTTTCTAAATTTTACTAAGGTTTTTTTAAAACGGATAATATTATGAGGGTCAAACATCACACGCACAAAAAATTGTTCCTATTTTTTTCTAAAATATATAACATAGTTCTTTTTGTGCGCTCCACAAAATATATAGTTATATTTAGTATTTTGAAAAACCATTTGGTAGGATGATAGGACAGAGTGAGATCTAGAAGTTGTGTATTTTTTTATAATATTTTAATGAGTAGTTTTTTTTTCCTATGAATTTTTGTAGTGACCTCATCCTAAATTTTGGTACCTCTTTGTGTGTTGTGCATAACTTGCATCAAAATAATCTAAAATTAACACTTTTTAAAAAAATGTATAGAATCAAGTGTAGAATAATAATATGCAATTTATTTTTCATTTGGTTAAGTAGATCAGAAGTTATTAAAAAAATGGTAGACATATGTTTGAGAGGACTATTAAGACATTGATATAGAAAAATTAACTTCACAATGCTAATCTTGTACAAAAATTATAAAATTTATATAATTATAAACGTAAGAAAACATGTGAGATGATGGTGGTAATTTTAGAGATGCCCACTCCACCATTTACAAACATGATGAAGTCAAAGACGAGAATTGATCTTAAAAGATGAAAAAAATGTCTAAAGCAACAGAAATGGAGGGAAAACATCAACCCAAGTCTTTAGGTGGTTTAACAGGATTATTGCCTAGTTTAAACATGATCGTGCTTTTTTGATAACAAAACGTCGTCGCATTATGCTTCGTGAGAGTGAAATTTTCATACTAGACATAATGTGATCGCATTATGCTTAGTAAAAATATACTAAAAATAATGTAATCGCATTATATATGTGTAAAAGTAACTTCAATTGTTCAGAGGCCTAATAGGTCTACTTAGGACTAGATAAAGAAGAAACTACCCCAAAAATAGATTGATTTCACCAAATAAATGATTGGATCAGATAGGGCACACTAAAAAATGTCTAAATCCTAAGTTTCATGCTTTGAATCGGTCATGCATGGGATACATTAGAACCATCACATTTTTCAATCGCTTCATCATTTGGTTTAGAATATTGTGAGAGTAATCAAAAAAATGTTGTAAGGAAAACATGTGTATTACCAAATACTTCTCAAAGCCCACCACAAAAGGAGTGTGGTGAAGGGACAATGCACAATGGGTCTTATACAAAGATTCAAATGCCAATTCAATCAAGGAAAGTTTAGCTTCTGGAACTCAAGTTGTGGACCCTAGAAACATTTAGTTTGTTTTTCATTCAAATAGCGACCCTTACAAGGTAGACCTATTTTCAATGAAACAGTACAATGTAAAGTCAGGATATAGGAGAGAGATTCTTCTTGTTGAACCAGAAGATAAACCATCTTGTGAAGAAATGATAGAGACTACTTGTGAAAGCTTTGAGGTACGTCAATTCATTTTAGTCAACTTTCTCTTTGATTTTTATCATGTAGGAAAATTTGGTGATCGGTTTTTTGTGTGTATGTTGAACAGGAGGAAGAAGGGTCTAAAATTGAGCCAAGGGTCAGCTTCATCACAAATTTTCCATGAAAGTCTAGTAATTGCAAGTGTCATCTTCATCACAAGTTTTCCATGACAGTCTAGTAGTTGTAGGTGTTAGCTTCATCACAAGTTTTCCATGACAGTCTAGTAGTTGTAGGTGCCAATTTCATCACAAGTTTTCCAGGAAAGTCTAGTAGTTGCAAGTGTCAACTTCATCATAACTTTTCTATGAAACTCTAGTAGTTGCAGGTGCTAGCTTCATCACAATTTTTCCATGACAATCTAGCAGTTGCAAGTGTCATAATCATCACAAGTTTTTCATGACAGTCTAGTAGTTATAGGTGCCAACTTCATCACAAGTTTTCCATGATAGTCTTATAGTTGCAGGTGTCATATTCATCACAAGTCTTCCATGATAGTCTAGTAGTTTGAAGTGTCAGCTTCATCACAAGTTTTCCATGACATTCTAGTAGTTGAAGTGTCATCTTCATCACAAGTTTTCCATGACAGTCTAGTAGTTGTAGGTGCCAACTTCATCATAAGTTTTTCATTGCAGTCTAGTAGTTGCAAGTGTCATCTTCATCACAAGTTTTCCATGAAAGTCTAGTAGTTGCAAGTGTCATCTTCGTCACAAATTTTCCACGACAGTCAAGCAGTTGCAGGTGCCAGCTTCATCACAAGTTTTCCATGACAGTCTAGTAGTTGCAAGTGCCATATTCATCAAAAGTTTTAGACATATCATGTGTTAAGTGAAACCAAAGTGAATGTTAACTAGGTCTTTCCAGTCTCCACAATCTCAAGGATCATCAAAGCCTTTCAATATGCCACCACCACTAGATTTGAAGGGCATGGAAATGCAACCATCATTATCCTATACAATACACTTAATTTCGTATGTCACAATCATTTTGTCGCATGTATACATGAGCTTGTTTTTAATGTAACAAATGTTTGTATGAGTATTTGGGTTTAAGTATGTAGTTATATGACTTCTATTTAGTTTTTTCATTAGTGTCAGTTTGTTGTAAATACTATTGTTTTCGTGAAATAAATATTTTTTTTGGATTTCTCAAGAAGCTTATGTACAACCATTGAATCCTAATTCACAAAATTCTTCAGAGTGGCAAGAGCAAGAAAAAGAACAAACTAGTAGAGATGGACAGAGATATCAAGTTAATTATGCAAATAGCATCTTTAAATCAAGTTGGGTTTGATATTGTTTTTGACAATTGGAATGCTTTATTTGTTGTCATCTCTACTATACCTTTTTATAAGATCATGTTAAGTTGTGTTCCAGTGCACCTGCTTTTTTAAGTTGTCTATAGAGCTTATCACTGAACTTTAGATTTCTATTTTCATGTAGGTACTATAAAAGGACAAAGAGGTCTAGTTGGAAGAAAGATTCAAAACTAGTGACATCAATTAAAGTGAGATATCTAAGATTATGTTTTCCTTCTTAATTTATGAAGTAGGGTGATCCTTGCTATCCAAATTATACAATTACTTTTTATTAAGGTTTTTTCCTTCTCTCTCTCTCTCTCTCTCCCTCTCCCCTTGTACCCCTTAAGTCACACTTGATGGCTATAATGTGTCAGAAGGAGACCTAAGGGGTCTAAGAACTTCTCAAAAGAGACATTGCCTAGCCCCTAATGACCCCATATGACTCCTTGGGACACGTTACAACCATCAAGTGTGTTTTGAGGGGTATTACAACCCCTTAGAGCACATTAAATGGATATAATACCATTCTTCCACCAAGCCTAGATTTCAACCCTTTTGTGGATCTAGAGGCTCAATCACGAGATTAAAGGATTGCCCAAGAGAAAATTGTTATTGTATATCAATTGATTGCAAAATGTTCAGTTGAGTAGAAAATATTGTAGAGATCAAGAGGAAAACTAGCTATAGAGAATATAGTTCTGAACTCTGTTAAGAATGAAACTATTAACTAACTACTCAGGATTAAGAGACAAGCCCACCTAGTTAATGGGAAAGCATAGGAAGAGATTCTTAGACCCATAATAGAAGTTACAAATAAGGACCTGAAGAGTTCGGAAGGGGAAAGTGCCAAAGGAAAGAAGTAAGACATGTATGTGAGACTATGTCAAATGATGATGATGAATACTCACCATCTACTAGTAGCTCAAGTAGTGATAGAAGGTCTTCAATGCACATGTACTGAGAAACAAAATTTCAAATAGAGAAGTGACAAGTGTTGTGGATTAATCCATAGAGAAATATAAACTCTATCATTCCCCCCCCCCCCCGCCCCCCGCCCCCCCCCCCCCCCCCCCCCCCCCCCCTCTCTCTCTCTATCCACCTTTATCTCTCACTCCTCCCTTGCATCTACTTCCCCCCTCTCTCTCCATCTCTCTCAATCTCTCTCATTGCTTTGGATTTTACATAACCCAATAGGACTATGGAGAACTAGATGCAATGTTTCTAGTTCTTCATAACGTGATCATGTTCTATTAAGCATAACGTGATCGCATTTGAAATGTGATCATGTTATGGCTTAGATCATTTTTAAAAAAAATTATATTCTTGGCTCATTAACAAGCCAAATTCCATTTTGAAATTTGATGAAAAGTACACATAACGCGATTGCATTATGTGTAGTTTTGACTTTTTTCATGGTGTCCACTTTTTTGCACATCATCTTGTTACATATTCCCATTAGTAATCTCAATCATATTTGAAATCCTTATGGAAGACCCAAGTTGTGACAATAATTCAATCCACAATTCATTCTAAGAAGGTGGACTGAGCAATAAACCATAGAAGGTATAAATGTTCATAATTAAAAGAAATGATTATTAATATTGAATACAACCCTTATCATATGGTTAGTGGGGGTGTTATATCGGAGGAAAACTAGGCATTGATGCCCCATAGGGGAGAGAAACGTGACAAAACCATCCCAATTTGTTTCATGGTTTCTAAGCATGATGCAAAACTTAGCCAAATAATGTGGAATGAAATTTAAGATATAAACTAAAAAACTTAACCTCATGCAAATTGAGAATTTCTAAACCTAATAATCTTTTTCCAATATCTAGGAGTTTTATCATACTTAAACTATTTTAATACTTAAGATTCATGAGCATGTTCCTCAAGATATATCTTCAATTTCAAAATCCTCTAAAGATAAAATACTATTTTTTTGTAAGGCTAAGGAAGCTATAATTTCTTGAGTGGGATGAACGAACAGTGCTAAATATTGAGCATGTGAAGGTGTATTGAGAAATGTTTCCTTCTTAAGACGAAAAAATGGATATTTATGAGTACTTGAGAAATTTTTTAGCATATTCAACCTATGAAATAATTCCCTATGGAGAAGATAATACATTTCCTCATTTCTTAAGTTTAGGAAACCTCACCTTAATCTTTTAGAGGTTGGTCACTAATGGCAATAGAGGGCTTTGGTGGGGCTCCATCATTAGTATACTCTTAGATTTATGACTACAATCATCAACTTATACTGTAAGCTTATGACAAGTAGAGGCCAAATGATAGTCAACACTCATGCTCATATGATTGAATAAAATAACATGCATTAATAAATTTCAAGGGGTGTGCTTCCCTAGGCCAAATTTTGTATCAACTATCTACTTTAGATCCTTGAAGAGTTCAACTTCAAATTATATCTTCTTTTGGGGTCAAGCCAAAACACGACTTTTTTTTTTTGGATTGATGCATATAAATTTTTTTTTTTAAAAATTGATAAATTAAATTTGGCATGACAAGGGTAATCTAGGAAATTCCATCCACACAGGTACAAAGACTTTCTTGTATGAAATAACAAAATCTCTAAACAATGTTAAAAGAACCAACAATGAAGAAAAGAAAATTTCTTAAGAAAATCCTCAACATCGATACTTCATAAAAGAAAATGAAAACCTTTGGCAAAACTTTAGATGATACCATGCTGAATTCTATGCAAAACCTAGGTCATATTTACCTAGTCTTTGAGCATAATTTCAAAGGAGATACTTTACACAAAATATTATATCAAACTTTAAAAAATAATTATATGCATAAACTATCGATTTTAGAATGAGGAGGACTACATTGTAGGGTGTTTTGATTGATGTATTTCGTAGAATGTTTTATGTTTTCAAACCTTTAACTTAAGACAAAATTTGTAGTTGTAAAAGTTTGATATTATTTTAAAGGTGTATAGAAAATACTCACAAATGAGGAAAATTATAGGTATCGCCATAAATATAGAAAAACACTATCAAATCCTACTTAAGGAAACACAACCTAACACCAACAAAACAAAACATATTTTTTTACTATTGAATTACACCAAACACACACACACACACTCCTCGCCATAACAAATATTATAATATAAAGAGTAAACATAAGAATGCAAATTTGTGTCAAACAAAATTATGAAAATCAATTTAATCTAAGAAAATATTCTAATAATGATACTGTATAAAATTTTTGAAATTTTGATTATCATGTGTGCATAATAATTAAAAGCAATATCATTATTGTCCAAATAAAAATCCTAAATAAAAAAATTGATGGCACCATGCTTACTTTGTCTTAGAACTAACCCTCTAATATATATTCATGAGAGAGCTAGAACAAAACACCTAACTATACATTAAAAACCCATATTATATAGAAATTTCCTTTAAAAAATTAATCTAATTTAATTGTTAGTTCCTGCCTTATATATAAGGCAGGGAACTAATTTTTTTGTTTTTGAAATTTTGATTATCATGTGTGCATAATAATTAAAAGCAATATCATTATTGTCCAAATAAAAATCCAAAATAAAAAAATTGATGGCACCATGCTTACTTTGTCTTAGAACTAACCCTCTAATATATATTCATGAGAGAGCTAGAACAAAACACCTAACTATACATTAAAAACCCATATTATATAGAAATTTCCTTTAAAAAATTAATCTAATTTAATTGTTAGTCCCTGCCTTATATATAAGGCAGGGAACTAATTTTTTTGTTTGACCCTCTAGTATTTCTTTTTTAAACAAGCAAGGTCATATTTCCAAAGTTTTGAGCTGTATATTTTTTAAATCATTTATGAGAAGGAAAAGTCCATTTTTTGATTGGTCAAAGTCCATTTTTCTGGGCATAAATCCTATTTTAAAAGAATAGTAAAATTTAGAAAAATTGAAAAGATAGGAATGTAATTAATATTCCTGTTAGAATTTGTTTGATATTTTATACAAATTTCTGCAATGTGTCAAATTAATGTTAAAGGAAATTAGATAAAAACAAACTAATTAAATGGCTACTATTTGTCTGCTCGTGCAAATATAATGAGGCGGCGGCCTCACACCACCATAGCCAGCCAAACATTTGCTGCTGATATTATTGCCCAAACATTGCCTGACGCACGTTCAGTTCCTCTCCACTGCACCTTGGTTACGAGCCTGATCTAAAGGTTGAAAGCTAGACCTTCATGCTCTTCCATTCTCCAACAAAAAAAAATGATGGAAACGAGGGCGAAAACGTAGATTTTTATTGGTCTATGATATAAAAATATAAAACTAATTGTATAGTTTGCATAGCTTATGCTTTTAATATCTATTTTTTACTATGGGTTTGGTTTATTTATTTCTATACATTATTTTAAGCTTAAAGAATTTTATTATATTATTTCAAATAATAGACATTTATTAAAAATATTAAGAAGAATTTTATTTTTATAGTTTGATTTTGATTAAAAAGAAATTTTACATATGTATTTTATTTTTATATTGTTTATTAAATTATGTATTGTAAATTGTTTATTCTTTTATGAATATTTTTGAATTGTTTGTTCACGTATTCTTGTTATTTATTTATTTTTTAATATTATTTTAATTCTATTTATTTATACATTTCATGTGTTCTATACTTTTTACCATTTAGTAAATGATTTAACCATTGAACAAATTTACCTCTCCTTTTTTATACTCAAAATTTGTTTAAAATCTATCTTAATCATAACAATCATTAATTGAGGGTTGAATTGAAGATTCTAAATGTGCTAGGAAGAATTAATTTTAAGCCCCATAAGTTGATGGCAAATTAATAGTTATGTTATCTTCATTAAAATAATTCCTAATCCCTACATCATTTGAAAGATTTGAGAACTTTTTATAATTACATAATATTGTTTTAAACTTAAAGATTGTATAAGAGTGCATCATTCAAAAATAGTAAAATATCATTTGATTCTTATAGAAACATAAAATTTTAAGCGCAAAATCATTTTCAAATAATTACTAGAACATACAACCCCACTATGACCCCAAAAGGCAAGGACTCCAGCTTGCAAAGAGTTCTTGTTAATTAATAAATTATTTTAAAAAATTATCTTAAAAATAAACTTTTAAACTTATATTTCTTACATTAATATTTATTTAAAATCTAAATAATATATAATTATTAAAAAATAATAGACTACATTTTAATCATATAAAGTTCATAAAAATAAAAAAAGTGTAAGTATAATTTATTGTCGAGGGTCCTTCAAAGTCCACCACTTGCTCAGTGCAAGACGCACCTCTCCCCTAAGAGTGACAAAGCATATCACATCATTTAATATAGTATTGTGATATTTATATTCATGAGAGAACTAAAACAAAACACCTACCTAAATATTAAAAATGTATATTATTTAAAAATTTCCTTTAAATTTTAATTAATTAATTAATTTTAAATCATTGAAATAACTTATCTTAAAAACAAATTTTTATACTTATTAAATTAATATTTTATTCAAAATCTAAATGACATATATTATTAAAACATTTTTTAAATTTATATACTTCATAGCAAGTTCATTAAAAAATAACAAAATAAAAGTATTATTTATCAAAAGTTAAAACAAAATTAAGATATTATTTACATTAATCAAAAATCTTATATTTAATTTAATAAAATATAGATATAATTCCTAATATTTAATTTACCTCGTATTTGATGTACTTACACTTTTGAACCATATATGACAAGTTATTATGTATTATATTTAATATTACACATAAATGTGATTTTATAATATGTATAATATATATCTATGATAAATATATATTATTATATTATAGATGTTTATTTTATTTTATTTTTCTTCCTCTGGTGAATGTGTATTTATTTTTATTTTTTATAGGTAAACAAGTGAAGCCTAGGTAAGTTATTATTAGTAAGATTTATTATTATTATGTGTTAATCGCAAGTAGATTCAAACCGAAGACCTCCCCGATAAGAGGCTCGCAATTTAGCAATGTGTTGTAGGCTCTTGCCTGATGAATGTATATTTATATTAATTTAGAATCTTGTAAATAAAATATAATAAATTTTAAAAACTTATTTTTATAAACATAAATTTTAAAAATATCTTTAAGTACTTAGATTTTTATATATAGTACTTATTTAGATTTTTACATATATTACTAAATAATACTAATATTTTCTAATTTATAGAATATTTAAATTTAAAATGATCTCTTAAGTTAGTATAAAACAAAAAAAAAATTGATTGACCAATTTAGCCGTCATTAAAAACAATATAACATTTCGAAAAAAATAAAATAAAATTCGACATAAAAGTAAAATAATAATTATTTCCGACCAGGGATAAAGCAGCATTTATCTAGTTCGTACGAGATTACTATCCGCGCTAAATGTTATATAATTATACGTTATACAAGAAATTTCAATTAGATGGGAAAATAAAATAAAGTTCATTATCCTATTTTTAACTTGGTAAGAATTTTTTGAAAATAGATGATAAACTTGTTGGAAGAAAAAGCTGCTTTCAGTTTCAGATCATTCTCATGGTCATGGGTGAGGTTCAGAAACCAAAGCAAAAAGATAATGACGTATAATGAAGTACGATCACTGAAAATGCGGACACATTTCTTTACAAATGCTATTTCAAACAAATAAATTTGGACATTTGAAATGGATGCTACAAATTTTGAGCGGATCAAATAATGAGTGTTTATAGCAGATCAAATTTTGAGCAGAAACAAGAAGAAAATATGTAAGAAGCTATAGGCCACAGTTTTTTTCAAATGCTATTTTAAACAAATAAGACCTGATCAGGGCTGAGTTGTAGGTATATCAGGTTCGGAAACAAAAGCAAATAGTATAATCCCTCCCTAAAAATATCGACAAATGACTTTTCAAATGCTATTTCAAACAAATCCAACCTTATATTTGCTATGGATGCCACAACATTTTAGCGGATGAAATAATCAAAAGTTTTCGGGGTGCAAGTCACAGAGAAAAGTACCTTTGTATAGCCAATTGCTGCTATAATTCCTCAAAATTAGTCCTAAAAGCAATTTTGCTGCAAGCGATCCTTCGTCTTCTGTTAGTTTTCCGTCTACCTGAGAGAAAGGCCTTCGCCCTGGTTCATCGGCCTACGACGCAAATACCTTTAAAGTACTTATACGTGAAATTGAGGTGTTAACCGAGGAAAAGAGCTATGGTGGAAACTTCTGAACCCCTTTAGATTGGGAATTAAAGGGAGTGATAAGAAGCTTCACTGTGAGTTCTTGGTTGCAGGTTCGAAACCCGCTACACAGTTCGCTTTTTCCTCTCCTTGCGCAGACACGTGTTACTTGCCTACTATTATTTATTCGATGACAATCATTTTCCTATTTACCGCGTGAGAAAAGTGAAATGTGCGTGACCACTGACCACTTTTCAGCAATTATACAATAATACACTTCCAAAATCCCACTTCAAAACCGTGACATAGAAAACGAAAGAAAACTCCCACATTAGGTAAATGGAAATTAAGCACTATGAAAAACTTAAGGCAGAAGTAAACGATGAAACGTAGAAAGATATTCCCCTTTTTTGTAAGGTTTACATTAGTTAAACTCACAAAAAAAAGGAATTCTACATGTATTAATATGAGGGTTTTTTTTTTAATAAAAGATGAATCGACCTTTTCTATTAAATAAAACTTTAAAGATACATATTTACAAAAAAAGGTTAGAGATACAAGATCATCTTGCGAGTTCATAGGAGACCAACAATTCATCAAAAAACATATATAAAAAGAAATATAAAACTTCAAGCTGCAAGAGCAGTGCTAGCCGAAGGAGGGTTTTGTCATCAAAACCCCATAAATCCATAGGGTTATCGGTTGGCTCAAGGAGAGCCCAACTGTTAGTAGCAGCAGTATTTTTATTTTTGTCTTTGTCTTCCTCGGCCCTGAGAGGAGAAATGGCTAAATTTGGCTAGGGGAATGCCCACTTTGGGTCACGGTGAGTAGACAGCCAACCCACATCAACAGCAACAGGGGAAGCCACTGGGGACCAACCCGAGCCTAACCTCTGAGGAGGTGAGATCGAGTGGCGACGGCCACGAAAGCTACCACTAGGAGAGCAGCGATGAGGCTACGACCTAGGGGTCTACGAGCGGCAAGTTAAACTGCTTTGACCTCTCTAGTGACCACGAGGAAGAGTACGGTCATTGGATAAAGCATCCGAAAGCACTTGGACAACCATACAAGGGGCATTTTCCCAGTGAGCAAGTAGCTCCTGCAAGTGAGCCACTTCCAGTGTGACTTTGTCAATTTGTACTTCAATCTACATCATGACATTATTACATATACGTGCTTTAGAGTATATTGCAACATAAATATCAAGAAAGTTGTGTGAGAATAAAACAACATTGTGATCTTTCTAGATTGTGAACAATATCTCCATTATGAAACCATGCCAAATCTGGGCATATCTAAAAGGGAGTCTGGGAGCATCACCTAGAACCACCATATGCCATGTAAAGGCCTCTGGATGAAAAGGCCTAAAGAAATTAAAAATCTAGAGCCAATAATTCTGAGCTCTTCTGCAAAACCAAAAAATATGCAGAAAGCTTTGAGTTTGGTCACAAAAAGTGCATCTAGGATCAGGAACTTCTAGATGCTGGAGCCAATGACCCAAAGGCAAGCCCTGGAAGAGGAGACACAAGGCAAAGTGAGCAATCTTTGGCTCAGTGATAGCATGCCAGACAGTGACAAATCTAAGACTCCAAGTCTTATGCGAAGAATGCAAATGCCAATGCTGATTGAGGGTATTAACCATCAGAAGATGGGGCACCAGCCACCGATACCCCAGCCTAGGCTTGTAACTAGTCATTGGAGTGGTAGGGTACCACTTCCAATCTTTCCACCAAGGGCAAGATGAGTGAATTCCAAGTTTGTGTAACAAATTGGGAGGAACCGCAGAAACTAGAAGATCAATTGTCTATTGATCTGGACGGATAAGCCTAAACTACACCTGCATATCCTCCCATGAGAAAAAGGCTCATTGTAACCCTGGAGAATAAATCTTTGGGTGTCTTGATACCCCTGTGAAATAAATGCAAAGCACTGGCTCCTTGAATCTTGGCAAAAGACACCCCTTGAGTGGCAAACAAAGGTGACCACCAAAGGTTTTGTTGATTCATCGAGAGCCCATCTTTGAATCCATTACCGGCCCAACGAAGCCAAGGTTTAATGGCTTCCTAGGATTTCCAAATGCTCTTAGCAACAAAAGTGTCCTAAATCTAAATAGGCTCAAAAGTCACCAGAAGGGTTTGAAAATCAATCCCCTTCCAGGCCAGACAGTTAATCGAAAAGCCTAAAGAAATGCAGTGATGTAACAAAAAATTTCAGGCCTCACCTCCAATGAGAGCCTGTATGACCCATTTGGCACAGAGAGCTATCCCTTGCTTGCGGGTGGAAAGCAAGCCAAGACCACCAAAATCCTTGGGTAAACAACAAAAGTCCCAGGCCACTTTGTGAAAGTCATGATGCATAGCATTAGAGGCTCAGAGAAAATCCCTGAGAAGACATTCAAGCTTAAGGTACAAGACTTTGGAAGGAGCCCAACAAGAAGAATAATAGACATGAGTAGCAACAAGCAGTTTGGAGCATATTTGAAACTTTCTCGCAAGTGAAAGTGGCTTAGTGATCCAATATTCCAACTACTTCTCAATTCGAGCAAGTACAACATTCCACAACTCCACAGGAGATGCTTGAAAAGCAAAGGGAATGCCCAAAATTTTAAAAATCTCACCATGTTGGACCCATTTCCATCCATAATGTTGCAACCAGTGAGGGCCTAGCAGAAAAGATTTTTGGTAGCAAAGGATTTTGTGCCATTGGATAGCCGACCCTGAAGCAAGACAAAAAGTATCTAAACATTGCAAAGCATTGGCAATATTCTCCTCATCCTCAATCAATGCGAGGAAAGAATCATCTACAAAATGGCCATTAACTAGCTGAATGGTTGACTCTGGTAAATAAATACCATGCACCAAACCTTGAGAGATGGCATTAGCCAACAGATAACCAAAGCCTTCGACTGCCAAAACATAGAGAGAAAGTGCAAGAGGACAACCTTGGCCGATAGATCTAAAGAGCCCAAAAGGTTTAGATTGATGACCATTAATGGTAATGCAAGTAGAGGCATCTCCAAATAGCATTTGCACTGATTGACAAAAAATTGGGCCAAAATGCAAGGCTTGAAGCATAGTAAGAATAAAGGGTCATTCAATATGGTCATATGCTTTGGTGAAATCAATCTTCAGGAAAAGGGCTTACTGTTTGGATTGTTTGACCCATTCCATTCCTTCATAGAAAAAAATGATGTTGTCCAAGATATAGTGAGACTTGATGAAGCTAGTTTGTTTAGGTCGAATAATCTGAGAGAGCAAATGCGAAATTTTAAGAGAGAGGGCTTTGGCAATGATCTTCTAGGAGACATTCACCAAAGTGATGGGCCTCTAATTGCAAATCTCTTTAGGATCTCCAACTTTGGGTATGAATTTAATATTCCCTTTGTTGATAATGTTGCCTAATGAATTAGAATTGTAAGCTTGAAGATAAACCTAAAGAAAATCAAGGTCAATGTCATCCCAAAGCATCTTGTAGAACTCACAAGGGAAGCCATCACATCTAGGGGCTTTGTCATTAGCCATGGATAAGATAGCTTCGTTTAAGTCTACAAGAGTAAGCTTTTTCTCGCAAAAGGCATACTGTTTAGGAGCAAGCCTATTGGGAGTAACATCAAGGTAGGCTTGCAACACTTGATCACACATAATAGAGGGCCCCTGAGCTGTAAAAACCTACTCATAATGATGCACAAAAGACTGGAGAATATTCAGCAGGTTAGTGAAACCCTGTTGATCTTCTCAGATGCACTTAATACCCACAGCAAAATGACGAGCACTCAAAGCATTAAAAATTTCCTTGGAGGCCTAATCATTGACTTCCAACCAATGGAGACATGCTTTGATTTGAGCTCCCCTAGCAGCATAACTTTCTGCAACCTGCTTCTGGTGCTGAAGGTTGGGAAGCTGAACTTGGAGATTCGTATCAAATAGATTCATGGCAAGGGCCTCAGAGGTCATACACAGATTGAGAATAGTGGCTTCATAAGATTGCCTGCGGTACATCGCTAGTTGTCTACCGTAAATGCGAAGAAATCTCGCAATACAAAGGATAGTGTCATTCCACCATTTAATCCATCCAAGGTGATTGTAGGGTGAAGGCTCAAGATTCCAAACACATAGGATGTGAGCAATAGTTGGCGGATGGGACAACAAAGAAGTGTTGAGGTAAAACTGGGTTTTATTCGAGTGAGACTAAGCTATTTGTTAGGTGATGGAAAAGAGAATGGGGGAGTGGTCTGACAATGTCACATTAGGAAGAGGAATGACAAGCAAGACATGCTTTTGAGAAAAGGAAAGAAAAGGACTACCCAGAAATCATACCCCTATCAAGTATTTTAAAAACTCTATAAGATCCAGCTTGAAAATTGGACCAAGTGTGCCAAATCCCATTAGGGCAGCAGCGAGTAACATTAGGATCAAAAAATCCTAATTTGTTTCGCATGTAAAACTAGGCTTTTCATTCACCAGTTGCCCATCTAAAGGGCAGAAGACCTTCCTTGTTAAAGGCTAGCTCAACCATATCGAAGTCCCCACAAAAAAACCCATGTCGCAAGCGACAAATGATCTACCGACCAATGCCATAGGTGTGAATGTTCAACAACATCATTGGGAGCATAAATATTAACAATAACAAAAGAATGATTCTAAAAAGACAACAAAATCCAAGCCACCCAGTGCAAATGTTCAAAACCATGCAAAACAACATGAGGGTATTTTTTTGTTTCAATTGAATCTTGGGCTTCATAATAGCTATCCACATTGAACATTGAATTATAGCTAAAAAGATAGTTGTAGAATGCCTATCCGATAGGCATTCTACAATGGTAGAATGGGTGGAGTAGGATGGTGTGAGTGTGTTAATGTTAATATTTATCTTTTAGGTTAAATTTGACAACCATTTACATGTCAAAATCGTAATATTTATTATAAACAAAGTACATTTTTCAAAATAATTTAATAAAAACTACATAAAATATTTACTAAAATTATAAACTTTGGAGATATAAATAGCATCTCTTAAGAAATCAAAATATTAAAACTTAGTGAGTGCAAAATAAATAAATGAAAAGACACTGAAATATAAATATTTTTATATGTAATTAAAAATTTAATCATTTTATCATGGATATCTATGGGCATTTCTAGATTTTTTTAAATATATCTATACTAGTATTATATAAATTTTGTAAATTATTTATTAGTTCTTATCTTTTATGGCCTAACGCTACTATTTTGGAGTTACTTTTTACTAATATTTAATTTTTAATTTTTTTTAAACTGTGTAAACTTAGAATTATTTTATGGTTTGGACATTTCTTTTACTAAACTAGAAAAAAATATTTTATTTATTTATGTTTTTCTATTAGTTTTTGTTTTTCTTCAGATGTTGGAAGTAGACATACCTTATTTTGCATACATGTGTACTAGGAGGGGACAAATAGTAATAATAACATTTAAACAAAGAGAAATCAACAAAATATATGTTGTATGGTATAGGTTTTCATCTTGTCTCTTACAAGAACTCTATAGTTCGAAGACATAGTTTCTTCGACAATTAGGTGCATTGTTTCTACGATTTTGATGGATTTGGAAAAAAAACATGATCATGGAGAGAGGTTCGGTATGGCATTGCAGTTGATGGAGGAGAAGCAAAGGTCAAAAGCTAGGAAGTAAATTTTCTTGCAAAATGTATTGCTCTCCTAATAGTCAAGCATGGATTTTTTAAGAATCATCATGTTGAATGCGAGATATATAAGAATAAAATATACTTAAAATTGTTTCTACAATTCATATAATTGTGCAAGTGTATGATTTTTAGATTGAGTTCATTGAAGTTATAGAAAATGAATCAAAACCACATTTTAAGACCATTCAAAGGCTCCACCCAAATTCTAAGGTTGGGGTTATGTTTGTGGAGAGTGGAAATTTTGTAGAGAAAGATTGGGAGGTACTTTATTAGTCCCTACCTTATTAAAGGCAGGGAACTAATGTTTTCTTTTTAGCCCCTACTATTAATTTTTTTCTGCAAAAAAATGTTATAGACTAAGGTTTCGAAGGTTAGATTTTATAAATCAATTATGCTGTGTTTTTTCCTAATTTCTAGTTGGTTTAGATGAATTTTTTGGGGTTTTTCATATTTTTGTTAGTTGAAAAATTAGAAAAAAGTAAATGCTATGGCGGTGGTCTGACAAAAAATTAATTGAAGCCAAAATTTAGCCGATTTCTCTGTATGGCGGTCGAATCGCACCCCTTCCCGACCACAATTGCCTTTATTTCGACGAATTTCTCCATCCTCATGAAGCATGCCTTGTGGACGTTAACCCTATGTCTGGGAACAAAGAAATCCAAGGTTATTGTTTTTGTGTTCAAATTGGAGTAGCCAAAATCCATGGTGGAGCATGTGTGGCTGTTGGAGATCTGCTCGGGGAGTGTTAGGTTAATGTTTTTGGCTTCTCCAAATTCAATTATTTGGTCAGTGGGAACTCATGTCAGATAATACAACCTATGTTTTATTTTATTGTATGGTTTGTCATTTCTATTTATTAAAATGATTTTTATTTTTTTTATAATACTTTTTTATGATTTGCTAAAATATATTTTGCTAGGGTTTTTATTATTGTTTGTTTTAAAAGCAAATCAAATGGCAAGAGAATGCTAGGCCCATGCATGTCTCAAATAGTGCCCATGGAAAATACTGATGTAAGAAGCCATGAGGGCATTTTGACTTTGGTCAGCCTTTCTAAGCTTTGGCTTTGACTTTGGTTGGCCCTTCTAAGCTTTGGCTTTGTGGTTTCATTTTGGACATTAGATTCAAAATATTGCTAAAATTTTATGTGGAAACTAAGATTTTAATAATATTTAAAATTCAATATATTTGTATAATTTTTTATAGCCTAGTTCTAATATATTATTAATATTATATAATTAAAAATAATAAATTATATTCTATATATTCTATAATATAAATATAAAATAGGTAAAATTTTATGTATTATAGTAATATAGGTGTAGTGGAATTAGGCATATTAATGAAACAAAATTTAAAATTTAAAAGATTTTTTCATTTAAATAATGATTATTTAAGATTTCAATATGAGTCTTTTATTTATCCAAATTAATTTTAATGAAACGTAGATTTATTATAATGTTATTCATATAATTTATTATTATGTGTTGATTAGATTTGAATCCAAGATCTCTGAAATGACTCTTCCCTAGTCATACCACTTACTATTAGTTAAGAATAAACATATTAATTTATAATACAAAGTGAAAGACATATCCACTATTAATCTTTGAAATGATAGATATATTATTTTTTAATATTAAAACAAATAATTTGATAAGTATTAAATATTCAATAAATAGTTTTTTAATAATGATAGTAAGCTTTTAATCTATAAAAAAAAGTTTAAATTCTTCATATACGAACAAAAAGTGATTATATTCTCCAACTAAACATGTCACTGTATAGTTTTGCCATGTTTCTACAACTATAGGACAAATCTACTACCCCTTCTTAACAAAAGGCAGGGACTCTAGCTCATCAGAGCTCTTGTTGACTAAGTGTAAATAACTCATGTTTTATTATGGTATTATTATTAAGAAGTAAAAATAAGTTTGGATATGATTTGATAATCTTTTAAAAATAAAACTATTGTAATTTTTTGAGTTTATGAAGATAAGTAGTAGATTTCTCCATTAAATTGTGTGTAATTTTTTTCATAAATATTTTGAATTATATTTGATTATCCGATGTCATTGAAATCTACAAAAAAAAAAAAAAAAGATTTTTTTTCTAAGACTTGAATATATATTTTTCTTTACTTTTTATACATTTTATCTTGAAGATGGATCAAAAAATATGGTTGAAATATTGATGCAAAGAATTCAACAAAGATTAATCCAAAAACCTACTACAAATTTTTTCAAAGATAAGACAAGATGATAACAATGCTACACAATTATGCTTTGTATTGAGGAGAAAAGCTCATGGATTTAAATGATTAAAAGACAATCCTCATATTGGTTAAGAGAGAGGGAAAAAAGAGGTAGAAGATTTTGAAAAAACTTTTGAAAATAAACAAAGTAATAGTTGACACAACTCTTACAACAATAAAATTGTAGTCAAGTAATTATTAAATTTATTTTATTTTATCATGTTATGAATTGATTGCTCACACACACACACACATGCACACATATACACATGTATATACATACATATACATATGCATAAATATTCATATATGTTTGTTTATACACATACATGTGTGTGTGTGTATATGTGTGTGTGTGTGTGTGTGTGTGTGTGTGTGTGTGTGTGTGTAGATATATTATGTACATATGTGTGTGGACCATTGCTACAATCCTTAATTGATTCAGGGACACTTGAGATGTAGTTGGAGAGCTTCAATATGTGTGTGTGTGTATACACATACATGTGTGTGTGTGTGTATGTAGATATATTATGTACATATGTGTGTGGACCATTGCTACAATCCTTAATTGATTCAGGGACACTTGAGATGCAGTTGGAGAGCTTCAAGAATATTGTCAAAAGTAGAGAAAGTGAAATGAGTACAAAATTTCTACGTGATTATTAATGGAAGAAGATGAGAAATGCTAAAAATGTAATAAAATATTTAATAACAAGGAAAGATGCGACAAATGTCTTTCTATAAAAAAATCCTCAAATATATAAAAATCAATAATAATAAAATACATATCATGGTTTTGTCCTTAATTTCCCTAGACATAAGAAATTCACCACATTTTATTAAAAAGATTAAGGATATATTGACATTCATTAAAATTTAAATATTCTTTATTGAAATGAGATAATAAGTGGATAAATTCATGTCTTTGTCCTTGTACTATGACAATATTTAGTTTGTGCTCTTCATATATCCTGGCATGGAGTTATATTATATTCAAATTATTTCTTGATACATCCTTGGTTACTTTAGATTTTATATTGTATGCATTTTTAATTTAATATAGAATTTTTTTGATAGATTATTGGTTAACTTAGATATTATTTTGTATTATTTTTTAATTTACTTTAAAAATTTAAGTCACCATTAATTTTTTAGTTAAAATGCCCAATTAAATGAAAGAATCTAACCAACCTAAAGTTTGGTTCAAATATAAAAATGTTGGATTTTTTTAAAGATAAAATTTCTAATATCTTATTAAATTTAAAAAAATTAATAATAATGAATTTAAGCTAATAAATTAATGATTCTAATGAAAGTGAGAAATTTCTTTCTATTTCAATAGGAAATCAGACTTAGACTTAGGTGCAAATTTCAATTTACTTACTTTCCTATAGACCCATTTTATTAAAAAGTACAAGTTTCGACACATCAAACGAAGAATGGAAAGATTTTGGCAGTTCACAAAAATATACAAATGGTTCACATAAATATACAAATAGAGCAATGGTTGAAAATTTTCAAATGATAAACATTAATTTCAAAACAAATTAGAATGAAATGGTTGAAGATTATTATGACAAAGTGATAAATACAATTAAAATATGGTAGGTTGAGATGAAAGGATTATTATCAACTTTTGGTTTTTAAAACTTATAAATTTAGTTCAAATTTCAAGCAGTCTTTTAGTACATTACATTGCAATGAAACTAAGAATTTACTTATAAATTAAAGATGCAAGACATCTAATACCAAAGAAAATATTTATAAGGTTTATGTAAAGATATGAACTAGGTAATTATTGTCAATATTCAAATCCTAAACATAAATTTTAATAATAATTTCAAAATAAATACAATGGAAATTTTGAAGAGTATTGCATGTTAGGGTGATAAAAATAATGAAGAAGATTTTGTCATTTATTTTTCTTTTGAAATCTTTCCTTGTAGGTCAAACTTTGGCATAGATGTTAGGAATATCTTCTAATCAAATTCACGATGCACTTTAAGTTGTATTTTTTTAGTAGAGTATTATATTTATCTTAATTTTTGCTCTATATTTAAATTTTGAACATTATTGTGCAAGGATGAAAATTTAGTTTAAAAGTCACATTCAGATCTTGTGACAAAACAATATTGAAATTTTTTAGCCTTTGTTAGACAATACTTTGAAAAAAATTGGGCAAGATTTGTCAAGCCCTCATAAATTTAGAAACAATATCTTCAAAGGTTTTGCCCAAAAAAAGTGCATGATATGAGACAGACTGTAGGTAATCTCAATTTTTTTACATTATTTATAATTTATTTAATTCACCACATTGAATTTCATTATCCTATGTGATATTTATGCTTGGAGTTTCTTCCCTTGCAACATTTTAAAATGAATGCAAATTCTCTTAAGTAATCCTTGTAGTTCTGAGTTTGTGTGCTTATGTTTTACATGAGATTGTTTATGGTTGGTGGTAGTTGAATATTTAGGTGGTGTAAGTGAGAGGTTCTTTTCATCTAAACACTAATCAATGCTACAAAATTCTATACAAGGGTACGAGCAAGATCATGATGGGCCAAAAACTAGCGATGTGAAAAAAAACTAGACCAAAAATATGCAAAAGTGATTTGAAATTTGCTCTAACTTTTGTCCCCCAATCCTAATACCAATGCAAAAAAAAGCTACTTGGGCATATCAAGTATCCGATATATTAGATACCCAAAACTTGCACATAGCTTCTTTTTTAAATCTAAATGCTAATTTTGTTATTCTCCTTCAAACTAATGACCTCTAGTATCAAGTATAGGATTAAAAATCGGCTATATAAAACAATATTTGTATTTTGTCACTCCACCTTGCATCCAACCACAAGTAGGCTAAATTTTTTTTGTTTTTTAATTGATTTAATTTGTTTTATTTTTAATTTAGGTTTTTGTAATGAAAATGGAAGTTTTAAAGTTTGATTTACAAATTATTCATTCAAATTGTAATTCTATGTTTATTTGCATTATAGATAGGCATGGTAGACCCTAACCAACCTCCAAACAATCCCTTGCCAAACAATGATCCTCAAAACAATCCAAAACCACCACTGCCCCCTCAAAACCCTCACTTAATTCAAGACCTAATTAAAGAAAATGTAAATCAATTGAGGGTTGTGAAACAAACATATAACACTATCCCTAGTTTATCTCCGATGTTATCCACCCTTAATACTATTGCACAACTAATATTCAGACCCTTGCCGAGCAACATGATACAACTCTTCATTGGCATGACAAGATGCACCCCTAGTTTGATGATGGCTTGGATTATGATGAGGTTGTGGCCCTTAATATTAGTAAAAAGAAAAAGAATTAACCAACCTATTTGCTGATCCCAAAACTAGTAAAATAGTTGACCCTAAGAAACTGAAATTGTCAATCAAATGGTGCACTAATGAGACCATTAGAACTCATTTTTGGGATCGTTGGTGGATGGTTTTTGATAAACCACCACATAATAATTTGGAGGTGCTCATATATTTCTTGAGAAAATAATATATTGAGTTTATGAAAGGGCTTAAAGTTAATTATCAAAGCATAAGGCTAAATATGGGTGTAGGAGGTGGATCTCTACAGGATAGACCCGAGGGAAAGAGGAAGAAAGCCACCACATTTGTTCCCCCTTGATATTCCTACCCCTCCTCTAGTGCAGCATCATGATGTCATCGATGAGGTTAGTGTGACATCTATTAGATCAATTCATCATTTGAGCAATTTATTAGTCACTCGGACTAGGTCATTTTTTCCTCCTCATGTTGATGATGATGGCATTAGTACATATGGAATTTCCTCACATGTTTGTGTACCACATACTTGCATTATGTGTAAGAGTCTTCATTTGGGTCCTATTACTAGTTTCGAGTTTCAATTTGAGGTTGGATATGATGAAACTGTAGACATGGTTGCAGAGACACACATAACTCTTAGGAGAGACAAGGAGGAGTGAGAAGAGACATGGATTCCTTCTGTTATGTAAGTCTATACATTTGATTCGTCATAGCATTATTAATTTAAAATAAATATTTCTATTTTTTTTTAAATGACAAATTCATACTTATCTACATTATGTGATTCATTTGCATCCAACTAATGATAGAGGAGAAGATGAGAGATTTGGATGCTATCACACTTTCAACCATTTCATGTGGCCTTGACACCTCTACAATATGTATTATATTTGATTACTCATTAATTTCTTGTTTAATATTATATTTTACACGATTCCATGTCTTGTTTTTCTCTTACAACTTTTGCCTCTTAATCGGGGACAATGTGAGGGGGTTGCATGGCCAATCATTGACAAGGAGAAGGTAATTGTATATTTTAAAGATGGGTATGTGCAGGATCACATGTGGTCAACCGAACTATGCCATTAAGTGGTAGTAAAAAACTAGCAAATCAAGGTTATGTCAACTTGACGTGTACTTTTAAAGTAGTTATGGACTTTATATCAAAACATTGTGAGAAAAGAATCTATAGGAAATTGAATGGAGTTTCTAAACTACTAAGCCTTATCTAAAGAAAAATAAATTGATTGGTCAAAATTTTGGATTTTAATGCAATGGTACAAAAATTTTGGACAAAAATAAGTAGGTGTATGTCTAACCACCTTAATCAAAATCAAATGACAATATTTTTTAATAAGATTCTAAATATAAGAAGTACACTTATGCTCAAATGTGACACATATTTTAGGGTATTTTTATTCCAAATAATTAATTAATTATGAATTTTCTACTATAATATTTTCAAAATAAAAAAATCTCGTGTCTGACCACCTTAAGTAATTCAAAAAAATTAAAATTTTTTTTTTCTCTTTTTCCCTTATAGTAGGTGAAGCATAGAATTTGATGTATCTTTTGGATTTCTCAAATCTTATACCATTTGAAAGTTATAGCTATTTTTCAATTAGTATGTCACTTAGTATTTTATAGCTAACTTCACTAGAAAATAAGTAATAATTACTTGCAAAACTCATAATTTAATAGACATTATATTAGTGGAAAGCTAAGAATGTTCTCAAGAAACCCTTTTTGTTTCATCAAATTTGGATGAAAAAAAAGTCGTCTACTACATAGTCGAAGTCAAAAACACACAATAACAGGCTAAAAACATGTTTTTGGGACATTTTTGGTGTTGACCATGGGGGACTGGCATCCAAAGAAATACCAAGCTTAGTTGGGTACCAGATAGTATTAGGTATCAGTTCCCAAATCAGATACTTGTTCCCAAATTAGATACCCAATTCACCCAATTTTTTGTTTATTAAATTATTTTTTTAATTTAGAAAAAATATACATTATTTTTTTTCTATTTTTTTAATAATAGTATGATCCCTTTTCACAATACTTAGTATGTTTTTCTAAAGACTTTAGGACCCTTAACCATACATATAATGATTCCAAAGGATTAAAGGGGTCATGGGGTACCCTTTAACACCCTTTGACCCATTCAATCATAATATGTGTGATTATTGGTCCTAGGATCCCTAACCAGATAAATGATGTTATCTAATGGCTCAAAAGGGTTCCTAGAATACCATATGACCTCTTTGACCCATTTGATGACATTTAGTGTGCTCAAGGGTCATAGGGTACTTACTGACCCTTTTTGACTCATTTGACCACATGATATATGTTCAAATGTATGTTCTCATTTAATTGGTCAAAAAGGGTCATAGGTAACTCTGTGACCTCATTCAACCCATTCAAACACATGATGTATGTCCCTTAGGAATATATGTTGTCATATAATGGGTCGAAAGGGGTTATAAAGTACTAAATGACCCCTTTTGACTCATTCGAACACATGATATATGTTCCCTAAGAACATATGTTCTCATTTAATGGGTCAAAAGGGGTCATAGGGCACCCTATGACCCCACTTGACTGATTCAAACACATGATATATGTCACTAGGTGACATAGTGCAAGGTGAGAGAATCCCCAAAGGAGATGTCCTAAGCCCCAAAAAATAACTACACAACGAAATATACATAATAACATAGAGATTTAGATCCACACAATGTTGATTCTTATAATATGATTTCATCCAACATGCCTAGTTATAAGGCCTTCTAGATTATGGCAAAATACATCAACAAATACAATAAAAGTTTTGCAAGATCTTGCAAGATTCAAACAACTAGCTAGCCTAGATCTGCAACCTGGTAGAGAACTCCAAGAAGAATCTAAACTCATGCTCACAAGCCACCAAGAAACCTTCTTGTTTCCCAAGCCACACTTAGGTACTAACTCTACCCAAACTTCACTCCTCTAAGCTATTCATGCTCTCCATATTAAATGACAATGACTCTAGACTCTAAAGACCCTCTACTTATACTAAACCAAGCCACAAGTCAGCCTATCATAAAAGCCATGAAATAAACACTCACATTAAATACACTATTAAGCCACAAGTCAACATGGCTACAAGAATTAAATACATAATATAAATTTAAATACTTAGGATAGGCCCCAAGTTTACAATGCATAACTAACTAATAAGACCACAGAAGAACACACACACTTAAACATAGGTCCATGTGCCATCCCACTATCCAAATCCAAGAGCGCACACACTAACTCCCACAGAGTGAACCTCACCAATAGAATCTCCAAAGCTCTCCCAGTAAATAGAAACACATAACCAACAACCACTAAAATGGCTCTAACTCCATTACAATGACTGCAAACATCACACACACTTAAGGAAAGGTTCCTAAATATGCCTCAAACATATCACCAACTACACAAATCATAACTCCACAAACTTCAGTACAAAGCCCCTACATATAGGATTGCTAGCTTCCCTAGGAAGGTCCTGCATCAAACACCCCAACCGAGAAGAAAAGATGTTCTTAATAGCTGGAAGAACATATTTCAAGGTTTGAAACATAAACCCTAAATTGGTTCTTCACATACATGTCCTCCTCCACATTAACTTTTACACTCTTGGTATTTGTTCTTCTTCTACAACTTCTTTTCTACAATTGTTATCTTCATATCTATCTTCGATGTACAACAAGTTTTCTTTCCATGCTGATCTCTAACCCTTTCAAAATCCTTCAACTCAACTTGGTTAACAAAACTTAGGTTCCTATTGAGCTCTCCATTCTATAAAGGGATTAGGGAATGCTTCTTGCTACCCTTCTCAACAATAAAAACATTCTTGACACAATCATGCACAACTCTGCAATCATACTCCTAAGGTCTACCAAATAATATGTGATAACTACTCATGTCCACAATATCACACAACACTTGATCCTTGTCCCACCAAATCTAGAAATCAACAAGACATTGATGTCTCACTTCCAAAGCATGTTCATCTTGTAACAAACCAATCCTATAAGAACAAGGATGTCTTACCATCTACAAACCAAGTTTTTGAATCATCTCTTCAACAACTAGGTTATTAGTACTACGACAATCCACAATCACATTGCAGATCTTACCTCCATACTTACAACAAGTCTTGAACAAATTCCTTCTTTGACAGGGTTCTAGTGTCCTCTTTCCAAGAAATACCCTCTAAATCGACAAGTTATCCCCATCTTTCTCAAGGTCATTCACCAAGTATTCAACCTCTTGCACCATAACACTTCTTATGTTATTAGCCTTAGGGCATTCAAAAGATTTGTGACTTTCTTCACCACATCTATAGCAAGTACCCTTAAGTACACCTTTATATGTCCTTTTCCTCTATTCAATAGGTTTTAGTTCATCTTTAGCAATTGGTTTGTACTTCACCAAGTGATTGCTTCTCCTTCCCTTGAGGATTACCTAGGTAATGTCTCCTCTCTAGATTTTCTTGTTTTCTCAAAGCATATGTTAGGATTAAACCTTAGAAAAAAATAACAATTAGATGCAAATATAAACAGTATCAAAAAATAATAGATCATATAGAAAAGAACACAAGATACCAAGGTTGAACGTGGTTCACCCAATCCTTTGGCTATGTCCACCCAAAAACAAGTCCAACATTATTATGATCCAGTGATTACAACTTGATTACAATTTATAATCCCTTACAGCCCAATACCACCGTAAGAAGCAATTTTTGCATCACACCTTATGAAACAACCCCTAACCCTAAGCCCTTTTATACAATTATTTTTGCCACTTTATGGTTAAAATTAGTTACAACATGTCGGCCATAAATTGGCAAATAAATAACCAAAGAATTTATGAGGTATGTATAGTACTTCCTTGATCAACCACCACAAACTAACAATCTCTCACTTGGGGATTGATCAGACTCAACATCAGATAACAATCTCCCACTTGGAGACTGATCCTATAGAAATACCACTACCACAAGGGGCTCCCATTGGATCAAACTACCTTAGACTTTGTTGTTCTTTTATTCTTGTTTAGTCTAGAATACCAACTGAAGCTGAAGAGGAATTCAACTTTTCCCTTGTCACTAGCTTTGTAAACATATCTGTTGGATTGTCATCAGTATGTATCTTTTCTAACTTTAACTATCCATCATCCAAAATTGACCAAATGAAATGGTAGCACAACTGTATGTGTTTTGTCCTTGAATGTAAAGCTGAATTCTTTGCAAGATGAATGACACTTTGGCTATCTGCAAACAATTATCCTTTTGTGGGTGTCCCAATTCTTCCAAGAAGAACTGAAGCCACATCATCTCCTTGGTTTCCTCTGTAGCAGCAACATTCTCTACCTCTATAGTGGATAAAGAATTAACCTTCTATAACCTAGAAACCTAGTTCACGGCTATTCCACCGACAATAAAATACATAACCTATAGTACCCCGTCTAATATCAATATCCTCTACCAAATCTAAGTCAACATATCCCTGTAAATTAGTAATAGAGCACCCAAAGTGTAAACATGTACTGGATGTTCCTCTCAAATATCTGAGAATCCATTTGATTACATTCCATTGCACAATTCCTGACTGACTCATATACCTGCTAATTACTTCCACTACATGTGCAATATCTAACCTAGTACATACCATATCATATATCAAACTTCCTATAGTTGAAGCATAAGGTACCTTAGACATCTTATCCTCCTCTTCTTATGTTTTTGGACACATCTTCTTTGTCAACTTCAAATGACCAGGCAAAGGTGTGCTAACAACTTTAGCATTCTCCATGGAGAAACATTGCATCACCTTCTCAACATAATCATCCTAAGACAGTGTCAATTTCTTGTTCTTCCTATCTCTACAAATCTTCATACTAAGGATTTCTTTTGTAGCCACCAAATCCTTCATAGAAAACCCATGTGCTAACTGTTATTTTAGCCCCTTAATATGATCCATGTTAGACCCAGCTACAAGCATATCATCAACATATAAACATAAAATAGTGTAGCTTTCATCATCCAACCTCTTAAAGTAAACACAATGATTTGAATGACACCTAATATATCCATGCACATGTATAAAATTGTCAAATTTTAGATACTATTGTCGAGGTGCTTTCTTTAAGCCATATAAACTTTTCTTCAATTTGCACACTAAGTTATCCTTACCTTTGACCTCAAATCCTTGTGGCTGAGCCATATATATCTCTTCATCCAAATCACTATAAAGGAAGGTTGTTTTAACATCAAACTACTCCAAATGCAAATCTTTAGTAGCCACAATACTTAAAACAGTGTGAGTAGAAGTCATTTTAACAATAGGATAGAATATCTTATCAAAATCAATGCCTTTTTTTTGTGCAAATCCTTTTACCACTAACCTAGCTTTAAATATTTTCTTATCTCCATCCTCTTCTTTCAACTTGCAAATCCACTTATTTTGTAAAGCCCTTTTATCTGCAGACAACTTGAATAAATCCCATATCTTATTTGTTAGCAAAGAGTCCATTTCGTATTTCATTGCAGACTCCTACTAAATCTTAGTATCCACCTGCACAGCTTCATCATAACATTTAGGTTCACCAACATCTATAAGTAAAATAAAATATAAGGAAGGATAAAATCTTTTTGGAGGTCTACTTAGCTTTGTTGACTATCTAACATTCACTGGGGTGTGTGGTATTTGTTGTTGTGGTTGTTGCACATGATGAGGAATTGTTGGAACATCAACTTTTGGAGTATCATCCAACACTACATAATCATCTTTTTTCTTCTCATGTTGCTGCAACAGAGCTTTGTACAACACTTTCTCATTGAATATGACATCCCTGCTTCTTACAATTTTATGATTTTCAAAATCCCAAAGCCTTAACCAAATTCATCAATGTCATATCCAACAAATACACATTTCTTTGACTTAGCTTCCAACTTGGTTCTATTTTCAGAATCTATATGAGAAAACACTTCACAACCAAAGGTTTTGAGGAAAGAATAACTCACCTTCCTACCAGTACATGCTTCCTTTGGAATATCACAACCCAAAGGAGTAGAGGGACCTCTATTAATCAAATATATAGTAGTGTTAATATCCTTTTCCCACATTTTTAATGGAAAAGTAACATGCAACCTCATGCTCCTTGTACGCTCCATTATAGTCCTATTTATGTGTTCAGCCACTCCTTTTTCTGTGGATTCCTTAGAACAATTTTCTATCTACAAATACCATTAGTGGAGCAATAATATTCAAATTTATGACTACAATACTATCACCATTATTAGATCTAAGACATTTTAATTTCTTACCAGTCTCATTTTCAACCAAGAATTTTCATTTCTTAAAAGTTTGAGATACATTAGATTTCTATCTAAGAAAATAAATCCATACTTTTCTAGTTGCATCATCAATAAATGTAACATAATAATGATTGCCACCAAGGGAAGATACTTGAGCTAGTCCCCATACATCTATATGTACAAGCTCTAATTTCTCACTTTTATTTTCCTTCCCAATCTTCACAAAACTCACTCTCTTTTGTTTTCCATACAACAACTTTCACAAAATTTCATATTAACACACTTTAGACCTAGTAAAAATTTCTCTAAATGAAGTACTTTCATACCTTTCTCACTCATGTTCCAAGTCTATTGTGCTACAAGACTGTATCAGAATGTACGTCATCTATTTGTTCTTCTTGCTTAGTAGTAACAATTATTCCTGAACATTCTTTTTTCTCTGAAACAATTAAAGTAGAAGGAACAATATGACTTGTACAAAGATATAAGGTGCCTACTTTCACACCTCTTGCTACTACAAGGGAACCTTTTGAAACCTTCCAATTTTGATCATTAAAAGTAATGACACAACCCTCATCACCATGTTGCCCTGCTTAAATTAAATTCTTACTCAGCCTTGGAACATGTCTTACCTCATGCAGTAGCCAATAATTCCTATTTTGCAACTTAATCTTAACTTTTCCCTTTCCAATAATATGAAAAGGTTCATTATCCCCAAAATAAACAAGCACAAAATCCCCTTGGACATAATCAACGAAGTAACCTCTATGAGGTGTAGCATGAAATGAAGCACCATAATCTAAAACCCATGAATTATCAACACTTTCTAAAGACAGAAGTAAAGCATCCTCTTCAGATTTTTTCTTACCACATTTTCCTCCTTGTCTTCATCTAGTTTATCTCCTTCATTTTTCTTTCGAGTCCCACAATCTTTCTTCTTATGCCTTCGTTTCCCATAGTACCAACAGCCATTTGGTCCTCTCAATTGAGACCTCTCCCCTTTTGTCTTTCCTCTTGATTTCCCATGATTTCTAGAATTACTTACGCTCTTAGTCATTCTACCTCAACTTTGTGTGTTCAAAGCACTTCCAAATGGAGATCCATTTGATGTTTTCCTATGAGTTTCCTCACTCAAAATAACACCAATCATGTCATTGTATTTTAGAGTATTAGATCCAGAAATAGAATTACTCACAGCCATTACCAAGCCATTCCAACTTTCAGCCAAAGAACACAAAATCAAGAGAGCCCTATTTTCTTCATCAAAATTAATACTCATAGAAGATAACTAACTAGTAAAAATATTAAACTCTTTTAAATGATCTACAATAGATCCACCTTCTGCCATATTCATATTAAATAAATGCTTCATGAGAAATATCTTGTTTGAAGTAGAGGGCTTTTCATACAATTTCGCTAGGGTTTCCATCAAATCTTCTATCGTCTTCACTTTTGTAATATTAAATGCCACCAATGTTACCAGACATAATTGAAAGCTTCTAAGTGTCTTTCTATCTAAAAGATCCTAGTCATCATTTGTCATAGATCCTTGATTCTTGGTTTTTCCTTCCAACAACTTTCATAAATCCTTTTGATAAAGATAGTCTTCCATTTGCATCTTCCATAACTGAAAGTTTTGCCCATTAAACTTGTCAACCCTCAACTTACCCTCATCTATCATTGCTCCCACTCAATTGTGAGACTTTCCTGCAGAGGATAACTGAAAAACAACCTTGCTCTAATACCACTTGTTAGGATTAAACTTCAGACATAAATAATAATTACATGCAAGTATAAAAAATTTCAAAAAATAATAGGTCACACAGAAGAGAACATAAGACACCAAGGTTTAACATGGTTCACCCAATTTCTGGGCTACATCCACCAAACAACAAGTCCAATATTATTATGATCCAATGATTACAACCTAATTACAATTTGTAATCCCTTATAGCTCAATATAACCACAAGAAGCAATTTTTGCATCACACCTTATGAAACAATCCGTAACCCTAAGCCCTTTTATACAAGTATTTTTGTCACTTTAGGGTTAAAATTAGTTACAACATGTCAACCATAAATTGGAAAATAAATAACCAAATAATTTATGAAGTATGTACAGTACTTCCCTGATCAATCACCACAAACTAACAACATATTGATAAGCATGCCCAATCGAATAAATATTTAACATACCAACCTTGTCCTGAATATTGAATCTCAAACCATTAATATATCTAGCCACCTTCTCCTTAGATAGTTCTCTATGTCTAGGCTCAATAGTCAACTTGTAAAACTCCTTTGTATAATCTTTCATAGTCATATCTTTCTGCTTCAAATTCTGTGGTCTGCCTCACAATAGGTGTAGAATAATCATGCTCTAGGCCATGCTTAGGAGAGTGTATTCAATCGAAGGATTATTTTTTCCACTATGAGGTGCATTTAATCTTGTCAACCTAGGGACGTATACTTGAAATGGTCAACATAGTATGTGCACCAAGTCTCTTAATGAGTCATTATGCTTATACTGCAGGAAAGTAAAATGCAAGGAAAAGAACCTACACTATTGCTGTAGGAAACTAACATGCTTAACTCTTTACAAATACTGAAAATGCAATGAAATGCTAACATATATCCTAACTTAGTTCATCTACTATAATTGTTCTCACAAATGCTGTAGTAACATTCACAAAGTATGATGCTATAGGAAGGAACTTACAACTTCTACTTGCAAGACTAGAAACATTTCTTGAAAATAAATCTACACTACTCTAATCTAATTCACCTCCCAAGTGGGCCCCCTTTTTTTGGCTTCTACTAATCTACTAACACAAGATAGAAGCCAAAAACTATTTCATTACATTTCAAAAATTCATTACATGGGAACAATACATAGAACTGTAAAAACAACTCACTGCAAAAGTTAATAGTTTGTTTTCATAAACTTTCTTCTTCTAACCTCTAACACAATTGGTGTAATCCCTATATTTAGAAGATCAACACTTACTAAAATAGAAGAGCAAACAAACTAGCTATAAATCTGCAGGTGAAAAAGAAGACAAGATAATAACTCAAAGTGGGAAGAAAAGATAATGGCTCAAGGCGGGAATAATAAAGTCTAAACAACTGCTTGACATAATAATAAATGCAAAGAATGTAGTAAGTCTTCATAGCTCATCCATACTTGGAGCCATGTTCTTTAGTACTGTTATGATTTTTCTACACCATGGCTAAACCTCAACATCGTTTTCTACTTGAATGCTATTGGTTGTCTTCAATGTTCATCTTTGAATTCTTCTAATCATCTTCAACTTTATTTCTAACAAGTTAGTTATAATGCAAAGATATTTTCAAATAAGCATTATCAAATTAATTTCAAATATAAGAACACACATTCTAATGATTATATGAAATATTGCATCATATATATAATATTGGCAAAACATGACATACTATCTACCCATAGGTTAATCATCGATTTAGGTAAACACAAGTTCATAAATGTCTTGATGAAAATAAAATAAAGTGTTCAACAAAGTGTTTAAAACTATCATAAAATAGAGGCAATAATTAGCCTCATCATCTACCCCTTGGTAAGTTGATGCTTATCCTCAAGCATGTCATTTCCTAGTTAGTGACCTCAATTCCCCAACTTCAGTCCTTCCTTTCCTACTACTCTTGAAGGTATAATAGAGTCCTTGTGTTCTTTCCCAAACCTCCCTTCTGTTGTCCTCTTTTAGCTTGTCAAGTTTGTCAACATTAATATCATACAGCATTAGAGGTTGCATAGTGAGTGGGCACCATAGTTTTGGTCTAGCCCATTTCCCTAACTCTAGATACTTTGGAGGTCAGTAAAGGGCAACCTCCAAATTGATGGGATTATGTGGCTCTAACCTTTTAAGTGGTTTAGGTAATCTTGCCCATCTACTTCTGACACCATCCATGGCTCTTTGGAAGGCAAAGTAGTGTAAGTTCTCATAATCTACATAGGCCTTGGTTCTAGTAGTGAAGATTATATCCCTCACTCCCTTGTTCTTATCCACATAAGTTAGTCTAAACCAGTCCCTAAGAACTATTATGGTATCCACAACACACGTCTCATTTCTCGCTAGGAATGGTGACCCCCTATTTTTTTGACTCCCGAACTCACAGTTCCAGAGTCAAGAGAAGAAAATTCGGTTAAAAGTTATAATTTTAGAGTAAAAATTCAAAAAATACAAAAATAATTAAAAATTGAAAAACCACAAAAATAGAAAAGTCAAAAAATGCAAAAACATTAGAAAATGGAAAAATTTGAGATGCAAGTTTCAAGAAAAAAAAGAAGCTCTGCTGACCTTGCCCAAGAGGGAGGGGTTATAAAACCCTCCCCCCTCTTTCTTCTTCATTTTTCCAAACATTTGGAGGAGGGAGCACTTGAGGTAAGCTCCCCACCCTTTCATTTTTTGGGTGTAGCACCCCTTTTGGGTGTGCATGCACATTGCTGCCATAGCGTGTTTGTGCGACGGTGCTTGCGTGGTGTGATGCCCTTCGGGCATGTCCACACAGAGGCATCAGACATAGCACTTTTTTTATGGGCATGCGGAGTTGCTGCATGTAGCACCCTTTTTGTGGGTGTGCACATGGCGTGCTCGCACGACGCATCCACAATAGGGCACCCATGTGGCACTAGTGTGGTGCCCTCCGTGGGCATGCACGTGCTATGTCTACTTGTGTAGTGCCCTCCATGGGCACGTGCACTACGTCCATGCGCTACGGTGGCACCCATGCAGTGCCTCCATGCATGCATGCATGTAGCATCCATGGTGCCCTATGTTATGGCATTTTTTTTACTTTTTGCAAAAGGGTTTTTTTTTTTTAATAAATTTAAAATGAAATTAAAAATTAAAAAATAAAAAAAAGAAAAAAAAAAGGGAATAAATTTCAAAAAGTAAATAAGTCCCCAAGGGGGATTTTTTTTTTGCTTTTACATTTTTTTTACTTATGCTATCTTAGAACTAATAACATTTTTTTTTTCTTGTGATGTACAGGAAACATGATCAAATGGCATCCACATCCAGAGTAGCAGCCAAGCCCATAGTTTTCAAATTCCAAGGTGTACCCCTAAGTCAAGGCTACTTGTTGATTATGCTGAGATCAAAGACATTGACCTCAGACACACAAATTTGGGAAATTTCTTGAGAGTTTGCAATAATCTGACACAAAGGTCAACCATGATGTCCGCACTGATCTGTTCCATATTGGTGAACGTAATGTCACATCCAAGGACTGTACAGTTAGTTGAATTAATCATGACCTTGTCTCAGCACTTCGTTCCTAAAGAAAGGGTAGTCAAGAGTATCACTGGAGAAGTCATGTTGGATCTATGACTTGATCACATTAAGAGGGTCTTCCATCTTCCTAAAGTCAATCAATTCATCTGAATCTCCTATGAAGTAGCTGAAAGATTGTACAAGGAGCATCACCAAGAGGCCATTGATATCATACATTCCTCATACCTCATTGAGAAGCCACCTTAGGGAAAGACAATCAACAAAATGAATATGACTTGAGGATATATGAAGGATGACATCAGATACTCTATCATTCTCCTCAAAAAAGTCATGGGCTTACCTACAGTGGGTCATCTCATTCCATTCATTGTCAACTTAATTGAGACCATCAGGTATGCAAAGATACCACTAGATTGGGGCACCACACTAAGTGAAAACTTGTGTGAGTAGTTGAGGATGGTAAAGGACAAGAAGAAGTTCTATATGACTTCTTATATGGTGTACCTACTTGCAGCAAGGGCAATGAACTATCCTGGGTTATATAGGAAAGGCAGTGTGTAGGACCCCAATGCCTGGCCATACATAGTCTATCCTCAGTTGGTGAAGAAGAAGCTCTCAACACAAAGTAAGGAGTTTAGGATAGTGAATGATGCATTCATCTTTGCGATCATTTGATTCATTGAGGGATATTATGGGAAGAGGTTGTCTAATGAAGCCAAGGCACAAATCATAGCTCTTGGAGCCCACTTCATGTAGTTCAAGACATTCACATATATTCGGGTAGGTGGTGCATCTATCAATCCTAAGAAGCTCCCAAGATATCCTAGTGACAAGCTAGTTTTATTGGAGATCTCCTAGTAGATTGAGTTAGCTTATGAGAGGATCAAAAGACAATAGAGACTTTTCTAGGAATTGCCATTGGTCATTGGGCCATATTAGGTGAAGCAAAAATAGGACATTTTGACCTTCGAGTGGGAATGGGAGAACTATCTTCTTGAAGAATATAACTCTCCTCGGCCATACTTTGACAATGTGAGTAAAGTAGAAAGCCTGGTAGGAAAGGACTTCCATCATGAGGATGTCGTTGAAGATCATTGGATGAACACCACAAATGACTACAATGTCTGCATCAGGGACTATTCTAGGATGACTTCGTATTTAGCAAAACAGGGATAGATGGTAGAATATGCACAACAACCTTCTCAAGATGCTGAGGAGCAAGCTACAGGATCTATGAAGACTGAGGCTATAGAAGGAGAGTCTTCACAATAGGAGACAACTCCAAGCAAGAGCAATAAAGGGAAGGAGGTAGTTGAACACACCCCTTTGTCATCAAGAGCTAGATCTATAGGAAAACATATCCAGAGATAGTTTTGAAAGGAGATAATGAGAAGTGTCAAGCATTAGTTCCATGTTTTAGAGGATGATATTTGTGATATTGTAGAGATCTTAAACAAACTTGAGTCTCCATTACATGATGCAACACCATTCATGTTTGTTACTACCATACGAAACCAATATTTATTTGCACAAGTAGCTCACCCTCTTGAAGGTCTAGATGTAGAAGCTGTTAGTCTAGAGGACTATGAAGTGAAGGATGTTATGTTGGGAATGCCTACATGGGATTCAACTTGACAAATGATGACTATGGGAGTCAAAGAGGTTGTCAAGCACATGGACTAGGATGAGATTGAACTCTGAACTCTTCGAAGGCAAGTTGAGATCCTAAAGTGATATCTAGTTGAAGTTGTTGGTCCTCTTGATCTTGAGCACCTTGAGGAGACTCTAAATACTATTCTTAGAGAAGGGGAAGGTGTATGGCTCAATCCATTTTTGAGAGCTTGTCAAGAATGATGAGAAAGCCTTGAAGATAGAGATGTTACCATAATCATAGGGAATTTGAAGTTATTTCATGCTATGCAAGAGAATGTGAATAAGATCATAGCAATTTTGAGGCATGACTTCAATATCATGGATGAGGTATGGGTATGGAGCAAGGATTTGCAAAATTTACAAGCCATAAAAGGGAAAAGGTACCACATTTTGATCGATGTATATACTGGAGAAGAGTTAGACATGATAGATGATTGGATAGAGAAGATAGCAGATGGAAATAAAGTGATGGAAACATTGCACGAAGAGATCCATCGGCTCAAGGACCAAGCTCGAGGATGAATTTTGGAAGCACAAAAGTTGTACAGTGATGCATGCTTGGAAATCTTTGAAAATGAAGAACAAGAGAAGCTATTTCTAGTCGAGGTAGTAGTAGAGAATTTCAAGAAGATTTTAGAGGAAGCATCCAGTGATAAAGACATTAGACAAGTTATCAGAACTGCAGAAGCACTGTTAAAGTTGGACACCAAACTCAGAGATTTTGCAGAGACTCAAATTGAGGTGGACAACTATAGACAGAAGGTAAAGGATAAATATGAGGCTTTAGATCTTTTAGATGCAGCCAAAATTACTGAGATGATAGAGAAATTCAAGGGCAAACATCCAAACATAGCTTTGGGATAAGAAGAACAAAACCCAAATGCTAGAATTTCAATTTTGACACTTAGTAAAATTTTGAGATTTTGACCCTATCAAGGTCCATAGGTCCACAACTCTTCATTTTCATACAGGTCTATAGGTATGCAGGTTCACAGCTCTGCAGCTCCACAATTCAGATGTGTGCTGACAGTTAACTACTAGTTCCAAAATAGCGCCTTCCATGCTTTGGGGATGCATTCTAACAGTAGTTTAACTCTGACACATGCTTAGTGAAGGACCAACTTCTATTTTTGGTGCCTCCATGCACTTCCACTTCGACTAATGGCTTCCTCATACTTTCTCTCTCATGCTTTTATTATTTTTGACATGTAAGGGCTCATGCATCCATTAATGAATAAAATTGGATGGAGTCCCTCTAAGCACTAGTTAGATTGTTAGTTTGTATATATTTAGTTTGTTTTAATGTTTTAAAAGAATTTTATTGCATGAAGATATCTCTCACTCTTAACACAAATTGAGGAGACGATTTCTTATAAATACCCCATTGTAAAATGTAACAAAGGCCGTTGTTATTATGCAATAAAATTATGCTTTTGGTGCTTGCATTTGGAGTGTAGTCATTCTTGCCTAAATGTGTCATATTTTTTGTGGATTTTATTCATGAGAGTGTGATTGAGCCAAAGGTTTATTGTGTTGTTTCTGGTTGTGCGATCTTTTAGTTCTGCTGTTTGCTACAGATTTACAAATTCTACTGACGTAACGAGCTTGAGAGGAGATCATCAAATTGTGTCTGCATAGCCTTTTGTCTCGCATGAGTGCACTTTCTATGGCCTTGTGATTTGATGAAAGGTGAAATATCATATGATAGTTAAAGCTTCTCACCAATGATTGCATCAATGGATTCTAGGAAGCGTTGCTCCTATTTTCATTGGTTTCTTATTGATTTATCTGAAAGCTTAACTCATAGTGTGTTGTTTTCTGTAGCTTATATCAGTTTAGGATTTCCATTTCAAGTTATTTCAATTTCATATTTTTTTCTATCAATTTCATTATTTTCTTTGCTAACCCCTTGTTAGAATAGGAACTCATTTTAGTTGCACTATTAGAACTGCATTCAATAAAAAATCAAAAAATACAAAAATATTGTTCTTTCATGTGTGATTTTGAGACAACAAAAAAATTTACTTCATTACAAGTTTAAATCAAAACTAGCAAAGGCCTCCTCATGAACAATCACATTTATCTTCAACTGAGTTTGTTTTGGTACATCGCAAGACAAATACTAAACCTTGGAGTTGATCCCAAAAATATTAGCTTTTCAAGAGAGGAATTGTGCAATGGATTCCTACCATTGACCTTATGCAAAATGATTGCCCAACAAGAACTTCTTCTGGTTTACTACTCTTAGCTCTTAATGGCAGGGGCATTGTTCTTTATAATTATTTAGTTGCCTATCATAGTTTGCTTCATTAGACATCCAGGACATCAAAGCCCTTAAATGTATATCCCCTATATATGGTAAAGGATTCCATTTGGATTCTAATGGGATAATAAAATCGTGCACATTTAATTCACAAAGAAAATTTTGCTGCCAGGATGAGAGAGTCTAGTATAAACCATAGAATTTGGGCTGATTTGAATTCTACATTTATATCCTTAAGGGTTAGCATAAGTTGGAATAAAAGAAATTGTTCTTTTAAAAAGAGGGCATAAATCTGTGGTGGTGGTCTATAGGCAAGTGCTTGATCAGCCAATTTGAGGGCAAGATCCATCCTTTATTTTTGATTTGCTAATTGCTCTTTTAAATCTATAATTTCTGCACTTAGAGATGTTATGCTTTTCTTCATTCTTTTCCTCTCTTCTTCTCATAGGGATACAACAAACATATGTTGTCCAAAAAATTGGAAAAGGAGTTTTTCTAGGGTAATGAAACCACTATTCTCTTCATGGTTTCTTTTCCTCTTTCTTTGTTCCCTCCATAAATATTCTACAAAATCAATAAGCCATGTTGATTTATAGGGAACTAGGGAAGTGCTTGGATAAACTTTCTCAAGAACTGTTTCATCTCTATAGCCTAAAGTACTTGGTTGGCCTATTGAGGTATCATTTTTATTTTCATTGACTTCAACCCTACATTCCTCATTAGGGATTTTTAGGAATGTTTGTAGTTTCAGGATGAGGAGCAGAGTGATTAAGAAAATTTTTTAGTAGGGATTATTTAGTAGATGGCTTGGATGAAGTGTATTCTTTATAAATTTGTCCTCTCATTCTAGGACTTCTTCTTACAATGGTTTCTTCTAGTATCATATCCTTCTGCCTACCTCTTCCTTTTGGTGTCTCTGCTACAGGAGTAACTATTGTAGGACCCATCTAAGTTATCTGTTGCCTCACAAATCTAGGGTTTGGCTTTTCTTTTTTCAAAGTAGAGATCTCTTCTTGCAATTTCTATTTTCTCTTTTCTCAGCTAGAGGTAGGTTTATGGGTTTCTTGAATAGGTAAAGGAAGATTTTCTTGGATGTTCTCTTGCACATTTTTGGCTTTAGCCTCTTGAGTGCTTTGCTCAGTAGGTTCATTAGTGGGAACTACATTCTCCTCACTGGGCTATTCATTAAGGGCAGCCTTGGGTTGTAGGGTTTTACTTTGGAAAAATTCTTCTCTAAGTGATCTTTCTATAAGCAATTTAATTAGGACATGATGGGTGATGGAATTTTCCTTTCCATTTTGGGTTTCTTCATTATGCCTTATACAACTAAGCAATTTGAAATGATGTGCATGTAAATATGAAAATCTTCCTTCACGTGTGAGGTACCTGATAATGTGCATGGCTAGTTCATTGTATGGAAGAAGAAGAGACATTCTTTTACAACCTTGCTTGGTAATATCCAACTGAGGATCAGTTGGTATGAAAAATTGAGCTCTGGCTAATCTTGCATCATGTGTATTAGGATAATCTTCTCCTATTGCTAGTAACCCAATTACTTCTACTATTCACTCTTCTGTAGCAACCACTGTTAAACCCCATATAGAAGCTTCTCCTTCATCAAATTTCCTTGTGAATTCTATGGATGCTTCTTCATCAAATGTAGTTAAACTTAAGAAATACCCTAACCATCCACACACATTAAATCTCCTTACTACCTCTACATCTGAGAGAAAAATGGTATGCTTTACTAGTTCTCGTCGTTGCAAGTGTCCACCTATTTTTACTTAACACTTTCACTGTCTGCACTACTTGCACTATTTCCCCATGATGAATTCAGGCTTCTTTTGTTGTTTTATAGACCCCTTTTCTCATTTTATTTGAGAGGTAATTAATGTCATAACAATTTGTTATGAGCAATAATATGGATTTAATAAGAGTAAATCATGGATGTGTGTGAAAATATCCAAAAATGGGATTCAAATCACTTGAAATTTAAATACAAATCACATCATAGCCTGACAATAAAAAATCATTCAAGAATAAGGGGTACAACACCTAGACACTTGTGTACTTATGACAATTGAATTCCATCAATAAAGGAAATATGAAGATTTGGAAAAAAAATCTTTATGAAAAAATAGGAATGTCATTTGGTTTTAGTAACCTTCCCTGCCCCCTACGAAATATGGACAAGTGTCCACACTTGTCAAATTTAGTACGGGGTATGGAACTGGCATAACACTCCCATAATATAAAGAATGTAGTATTAGATATAAGCAACACAATCTGCTGACTATAAATGAATAATAATTTGAAAATCTTATACCTGTGAATTGATCATCGCACATACCAAAAGTTGGCAAAAGCTACATCTGTAGTGATAGCATCTATCAGAAAAATTGTAATTTTTATTGAAAGCATTAGAAAATGATGACATGGAAGGTGGGTGGGTGGAAGGTAAAGAAATGAGATGAGGTGGATAAAGAAGAAATAAGAAAGTGAATGGAGAAGTGTGAAACTTTATGTGATCATAAAGTTTTTATTATGAACATGCACAAAGAAATTAGTGTTGAAGAGTGGCAAATGAAAGGTTAACATCTTTAGCTATAGGAAGAGTTACCTAGTTTGTATTTGAATTAAGTCGCTGAAACTAGTGCTGCAGGAAGTCCTGTTTTATTTGGGGTTGTTTATATAACTTGACTCTGTGACTATTGACTAATAATTTAAAAGGCACCTGATCAATGGTAGTTAATTGGATAACTCCATTATCAAAGACATGATTAGTTTTGTATGGACCAAGCCATCTTTTTTGTAGCTTGTCTGGCATATCTTTAAATTTGGAATCATATAGTAGTGCCCAGTCACCAACTTGAAATTGTTTATTGATAATGTGAGAGTCATGCCATTGTTTTCTTTGTTTCTATATAATTTTAGTACATTCTAGAGTAGCTTTTCACATTTCATCCAAAGAGTTAAGATGTAGAAGATGTTCTCTTTGTACTATAGGAAGTTCAATGTCCAACTCTAGTGTAGTTCTGAAAGTTTTATGTTCAAATTCAATGGGGAGCATTGCTACTTTTCCATATAGGAGCTCAAATGGTGTGGATCCTGTAGTAGTCTTCCATGTTGTTTTGTAGGCCCAAATAGCTTCTTGTACTCCATTGGTCCAATCCCTACGGTGCAAATGAACTATTTTTGTTAGATGTTCTCTAGCTTATGATTTATGACTTCTGCTTGCCCATTAGCTTGAGGGTGATAAGAACTTAATTTCTGGTGCCTAATGTAATATTGTTTCATCAGTTCTAAGATTAGATTAGAGGTAAATTATGCACCTTGGTTAGTGACTAGCTCTTTGGGTACACCATAGTGAGTAAAAATTTCTTCATACAAAAATTTTGCAACATTTTCATGACGAGCATGCTTCATGGCTATGACTTCAACCTATTTTGTTAGGTAATCAGTGCACACAAGGATATATGATTTCCCATTGGATGGAGGATCAATTGGACCAATGAAGTCCATGCCCCATTTGTCAAATGGTATTAATGACATCTGTGGGTTAAGAGGCATTTCATCTATTCTTGTTGGCCAACCCATCATTTGACACTTATCACACTTCCATGTATAGTTGGCTGCATCTTTGTGAAGTGTAGGCCAGTAGTAACCAGTTCTCAAGATTTTCAAGGTTGTTGTTTTTGTTACAAAGTACCCTCCACATGGTTCATTATGACATGCATTTAGAATGTCATATGTCTCATTCTCTCTCACACATCTTCTCATACCTTGATTAGGTCCAGTGTAAAGCAAGAGATTATCTATCCAAGAGAAATGGAAACTTTTCTCTACAAGTAGCTTCTTTTCCTTGTAAGAAAAATGTTTTGGTATTTTATTAGCTGCAATGTAGTTGGCAATGTTTGCATACCATGGAGTTTGAACAAAAATATGAAATAAATTCTCATTTGGAAATGCATCATCTACTAGGGTAGTGTCATTATCATCATGATGGATTCTTGATAAATTATCAACTACAACATTGACTCTTCCAGGCTTATCAATGATAGTTATATCAAATTCTTGGAACAAAAGTAACCATCTTGTTAACCTCCCTATTATAGCAGGTTTGTTCATGAGATATTTAATTGTTGCATGATCAGTATGAACAAATATGGAATATCTAGTTATGTAATGTCAAAATTTGTTCAAAGCATAAATTACTGCTAACAACTCTTTTTCAATTACTGTGTAGTTTAATTCTGGTCCATGAAGGCTATTGCTAATATAATATATTGCATTTTCAAGATTTTGAGATTACTATCCTAGAACTGTACCTATGGCATAGTTAGAAGCATCTATATATATATATATATATATATGAAAAGGTAAATTCCAATCAAGGCCTTGTAAAATTGGGGCTATAGTGAGAAGTTTCTTAAGCTGCAGGAAGGCTTCATTACACTCAGATGACCAAATGAATTTAGCTTCCTTTGTGAGTAATCCACTTGTATTCCTGTAGCTAATATGAAATGACCAAGTACCACACCTTCCTGCATGAGCATGAAACATTTTTCACTATTAAGTGTTAAATTATGTTCTTGACACCTTACCAAAACTTTTTCAAGATTCATCACTGCTTCCTCAAAGGTGACTCCAAATGTTATGAAATCATCCATATATATTTCCAATGTTGCAAGAGCATTACATAGACAAAATGGAAAAACAAAGTATGTGAAAGTACCCCATGTGCATGTAAATGTGGTTTTGTCTTGGTCTTCAGGGGCAATACTAATTTGATTATAACCACTATACCCATCTAGAAAAGAGAAATACTTCTTTCTAGCTAGAGTGTCTAGAACTTGATCTATAAATGGTAAAGGAAAGTGATCCTTTTTGGTGGCCTTGTTCAATTCTTTGTAATCTACACAAATTCTCCATTTTCCTCCCTTTTTGGGCACTATGACTAGGGGTGACCCCCATCTACTATCAGATATAGGATAAATAAAACCAATATCAAGAAATTTTTACAATTCAGTTTTAACTGTTTCTCTAAGGCTTGAATTTATCCTTCTCTGGGGTTGATGGAGTGGTAGACACCCTTCATTGATGTATATCCTATGGGTGCAAAATGAAGAACTCAACCCTTTCATATCACCATATTCCCATGCAAAATCCCTATCATGCTTTTGAAGCAACTTTGTTAACTGTTCCATTTGTGTGGATGTTAATTTGGGGTTAACATGGAGATTATGACCTGTGGACAGTTCAATAGTAGTGGTAGACTCTATCATAGAAGCTTCAAAGATTGGACTTTCTTCTAATTCACATGGTAAGAGTAGATGAAGAATGTCAAGTTCTTTGAGAAGAGTACAATTCTCACCAAATTCATCATATGTGATTAATTCCAACACAGAACTTTCAAATACATCTTTTTCTACCACACAACTGTTAGCAAGAATAATTTGAAGTACTAAATCTTCCTCCTATAGGTTTAGAAAGGATTTTCTATGCAACATCATGAGCTATACTATAGAATTTAACTCTTCTTCTTCATCCCCTAAATTTGACCAAACAGATGTGCTCAAATTTGGTAATGGTTGTGCTAAAGGATATAAATCAAATTTCTTTGTTTCTTGGCCATTGGATATGGTCATATTCCCTAATCTATAACTTATATTTGCATCAATTGTAGCTAATCATGGTTGACCTAGGATGATAGGGTAACTAGATAGATTAACTTTGGGGGACAAAATCATGAAGTCTGTAGGATACTCTAGAGAGTCCAAGGTTACAACTATGTTTTCTATCATCCCATCAGGGGTGACAGTAGAACTATTTGCAAGTTGTAGAATTCTTGGAGTAGCCCTTAATCCTTCTATTTTCAACTTCTTCATAGTTTCCTTGGTCAGAAAGACATTTATAGCAGCACCAAGATCTATTAAAGCATTTTTAACAGACTGTCCATTTATACTCAAATCCACAACTGGACTACCTAGATTAGAATATTTTGGGATGATCAATTTTCTTGACATAATGTCAGCCAATTGTTCCACAACATGGACTATGCTGGGGTCCTTTTTCTTCCTTCGAAGCTTCTTTAGGTAGGCATCTCTAATGGCTTTTACATAGATTGGAACATCTTTAATGGCTTGGAACAAGGGTATTTGGACATGCATGTTCTTTAACTGATCAACAATATCAAAAGGTTGTTCCTCTATTTGTATAGGTTTATTTCCTATAAGCTTTTCTAGAAAAGGAGGTTCCATCGTTCATTGAGCTTGGGTTGAAATAGTGACATTGGTTGGGTCAACCTCTTTAGCAACTAAGGGTTTTGATTCTACAGGAGTATCTAGTATTTCAATTATAAGAGGTGGTTTAGGCACTGGTAAAGTTATATAAGATCTCAGATGTATATCTGCAACACTCAGAGCATAAGCAGGATATTGCTAAGCATCAACACTATACATTGGTTGATGTGGCTATTGGCTATTTGGATTTGGCTAAGGTTGTGCAGGTAACTCTGTTTGCTTTTGAGGTCCAAGATTTGCAGGTGGTGACATTAGAGCAGGTTGTTGAGCTGGAGGTGGCAATTGTGGAGTACTAGTATTTTGGTTAGACCATTATTGAGATCCTCTCCATTGATTCGTAGACTGCCAATTCCTTTGGAGTGGTTTCCATTGGTTCTGCTAGTTTTTCTAGTAATTCTATTAGTTCTGCCATTGGTTATTCTATTGGTTGGGCTAGGATGGTTGGGAATTCTAAGGCCATTGGGGTTGTTGTGGATTGTTTTGCCTGGTAGTATTCAAATTAGGTTGATATTGTGGAGGACCTTAGGGATTATGGTTTTACCATTGATTACCATATGAATTTGAATGTTGCAAAGGGTCTTGAGGTATACCTTCCATGGCTGTTATTGAGCAACAAAAAATACCTGCTCATCATCTCCATCTATCTTAAGGTACTTAGTTGGAAGATGTTGGTTCTCCACACTTGCAATCAATTTGCAATGGTAATCTTTCTTTTGCTTTTGATAATGAGGGTAGTATTTAGCTAGTTGTAACTTAGCTTCTACATACTTCTTTGCATTCATTGTGTCAAGATGTGTAGTGACATCATTTATGATGTTCTACTTGAAATTTGACAATAATTTTGATATCTCGAGCTTTGAAATACCTTGGCTGATTCCTTTAGTGACTGTCAAATGAGGTCCTCGACCTTTCTTCATGGTTGACCTTGAATAGTTTTGACAGATCTTCTTGAGGTCATCCCAAGAAGCTTGATATACATCACTACTAGCCATTAGGTGTAGTACTTCTAGACAATTATCATTCACACCTCTCAGAAAGACTAGCTTTTGTGTATCCTTGGACAACACATGCTGAGGGTTCTTTTGTAATGTATACAAGAAATGTGAAACATAGTCTTCCAATGTTTTCTTTCCTCCTTCTATGATATCCTAAAGACATCATCTCCTCTTGAACTAGATGTTTTACAATACTCTTTATATTTATCCAGAAATAGAGTTTGCATTTCATCCCAAGTTCCTATTGCATTGGCTCCTAAGCCTATGAACCATCATAGAGCTGAATCTTTCAATGTTGCTGGAAATAATTTGAGCTTATGGGCATCAGTGTCGTAGTCAAAATTACAATAGAGTATGTCAAATTCAAACAAGAAAGTATTAGGGTCCTCGATTGCAAGGCCATAGAACTTTGGAAGAGCAGTTGTAGGTATATTCTTGAGATTATCAGTATTTATGAGGCTTGTGAGAGGAAATGGAAAAGTAGGTTGTGCCATTACTGGAGGTATTAGATTATGAGATTGCTACTGAAAAGGAACATTGGGTACTGGATTATTAACTAGTGGATTTAAAGTAGTATTATCAAGGAAACTGGCCAATATTTTAGCAAAAGTTTGAAGACCATTTGTATCTTTAGGTTCTTCTCTTGAGGATGATTATGTAGGAAAAACAAGGCTTGCATTTTCAAAAGGAAACTCGGCTTCTTCTTCTTCAATTTCTTCATTCAAATTAATAGACTCCCATGGAAGAAATCTACCATATTCATCTCATTGTCTTCCTCTTTGATGCATGCAATTGAATTCTTCACACTAGTGAAGGAAGCTTTAGAACTAGAAATTTCTAAAAACTTTATCTAAGAAATATGAATCAAGAATGCTCCTAGCTTGACACCATCCTTGACAACAGCACCAAAAATAGTCCGCCTCACAATAGGTGTATAATAATCATGCTAACCCCTAACACAATTGGTTTGATCCCTATATATAGAAAATTGTAACTTATTCTAAAACAGAAGAGCAAACAAACTAGCTATAAATCCGCAGGCAAAAAAGAAGGAAAGATAACAGCTCAAAGCATGAAAAAAAGATAATGGCTCAAGGTAGGAATAATAAAGTCTAAACAACCACTTGACATAATAATAAATGCAAAGAATCTAGTAAGTCTTCATAACTCCTCCATACTCACAACCATGTCCTTTGGTACCATTATAATTTTTCTCCACCATAGCTAAACCTCAATGTCCTTTTCTCCTTGAATGGTATTGGTCATCTTCAACATTCAAATTTGAATTCTTCCAATCATCTTCAGCTATATTGCTAACATGTAAGTTATAATACAAAGATATTTGCAAATAAGCATTATCAAATTAAATTTAAATATAAGAACACACATTTTGATGATTATATGAAATATTGCATCATATATATAATATTGGCAAAAGCTGATATACTATCTACCCATAGGTTAATCACTATTTTAGGTAAACACAAGTTCACAAATATCCTAATGAAAATAAAATAGAGTGTTCAACAAAGTGTTTAAAACTATCATAAAATAGATGCAATAATTAGCCTCATCATTCTGCAACTTCTTAAACAAATCAAGTTCATAATCAACAAGAATGAACTTAGCCTTCAATCTAGTCACCATCAATCTACATCTAGTGATCTTCATTTCACCTTCCTCTTCTCTCTCTCTCACTGGAATTCCTTCCACCAAAGAGTAGCATGTCCCTTTAGCTTAGTTTGTGCCAACCTTACTCTAAGCAGATCTCTAATACCCTCTAACTCAAAGTAGTCTTCCAATTTACCAATCTAATCAATTAGGTCTTTAGGATTCAATGTACCCAAAAAGTTGGAACACTCCATCTTATGATTCAACTTCAACTGAGATCTAGATCTATCAAACTAACAAGCCCTATTTCTTGTAGGTCTTGCAACTTGATCAATTCTACCTTTACCACTTGATCCAACAACCTCAAAGTCTTCAACAAATTCCTCATAACCATCTTTAGTACCTTCATGTTGAGGTACACCACCTATAACACTTATGATTTCAATGATCATATCACTCTTTATTAGCACAAATCCTTGCTTCCAAAAAATCACAAAGATTGTTAATTTCCCTAGGGTCCAATTGCCTTGGAGGCATCTTTAATCATCTTCAAAAAAATTTTACAGTTAATCAACCAAACCCAACCTTCATTTTGATACCACTTGACATAGTGCAAGGAAGGATAATCCCCAAAGGAGATTTCCTAACCCCCAACAAATAACCACATAGTGAAATACAATGATAACAAAGAGATTTAGATCCACATAATGCCAATCCTCATAATATAATTTTCATCCAACATGCCCGATTGTAAGGTCTTCCAAATTATTACCAAATACATCAACAAATGCAATAAAAGTTCAACAATATTTCACAAGCTCCAAACCACTAGCTAGTCTAGATCTGCAACATGGTAGAGAACTCCAAGAAGAATCTAAACTCATCCTCACTAGCTGCCAAGTAACCTTCTTGTTTCCCAGGACACACTTAGCTACTGGTTCTCCTCAAAATTTGCTACTCTTAGCTATTCATCTTCTCCATGCTGAATGAAAATGACTCTAGGGCCCACAAGACTTTCTACTTATACTAAATGAAGCCACAAGTCACCCTAGCATAAAAGGACATTAAATAAACACTTACATTAAATATGCCCTTAAGCCACAAATTGTCTTGGCTAAAAACATTAAATACATAACATAAAATTAAATATTTAGGATAAGCCCCAAGTTTACAATGCATAACTAACTCATAAGAGCACATAAGAATACACACACTTAGACATAGGTCCATGTGCTATCGAACTATTCAAATGCAAGACTGCACATGCTAACTCCCATGGATTGAAGCTCATGAATACAATCTCCAAAGCTCTCCCACTAAATAGGAACACATAACCAACAACCACTAAAATAGCTCTAACTCTACGACAATGACTCCAAACATCACATACACTTAAGGAAAGGTTCCCAAATATGCCTCAAATAGATCCCCAACTACGCAAATCATAACGTTACAAACTCAAGCATGAAGCCCATACATATAGGATTGTTGACTTCCCTAGGATGCTCCTATGTCACTAGGGGTCCTAGTGCCCCTAGGAACATATGTTGACATATAATGTATCGAAAGAGGTCATAGGGTAGTCTATGATCCCTTTCAACTTATTCAAAAACATAATATATCTTTCCAGGAGTCCTAAGACCCCTAGGCATTATGTTATCAGTCAAAAGGGGTCATAAGACATGCTACGAACACATTTGACTCATTCAAACACATGATGTATGTCTTTAGGGGTCTTAGTACCCATAGAAATATATGTTCTCATATGATGAGTTGAAAGGGGTCATAGGATACCATATGACTCCTTTCAACCTATTCAAATACATGATGTATGTCCTTGGGGTCCTAGGATCCCTAGGAACATATGTTGTCATATAATAGGTTGAAACGGGTTATAGGATATCTATGACCCCTTTCAACTCATCATATGAAAACGTATATTTCTATGGGTGCTAAAACCCCTAGGGACATTCATCATGTGTTTGAATGGGTCAAATGTGTTATGATTTCTTTTGACCTATTAAATGATAACATATGTTTCTAGGGACAAATTTTGTCATGAAATGTGTCAAAAGATTTCATAGGTTATCCTATGACTCTTTTTGACCCATATACACAATTATAATATGTCCCTAGGGGTCTTAGGACCCTTAGGGACATGTTGTCATGAAATGTGTGGAAAGGGGTCACAAGTTATCCTATTACCCCTTTCAACCCATTCGAACAAATGAAATAGGTCTTTAGGGAGCCTAGGACCCTTATAGACATATCTTGTCATGTAATGCATTGAAAGGGGTCATTGGTTATCCTATGACCCCTTTCAACCCATTCAAACAAATGAAATAGGTCCCTAGGGGTCCATTTGTCATATAATGGGTTGATAGGGGTCATAGTGTACCCTATAACCCCTTTTGACCCATTCAAACAAATTAAATAGGTCCCCAGGGGTCACATATGTTGTCATGAAATGGACTTAAAGGGTTCATAGGTTATCCTATGACCTATTTCAGCCCATATGAACAATTATAATATGTCCCTAAGGATCATGTGTTGTAATGAAATGTGCTGAAAGAATTCATAGGATAATATATGTCAAAATTGGCCATAGGTTATCTTATGACCCCTTTCCACCCATTCGAACAAATATCCTAGGGACATATGTTGTCATGAAATGTGTCAAAAGGGGTCATAGGATAAGGGTCATAGGTTATCCTATGGCCCCTTTCAACCCATTCAAACAAATGAACTAGGTACATATATTGTGATGAAATCTAACAAAATTTGTTATGGGTTATCCTATGACCCCTTTCAACCCATTTGAAAAAATAAAATAGGTCTCTAGGGGTCATAGGATCCCTAGGCACATATGTAGTCATGAAATATGTTGAAAGGGGTCATAAGTTATCATATGACCCTTTTTGACCCATTCAAACAAATGAATTAGGTCCCTAGTGATCCTAGGACCCCTAGGGACATATGTTGTCATGAAATGTGTCAAAAGGGGTCATACATTTTCATATGACCCATTTCAACACATATGACACATTATAATATGTCCTTAGGGGTCCTAGGATCCCTAGGGACATATGTTTTCATGAAATGTGTCAAAAAGGGTCATAAGTTTTCCTATGACCCATTTTGACCCATATGAACTATTATAATATGTCCCCTTAGAGGTCCTAGAACCCCTAAGAACATATGTTGTCATGAATTATTTTAAAATAGGTCATGGATTATCCTATGGCCCCTTTTAACCTATTCAAACAAATGAAATAGGTCCCTAGGGGTCCTAGGTCCACTAGGGGCATATGTTGTTATGAAATGCATTGAAAGGGTTCATAGGTTATCCTATGAACACTTTTGACCCATTAAAACAAATGAAAAAGGACCCTAGTGTTAGGATTAGTCACAAACAGAAATAATAGTTACATGCAAATATAACCAATATCAGAAAATAAATTGCACATAAGAGAACACAAGACACAAGGATTTAATGTGGTTCACCCAATCCCTAGGTTATGTTTACCAAAAACAAGTCCAATATTATTATTATCCAGTTATTATAATATTTAATCCCTTACAACTCAATACCACCACAAGAAGAAATAATACCATCATAAATTTTAAAATCCCTAACCCTAAGCCATTTTATACAAGTTTTTGTTGCTTACAAAATTAGGGCTAGAACAAGTCATGCAATAGAACAATAACAATCAACACCTTTCACAATAGTAGAGTCATTTTAGCTTCTGGGGCATTGCCCTCAAAAACCCCCATGGCATAATTTCCCCTTGACCCCACCCTGTACTGCAACAAGGAGCGCACCTAGGGTGTTGCCCTAGGATCTCACAAGGGGTGTTGCCCCTTGACCTCATCTTGGGGGTATTGCCCCCAATCCCCCATAGAAATAATCTAGGGGGAAATTGTACTGAATAAATCTCCAAGTCTAATTAGGCTCCACATCACAACACCTAGTGGTTGTAGGATCCCTATGAAAATATATTGTCATGAAATGTGTCAAAAGGGGTCATAGATTATCTTATGACCCCTTTTGACCCATTCAAAAAAATGAGATATGTTGTCATGAAATGTGTTGAGAGAGGCCATAAGGTACTTTGTGACCCATTTCAAATCATTTTACAACATGATACATGTTCTTAGGGGTCCTAGGACCCTTAAGAACATATATTATCATTTAATGGTTCAGAAGGGGTCATATGTTATCCTATGACCCTTTTTGACACATTCAAACACATGATTTATGTCCCTAGGGGTCCTCAGACCCCTATGAACATATGTTATCATATAATGGGTTGAAAGGGGTTATAGGGTACCCTATGACCCCTTTCAACTCATTCAAAGACATGATATATGTTCCTAGGGGTCCTAGGAACCCTATGAACATATGTTATCTTCTAATGGGTCAAAAGGGGTCATAGGTACCCTATGACCCCTTTTGACCCATTCAAACACATGGTGTATATTTCTAGGGACATACGTGATGTGTTCTAATAGGTCAAAAGGGTTTTGAACCATTTCATGATAGCATATGTTCTTAGATATCCTGAGAACCCCAGGGACATACGTGTTGTGTTCGAATGAGTAGAAAGGGTTCATAGGGTATCCTATGACACTATTCAACCCATTACATGAGAAAATATGTTCATAGGGTCCTAGGACCCCTAGGGACATACATGTTGTGTTAAAATTGGTCTAATGGGGTTAGAGGATATATTATGACCCATTTTAACCCATTACATGACAAAATATATTCCTATGGGTACTAGGACCCTTAGGGACAAACATGTTGTGTTCAAATGGGTTAAAAGAGGGTCATAGGATAATTTATGACCTATTTCAATCAAATATATGACAACATATGCTCCTATGGGTCTTAGGACCCTTAGGGACATACATGTTGTGTTCCAATGGCTAGAAAGGGATCGTAGGGTATCCTATGACCCCTTTGGACCCATTACATGACAACATATATCTCAAGCGTTCCTAGGACCGTTATGTACACACCTCTTTTATTCTAATGGGTAGAGAGGGGTTAGAGGGTATTTTATGACCACGTTTGACCCATTACACAATAACATATGTTGTTATGAGTCTTAGGACCCTTATGGTCATACATTTGTTCCAATGCTTCAAAATCCTATGACTCCTTTCAACCCATTACATGAAAACATATGTTCATAGGACCACTACAACCATACATGTTGTGTTTCGATGGATCAAAAGTAGTCAATAGATACCCTATGACCCCTTTCAACCTAGTACATGATGACATATATTCCTAGGGGAACATATGTTATCATGTAATGGTTTGAATTGGTTAGAAGATACTTTATGACCCCTTTTGACCCATCTGAACACAACATGTATGTCAGTAGGGATCCTAGGACCCCTAGCAACATATATCATCATGTAATTAGTAAAAAAGGGTCATAGGATACTTTATGGCCCCTTTCTTCTCATTGAAACACAAGATGTATGTCCTTAGGCATCATAGGACCCCTAGAAACATATGTTATATTACGGGTTGAAAGGGTCATAGGATTCTTTATGGCCCCTTTCTTCTCATTTAAACACAAGATGTATGTCCCTAGGCATCATATGACCCCTAGGAACATATGTTATATTATGGGTTGAAAGGGGTCATAGGGTATCCCATGACCCCTTTCAACCCATTGGAACACAACATGTATGTCCCTAGCGGGACCCATAGGAACATACATTGTCATATAGTTTATTAACTTAGGTTACCAATATATATATAATTATATAATAAGTACTAACTATATATTAAATAATTTTATAATAATCAATGATTATAATAATTTAATACAATATAATAAGTTTAGTAACTATACACAATAATTGGCCCCCACTCCCAATTATACTATAACTATATTTTATGAGGACTATATAAATTAAAAATTAGTCCCCACTTTGAGTTTGGAAAAAAATCAATATTTAAATTAAGAATTGGTCCCCACTCACTTTACATTTGAATTTGGTGCCATGATTTGGGTACATAGATTGGTGACCCATTCTAAAATCAAGCACCCCTTCTAAAATAGGGCACCCCTTCTAAAATAGGATACCTAATTAGGAATGGTATTACTTTTTTGGTTTGGTATCAGGATGGGTGGGAAAAAAGTCAAAGCATATTTTGAAATGCTTTTAGATGTCTCAAAACCACATATTTTTTCATATTGCCACTTTTTGGCACACCATGATCCTACACGTACCCAGACATTACATGCATAAATAGATACATATATACTTTTTAGTTGTTTGTACTAATGAAATGCTATTCCATATTTATTTTATAGGGGGTGGCCTCTGATGATGCACATACCTAGATGCACCATCACAGACCCTCAAGCATTTCCATTCGCAGTGAGAGCCCTATACTATGTATATTTATCATTTATTTGTTTATTATCTTAATGTTCTTAGATTATAAAGAAATGTTTGTCATCATTGTAACAACTATATTTTTAATTTTCCTAGGAAACACTTGATGTGTTGGAGGGGAATAGACAAGGCTTTGTGTCTTTTCTCACTCAACTGACATTTGTCGATGAGAGATCACCTAAAGTAAATTATAATTTACATTCTTGATTGTGTTATTAATTTATTATGTTATCATTAATAATATTATATTTTTAGTAGTAGATCAATCTGACAACTGTACGAACATGTTTAGTTAGACTTGGCAATGTGTGTGCTTTGTTGAGGACATATGTGTGGACTCTTGAGTAGTTGAGGAAGGTGTGGAGAGAGTGCATTGAAAAGGCTCCATTTCGATGATCATCCAACAAACTAGGATATAGTATTTTTTTAGGAATTCATTAGGGCACATTTACATATGGAATAGGCCACATTTTATGTATAAACTTTGATTTCATAGACACATTTTGATGGCATACAAAATATTTTCTATATGGATGTACATTTTTGCATACATTTTAATCAAATTTATGTATGATTATATATTTTGATATATTATATTATTATGAATTGTTGTGCATGTATATTTTAATCATGTTCATTGGAATATTGTACATTATGATATCTTATTCATTTTAGTCTTGTTTATTATAATCTTGTTCATGTTTTATGAAATCAATATCACAATAATAGAAAAGAATTAAAATCCTCTAAATATTTAAGCAACCCCAAAACAAAAATCCCTCCTTAAGATAAAATAGCTAGAAGAAAAGATAATCCCTTGAATTTTTTCAACATCCACCTAACCACAAATGCAATGAATAAACAAAACAACAAGGGCTTTGATTTATGACCCTTGAAGATCATTGTCCAAACGTGCTTAGTCCACCTTGTGGGCACATCAATGTACACAATGCTTGTAGAGATTCTAGTGACTCCATGGTCAAAACAATGGTCTCACTGGGGTTCACTCGACCATTCAGAGTCAACAACACTAATGAATCGATGCCATAATTAATGGTTTCAAAGTTGCACATTGGTTGACCAATTCATTAAGGAACATTGCAAGTTTTGGCATCAAGCAAGATCACTGTGCCAATTTCAAATGAAATTGAATCTCCCATAATTGAGAGATGGTATTGTAGACATTAATATCAGAGTCCTATAACATTTGATAGTTTGTTTATAGGCCTCACGAGTTCCAAGTTACAAGTGTTGAAAGATCACTAAGTGTGCTTATATACACTAGTACAAGAACAATAATACATGTCTAAATAAACTACTGAAAATTGTAGATATATGACCAAGTTTGACCACATAACCATTGGTATTTTATTATCCATCATTAATATCACAATGAAATTTATGACTAAACTATTTTAATTATTAATTTGGTTGTGGATTTGATCATTGTTTTGGTTGTTGATTGTTATTAAAAAGTAGTTTATTTGGTATTTTATTTTGTAGTTGATTATTATTAAATAGTAGTTTATTTGGTAGTATATTTGGTAGTTTATTTGGTAGCATATTTGGTAGTCAATTTGGTAGTTGATTTGGTAGTTGACTTATCATTTATTCAATAGTTAATTTGGTCATTAAGTTGTCAATTTCCATTAATTAGTACTAACTATAGTTATGAAATGAATAATTTATTCAATACCATAAATTTTAAAATACAAAAAAACATGATATTAGAGTTGAACTAAAACATTAAAGAAAATGAAAATATTAGACATGAACAACACTAAAATAAAAAGACTGATTCAATATCATGATAAAAAAAGGTAACTTGGGATTAAAAAAATTAATGCAAATATATAGAATTAATAACATGTCAAAATTGTCTAAAGAGTATACATGTAAATATGATTAAAAGTGCCAAAATTGTCTAAGATTTTCCAACTCTTTCAAATACACCTCAATAATTAAAATATTTAAACAAAACATTCAAAATACTATAATATAAATAAATGAGCCAAATTTTCTAACAAATAACACATTGCTCAATTGTCATTTTCTCCAAATACTTCAGTGGCCACCTTGTGAAGGTTCCCTCTTTCTCTTTGAGATGAATAACTCCATCTATTTTATCTTCATAAGAAAGTGGTACATTACTTGTAACTATTATAATGTTTATATTGGCATCTCCAGTTCCATTTATGCTTACTCCATGTAAAATAGACGAGGAGTGAATAATCCCAATACCAAAAACATGACCATCATGTGATCTAAAACTTTAATTGTATCCCATTTTTTGAGTTTATCAAAACATTTTTTCAAAAAGAAAAAATAACAGATTAGATTACATAGGTAATGAAAGGCCAAAAATATAAAACGCAATATTAATGTAGTTCTTATGATAAAGATTCACATTTCATAGTTAAAGGTAAAACATTCTTGTTAAAACTTAAGGACACTCACAAAATGTTAAATAAATTGATAATATTATTGATTTTTTGTACCTTTCTCAAATTAAAATTTCCAAAGATTAATTTTATAGTTAGAAAAATACCAAGACAAGCTTGGTTCTATCTTCTATGTGACTATAAGTAAGTTAGACATGAAAGATAATAGCTTGCAAGGAATCACATAACTCTTGATTATGGTAGGAAAAATCATTGAAAGCATCTTTTATCAACAAGCATATTTTTTAATGGATTTTCTATTCTTATCTTTGTATTGTTCATATTCAATATGTTTTGTTTGTCTTTAATTACAAACAAGGGGCTAGACAGAGTGTTCATATTCAATATATATATTTTTGATTGAGGTAGATGATAATTTAGCTTCAAAGTAGTGAGAGGCTTAAGATTCACAAATTATTGAGTACGTAACTAGGAAGTTCTTGTTCAACTATTTTGACATAAAAGTTTGAATTTTAACTTGTTTATAATGTTGCAGCCAACAATGTGTAAATAATAAAATGTAAATGTATTTTTATAAATTTAGAAACCATATTTGTTCATATGCAACTATGTCAAGTTGAAAATAATGTTGTCCCTATACTACTTGATGTTGTCACCTTGTGTTTCATTGTTTTCTTTCTAGTGTAATATTCTCTTTATCATTTAATTACTTGAGAATTTGTTGGAAGTTTTACCTAAAAGGAGATGATCTACTAAAATTTGAACCTTTCACCTAAGGATTTGATCCTATCTCTCCAATTACACATTATTTGATTTAAATTTTGGTATTCTTTGACCAATACTATAATGTCCTCTGTCTGGAACCACTTGGCAAAATTTGAATAATTGAATCAACTCTCCAAATTTAATCTTAGAAACTTCCACTTATGTCAAGTAGTGAAGATTATGGAAGATAACATTCTTTATTCCAGATTCAATAACCATAAACATATGTTCAATATCAATTGAGTTTTTATCTAATAATAATGGAAATGACGTCCAATGATATTCTAGTCTAAAATGTATAAAATTGGTTTATTGTTTCAGGTTATATTTAATCCATGTTATATTTAATAACATGTGTAGAATATCTCCCACTTATAATCTCTCATTTTGTTGAATAAAAACTTACATATACAATATGTCCCAGTTAATGAATTCTTGAGAAGATCTAAAAATTTTAATATGGAATTGAATATTTTAGTTTCTTTGGACATCTTATATAAAAGTGGCTTTCATTGCCCAATTCTAATGAGGTTGCATTTTGATTGAAATAGAGAGACAATGTGTTTCTATGAATTAATAAGGTTATGAATTTTTTCAATAATGGTATACCATATTACAATAATAGTTTATTATCTTGTGCTCATGTTGACCCAAACTTTAATTTCCTATGCCAATAACTTTGGTATCCTTTTTTAGACTATCTCCTTATTAGTTTTTATAGTGACAATATGTCTTTCACTTGTTCATATGTTATATATATATGATATAATAAGTTTTATTCTCTAAATTCCTCAATTGTTTTAGTATGTGTGGCTTATTCTTTATCATGCATTGGTATAGAGACTCTATGCAATTATTGATTGTGATGTCAAACTATTCATGTATCGCTATGAGAGGATTCTACAAAGTTACTGTTATTATGAAATAATATGTTCAATAATTGTCCTAATAATACATTTCATACAAAAGAAAAAACTTTTGGCTATAATGATGGGGTCATATTTCCTAATACTGATTGCAATATGAGCCTAAACCTCAATAAACTCTTTATTTTAGTTATAATTTAATCCTAAACAAGCCCCCAAAAAATTGCTTCTATGCTAACATTCATGTTGTTATGGAATAAGTATCCACAAGCACAAAATTTGCTATGGTTTTTAATGTTTCAGTGATTTACTTACTATCACTTTGGTGGAAGATGAGTCAATGATTATTATTGTAGGAATTGTAAAAGAATGGCCAGTTATCCTTAAAGGGTTGAATAGTGATGTATCCATTTGAGAGTCATGGAGCAAGTTATTTTTTGAAGATGAATAAGTAGGGTAATGGATATGGTCACAAGTTTCAATCAGGAGATGGTCCTTTAACAATTCACCTTGAAAAGATAAGATGCAAAATATGAGCCATAGAACTTTGGCAATAAGTTGTGCAAGTCCGTAGTTGAATTCCACAATTTTTTCCCCCTCCACTAAAGAATCCATATCAATACTAAAGCTTCCTGCCACCATCTTCTCTATCTCAATATTTCTACTACTCTTATAACTCTTATTGGAAAATCATAGTTACTAGTGTTGATTTCTACCTACATATGATATTTCTCCCATCATCTACCACTTGTATCTTTGTTACTAGAGAACATGAACACCCACCTAAATATAGACAAGGTGATGAATTGGGATCTATGAGCTATGGAATGAAAAATGAGGCATTTATTTATTTGAATAAAATAGCACAATACATAACTAGAGTCTTTGCATGCTTATGAAGACAATTTATCATAGTATAGCACACTTCTTCCTTAGATAAGGAGATGTCTTCCTTCTTGAATAATGTGACTTCTTTGAAGTGACTTAAAATCTAGAGTCATACTCTGCTAGCCTTTTTCATATATAACACATTGAAAAATGACACTAATTAGGCATAGAATGAAAAATTAAACACCAAAAAATGTGGCATGATGTTAAAGTATGTCTATTGAGAAGAAATATCTCTATTCGTAAATATTAGGTGTGGGTCATGAGGTAAACTAGTTGTAGAAATGACCTACTTGAAGGTGCCAAAGTTCTATAACTAGCATGATCATAAATGAATATGAAACCATCCTTCCATTGATGAGGGGAGTGCAAGTAAGTGTTGAGATTATGTGTGTTGCACACATTTTATAATATTTTTATATTATATAATATTATATTATTATGTAATGTTGCACCTAGGACCACCTAGATGGGCATGCAACATGTAAATATTCCCATGGGATATACTTGATGAGTTGTATTGTAACATTGTGATAATATTTGATGTAATTATTGAATATTAGGAAAAATAATTAAATTTCCAATATTAAATGTGGGGTCAATGGGTTAGGTAGCACATGTCTTATGTAATACCACTTGGTGGTTTTGTGGGACTTGCTACCATATAAGTAGCCACAAGGGTAGTTGTTGATGTGAGAAGACAAAAGGGAAAAAGGTGAAAAGGTAAGAGTTGAATAGGATAGGGCTTGATAGGTTAGCCAAGGAGCATTTGTGAAGGTTGGAAGCATGGCATGGGATGTGTGGATTCATGTTTATTCAAATGGATTGCATGGTTGTGGCTATGGCTTTGAAGACTTCCATGGTTATATTACAATGTTTTTTTTGTTGAGTAATACATGGAGATGGATGTTTTGGAGGTTGGGTTTTTTCCCTTAATGAGGGTTTCTTAGGGTATGTCTTGTGCCACATTTTTGTGGGTATGTTGTCTATTCTCTTGCATGTGGAATTTAATTACATATTAATTTCATATCTATTATGGGTTATATGAAAATGGTTATATTTTTACTGCAAGTTTCCTTACAAGTGGTATGAGAGATATGGTTTTATTATTGTAATCCTATATTGAATCCATGGGAATGCATGAGAGGATAAAAGAAAGAGCAAGATGTATGTGTTTTGTAAGCTATTTATTGCAGATCTAAGAGTTTTGGATTTTCTATTATGATGGGATGTTGACAAATTTTGGGCATGTGAAATTTTTGGTCAAAATATTTTTTTGGATGTTTCATTTAAATGAGAGTTTTATGGGGAAGCTTGCAAAAATGACCTCCTATGCAAAAAAAGACCTCATCATTGGATCTAGGTCGTTGTTTCCATAAATTTTGATAAATAATATGCCCTAGTTTTCCAATGCTGTGGGAAAATGAAAAACTTTTTATGTTTTAGTCTATGATGGCCATGAAATTTAATCTCATTGTAATTTTTGTAACAAAAAAAAATCTTAGCGAAAATGGTAAAAAGACAATCTTGGTAAAATGACCATAACTTTCTCTCAGGATATCATATTTTAGTCTTCTTATAGTTGTTGAAAGATAATTTAGAGCACTACAACTTGGTGTAGGTTTGATTCTATGATTTGAACATCTTCTTATTTTGAGCAAAGATTTGGGCATAACTTGGGCATACGAAGTTAGATTTTGGACTTCAAGTAGTCAACGGTAAGCTCTTGGAGAGATCTATACATTGGTTTAGATTTGGTTCAGCTTTGGCATGATTTATTTGGTAATATTTTTATTTAAATAGTTTATGATATGTATTGACTATGGTAACATTTTGACTTTATGACATTGTATGTTTTGGAGATTTGAGATTTGATGTCATTGTGTATATTCTACTTATATTTCTGATTTTTCTCATGATGACATGGTTATCAGTGTTTGATTTGGATATCTATGATGACTTGTTGGGTCTACAAGTTGTGTAGTTTTGTAAGTAGTCTATACTTACAAGTTGCATTTATGGCTTGGTTATGGGTTGTCTTTTCTCATTAATCCTTCATTATTGATGCATATTCTGATTGGTGGCTTCATTTTGGATTTCCTATGCCCTAAGTCACATGATTTGTTGATTTATCTTCATGTAGAAGGGATAAGAAGTTGTTACCAGGTACAATCATGGTGGAAGATTGTGGTTGACTATTTTATGTTGACAAGTTGGACACTTTGAGAGTTAGTTACTCATATCATGGATGTAATCATGGTGCCATGGATTTTGGAATGACATTATTGGGTATATAGGTACATCCTTGGTGCTCATTGGTTTGGATTCCTAATTTGGTTATGGTGGTATATCTTTTTGGTTGAGGATCATGGTTATTTGGTTTCTTTTGAGGATACTACTACATTTGGTACCAAATTACCACAGGAGGTGCATCAAAATTTTGGCGTCACAACCTATCATTGTCACAATTTTTATGGTAAGCCATTAGAATTATGACGATGATAGTTGCGATGCCAAAATGTGACGAACTTGTCATGGTGATTTGGTATCAAATGTAGTAGTGGGAGCTCATGCTGTGCACTTTGAGTTCTTTATTGGTTTTATGTGTGGGTTTATTCTCATAGTTAGAAGAAGCTTTTTCATCATGATGTCATGGATAGCTAGGATACATGGTTTATTGGGAGCTTGTGACAATGATGAGGTGGTAGTATGGGGATTAGTTCTTGGTTTGGTTTGGAGATCTTGGTTTTGATTTGTACTAACACTTTAGTTGTGTGAGTATAGACCTAGGGGATCTTTGGGTAAGAGATGGATGTTATGATGCCATGGGTGACTCAATACCATGATTGAGTGAGATTTGTTTGCATTGATATATTTATTGAGTTTTTGGAGATGTTGGAGGTTTGTCTTAAATCCTATTGTTGTAGAAGTGTCTTTGACATTTGCATGGTGCACTTGCTATCATTATGGTTTGTGAAGAATGTTGGATCTCAAGGACTTATGGGGTTCTTGATTATATTTATTGTGTAAAGGAGATGATTCTTCATGGTATGCGGAGATGAATTTCTTCATGGTCTATGGAGATGGTTGCATCTTGAGGACTTATGGATCTCTTGGTATAGGTGTGGTTTATACTTTTATTTGACATGTTATCCTTGGAGTTATGATAATTTCATTATTATGGTATGGTATACTTTTTCCATGCATTTAGAGTTTTGAAATGTTATACTATGTTCATATGGAGTATATTATCTCTTTGGTTGAGATGGTATATCATGTTGTCATTTTTATGTTCCTAAGACCATGGTTGGAACTTTGACATTGATCTTGGTTTAGTTTCTTGATATTGAGTACATTGATAATTTGTTGAATACTTCATGATTTCTATGTTGCATTTGGAGTTGGCATGGATTGTTTAGTTATAGGTGCTCATGGATACTTAGAGACAATGTGATGTTGATTTCTCTTGGATTAGGGATGTCTTTCAATAGGAAGTTTTAGGTGTATTCACCTAACATGGACTCAAAAAGAGATTGTTCTTAGATGAGTCTTGGTTGGAGACTTGGATCTCTTGATGAGCATTGTTAATCCACACTCTTGTTCTACTCTGAGGTTTACTAATTGAGAGGTATAATTCATTTTCTCTCTCTGGTGCATTGCATTTATGCTTGTATTTCATGATATGGATCTTGAGCTATTGAACTTGATTTAGTTCTAGAGGGTTCATTTGAGAGATAGTTTAGCATTGGTTATCTCCTTGTGCATATGTTGTCATGTTGGTTGAGTTTGAGAGATGGTTTTATATTGGCATTTTCCCTGGATTAGAAATGATTATTCCTTGGTTTAGGAATGGTTTATTAGTTTGATCTTCTTGTGAGAGTCTTACATCCATTATTAGTTATATGGTATGGTTTGTGTGTTGTTGTGGATTCCTATTCGGGTTTTACGAAAGATATCTTACTTGGCACATTTTACATCTAGAGGTGTGTGTAAAAGGACATGATACATGTTATGATTTGCAACGATTTCTCTTTGGTCTTGGTTATATTCCTAAATTTTTAGTTTCAATTACATTGGATTTAACATTGGTTAAAGACTATGATCACTGCTTTGTGCTCATGTATGCCATGTGAGAGATGGCATGGTTATTCCTTTAGTTCTTTCCTTTGTTGGTTTTGGATAACTTGGGAGAGTGTTGCATACTTATTATGAGAGTTGTTCTTGTAGGTTATTGGTTTATATGTTGTGGATGTGCTTGATAGTAAATGGACTCACTTCTTTGAGATGTTGTGATTGGATTGGTTATAGATTTGACATTATATTTTTGTAGTGGGACCTTCTTGTTATATATGTGGCAAGTATTTATCTTAAGGCTTGTGATTGCAAGTTACAAATTGGATATGTTGATGATGTGAGATTAACTTGGTATACCTTTGGAGGTATGGATAGTTGGATGGGTTGGCACTTGTTGTGGGTGTTATTTCAGCTATAGATATTTGATAACTATAGATATATATGATTACCTTTGGATCAAGTTTTTTGTTCTTGACATTTAAGTTGGTACATGATTTTATGATCTTCCAATGTGATAGGTTGGGTGGCTTTATCTTTGGACGGCTTCTATGTATGTTCGGTGGCACTGGCATAATAGGATGTGGGATCATTCATGTTTGAGAAGCTAGATACTTTGATTTTTTTGTGGGTACCAGGATGGAGCACTTGGTGTACTTTGATTCATGGTGGTGGATGTTGTAGGAGGGGTTGTTTCCGTGTTCATTTATGTGGCTACAGATTGACCCTATGAAATGTATATAACAAGTGGGAGATTGTTGAGATTATGTGTGTTGCAAACATTTCATAATATTGATATATTGTATTATTTTATTTTACTATGTAATATTGCACTTAGGACCACCTAGAGGGACGTGAAATATGTAAAGATTCTCATGGGATATACTTGATGAGTTGTATTGTAACATTGTGATAATATTTGATGTAATTGTCTAATATTGGGAAAAAGAATTAAATTCCAATATTAAATGTGGGGTCAATGGGTTAGGTAGCACATAGTTTTAGCATATGGATTATTTAATACCACTTGGTGGTTTTGTAGGACTTGCTACTATATAACCAACCACAAGGGTAGTTGTTGATGTGAGAAGACAAAAGGGGAAAAGGTGAAAAAGAAAGAGTTGAGCAGGACAAGGCTTGCTAGGTTAGCCAAGGGAGCATTTGTGAAGGTTGGAAGCATGGCATGGGATGTGTGGATTCATGCTTATTTGAAAGGATTACTTGGTTGTGGCTATGGCTTTAAAGATTTTCATGGTTGTATTGCAATAGTTTTTTTGCTGAATAATACATGGATATTGATGCTTTTGGAGGTGGGTTTTTTTTCCCTCAGTGAGGGTCTCTTAGGGTATATCTTGTGTCACATTTTTGTGGGTATATTGTCTATTCTCTTGCATGTGGATTTCAATTACATATTTATTTTAGATCTATTATGGGTTATGTGGAAATAATTATATTTTTCTTGCAAGTTTTTTTATAGTAAGAACATTTAGTATAAAATAAGAGTAAAATCAATAACATATGACCTAAGAAATGGTCAACTCTCTTGATGTCTCTTAAAATTTAAATGTACATCTAAAAGAAAATCAAACCCATCACATTATAAATAGAATTTGTCTTGATTATCAATGACTTTAAACCATAAAGTTAGAGACAGATTTCAAACATGTTAGAACATAAAATTATCCTATAGTACTACATACCTCTTCCTTAAAAAACTTAGATTTCCTATTCCTTTGATTAAATGTTTCCTTTGCCATAGGTTGCGGGTCATCATCAGATACTAGATGCATCTTTCTTGCAAAAAAAAATGTTGTAATTAGTGAACAATGTTAAGTGAATTTTAAACTGATAGGTAGATCCTTAAAGTTGAGGAGAACATGTAGACATAAATAATGAAGATGCAAAAACATAAGGGAGATTGTAAATTGAACAATACCTTTTATACTAGTACTAGAATGATTAAAGAAGATCTAGGCCAGCAAAAAAATGACTAATGATTCTAAAAATAGTCTATAGGGAATAGTGACTCAACAACAAAAGAACAAGTTGATTGATAAATCTAATCAGCACACAAACTTAGTACAATCATTGGTGGATATAAAGTCACAATTTATATCTCCTTTCATACATAAGAATTATCTAATACCATTATGGATTAGAGGAAAAATGATAACTACATTTGTAGATTAAAGGTGTAGATATTCAACAGATAGATGAGGAGGATACACAAAAAGAGATATATGAATGAGATATAGATAGTGGACATTTAAGTCTACATATACATAAATAATAGAATGTAATGATAAAATTTGGATCTATATGAATATTAATTCATGTCAAAACCCAACAATTAGAATTAGCAAGTAAGTCATTGAACATAGAAGGAAGAAGAAAAATAGGGCTTGAGAAGAGCAATGAGATTGGTGTTACTAGTGTGGATGCAGTCTATAAGAAATGAGAACCTATACAAAATTTCTTATGTCTCCTATATAATCTAGTAATAGGGTCCAATGAATTATGGGAAGAGTAAAATAAAATACTAGTTACACATGAGAGGAGGTAATGGATAGAAGAACACAAAAAACAACAATGAAAAAAGAAAACTAATTAATTTTTAAATATTATGTGCATCATAGATTGAACAAACATAAATAATAAGGTAGTCATTATTGATCATTTGGAAAGACAATTGACTTCTTTCTCAAGGACATACAAATCAATTTTGGCATTCTTTCAAAAGGAATATATATCTATTGGGCACCAAAAAAAAAGAATTATAAATTGCATATATAAGAAAGAAGAGGGATTGACTGTCTTGATCATTTTTATCAGAAAATATTCTAATCTAATTTTATTTAACATTAGTAATTGAATGATGAAAAGAATTACAATATCCAGCTATAGCTTTCTAAAATTTTGACATGTCTTCACTAGCCTAAATTTAGTTATTATGAAGTTGTATAAGTAAGCCTAAGATTCTATTATACTAAATTCAAAATATGATACTTGAAAATTTAGTTTCTATAGGTATCTATTATTCTTTTGTACAAACTAAAAAGTTACCAAAATATGATAATAACTTCTAATAGAGAAATTTCAGTAATTATAAAGTTATCATCTTCTTTTTTTTTTTACAAGGGAAAAGCTAGTGAACTATATTAAAAACTACTAAAAGAGAAAATACAACTCTTTTGAACAATTTAGATGATGAAGTTGTTAGGCTTCAAGTCTTGAGCATTTGTAAAGCAATATATTTTCCTTGAAAGTCTAGTGGCCCTTAGAAGGAATTTTTTGTCTAGTAGATATTCATAGTGATAGAAATATAATGGTAACTATAGTTTCTTTTTTTGGAAAAAGTGACATATGCCACACTTATATTTATATTAAAAATATTTTGGTTCAAAGACTCATAAAGGGAACTAACCAGTAAGAAACTCTTCAATCCTAGTCCAATTACAAATAAATATTGCATTATTCTAAAGTTATAATATAAAGTCACAAATCAACCCACATATTATAAAAAATTCTACAATTTTGCACATTATATCTCACACCATTGCTATACTATTTGAAACCCAAATGTTCTCCAAGAGTCATCCCACCCAAAATCTAACACCAAGAAGCTTTAGTACTTCTTGGCTTCCTATTCCCAGTTACAATATTCTACATTCTTACCACTGTATCTTCCCTACAAAATTTTGCAAAATCCATCTGCTTAATGAGATCTTCATTCAATTTTCTAGGTGGCACTTCATCGTCTATCTTTTTCTTCTTCAAATCTTTGTCCTATTTAACCTTTTTTTTTTCCCTCTACTTCTTTGACTGTTAGAAGTCACCCTATGCAATCATATCCATGCCTTATAAAATATATACAAACATTTAATTGTTGTAGCTCTTAGTGATAAACATTTGTCTCCCTCCAATCGCTATATCTTAATTTTGCAAATAGCGAACTGTTTTCAATTTCATGTCTATTGCTATAGCAATGATGACACTTCCATCACTCATCATTGATTGCTATACCTCCCTTGCATAGAATGTGATCCACATTTGATTTCAAATTATCACTATAACTCATAGTGATACCTTTTTTATAATACATCCATTTGTCACTATAAACTAAAGTGATCACTAACCTTCACTGCTTATTGCCAGAACACATCTATTCACTCTTCGATCATCGATAATCACTACATATCACAGTGACAAATTTCATCTCATCTCTAATTGCTAAAGCTAAAACCTTTACATTTTTATTAGCAATAATTTCTATATCTAATGGTGATCTCATCGCTAATCTCCAAAGTTGAAACCTTGTCATTTTGATTAGTGATAATCACTATATCTCCATTGCACAAAATACAATCCATGATCAATTTCAACTTATCACTATAACTCATAATGATACCTCTTTTATAATGCATGCATCCATTTCTATAAACTATAGAGATCACCAAGATTCATCGCTTATCACCAAAGCACATCCATTCACTCTTTGATCACTAATAATTGCTACATATCATGGTGACAACTTCCATCTCATTACTAATCACCAAAGCTAAAACCTTATCATTTTGATTAGCTATAATCACTATATCTCATGGCAATCTCCTTCCTTTATCATTGATCACTATATCTTTTTTGTGTTTCCACTGCATAGCGATAGATTCTTATCACTATAACATACAATGATGTATGAAGACTTATTGCTCATCACTAAGTAAAATTGCATCTTGTCAGCTCATCGATAAGATAGTAGTGAAATTCTCAAGTCATGGTTTGTCAATATAGAAAAATTATTGAAACTTGTTGAGAAGAGCCTTGATAGCGAGTATTTTGTGGAATATATTACAAAATGGAAGGTATCTATGTGATCTATTCCACCCAAAATTATAATATATTGTGCATTAAATTTCTCCAAGACAAACCCAATCATGCACTGATTGAAATGGTAGATGGTTATCAAGTAGAATTAGCTATCCATCTCTTGAAGGGAGCATTTCTTTTTGGAAAACATTTGGAAGTGAACTTTTCTAAGCATGTACAAAGACATCCATCTTCAGATTCAACTAATTACTCAGGTTCTAAAAATAATCATTTTAATCACAATTTGGAAAAGAAATACTAGTACTATTGTGATCCAACAAAAAATATTCATGTTTCTAGCCTACTTTGATCCTCCTGTCTAATGGAAGATGTGCATAAAAAATAAATATAAGTCTTATCACACTGAGTAGTGCCAGAATTATATTTCCTATCACGTTACTTTTATCACCAACCATTAAGCATGTGTCAAATAAGCATAATATGATCATCCTTGCTCATCAATTGTCCTTCACCTATTGTTCCCCCAACATTGGCATCCTCCACCCCACTTTGAATTTTCTAATGTATTAGAGAATCATAGGCTTGAACATCAAATTGGCCATTTGGTAAATATGGAGTCTTGATTGCTATAATCAAACTTACCTACTCCATTTTATCCATAGGAGTCTATTAACATTTAGTTATGTCAAATTATTTGCTTATCATGTTCAGTTGCCCTGAAGAGTTGAGGATATCTCATTGATTTAAACCTCCATAATTCTACCTCTTCTTCCTTTTAATCACAACCTAGATTTGAGAAGATGTTTGCAACATAGTTTCCTTCCCTTAGAGTGTGAGAATAAAGTTTAACTTCAAATGTGTCTATAATTTCCCATGCTTGTTTTAATATATATCCAATCCTCCAGTTCCCCAATTTTCTATTTAAACATGCATTAATTACTACCTTAGAATCTCCCTCAATGTGAATGCAAGAAATGTTAAGTTTTTCACCATTTCTACTCCATAAATAGTGAAAAAGCCTCTGTAATATTATTTGTTCCTAACAAAATCTTTTTTGCCACCATTTCCAGCACATTCCTTACATACTCTCTGATACAAGCTCCAATCCTTGAGGTCATTGGGTTTCCTCTTGAGCACCCATCAAAGATAAGCTTTAATAGCCCCACATCTGGAGGAATCCATCTAACATCAGCCCTATTTGCTACCACTTAAGGTCCAAAGGCAATAAAACTATAGCTTAGAGAAGGAAAATTTTGTCAATTATTAGCCATCAAGATATCCCATCTTGTAACAACTATTTTTCCTATAGTATTCTTGATATAAGTTAAAGCTACTACTACTAGGGATTCTATTAAAGATAAAATTGCTTCTATATTTTCTTTTTGTTCCTTGAAAGTCCTCTTATTCCATTCCCACCATATTGCCCAAATCACTATGGTTGGAATACATTTCCATAAACATGAATAGAATGAATGACTCTCTATACATGCCCAATCTTGAAACATATCCCACAAAGTATTTGGTAATGGCATCATAACTTTAATTCTCTGAAGAATAAATAATCAACATCTTTGAGAAACTTTACATTGAATGAATAGCTGATCATTGTCTCAACTTGTTCTAAAGACATTGCACAACAAATTTCTCACAATAATTAATTTCTGAAGTTTATCTCTAGTCTGTATTCTTTTTTTGAAAGCAAGCCATACAAAACACCTAGCCTTTGGCATCACAACTAGGTTCCAAAAAAATCTATCTGCCCTTGACATTAGTTTTCCTTTGCCTAAATTGCTAACAGTTTTATATCCCAATTTCATCGTATACTTTCCCTCTTGATGTGGCACCCATATTACCTCATCCAACTAGTTTGATATCATAACTATTCTTGAATTGCATAGCCTTATGAAATCCCCCTTTGTCTCATCTGGAATAGGTAGCTGATCCAACCTTTTCCAACTAGCTTGTTTTGATACCAATATCAACTTTCTCTATATGATTATCTACACACTTACCCAATGATCACAAAAGGTTTTTCTCCATTCCCCTACAGAGCTAGAATCTTTTATAGATGGGTAGCTATTCTAGGAATCCTCCCAAAATAATGCCTCTTGCCATTGTTGATTATCCATGATATGTATCTTGTAATCAAATCTCTTGATGAAACCATAAAATTCCAAATGGCAAATCCTTTTGGGAGTTTTTCCATAGTAAAAAATTATGACAATTCTAAAGTATCTAATTACTTCCTTTGCATGATTTTTCATTTTTTAGTCTCTATTTTTTCATACATGAGCCATAATAAATTCCCACCAAATGCTTTATTTATTAGTGACAAATTTGGAAGATTAATACCCCCTTCTAATTTCTCGTATGACATTTCTTTTAAAGAAATTAACAAAATTTTCATCTCTCATGTCATGTTACCACTCCATAGGAATCCTCTAATTATTGTTTCAATTTTTTTAATAATGCAACATGGTGCTGATAAAACTAAGAAAAAATAATTAGGAATTACAACTAGAATTGACTAATTAATTAGAAGAATACGTCCTAATAATGATAACCACCTAACCTTCCATGAAGTAGTCCTAGATTTAATCCTATCAATAAATGTTTTCTAATATGACACTTTTTTATTTCCCATAAAGAAAGGGACACCCAAATAGGTTGAAAGAAGAAATCTTACAAATCTTTTTAGCTATTACAGTATTGGTATTGAACATGAAAATCTTGGATTTAGCTACACTAAATTTTTGACTTGATAGCCTTGTATATTGATCTAATATGTCCTTGATATGCTTAGCTTCCTTCACACTAACTTGTCCAAACAACAACGTATCATCTACAAACAATTGAATGTGTTACTCCCAATTCCTTTCCATAAATCCATCTTCTAGGAATGAGAAATAGCCCTATTAAAAGCTTCAACCATCAAAATAAACAATTATGGTGATAGTGGGTCACCCTGCCAAATTCCTTGAGAAGACTTAAAATAACCTTGTGGAGATCCATTAATTAATATTGAAAAGTGAGCTCCTGGGATACATGCTTTAATCCATTTACACCAAATATTAGTAAAACAAAATTTATTTAACAAATTTATGAGAAAAGAACATTTAACCCTATCATGCACCATCATCATATCTAATTTGATTATAAATGATGGCATTTGATTCTCACTAATGTAATATAGAGTTTCATGAGCCATAATTGCTCCTTCCATAGTTTTCTTACCAAAAACAAAACTACCCTATTTCAATGAGATGATTTTAGATAATATACATTGTAATCTTGAATATATAACTTTTGTAATGATTTTGTATATAGTATTACAGAGTGATATGGGTCTAAAATCAAAAAATCTTTGGTGGTCTCCATTTTTAGGAATAATAGCAACATTTGTAGAATTGAAATTCTTAAGCACTACCCCCATACTCCTAGATTCTTCTAGGGCTAATATCAACTCCCAACCTAATACATCCCAACATTTTTGATAGAATAGAGTTGTGAAACCATCTGGGTTAGGAGATTTTTTAGGTGGAAAAGATTGAATTACTTTCCAAGTATCTTCCATCATAAATGGTTTCATGATCTCTTTCTTATCTTGATCTGATATAAATTTTTGGAACAACCTCAAGTAATGAGTTAAATTGGACATTACTTCCCTCAATTACTTCCAAAGGATCAAGAAGACCATTACAAAACCTTACACCCTCTTTCTCAATACCTATTTCATCACTAATTACTATGCCTAATGTAGGTTCTTTAATTGAAAAAAATAGTCTTGCTTGCTTTTCTCTGCCCTATTGTTGCATGATGTTTTTCATGTTTCTATCTCCCTCACTAAGCCATAACTCTCTTGATTTCTATCTCCACTATTCTTCCTCTCTACTACATAACTCCTCCCACTTAGATTTCTTTTCTTTTTGACATGAAAATAATTGTGAATTCAATCCTTGTGCAATATTGTGTTCATATATCTCTTCTAGCTCCCTTTGTATTTCTTTCTTCTCCTCAACAATATTTTTGAAAACCTTTTTGTTCAAATTTTTTATTTTACTTTTAATCTATTGGATCTTTTTATAGAACTTAGACATTCTATATCCCTTTTCTCTTGGAACACTAACCCACCATTGTCTTATTAATGGCAAAAATTGAGGATGCCTTAACCACATTCTTTCAAATTTAAAAGATGATCTCTGTAATGAAAAATTCTTATTTAGGGTATTCTCCATATACAATGCTACCAGAAAATAATCAGATCCTGGGAATGATAAAATTTTTGACTTAAATTTGAGGGTTACAAGCTTCCATGCTTTTGCTAGAAGAAACCTGTCTAATATTTCCACAATTTGAAGAAAATAATCTCTTCTATTATTCCATGAAAATATGCCATTAGATATAGCCACCTCAAACAAATCATTCTCCGTAATAAAATTATTAAAATCTTCCATAACTTGCACAGATGGAATAATACCTCCTTGTTTCTCCTTAATTTTTCTAATTTTATTAAAATCACCTCCAATGATAATATTCTATTATGGATTTTCTCTAATTAAATTATACAAAAAATTCCATAGTTTTAACTTCTTAGGCACTAATGTTGGCCCATATATGTTAATCACTTCCATTGATACATCATAATGTCAAAAAATTTATACACTGTCATCCCAAACCTTGATCTACCATTCTACCTATGACTTTCATTGGGTTCCACATAGTGGTGATACATCTTGATACCCCAAAGCTAAGAAAATGGACAAATTTCCATAACTTCCACTTTGCAATAGATTCTTGATATTTCTCAATGGATAATTTTGCCTCTTGAAGAAAGATAATATCTCCTTTCAAAGCATCTAACAAGTCTTTAACCTTGCATCTTTTGTCCGAGGAATTAATACCCCTAATATTCCAAGTAATAATCTTCATACTTCTAATGGAGGACACTTGGTCATCCTAGTTAGTCTTTTGACTAAATGAAGTTTCTCCTCTAGAGTTGACTAAATACCTATTTCTATCTCTTCCTTAGCTTTCATGCTTTTACTCTTATGACCTTGAGTCTTATGCATATAGAGAAATGATGATTTATCCCCTAGTTTTTGTAGTATTGATAACCTTTGTGTGAAATCATATTGAGATTCCACCATAGTCTTCCTTGTCTGTGTATCTATTACTTCTATTTGTTTATCACTTTCAGTTACATCAGTATTTTCCAACCACTCTCTTCCCACAACACCTTTAGTCAATGTTACTTCTTTATTTACTATTTTTGATAAATATACACTATCTTTCCTCATAATTTCATCTGCAATTATATCAAATTGTTCTAAAACCACAAATTATGATATTTCCTCAGTCATCTTTTTAAGATTCATTTTTTCATTTCTCCCCAATCTAACCTTTTTCATAATTTCCCAACATGCAAGGAAAAAAAATTCCATAGGAGTAGTATTGAACATTACTTGATGTGTAATTATGTCTTGTGTTATCTTCCATGTATCTGGATGTGTTACCTTGATTTCCAACCCTCTACTAATTGCAAAATGAATTGAAATGTTATGAAACACATATAAATGTGTCATTGATGTGAATTGATCTTTTAAATTCATTAGTAGAGTATACAATGGAAATTCTAGGGCAAGATGACACTTCCATATCCCTCTATCTAACATTGGTACCTTACTTTCTTCAAACACTCCTCTTGACCCTATAGATTTGTTGAGTGACTGAGAAATTCTTTTATTTTCCAATACTTTTTCTTCCCTTCTATTTTCTCTCATATTTAATATAATGGATGTAAGCAATGATTTATTTGAGAAAATGCCAAACCCTTGTTCTGAGTCTCCATAATATTTTTCACTCCTGTTGGTCGACAATGTAACTATAGTTGTTAATGAGTGAAATAGATGTATATATTTTTAACTAATTGAACTAAGGCACAAAAATTAGAATTTAAAATTAAAGATTTGATTTCAAAGTATGATGGTCATAAAGGGCTTTCCTTCTTCTATTCAAAACATAATCAAACTATAGAATGAATGAAGAGAGAGTTTAAGAAAATTTTAGATTTGTATGGTTTGTAGTGAATTCATAGTTGCCTTCCTACTTCTCAATCTTTATCAAATGTTTCTTCCTAGTGATAGTAGCCAATGACACACTATACTCCTAAACCTATATTTCACAAAGGGTTTGGTAGCATTCCTAAAGTACATATTATAGAGTGCATTTTTAGCACATATGTAAGCTAGTTAATATTGTTATGTAATATATATCCTATCTAGTGCATTGAATCGAGAAGTACCCAAGTAATTAGGTCATTTGATATATATTCTTTATAATCTAGAATTTATTCTAGGACATAGGAGAACAATCTAAACCAAAAAAAATCCCATGAACAATACTTATTCTATATTAGGATGTTTAGGATCAATCAGGTTACCCTAATGTTGTTCATGATATGAATTACTCAACTTTGGAAGGTTTCCAAATGTTTTTAATCACCTAATGGTTGAAGATAAATTGGAAACTTATCTCTATTCTATTGATGTTCTAAATTTCAATGTCTTTGCTATCATTAGTCAGTTTGCCAAAATTAAGGTTTCTCTAAAGAAAAGAGAGGAAAAAAGTATTGTGAAATTCATTGGTCATATCCCTCAAAACACTTTGTTTGAGTGTCATCCTTTGGTTGATTTCTCTCGGCTAGAAAAAGTGTTCAACAATCCTTAAAAAATAATCCTCAAATTTATTCTAAATAAATGTACTAAAAGCCCTAGTTTCCCTATGTTTCATCACTAACTAGTTAGTTATTGAATCTATGATTTGATAGAGGTTGCTAGGTTCTTATTATGTATCCTTCTAGTTCTAGATAGTGTCTTATTAAAGTAAGTAATATTTTTCTATTGACTCATTCTATACTATTTGTAAATTTTGTTAACATTCTACAATGTAAAAAAGAAAAAAGTGAAGTTTCAAATATATGGAATATAAATGTAGTCACAATCTAAAGGTTTGTTTTTTTCTTTGACTAGACATTCAAAAATTATAGATACATGAAAAGACATTAGGTAAATCTATGAATTCTAACTAAAAACATTTTAGAGATGAAATACAAGGTTTTTGGTTTAGGGAGGGATAGGAGTATAGGTTTGGGGTCCATGATCACTAGTATGATAGAGTTTTTGCTAGATTTAGTATGGTTGGATACATAATTTTTTTTTTAAAAATAGTTAAAATACATAATTATGAAATGTTTAAAAAAAAAAAAAAAACTTAAATGAATGTGAAAATACAATTTTCATCTTTCATAGAAAATCATGAAAATTATTGTACAAAAAATTCTATAATTTTTTTTTTTGTAGAATATTTGATCCAAAGAGTATAACATACCTATGCTTATGATAATATGGAGACATTCTTTCCAGATTAAAGTGATATTGTATTAGATAGTAATAAATCTGATTCGATTCAAATGTGTATGCATCATCGTGTTGTAAGAAGACTTACATAGAAGACTGCCAAATTTGACAAGATTAGCAAGAGAGTTTTGGTAATTGTTGAAATTGACAAAGATAGTAGGTAAAGATAAAGTTTGTAGTGATTGAAAGTGCCAAAATGTCAAAGGTTCAAGATTTTTGGTATTGCAAAATTTTTGGATCAAATTTAACACTTCCTCTATGATAACTCCAAAGGAAGTCATTGTCATTGCTTCATCTCAATGTTTTGTTACAATTTGTCTTAGTTGAGCTTACATTACTTTAACCTATAAGTATGTCATTGGGATTGTCTTAGACTAGGCTATGTTGCATTAAACCTAAGAGTCTTAGATGAGTTGTAGTAGTCTTATTGAAGTGTGAGGTTATTTCGAAAGCTTATAAATTTGTAAGGTAGTCACTTGAGGAGACCTTTATATTTTTAGATCTTATAAGGTAGTGGCTTGAGGAGATCATTCCATTTTTAGATTTTAAAGTTAATTATTGTTGTTTACTTCATCATATATTATATACTCTCTAGTTTGAGTAATTTACATAGGGACTAGGGACTATTTTCTAATGTTTTCCATATGAAATTGAGTGGAGGAGGACATTATGAATAAGTCTCACATGCCAACTAATATCTATACAAAATAGTTCTACTAAGTTCATTTTCTTAGTCATGGAATTTCATTGTTGATGAAATGAACTTCAATATTCATCTTTTCTCTCTAAAAAAAAAGGAATGAAAGAGATTTAGAATCATATCAATAAACTATCAACCAAATCAGCAAGTTGTAATGTTGCTTTATCTTTTGATAGCAATATAAGTAGAATTGAGAAAAATATTATTATGTTAACAATTAGAAGATAGAATATATCTAATTGTCATAATTTAAAACTATATAATATTAAAATATTTGTAACATTAGAAAATTCTTATTGTCATAGCTTAAAATGGACAAAGGTTAATAACCTAACATAGAATAAAAAGAAAAAAAGGAATACCATGGTGCATGAATGTGAAAAAAATCCTTTGATGAATATTTGACACAAGTTTTCTCTGAATATTACAGATAATTTTGTTACTCAAAAAATAATCATCACTATTCAATTCAAAACTTTTCATACAACCACCCAAAATCTTTAGTCATAGAAAAATAATTTATATCATGAAAAAAGGCTTTTATTTTCCTTTATATTGACAAATCAAATGGAATATGACATTGTGATGTGTATTAAATTCATCTTTCATTAGGTTATGAAGGAAAAATACTTATCCATTCTCTAAATTCAGATTTATGTAAATTTTTAGGATTATATTACAAATTTAAGTATCTTAAATGTTCAAAAAAATTGTACACTCTAGATGTTGAGGAAAACATAGAGCTAGAAAGTTTTTCTTATTGAGATTTCTCTAGGTCCAAGGTTTTGAACCTAAATTAAAAAACAAAGAAGAAATATAGATGTTTCAATGCATCAACACATGATAAAGTATAGTGATAATGTTTTAAAAGTGTAATTCTAACATTGTTTACACTTTGTCAACTATAAGTTTAATAGGTTCTTTGAGCCTCCCATGGAAGACATGAAGTCATCTTGCATTTCTTACCTTTGAAACTCTATCTCTTGTGATTAGTTCTCTTTGTTAAGATCTTGTGATTACTCCTCTTTTTTAAGTTTGGTCACATTTTATAATTTCTTTATCCTTTGTATGATCTCTTAGTATTTTGACCCAAAATTTAAATTTTGAAACTTTGAAATTTCTTCAAACAATTTGTATGTAAAGTTTGTTTTGAGTTCTTATATGTGATTGTAGATGATTTTTAATGTTTCCAAATAATATAAGAAGAATATAATCATATAATTAAGGATGTGGAAGCAAGGAACAACTAGAACACAACAAAAAATCATTGATATTGCTTCTTATCAGACTTAAGCACAAAGAAGAACAACTCTGATATGATTGTATGAACCCTAGAGATAAATTTAACTAGATTATCACTAAGCTTGTAATATCTCTTCTGTTATCCTTGAATTTAAACTCCATTGAATTCTCAATTTTTATTATTTAGGTATGTTGAAATTGATGAAAGATCAACCACATAGCTCCCAAGAATCACTTGCATGCAAAAACTTGTCACATAAAGAGAGAAGAAAAACCTATGGAGGCTAGAATTCCTACATCCATAGAGGAGACATTCTTGATGATCAAAAAGATAGATTACTATTGTATTGAATGAATTACGATTATCATCCTCATAAAAGGAGAAAGGTAAAACCTAAAAGGTAGAAACCCTAAGGGAAATATCCTAGGTTGCATGAGAATAATTAATAAGATTATTAATTATTATACGCCCAAAGTTTATCCTAAGTAAACTAGAGATAATAAGTGACTTAATAACTAAATCAAAATGATTTAGTTAATAAGGAAATACTTTATTACTTTAACAAGATATTTTGTCAAATAAATGATAAGTTTCCATTATATAACGAATAGTTTGCAAGCTTCATGAGTTTCCAGTTTCTATTATATCATGTTGAGAACTTAAGTATTCAGTGGAAAACAAATAGTAATATTGAAAAAAATTAATGTAAAAATTATTTTTCTTATAGGAAAGGCAATACATAAGTGTTTATTGTAGCAAGTAGAAATAATTGTGGACCTGACCTTATTTTATGTCAAAATAAAAGAGTTGCATTGGTCTACTAGAATAAATTGATAATGATACAAATGCAACAATACTCACACTACTCAGATTTTCCTCCACATACAATAGCAGGTAGCATAGTAATTTCCTTATACTAGCACACTAGCCACATTGCATACAAAAATTATATGTCTATCATATATGCATTGTGCCTTCATTTTGTAGTTTCACTATCAATTATACACATATTATAACAATAATTCCTTGAGTGTGTTTGTCTACAAATAGAGCACTAAAAATTGTGGTGTAATGTTTAAGGATTCAAAATCCCTAAAATAGAGTAACATGCCATAACTTGGTAAGTCCATACCATTCCTAGAATAGTTGAGTTTCATTTGGTTTTCCCATTAAAATGTTGGGTGAATGGCTGGGCATCTTGGATGCTCTTGGAAATAAAAATCCATTTTGAGCTACAAGGTTGTCCTAGTGACAACCATCCTCTAGAGGTAATACTTATGCATTGATGGATGTAGGGCTAGTGGAGATGGCTCATCCTAGTCCAACACAAAATTGGATTTTAATATGTAAATTTGAAGGATTTAATAATTTTCTACACCAAAATTTAGGTGTAGATTATCTATGTTGGAAGACAAGGCTTGGTTTAGCTTCACTAAATTTCTCTATTCATGATTTAGTGGCCTATTAATTAGATTTAGGTTGTCTAAATATGGTAGTAACAAGGATGTATATTCAGTTTGATTTAGTAGCAATAATTTTTAAGTTTTACTAGCACTTAAAATCCTTTTCAATATATAAAAACCAAAATTTTATAATTCAATTCACCCAAAATGAATAAACCACTAACATCAATCTTAAAAATGAGGTTAGAAAGTCCTAGGTCTTATGGTGTAATAGAATGTGAATTCATGTAGAGGATGACTCAAGATTAAACTTGTGCTTGCAATTGGGAAACCCCACAAAAACTCTATTGAATTTGACATGCAAAAACATAATTATTGGTTTTATCCATATAATTTCAAGTGTGAGGATTAAATAATTCCCTGATAGGATTTTACATTGGGGCAAAGCCCATCAAAAAATTCTCATGTTGCTACTTAGTATTTGTATGTAGTTGTGAATCTGTCAAAAATCTGCCTCTCCATGAATATTTTTTTTCTCAATATTATGTTATTACATTCTTATATTTTTTTGATCTTTGAGGAGGGTAAGATAAATAAACAAGGGAGATTTAGATCCCCCAATTGGATAGGGGCTTTTCCTAATGAGGGAAGGAACAACCCATCACATGGAAACCTAGACAAACCCATAAAATGTCCACATCTAAAGCTCATTTTCAATGAGTAATTTGGACGCCAAGTTTGTACTTTCCTTTTGTTTTTGGAAAGACTGGAGTGATAGTTGAAATATGTGTGGGGGTTGTCCAAGTAGAAGGAGAAGGAGAAGAAATGTTACTTGTTACAGATGCCTCTTGGCTTCAAATACCTCTCCAAAGATAAATAGACTAAAAACTTACACTAGAAATTGATTATATAAATGGTGGAAGATTGATAAGTAGGAGATAATTTCCACAGCTAGTCAAATTGTGATATGAATATTAGGATTTAACTGTGTGATTTTGAGTCAAACCCGATGACCCATGTTTCATGAGTAGTGATTCAACATGAATCTATCTCTCATGAGAATAAATGGAACACTTAGCACTCATTGGATCTAGGTGATGCTCACAGGGGTGAAGCACCGGGACTTCCTGGGAGGTCACCCATCCCAGTACTACTCCAGCCTGAGCGCGCTTAACTACAGAGTTTCCTCCATAGTTAAACCCAAAGCTTGCAACCCCATTTGCAAAACCTTCACCAAGTGTTGTGCCTTATGAACCATTCATTAGAAAGCCCCTTAAGCTCATCAATTGATAAGTAGGAGATAATTTCCACAGCTAGTCAAATTGTGATATGAATATCAGGATTTAACTGTGTAATTTTGAGTCAAAATCGATGACCCATGTTTCATGAGTAGTGATTCAACATGAATCCATCTCTCATGAGAATAAATGGAACACTTAGCACTCATCAGATCTAGGTGATGCTCACAGGGGTGAAGCATCGGGACTTCCCGGGAGATCACCCATCCCAGTACTACTCCAGCCTGAGCGCGCTTAACTATAGAGTTTCCTCCATAGTTAAACCCAAAGCTTGCAACCCCATTTGCAAAACCTTCACCAAGTGTTGTGCCTTATGAACCATTCATTAGAAAGCCCCTTAAGCTCATCAATTGATAAGTAGGAGATAATTTCCACAGCTAGTCAAATTGTGATATGAATATCATGATTTAACTGTGTGATTTTGAGTCAAACTCGATGATCCAATGAGTGCGAAGTGTTCCATTTATTCTCATGAGAGATGGATTCATGTTGAATCACTACTCATGAAACATGGTGGAAGATCGTCAAATCATTTCAGCTTCTATTTTATTTCTCCATATCAAATGCATTGAAGGGCTCCTTTAGTGCTTCCTTTGAGTCTGTATTTTGTAGCATTATCAACAAATGTAAAAAGGAGAAATAACAAAATTTAAATATAGATTCAATAATCATTGACTGTAATCATAAATTTTAATTAGAATATATATACAAAATGTAAATATCAATTTATTGAAGAATCTAAAAATACCAATTTCAAAAGCATAATTATTGTGATCCATTATATCAAATTAAAAAATAAACACAAACTTTATACATCAGTTTAATAGAAAATAATTCAAATATCCAGCAGTTGAACTTTAGATATATTTTGTCCTAAAATTATTTATTATCCTAACATAGAAGGAAAGAGATCCTAAATATGAAAGGGTGTTATTTATAAAGTTCTTTTTGACGATTTTTCAAAATCAAAAAGTCCATTGCACAAATCTCAATAATTCAAAATTACCATCCAAATAGATTTTGTGTGTACAAGTCTAGATGAATAGGCTAAAAGCCTCTAAATCTGCAATTTGTAATTTATTCTGCACTTCACAAAACTATCCTCTTTCAATGTTTTGTTTTCAAATTAACTTCAAAGAAGTATATATTCTTTGCATTAGTTATTGTAAGAGTTACATCAAAAAAGAAAAAGTTTATAATGTGTCCCAAGATTTTATAGACATTTTTGCTTCATGTGTGTTGTAAACATACATTTTCATCAATGTTATAATTGGTAAGAATAAATAAAAACTTAACAATGAATAATTAAACTAATCAATATTGACAATTTCAATAATTAAAGCCAACCATGGAAGAAATATTTTTCCAAGAAAAGAATATAATGAAAATAGATGGCATGATTTGTGAAGTGTAACATTTACAATTTGTTCTCATATTGAAGATTTTATTATTAGTCCCTACCTAAGGCATGCGACTATAATTTTCACTCCATTTTTTTCTATGAGTTACTCCTTGTAAATCATGTAGAAGAAGATTAACTTATGGTTAACCTATGCTATTAAACTTAATATTATTTTAAATCAATTTATAACTAATTTTTCCTATTTTGGATTCGCCTATGAAATTTTAGCTAGTAGTCTTTTCATTTTGAAATAAGAAATTTTGGGAAAAAATATCCAACAACAAACAACCCACATGGTAGCATGTGTTTTGCAGTTTACATGCCTAAGTCATGCTTCCACATTTAGTATGGTCCTCTAAATGTGGTGACTTTAGTGAAATCCTTACATGTTCTACTACATTGTACACAAAAAGGTTACCATTTCATTCTAGTAAAGTATTATAGTTTATACTATATTTAATTTATAGTTTCTACTGCATTGCAGGAAACAAAGGTAATACTAACAAAGTTGTCCACAAAGCACCAATCTAATAGTAGTTAAGCTTAATCAAGATTTTCATCTTTAGTTTAACCCATTCTCAAAATAGTCTCTCTACAAAAAGAAAATGAGGATAAGAGTACATGCATGCACTGCCGATGACAATGAATTACCACAGAAACAATGTTCCTTCAAGGACTTCATGGAGGAGATCAAAACTCTAGGTAGGGTTACTAATTTTTGCCTCTTCTTTCTATATTTGTATATATTTATGGGAGTGAAGGAGTAATTTAGGTGCCCATTAGAGTTCTAGTTTTAAGAACTTTATTTCCCAACTACAATTTTGGGGATGAGCTAGATTAGACGAGTTTTTATTATTGGTTTTAGGGTGATTTAGAACCCTGTCATGATTTAATTGTAATTTGGAAATCCAATTGATTCTTTAAATAATTTGTACACCCATTGTAGCTTTATATGGTCATTGATACCTATTATACTAATAAGATAGTGTTATCATTTTTTATGAACATAGATTGCACTTAAAGGAATTATTTTCTATTAGGGAATATTCACATCATTGTCAATACATGTGTTGTATTGCTAGAATCTGTAACATTGATGGCTAATTATTTCTACCACACATTAGAAGGAAAAGGGGAGTATGCTAATGTGATGGGTAAGGGTGAGAATGCAAAATTTAATCTTTTGCTAGATAGAGGAAAAGGTGTGAAACATGTTAGGGGGAAATCAAAGAAAAAGATACTTATATGATTAGGTTCATGGATGACAAGGGGACTATCACTGCTACTTTTCTTATCAAGTGGGACCTAGGCACAAATGGTGAATATGATAAAAAATTTGAGTCTTTCAAAAACCTGCAAGAGGAGTGTGGTTTTGATGTAAATGTTGTTTAAGAGAGAAGCTATTATTTCTTGTTTATTTAAATTTTTTAACTATAAGGCATTTTTTCATGCCCTAATTTTACCAAGGCAAGAAGGATGAATAACTAGGGCCAAGGGCTCACCCAGCTATCCAAATTGCCCTGCAAGAGTTAACACAACGAAAGCAAACACAAATGGACAACAACCAAAGGAGGAGAAGAGGAAAATACTTCTATTGATTCATCAAAATATCTTCATACATGCCTAGCTGTGAGGCCTTCTGGGTTACACCCAATTACAATACATTCACATTCAAAGATCCAATAGCAAATTCACACTTTCAGTTCTGCTCCCAAAAACTTCTTCCTCTCTCCAACTTGTTTAGCTCTAAGCCTAAACTCTCTATTTATACTTGCCAAAATGGCTTACAGAACATTCTAGAACATTACATAAGAGGAGGGCCGACCCAACAATATTCTGGACTCATCCCAAGAAAAGATCTTAACATAAATGTCATGAATGAAATAAATCCCACGAGTCGGCTCGCAAAATCATGTCCAAATATTGACACTCGGCATCCACTGGGTAACTTGGTACCTGAAAGAATGCTACAATAACTTGGCACCTAAAGAGTGCTACAATAACTTGAGACCTAAAGAGTGCTATAGTAAGTCAGCACCTGAAGAGTGTGATAGAAACTCAACACTTGAAGAGTGCTACAGTAACTCGGCACTTGAATAGTGTGTCAGGAACTCAACACTTGAAGAGTGTGACAAGAACTCGGCACCTAAAGAGTGCTACAGTAACTTGGCACTTGAAGAGTGCAATAGGAACTCGGCACCTGAAGAGTGCTACGGTAACTCGGCACCAACTGCAAAATGAGCAGGATAATAAGGAAACCCAAGATGCTCCTGCATTAGACAATCAGAGTTGGAAGAAATGATTCTCTTGAATCATTGAGATGTCCCAACCTGAGCTGAATCCAAATTAAATTGAGAAATCCATGAAGCATCTTCAATAGATCTGTTCTTCCACTTCACCAAATATTCATAGTAATCTTTTCCTTTTGTACTCTTGCCAACTCTCTGATCCAATATCTGTTCAACTTCCTCAATCTATTTCTTAGGATAATCATCTGGTATAACAACGTCATCCTCTGACTCATGATACTTATACAAATCAGCAATGTTAAATATAGGAGATATATCCATGTCATCAGGTAACTCAACTTCATAAACATTACCACTGTCAAACTTCTTCAGGATCTTACAAGGTCCAAATTTCTTCATCTTCAACTTGCTATATGTTCCAATTGGGAATCTTACTTTCATTAGATGAACCATCACCTCATCACCAACCTTAAAATCATGGTGTCTTCTAGACTGGTCAGCATTCTCCTTATACTTTTGATTACTTTGTTCCAACCTCAACTTCACTTCTTTATGCAAGGACTCCATAAAGTCAACAAATTCTTCTCCTGCAGCGCTTTTCTTTTCTTCACCAACAACATCTCTCAAATTTGATATACCTCTAGGATGCATTCCAGTAATAATCCCAAAAGGTATCTTCCCTATACTCCTATTTACAAAATTATTATATGAAAATTCAGCTTGTGCCAATACCATCTCCCAATTACTCGGTTTATTCCCAACTAAACATCTCAACAAATTACCGAAGTTTCTATTCACAACCTCTTTCTGTCCATATATTTGTGGATGGAATGTAGAAATAAACTTCAATTCAGTACCCATCTTCTTCCACAAAGTCTTCCAAAAATAACCAACGAACTTACTGTCTCTATCTAAAATAATGCTTCTTGGTAATCCATGCAATCTCACAATCTCTTTAGAGAAAAGTTCAGCAACATGCTTAGCATTTGATGTCTTCTTACATGGTATAAAATGAGCCATCTTAGAAAATCTATCCACTACAACAAATATGGAATCATACCCCTTCACTGTTTTAGGCAATCCAAGAACAAAATCCATACTGATATCAGTCCAAGGTTTCTCAGGAACAGTAATAGGTGTATACAAACTAGTATTTTGACTCACTCCCTTTGCAACTTGAAAAACTCCATAACTCTTTACAAATTTCTAAACATCCTTATACATTTGTGGCCAATAATATTTCTCTTTCAGCAAACTCAATGTTTTATCAATTCCAAAATGTCCAACTAATCCACCACTATGCTTTTCCTTAATCAAATTCAACCTCATAGGACTTCTAGGAATACACAACTGAATACCTTTGAACAACATACCTTCTTGAATGAAATACTCATCATACTTACTTATGTGATCTGTCAGATTTGGTGCTCTGCACTCTCTCCATGCCTCAGAAAAATTAGGATCAGCATCATACAACTCTTTCATCTCATCAAAACCAAGAACTTCAACCTTCCTTTCCATCAACAAAGAATGTCTTCTACTCAATGCATCAGAAAATTTGTTAGTAACTCCACTCTTATGCTTGATCACAAATGTAAAACTCTGCAAATACTCAACCCACTTCATATGTCTTTGATTCAATTTATGTTGACTTCCCAAGTATTGTAAAGCTTTATGATCAGTGTATAACACAAACTCCTTAGACATCAAATAATGTCTCCATTCCTTCAATGCTTGAACAATGGCATAGAATTCTTGATCATACATAGAATATTTCCTTTTAGCATCATCCAAATTTTCACCAAAGACAGCAACAAGCTCACCTTCTTGACTTAATACAGCTCATATTGCATTACCACTTGCATCACATTCAACTTGAAATACTTTGTTGAAATCAGGTAAAGCCAATACAGGTAATTCAACAACCTTTCGTTTCAAAGTCTCAAAACTCTTATCAGCTCCATGCATCCACTCGAATTCCTTTTTATCTCCCCTCATTGTTTTAGTCATAGCATTACAAACAACACTGAAATTCTTTATAAACTTTCTGTAAAAACTAGCCAAACCATGAAATGATCTTACCTCACTCACATTCTTAGGTGTAGGCCATTCCAAAATTTCTTTAACCTTTTCAGGATCCATCTTCAAACCATCAGCTGAAATCACAAATCCCAAATACACAATCTCCTCTTGCATAAAAGAACACTTTTTTAGATTAATCATCAACTTTTCCTTTTTCAACCTCTACAATACTTGCCTAATATGCTCAAGATGTTCTTCCTTAGTCTTGCTGAATATTAGAATATCATCCAAATAAATTATCACAAACTTACCCAAGAATCTTTTCAGAACTTCATTCATCAACCTCATGAAAGTATAGGTGCATTAGTTAGACCAAAAGGCATAACCAACCATTCATACAAACCATCTTTTGTTTTGAAAGCAGTCTTCCATTCATCACCTTCTCTGATTCTAATCTGATGATAGCCACTCTTCAAATCAATCTTGGTAAAATACTTTGCTCCACTCAAACAATCCATTATGTCATCCATTCTTGGCATAGGAAACCTATATTTCACTGTTATCTTGTTAATGGCTCTAGAATCAGTACACATTCTCCATTCTCCATTCTTTTTAGGTGCTAATATAGTAGGTACAGCACATGGACTCAAGCTTTCTCTAATCAAACCTTTCTACAATAGTTCATGCACTTGTCTGTTAAGTTCTTCATTCTCTATAGGTGTCAATCTATATGGTGCTTTGTTTGGAAAACTAGCTCTAGGGATTAGGTCCATACAATGACTTATACTTCTTACTGGAGGTCAACCATCAGGAATATCTTCAGCAATAACGCCTTTATACTCATTTAGAAACTCTACAATTTCTCTTGGCACTTGGTCAATACTACCATCTATCACTCGGTCACCATTGACTAGCACTCAATTAACATTTTTTTTTGGCACCCAGTTTCCATTGACAAAACTTGGTTTTCTTGGAATTATAGCAAAAAAAACTTGATTCTTTTTTACTTCTTTTTCAAATTGTTTCCCATTAACCATGCAAATTTTTATAGTAGTACAATTAACCTCATCTAGAACTTCAATCAAAGGAAACAATGTTTGTTTCTTCCTATTTACGCAAAGAGTATATTGATTCAATCTTCCATCATGTATAGCATATCTATCATATTGCCAAGGTCTACCCAACAAAATATGACAACAATCCATGGGCATAATATCACACAAAACTTCATCAACATAATGTCCAATTTTGAATTTCATAAGGCATTGGTCACTTACCAATATCTTATGCTCATCTTTGATCCATGAAACATGATAAGGTTTGGGATGTTTGAGCCTCTCCAACTGCAACTTTGTAACCAACTCTTCTGATGCCAGATTTGTAGAACTTCCACTTTAAATGATCACTTTACAATATTTTCTAGCCATCTTACATCTTGTCTTGAAAAGACTTCTCCTTAGAATAGGTTTCTCATTACCTCCCTTATTACATAAGGTTCTTCTCACCATCAAATTTTCTCTAGCCTCAAGTCCACTTGGTGAACCCTCATCATCTTCTTGAATCATAGCATTTCTATTATTCTGCCCACCCTCAAAAGATCTACATTCAAAGGATCTATGCCCTTCTTTGCCATATCTAAAACAATTACCATGAAATCCACCTCTAGAATAAGAATCACCTCTTCCTCGGTAGGAATTAGTGCCTCCTCGATAAGAATTACCACTTTCCCATTCAATTTTTCCTTTGTCATCATTCTTCCCTTTAGATTTGTCTTTATCCTGTATAGAACTGTCAGATCTGCCACTTTCTCCATAAGATCTACCTCTACCTCTCTGGAATCTACCACCTCTACCTCTTTGTCTTTGTTCATGCTTCTTTGTCAAGATCTCCTTAGCTTTCAAGGCGTATTGATATGCTTCTTCTACACTTTCCAGCTTCACAAAACTTATTTCATCTTGTATTTCAGATCTCAATCCATTAATGTACCTTGCAATTTTCTCAACATCATCATCCACATGTCCAGATCTGATGTCCAGTCTATAGAATTCCTCAGTATGCTCTTTCCTAGTCATGTCTTTTTGCTTCAAATTTTGCATTTTTCTCAACAAGCTAACTTGGTAGTCAACAGGAAGGAATTTTTTCTTTACCTTGTTCACCATCTTCGGCCAAGTTTTGATCTTTTCCTTTCCTCTCCTTTGTCTATTAGTTTGCAAGTGCTCCCACCATAGAGATGCATGACCTTTCAGTCTAGTGACTACTATCTTCACCTTTCTATTATCAGGAGTGTTTTCATACTCAAAGAACTTCTTCATATTAGAGATCCAATCCATCATAGCATTGGTATCCAATTTTTCATCATAAGGAACAACTTCTACAGTAGGCTTTGAATTCGCTCTAGACAATATTCTCAACAATCTTGCTTCATCTTAGTCTTCTTCAGGTTCTGGATTATGGTTTGGTGCTACTGCTTCATCATCACTTACATCATCAAGATGTGCTCCTCTCCTCTAGGTTGTCTCCACAACATCTAATCTAGTTGCAGTTTGTCTCAACCGATCCAATATAGCATTATCAACATTATTTCCTGTACTATGAACCATCTTTATAAATCAGGTTCTTGCAAGATCGTAACCCTCTGCAAGTTATAGGTCAAATCCATAGATCTGCCACCCTACAACCAAATCCAAATTAGGGTTCTACATGATCCAATCTCCACAAGGACGAATCTCAAGCTCTGATACCAACTGACACAGGCAAGGATGATGAATAACTAGGGCCAAGGGCTCACCCAGCTATCCAAACCACCCTGCAAGAGTTAACACATCAGAAGAAAATGCAAATGGACAGAAACCAAAGGAGGAGAAGAGGAAAATACTTCTATTGATTCATCAAAATATCTTCATACATGCCCAACTGTGAGGCCTTTTGGGTTACGACTAATTACAATACATTCACATTCAAAGATCCAACAGCAAATTCACACTTTCAATTTTGCTCCCAAAAACTTCTTCCTCTCTCCAACTTGCTTAGCTCTAAGCCTAAGCTCTCTATTTATACTTTCCAAAATGTCTTACAAAAAATTCTAGAACATTACATAAGAGGAGAGCTGACCCAACAATGGTCTGGACTCATCCCAAGAAAAGATCTTAACATAAATTTTGCGAATGAAATAAATCTTGCGAGTCAGCTCATAAAATCACATCCAAATACTGACACTCGGCATCCACTAGGTAACTCGGCACTTGAAAGAATGCTATAGTAACTCAGCACCTGAAGAGTCCTACAATAACTTGGCACCTGAAGAGTGCTATAGTAACTCGACACCTAAAGAGTGTGACAGGAACTCGACACATGAAGAGTGCTACAGTAACTCGGCACCTGAAGAGTGGGATAGGAACTCAACACCTAAAGAGTGTGATAGGAACTCGGCACCTAAAGAGTGATATAGTAACTTGGCACTTGAAGAGTGCAATAGGAACTCGGCACCTGAAGAGTGCGATAGTAACTCAGCACCAACTACAAAATGAGCAAAATGAGCAAGATAACAAGGCAACCCAGGACGCTCCTACATCAGCAAGACACACTATATTTTTTTACTTTTTAAAAAATAATCATGTTATTATTATTACCATTATTATTATAATGATTAATCTTTACTAACCAATTCAATGTCTTGACTTAGCTGCCAACTTATTGAAAATTACTTATGCCTCTAAGTTTTCTATTATGCTAACTCTCAGATAACCTTAATTTATATATATTTTTATTACGTACGTAATTTTTCATCGAATGGTAATAATATTGCTAATATAATAAGTATCAATTAAAATTACTTGTACCTACCATTCTTAATTTATATTATTTATTTTAATCCTTTATAATATGATTATATATTAACATATCGAAATTACTAAATAATATATTACTATTGATTACACATTTTAAATTCCCAAACTTTTTATGCAACCTTTTTGTCTTGAATAGATAATCTCATATTTACAAAACTCAACCTTAACATAATATTCCACTAAATAATACGCAAGCAAGAAAAGAGAATGGATCTTAATCAGCTTTCATCAAAATTTCACAATGAATTCTTTCTTATTAGTAAAGTATATACCTTCCCTAAACTTTTCTTTCACATTTCAAATGGTAACAATGATGCCAATGTAAATCTACATCTCATACTAATGCTTTCATAACACATAAAACTTCAAATGATCATTACTTTACAAGAACATATGTACACACTTCTCAAATTTCCCCCCCTTCGTATTCAAATGATAACAATAACACAATCCCTTTACTTCACATAGAGGCAATACAAGAGACTTTCCAAAATCATGAGCATGAAGAAAAATGAACATATAGAAACATGAACATTGAGAAACATGAACATTGAGGCTCCTTTACATATTTGGATCTTCTTCATTTGACTAGGGTGAAACCCTAATACTTCATGGCATGCATCTTCAAAAGACCTGCACATAACACACACAAATAGGAACCATGGAGGCTCACCTCCCAACCTAGGCTTCTATGAAGCCACCCACTAAGTAGGGGAAAGAAGAACCAAATAGGTTACACACATACTTCACTAAAATTTTCATGAAAACACAACTCCAAAACACACTCAACACCCTCCCATGGCTTGCACAATGATTCTCCATTGAAATCATAAAATGTTGGGTGAAGGTGGGCTCTTCAAAGAGGAGATATTATAACAACATAAATAACATAATGCCATTGCATTTTTCCTCTCAAGGCCACCATAATCATAAACAACATATTGACATTGCATTTGACTCTCAAAGCCTTCACAACAATCATCTCCTCCTTATTCACCAAAACCTCCTTGTACCTCCCAAAACAACAAGATTTAAGGCCTTAATGGAGCCCATACTCCATAGTATAAACAAACCCTCATCATGAGGTAATTCTCTCAAATGCAATGTCAAGCCCAACTTATGCCCTTCACCTAAGGCTTCTCTTCCCTTCCAAGGGTGAGTGAAGCCTTCACACCCATAAGCACATTCAACACTTACATTCAAACAAGAAATAAAAGAGAAGAAACGAGCAAAGAAAAAACCAAGAAGAAATCTCCAAGATCACAATACACATTCACCACTCCACAACACAATGAAAAAGTCCATTACACAAGATTTACAATGCAATGCATACACCATTGATAACTCTTCACACTTGCAAATTTTTCTTATCCATACTAAAGGATAGAAATGAAAAGAAACATGTTTGAGTCACCAAGCTTGGTCCAAGCTAGAGTAAGGATAGTTGTAGTAGAGCTTCCTTCATCTTCCTCCAAAACTTATTTGTCTCTACAATTAGAGAGTGGGTGAAAAACTCACTAGTTTGTCACCCCTCCACTAAAAAGACTCTCTACCAACCTTTTTTTAGTAGAAACATTAAGCATCCCTTTTCTTAGATTTTTGTTCCTCCAAAATAAGAAAGTTGACCAAGTTGGATGGTGAGGGTACTCTCATGGGGAAACTCAAAATTTCGAATTGGTTCAAGATGACTTTGTTTAAGGGGTTCCATAAGTTAGGAAATCACTAAAATAGTGGAATTTAGGCCCCTAACATGTCATACTACCATTTGGGTGGCTTTTTATCAATAAAATAACACTTTAGGATCCCATTTAGGCCCCTACAATCCCTAACAAGTTTGAATCCGAAAATCAACATGATGATGACCCATCCTTACACTCTCTCCCAAGTGGGTGTACTTAAACATTAATTGGAAGGAAAGAAAAGGACCAAGATTAAGTGACCTTGTGACCAACGCTCTAGGTGACATTTCACTAATACATAGAAAATACAAGTGTCAAGTGACACATGAAAATACATCACACTTCACCTTGGCATGTGTTTAATGCATCTTAAATATGATTAAACATATTCACAAGCAAGCAACCATGAAATTATGAAGAAAAATACTTTCACAACGAGGCTTTTGAATCTTACAAAGATTCACCTTGGTTAAACTGTATTCACAAGGTTTGGAACTTGTTTCCCCCAAGAATTTCCATGGTTCCACTTTCCTGCACACTTAGCTCAATGTTAGTAGTCCAATGAAATAATATAGGAATACATGCAGATAAGTGTAAAAAATCCAATATCACTTAATCTACATTAACTTATTCAGTTAACTTCCATCTAATTATTTCCAATAAATATTCAAAACATTTCAATATCAAAATATGTGTATCAACATTTATCTTCCTTATCATAATGAAATTACCATTCTACACACTATCACACTACTTGTCTATAATAAACATGAACACTGAAGTCATATCTATTAAATCATTTAAGCAAATAAATGGATCCTAGTATATGTATTTAAATGGAAATCACTAATATGTAGACTTGTTAACTAATATCATTTCAATCAAATTAAAAATGATGACATTCCTAGAAATATCCCTTCATCACATTACGAGGGATTTGTGTGCGAATTTCTAGGGTTAATTCCTCAGATTGTTAGAATGTTTCCATAATTATGTCATCATAATATAAAACCAATTTTTGAATGTAACCATATGTCTTGTTGTTCTCATTATCAAATTACATTTATCTGCATATCATAATCCTTCATCTTATAAAGCATTATAATCGAATTAACATTTATCTACAAATCATAAATCATCATAATGAAATTAACGTTTTGCATTGCATCAAAATCTAATAGTATCAGATCATAAAACTATATCCTTATGTGTTCAATCATTTCATACAAAATAATAGGTTCTTATGTAACATGATCAAATTAACATTTTGAGCAACCTCATAATCTATTCTCTATCATAGTGATGAAATATTAAATTCATGAATATTTAGTTACAAGGCATGTGAGTTGGGTTCGTTTGCATACCCAAATCTATGGTGCTAATTTTAATTTGAACATTAAAATTTGACATTCAAGTATTTATGTAATTTAGTTTCTATTAAAGCAATTGAAATAGCTTAGAACATGAAATGAAATCATTAAATATAACAATTAGGTTCTAATAAGTGTGAATCATCAAAATGTTGATATTAAAATGACATAACCCTATAGTCTCAAAACTATATCAAAACATCAAATTAAGAGTACCACGATGCAATTATGTCATCTACACTATGGTGGATTGGGTGAGGCCTGACACATTTGTAGGACTAGTCTTGGGTGTTTATTAACTTGTGCACCGACAATTTGTTTCTTCACTTTTGTGAGTTATTTTCTAGATGGCATAGTTTGGACAAACTAAATAAAAGAAAAAAAACTAGAGTATGTTATAGGAAGTATTCAGGTTTAAGAAAAAATTTCTTATTTTTGGTTTAAGGCATGTTTGGGATCAAAGATACAATGCAATTTCATTCAATGCAGGTCCAAGTTCTAGGCCTTTTAATGAGTGGAAATTTTCAAGACCTTGTTCAACTTAGTGGTTGCATAGCTTGTAGTGGCTAATTGTACTTGATATGATGTGAGGGTTGAAAATACTAATATATCATTCCATACACATCCAATTTCTAGTCCTTTTTATAGTGGAAATTTGTGCTTTCTTTCTTGTAATTAGACTCAAATTCTAAATTGAATTCATTAAAAATCACAAAAGATGCACATTATAACTAATGTCATTGAGGGTGAGGGTTTCAAAATTTATTCATATCCATCTTAACTTACACTAAAAAATTAATCACAAGGTGGCACATAATTATTATAATGCTTACTAGCTAGTTATGATAGCTTGAACTTGCTCAGAAAATATTAATCAATTCTCAAACTTATCAAAACTCATCGGTTTGGAAAAACTAACTACTTACTTATTACTATTATGTTAACAAGTAGTGACTTTACACATGTCAAATTCTGATTAGTTATTGCTTAGATCCTATTGTAATTCCTACCTATCACCTAATTTACCCTATGCATGTTTATGGGACTCAAGTCTATATATACAAAGCCTTGAATGATGCATTGAATTTTCCACTAAGTAGGGGTGAAAAAACCTATTAACATAAAAAAATGAGATAATAAAAGAGGATCGAATCACATCTCTATGTTTTATTATATTTCTCAACCATTTAGATATATATAGGAGATAAAATATGGAATAGTTGATCCATGTTTGTTAAAGATGAGAAAGATGGAAGCATTCAACATTGACTATCCATTCATTTTATTCATCGAATCAAGTTTATTCAATAGTTGCTAATTGATTAGTTGAATATGTTCGACTAGATACATTAATGAGTTATTTTCTTATGAGAGAAGCAGTTAAACTAAGATAGAGTTAATATGTTTCTTTAAATCTTAATTTGTAAAGCTTTCAATAAAAAGAGTTTTAGTTTGGGTGTTTAGGTTTTCTACATTCTTTATGTTGGAAAATTGTAACCTTGAGTCAAAAAAAGAAGTTTTTGGTACATCATTTATTCATTCTCAAGATCTCTTGGATCTAGAGACATCCCATCCTATAACATACTGAACTTTTTTTTGGAGACACACTTTTTAGCACTTTGAGATAGTTAGTTTTTGAAAAACAATCTTATTGAAGGGGGGAATTGATTATTCATAGGAAGAAATTGAAAAAGGCTTAAAACCAAAAGGAAGAGTAGTGAATCTATTGCAAGTGAATTTGTTAGAGTAAAAAAAAATGTAGTAGCTATTAAAAGAATAGAGCAATGGCTACAAAAAGTGTATATATAATAACTCTAACTTAGAAATGATGAATACACATAATACAACTAACAACTCTAGAGTCTAGAGAGAGTATACACACTAAAAGATGCATAGAGAGAGAGAGAGAGCATGCACTACATCAAATAGAACTGGTTGTATTAATCTTGTTAAGCTATTTTTGATAATAATAAAAATATAATCTCAAAGTTTAAAAGTTGTCCCTTTTGTATCCTCCACAATCTTGTTTTTCAAGAATTGGTATCCGAGTAGTTGTCTCCAACCTTTAAGACTGCTCCATTACCAAAAGTAAAAAGACTATACAAACTACTCCTATGATACTTAGGTAATCAGAATCTTGGTATTAATTTGCATAATGGGTCATGCTACTCCTTTATTAACTCATAAGATGAACCAATTTTCTATAATTGTTTGTTGTACATATAGCTAGAAATTTGCTTTCACTTTCTTTAAAAAGATGGATGTTAGATGATAATTCACTATCTCTGATGAAGGAAAGATTAAAAATTAGACAATATTATATCTAGTTGATTCATTCTTTTAGGGCTTCTACAAGTACACTACTTTGACCAAATTAATTGATTGGGAATGACATTAGAAGGTCCAATGCCCAAACAACTTTAACATTGAAATATTTCTAGGGAAACTCACTATCAAAAAACCCTTTCTTGGTAATACTACAAAAGACTATTTCACAAATCTACAAATATTTTCTGTTATCAAATATCTCTAGCAAAATGCAAGCATGGGAGCTTTGTGTGGAAGAAATTTAACCTATGCTTAACCCATGCTCTGAAATATAGTATTAGTTAAAAAAAAAAGAAAATAGGTTACAAGTTTACAATGTGGAGTTCTTTGTCATCGTCCTTTATCTATGAAGTATAGAGATTCTAGATTCCTTTCATGCTATGATAGACATTCTATCTTCCCATTAAAATAAACAGTCTATTATACTATTATATTAAATATGTTACTTTACTACACAAGGCAGGGACTATTTCTCTATTGATTTATATTGGTATTGTCAAATTTTGGCTTTAGAAGTATTATGAAGATTAATATAAAAGGCATACTCAAATGAATATCACTATGAGTATTAATTGGCAAATTATTGTGTGTCTCATTTTTATTTGGGTGATCTTTTATTCAATTTTGCGAGTTTAATTGATTGGAATGAGGCTATATTAAAGGTTGACAAAATTGCATCTTTTATCTCCTCTAACCTCATATCACTTAATTAAGTTTTTTTCCTTCATATACTTCAACTATTAAATTTAGAGTACATAATAATAACAGTGATAAGTTAAAAAATATATATTTTTGCTTGGGTTTAGATTTAAATTGCTCCAATTGAATATGGAGTTGTAAAATTCTATATATTTTTATTTATATACTTGGATATATATTTTTTACTTGAGATATACGATAGATGAGAAAATATTCAAGAAGCAAATATCGAGATAATTTTCTATCATTTTGATTTCTTGATGGAAAGGAAACAAATTTGGTGTTCCATGAAATGTAGAATAAAAATTTCAAGCTACAACAGTATGATTTTGAATGTCCAATCTAGTGGTTGTTGAAAGGCTAACCCTGAATGCCTACAAAATATATTTTGTAAACAAAATTTTTGACTATTCATCCATGATCAAACCTCTGTTATAATCAACTTCCCTATTCATGATGGTAGATAATTTTTGTGTCACATTAGTTGTCCTCATGAAGAATTGGGGCTTGAAAAGAAAGGAGAATGCAAGTAGACCATAGAAAGTGTGATTTAGATATAATAGTTATTGATTACCATATCATGTTCCACCAAAGATATTATGTTAAAATATAATGACCACCCACAGACACAATTAAGAATCTAGAACTGCTTTAATGACTACACAATTATTCCCTCTAACTTTGAATTCAATTCCATTGATTATTATGGTTGACAAACCCAAGAAAGAGAACCCATATTTATTGAACATCTAACTAGGAGAGAAACATCTAAAAAATATTATATTGAGACAATTTTAATTTTAATTTAATTTTTTTTGCTAAGATTTAACCTTATTCAAAATGTCTCTCAACTATGATCGTGTTAGAAAAGAACTCTCTTTCTTATAATTTTTATCCATATAAATTAGTCTTTACTAATATTGTATAAAACATATCCATCTATCTAATTATTTTTACAAATATATTTAACTTATGTATAATATGCTATTGACTTAACCTTGCAACTTGATGCAAGCGCAAGTATAAAATTAAACCCCCAATCTAGCTAGATTCATTTACATGCATATGATTTTAGTTTGAAACCCTACCTATTGTGTGTCCCTTATCATTCTCCTAAAGCTCACTTGCTGATAAAATAATAATTGCACAATATATTTTGTTTCCAAGAGTGAGGAATCATAGGATTAGATAAAAAATGACTATATATTAATTTTGTAAATGCATAATGTTCTTCTATCATCAAGGCACAAGAAATATAACCCATTGGGATGATATTACAATAGTTATTTGAGTTGCACTAGGAATTTTTATTTCATTTGTATTGAATGTTATGTGAATATTAGATAATATCATGTGTAGTTATTCAATATTCTTGAAATGAGTACAATGAAATGTTAGAAATAGAAAAGTGATATCTATAAATCAATTGAGATTCTATTATAATTGAAGCAAAATGTTTATATAATTATTGGATGTATTTGTTCCAATTTAAACAAGTGTCACATAATGGCTTAGTACATGCCTTTAGTTTTTATATGAATATAGTTTTCATTAAATAAATTTATTATAGTTTATAAAATATTTTGATTAATAAAATATTATATAATAATAGTTTTCTATAATGATATTTATTATAATTATAACTACTATTTTATTTATGAATATAATTATTATATATATGTTTTATTGCATATATACCATGTGATATGTTGTGGTCCCACAACACATGCTCCATTCCTTACTAGGAATGGGGCCCCCCTACTTTTGTTTGAGTCCCCGAATAAACCATTCGGGATTCAAAAAAAATTTGAGTGAAAAGTTGAAAAAAAAAACAAAAAAATCAAAAAATCACAAAATTAAAAAAATATTTAGAAAAATATAAAATTCAAAGTTTACAAATATATATATATATATAAAATAAAAAAGACACATTTTTTTAATCTTCCTATTGGTGTTTTAAAATGCACAAAAACTACTAAGCGACAAAAGGCTTAATACCAAGGTAACAGTACATACACAACCTAAAGACTAGCCAATTCTTATTAACAATTGCATATGCAAAGTACTTGGACCCAACTTCAACAAAACCATAGGTGGCTTTCTACTCTTTTGGCTCCGCAAAACCAGGGTGGGTATACCCAAGGATGATTCAAAATTTGAATAACTATATGAGGTTTGTTCTTAGTTTCCTTCTAATTCTTATTTCAAAATCCTCAAAACATAAACATAATTCCTATTAACTTGATAAACACATCCCATGAAACAGATATGGCCAAGAATTCTTCTATAGATCTGCATATGTCCTTAACAATAGTGGCTAACTATAGCTAAAACATTCCATGCAGACAAGTTCTGGCCAACTTTGAAGATCTATAGGAAATAAGAGTAAAATTTGATTTGATGACGCATTTGAATAACCATTTATAATATATTTCTCCTTCAGCTGAGATAACTTGATCAGTGCCTAATCCATTGCGGTTCAGAGTCTATAGCAAATTCTTAGATCTAATTTGTTGCCTTACAACAAATTCTATCAGCAATTCTTATCAGAATTTATCATTCAAAATCCTTTTCAATACTTAAGGAATCTCATCACATTCATCAAAGCCTTTATTTAATCCATTGAATTAACAACAATGATAAATGGATATACAACCTAACTAGATTGCATTCAATTGCACAAGCTTTTACTTATACAACATCAAGGTAGCTAAGTATTTAAAGGGAGACAAAATTCAGATAGAACTGATATGGGGACAGTTCACAATTTGTATTCATTTCCTTTGAAAATGGTATATCCTTTATAATAGACTTAGAATGGCCTTCAGAAAGAAACACAGCTCATTCTATATTCATGTATTCTCAAAGAATTGAGAGAAAAATATATTATAAACTTGCTTTCACAATTTGGACCAAAAAAATAGACTAAGCATAGTACTTAGAAGAAATAGAATTCAGACAATTCTTTAGCCTTGGGATCTCACTTAAATAGTGTGAGATGCAACAAGCTTCGGGCTAAAGAAAGTGACATGAGTCTTTTAAAAAAATACTAAAAAATGTCTGTCATAAAAGACAAAAACAAATAATAGAAAAGCTATCACATCGAACAATCCTTGGTGGGTCCCTTTCTATTATGCTTCTCAGTTGTTGAAACAAGAAGATAAGATTTGATTCTTCAATTATTCTTCATCCTCAGAGTAAATATTCATGAGGTTTGAAAGTGATGTATCATCTTCAATTACCTGCAAATTTATTTCAACTTGGGGATTTTCCATGTCCTCATTCCTAACTACGAGGGTAACTTTTACTTTTACATTTTCCTCATCATCATCTTTTGACATTTATTCTAGAAATTGGTTTTTCCATTTATTAAAAGCATCATCATCTGGCCAATCAAAACTTAGAGCTTATCTTTGTATCATTATTAAAGAATTTGCACTTTCTTCTAAATCATCAAATTCTTTTCTCATAGCAGTATAAAATAACTGTATTTTTACTAGCTCTTCATTTGTCTTTGCCCAGAACTAGTGGCTAGTTTCACTCATGATGTTTATTATTCTTTCATTAAATAACTCGTCCAACTCCCTTTTCCACTTTTCCTTTTCCTTTATTGTATCAAAAGATTCTAAAGCACAAGGAAATAGAGTGAATTTTTCAGGAATATATCGGGAAAAATAGAGTGTTAATCTTTTCTGTAAAGAATCTCTTTTATCATCAAAATTTTCTAGCTTATTTAATAAATCAAAGATTTTCTTAACTTGATGATAAGGCATTTGGACTACAGATATACATATGATTGTAATATCATTATTCCTCTCCATCCATTTCTGTGCAAGAGGAGTCAGTTTATCCTTATCTCTGTTCAACTCATCCATGAGGGTTGCAATTCTTGTCAACTGATCAAAAAAGGTTGACCATTGTATTTTATCCCTCAAATATATCACACCCTGCTTTAATTTGTCTTCATATTGATTTCTTAATTCTATCTGCAACTCATGTAATTTTGTTTTTTCTTCTTCAAAGTCCTCTGCAATATAGAATTGGGGCCTTTCAGGGGTGTCAGGTATTTCAATAATAGGGGTTGATCCAGATCCAACCAATGACTATGAAGGGTATGCAATTGTAGGTGCATTGGATTCTCCCACCTTTCTTTTCCCAAGTATCCTCTCCATTTGAGACATTTTTCTTTCCAGTGACTATATCAATATACCCCTTTCCTCATATGCCTTCAAAACTTCTTCAAACCTAGCATTGAGTTGGGCAAATTTATCTTCTTCCTGTCTAGATACAACACCACCCAATTTTAGCACTTCTGAGGCCATTCGTATTACTTGTTTACTACTCACCTCACAAGCACTATATACTATCAATGTACTAGTATTTTCTGCAGTGGTAAACTCATGCATCCTGGTATTTTCTCTCTTATCTATGGACCACAAAACAAGGGCTTGGTGGTCATCACTAAATTTGACCCCTCTATGAGCCTGTAGTACTTCTTCAGCAGTTTTTATTTGAACATCCTTCTGCTTCCTTAATGAATAAAAAATAATACCATTTGCTATATCCCATTCTGGCAGAAGGAGGACTCCTGATTGTCTAACTATTTTCCTCCCAGCTTCAGGAGTAAACTGGGCAAAATCACTCAAAAACTTTTATTTTACCTCTTCTTTAATAACCGGGTCAGGCTTATTTGGTTGCTCAGCCTTGATCTTCTCACAGGATTTCTCAAAATTATTTATATTTAATCTCCATAAAAACTAAGCAAAGGCCCTAGATCTTACAAAATTTTCATCATTAATAAATCTTTCAGAAGCCTGGGCAACAATTGGGTCAATTTCCTTACTTTGGTAATCAGAAATGGTTAGGTCCAAGGAAGGTGTAGGAGGTTCTTGTGGCTCTCCAATATCCAGGTCTATAGAAGTGAAAATCCCATCCCCTTCTCCTCCCATTTGTCTAAGCTATTTCGTTAGAGATGCCTCATCATCTATCTGGATTGGAGACTGGCTTGGGGAGTATTGTTTTTTTTGAGAAGAAGAAGACCCCTGCTCTAATTTTTGTCTTTTTGGAGAGCTGGCTGCAGATGGACTTCTTGACCTTCATTTCTTATGAGGGGGTGCCTGTTGCATGTTTTGAACCATGACATAACCTGCCCTTTTCTGCAATGTATATTGGCTAGGAGTTACCACATTTCTACCACTCATTCTTTTTTGTATTTTTGCTGCCTTGTTTGGGTATGCCTTAATAAACATAGCTTTCTTTTCATTCATAGTTTGAATTATTATGGAAAAATTATTCATTAATGCCTGTATTTCAGCTCCCCAATATTTCTTATCTTTCAATGGGTCATACTGGGGGTCAAAAGCATTAATGAACTGTAGGTTTTTACTAAAAACTATCCATTTCTCTTTCCTTAATTCTTGCTCCTGTAATGTGAAAATATTTTTGATTATATCTTCTGGATAGTAAACCTGATGTACCATATGGGAAGCTCTCACCCTTTCTTTTAATAGGTCATAGAATCCTTCAGGGTCAATGAATGTGGCGTGAGATTCTGCCATGTTATATTTATTCAAAAAAAAATTTAAATGCTTCCAGCCCTTTTTAACAAAAACAAAATCATGCACTACAGTAACCATTGGAAAGAAAGTGCCCTTCTTGACCAATTCCCTCTCATCTATAGTACCTATCTGCCATAAGAGCTCAGCTATCCCTATCTTCAAAGGCACATGAAAAGGTAACACATGAAGTTTTCATAAGAAACCATAAACTCTTATTACTGTTGAAACATTGTAGGGAATTATATCCCCCCAGTTATGACTGACAAGTAGCCCTTTAGCATGCTCCTTGGGTCTGACCAATTCTAATAATGCTTGTGGGATTCTAGGGCTATCTCCTCTTAAAAGCAGTCTAAGCTTCAATGCAAAATACCTATCAAATCTTACATAACTAGCATCAGTGGCCTCTGAAGTCATATCCACACTCCACAACTGCACTGAATTCCTTTCTCCATCCTTTGTTGTTTCTAACTCCATACCCTTGGAGAAGAAAGTATATCCTTTGTATAAACATACATGCATCATCAATGAATACCAAAAGAATGGTTTGTTTACTTTCCCCTTTTCTATTCCAACCAGACCGTTGTGAATCTCTTTTGTTAGGAAAGTTACAAAATCTAGAATGGTACTCGTTCCAAATTGAAGGGTTTGAGAAATTATAAGGACCGTAAAACCTAGAATTTGATCACCCTCATCTATCCCCAAGATCTTGCAAAGAGAAAAATATAGTGCTTGAGATCTCAGATTGAAATGTCTTCTCAATAATGGCTCTAGAGTATTAGCTGTGACCACAAGAAAATCACCAACCCTAGCAGCATGCTTCTGTAGTGGCCCTGTTCTCAAGTACATTTGTTGTGCATCATATCTAGCTTGCAAATCATCCATATCAATTATTTCATGCACAACATGGTTAGGGTTTAGGGTTTTTTGGAATGAGTTCCCTTCCCTTAGTTAAATCCAAAATCACACAGTTAACTACATTTTTGGGGCAAGGGTAGGATTGATTGGTCTCTGTTTTTTCCTGAAAGGTCTTACATTTTCCTTCAATGGTATGACATGCTGGAAAAGATCCTCCTTGTAAGCCTTAAGGTCATCATATGAACAAGAAAAAACATGTTTGTATTTTCTAAGTAGGTCAATCAATGTTTTCCTGATTTCAATAGGTAGATTTTGGCCAATATAAACCCTTTTAGGAACTTCATCAGTACCCAAGTTTATTTCTTCTAACTCCTAAGGTTTGGGGTCGTTTACTCCTGATTTTACTCTATCTTGGTTATCAAAAATATTTTCCAAGACTACTAACCCCTTTGGCATCTTATTTTTTTTCAATTGCATTATCTCTTGACCAAAAATGGTTTCCTTCCCATTTATGGTTTCAATCAGTCCACTGCAATCCATCTCCTGACTGTGGTACTTGTCTTCATTTAACAAAAAATTTGTAATATCTTTGTCATCTTCAAAAACCTGCCAATTTTCAATGTTTTCAGGTATGGAAGGTCTATTTTGCACCTCAATCTGGGAGATTCCTGCAAATGATATCTCTTTTGGCTTGATTGCTACATTTGCCAACAGATTAGCCATCTTATTTTGGATCCTATCTCTCCATGAGATCCCAAATGCATCAAAGAATTCTATCTGATCCCAGACTGCATTTCTATATTGTTTTAATCTCCTATTCTTGGATGAGTAGGTTCCTTTGATCTAAGAAATAATTAGTTCAGAATCCCCTATGACACATAATTTCTTAATTTTATGATGTATGGCAACTTTGAGTCCTAACAACAATGCTTCATATTCTGCAATATTATTAGTGTAGGAAAATTTCAAGGTGAATGAATACCTAAAAGTGTTATTTTCAGGGGACACAAAGACTACACCTGCCCCTGCACCCCCTGTGGAACTAGCCCCATCAAAGAACATTGTCCATAATTTTGGTGAATTCATGCAACATTCAACTTCATTTTCGATGATAGCAGGTAAGTTTTCAACTTCCTGAATAATTAATTTAGCCCTGAAAGCATTAATCCCAATATCTAGGAAACAAGTGGTATCTTTGTCAATTTCTTCACATAAAATGTGGTTAACCCTTGGTTCCCTATTTACCCTGACAGCTTTGTCCCCTATATGAAAAGTGCCATAAATAAGATCACATTGCAGGCTTCCCCCCATGGTAGCACTCCATTTTCTGGAGAGTAACATTCCATAGTGTGGAGGTATATCTACCACAAGGACAGTCATGGTTAATTCTACTTCAGGATATGCAGCCAGTTTGAATGGTAAGACATTTATGGTACGTATGATCAGGACTTCCCTAGCATCTATCCCTCTGCATCTGCCCTGCTTGGTATCTACCTTCAATCCGAAGGCTTCCATTACTTTGAAAGGCATTCTAGTGTTGGAAGCTCCTGAGTCTATCATGCAATTTTTTAAGGTCTTCCCCTTTATGATTAGACTGAGGAAAAAAGGATCAATATCTTCTACGAATGCCACTGAGGAATCATCTATAAACATTTGAGGAATCTAGGATATGATACCACGGTCCTCTATTACTAATGGGGTCTGTTGGGACATAGTTTGATCTACAATAATATTATTGTTTGCTATTCCACCCAACCATGACAAAGCCTTATTCTTATGCTCTTCAATTCTAAAAAGTTCAGACAAGGGCACTTTTACAATAATTTGAGATAACATGGATATCATATCAATAGGTTCAACCATAGTAGGTTTTACAATAGTACCTGGAGTCAAAATCTTTTGAGCAATAGGCACCACATTTTGCTTGATAACATTAGGTTTTGATTTCTTTGGTTGCACAACTACTTTTGTTGCTTCACTTATTTGAAATTGAACCTTTTTCTTTGGTTCCCATTTCTTACCCTTGTTCTCCTTGATCTTAGGCACATCTACATTGACTTTCTTGTTTTGATCATTCATCTTATGAGTGATGTCTTTGATGAATACACTAGATGGCCTTCCTGCATCATTATTTATTGCTCTATTTCTCAAATTATAATTACTATGGACTTGTGAAATCATTTCTGCTATAATTCTGTCAATTTCCTCCTTAGAGGGCATTCTTAAACTTGTGAGACCTACATCAAAAAATGTACTGCATACCTTATCTTTATCATACCCTTCATCATTTGAAAGCACTTGCTAATGATGTAGCTGGTAAGAAATTCTTTGGCAAGTAATATCATTTTCAGGATCTTCTAAATCAAAATCTATCAAGTCATCACACATATTCACCATATTACAACTTATATCATCATGGGTTTTGTCTTCAGTTTCTTCTTCAGGTTGCACTCCTTGAGCTTGGGCAAATGACTGAGCAATAGAAAAATAATCAGCAGAATGAGGTGATTGGCATATAATGCACCATGGTACATTATCATTCATATTTACAGTGTTCCTTTGTAGGGGGTCTGGAGTACCCTTATCCTTCACATTGTGGGTCTGGTTGGGAACTGGTTTACCATCTTTCCACTGAGTGGTGTGAGGGTAATTTTGCATTCTAGGCTACCTATTGAAATTATTGTTATTCACAGGGGGTCTTTCAGCAACATTTGGCTTATTGAAACTAGTGAGATTCATCTTCTTGAGCATTTCTAAAACCTAGCCTATAGTAGGTTCTTCGGGCTTCTTTCCTATAGGAGTTTTTTCACCCTCCCTTTTATTATTGTTCTTAGTATTAAAAATCTTAGGATCATCCCTCCTACCTAGTTTTCCAGATGCCTTCCTATTATTCTCTATATTTACTGCAATTTTATAGGCATCTCTTAAAGTCTTAGGATCCTTATCCCTCAATTGATAAGCCATTTTTCTATCAAAAGCATTGAAATAGGTTGTGAGACAGACGTCTTCATTTAACCTCATAACTTGAAAAAGTCTGTACATACATTTTTGAAATCTCACATTGAAATCAAATGTGGACTCATTTGGATTCTTCTTGATATTGTTGAACTCGTTCAACATGAATCCTACATTAGTGTTGTCCCCATATTGCTCCTTGAACAATTTCTCCAAATCACTCCATGAGGTAATACTGTCATCAGGCAACCTCCTAAACCAATCCCTTGCATCCTCTGTTAGTGAATGCACAAACAATTTCATTACCATGTCTTCATGTTCAACTTCATAATCATTCAACATATCAATGAAAACCCTCAAATGTTCTTCACAAGTAACAACATTATTCCCAAAAAATTTAACCACTTTATCTCTTAAATCAAATGATATGGGATGTGGAGCACCAGGAATACCAGCAAATGATATTTTTCTATAATTTTCCAAGTATATAGGTTTCTTCTGGAAACCAAGAACATTTGAAGTACCAGCTATATTAGCTTGACTCAGGGGAGTAGCTTGGGACTTGGGTGCCAATAGTGGAAGATGAGGTAGGAGCAGATTGGGGTACTCCCTGAGTTGAAATTATGGGACCACTAGTTGGTGCAGGATTTGTAGGTGGGATAGACAAATTACGCCATGAAGGCAATGCAGAATTAGACTTTATGAATTGGATTTTCCTTCTAGTTTCTGTAGCTTGAGCTTCATTCTCAACCTTCTCAAGTTCTTTTGCAAGATCTTCCCTCTCTTTTCAAGCCTTCTCAAGATCTACATCTAATTTTGACATGGAGGGTTGTATAGGTTTGCTTGGTATAGCTTGAGGCTCATTTATTTGGATTCCTATAGCCTTGTCTTTCCCTTTATCTGGAGCTTTTACAGTGGGCTCTACAGGATCCACTTGAACAGTTTTATAGGCTTGGACTTGAGCAATAACTAGTTCTTGCATTTGATTTAGGCGTTTCTCCTGTTCTTGAACTTTAGCTCTCCGATTATCAACATCTCCAAAAACATCCTTATGGAGAGTTGTGGTATTCTCTTCTAACTTTTTATTTTGCTCTTTCAAAGCAGCCATCCTTCTTAGCAGAGCATCTCTTTCTATTATGGCATCCAAAGTGGCTTGCTCCTTCTCTTTTTCAAGACGAATGCGTTTAGCTTCTTCCTCAACAATCCATTTCTTCAAAAATTCTATTTCAGAGTGCACTTCTTTAGGATCTATAGAAGCTGCCTCGGAATCAACAGGGTCATCTAGATCTATAAGGTTTGGTTCTACATATGGGGCTACTCTGGGATTAAAAGGATTATCAGATGAACTCCTAAATCCTAGCCTATAATTCATATCTACTACAAGATCTGGTCTTAATGAAGTAATTCCCATAGTAGACATGTCTTTGTCTTGAAAAACTCTCTCATCTCATAATGGGATACTGAAAATGCCTCCTAAGAGTCTTGTAGTTTCGGATTCAGAGCTAAGCGAAGAAGACTCTCTTCCTATTACTGGTTGATAATGGGAATTGATGAATGCGTTACCTCTGGGTTTTCAAGTGGGATTTCGATCTGTCTTTTTCTTATTTTAGTTCTTCCTACCACCTTGGGGTAGATCAGTATACATTGATACATTGGGATTGGCTCTCATGTAAGCTCTTGTGTTTTTTCTCTTGTCAGCCATATTCACCTTTTGTTACAATAAACACTAGCTTCAAAACCTTGACTGAGTCGCCACCCTATTTCGAGAAAATATATAATGACACTTTTGCTGACTGAAGGAAAACAATACACAAGTAGAGACAAAAATATATGGCACAGATAGACCAATCACTGTGTTGAGATAATGGGTGTTGCACACATTGCATAATATTGTTATTTTATTATTTTATTTTATTATGTAATGTTGTACCTAGATGGACGTGCAACATGTAAAGATTCCCATAGAATATTCTTTATGAGTTGTATTGTAACATTGTAAAAATATTTTATGTAATTATTTAATATTGGGGAAAAGAATTAAATGCCCAATATTAAATGTGGGGTCAGTGGGTTAGGTAGCACATAGTTTTAGCACATGGTTTATGTAATACCACTTAGTGGTTTTGTGGGACTTGCTACTATATAAGTAGCCACAAGGGTAGTTGTTGTAGTGAAAGAGAGAGAGAGTAAGAGTGACAAGGAGAAGACAAAAGGCAAGAGTCGAGCGGGACAAGGCTTGACAGGTTAGCCAAGGGAGCATTTGTGAAGGTTGAAAGCATGGCATGGGATGTGTGGATTCATGCTTGTTCACATAGTTTGCTCGGTTGTGGCTATGGCCATGAAGGCTTCCATGGTTGTATGGCAATGGTATTTTTTGTTGAATAATACATGATGATGGATGCTTTTGGAGGCTGGGTTTTTCCCTCAATGAGGGTTTCCCAGGGTATATCTTGTGTCACATTTTGTGGGTATGTTTTCTATTCTCTTGCATGTGGATTTTAATTCCATGTATATTTCAGATCTATTATGGGTTATGTGGAAACAGTTATATTCTTTTTTGCCATGTTTCCTTACAAGTGGTATAAGAGCTATGGTTTTATTATTGTAACCCTAGATTGAATCCATGGGAATGCATGAGAGGATAAAAGAAAGGGCAAGATATATTGCAGATCTGAGGGTTTTGGGTTTGCTGTTATGATGGGATGTTAAAAGATTTGGGCATGTGAAATTGTTGGAGAAAAGAATTTTTCGGATGTTTCATTTAAATGAGAGTTTTGGGGGGTAGCTTGCAAAAATGACCTCCTGGGTAAAAATAAACCTCACCATTGGATCTGGGTCGACATTTCCATAAATTTTGATATATAATATGCCCTAGTTTGGCCATGTTTAGAGGAAATGAAAGATTTTTTTGGTTTCAGCCCATGATGGCCGTCAAATTTAATCCCGTCGGAATTTTCGTCACTGAAAAAATTTAAAATGAAAAATCGTACTAATAATTGTAAAAAGACTGTTTTAGTAAAACGACCATAATTTTCTCTCAGAATATCGGATTTCAGAATTTTTATAGGCGTTGGAAAGCTAATTCAGAGCACTACAAGATGGTGTAGGTTTGGTTCTATGATTTTGAGATTTGGTCAGGTTTTTAAAGCCCTAAAGTTAGATGTTGTTTATTTTGAGCACGAATTGGAGCATAACTTGGGCATACGGAGTCGGATTTTGGACTTCAAGTAGTCAACAGAAAGCTCTTGGAGAGCTCTACAAATTGGTTCAAATTTGGTGCAGGTTTGGCATGATTTATTTATTGATATATTGATCTGAATAGTTTATAGGTATATTTTGACTATGGTAACTTGTGAGTTTATGGCATTGGAGATTTAAGTTTTGATGTCATTGTATACTCAAGATTGGTCTCATGATGATATGGTTATCAATTTTTGATTTGAATATGCATGATGACTTGTTGGGTCTACAAGTTGTGTAGTGTTGTAAGTGGTCTATACTTACAGGTTGCATTTATAGCTTGGTTATGGGTTGTCTTTGCCCATTGATCTTTCATTATTGATGCATATTCAGATTGGTGGCTTAGATTTGGGTTGTCTATGCCCTAAGTCACATGATTTTATCTTCATGAAGAAGGGATGAGATGTTGTTACTAGGTACAGTCATGGTGGAAGATTGTGGTTGACTATTTTATGCTGACAGGTTGGACACTTTGAGAGCCAGATGCTCGGTTCATGGATGTGATCATGGTGTCATGGATTTTGGCATGACATGATTGGATATACAAGTACATCCTTGATGTTCATTAGCTTAGATTTTTTGATTTGGTTATGGTGGTATATCTTCTTGGTTGAGGATCATGGTTATTTGGTTTCTTTTTGAGGAGCTCATGATGTGCACTTTGAGTTCTTTGATGGTTTGATGCCTTGGTTGATTCTCATGGTTAGAGGATGGTATTTTTTTCATCATAATTTCATGGATAGCTTAGATACATAGTTTAGTGGGAGCTTGTGACAGTGATGGGGTGACAGTGCAGGATTAGTTCTTGGTTTGATTTGGATCTTCATGTAGGAGATGGATTTTATGATGCCATAGGTGACTTGGTACCACGGTTGAGTGAGAGTTGTTGGCATTGATATATTTATTGAGTGTTTGCAGATGTTGGAGGTTTGTCTTAGATCCTGTTGCTGCAGAAGCGTCTTTGACATTTGCATGGTGCACTTGTTATCTTCATGATGTTTGAAGATGGATAGATCTTAAGGACTCATGGAGTTCTTGGTTATCTTCATGGTATGTGGAGATGGTTCTTCCTGGTATGTGGAGATGTTTTCTTCATGGTGTGTAGAGATGGTTGCATCTTGAGGACTCACAGGGTTCTTGGCAAAGGTGTGGTTTATGCTTTTATTTGGCATGTTATCCTTGGTGTGAGGATGGTTTCTATATTATGTCATGGTATACTCTTGATACACATTTAGAGTTGTCACGTTTTATGGTATGTTCATATGGAGCATGTTATCTCTTTAGTTGAGATGGTAAGATCATGTTGTCATGTTTATGTTCCTGAGGCCATGGTTGGAACTTTGACATTGATCTTGGTTTAGTTTCTTGGTATTGAGTACACTGATCATAAGCTGGATACTTCATGATATTGCTATGTTGCATTTGGAGTTGGCATGGATTGATTGGTTACAGGTGCTCATGGATACTTAGAGACGGTGGTGATGCTGATTTCTCTTGGATTAGAGAAGTATTTGTTGGGATGGTTGATGGTTTCAGCAGGAAGTCCGAGGGGCAGTCACCTGATATGGACTTGAGAGGAGATTGTTCTTAGATGACTCTTGGTTGGAGACTTGGGTATCTTGATGAGCATTCTCATTCCCCACTCTTGGTATACTTGGCGGTTTGTTACTTGAGAGGTATAGCCCATTTTTTTTCTCAAGTGCATTATATTTATACTTATCTTTCATGGATATGGATCTTGAACTCTGGTACATGAGTTAGTTTTGGAGGGTTCATCTAAGAGATGGTTAAGCAGAGATGGTTTTATATTGGGCATTTTCCTTGGATTAGGAATGGTTATTCCTTGGTTTAGGAATGGTTTATGAGTTTGATCTTCTTGTGAGAGGCTTACATCCATGATTAGTTATATGGTATGGTTTGGGTGTTCTTGAGGCTTCTTGTTGGGGTTTTATAGAGGAGATCATACTTGCACAGTTTACATCTAGAGGTGTGTGTAGAAGGACATGATACAGGTTATGATTTGCATGGTTTCTCTAGTCTTGGTTATCTTCCTAGATGTTTAGTTTTTCCTACATTGGATTTGAGATTGGTTGGAGATTGTGATCATTAGTTTTTGCTCATGTATGTCATGCGAGAGATGACATGGTTATTCATTTATCTCTTTCCTCTGTTGGTTGTGGAGAATTTGGGAGACTATTGGAGACTTTTTATGAGAGTTTTTTCTTGTAGGATATTGGTTTATGTATTGTGGATGTCCTTGATACTACATGGATTCACTTCTTTGAGATGTGTTGAGTGGATTGGTTATAGATTTGACATTATCTTTTGCAGTGGGAGCTTCTTGGTATATATGTGGTAGGTATTTCTCTTGAGGCTTGTGATTGCAGGCTGTAGATTGGATATGTCAGTGATATGAGATTCACTTGTTATACTTTTGAGGTATGGATAGTTGGATGGGTTTGGCACTTTGTTGTGGGTGCTATTTCAGCTATGGATATTTTGACAACTACGGATACATGTGATTACCTTTGGATCAGGTTTTTGTGCTTGGAATTTCAGTTGGTACAGGATTTTATGATCTTCTAATGTGACAGGTTTGGTAGCTTTCTCTTTGGATGGCTTCTATGTATGTCCAGTGGGAGTGGCATAATAGGAGGTGAGATCATTCATGTTTGAGATGTTGGATACTTTGATTTTGTTGCGGGTACCAAGATGGAGCACTTGGTGTATTTTTTATCCATGATGGCGGATGTGCTGGGAGGGATTGTTCCCTTGTTCATTTATGTGGCTACGGATTGACCCTATGCAATGTATACAACAAGTGGGAGATTGTTGAGATAATGGGTGTTGCACACATTGCATAATATTGTTATTTTATTATTTTATTTTATTATGTAATGTTGTACCTAGATGGACGTGCAACATGTAAAGATTCCCATAGAATATTCTTTATGAGTTGTATTGTAACATTGTAAAAATATTTTATGTAATTATTTAATATTGGGGAAAAGAATTAAATGCCCAATATTAAATGTGGGGTCAGTGGGTTAGGTAGCACATGGTTTTAGCACATGGTTTATGTAATACCACTTAGTGGTTTTATGGGACTTGCTACTATATAAGCAGCCACAAGGGTAGTTGTTGTAGTGAAAGAGAGAGAGAGTAAGAGTGACAAGGAGAAGACAAAAGGCAAGAGTCAAGCGGGACAAGGCTTGACAGGTTAGCCAAGGGAGCATTTGTGAAGGTTGAAAGCATGGCATGGGATGTGTGGATTCATGCTTGTTCACATAGTTTGCTCGATTGTGGCTATGGCCATGAAGGCTTCCATGGTTGTATGGCAATGGTATTTTTTGCTGAATAATACATGATGATGGATGCTTTTGGAGGCTGGGCTTTTCCCTCAATGAGGGTTTCCCAGGGTATATCTTGTGTCACATTTTGTGGGTATGTTTTCTATTCTCTTGCATGTGGATTTTAATTCCATGTATATTTCAGATCTATTATGGGTTATGTGGAAACAGTTATATTCTTTGTTGCCATGTTTCCTTACAAGTGGTATCAGAGCTATGGTTTTATTATTGTAACCCTAGATTGAATCCATGGGAATGCATGAGAGGATAAAAGAAAGGGCAAGATATATTGCAGATCTGAGGGTTTTGGGTTTGCTGTTATGATGGGATGTTAAAAGATTTGGGCATGTGAAATTGTTGGAGAAACCTACTTTTCACCATTCATCCAAGTAACCTACTGTAAGCATGAAAAAAAATCATTTGCAACACTTGAACACACAGATTTGGTGACCCAGAAACCTTCCAAATAGAAAGTAAAACTGGGGTGGGGATGAAACCCGCAAAGCTTCGTTACTGCAGTATGAAGTTGGCCGGTTAAGGCTTACAATGACCACTTCTGGTGATCTACCCTGTTAGGAGCACAAAGGATTGCTAGATCCACCTTGTTAAAGGATTTACAAACATACAATAAAGTATGCACTCTGTTAGGAGATTTACAAAAGACTGTTAAGTCTACCTTGTTAAAGGATTTACAAAAACTGATTCACCTGTTAGAATGAAACAGTGGATCTGATTGCAACTGGTTGCTGATAAGATCCGCTATGCTCTGATTCACCTTGATGTGATAGATAAAACTTTTCTACTCCAAAACTCGACCTTGTTGAATACCTTCACAACTTAGCACACATAATTTCGCACGCATGTATTTCTTTCACACTTTCGCAATTTCATTCATTACAATTTCTATTGCCATTGCAATTGCTTTTTATCTCATTTCTTACTTTGAATGATACAATACATTGCATATATATACCATCCAAATAAACAATACATGCAAGGTTGGCCAAAACAACAAGTGCAAATCTCTATACAAAGTCGGCCCAAGGTAAAAACTCGGGTTCATTGAACTGACTCGGTGTCCTTCTGATACTCGGCGTCCACTGCGTTACTCGGCATCGTCATGCACTCGGTAGAAGTGAAGGCACGGTTCATACTAAACACTTCGAGTAGTTCTAAACTTGGTAACCACTGGAGACTCGGTAGAAGAGATGTCACTCGGTGAATACTTCTATCTGAACTGTAGCTCGGTGATCAAAGGAAACACTCGATAGAACCTTGTGACTCGGTGATAGTTAGTTTCCTTGATATCCGTCTGAGCTCGGTAAAAATTAATTTTCTTGATAACCTCAGGAGATCGATTATCATGAAGTTCTCGATCAATACTAAGTACATCTTCACTCGGTCAAAACTGATTCCTTTCTTTACCTCGAACACTCGGTAAACACTGGCTGCTTTGTTCACCTTGATTACTCGGTAAACACTGACTTCTTTGTTCACCTTGATCACTCGGTAAACACTGACTTCTTTGTTCACCTTGATCACTCGGTAAACTCTGATAACTAGGTAAAGCTTGGCTTTCGGTGAGAGCTCGATAAGCATTCAGAATCCAATAAGTGTTGTAACTAATGACAAAAATGTATCATAATGCCAACACTATCTTCTTTAAAATTATCAAGGTTTGACACTAAAAGATTCCCTTATAACCATGGGCAAAACATAGATCACATGACACACACGTACATAGCAGGACCAAAGAAACTGTAGTACTTTTCATAGATGTGTTGGACAACTCCCCAGCAGAGTCGCCATTTTGTTGGTGTTTTAAAATGCACAAAAACTACTAAGCGACAAAAGGCTTAATACCTAGGTAACAGTACATACACAACCTAAAGACTAGCTAATTCTTATTAACAATTGCATATGCAAAGTACTTGGACCCAACTTCAACAAAACCACGGGTGGTTTTGTACTCTTTTGGCTCTGCAAAACCAGGGTGGGTATACCCAGGGATGATTCAAATTTTGAATAACTGTATGCGGTTTATTCTTAGTTTCCTTCTAACTCTTATTTAAAAATCCTCAAAACATAAACATAATTCCTATTAACTTGATAAACACATCCCATGAAACAGATATGGCCAAGAATTCTTCTATAGATCTGCAGATGTCCTTAACAATAGTGGCTAACTGTAGCTAAAACATTCCATGCAGACAAGTGCTGGCCAACTTTGAAGATCTACACGAAATAAGAGTAAAATTCAATTTAATGATGTATTTGAATAACCATTTATAATATATTTCTCCTTCAGCTGAGATAACTTGATCAATGCCTAATCCATTGGGGTTCAGAGTCTATAGTGAATTCTTAGATCTAATTTGTTGCCTTACAACAAATTCTTTCAGCAATTCTTATCAGAATTTATCATTCAAAACCCTTTTCAATACTTAAGGAATCTCATCACATTCATTAAAGCCTTTATTTAATCCATTGAATTAACAACAATGATAAATGGACATACAACCTAACTAGATTGCATTCAATTGCACAAGCTTTTACTCATACAACATCAAGGTAGCTAAGTATTTAAAAGGAGACAAAATTCAGATAGAACTAATATGGGGACAGTTCACAAATTGTATTCATTTCCTTTGAAAATGGTATATCCTTTATAATAGACTCAGAATGGCCTTCAGAAAGAAACACAACTCATTCTATATTCATGTATTCTCAGAGAATTGACAGAAAAATACATTATAAACTTGCTTTCACAATTTGGACCAAAAAAAATAGACTAAGCATAGTACTTAGAAGAAATAGAATTCAGACCATTCTTTAGCCTTGGGATCTCACTTAAATAGTGTGAGATGCAACAAGCTTTGGGCTAAAGAAAGTGACATGTGTCTTCTAAAAAAATACTAAAAAAATGTCTGTCATAAAAGACAAAAACAAATAACATAAAAGCTATCACATCGAACAATCCTTGGTGGGTCCCTTTCTGTTATGCTTCTTAGTTGTTGAAACAAGAAGATAAGATCTGATTCTTCAATTATTCTTCATCCTTTGAGTAAATAGCCATGAGGTTTGAAAGTGATGTATCATCTTCAGTTACCTGCAAATTTATTTCAACTTGGGGATTTTCCATGTCCTCATTACTAACTATGAGGGTAACTTTTACTTTTACATTTTCCTCATCATCATCTTTTGACATTTATTCTAGAAATTGGTTTTTCCATTTATTAAAAGCATCATCATCTGGCCAATCAAAACTTAGAGCTTCTCTTTGTATCATTATTAAAGAATTTGCACTTTCTTCTAAATCATCAAATTCTTTTCTCATAACAGTATAAAATAACTGTATTTTTACTAGCTCTTCATTTGTCTTTGCCCAGAACCAGTGGCTAGTTTCACTCATGATGTTTATTATTCTTTCATTAAATAACTCATCCAACTCCCTTTTCCACTTTTCCTTTTCCTTTATTGTATCAAAAGATTCTAAAGCACAAGGAAATAGAGTGAATTTTTCAGCAATATATTTGGAAAAATAGAGTGTTAATCTTTTCTATAAAGAATCTCTTTCATCATCAAAATTTTCTAGCTTATTTAATAAATCAAAGATTTTCTCAACTTGATGATAAGGCATTTGGACTGTAGATATACATATGATTGTAATATCATTATTCCTCTCCCTCCATTTCTGTGCAAGAGGAGTCAGTTTATCCTTATCTCTGTTCAACTCATCCATGAGAGTTGCAATTCTTGTCAACTGATCAAAAAAGGTTGACCATTGTATTTTATCCCTCATATATATCACACCCTACTTTAATTTTTCTTCATATTGATTTCTTAATTCTATCTGCAACTCATGTGATTTTGTTTTTTCTTCTTCAAAGTCCTCTACAGTATAGAATTGGGGCCTTTCAAGGGTGTCAGGTATTTCAATAATAGGGGTTGATCTAGATTCAACCAATGACTGTGAAGGGTATGCAATTGTAGGTGCACTGGATTCTCCCACCTTTCTTTTCCCAAGTATCCTTTCCATTGGAGACAATTTTCTTTCCAGTGACTGTATCGGTATACCCCTTTCCTCATATGCCTTCAAAAATTCTTCAAACCTAGCATTGAGTTGGGCAAATTTATCTTCTTCCTGTCCAGATACAACACCACCCAATTTTAGCACTTATGAGGCCATTCCTATTATTTGTTTACTGCTCACCTCACCAAACCTATATACTGTCAATGTACCAATATGTTTTGCAGTGGGAAACTCATGCATCCTAGTATTTTCTCTCTTATCTATGGAACACAAAACAAGGGCTTGGTGGTCATCACTAAATTTGACCCCTCTATGAGCCTGTAGTACTTCTTCAGCAGTTGTTAGTTGAACATCCTTCTGCTTGCTTAGTGAATCAAAAACAATAGCATTTGCTATATCTCATTCTGGTAGAAGGAGGACTCCTGATTGTCTAACTATTTTCCTCCCAGCTTCAGGAGTAAACTGGGAAAAATCACTCAGAAACTTTGATTTTACCTCTTCCTTAATAACCAGGTCAGGATTATTTGGTTGCTCAGCCTTGATCTTCTCATAGGCTTTCTCAAAATTCTTTATATTTAATCTCCATAAAAACTGAGCAAAGGTCCTAAATCTTACAAAATTTTCATCATTAATAAATCTTTCAAAAGCTTGGGCAACAATTGGGTCAATTTCCTTACCTTGGTAATCAGCAATGGTCAGGTCCAAGGAAGGTGTAGGAGGTTCTTGTGGCTCTCCAATATCCAGGTCTGTAGAAGTGATAATCACATCCCCTTCTCCTCCCATTTGTCTAAGTTGTTCCCTTAGAGATGCCTCATCATCTATCTGGATTGGAGACTGGCTTGGGGAGTATTGTTCTTTTTGAGAAGAAGAAGACCCCTACTCTAATTTTTGTCTTTTTGAAGAGCTAGCTGCATATGGACTTCTTGGTCTTGGTTTCTTATGAGGGGGTGCCTGTTGCATGTTTTGAACCATGACATAACCTACCCTTTTCTGCAATGTATATTGGCCAGGAGTTACCACATTTCTACCACTCATTCTTCTTTGTATTTCTGTTTCCTTTTTTGGGTGTGCCTTAATAAGCATAGCTTTCTTTTCATTCATAGTCTAAATTATTATGGCAAAATTATTCATTAATGCCTATATTTTAGCTCCCCAGTATTTCTTATCTTTCAATGGGTCATACTGTGGGTCAAAAGCATTAATGAATTCTAGGTTTTTACTAAAAACTATCCATTTCTCTTTCCTTAATTCTTGCTCCTGCAATGCGAAAATATTTCTGATTATATCTTTCGGATAGTAAACTTGATGTACCATATGGGAAGCTCTCACCCTTTCTTTTAATAGTTCATACAATCCTTTAGGGTCAATGAATCTGGCATTAGATTATGCCATGTTATATTTATTCAAAAACAAATTTAAATGCTTCCAGCCCTTTTTAACAAAAATAAAATCATGCACTACAGTAACCATTGGAAAGAAAGTGCCCTTCTTGACCAATTCCCTCTCATCTATAGTACCTATCTTCCATAAGAGCTCAGCTATCCCTATCTTCAAAGGCACATGAAAAGGTAACACATGAGGTTTTCCTAAGAAACCATAAACTCTTATTACCGTTGAAACATTGTATGGAATTATATCCCCCCAGTTATGACTAACAAGTAGCCCTTTACCATGGTCCTTGGGTCTGACCAATTCTAATAATGCTTGTGGGATTCTAGGGCTATCTCCTCTTAAAAGCAGTCTAAGCTTCGATGCAAAATAGCTGTCAAATCTTACATAACTAGGATCAGTGGCCTCTAAAGTCATATCCACACTCCACAACTGCACTAGATTCCTTTCTCCATGATCCTTTGTTGTTTCTAACTCTATACCCTTGGAGAAGAAAGTATATCCTTTGTATAAACATACATGCATCATCAATGAATACCAACAGAATGGTTTGTTTACTTTCCCCTTTGCTATTCCAACCAGACCATTGTGAATCTCTTTTGCTAGGAAAGTGGCAAAATCCATAATGGTACTCATTCCAAATTGAAGGGTTTGAGCAATTATAAGGACCACAGAACCTAGAATTTGATCACCCTCATCTATCCCCAAGATCTTGCAAAGAGAAAAATATAGTGCTTGAGCTCTCAGATTGAAATTTCTTCTCAACAATGGCTCTGGAGTACTGGCTATGATCACAGGAAAATCACCAACCCTAGCAGAATGCTCCTGTAGTGGCCTTATTCTCAAGTACATTCGTTGTGCATCATATCTAGCTTGCAAATCATCCATATCAATGATTTCATGCACAACATGGTTAGGGTTTAGGTTGAAAACCTCACTGAACAGCTCAGGGCAAACCCTAAAAAGGTTGACCCTCGAATGATTTTTTACCCACCCCGTGATAGGATCATACTTCTTTGCTAGGTCCATCAATAAATCACTATCAAAGAAAACATTGGGGACTATTAATTTTCCAATGTAAAATTCCCATATATTGCTCATAGGAGTGTCCATTTTTCGCTCTAAAAACCATTTCTTAAACAACTCCAAACCTCCCATGGAAACCTAGGCATGTCTTATCCAATTAGCTTTGTCATAAAATTCTTTTGCGACAACTAATCTACGGTTTTTTGGAATGAGTTCCCTTCCCTTAGTTATTTCATGCACTGATAAGGGGAATTGTTCCAGAAAATCATCATGCACTGAACGTTTTAAATAATATTTTTGTCCAGTAAACTCTTTTCAGGGAGGCATTTTTAATGAAGCTTTGGGAAAATTCACAACAATAGATGCTTCAAATTTACTCAGAAAGTCATAGAGCACTTACTCACCAGGATTTTCATTGCTGCACTATATGATGTCTTTTGCAATTTTACTATAGTATTAATCGAGGAATTCTGTGCCTTAGCTCTAAAAACTTGAATGCCCTGGTGTTCTTTCTGCACTTTGGTGATTCATTAATGGTGAAATTGTGGGTTCTTTTTATGAATTAAAATTGCACACACCAAGTCTAGATCACATTTACTCTCAGTAACCGTTGCTCGCAATTTGCACTCAAATTTGAATCCCATCCGTAGATTTTATCAGATCGTATGGTCTTGATTTAAAAATAACAAGCTTTACAGTCTTTTAGAAAAATGATACGTGTCACCATTGCGCTTCCCTACATTACTTAAAAACCTACATCTTCATAATGCGGGGATGTGCCAACCGTCGATCAAGATAAGATCGACGATCAAAATAATCCACTTTGTATTAATGACTAGCTAGCTGTATTGACCAATCAAAAACTACCATATTAGCTCATACTATCTGACAACATTCCATGCCAGTGGATCCCGTATTTTCTTCTAAGCAAGCAAGTGTTTGACATCATCACAGAGACGTGTCACAAATGTGCTTCCCCGCATTACTTAAAAACCTGCATCTTCATAATTCGGGGATGCGCCAACCGTTGATCAAGACAAGATCAGCGATGATAAGATTTCACGTTCATTCAGCAACCAAAATCCTTCTGTGCACACCTAGCAGTACACGTCATCAATCGTTTGCAGTGTAGCACATTGAAATACAAATACCTGACCCCACTTTGCCACACGTCGCAAATGCACTTCCCTGCATTACTTAAAAACCTACATCTTTATTATGCAAGGATGCGCCAACTGTTGATCAAGATAAGATCAACGGTGATGCTGCTTGGTAAGTAATCTTCATAGCTCTGCCAATGAATCCACCAATGATATTGTGGGAAAAACAAAATGTGTGCAAAAGTACTGACAAATATGACATACTAGATCTCATAAAACATTAGGGGCTACGTGTCACAAATGCACTTCCCTGCATTGCTTAAAGACCTACAACTCTATAATGCGGGGATGTGCTGACCCTTGATCTCTGAAAGATCAACGATGATTTAGAAACACTTCAACTTGGCATCCTTTCAAACAGAATATCACAGTTAAAGGTACATGAAAGGTTTACCAAAGGCATTTTGATGTAAATAAAACATTAGGATAAAAAGCCCCACCAAAATACTTGAAGAAAATACCCCTTTTCTTTAAATTTGAAAATGAGGGCACCACAAAAAAAAGGCATAATGTTTTTTTTTTTACGCACTTAGGGCCTTTTCATTGATAATTTGAGAGCCAAACCCTAAGAAATTAAAAAGGAAGACACAACCCACAGAACAAGGCGTAACTAGGGTAATCAAACTATTTTTTAGGACATCAAAAAATAAAAACCCTAATCTACAATAAATAAAGACTTAACTGATTTTTCACCCAACTATCAAAACTTTTCTATACTGTGAAAAATAATACCAACACTTCCATCATCAGTCAATTAAACATAAAAATTGTCTTTTCTCATGTCATGCAAAGATTAAATGGCATCCAAATCTGGAGAGAAAATGGCACCCAAGCCCATTGTCTTCAAGTTTCAAGGCATACCATCAAAATTGAGATTGCATGATGATCATGCAAAAATTAGAGATACCGACTTGGGACACATAGATTTGGGAGAATTCCTTAGAATATGCAACAAACCCACCAAGAGATCTACACTAGTATCCTCACTGATTCATTCCAAGTCAGTGAGTGCAGCTTCACATCTCGTATCAATGCAGTCAGTAGAATTGATTATGACACTGGCTCAACATTTTTTTTCTCAAGAGAGAATGGTCAAGACTGTCTTAGGAGAAGTTGTATTAGTCTTAAAACCCAACAATATCAAGAGGGTCTTCCACCTCCCAAGGGCAAATCAATTTATCAGACTCTCCTACAAAGAAGCAGAGAGATGGTACAACTAGCACCAAAAGGAGGTGACAGACATTATACAATCATCTTACCTCATTGAGAAGCCTCCTTAGGGAAGGATAATAGGCAACATGGATATGACTAGGGGGCACATGAAGGAGGATATTGGAAGTTCCATCATTCTCTTGAGCAGAGTCATGGGTTTACTTGTAGTGGGTCACCTCAACACTTTCATGATTAACTTTATTGAGACAATTAGGGCAGCAAAGATACCACTGGACTGGGCCACCACACTAAGTGAAAATTTGTGTGAGAAATTGGGGGTAGTTAAAGACAAGAATAAGTTCTATATGACTTCTTATATAGTATACCTTCTTGCAGAAAGGGCGACAAACTATCCCAATTTGTACAAGAAGGGTAGTATGTAGGATCCTAATGCCTAGCCATACATTGTCTACCCTCAGCTGGTAAAGAAGAAGCTCTTAGCATAGAGCAAGGAGTAGAAAATCATGAATAATGCATTCATTTTTGTGATCATCCAGTTTATTGAGGGAGAATATGGAAAGAGGCTATCTGATGAAGCAAAAGCACATAAAATAGTTCTCAAGGCCTATTTCATTTATTTTAATACATTCATGTATCTATAAGTAGCTGGTGCCTCCATTAATCCTAAGAAGCTCCCAAGATATCCAAGTGACAAACTGATATTATTGGAAATTTCTCAGCAAATTGAATTTGCATATGAGAGGGTGAAGAGACAACAAAGACCTTTCTAGGCATGGCCTTTGGTCATCGGATCATATTAGGTGAAAAGGGAGCAAGATATTTCATTCTTTGAGTGGGAATGGGAGAATTATCCCCTTGAAGAATATAATTCCCCTAGGCCATCCTTTGATAATATCAAGAGAGTGGAGAGTCTGGTAGGTAAGGAGTTCCATCATGAAGATGTTGTTGAAGATCATTGGATGAACACAAAAAATGATTACAATGTCCACATAAGGGACTATTGTAGGATGACTTTGTATCTAGTAGAGAAGCCTCTCTAGTTGAACATTCCTAAGGAAATAAGGCAATAAGATTCAAAGGAGCTATTGGACCCCCTATTTAACTTAGACAAAATAGGAGAAAGACTCATTATGAATGCTAATGTTGATAGGGAGGAGGCTGATGATATTAATCATCAGGCAAGGCATGTCATCAAAATGATGAAGGATTAGATCAAGAAGCCTTTTCCACTTGATCCAATACCTGATGCAGTGACCTTTCATTCACATGCCCAACCAAAAAGAGGTAGAGGGAAGAAAGTAACAATTCCTACCTTTGCGTCCCAGTCTCCTATCTAGCCAGAGATAGTATACCAGCTTGATCACACAGTTGGATACTATCACCCTCCAAAGAGGAAGGAAAAGAACAAAAGGAAGGGGACCTCCCCTCAAAGGATTCAAATAGAACAAGCTGAAGAAAAGGTGACTTCCTAGTAGTAGGAAGTAAGTGTACAAGGGTCTAAAGATACTGGAGCTACTCAAGTCAAGGATGACCCTTAATTGCCTTCCCTTTGTGTCAAGCTAGTCAAAGGAGGGAGAGGGTCAGTAAGTTTCTATTCCTCCTTTGCAAGAAGAGCCAACATCTCCTTCTGCCTCCAAGAAACAAAAGAAGAAGATTAAGATCTAAATGAAAAAGAGGCAAAGGATCACCAGAAGATTGGTGATTTTCCCATCTATTCCTAAAACCATTCTAGAGGGAGACAAAGAGGAAGAGGAAGAAGAAGAAGATCAAGAGGAACAAGTGCCCCTATAGGGAAGAACTCAGCTAGCTAAAACCACTGAGCTACAACAAAGAAAGAGTGCAGGGTACATTGCAATCCACCCCAACAGAACCTTTGGAAGTCTCTTCTTCAAAAGATTAAGTACAACAGTGGCTGGATGAGCAGAGTGAAGAAAGCAATGACATTTTCACAATGTCAGATTTTGATTTTATGTCCATAGGAACAGAGTTAGTTGGGGATAAGATTAGGGATACCCCTACAGGTGAACCTCAACAAGAAGACTGGACCCAGATGCTGCTAGATTCAAAGGGCATGATCTTACTCCCCCATCTCCACCACAAGTCATGGTAGTAGATAAAGGCTTGGTTACTCCTCCAGCTCAGAGTTTAGAAGAGGAATAGGTTCAGAAGGAATCATTACAAAGGGAGGAACCAAAAAAATGGTGACCAATGAAGTGTCAAAGGAGGAACAAATGGTAGAATATTCTCAACCACCTTCCCAAGACACTGAGGTGCAAGCTGCAGGGTCCACAGAGACTGAGATTTTAGAAGGAGAGCCCTCACAATAGGAAACAACTCTAAGGAGCAATAAGGGGAAGGAGGTAGTAGAATACACCCATTAATCCTTGAGAGGCAGGTCCTCAGCTGAGCACATCCCTAGATGGCTCCGAAAAGAAATAATGAGGATTACTAGACCTCAACTATGTGCTTTAGCAGAATACATTTGTGATATTGTAGACATTTTCAATAAACTTAAGTCCCCATCACATAAGGTAGGACCGTTGGAATTTTTCACTAGTACATAGAGCTAAGAATTGTTTGCACAAGTGGCTATCCCTCCTAAAGACACAAATGTGGAAAGCCTTGGTCCCCAAGATTACTAATTGAAGGAGGTTATGTTGGGAAGACCCACACGAGATATACCTTGATTGATGATGACTATGGGAGTCAAAGAAGTCATCAAAAACATGGAGCAGGATGAGGTCAAACTCCAAACACTTCGAAGGCAGGTTGAGATCCTAAAGGGATATTTAGACAAAGTACTTGGTCCTCTGGATCTTGAGCACCCCGAGGAGACTTTGAACACTATACTCAAAGAAGGGGGAGGTGTATAGCTAGACCCATTTTTGAAAGCTTGTCAGTTTTGGTGAGAAAGTTTTGAGGAGAAAGATATTTTGATTTTAATGGGAAATTTGAAGTTACTGCATGCTACGCAGGAGAACGTAAATAAATTCATACCGATTTTGAAGTAGGACTTCAGCATTATGGATGAAGTAAGGGCATGGAGTAAGGATTTACAATATCTGCAAGCCATAAAAGGACAAAGGTACAAAATTTTTATTGATGTATATATAGGAGAAGATTTAGATATGATTGACGATTGGATAGAAAAAATAGTGGGTAGCAATAAAGTAATGGAAACATTACATGAGGAGATCCATCAGCTCAAGGACCAAGCCCAAGAGTGAATTTTGGAAGCAAAGAGACACTATAGCAATGCATGCTTGGTTATATTTCAAGATGAGGAATGAGAAAAGTTATTGCCTATTGAGGTATTAGTAGAAAATTTTAAGAAGACTTTTGAGGAAGCATCTAGTGATGAAGATATCTAGGAAGCCTCAGGATAGAAGAAGCCCTATTAGAATTGGATACCAATCTTGGTGATTTTTCTGACACTTGAATTGAGGTAGACAATTAGAAATAGAAGGTCAAGGACAAGTATGAGGCTTTATATTTACCAGATGCTGCTAAAATTACTGAGATTATTGAGAAATTCAAGGGCAAACATCCAAATATAGCTTTGGGATGAAGAGGAACAAAAACCCAAATGCCAGAATTTTAATTTTGACACTTAGTAAAATTTTGAGATTTTGACCCTATCAAGGTATGCAGCTCCACAACTCCATAGGTGCATAGGTGCGCAGGTCCATAGGTGTGCAATTCTAGAGGTGCATCAATAGTTAACTGCCAATTCCAAAAATAGAGCTTTCCATGCATCAAAAATGCATTCTAATGGTAGTTTAACTTCAAAAAGCACCCAGTAAAGGATCAGCTTCCAATTTTGGCACTTCTAGACACTTCCACTTTGACTGAGGGCTTTTTTCTTCTTTCTTCTCTCATAATTTCTTTGTTTTTCACATGTAAAGGCTCATGCATCCAATTAATGAATAAAATATGGATGGAGTCCTACTAAGCACCAATTTAATTGTTAGTTTGTATATAATTAGTTTGTTTGATTGATTAAAAGCTTTTTATTGCATGAAGAATATCTCTCACTCTCAACACAAATTGAGGAGATGGTTTCTTATAAATACCCCATTGTAATATATAATTAGGGTCGTCATTATTATGCAATAAAATTATGCTTTTGGTGCTCGCATTTGGAGTGTAGTGATTCTTGCCTAAATATGTTACTGTTTTATGATTTTTTTTTATGAGATTGTGATTGAATCAAAGGTTTATTGTGTTGTTTCTAGTTGTGTGATCTTTTAATTTTGGTTTTTGCTACAGTTTTATGAATTCCATTGATGTATCTAGCTTGAGAAGAAACCATCGAATTGTGCTTGCATAACTTTTCATCTCGCATGAACACACTTTTTGTGGCCTTTCAATTTGAAAAAAGGTGAAATATCATATGATCATTAAAGTTTCTTACTGATGATTGAATGAGTGGAATCTAGGAAGCGTTGCTCCTATTTTCATTGGTTACCTATCGATTCTTTCAAAAGCTTAACTTGCAATCATATTTTTTTTGTAGCTTATGTTTGTTAGGATTTCAATTTCATGTTATTTGCTTTGCTTACCCCTTGTTAGAATAAGAATTCATACTAGTTGCATTGTTAGATTGCATTCATTTAAAAATAGAAAAATACAAAAACATAGTTCTTTTATGTGTTATTTTGAATTAGTGTGCATATTTTTCATTCATTCAAGATCAAAAAATGAACTAGCAAACGCCTCCTCATGAATAATTGCATTTATCTTGAATTGAGTAGATTTTGGTATGTCGGAAGACAAATACGAAACCTTGGAGTTGATTCAAAATATTAGTTTTTCAAGAGAGGAATTTGCAAGAATTCCTGCCATTTAGCATTGTGCATAACAACAACTCAACATGATACTATCATATTATATTAAAATTCTAATATTTTTATAATAATAATATAAAATAATATTTCTTAAATGATTATATAATATAAGAAATATTATTTTTTTAGTATTTTTAATTGAATGAAAAAAATCATATTATAAAAAATACAATATTAAAATATTAAAATATTAAAATATATACCAACCTACTTACATTAAAAAATATTAAATATTTATGAATCACGTTCACCTTAATAAAAACAACTCTAATCCATCAAATCTAGCCAATATAAGAGCTAAATGAACTCACCCAATCAAATCTTAGAAAAATATTTTCTAAAAATTGTAAAGTTAAAAATCTTGCACCTATGTTATGCAACATATTAGTTTGAAAATAAAAGTTAAAACCAATTAATTCTCATTTGTAGAAACCAAAATATTTAATCACTAGTTAAAGCATAAAATTCAAAAAGTGTCACAATACTACCTAGCCTACCAGTAAGTACTAATAATGGTCCACCAAGTAAATCAAACGACCAATTGCTAGTCCAATTCTCATTTGGAAAAATAGAAGAGACATTTCTATTATTAATTATTAAAAAAACTAATTTTTTTCATTATTATAATTTTTATACTAAAAATTTCCTTTTTTGTTTAATATTTTTTTAAAGGATTTTTATTATTATTGTATGAATACATGTCTATTAATTTTTTTAAACTAAATTCAAAATATAACTTTTCTTATTAATTTATTTTATTTTTTCAAGTATTTCATTACTTTTTCTCTTTAAAAATGACATTGTATTATAAATGTAAATTAAAAATTATCATCAACATTTTGTCTTTAATAATTAATTACCAAAAGTTTCCTTCTAACTTCATAACAAGTGTACTTCAATGTTTGTATTATAGACCTTTAAAAATAAATATAATTTTTAATAAAAATGTAGCCTCATACCCTAACTTTGTGCATTGTAGATTCTAAAGAGGTTTTTGAATTTCAATTATTTTTTAGGCATGTCTGACTCATGTTGGAATTACAAGTGGGAAGAGAGTAAAATTCTGAGAATGGGGGATGAATTAGGAGTTCAATCTTGGACCCATAAAACTTTCACCATTCATACATCACATGCATTAATATATCAAAATAACATGTAAAGCATATACATCAATCATGTAAACATGTAATCAAACACACACATAGCACTAGATATGACTACCCAAAAACCCTCCAAGTGAGTAGGTAAAACTGGGGTGGGGATGACACCCAAAAATATTCACTACTGCAACAATAAAGTGTATCCAATGAAGGTTACAATGATTTGACCATGAATCATGGTCTACCCTATAAAAGGCCTACCCTGTTAAAGGATTACAAAGACTATTAAGTCCCACCTTGTTAGAGGATTTCAACACCCTATTAGAAGTGTGTCAGATTAGAGGACTTCAACTTACAATTAAGTAAGCACCCTATTAAAGGATGCAATATAGCCTATTAGGACTACTCTGTTAAGAGATTTAACTGAAATCACCTGTTAAAATGTCTCAGCATAGATCCTATAGTTGGCATTTGCTTTCCTAATAACAAATCACCTCTACACAATCTCTGATTGATCTTTCATGATCTGATGTACCAATGTTGTATCCTTCTCTATCCTTTTTTTTTCACTAATTGATTTTACAATTCACTCTTACTTCTAAGTCATCATGAATGGTCTGCAAACTATCTTGTTTTCTCTTCCAATTTGATCATTCACCCCTTGTGCATTCATAAAAATTTAGGCTTCATCCTCCTTAAGAAGACTCAAGTGGCTTGGGGTTAGGTATGAATCTACGACTAAGATTCATCCATTTTTCTACTCAAACCTTCCCATTTTTTGATTGGCTACATGTAATTACATATGGAATCCACATATAGATTTGTCCTTATCTCCAAAAGATCATAATCTATCCTTAAGTCAACTTAGAAATGGTTTACATAGTTGTTTGTGCCATTACAAACAAATATGTCCAAACTATATCACTCAGCATATGAAGTCATTGATGCTCCACATACTTTGTATTTCTACTTTTGACTGGGAACCTGTACTACTTGACATCCATTGTTTACTCAGTACTTGAATCACTCAGCATGGTCTAACTACTTCACACTTGAGTGACTCGACACTCATTGCAACTTGACATGGTCTAATATTTACATGTTGTGCTCGACATGTATTGCTAGTTTAGCATGAACTAAGTAAATGGCTTAAGTGTGTTGACACTCACTTGTCAAAACTAATCTGGGATCAAAAATCTCCTCCTTTGACATGAGTGTCAAAAACACTTAAATATACAATATTCTACTTAACTTCTTGAGCATAACATATCCGTGACTCAACTTATATACAAAATTTCAAAATTTCAAAATTTTGTAATAACCTATATATGTCAAAATTGATATCTCCCCTTGAGTTAATGTGTCTATTTTGTATCCAAAATATGTGGTCCTCTTTGATTTCAATGCATTGTATCTGATAGTTTTTCATCTGATATGCTCTGCCATAGCTAATATTTGTATCTATTTACTACTTTCCTCAAAAATGAATTTCCCAAAAAAGTATATCACCCCAATGATATAATTCTACTGCTAGGCTTCCCATTTGTTATTTCTCTTCCTTTCTTTTATTCTCCCCCTGTCTTATATCTCTCTATATTATATCTCCCCTATGGTTTATCTCTCCCCCATGGTTTATATTTCCCCCTTTTTTGACACTTATGTCAAATGTACTATATATGTATAGTGTGTTTGTCCAAAAAAGATTTATGGAATTCCATTATGATTTTAAGAGCTTCATCCTAGTTGTCACATGAAACATCTAATGACTTCACCTGGATTGCAAGCTTGACAACAAGGTGTATTAGGCCATCTAGAGTAGAAAGATTAGGGTCTTTCTTCAGTAGAGTCTCAGCATAACCTAATTCCTTATGCAGTATCTCCACACGTGGGGTAAGGGATGCTTGTATACATGTTGATTTTTCTCTTATGCTAGCCTTTTCTGCTATTAACACAACTAATTGACTTTGTGTTTGAAGAAATGTATGAAAATGCTTCTCACTCTAAGCAGGATTTTGAGGTAACCTTGTACCTGATATCTTGAGATTTGTCTCCAAGCTTAGAATATGATGTCTGGTCTCTTGGGTGAAGAATGTAGGGTCAAAAAATTTGGTGTACAATGAGAATATATTCTCAAGTACCTTCTTCACATCCTCAACTTTTGTAGTCAATGCAACTTGAGTGAGTGCTATATCACTAGATATCATTTCATTTACCTTGCTTCAAAATTTCTTTTCAAACCATTCTAAGAGTTTAGCAATAGTATCAATGTCTTCATTATTGACTTTTTCCACTATATCTAACAGTTGTTCTAGTAGTCATTTGGTCTCTTCAGCAGTTGGTAGACTAAACACATCTAGAAAGATGTCCTTAATGTCTTGAAGTACTTTCTTTTTCCTGTGTTCTCTCCTAAGAATTTCTTGATGCTTTTTCTTCTCTAAGGGTTTTTGTAAAATGCCTATTTGGTTTAATTTCATTATATCATAATCAAACTTGGGAATAACAATCTCTTCATCAAGAGGGATATCTCTATAGTGAATTACCTTTTCAACTTTTGAAGAGCTAGAGCTTGGCACTGAGATTTGCAATTGTATAGCTTTTGTGCTCTACTTTTGAAGAGTATGTGTAGAAGGAGTACTAGATGTTGGTAGGGTTATCAGTGCTTGGATGGCCTCTTGTTCCTTCACTTTTGGTATTTCCTTACTCTCTTCATATTTTCTCTTGTCTATTACAATGAGATGACTAACACCTTGTCCTTGTGCTTTAGGTACAAATGAATCTATCTATCCTGCTTCCTTCTATCTAGTAGTAGTGTCTTTCTCTTCTTCTATGGTATGCTTCTACTCAACTGTGTCAATTTTACCAAGTGTATCAACCTTAGTAGATGTATCTATTATTGTTTGAGTCAAAGGTTGTACATGATTAATTGAAGGGATAATAGAAGGTGGTTCTTGTAGATTCACCTTATCCCTTGTGACATCAGGCACTACCTTTTGGAGCACATCTATATTCACGCAAACTAGATTTTCACATATCTTTGCTTGCAGTTTAGATTGGTCCAATATCTTCTTCAAGTCTTCTATAGTCAGGGGATTGATTTCTTGAGCTGAAAGGTTGGAGACATCCTTAACAATAATAGTTTTAGTAGACTTGACTGTGTTATGAGAGGGAATGACACTCGACACTTGTGTGTCTTGCACACTCTATTCATCTTGCTGTTGTTTAGTTTTTTCTTTGTCATCAGTTTGCTTTTCAGTTTCTTCCTCAACTGTATCATCTTCATTATCATAATTTTCCTTGTCATCATCTTTTTCATCTTCATCCTTATCATCATCTTTACCCTCAAAAGGGTCAACTTCTCCTTATTTCATAGTGGTCAAACCATAGATAAGTTTCCATATTTGGGTTGATTTCTTGACCACATCTTCAATATTATCTTGAAGAATGTTGAAGGCTCTATATTTAGGTGTAAACTTAACTCCATATTTCTTATTAGGCTTATCAATCTACCCTTTTGTCAGTTCTGGCATTACTTGGGCTAAAGTGGTTTCCCTTATTTATTTTTCCAAATTTAAACAATAATGCCATTTTTTCTCAGCTAAGTCATATAGTTTCTTGGGTATTGAGTTGGAAAATTCTAAAGCTGTTGTCTTAAATTTTGACATCATTGCATATAGGGTTTCTTCCACTAGCTTTTTCTCCTCTTTTCCCAAATCTTGAAAATTTACATGTCTAAAACTAGATAAATTTGCATTATTCTTGACACTTCCACACAAATTTTTAAGATGAAAGAGTGGTTTGTGGCTTACCACTTTGAATTGGGTTATGTCATCTGATTCAATCCTTTCTTCATCTAAATCAAGTTGTGCAACATATTTTATTCTTTGTTTCTTTTGCACTTGGCCACCTTGCTCTATTTGCTTGGACTTCTCCTTAGCTTTTGTCTTGCTACTCGTGTGCTTTCTCTAGTGGTAGGTGTTGTTGGCTTGGCTAGGATTGGCTTAATAGGTTTCTTTGCCTTAGCTACTAGCCATGTCTTAGCCTTTCTCTTCTTTGGGTCAACATGGGGGGGTGCTTCCTCAAGTTCTTCTTACTCAACACCTTCTATTTCCTCCTCTTCCTTATCCTCTCCCATTCCTCGAGTCAATGTAAGAGGCTCCTATGCTTGTGCTTGTTCTTCCTCTTCATCCTATTCATCTTCTTCATCTTCTTCCTCCTCTACACCTTCTTCAAATTTGGTCATTATCTTCTTGGCCAACTTATCTTTCTTCTTGAGTGTGGAGGTAGTTTTCAACTCCATGGTAATCTTTGATTTTACCATTTCATAGTTACCAAATATCTTTGCACTTTTGTCTACTTCCTCTATTGGGAGTGGTGTGATGGCTTCTAAAGCTTCATCAACAATAATTTCATACCCAAGTGGTCTTAACCATCTAACCCTTGGTGTGGTAGCTTGAACAAAGGTGTAATTAGTATCAACTAGAAAGCATATATCATTATAATGTTGCTCAGTGAATGAAACAAGTATCATCATTCTTTCCTTCATTGATTTCTTAAAATATTCAAAATAACTTGTCATCAATGTCTCAAAGTTTTCTCCCATATGTTCAATAAACTCATTGATCTGTACTACACTTGACTTATTTGTTTTCCAACCTATAGTACCAAAAGAGGGAAATGTATTCTACACATAAAAGAATATGCAGACTAGAATTGAACCAAATTTGCATTGAGAACTCTTGGTCTTTCTAATAGCTCCAAGATTTTCCATCAGTTATTGTAATTGAAGCTCAACCAATCATATGTATGTTCTTTCTTTACAATTTTATAACCAACATCTACAATGATACAGGGTATACTATTCAATCTAATTGATCAATAGAATTTATGAGAAATTATCCTTACAATAAAGTTCAACAATGGATCAGAAATAGTATCTATTGTCATGCCTCTCTTATTCTATTCTGCTCTAGTGTTTTTCTCTATTACTTCCTTGGAATCACTCCTTAGAGTCTTGGGGTGATCTAGGGTTGGGTAGCTAGTAACCTTGTAAATTATTCTTTTGGTAATCTTAATTGGTCCACCCTCCAGCCATAAAGATCCATCATGTATTCAACTCAACACAATTCTAATCCATTCAGTTTTAAATACACTAGGAAAATCTAGGGAACTCATTAAACCCTTCTTCTCAACAATTTTATACTCTTCCTTCAAAACACCATTTTCACATAACCTATCATATGCTTCTCTAATTTCTAGGTCCCCAATGCTACCAATTTCACAATTAAAACATCTCCTTACATCTTGAACCATTATTACATTTGGCAAGATCATGGATAAATCACAAAAGGATCTTGTTTGTAAGCTATGTTAGGAATGGCCATAAACATAGGTTGTTTGACTACATTATTGACAAGATGAACATTCAAAACCTCTTTCACTTCTACATTTTTTGAGCTATCTAATTTGTGAAACTAGGGTTTATGCAAAGTAAAACTAAATATCTTGATTTGTGATAAATACCTTGTGAAATCTAAAGAACTGGTGTGAGATTGTTATCATATTCTCTGCAAATGCTTTGAACAAGTTTTTGAATTTTCTTTTGCTTTGCTCACTCTTGCTCGAATTTGAGATGATGAATAAAGATTAGAAATCAATCATATATCCTTCAAAAACCTTACATTTAATGCTTAGTGCTTGTACAACTGTAAGCTCTACATCAACCATTTTTAGAATCACTCAGCATCCATTGATATTACCATCAATAAGTAGCTACTATGAACTCGACATCAACTAGATGGTCTAGTAGCTTGACTTCAACTAGCATTCCACTTAGCATATATAATTTTTTTTCATGTTTGGCAACATCACAAAAACATCTTGCATCTTTATTCATGCTAATGTGGTCTTTTTAGTACTGTCTCTTTTGGAACTGATGTATGATATTACACTTGGATATGAGTCCCACATACCTCTAGATTACCTAGTTTGATGAGGTGTGGTCACTTGATCCATTGGGTTAAGTGATCCCTTCTACATTTGATGTGCTATAATCATTCTTCTTTTTCCATTTCTTATTCACCTCATCTCTGATGTGTTCAACATCTACCTTGCCTTTTCCTTTATCAAATTCTCAACTTGGTGCCTTTGACCTAGTTGAACAATGCTTACTGATGTGACCAATCTTCAAATAGCTAAAACATGTAGTTTTACTTAACCATCTTTTGTAGTTATCACTGAAGTGTGTTCTAATACAATTCTTAGGAATATGTCCATATTATTGAGAATAATGACAACTATATCTTGTGTTGTAATCCCAATTATAAAGGTTTCCATAGCTTCTTACCTTTGTTGGCTTGTTTGATGACCACATGAATTTAGATCTACATTCAAAGGCTCTATGTCCATACTTCTGACAATTTTAGCAATATCCTTCAAATCTTTATTTTCTTATCATCCTGGTTCTGCATTCATGTGCCTAATGACCTTATTTATTGCAGTTATGGCAATGAGTCATGTTCTTAGGCTTGACATTCTAATTTTCATTCTTGCTTCTATACACATTAGTAGTATGTCCTTTCTTACCATAGTTATGACAAGTAGGTTTGGAGTTCTTACCTTTGATGTTCCTATCTTTAACAACTTTGGATGACTCTCCTTCTTCAGTGCTTGTATAGCCCAATCTTGATGTATCATTTTTGGATCTAGGGGATATCAAAAATTGATTAAAGTATTTGATGGCTTCATTTGGCTTGTTGAGATTTTCAAAAAATTCCTTTTCTCTTTTCAGGTCATTCTAAAATTGTTCATCCTGTAACTTCAATGTTGTTATCTCAATGTCTTTGACATTTAGTTCATAGTTGGCATTCATCATTTGACTTAGAGTATCCAATTGCATGTTTGAGATCTTGGTCAACTTTGTTGACTTCTCTTCCAATCTATTTTCCAAAATTCTTTTGTCTTCTTCAATCATGGCTTTGTCTTCCATGGATTTTTTCTTTTGGTTAGTCACCTAACATAGTAGTATAGCTTATAATTCTTGCTCCAACTTGAGATTTCTAATTTTCTCATCTTGGATTTTGTTCTTTTCCATTAGATCTGCAACTACTACATCAAATTCATTGGAGTTACCATCTACAAATAGCTTGGTAGTGTCTATTTCTTTGTATAGTGTGTCATTCTCTGTAATAGTAATCTCTTTCCTTCTCTTCAAGGATTTCTTTAGTTCCCCTCTTACCTCATTCAATGAATGTAGTATGAGATGTATTTCAATCTCTTGGTTCTCAATAGTCTTTCCTAGATTATAGACCTCCATTTAAAAATCTTTCCTCTAAGTTGCAAAGCTTCTTTTTGAGAGAACAAGGCTCTGATACCAATTATTGGAATTACAAGTGGGAAGAGAGTAAACTTCAGGGGGGGGGGGGGGGGGGGGGGGGTGGAATGAATCAAGAGTTTAAACTTGGACCCATAAAACTTGCACCATTCATACATCGCATGCATTAATATACTGAAATAACATATAAAGCATATGCATCAATCATGTAAACATGTAATCAAACAAACACATAACACCAGGTATGATTACCCAGAAACCCTCCAACTGAGAACATAAAATTGGGGTGGGGATGACACCCACAAATCTTCACTATTGCAGAAATAAAGTGTATCCAATGAAGGTTACAATGATTTGACAATGAATTATGATCTACCCTGTGAAATGCCTACCTTGTTAAAGGCTTACAGTGACTTTTAAATTCCACCTTGTTAGAGGATTTCAAAACCTTGTTAGAAGTGTGCCTAGTTATAGGATTTCAACTTACAATTAAGTAAGCACCCCATTAAAGGATTTCATACAACCTATTAGGACTAATCTATTAAGAGATTTAATTGAAATCGCCTGTTAAAATGTCTTAGTATAGATCCTATGGTTATCACTTGCTTTCCTGATAATAGATCACCTCTATACAATCTTTGATTGATCTTTCACAATCTGATGTATCAATGCTATATCCTTCTCTATCCTATGTTCTTCACTACCTGATTCTAAAATTCACTCTTACTTCTAAGTCACCTTGAATGCTCTACAAACTATCTTGTTTTCTCTTCTAATTTGATCATTCACCCCTTGTACACTCGTAAAATATTTAAGGTTTCATCCTCCTTAAGAAGAATCTGGTGGCTTAGGGTTAGGTATGAATATATGATTGAGATTAATCCTTTTTTCCACTTAAACCTTCCAATTTTTTGATTGGATACATGTAATTACATAGGGAATCTACATATAGATTCATCCTTAACTCCAAAAGATCATAATTTATCCTTAAGTCAGCTTAGAAATAGTTTACATAGTTGTTTGTGCCATTACAAACAAATATGTCCAAACTATGTCACTTGGCATATGAAGTCACTAATGCTTGGCATATATTATATTTTTTATTCTGACTCAGCTCCTATACTACTCGACATCCATTATTTACTCATCACTTGAATCATGCGGCATGGTCTATTTGCTCGGCATTTGAGTGACTTTCCACTTGAGTGACGATAGTCATTACAACTTGACATGGTCTAATATTTACATGTTGTGCTCAGCATGTATTACTAGTTCGACGTGAACTAATTAAATGGCTTAAGTGTGTTGACACTCACTTGTCAAAACAAATTTGAGATTAACAAGCCATAAGTGAGTTAACTACTTGGAGTTAAGGTCTCAACTTCTGAGTATTCAAGATCTCTATGTAGAGATCATCAAACACAAATTGATAAATAAATTTTCATTTAAATGTGATGCCTATAGTCACACTAAAAAATAATTGTACTCATAGGCAAATGCCTTAGTAGTCATTCCATAATGTCATAATAGTGGTGAACAAATGCACTATTCACTAACCAAAAAAACTAAAAAGCGATTCCCTATTAGTATACATGTGATCATTTTTGAATGACTTTAATATTAGTGATTGGAGGTTCAGCATGAAAAAAATATGATAATTATGAGACCTCTAACAATTACAATTACAAAATTATAGATAGATTTTGACGAGTTTAAGTATATATTGGCGTGATTTTGAGTTCATTTCTAGTTCAGTGTCAATTGAAGGATATTTAAGGAAGTTGACTAATGATGGTGTGTTGATAGAACAAAAAATCCATCATTGAATAATAAAAATTATTAAAAAGTTAACAAATGTATTGATATGATAATTTTTTATTGATCAATCATTTAGTCATTTGTTTGGGTGACTAATTATTATTCATAGATTATTTATTCATTTATTTGATCATTTATTTAGTCAATTATCTTTGTCTAACTTTTTGATTTTATTTGATGACTGTATTAGTTATTTATTTAGTCACTTACACTTATAAATTGTAAAATATTACTAATGTAAAATATTACTAAAAATTGATCACTTTTAGTTACATGACTAAAATGTTTCATTTATTTGTCAAAATTCTACCAGTTTTAGGGAACCTTGGAGATGCTCCAATTTTTGATTCTCATGAATGTTCCAAGCTCTCCATGGACAAAAAAGTGGTGTCACTTGGACTCACTTTTCCATCTTGAGCTAACAATACTGACAAAACGATGCCATGTTGAACGGTTTGAAAGTTGCATAGTGGTGCACCATTAATTCACTATGAAACACTACAAGACTTAGCATAGATCGAGATTACTATGCCAATTTCAAAAAAAATTGAATATCATAGAACTAAGAGAGGTTATTATAGACATTGATATCACAGTCTTGTAGCATTTGACCGTTTATCGATAGGCATCACGATCTTTGAGTTACAAGCATTAGAAGATCGCTGCCCAAATATGCTCAGGACACCTTGGAAATGCTTTAGTTTGGAATGCTAGTGAATGTTCTGTGCTCTTCTTGGATGAAAAATGGTGCCACTAGGGTTCACTCACCCATGAGAAGCTAATGACACCAAAAAAATGATGCCATGATGAATGGTTTGAAAGTTGTGTGGCGGTGCATCAATTCACTAAGGAGAACTATGAGGTTTGGCATTGACAAAGATCATTGTGTCAATTTCAAACAAAATTGAATCTCCCAAAACTAAGAGAGATTATTGTAGACATCAATATTGTAGCCATATACCATCTAATAGTTTGTCAATAGGCTTCATGAGTTCTGAGTTACAAGCATTGGAAAAATGTTGCCTAAATGTGCTCAGGGCACCTTGGAGATGCTCTAGTTTGGGGTGCTCACGAATGTTATAGGCTCTTTCTAGATGAAATAGTGGTGTCACTAAGGTTTTATTATTCATCCCAAGCTAATGAACCTAAACATATGATGGCATGATGAATGGTTCAAAAGTTGCACACTAGTACACCAACTCACTAAGAAATACTATGAGATTTAACATCGACCGAGATCACTATGCCAATTTCAAATGAAGTTGAATATCCTAGAACTGAGAGAGTTTATTGTAGATATCAATATCATGGTCCTGTAGCATCTAACATTTTTTTGATAGGACTCACAATCTCTAAGTTACAAGCATCAAAAGATTGTTGCCGAAACATGCTTAGGGCACCTTAGAGATGCTCTAGTTTAGGGTGCTCATGAACGTTCTAGGCTCTCCATGGAAAAAAAAGTGGTGTGACTAGGGTTCACTCACCCATCTGAAGCTAACCACATTGATAAATGATACAATGATGAATGGTTTGAAAGTTGTGTAGTAGTGTACCAATTTACTAAGGAACACTGTGAAGTTTGGCATCAATTGAGATTTTTGTAAAAATTTCAAATGAAATTGAATCTCCATGAATTGAGAGAGGTTAGCATAGACATTGATATCATAGTCTTGTAGCATCTAATAGTTCATTGATAGGTGTCACAAGCTCTAAGTTACAAGCATTAGAAGATCACTACTTAAACATGCTTAGGGTTTCCTCCATAGTTAAACCCAAAGCTTGCAACCCCATTTGCAAAACCTTCACCAAGTGTTGTGCCTTATGAACCATTCATTAGAAAGCCCCTTAAGCTCATCAATTGATAAGTAGGAGATAATTTCCACAGCTAGTCAAATTGTGATATGAATATCAGGATTTAACTGTGTGATTTTGAGTCAAACTCGATGACCCATGTTTCATGAGTAGTGATTCAACATGAATCCATCTCTCATGAGAATAAATGGAACACTTAGCACTCATTGGATCTAGGTGATGCTCACAGGGGTGAAGCATCGGGACTTCCCGGGAGGTCACCCATCCCAGTACTACTCCAGCCTGAGCGCGCTTAACTACTGAGTTTCCTCCATAGTTAAACCCAAAGCTTGCAACCCCATTTGCAAAACCTTCACCAAGTGTTGTGCCTTATGAACCATTCATTAGAAAGCCCCTTAAGCTCATCAATTGATAAGTAGGAGATAATTTCCACAGCTAGTCAAATTGTGATATGAATATCAGGATTTAACTATGTGATTTTGAGTCAAACTCGATGACCCATGTTTAAGCGCGCTCAGGCTGGAGTAGTACTGGGATGGGTGACCTCTCGAGAAGTCCCGGTGCTTCACCCCTGTGAGCATCACCTAGATCCAATGAGTGCTAAGTGTTCCATTTATTCTCATGAGAGATGGATTCATGTTGAATCACTACTCATGAAACATGGGTCATCGAGTTTGACTCAAAATCACATAGTTAAATCCTGATATTCATATCACAATTTGACTAGCTGTGGAAATTATCTCCTACTTATCAATTGATGAGCTTAAGGGGCTTTCTAATGAATGGTTCATAAGGCACAACACTTGGTGAAGGTTTTGCAAATGGGGTTGCAAGCTTTGGGTTTAACTATGGAGGAAACTCTGTAGTTAAGCGCGCTCAGGCTGGAGTAGTACTGGGATGGGTGACCTCCCGAGAAGTCCCAGTGCTTCACCCCTGTGAGCATCACCTAGATCTAATGAGTGCTAAGTTTTCCATTTATGGATTCATGTTGAATCACTACTCATGAAACATGGGTCATCGAGTTTGACTCAAAATCACACAGTTAAATCCTGATATTCATATCACAAACCAATATTAATTACATGAACTAAAAATATGATATTTATGCTCCCTCCATGTTATTTGATGAATTTGACTACTTTGACCACTTTGATCGATCTTTGACTAATATGGACTAATAGGCTAAATGGTTACATAGATGTCCATAAGAATTTATTATTAATCTATAAAATATAAAAGCACAAATTAGTGAACCTTATGAAAAGATATAATAAATTAATGAGTTCATATTTGAAATATTTCAAGTGTTTCATTAGAATTATAACTGAATGATACAAATATGAATCTATCTTTGCCATACAAAGTAATGTATATGGAACAAAAGGTATGCAATGTACATCATTGTGCATACTAAAGTCCTTGTGTATATCATTGATAGAACCATATTATATGTACACAACCAAAAATCCTAGAGGCTAAACTATAATAGAATTGTCTTTGTTTTGCTCCTTAAAATTGTTTCTATCTTCATGCATTACTACTATTTAAGACACCTATAATTCAATGTTATACTAAATGTTAGTATTATAGGAATTTAATATAAAGTAAAAGTATAGGCATATAATTAACATATGAAGCTAAACTTAAAGCATAAAATGAACATATGAAACTTTTTTGTGAGTTAGTATTACCTAGTGAAGTGTTCCTAAAGGGTCATCTCTCTACTTGAGGGTCTCCAATAGGGATTCAAGATCAGCATTAGCAATAGTAAAAATTTCTTTAATTTTTGGTCTTTCGTGGTGCTTCACCAAATTTATATTTGATGCTATAATAAGGTGTGAATATATGAGAATGGTTTTGTGCTTCTCATAGTCTTTGAATGCGAGAATTTCATTCCTTCTAAGCATGTATTCCCACAACCATGTCCCAACAACAACAACAAACCAATAGGATATGTGAATCCATCATCATCTACAATCAGTTTGAAATATTTTGTTTACCTCTTACACAATGTGCTAATAAATAATCTGATTTCTCATCATTCCCCTATGGTGCAACCAATGCAAAGACTTGTCTTGGCTGAAGAAGATTTGATAGATGGTTTTAGTCAACTAAACTTTCCATGTCATTATTTTTGATATAGAGCTTGAGAGATAATGGAGTAAGATAATCTAGATCCTATGTATCCACCCACTCACTCAACTCACAGTGATCCCAATCACACTTAAAAAAACTAGGACAAGATCAAGCTAGCTGACGTATTCAAATTGGCCATGTACTACAATCAGAACTATAGAATTAATGTGTCTTTGAAAAATCTTTCACTGTAGCACAATCCAATATATCACCTAAGGAACCATCCTCAACCAACCAAAAAGAGCTTACACACTATTGAATCAAGAGTCCCCCTATGATAATGTAGATGTACACCAATCAACTATGGTATGAGCATCAAGAAGTCCTATTGTTGAAATCTTCATTTGCTCCTTGAATAGAGATCTCTTTACACATGCCCCAACTTCATCATGCTCATTTTTCCCATGTTCAAACTTAAAAAATCTCCAAATATGAGGTACACCCATGTATACATGCATTCTACACAATCAATAATACATGTGAGCATTCTTGAATTAACATGTGCAAATATCTAATCAAATGAGATGCACATCCATAGCAGTATCATGTTCTTACAAGAACTCAAAATAATTCTCAAAATAATTTTGGACAAAATCATGAGAGTGAGATCTATCATCACTCATATAAAAGTGGTACTCTTTGAATATCTTTTGGTTATCTTCCATACTATCAGGGGCATGTGTATATTTTATGTGGACAAAAAAAATAATTTGAATGGAGTTATAATATTGAGCTTGTGTCTCATTTTGGGGTTGTAATGTATAGTTCTTTGTAAAGTCAAAACTGATATAATAGTGCCAATGGGAAAAATGTCCTTACACATTCTAAATTGTTGATCCAACAACCAAGACCTATGACTATGCTTTGCATACTTGTAAAAAAAAATCCTTGAAATCAGAAATAAAATCAGCCACACACATTTGTTTTAAAACCAACTCACATCTAGAGCATTTACCTCCATTATTCAATGTGTATTTTATTGTTTCATAAACCTTCTTTGAAACTATCATCTTCACACCCCTCATAGAAAAATGCCAATTTTCTTGATAAACTGCCACATTGTGAGCACTTTTCATTTAAGAAATCATTTCTACAAAAGAAGCAACCATCAACTGTAGGACATAAGAATTGATCTAGTAACAATATTGATGATTTTGGAAGGAAACTAGCACTACAAATTTCTAACATTTCATTAGCATGCAAAGTAAAATGGATGGAGTGTAATACTTCATGATGCATAGAAAAATCCACATAATATTTGCAATAGCATGTATTTAAAATCTTAAGCGGTACACAATAAAATGGCTTTATTGATTTAAAATCCCTTTGTGATATATTCAATGTTGGATTAGTCTCACAAAATTATTTGAACAACATTGTTTGACTTACTTCAAAAATATTGTTTTGGATTTGGGTACAATCTGTATTGCCAATTCTCAACTCTAAAACATCCTTCGCACTTGGTGACACTCTTTAGCTAGAGTGCCAAAATTGTGAAATATGTTTCTTCTCACCCTCAACTAGTTACTAATCAAATTGTTGAAATCTCCCACAATAAGACCATTTATCAGTTTGAAAAAGATTGTCAAGTCTCTCTTTTCTTTCAAGTGTTCAACTAAAAGTTGTATGGCTTATGTTCAAGTCAACAAGAGTTTGTCTAATAAATCTCACTTTTCTCAAATGATGACTTATGAAAGAAATTGTAATAACCCTACTAGTTTTTCCTTTTCCCCTACTAGTTTTTCCTATGCTATTGAGAGAGCTGAAAATATTCTTCACAATAATGACTTTTCTCTTCATTTTCTTGTTGACATGAATTTTCAAATTGGAAAAAATAGGTCTTAATTTTTGCATCCTTAATAATTGCACAAAGATTTGGCATTGCTTCACCAATGTCTTGTTGCCAAAAAACTATTCATATAATATTAAAGCCCAAAACTATGTCATTCTATGTGATTTCTTTCCTTCTGATGTCCTCAAAATGGTCAAATCAATCTCTATTAACCACTTCTATGTTCTACCAATTTTATCATTAGACGTTTGTTTGTCTTCATTACAAGGAATCTCATTTTGACTATAACGAGGAGACATGTAAGGTTCATTTGTAATATTATCACTATCATTCTCAATTGTTATATTTTTCCTTTCAAGCTCTACAACTTCCTCTTCAATTAATACATTATGTTTCACAACATTAAGTTGATTAATATTATCAAATTCAACATCATCTTAATTGGAAACTACTATTATAGGTGAGAGTGGGGGGGGGGGGGGGGGGGGGGGGGGGGTGCGGTGAATTAGTTACCACAAAAATGAATCCTAGATCCCTTAGATGTCAACAAAAGTAAACTGATAAAATTGATTACTATTGTTACTCGGTAAACACTCAAAAAATGTTGTAATTTGGTAAATGCAGAGTGTAAATTACTTTTAGCAGATCTTAAGGCATTAACAATAATTAATCTTGCAAACATGAGAGAAAGGAAATGAACACATGATACACCAGATTTAATGTGGAAACCCAATATGGGAAAAACCACTAATGTAGCTAGTTATTGTTTTTCACTCTTCTGAAGTGTGCCCTATTATGAGCCAACCCTATTAAAGGTTACAAAACACACTGTTAGGTGTGACCTTGTTAGAGGATTTAATCACCCTATTAGGAGTGGCCTTGTGAGAGGTCTTAAAATAATTTAATGGAACTATCACCTTGTTAGAGGATTTACAACTAGCTGTTGAACTAACTTTGTTAAGAGATTTTAGATCATTGCTACAATGGTTAGAGAGTAACAATGAAATGAACTAATTGTGATACAATTAAATTGTTGAATCTAGATCTTTGTTCTACTTAAAATTTGATCCTTCCTGATCGAATATTACTTTTCTACTCCACAAGGATATACTTATCCTTCAAGTTTTCTCTCACTCTTTCCTTCTTTATTCAATCAACACACTTACACAAACACACTTGAAAACCAAAAATTGACCATATATTTATATCATCTAGATTATAAAGTTAGCTTAATACAAATTAGAATGATGACTAATCATTAACTTAGTTGGCTAGAACCAATACTTAAAATAATTAAGTTTCTCATGCTAGAACAACAAAATCCTTTATTAGTCAACCCTGCTCGGTAAGCACTGGTTTTGAGATAATTTCTTGTGTTAACCAATAGAAGCTCAGTTAACATTGCAAACTTGAAAAAATACTTTGGTAATTGAGTGAAATTAGTTAGAACTAACTCTGTCCAACTTTCCTTTGTTAACCATGAGAACTTGGTTAACACTATTTTTTGCCATAATTTCTTTCGACACCCGAGTGACCTCAGTAGACACTATCTTCATGGAGTAAACTTTAGAAATGCTCGATAGATAAGGAAAATTGTCTCACTAACCAAGTGAGCTCGATAACCACTAACTAACAACTGATATGACATTTGTGTGAAGTCAAAGACAACACACAATTAGACAATTGTATCCAACAATCTCTCTCTTTGGCATTGATGGCAACACAACATGTCATAACACAATGAAATTTGAGAAAAAGAATTTCTTTGATAGAAAGTTTATCCCTCTTATATTTTTCACAAAAAATCCTTCTTTCATCCAGTAATCTCCCTCTACGAAGGAATTACATAACTTCTCCCACTTGAAATGACCAAAAAAAAATTCAGAAAGATAAGACAATAATCTTCTTCCTCTTTGACAACACATGCCAAAGACAACACATACCTAATTAGTATCAATGTACCTTGAAAACTGGTTCATATGCAATATACTATTATCTATGCTACATCAACTAATTGATTTTTAACTTGGTTCCTACTGATGCATCACTAAAACTTCATTTAGTGAGCTTCAGATAGGGGAATGACCCCTAACTTACCTCTTAGATATAGAAATGCATCCTTAGGTAATGGCTTGGTGAATATGTCTACAATCTATTCTTTTGTTTGAACATATTCCAATTAGATTTCTTTGTCTTGCACCAATTCTCTGACAAAATGATATTTTATAGCAATGTGCTTAGTTTTGGAATGCATCACTGGGTTCTTTGATATGTTAATTGTGCTGGTGTTATCACAAAACATGACAACCAGTTTTTTGATCTCAACCTTCATGCCTTCCAACATTTATTTAAACTAGACAATGTTAGAATAATTCGTTACTATTACAACGTACTCTTCTTCTATTGTAGATTGGGATGTGTAGTTTTGCTTCTTACTTGTCCAAGATACCAAGCTTTTACCAAGAAAGAATGCTCCACCAATTGTGCCTTTTTTGTCATCAAGATTTCCTATCCAATCAGCATCAATGAGTAAATTTAGGTCTAAGTTTCCTCCAAGTTTGTACCATAAACCATAGTCTTTAGTACTTTTTAGATATCTCAAGATTTTCTTGATTGCCATCATGTGATTTTCTCTAGGTTTTGCCAAGAATCTTGCCACTATTCTAACTACTAAGGCAATATTAGGCCTTGTTGGAACTACATACTATAATTTTTCAATCATTGATCTATATAAGGTCTGATCTACCTCTTTGAAGTCATCATCTTTTGTAAGCTTTAGTCTAGTACAAATGGGGATTCCAACTAGTTTTGAATCTTCTATTTCAAACTTCTTGAGTATCTCCTTGATATACTTAGATTAAGTAATGTAGATACCATTCTTTTTCTATTGTATATGTAATCCAACAAAGAATTTTATCTCACTAAACATGGACATTTCAAACTCTTTGTTCATTTGTTTTGAAAATTCTTTGCATAGATCATCATTCCCTATCAATAGAGTATCATCCACAAATATCTCTACCAATACAATCTTGTTATATGGTCCTTTCTTGATATACAAACTATTGTTATCATTAGTTCTCTGAAAACCAATTTGTATCAAGAAGTTATGTAGTCTTTCATACCAAGCTCTAGGACCTTGTTTCAGACCATATAGTGCTTTATGCAATTTGTAGACCATGTCCCTTTTGTCTGGATCAACAAAACCTTTTGGTTGTTCAATGTAGACTTCTTCATCAAGAATACCATTGAGAAATGCAGATTTAACATCCATCTGATATACTTTGAATCTTTTGTGTGCTGCATATGCAGGTAGGGTCCTAACACCTTCTAATCTTGCAATAGGAGAAAAAGTCTCACCATAATCAATTCCTTCTTCTTGAGAGTAGCCTTTACATACCAATCTTGCTTTATTTCTTGATACTTTACCATTTTCATTCAACTTATTCTTGAATACCCATTTTGTTCCAATCACATTTTTATCTTTAGGTCTAGGTATAAGGGTCCAAGTTTTTTTTTTTCTCTATCTATTATATTTCTTCATTCATTGCCTCAATCCAACTTTCATTTTTCAATGCATCTTTAACACTTCTAGATTCAAAATCAGCAAGTAAACATGTACCTTTCAATTTTCTTCTTGTTATAGTACCTTCTAATTTATCTTCAATAATTTGATCAGGTGCATGATGCCTTATGAAATATTTGGCCAATATAGGTTCTTTGTCTTTTGAATGAATTGCACTATCTTCATTTTGAATCTCAACTTCTAGCTCGGGTCGTTCAGACTCATTAGGCATTGACTCAGTAGATTTAGAATCTGACTCAGGTCCCTATGACTCAGTTTATACTTCTTGCAACTCATAAGCTAAGGAAGAATTAGGAGATGAAGTCTCCTTATTTTAAAATGTGCTTGGCAATTTATCAGGTTTGAAATAAAAATCTTTTGTAATCTTTTGGTTCCCGTTTTCTTTCTTCTTCAGTCTTTTCTGCAAACTCATCAATTATCACATGTGCACTTTCTATGATTTTATGAGTAGACAAATTCAAATATCTATATTCCTTACTTCTATAAGAATATCCTAAGAATATACCTTCATTACCTTCCACATAAAATTTTCCTTTTCTAGATTCTTTCAAGATGTAACATTTACTACCAAATACTTTCAGGTAACTTACATTGGGTTTGTAGCCATACCATAATTCATAGGGAGTTTTGTGTGAGTCCTTCTTCAACTAAAATCGGTTCAAAGTATGGACTGTAGTACTGATGGCTTCCTTCTATTATTTGATAAAAACATTCTTTTCAATCATTAGAGTCCTTGTACAATCCATGATGGATCTGTTTCTTCTTTCAACTATTCCATTCTATTTAGGAGTACCAGGGGCTAATACCTATCGTTTAATTCCTATTTCAATGAAAAATTTATTGAATTCATTGGAGATGAATTCACCACCTCTGTCTGATCTTAAGAATTTCAATTTTTTTCTAGTTTCTTTTTACTCTTGCTAGATACCATTTGAATTTTTTGAATGCTTCTGACTTTTCTCTAAGATACATAATAGTCATCATGCTAGATTAGTCATCAACAAAAAGAATAAATAAATTTTCTCCTTTATAACTTTATATTCCAATAGGTCCACATAAGTTAGTATGCACAATTTCCAAGACATCTTAAGATTAATAGTTTTTGCTCTTAAAACTAGTCTTCCCCATTTTGCCAATCTGACAATTTTTGCATAAACCAACATCTGGTTTCTTCAAACTAGGAATACCTCTTACTTTTTTGAATTTTCTTATCTTGACCATATTATCAAAGTTTATATGACAGATTCTTCTGTTCCATAACCAAATTTCTTCCATTTGAGCAATAAATCATGAGCAATCACCAAGATCAAGATAAAATAGGTTACCTCTTGTTTGTTTGCTTGATCCAATCAGATTCTCTTTGTCATCCAATAGTATTGCCTTGCCATGCATGAATTCTACCTTGAATCCAATGTTGATTAATTGTGCTATAGTCAATAGATTATGTTTCAGTCCTTCAATCCAATAGGCATTGCCAGATACAAGTTCATTGGTTAATGAGATTTGGCCTTTCCCTTTTATGCAACAAGGTTCATTATTTCCAAACCTTACACTACCTCCATCATAGTGTTCAAAGTGTTCAAACTTTCTTTTGTGTCTAGTCATATGATGTGAACATCCACTATATATGATCCATGTATAATTTTTACTAACATGAGAAATAAGTGCCATCTTATCTTCTTCTTCATCAAATTCATCTTTCACAGTAATGTATACTATTTCATCTTCACTGTTATAAGAATCTTTAGCCATAAAGCAAGTTTTCTTTCTTTTTTCCTTGTATGATTTGTGATTTTTGAAATCCTTTTTGCCTTTGTACTTGTGACTCTTCTTCTCATCCTTTCTCTCTTTGTTTGGGTACTTGGCAGCAATATGACCAATCTCTTCACATGAAAAATAGATTAGGGGAACTTTACCTTTGTATTTTCCTCTACCTCTAGAATATTTCTTTGCAAGAAAAGCTTCAAAAACTTCAAGATCACTGTCAAAACTTTCATCTATTTTCTCTTCACTTTTAGATTAATTTTCCTTTATCTTCTTACCTTTTTCTTTGAGTGAAAGTTTTGCCTCAAATGCAGATTCAACATTTTTGGAAGCTAGAACATAATTGTCAAAGTTTTCTAGGTACAAAGCTATCAATCTTCCTATGAAGGCATCCAAACTTAAATTGTGATTTGGATCACACCTCTTTTCTTGAATAGTAGATACTCTAATTGCATAGATAGGGAGCAATGTTCTAAGAACTTTACTTGCAATATTTTCTTCCTTGATTTCTCCTCCAGAAGGTCTGATCACACTAATACTAGCTTTGATTCTTTCTACATATTTGGCAACATTTTCATCTTCTCTCATTCTCATGCGATCAAACTATCCTCTAAGGCTTTCTACTTTGGCTCTTCTTACATTTTCATCACCACCATAAATGTCTGTTAGCTTGTTCCACATATCAAAAGTAGTTTTGTAGTCTTTGATCTCATCAAATTCATCATAGCTAACAGTAGATGCAATATCAATCATCATGATGTTATGATTCTTTTTCTCAGCAAGATCTCCAACAGATAGTGTACCAGTAGGAGTTTTGTATTCTTCATCAAGGTATTTGTAGCCTGAATCACTAATGGTGGTCAGATGAAGTCTCATGAGTCCCTGCCATGCTGAAAAGTTGTCTCTATTTAGCTTTGGAATCTCTCTCTTGTAAGACATCTTGATCCTTTAGTTGAGGTCCTTGAAACCTTTCCTACAAGCACCAAATTCTTTGATACAAATTGTTGGAAATTTGGAAGGAGTAACTGAGAGGGGGAGTGAATCAGTTACCACAAAAATAAATCCTAGATCCCTTAGATGTCAACAAAAGTAAATTGATAAAACTAATTATTGTTGTTACTTGGTAAACACACAGAAAATGTTGTAACTTGGTAAATGCAGAGTGTAAATTACTTTTAGTAGATCTTAAGGTATTAACAATAATTAATCTTGCAAACATGAGAGAAAAGAAATGAACACATGAGACACTACATTTAACTTGGAAACCCAATATGGAAAAAACCACTAATGTAACGAGTTACTATTTTTCACTCTTCTAAAGTGAGCCCTGTTAGGAGCCAACCTTGTTAAAGGTTATAAAAAACACTATTAGTTGTGACCTTGCTAGAGCATTTAATCACCTTGTTCGGAGTGGCCTTGTGAGAGGTCTTAAAATAATTCAATGGAACTATCACCTTGTTAGAGGATTTACAATTGGCTATTAAACCAACTCTGTTAAGAGATTTTAGATCATTTCTATGATGGTTAGAGAGTAACAATGAAATTACTTGATTGTGATTCAACTAAATTGCTGAATCTAGATCTCTATTTTGCTTAAAATTTGATCCTTCCTAATCAAATATTACTTTTCTTATTCACAAGGATGTTTGCTTATCCTTAAAGTTTTCTCTCACTCTTTCCTTCTTAATTCAATCAACAGACTTGCACACACACTTGAAAACCACAACTTGACCTTATATTTATATCATCTAGATTGTCAAGTCAGCTCAATACAAATTAGAATGAAAACTAATCATTACCATAGTTGGCTAGAACCAATACTTAAAATTATTAAGCTTCTCATGCTAGAACAACAAATTCCTTTATCAGTTGACCCTACTCAGTAAACACTAGTTCTGAGATGATTTTTAGTGTTAAACAATAGAAGCTTAGTTAACACTATGAACTTGCAAAAATTCTTTGGTAATTGAGTGAACTTGGTTAGAACTAACTCTATCCAACTTTCCTTTGTTAACCATGAGAACTCACTTAACACAATTTTCTGCCATAATTTCCTTCAACACTCGAGTGAGCTCGGTAGACATTGTCTTGTCAGAGTAAACTTTAGGAATGCTTGGTAGCCAAGGAAAAATGTCTTTCTGACCAAGTGAGTTTGGTAAGCACTAATTGACAACTGATATGACATTTGTGTGACATCAAAGACAACACACAATTAGACAATTGTATCCAACAACATGCTTGACCTTATTGACAACATAATTTGTCTCTTTGGTTTTCCCTATCTTTTGTCCTATATCCTTCAATTCCTTCATTTTTCACCTTCCTCTTCTATTTAAACTTTTTCCTACTACTGCTCCTCATAGTGTCAACAATTTTAGGAAACCTAATCAATTAATTTGACCACTTTTTGAAATTTTGGGCCCCAAATTTTGTATTTTGACTACAAAGCTCTCAAAACCTATGAAAAGGCATTTGGATATTTGCATGTCTCGGGTAAGGGGGCTACACTCATTTAAAAAAAAGTTCCCCAGTAAAATATCAGTTATTTTATATATCATATGGTTGATATTTTCCTACCTAAATATTAAAAGGATCAGATGGAAAATGGAGGGTGGGGATTAAAAGTTGAGGAAGGATCCTAATTATCCCCTCCATGATCCATGTGATTTCCAAGTCAAGTGTTTTATTTTTATTTTTATTTTTATGTATATGAGATCTTTTCTATTATAAATAATGTTTTTGTTTTTGTTTGTGTTATAATATAGTATATTATAGTAGAATATATTATATTATATTATATTATATTATATTATATTATAGCATATTATAATATATATTATAGCATATTAGATTAGAGCATGTTATATTATATGATATTTTATTATATTATATGATAGATTATATATGATATTCAGTGGATACTATTTTGACATAGTTGATAATGATATATGTCCTTAGATGTCCTAAGACCCCTAGGACACATTTCATTTGTTAAAATAGGTCAAATGGGGTCATACGATAACCTATGACCCCTTTCTACACATTTGATGATGATATATGTCAAAATGGGTCAAATGGGGTCATTGTTAGAATTTTTTAGAATAACTGAGAGGGGGGGGGGGTTGAATCAGTTATCCAAGGTCCAAATGCCCTATTAATACCTTTTTACTACTTTTAATGAATCCAGACACTTTTCATCCATCCAAACTTTAAATTCAACCATATTAGCAAGTTATAGTAAATCAACATGAAAAGATAAAACATCAAAGATCAACACATGACACAATGATTTACCTGGAAACCCAATTTGGGAAAAACCACCAATAACATGCTACTTGATTCTCACTCTTTTGAAGTGATGCCCTGTTAAAGGCTTACAACACACTGTTAAATGTGACCCTGTTTGAGGATTTCACCAAACTGTTAGGAATGGGCCTGGTTAAAGGTCTTTAGAACATTCACTTGGAATGTCACCTTGTTAAAGGATTTATCTAATGGCTATTAAACCAACCTAAGTCCATAGGATTTAAACTTACTATTACAATTTCTAGAAAGTAACGATAATGGTCTTTTGATCTGATATAATTTACAACATACTTTGCAGATTTCAGATCATACTTTCAGTTCAATCCTTATGCTTGGCTTCAATCACTCCAGCTCTGATTTCTTGTCTTCCTCTCAAGCTTCGTCTCCTTGAGTCTTCTTACTCATTCTACCAATGCAATCATCCTTGTGGTCATCTATCCAAATAGAATTCTTGTGCTTCCTTCTCTTTAGCACCTTCTTCAGTACTTCATGCTTTTATGCTTGACCACCTCTCTCTCTCTCTCTCTTTTTCATTAAATTATGTCTTCTTAAATAAAAATCTGATTTTCCTTTGCTGCTCAATTCTCCCTCTCCAATTTTAGGGTTTCAAAATGGATTTGGTAGGATACAATGTATCTACCCCATATCTTGTTCTCTTCTAGAAACTTCACTAGTTGTATCCTTAAAAATGTTCTACATGGTGTTCTGTGCCACCAGCTCATCATTCTTATCTTCTTTTTAATTTACAAATTTCTAGATAACAACCTTGTCGGCTTAGATCTGGCAAATATTTGATTTCAAAAATAATGCAGCAACTCAACATTATTGAGTTACTGGTGCTTGGCACCTCTGTGTTACCCGGCACCTATACCTACTCGGCACTTGGTTCTGCTCGGCACTTGATGAACTCTGTGTCACTTGGCATCAGAACTTGCTTGGCATCTGAAGTTTACTCGGCATTAACTAGGAATTTTCTCGGCTCTTACTAGCTTTCTCGGCTCCTTCTCTCTAATGAACTTAGTTGAGCTTTACAAAAGACTTAGCTAAAACCTTAAACCTTTGATATGTTTTAGTGTACCCATTTTTTGTATCTTATAATATGTCATCAGATACACTTTTTCATCAATGGCTTAGCTGATCCTTGTACTTCATTACAACATCATAACTTCAACCTTTCTCTAGGTGTTCTAGTTACATCTTATTGATTGCCTCCTCCTTGACAATCAACTAATTGATAATATTTGAATCACTAAAGCAATTGTCATTCCTACAAGTAGCAAGTTTGACATCAATGACAAAACAATGATTGAGGACATTCTTTACCAGTTCCATATATTATTCCAACAACTTTTCTTATGATCATTTCAATCATTTCCAACAATCTCCCTCTTTGGCATTGATGGCAGACCAAACTGATCAATTAATCAACTTAGTTACCACCAAGATTGTATACGTTGTCTTGTTGTACTGATCTCATATATCTCCCTCTTTCATATATATCTCCCTCTTTCTTTGTATTGATCAGATTTTTGCATATTTCTCCCTCTTTGACATAAATGCCAAAGATGTAGCATCTTCATCATGCAAAATATAAGCTTTGGCTTCTTGTTGATTTTCTCCCTCTGTCACCATGCTTGTGATTGATTTGGAGTTTCTGCTCCTTCTGTAATCCTTTGCATCAACCTGTTAATATTTCAATGATTTATTCCTATTGATGCAGGGCAGCTTCCTTGTTGCCTTAAATTGCTTGAGTTAGGGGTATTACCCCCAACTTGCCTCTAAGATATTCATAGGAATCCTTGGGCAATGGTTTGGTGAAGATATCTTCAGTTTGTTCCTTTGTGTGAATGTATTCCAATTTTACTTGTTTGTCTTCTACCAATTCTCTAACATAATGATACTTGATTGCAATATGCTTGATTTTTGCATGCATCACTAGATTTTTGGATATGTTTATAGCACTTGTATTATCACAATACAGTATCACAGGTTTTGTTATTTCTTCTTTCATTCCATTCAATAGATGTGTGAGCCATACAATGTTTGTGCAATTGACTGTAGCTGCCACATATTCTGAATCTGCAGTGGACTAGGATGTACATGTTTGTTTCTTGCTAGTCAAGGTGACCAACCTTTTGCCTAGAAATAATGCACCTCAACTTGTGCTTTTTCTATCATAAATGTTTCCTCCCCAATCTACATCTGTATATGCATTGAGCTCAAATTTTCCATTCTTTTTGTAGTATAGTCCAAAGTTATCAGTTCCTTTAAGATATCTCATTATTCTTTTTACTGCTATGAGATGATTTTCTTTAGGATTAGTAGAGAACCTAGCCACAATTCCAACTGCTAATACTATGTCTGGTCTACTATGTACAACATATTGTAGTTTTCCAATCATGGATATGTACATTTTTTGATTGATCTCATCATTTTTGGACAGCTTATTTCCTGTTGCCATTGGTGTGCTGACTGGTTTGGATTCCTCCAATCCAAACATTTTAAAAATTTCTTTGATGTATTTTGACTATGTAACAAATATTCCATGTTTGAGTTGATGTACTTGCAACCCAACAAAAAATTTGATTTCTCCAAACATAGACATCTCAAATTCATGTTTCATTTTGTCAGCAAAGCCTTTGCAAAGTACTTCCTTACCACCAAACACTATGTCATCCACAAAGATTTTAGATACAATAATGTCTTCACCTTCTTTAGCTTTGATGTACATGTTGCTATTATCATCAATTCTTTCAAATCCAATTTGCACTAGATACTTGTGAAGTCTCTCATACCATGCTCTATATGCCTGTTTCAAACCATAGAGTGCTTTATGTAGCTTACATACCATATCCTTGTTGTTTTCATCAATAAATCCTTCTGGTTGTTTACTGTAGACTTCTTCTTCTAGTATACCATTTAAGAAGGAAGATTTTACATCCATCTGATAGACTTTAAAATCTTTGTAGGTAGCATATGTAAGTAAAGTTCTTACTCCTTCCATTCTAGCAACATGAGAAAATGTTTCCCCATAGTCTATTCCTTCTTCTTGAGCATAACCCTTGTATACTAGTCTAGCTTTGTTTTTGGTAATTTCACCATTCTCATCTAGTTTGTTTCTGAATACCTATTTGGTGCCAATCACATTCTTGTTAGTTGGTCTGAGAACCAAACTCCAGGTTTTGTTTTTTCTTATTTGATCAATTTCTTCTTCCATAGCTTTATACCATTCATCATCTTGTAATGCACCATATACTATCTTGGGTTCAAATTTGCTGATCAGACATGATTCATGTCTTAGTTTGTTCCTTGTCATTGGTCTTGCATCTTTGTCACCAATTATCTGTTCAGCAGGGTGATGTCTTTTTACATATTTGGATAATCTTGGCTCTGTCCTTATTTCCATGTTTGATCTTTTAGATTTAGGATCACTGTGCACTTCATTGTTAGGTTGTTCTTCATCATGTGTACTGTCTTCAGAATTAGATTGTGCATTTTCTTCATTTTGCAACTCAGCTTCTAAATGCAACTCGGCATTCATTGGTTGAGACTCAGCTGAGACTGAAGTTTGTTGTTGAGTTTTAATTTGATTGACATTTTCCTCATCAACAGTCATTCCTTCATAAGAATACACAAAGGTTTTGTACTCTTCCATTTTCTTTGGTACTTCAGCTTGAACTTTTGTGTGCTCATCAAAATTTACATTTGCACTTTCCACAATTTTGTTAGTGTTAATATTCAAACACTTATATGCCTTACTTCTAGTGGAGTAACCAAGAAATATACCTTCATCACTTTTTGCATCAAATTTTCCATTTCTAGCATCTTTAAGGATAAAGCATTTACAACCAAACACTTTGAAATGTTTTACATTGGATGAGTAACCATACCATAATTCAAAAGTTTTTGTATTTGTACCTTTCTTGACTTGTACTCGGTTCAGTGTATGAACAGCTACAATTACCGCTTCTCTCCAATATTTAAAAAAAAAATATTTTCCATCATTAATGTTCTGGCACAGTCAATCACAGATCTATTTCTTCTCTCAACAATTCCATTCTGTGGAGGATTCTTAGGATCTAATGTTTGTCTTTTGATTCCTTTATCATTATAGAATATCTCGAATTCATTTGATATAAATTCACCACCTCTATCTGATCTTAGGCATTCCAAGCTTTTTCTAGTTTCCTTTTCAACTCTAGCCACATACCACTTAAACATTTAAAAAGCATCAGATTTTTGTTTTAAGAACATAACAGTCATCATCTTGGAATAGTCATCAACAAATAGCATTATGTATTTATCTCCTTTATAGCTTTGTATTTCCATTGGACCACATAAGTCAGTGTGAACTAACTCAAGTATCTCTTTAGATGTATAGTTTTTGCTTTTGAAACTTGACTTTGTCATTTGTCCTAGTTGACATTGTTTGCACATGATATTATCAGGCTTCTTCAATTTTGGTAAACTTCTAACTTTTTTCATTTTACTGATGTTGACTAGATTTTCAAAGTTGACATGACATAATCTTCTATGCCATAACCATTCATCATCAAATTTTGCAAATAAACAAGAAACATCATCCATATCAAGGTAAAACAAATTACTCTTTGTTTGATCTCCTTTTTCTATCAGTTTACCATCAATATCATAGATCTTTGCAGTTTTGTTTCCAAATTCCACTTTGCAACCTATATTGCCTAACTATGAGACACTTAGTAAATTGTTGTTTAATGCTTCAACATAGTATGCATTTTCAGATGAAATTTTTTTTGTGAGCTTAATGGAAACTTTTCCTTTGATTTGACATGGAGCATCATTACCAAATTTAGCACTATTTCCATCATACTGAGTAAAGTTAACAAACTTACTATTGTCTCCTGTCATGTGATGTGAGCATCCACTGTCTATGATCCATCTGTCATTCTTGTTTATACATGTTACCAGTATTGTGGGCTCTTCTTCATCAGATTGGTCCTTCATGGCTACATAAACAACTTCATCATCATTGTCATCAGAATTTTCTTCAACAATATAACACTTCTTACCTATTTCTTTGTAATCTCTCTTATCATCATCTCTTCTGTTCTTGTATTTTTTGCCTTCCTTGGAATCATTTTTCTGTGGACACCTTGCAGCAATATGACCTACTTCATTGCAATTGAAACAAATGATAGCCATCTTATCTTTGAATTTTTCTTTGCCCCTATGAAATCTTCTAGCGAGCAATGCTTCCAATTGTTCCACATCTTCCTCATTAGTGCTACTGTCACTGGATACATACTTCATTTTTCTTCCTTTCTTTGATTTCACCTGTTTAGCATCTTTCAGTGATAACTTGGCCTTAAAAGCAGATTCAACATTTTCAAGTCTGTAGTTGTCAAAGTTAGATAACTCAAATGCAGTGAGTCTACCTATTATACCTTCAAAACTTAGATTATTTCCTGGTATACATCTTAGCTCTTGTATTGCTAATACTCTAATAGCATAGATAGGGAGTAAGGTTCTTAAGGACTTACTATTAATAGTATCTTCATCCGATTGACCACTCAAGCATCTTATTGCACTTACCACTTCCTTTATTCTTGCACCATACTGAGTAGCATTCTCATTTTCTTCCATTTTCATGTCATCAAACTTTACTTTGAGATTTTCTCTTTTTGCTCTTTGTACATTCTGATCTCCTCCATAGATGTCTGATAAGGCTTTCCACATTTTGAATGTAGTGTCACATCCTTTGGTATCATCAAATTCAGCATAGCTGAGTGCAGAGGCAATTTTCAGCATTGTCTGATTGTGTTCTTGCTTTCTTTTCATGTCTTTTGTAGTAGGAGCACCTGTTGGATCTACATGTTTAGTGACAATTGAATTTTGGGCATAATCTCCTATGGATCCAAGATGTAGCTTCATCAAACTTTTCCATGCAAAAAATTTGTATTTGTTGAGCTTGGGAACTTCTCTCTTTGGCATTTTGATCTTTTCTGCTTGTAGTCCCTTTAAACTGAATCAGCAGTTAAGCTCTGATACCAATTGTTAGAATTTTTTAAAATAACTGAGAGGGGGGGTGAATCAGTTATCCAAGGTCCAAATGCCTTATTAATAACTTTTTACTACTTTTAATGAATCCATACACTTTTCATCCATCCAAACTTTAAATTCAACCATATTAGAAAGTTACAGTAAATCAACATGCAAAGATAAAACATCAAAGATCAACACATGACACAATGATTTACGTGAAAACCCAATTTGGGAAAAACTACCAGTAACATGCTACTTGATTCTCACTCTTCTGAAGTGATGCCTTGTTAAAGACCTGCCCTATTAAAGGCTTACAACACACTGTTAAATGTGACCCTGTTCGAGGATTTCACCAAACTGTTAGGAATGGGCCTGGTTAAAGGTCTTTAGAACATTCACTTGGAATGTCACCCTGTCAAAGGATTTATCTTATGGCTATTAAACCAACCTTTTTCCATATGATTTAAACTTACTATTACAATTGCTAGAAAGTAACGATAATGGTCTTTTGATCTGATATAGCTTAAAACATACTTTGCAGATTTCAGATCACACTTTTAGTTCAATCCTTATTCTTGGCTTCAATCACTATAGCTCTGATTGCTTGTCTTCCTCTCAAGCTTCATCTCCTTGAGTCTTCTTACTCATTCTACCAATGCAATCATCCTTGTGGTCGTCTATCCAAATATAATTCTTGTGTTTTCTTATCCTTAGCACCTTCTTCAGTACTTCACACTTTTATGCTTGACCACCTCTCTCTCTCTCTTTTTTCATTAAATTATGTCTTCTTAAATAGAAATCTAATTTTCCTTTGCTGCTCAATTCTCCCTCTCCAATTTTAGGGTTTCAAAATGGATTAGGTAGGATACAATGTATCTACCCCATATCTTGTTCTCTTCTAGAAACTTCACCAGTTGTATCCTTAAAAATGTTCTACATGGTGTTCTGTACCACCAACTCATCATTCTTATCTTCTTTTTAATTTACAAATTTCTAGATAACAACCTTGTTGGCTTAGATCTGGCGAATCTTCAATTTTCAAAATAATGCAGCAACTCGACATTATTGAGTTACTGGTGCTCGACAACTTTGTGTTACTCGGCACCTATACCTGCTTGGCACTTGGTTCTACTCGGCACTTGGTTTTGCTCAGCACTTGATGAACTCTGTGTCACTTGGCATCTAAACTTTCTCAGCATCTGAAGTTTACTCGGCATCTAAACTTGCTTGGCATCTAAAGTTTACTCGACATTAACTAGGAACTTGCTCGGCTCTTACTAGCTTGCTCAGCTCCTTCTCTCTAATGAACTTATTTGAGCTTTACAAAATACTTAGCTAAAACCTTAAATCTTTCATATGTTTCAATGTGCCCATTTTTTGTATCTTATAGTATGTCATCAAATACACTTTTTCACAATGGCTTAGCTGATCCTTGTACTTCATTACAACATCATAACTTCAACCTTTCTCTAGGTGTTCTAGTTACATCTTATTGATTGCCTCCTCCTTGAAAATCAACTAATTGATAGTATTTGGATCACTAAAGCAATTGTCATTCTTGCAAGTAGCAAGTTTGACATCAATAAAAAAACAATGATTGAGGACATTCTTTACCAGTTCCATATATTATTCCAACAACTTTTCTTATGATCGTTTTAATCATTTCCAATAGTCATACGATAACCTATGACCCCTTTCCACATATTTGACGATGACATATGTCCCAGGGACCTCTTTCATTTGTTCATATGGGTCAAAAGGGGTCATAAGACAACTTATGACCCCTTTCAACACATTTTATGATGATGTATGTCCCTAGGGGTCCTAGGACCCCTAGGGACACATTATATTTGTTCATATGGGTCAAAAGGGGTCATACAATAACCTCTGATCCTTTTCCACATATTTGATGATGACATATGTCCCTAGTAGTCCTAGGACCCCTAAGGACACATTTTTTGATTCATATGGGTCGAAAGGGGTCATAGGATAATCTATGACCCCTTTTGACACATTTGATGGTGACATATGTCCTTAGGGGTTTAGGGACCCTTAAGGACACATTTCAATTATTCATATCGGTTGAAAGTAGTCATGGGATAACCTATGAACCCTTTTGACACATTTAATGCTGACATATCTCCCTAGGGGTCCTAGGACCCTCAGAGTCACATTTAATTTGTCCATATGGGTCAAAAGGGGTCTAGTATAATCCATGACCCCTTTCGACACATTTTGTGATGACATATGTTCCTATGGGTCTTAGGACCTCTAGATACCTCTTTCATCTACTCATATGGGTCAAAAGGGTCACAGGATAACCTATGAACCTTTTCAATACATTTGATGACCAAATATGTCCCTAGGGGTCCTATGATCCCTAGGGACATTTTAAATTTGTTCATATGGGTTGAAAAGGTTCATAGGATAACCTATGACCCCTTTAAACACATTTGATGGTGACATATGTCCCTAGGAGTCCTAGGAATTGTAGGGACATATTTCATTTTTTTGTATGGGTCGAAAGGGGTCATAGGATACTCTATGACCTCTTTCAATACATTTTATGGATACATATGTCCCTAGTGGTCCTAGGTTCCCTAGGAACACATTTGTTGACATTACAATCAACCTTGTTATTAGTGACACACACTTACTTAGGAAATTAGTATCTACCAAGTGTATTGTATAGTTAATAGTGTTAACCAAGCATTTTAGACTCTACTAAGTTTTACAATTGATATCAAGTTCAAGAAATAGTATTCAGTTTGCGCCAAGCAATTTCTACCATGATAGTGATCACCAGTGTAAACCAAATCTCTTAGTGTTTACTGAGTTCCTCAGTGAAAACTAAGTTCATTTGTGTTTACCAAGTGCATAATTATAGTGATGTGAATCCATTGTTGACCGAGATACTCAGTGATTAAGTTTATACTAAGCTTGTTGTGCTAGCATTGATCGAGCTATGTAGTGTGAATCAAGTGATTCAGTTTATATGCCAAGTTTCATAGTATTTGCCTAGTCACCAATATAGGATGAGTTCAAACTACTTGGAAGTGATCAATATGAAAAAAGCTTCTATTTCTATCATATGCATTATGATGTTGGGCATTGATAGTGGATGTCGAGTATGAGAACGTCACTGAGTTGGTCTTAATAACCCAAGTTCCTATAGTTGAGATGACTTTATGTTTTTTGTGTCAACTTGTATTGTAGCTAACTCTATTAACTTGTAATCTAGATTGGTACATATGTAATGTATTATATCACATCCAAAATGATGCATGAAAGTTTGTAACTAGTAGAGAAGAGCAGAACTGCAAAAGTACAGAGGCTACAACAGTATAAGAAGCAACAAAGATTTATCTATATTACAACAAGGTGATCATTACATTCAAAGGAATCTCATTCAAAAAATCAAGTTACAGATTAGAGATCAACCACTATTTCATCCTAACAGGTGGATTAGTTAAAACTTTTCACAAGGTAGACTTAACAGTCTATTGTAAATTTCTTTACCGAATGCATACTTCATTGTATGTTTGAAAATCCTTTTGCAATGTGGACCTAGCAGTCCTTATTGCTCCTAATAGGGAAGATCATCAAAAGTGATCATTATAATCCCTAAAAGGCCAACTTTATATTACAATACTAAAGATTATGGTTATCATCCCCACCCTAGCTTTACTTTCTATTTGGAAGGTTTTTGGGTCACCATATTGTGTGTCAAAGTATTATGAATGTTTTAATGCTTTCAGTTTTTCATGCATTTAATTAGATCAGAATACACATGAAGGATTAATTGGCAATAAAGAATTAAGTTTTATAAGTTACTGATTCACCCCTTCCCTCTCAGTAACTTAGCCTATCATATATATTTCCAACAATTGGTATTAGAGCTTTATGGTTCTTAGGAAAGAAGTCTAACAACTTGAGCAAAGATAAGAGGCTATGGCAATATTCAAACTTTACAAGGCTATTGACAATGAAAATCTAGATTTGGAATTAGTTATTGGAAAAATCAAGAAAGCAAGGAGAAAATCTCTCAATATTTGAAAAGAAGAAAAGATTGGGAAATTCAGATAAATGAAAAACTCTACATTGAAGAGAAAATTGAAGACATCCATTCAGAAAGCGATTCAGATAAAGCCAATCAAGTAATTAGAGAATTGTTAGAGAAAAATGGTAAAATTCAAGAAGAAGTAAGAAAGCTAAGAAGAGAGCAAGAAATTTATTCAGTAAGATTATGTGAAGTCATGGAAGAGAAAAATAAGATAAAAGAAGAGATAGAAGGAAAGAATAATGAAATTCAACACCTATCCTTTCAACAGGAAGACTTCATTAATCAGCTCACCAATGCAAATGCAGAAATCATGAATCTAAGATCAAAAAATAAAAGATTGTAGAATGAACTAAAAACTAAAAGGAAAACCAATGAAAGGATGATGAAAAACTCAAATAGATATGGATCAACTAAATGAGAAAATCCAATATAGGCAAAAGGGAAAAGCAAGAATTGGATATACAGTGAATCATCCAAGCAAGGAGATCAAAAGAATCAAAGACCTACTTGCAATTATCATGGTAAGATAGGTCATACATCAAAAGAATGTTGGAGCAGTGGGAAGGCTAAATTCAATGGAAAATGCTACAATTGCAAGTAGCACGGTCATAGAGCTAATGAATGCAAAGAGAAACCAAAGTTTGAAGGCAAATGTCACAAATGTAAGAAGCATGAACACAAATCCTTAGAATGCAAAACTAATACATTGAACCTAGTAGAATAGATTGTAAAAGATATAAATGGTTGGGACTATAACAATTGGTGTAGATAACATTACTATAGAGAATTTGGATACATTGGAATGAATTGTGTAAAACATCACATGAGGACAAGAGACACCACTAGAAGATGTTTCATTTGTACAAAACTTGGTCATCTTCCCAAGAACTGTATGGATACTGCAAGAATTGAAGATGAAAAGAAGGAAAAAGATGATGACATTAGAAAGAAAATGAGATAGCAATGAATTCCAAAATCTTCTAAGAATGTAAATCTGAGAAATCAACAAAATGTCACTCAAGAACTGGATGACTCAAGTATTTCTACTTGATCTCTCACAAGGAGAATTGGAACTAGGATTCTGAAGTAGACATCTTACATAAGTTCTAGTCAGCAAAATGGAAAGATCTATATTAGCATTGAAGATTCAAAAGGATTATTGAGCATTCAATAAAATGGTAGTCATTACCAAGTGAGGTCGACTTGTAAGACCCTTCAAGCAAGGTTAGGAGCTACTAAAATTATTGCAAGGACACTGAGTCAAGGATGAAACTATCAAGAATTTAATGCAAGTGAAGTGGAAAATAGTCTATCATTTGAGAAAGAGATCATACCAAGCATTTATGGTGATTAAAAGGAGAAATTTGATAAAAGTGGTGAAATCAAATTCATTTGACATCGCAAATTTTCAAGAGCTATTTGTGCAAAGCAATTTCTAAAGCATTTGAATGATCTGTGCAAATTATTGTTGAAGATTTTTGTATCTTTGAAAACCCTACCGAGCAATGGCATCCTCTAGTAGCAAGACTAAGAAAGGGTCAGAGATGTTAGTTTGAGGAATGGAATGGAAGGCACTAGACTTTAACCTAAATCTAGCTATCAGGCAAAAACCCTAGATCCAAGAAGAGCACAATCTCAAATTCCATCCAAGGTACTATTGATTTCTAACATTCATTTTCATTTTTTATGTGCTATTCAAGATATTGGAACTCTAGAAATGGATGATTCATTGGAGAAATTATATATGAATGGTGTATTAAAACCAGAACATCAATACCTTGAAGCTAAAGGTTTGACTCATATTCCTCACATGCCATGAGATTTTCAAAATAAATGGATAAGATTTATCCTCAGCCATGTGCATAATGGATAGTTGTGGTTGGAGCAACCTATTGTGATAACTAAGAAGATGATCCATAGGATCACTAGTCTTCCTACATTGAAAAAAGCAAAAATGACTAAAACCCTAAGTTAGGTCAAACTAGAAAAGAAAAAACCCTTGCTGAATGGGATGGAAGGGGAATGAAGATCAGTTGTGTCATAGAGATGGAATTGAAGTTCATGATACATATCATTTCACACAAAATATACAGCTTGAGCAGACTCAACATCGTATTATGTGAAGTTGTGAATCTCGCATTCAAAGTGGTCAAGAATAATATGCCATTTGACCTAGCCAAGTTGATGTTGACTCAGTTCAACAAAAATATGGAGAGAATAAGAACTTCAAAGAATGATCCTTGTAAGTTTGATTCACTCTTGTCTATTTTTCTTTGTGCAAAAATTCTTTTCATGAAAAGGTATAGTTGTATGGAGGAAGGATGTAGCTATTCTTTACAAAATTAATGAGTATATAACTAAAATGGGAGAAAACTATGTTAGTATAATGGATAACTACTTTGATTCTTTTAAGGACAAGATGAATAACAAATTCAAGATCCATAAGAAACTTGTAAATGACTATAAAGATGATATATGTTTCATGGTTGAGTGTGATAAAATGTATAAACTAGTAGTTAGATCTAGAATTTTATGGGTAAAGCCTCTAGGTTATGAGTTTAATATAGATGAAACCAAGGATATCATTGAAGAATTACTAAATGAGCCTATTGATCCAAAAGCTACATACTTTGGCACTTATGAGGAAGAAAAAGAAAGATAGAACTTGAGATAAAACTCCCTCAAGCAGTCAACTAAGGGAAAAAGAGAATAGAAAAGTTGAAACAAACCAACACCACTCTCCTATTGACTGAATGAAAAGGAGATGGCATTGAGGAAGAAAATGCAGAAGATGAAGAGAAGTTAGAAGAAGAAGAGCCTATAAAGAAGAAAGGTAAGGTTATTATAACCAAACCTGCAAAATCATCTACTATAGTATTCACAAGGAGGACAACCGGAAAGAAATTGAAGATGGGTGAAGAATCAGAGGATATAATTTTCAAAAAGCCTCCACCCACCTTTTAGGAAAGATTGAAAGAAATAGATTCAAGAGTCAACATAACAAACTTCAAAGTGTTAAGGTGTAAATCAAAAACTATAGAGGAGAAGAAGCAAGTTGAAGACATGGTCATGTCTAAGATGGGAAATAGAAATATTCTCCAGACCAGCTTGCTCAACATATTCCAAATGAATTGATGGAAAAACATTTACCAAGATGGGAGCATACAAGGAAAACTATTAAAGACATTTATGAGCATACCCTAAGGCAACTCATGCCAAGCTTGAATGATAAGGAAGTTAAATAATCCTTATAAAAGAATGAATAAAATCTTACCTTGAAGTTTAACACTTGCTTGATATTGATTAATGACATTGAACATGTGGTAAGGAATGCCACCAACACATGAAAAAATATCTATAATCTTCATAAGAAAAGTAATTTTTTTTGTTAATGCTAGTGACAAGGAAGAGAGAGGAAATAATGATGAAGAGGAAACAAATAATGACAATATAGATGATGAGGAATAGAAATAGGAAGCTACCAAGGAAGATCTACCTAAAGTTCAAAACATAGAGGAGAGAGACCCCAAGAAAATTACATAGCCTCACTTCCTCATTCTCTGAGAAAAGCATTGAAGATATCAAGATTAGAGAAAGCTATTATAGAATTGATTGTGTCAAACATTGCTAGTACAAGAACTCAGTCAATTTTAGCACCTATTGAACTCAGTATTTCATTGGTAGAAGTGATAAGTACTTCATCTACTAAGAAATCAACATTTCGTTCTCCATCAGTTTTGGTCACTCAAGGTACTTCTTTGTTAAGTTTAGTATCTAAGTTTTCTACTAGTCCTACTATTTCTACCATTTTTTCCATTCTGAGCATGTTATTAATAAGTACAAGGATGGTTGAGACAAAGCCTCAACCAAGTACAAAAATTTTGAGTAAGGGAAAAGAGAAGGAAGAAATTGATCTTGATGAGGAGATAGTTATCCCAAATTGGGATATCTCCAATCTTTATCCTAATTAGATGCATATATTTGGAGAGTTTCTTTAGAAGAAAGCTAAGAAGCAGAGGCTTAGAGAAGAAAGGAATAAAGAATTTCAAGTGCTTAAAGATGCAAAGAATATTCTAGCAGAGGCACTTAGCATAGAGGTTGACACTTGTCAACCAATTTTGGCTCAGTTAGTAGAAGTAGTCAAGAAATTCAATGAAGATTTGAATGGACAAGAAAAATTGTTGCTAAGAGTTGAGAAGAAATTTGAGAATAAATTTTTGGAGCTAGTAGCATAGCAGATTTCTATTCATCAAGTATACTTGTCTACTATTCTAAGCTCATAGGAGACTTATTGCAACAATGTGACTTTATTATTCGATAAACTTTGTTATTCTTCAATCTTCACCAAGGAAATTAAAGATAAACTTTCAAAGATCAATGAAAATCTAAAAGCAAGTGCACAATAGTTGCAACTTGACCTAAGTTATAGCTCTACCTGCTATACAAAGATCATATTCTTAACTGATATGCATGCATAATTACTAAGAGAAGAAGCCAGGATAAGAGCTATAGTGGTAGATATATAGGGCATGATTCTCCCAGACATGGATGCATTGCAGAAATATATTGTACATGCTAAACTATTCATCCATGATAACAACTTCTCCATTGCAAACCACGTGATAGAACTTTTAGTTGAAGTTCAAGTTGCATTACAAACAAGCAAAGTGTTGCAAGAAAATTGGGACAAGACAATGGCACTGATTCTAAAGGTACATGCAAATTTCTTGTCACATATTGGCATTACTATATAGTATATAGCATACACCTTTCACCTTAATGTTGAAAAAGGGGAGAAAATGTATATGTCATATGTAAAAATGAGATGTGAAAAGATGTAAAGCATATTGTGTGTGTGTGTGTGTGTGTGTGTGTGTGTGTGTGTGTGTGTGTGTGTATGTGTGTGTGTGTGTGTGTATAAATTGGGGAGCAACATCATATTATACACATGTATAGATATTCAGAGAAACATCTCTTACAAAAGAAACTTTGAAAAATATCAAAAACATAGTATACTCTATCGAGTTGGAGACACAAGATGGAAAATAAAAAGTGTTTGAAACTTTTTGGAATTTTTGAGAATTCAATTTTGATTGATTAAGTGTTTTTGTCACTAATGCCAAAGGAGGAGATCGTTGACATTATAGTCAAGTTTGTTATTAGTGACATACACTTACTTAGGTAGTTAGTATCTAATGAGAATATTATATAGTTAATAGTGTTAACCAAGCATTTCAAACTCTACCAAGTTCTATAGTTTCTACTGAGTTCAAGGAACTATATTCAGTTTGTGTTGAGAAATTTCTACCATGATGGTGATCAACAGTGTAAACTGAATCTCTTAGTGTTTACTAAGTTCCTCAGTGCAAACTGAGTTCATTAGTTCTTATCAAGTTCATAGTTATAGTGATGTGAATCCAGTGTTGACTAAGATACTCAAGGATTTATTTTATACTGAGCTCATTGTGATAATATTGACCAAGCTTATATGTAGTGTGAATCAAGTGATTCAATTTATATGCCAAGTTTCATAATATTCACCAAGTCACAATGTGGACTAAGTTCAAACTACTTGGAAGTGATTAGTATGGTCTAATCTTCTAAATCTACCAAATTCATGATGATGCCAGATATTTACAGTGGATGTCAAGTATTAGAACCTCACTGAGCTAGTCTTCAAAACCCAAGTTCCTACAATTGAGCCAACTTTGTGAATTTTATGTAAACTTGTATTGTAGACAACTTTGTTAACTTGTAATTTGGATTGTTATATATGTAATTTATTATATCAAATCCAAAATGATGTATGAAATTATGTAACTAGTAGAGAAGAGCATAAGTGTGAAAGTACAAAGGCTATAACAATATAACAAGCAATGAAGATTTATCTATCACAACAAGGTGATAATTACATTCAAAGGAATCTCATTCAAAAAATCAAGTTGCAGATTAGAGATCAACCATTGTTTCATCCTAATAGCTGGATCAGTTAAAACCTTTCACAAGGTAGACTGAAAAATCTATTGTAAATCTCTTTACTACATGCATATTTCATTGTATGTTTGTAAATTCTTTTGCAAGGTGGACCTAGCAATCCTTATTGCTCCTAATAGGGTAGATCATTAGAAGTGACCATTGTAAGCCTTAACATGCCAACTTTATACTACAGTAATAAAGCTTGTGGGTATCATCCCCTTCCTAGTTTTACTTTCTATTTGGTAGGTTTCTGGGTCACCATATTTTGTGTCAAAGTGTTATGAATATTTTAATACTTTCAATTTTTCATGCATGCAATTAGATCAGAATACACATGAAGCATTAATTGGCAATTAATAATTAAGTTTTATAAGTTACTAATTTACCCCTCCCCTCTTAGTAACTTAACCTATCATATATAATTTCCAACAAGGATAACCTATGACCCCTTTTGACACATTTGATGGCGAAAAATGTCCCTAGGGATCCTTGGTCCCCTAGAGACACATTTTATTTGTTCATATGGCTTGAAAGGGGTCATAAGATAACCTATGACTTCTTTTGACACATTTGATGATGACATATATCCCTAAGGATCCTAGACGTTTCATTTATTCATATGGGTTAAAAGAGGTCATAGGATAACCTATGACCCCTTTTGACATATTTGATGATGACATATGTCCCTAGGGATCTTAGAACCCCTAGGGAGACATTTCATTTGTTTATATGGGTCAAAAGGGGTCATAAGATAACCTATGACCCATTTTGACCCCTAGAGACCTCTTTCATTTGTTCATATGGGTCAAAAGGGGTCATATGATAAGTTATGACCCTTTTCGATACATTTGATGATGACATATGTCCCTAGGGTTCCTATGACCCCTAGGGACACATTACATTTATTCATATGAGTTGAAAAGGATCATAGGATAACCTATGAACTCTTTTGAAAAATTTGATGATGACATATGTCCTTAGGGGTCCTAGGATCCCTAAGGACACATTTCATTTGTTCATATGGGTCACAAGGGTTCATAGGATAACCTATGACCCCTTTCGACACATTTGATGATGACATATATCCCTAGGGTTCCTAAGACCCCTAAGTACATATTTCATTTATTTATATGGGTCAAAAGGGGTAATAGAATAACATATGAACCCTTTCAACACATTTTATGAAGACATATGTCCCTAGGAGTCCTAGGATTCCTAGGGACACATTTCATTTGTTGATATGCGTTGAAAGCTTTCATATGATGACCTTTGACCCCTTTCAATATATTTGATGATGACATGTGTTCCTACGGATCATAGGACCCCTAGAGGCACATTTCATTTGTTAATTTGTGTCAAAAGGGGTCATAGGATAACTTATAAGCCCTTTTGACACATTTGATGATGATATATATCTCTAGGGGTCTTAGGACCCCTAGGGACATATTTAATTTGTTCATATGGATCGAAAGGGTTCATAGGATAGCCTATGACCCCTTCCAACATATTTGATGATGTCATATGTCCCTAGGGGTCATAAGATAGCCTATGATTCCTTTTGACATGTTTAATGACAACATATATCCCTAGGGGTCCTAGTACCCCTAGAGACACATTTCATTTGTTCATATGGGTTGAAAGTGGTCATAGGATAATCTATGACCCCTTTTGACACATTTGATGGTTACATATGTTGCTAGTGGTCCTAGAACCCCAAAAGACACATTTCATTTTTTCATATGGGTCGAAAGGGGTCATAGGATAACCTATGACTTTTTTCAACACATTTGATAATGACAAATGTCTTTAGGGATCTGAGGACCCCTAGGGACGCATTTTATTTGGTCATATGGATCAAAATGGGTCATAGGATAACCTATGACTGTGTTCAATACATTTGAATATATGTCCCTAGGGGTCCTAGGACCCATAGGGACATATTTCATTTGTTCATATGGGTCGAAATGGGTCATATGATAACTTATGACCCCTTTCAACAAATTTGGTGACAACATATGTCCCTATGGGTCCTAGGACCCCTAGTGACCTCTTTTATTTGTTCATATGGGTTGAAATGGATCATAGGATAAGCTATGACCCCTTTCAACACATTTTATGATGAAATATGTCCCTAGGGGTCCTAGGACTAGCCCTAGAAGTACATTACATATGTTTGTATGGGTTAAACAGGCTCATAGGATACCCTATGACCCCTTTTGACACATTTGATGATGACATATTTCTCTAGGGGTCTTAAGATCTCTAGGAACACATTATATTTGTTCATATGGGTCAAAAGGGGTCGTAAGATAACCTATGACCCCTTTCAATATATTTGTCCCTATATATAATATGGGTTTAATATCCTACTTACTATAATATATAATATAATAAACTATTTTAAAATTTAATATAACATATTATAATATAACATGTTATGTTATGTATAATAGAATATATTATAAATATATTTCTTATAAACTATATATACTAAATACAAAAAATTTAATCACATGGATCATGGAAACAAAAAACAATTGGAAATCACATGGATCATGGAGGATATAATCAAGATTACTCCTCAACTTTTAATCCACACCCTCCATTTTTAATGTTCTTTGAGATATTTGTGTGGGAGGATATTGAGTATTTGATATATTGGGTATATGATTAGGCTTGGCTTGGTAATCACCAAGCCTTCTTGGTCAACTCAAAAAAAGTGAATTTTCAACATTTAGGGGTGTTCTAGACTTTGATGACGTATCTAATGACTTCTAATCTGATAGAATTTACTAAGATAAAAAGGGCTTGTAGAGGGCATTCTTAGCTTTGCAGCAATATAATTGTTGTCAAGATATTATTTCAAAAAGTATTTATTACTTATTTTAAAATGAAGATACCTATATGATGTTGATTTACATACTGATTGAAAATAAATATGACTTTTAAATCATAAAACATTTTGAAAATGTGAAAGATGTGTCACATTCTATGTTTCACCTCATACAATTAAAAAGAAAAGAAAAGAAAAAATAAATTTGGTAATGTTTTGAATTATTTAAGGTGGTCAAACACAAGCCTTTTTCCTGATAACTTTGTAGCATAAAATTCATAATTAATTATTTCTTTAGAATAAAAATACCCAAAAATATGTGTCACATCTTGGCATGATCTACTTCTAATATATAAAATTTTATTATCATTTAATTATGATTAAGGTGTTCAAACATACACCTACTTCTTATTTTTTTCCTAAAATTTGTCTGACACTATATTAAAATATGAATTTTTGAACGATCAAATTAAATTTTATTTCATATAAGACCTAGTGGTTTAGAGACTACATTCAATTTCCTCCATATTCTATTCTTACAAATTTTTAATATAAAATTCATAACTAGTTCAAAATTGTACATTGATTTGACATAAACCTAATTTATTGATTTTTCATTGCCACTTAAGGGTTTAGTTTGGCCCACCATGATCCTACACATACCCACAATCAATATTAATAATCTCAAAACTAGAGCCCATAAGATCCCATTTTTTTAAGATTGTTCAATTTCTAATGAGGAGCTCTAAAAATTTTCATGTTTTGGAACTTTGAACATTTTGTTTATTAAATTATTTAATTCCTAGCAAGGAGCTTTCAAATGTTTCATGTTTTGGAACTCTAAGAATTACATGTTTGACCATGTTTAGAAGATTAAACTTTAATATCCATTATATGGTTCGCAATCATTTTTAGTGTGTGCCTATAAATTGACCATAGGTAGCAACAAGCATGCCTTAATTATTTTTAAAAACTTTATAGATATGAATATTATTGTATTTAGATTGTAGACACCATAAATTAAATTTGGAGGTCTCGTCAAGGGATGATATTCAACCTCCTCTTGAGACAAACAATGTCAATTATAGTAACAATTATACTCAATTATTTGTTGATATTTATCTAACAGGTAGAGTGGAAGAGAATCAATAATGAAGCTCACTATTATATAGAGTTGTACATCTTAATTTTCCTTGGATTGTTAAGAGAATGGTTGCATAATAGTGTCATCTTGTCAAATCCAAATGTTCCTTTCTTTGCACAAATAATATATAGAAAACCCCAAGATGTAATCCGAAAGAATTGATAATGACTATACCCATATCAAGCCTTGTCCATTTGAGTAGGATATTAGGAAAACCTTGACCTTTTTTTCATAACCACATTGGATAGACATGATTTATATAAACTAATTATCATTCATGCAATTTAGACAAATATTGAGGCCTATCATCTCTCTTTTTTGAAGTTATTTGTGTTGAAAATAATTGGCTAATTATATATTGTCTTTGATGTTACACAAAATATCATATGTTTAATAGTTAGTGTATGTCAAGCTTACTCGAGCAATGAAGACATTTTCCTATGTCTTTCAAGAATTCCAGTGTTTACCAGGTTTAGAAGACAGTGTCTACTATGTTCACTAGGGCACCAAAGAGAAGTTCAGAAAAGTTCATTGTTAACTAAGCTCACTCAAGTAACCAAGGAAAAGTTGGATGGAACTAGTGTTAGCTAAGCTCACTTGGTTATTAAAGGAAGATTACAAAGTTGCAGTGTTAACCAAGTTCACTTGGTTAACACAAGAAAATTATTTTAGTGTTAGTGCCTACCGAGCAGGATTGGCTAACAAAGGATTTTCTTGTTTTGGCATATTGAGTTTAATGAATTTGTTTGTTGGTTCTAGCTGACTAAAGAGATGAAGAATAATTGTTTTAAGTTGTATTCAAGCCAACTTGACAATGTATATGATATAAGTATAAGGTCAAGTTGAGGATTGAAGATGTGTGAGGATGTGTGGAAGTTAAGAAGATGCTTAGAGAAAGTGAATTGGAAGGATAAGTAGAATATCCTTGTTGGGTGGCAAAGATTAATCTGATCAGGAAGGATCAAGTATTCAAGCTAGAATTGAGATCTAAAATTAGAAATATAGTTTCATCAACAATGAGTTCATATCATTGTTACTCTCTAACCATTTTAGCAGGGCATCAAATCTCTTAACAGAGTTAGCCTAATAGCTATTTTCCAAATCCTCTAACAAGGTGGCATTTCTAGATTGAAGTATCTAAAGATCTCTAACAAGGTCACTCCTAATAGGGTGATTAAATCCTCTAATAGGGTCACACCTAACAGTGTGTTTTGTAACCTTTAATAAGGTTGGCTCCTAATAGGGCTCACTTTAGAATAGTGAAAAGTAGTAACTAGTTGCAACTAGTGGTTTTTCCTAAATTGGGTTTCCACATCAAATCTTGGTGTCCCTTGTGTTCATGCTATTTATTTTATGTGTATGAAACAAAGTTAATTAAGGTTAATCGCACTTAATATCTTAAGATCTTCATGTTCAATATTTTTTGAGAAATAGTTGTTATTACAATGCTTGTTGAGTTTCAACATATTGTTAGTGTTAATCGAGTGCATGTGTGTTAACTGAGAGGTAACAATTTCTATAGAGTTTATGTTTTGTACTAATATCTAAGGGATTAGGAATTTATTTTTTTGGTAACTGATTTACCCTTCCCCTCCCAGTTACTCTTATATTTCCAACAATTGGTATCACAACTTTTGGTGCTTGTAGAGAAGGTTTCAAGGACCTAAGCTAAAGATCAAGATGTCTTATAGAAGAGAGATTTCCAAGTTGAACAAAGATAACTTTGAGGCATGAAAAGAACTTATTAAAATACATCTACAAACCATTAGTGATTTAGGTCTAAAATATTTGAATACCTAGTATAAATCTCCCACTAGAACCTTGACTATGGAGGAGATTTCTAAAAAGAAGAATAATAACATTATGATGATTGACATTGCCTCCACTCTTAACTATGTTGAATTTGATGAATTCAAATGCTATGTTACTACTCATGAGATGTGGATCAAGATAAAAGATATCTATGAAGGTGATGATAACATGAGAAGAGCCAAGGTAGAAAACTTAAGAGGTCAATTTGACTAGATGAAGACGAGGGAAGATGAAAACATTGCAAAATATGTTGAGATAATCAAATCTAGTGTAACTGCAATCAAAGCCTCTAGAGGGTAAATTGATGATGTGACACTGGTCTGCAAGATACTTAGAACCCATCTTCCTATCTATGCAATTAGAGTGTTAGCTATTCAATAGACGAGATGTGATCCAAATGGTAAGATAACCTTGGATGCTCTAGTGGGAAGGTTGACAACATTTGAGCTAGATAACTAAGATAATTATGTTCCTAGTTCTAGGAATCTTGAGTCTGCATTTAAAGCTATCACTCAAGAAGAAAGCTAAAAAATCTGAAGGTAAACAATTTGAAGAAGTCTTGGAGCTAGTTCATATAGAATATTTGAAAGATAAGTTTGAAGGTTTTCAAAAATTTAAGTGGTATCAAGCTAGAGTTGAAAAAGAAATAGGAAATAAGATAAAGTTCTTAAGGTCATAGAGAGGAGGAGAATTCATTTCTAATGAATTCAATGAATGTTTCACTAAGAAAGGAATCAAACGATGAGAATTAGCCCTTGGTACACCATAGTAGAATGGTGTAGTAGAAAGAAGGAACAAATTGATCGTGGATTGTGAAAGAATCCTAATGATAGAAAATAATATTGCAATCAAATATTGGAAGGAAGCAGTTAGTACACTAGTTCATACTTTAAACAGAGTATAGCTAAAGAAAGACTCTAATCAAACTCCTTATGAACCATGGTATGGCTATAAACCTAATGTAAGTTACTTGAAAGTATTTGAGGAGAAAATGTTATATTTTGAAAAAGGCTAGGGAACGTAAATTTGATACTCCAGCAGAAGTAAACCTTACAGATGTTTGAATATAACTACTCATAAGATCATAGAAAGTGCACATGTGAAGATTGATGAGTTTACAAAGAAGAGTGAAGAACAGATCAATAAAGAACCTAAAAACTATAGAAAGATTATTTACTTTGAACCTAATACATTTCCTAATCCAACTGGAAGTCAGCAGACATCACCTCCTGAGTCCCCAAAATCTCCAGAAGTACCCAAGTTGAAGCTAGTACAACCTGAGTAATAGTCTTAAGGACCTAATTTGAAATCAAAAGTTACTAAGTTGTAGCTAGTGAAACTTAATTTGAAAGGACCTGAGTCATAGACAGTGGGACTCGGGCATGATATTGAAGGTCATTGTGAGGCAAGCGAAACAAATTTTAATTCCAAAGTCCCTGTATTAGAAAGATATGTCAGAAGGTACCATGCACTTGAGAAAATAATTGGAGACAAGTCATATGGTACAATGACAAGGAAAAATTTGAAAGGTGCATGTTTGCTTACTAAATTTGAACCTAGAATAGTTAAAGATGATTTGGATAATGAAAGTTGGATTAAAGAAATGAATGAAGAGATAGAAAAGATAGAAAGGAATAAGACCTAGAATCTTATTCCTAGACCCCAAGATAAGAATGTAATTGGTAGAAAATGGGTGTTTAGAAATAAGCTGAATGAAGATGGATAAGTTTCAAGAAACAAAGCAAGGTTAGTATGCAAAGGTTGTTCTCAAGAGAAAGGTATTGATTATGGTGGAAAAATTTCTCATGTTGTAGGTTAGAAGGTGTTAGAACTCTACTTGCTTATTTTTCACACAAAGGATTTAAAGTGTATCAAGTGGATGTGAAATCTGCATTCTTGAATGGAATTCTAGAAGAAGAAGTCTACATAGAACAACTTGAATTTTTTATAGATCCTAGAAAAAAGGATATGGTTTGTAAACTACACATAGCACTATATGGTTTCAAACAAGCTCCTAGATCTTGGTATGAAAGGCTTCATAATTATTTGATGAAGATTGGTTTTCAAAAGAGAAATGATAACAATATCCTATACATCAAAGAAGGACTAGATAAGAAGATTTTGTGGGAAGAAATCTTTATGGATGATACATTGTTTACTGGAAATGATGATTTGTGCAAATCTTTTTCAAGAGGAAATGAGTAAGAAATTTGAGATGCCAATGTTTGGAGAAATCAATTTTTTTGTTAGCTTCCAGATTCAACAGAAGAAAGATGGTATCAGTATTCCTCAATTTAAGTATATCAAGGAGATATTGAAGAAGTTTGGAATGGACAATTCAAGACTAGTTGGAACACCTATGTCTACTGGATATAAGCTTTCCAAAAATGATGATTCCAAGGAGGTAGATCAGACCACATATAGATCTATGATTGGAAAAATTTAGTATGTACTACATACTAGGCTTGATATTTCTCTTGCAATTGGTATGGTGGCAAGATTTTCAGCTAATCCTAATGAAAATCCTATAATGGAAATAAAGAGAAGGGTACTAAAAATTATGGATTATGGTACAAGAAAGGAGACAAGTTAGATTTGAAAGCCTTCACTGATGTAGGTTGGATAGGAAGTGTTGATGATATGAAGAGAACCAATGGTGGAGCATTCTTTCTCGGTAAGAGACTAGTGTCTTGGACAAGTAAGAATCATACATTAGTAAATTTAGGCCTAAATTTTGATGTGAAAAGGTCAAAATTTTGACGAGAGTAGGTTGAATAGGTGACTAAACTTGTTGTTAGTCTTTTTTAGTCAATTTTTTTATGCAGACATTTTGCATCAAAATTTTGACTTCATAAAGGTGGACTTATCGACATGAGTTTTAATGATTTCCTTAGTCCAACCTAAACTATTATTTTCCCATTTGTGGGTGTCACTGGTCAAAAATTTTGATGTAAACTGCACCTAATTTTACTAGTGGTAGTTAGAGCTCTACTACTACTGGCCTCACCATGTTGTCCTTTAGGTTGTGGATCAATTGCCAAAAAATCATGTATAACAATAATTTAGTAGTTAAAGTTTTTTATAACTCTTTAAAAAAATTGCATCAATAAAGTATTTTTTCACATATTACATATTTTATTTCACAACATAAAAGATTATAAAATATAAATCTTTATTGAACTTTTTCTATAAATAAAGATTCATTACTACTTACTTCATAACGACAAGCTTGCGCTCTCAAATATGATAGCCTCTCCATCAGCTCCTCGGATTCCATATTTGCCTCATCCAAAATTTTCATTATTTCTAAATTAATTTTTAAAATTTTTCTCTTCAAAATTTTTGTTACATTGAGAGTTTCAGCAATATCCTCATCAAAAGGTGTAGCTAGTGGCTTGGTACTTACTAATGGTGCTTTACCCTTATCCTGAACATCAAATTGTGAGAGGAATATCAATAAAACTATCATAAAAACTCAAAAACCATAAATAAAATAACATAATAATATAACATTTTTCAACTATCTAATATGTATAATTTCAATAAGATTTACCCTTGTTGAAGAATGGGTGGGAGTAGTATCCTGGTGGCCTCTATCATCTATTGGATCCATATTGTCCTATCACAAAGATTAAACATAAAAAAATCAGCTAACTGAAAGCAATAGACAGCAAAAAAGAACTTATTAACAAAATGGTATATAGTACTTAAAACCCCCATGATAGTAACTTTGATTGTATCTATGTGATTTAAATGGTAATCTATTAGTAGTTCTTCCCCTGCACTTATTGATTTTATTGCACAAACAAAAAACTGTATTCCCTTCATGCGCTTCAGATATGCAATTGGGTTGCTTACTAATTGAGGAAGGTTGTGTACTATTTATAAAACCTACAATATTACCTATTGCTTTTGGTCTCCCATTAATGTACATAGAAAATCTTTTACTTTGATCATTTCTTAAAACCCTCATGATAGTAACTTTGATTGTATCTATGTTATTTAAATGGTAATCTATTAGTAGTTCTTCCCCTGCACTTATTAATTTTATTACACAAGAAAAAAACTTTATTCTCTTCACGTGCCTCAAATATGCAATTGGGTTTCTTACTAGTTGAGGAAGGTTGCATACTATTTATAAAACCTGCAATATTACCTATTGCTTTTGGTCTCCCATCAATGTACATAGAAAATCTTTTGCTTTGATCATTTTGTTTTTGTTGTATATAATTAGCTGATAGTGCATACCTATGCATACTTTTTTTATATTGAACAATCCACATCCACTCATTGTAATTGTAACATGGACCGACATACTTGAACAATTTGACAACTTTGTTGTCACATACTTTTATCCCATCCATGGAAAATAGGCCCAAACCATGTAATAAGGATGGAGCAATGTGATATATCCTCTCATTAACACAAAAATATGTGTTAATTGGAGGTAGCTCATTGGATACCCATTCTTTCTCGATGTGTGTGTACCAAAAGGGCACCTTGATGTTGCCTTTGGTCTCATCATCATAAGAACATGACCCCCCATTAGCAAGGAAAAATTGCATGTGTTTATCAATTCTTTTTCTAATCTTTTGACCTCTAGTTGATCTCCCTATTTTATTTGTACTACATGTAGAGCTTTCATCTACCATTTCCTCATTTCCCCCATTTGATGTAGATAGATCTGACAAGTACCTATTTGGTTGGTCCTGCAATCCATCAAATGGAAAGTGAAAGTGACAAATATAAAATTTAGTAAGTTGAAAGTGATTATACAATTATATTTCTATACGAACCTTCTTTGTCTATATATACATTATATGATATGTCTATTTATAACATACATGCTCAATGATAAACAAGAAGAATATAAGAAAAGTATGTCTATTTTTTGACTTAAGCCTGCTGATCCATGTCATTGTGCACGATCCATGCCAAATGGGTCAAATTTTCTACATATGTTAATCATTTATCTTAAGTTAGCTAAAAATCACATGATGCACATAAACATGAACAAATTTACCTTATATATGGAATGCAAAAAGGGTAACAATCAGACACAATATAAACATTGGTAATTATAAATAACGTATGTTGTAATCATTAGAAATGAACACAATAAATATGTAATCAAATTTCATGCATATGTTAATCATTTACCTTAAGTTAGCTAAAAATTACATGATACACATTTTCTACAAATAACTTAGAAGACAACATGAATAATAGGCAACATCTTAAACATGAACAAATTTCCCTTATATATGGAATGCAAGATCATCAACAGAAGGGGTGAAGATGTACCTGTAGTCAATTGATTGTTTGCAAAAAGGTTAATAATTAGATACAACATAAACATTGGTAACTATAAATAACATATTTTGTAATCATTAGAAATGAATACAATAAATATGTAATCAAATTTCTTGCATATGTTAATCATTTATCTTAAGTTAGCTAAAAATTATATGATACATGTATGCTACAAATAACTTAGAAGATAACATGAACAATTTACAACATTATAAACATGAACAAATTCACCTTATATATGGAATGCAAGATTGTCAACAGAAGGGGTGACGATGTTTGTAGTCATTGATTATCTTCATCATCATCATCATCATTATCATCATTATCACCATCATCACCATCATCATTGCCATCATCATCATCATCATCACCATCATCATCATCACCATCGCCATCATCATCATCATCATCATCACCATCATCATCATCATCATCATCACCATCACCATCATCATCATCACCATCATTCTCGTCACCATCATCTTGATCTTCATCATCTTCAATATCTTCTTCTTCCATAACATTATACTTTATCGGCCTTCCTCTTGGATCATGTCTAAAAAAAAATGACCAACCCTATTTATGTGGAACCTCTAAGTAAAACACTTACTCACATTGGATTGGAATAACATAGGGCTCATCTCCAACTAGCTCAAATGACCTTGTATTGATCATTGTAAATCCATTATCATGTTGAATAACCATTCTATTTGGATCATTTTGATTTAGTTGTAACTTGTACCATTTGACGATAAATAGAACTACTTTGAAGGTGTTAAATTCACACTCAATTATATCATCCAAGATTCCATAGTATTGATTTTGAGATTGTTGAGGATGTATGTCATTTCTAGATGATATATTGCTGACCTAAAAAATTGTAGTTATCCCAGAATCACAAGTTTTCTTTGTGTCATCCAACCTTTTTATACAAAATTTGTGGCCACGATAGTACATAGCTTTGTGGTGCTTGACCTATAATTTTTGAAGTGTGTGTAAATTATTTGCATCATGAGTTGATATGAAACATACATCAAGTTATGATCATTAATAAATTTTTATGTACCTCTCCACCTCTTAAACCCTTTACTAGATCAACTACCATCGGCATAACATTAGAATCTCCATTACGATGAGCTTTTGTAACCAATGAAGCAACACCTTCTCATGTTAATGAGAAACTATTTTTTTGACATCATTGAATCCATTTTGTCATCTAGTCAAGATTTTTTGCAATATACAAATGTATTGCATCCCACTCTTGACCACTTGTTTCAAAAAAAATACACCAATTAAAAATAACTTATATTGAAGATTTATAAGAATTAATTAACTATAATAAAATCTTAGATTTACCTCTCACTTTTCTCGATCTACCTTTTCCCATCAAGTACTCCCCTTTCAATTTTTTAATTAAGTTGGGATCCCAAATATGATCTACATGGATCTTTGCTACAAACTTAGGAAGATATTCACTAATGTACACCATGGTCTAGTATACCATATATCCCTCCACCATAGAACCCTCGAGATGTGCTCTCTGTTGAACCAAGCATTTCAAAAATTTCAAGTGCCTTTGAACCATCCACATTGACCTAGTTGGTATAGGTCCACACAATTCAATCTCCTCAACTTGATGTATGAGGTAGTGTTCTTGTGCATTGAAAAAACTTGGAGGTAGACACTTTTTCATTTCACACATTAGAAGAGGAATTTTTGTCTTATAATATTTTATATCTTCTTTATTGATTTCTTTAGATGACAACCACCTCATGTATTTTTCAAGATCATATATAACCTATTTGACATTGTTAGCAAAGTGGTGTGGGAGAGATAGAGGTAGAACATACTACAATATTTGTAAAATGATCTTGTCAATATTTTATAAGAGAATGCAATTAAAAATACATGTAGTATATAAATATATAGTGAATACAAAATAACATGAATTACCTTAATAAATGTATGCCAATCATGTGTTTTCAACCCTGGCCCAAATTCACTTTTCTTTGATATGAGATTGTTTATGTTCGCGGCAAATCCTGTGGGAAATCGTATTTTTTTTATGACTGAACTTTTATAGCATTACTCTGCTGCACTGACAATAACTAAGGAAGGGCACTTGTATCAATCTGGTCTCCATTTTTATTTGTTCGAATGCCATTTTTCATTGCATGGTTGGATTCTTCAATGTCACTAAAACTTTTGACAATTTGATCTTTGTCACACCTTCCATCCAAGATTTTACATAATGTCTCTATTATATTCTTTCCAATATGCATAGGATCAAAAAAATGCACAATTAGGAGTTGCTCGTAGTACGAAAACCTAGTAAATTGTGTAGGATAAATTTTTAATCCTTTTGGAAGTTGGTCATTGATGCCTCGACGACCTTCAAAAGCATCAATGACATCATCAGTAAACAAAACGAAAATATCAAAATATAAATTTGAAACAAAAATCATCAGATGGAATGACATTACCTTGATGATTTATTTTATTGTATGCCAACTTCCATAGGTGAGGTGTCATTCTCCATTGCTTTGATGTAGTCTCTTCTTTCCCATTGAAAAGATATTTTTCAGTAATTCGGTACTTATGATTTCTATGTAGAAAGTGTCTATTCTCATCGAACACCTACTTTTTAAAACTTTTTGAATCATGAGATTTCATATTTGGACCACAAACTAGACATGCAAATTTTCCCTTTGTTTGAAGACCTACAAGATCATGTATAACTAGATTAAATGTGTCAACTTTGACATACCAAAAAAGAGTTGTCAAAAAGAGAACATACCACAAAAATGTGTTAGCCTAGGGGCATCATGTATTGTCCATACAAGCATTGCATGAAATTGAAATTGTCTTTGTCCTATTGGTCTACAGATGTCATACATAGTAACCCCATTCCATAACACCATCAACTCATTGATAAGGGCTTCAATATATATGTTGATATCTTTAACTTGGTACTTACCTAGTTGAATGAAAAAAAACATTACATAATTATTATTAACATTTGATGGATTAGTAATAATTAATTAATTTAGATGACCACTAAATCAAAAAATACCTAGAACAATCAGTGTTAACATTATGTGCTCTCTCTTTATGGACAACCAAGGAGGTATGTTATTATTGATAAAAAATAGGCCACACCACATAAGTAGATCTCATCTCTCCAAAAGGATTGACACCGCCTACTGCCAATGAAAGCTTAAGATTATGAGGTTCTTCTTTAAAGTGTGGCTATTTTTCCTCTATTTCCTTAAATTTCAAACCATCTACAGGCATTCGCATTATGTCATCTTGACTTCTATTGCATGCATGGTAATCCATAAATTGTGCCAAGCTATTGCACCTGAATAATCATTGCAAACATGGAATAATGGGAATATGCTAAAGAACCTTGCGAGGCACCTTTTTTGTTAATCGATTTGATTGATATCTATTGATATGACAAGTAGGGAATTGTGTTACAAATTCATGTTGTTTATGATATATAATATGATCGTTTGGACATGCATGTATTGTTTGATACTCCATTCCAATATCTTTCATGATGGCAGATAATTCTTGGTACAAGCAAGGTAGAATGTTTGATGGTGGTAACAAACACTCACCTATCAACATATGATGAAAAATATAATTTGTTAATTTAAAGAATATTAATTGCTACATGAACCCAATGTTAATTGTAAGGGAACTATGAGTAAAATAATGAAAGAAGATGGCATACCTTAACATACGTGTCATTACTACATTGGATAAACCATTCATAACCTTCAAGTTCACCAACAACAATATAGCGGCAAGAAGAGTTGTTTTGGAGCCTTTGTATAGGGACTAGTGTACCTTCTCAAGTAAAGGTACATCAAGCTCTGTGTCAACATCATCATCATTATCATCATTATCATCATTATCATCATTATCATCATCTTGATCATCTTGATCATCATGATCATTTTGATCATTGTGATCTTCATCATCCTGGTCTTCTTCCATGGTATCATTACCTTCTACTTCAATATTCACACCTCCATGTTCCCTCATTTGGAAATTTGCTTCTCTAAATTTTCATGGTCCATAACATGAAACTTAGGGACATTGACCTATATGAAAATATCGACCTTATATTAACCATGACCATGATGTCATGATCAAATCACATCTTATGTAATTTATAAACTATTAAAATACATACCAATGGACGATATTCATTTCCCCCTTCAATGTGACCATGTTGCCTACAATGTTGCTCAGTTGTTGTGATTAGATATCTTCAAGTCTTTAAGCCCTTACACATTTTGCAAGGACAATAACATTTCCATCATCTTTTCTTTTTAAGTCAGACCATAGTCTAGCAATTGTCTCACTATTTTTTTGTGCGTTGATATCATCAGACATGGTCTTTCTTGAATGGAATGACTCATTGGTGGAAGAAGGATGATTTTTTTACAACTTGCAGATGGAGTAGTAAGAGGAAGACACATATTGAAAGGAGTTAGGTTTGTGAACTAAGTAGGAGTTCGGACATGCTAGAGTGGGGTTAGCCCAAGATATTTTGGAATCTTGAAGAGCTTGGTAAAGGGTATCTGGAAAGGTGAAAATAAACAATTATTTTTATAGCTACAAATGAGGAATCGAGAGCATTATAAATAATGAAGAAGAAACTTAAATCCATATAGCTTCACCTCTATTTACAATTTGACCTTTCTGCATGTGAAATATGACAATATACAAAATTTCTAGTCACATTTTCACTTAATAAAGAACACCAAATATACCTTTACTACAATATCTTCTTCAGATTCTTCGCTATCAGATTCTTCAGAACTGCAAGCTCCTGTGTAGAAAAAAAGATGAGATGTAGTAAGTAATTTTTGATGGGCAATATTTAAACAAATCAACTATCAAAAATATAATTTATGAAATTTAGTTGCTTTATTATGTACTAAAGACTTGGCAAGATGTTCCCACGTCTATCTATAGAATGCCTATCTGCATGGTTGTTTGCAAATAGTCTAGTATGGTGCTACTTTTGAACAACAACAAATGTCACTTGGGCTGGTAATTTGGCTCAAGAATTGCACAAGCCTATTGACACCATAGAACTTTTAGTTCATATAGCATTGAGTTGTCTTCTTTAACAAAATACAAAGAGAATACAAACAAACTAATGAGCCGTTTCTATCTCAATTGAATAGCAAGTACTATAGTGAGTATTAGGAAACTAACCCTATGAATAGCATCCAACTCATAAAGTAGAACTTGGTAAAATTGTCCTTTACTTACACCATCTCTGAATAAATACCAAAGCTGTCACTAAGGAGACATAATAAATGCAGAACTAAATCTAACCACAAAAACCAATCGAAATGAAATAAATTACTTATAAAATATGATTCACAGAGGCTTTTTTCTTGTTGCTCTGTGAAAAGAAATCAGTAGCTCCTTGCAAAGAATCAAAGTGAAATAATCATTCAAATTTCCTAATATCATACTTCAAATTTTGAGTAGCAAGTGAATTTCCAAAAAGCATATTTTTAATTTTGAGAAGCAATAACTTGTCTAAAAATATTCAATTTCATTGGTTGGTTCAGTGTTAATAAAATGCATAATAATCAAGGCAGAAATTATGCTCTAGAGGGTTTTCTCCTATTTTTCATTTAGTAATTCAAAACATGTCCCTAATCCATGGTTGTGAAGTTGTAAAAGTTTTCCCCAAGATAATTCTTTGTGACTTCAGGCCAGTCTTGAGATGCAACCACCTGACATTTGCACCAAACCCAAAATATTAAGATAAGCATTTCTCATATGATTTGTGTGAACCAGAACAACAACAAACAATGATCTATATTGAAAACCTACTACCACTATTGATGGACTAGAATCTTCTCTAGGGTATGTATGTGTAACATCTGCCCCACAGGAGTCTAAAAGATATTGTGAAATTTTTATTCAAGTAATGTTTCTTACTTGTAAGAAAACCTCAAAAACAAAAAAGTCAATAATCTAAAAAGTTCTCCACGATTGCACATTAAATAAATAGCAACAGATCTAAAAAATAATAAAAAGGAAACTCGACACCAACTTGTATCAAGAATAATTGATCAAACTCGGATCACCTCAACATGAAAATTCATTTAAGATATGGTGATTAAAAGTTAGGTTTTTTCCCAAAATTGTTGCAACTCATAGGACCAAATCTTTTCTGATTAGTTTAGCATAGATTGGTGAACAGAAAATTCATAATAAAAATATGATTTTTTTCCACACTTGTTCAAACCATATAATGAATGACAAAAAATGAATTGTATATGAGTCACTCAAAATCCTTAGCTTTTAATATGCTTCATAGATGAGATTACATTATATGGTTTGAACAAGATATGGAAAGAAATGAAATGATAGAGTCACTCCAAATCCTTAGCTTATAATATGCTTCATAGATGAAAACATTTAATCTTCAAAGCCACCCAAATGAAAACACACAATATTTTGGTCTTTTTGTTTCAATAATCCACTTATCCAATGAGCAATCATATCATTAAAAGCTTCATTACATTATTTATAAAGGTCTTAAATTTTTTCAATTACAATCTTCCATAGAAAGAAAGAAGTTACCAATTGCCCAGCCTCAATAATTTTTTTGAAGGTATTCTATGTTGTGGAACACTTCCAAGAAATGCAAGTTACACTTCAAAACAAACAAAGAAACACAAAGTCAAAAGGTACTTTCTTCTTCTATAAATTCCATTTAATCCTAATATTAACATAAAATAGAACAAGTTTAAATGACTGTAAACAAATTGGCTTTAGAAACTTTCATTAATTCTTGGAAATTTTTGAAACATTTAAATTAAAACCCAAAGTAACATGAATATTTGGACTTAGTTATCAAACCTTATTTTAGTAGCATATTGAGGACTGCAAGATCCTTATAGCAACCAAGGAGGGTGGAAGTAATCCACCATTGGTAAGAAATAAAGATTGCATGTGCATATATCCTCAATCAGAGAGGATGATCTTAACAAGAACACATAAGAAACAAGATTAAATATCAGAAACAATGATAAAAAACTTTAGACTGGCCATTATATCAAGCCATCATTTGGATAAAAAAGTGGATCATCACATACACAAAATTGATGAACATCAGAAATAGTGATGAGCATATTACTTTCAAATTAATTTAAAGTTCTATATTTGATTGATACAATATAGAAATAATATTCAAAAACATAAAACCCTTCACCAATCAGTAGTAAAAACTTCAAGAGATGATACCAAACCCTGTTGTAGCCCTAGGCTTCTTATAATTTTTGTTGAATTTTTTTGTGTTCATATTCAATTAGGGTTCAAATACACTTTTCTATTTTAGTGTTAGTTGTCACTCTAAGAATGATGCCATCAATAATTTCAGTCAATGCCATGAATCTCTCTTATCAATGACTTGAAAACCTCACTTTTCTTTTACAGATGCCTTTTATGTTGCTGAAGTTTACCTAAAAATGTTATCCTTAAAATAACAATTTTCTTGACATCTTACTTCTATTTGATCAATAATTGATTGTCTCATACATCTTTATATGCACATTTTTAGAAAATTTATGTGATCTGTTTTGCATGGTGCTTCCAAATTTGATAGTCTACACATACATGTTCAAACTATCAATGATTATACATTAAAAAATTGTATCACAAAACCACCTTAAAATTGCATATAAATAGAATAGTCAATTAAACCTACCTGATATACCTAAGAAGAGAAAAGTCATCAATCCTTAAGCTCAAATTTCAAAGATTGAAACAAAATTTTATAATATGCAAAGTCTTGCCTCAAGAAAGTCTAACATTATTTCCTTAGAATGCTTTAGCAAGAGAAATGGCTCAAACAATGAGTGGTTCATAAGATGTGTAGACTATCAACAATTGATAACTTATTTATGAAATATATAATATAAACTACCAACAATTATGCATAAATATGTATACTACATAAAACTAATAACCAATGTAACCTACAACATGTGCCTAAGGAAAGAAAGTTTCATCAATACATGAGAATGTTATAATGTGCAAAGTCTTCTATCAAGAAAGTCTATGCCTATTGCCTAAATATGTTTTTGAAAATGTAGCAGTTTACCAAACAATGGTTGGTTATAAGAATGTAGTTATCAACAATAAATAAGCATTAAGACATTTGTGAATGCAATGAAAATTTGATTGAACATTAAAGATCGCGATGATGCATAAAACAAACTACATTCATCTCTCACAAAATTGTGTCATGCTCCAAGAGATTTTGCGATTGATTCATTCATATTATTTTTTGATATGTTCAAAGAAATCAAACCCTCAAGGATTCCAAATTTTAGAGGAATATTACCTGGAAGATTGATAAACATGATAGAAGTGAATGTCTTCTTGTAGTTTATATTCCTTCCTTTTATCCACATATTAGAGAAAGTGGTCAAAGCAATCTACTTGAAAAGAAATACTATCATAGGTTTGTTGTACATTATTTCCATTCAAATGATTGAGCATAGCATATATTTTTCTTACATCTCAAGGAATATTCCTTGATAAATTATTTTTGGATAAATCTAAAATTTGAAGATTCTGCAATTTGACTAGATGAGATGGAATGTTGCCTTCAAACTTATTAGAAGCTAAGTTGAGAATTCTAAAATTTATCAATTTTCCAATCCAAATAAGAATGCTACCCTCAAAATTTTTATTTCACAAGTCAAGAACTTGGAGATTAATAATGTTAAGAATTGATAAAGGAACACTATCTTACAAAATCTTAGTGTACAAAGAGCTTTCAAATTTCCTAGCTCCTCTGAAATCTCCCTTTGCAAAATATTTAGAGCTAAATTTAAAACTCTTATGTTGGATCAAATCCCAATGCTTGTAGGAGTCATACCATTAGCTTGTTCTTTCACAAGTTCAAAATATTTACTACAAATTTAGAATCATTTGGATTTTAAAAGTGTACATCTAAACCTTGGAATTTCTCCACTCGTATTATTCCTTGACATAGATAGAATCAAAAATATGTTATTTGTTGCAGTTATAGACCCCATGAATCCTTTTGATAGATCTAAGGCATATGAATCCATAGCAGGAAAAAAATCATATAATCTATTTCTATACAAGTCCACAATATGAAAAATATTGGATATCTTCTAGGGTAGAAAAAATTCTAGCTTGTTGTTTGAAAGATTGAGAAAAGAAAGATTAGAAAGATCCCAAAACTACAAAGGAAGATTTCTCAAATGTTGTTACCTAAAATATCTAGTCAACATCTTGACTTCTACATTGCAAGACCTTAATATAAGTTGCATTAGATAGGAAAACTTAGGAACCGACCTTGGAGATATATAAATGGAAAAATGAATTTTCGATTGCAAAGGAAGCACCACAGAATAGTTGAGAAGAAAAAGTGAATTGTCAAGGCAAAGTCTGAGGCAGTTGAATATGAAAAGTTGCTAGCTTCAAGGGTTAAAGAACAACATGAATGTAGAAGTGAGAGCTCAGCCAAGAAGAGGGTAGCATCCCACCTTTCTACTAGATCTAAACCATTAATTGCTGCATAATTTTGTTCTTGTTTCCTTAATGTTATTGAGGCTATTATGATAACGGGCATTACAGACTAAGTGCAACAGAAAATTGAGAGTAGAGTCAACTGGTGTTACTTTAGTTGGCTCTCTATAAAGTTGTATTACTTTAGTTGACAACTTTTGAAACTTTATAAATATGTTGGGTTCACTGATGTGGCTCAAGGTTCTCGAAGGAGTTATCAAATATCGATGGAATGCATTGTCTGTTGAACAGTGGGATGGAATAAATAACTTTATATCAGATCTTATTGTTCAGGTGTAGAATAAAAAATTCTACATTAGATCTCATCTCATAGTTTCATCTACTTTGGTTCTTTTTTCTTGGAATTTGATTTGATCTGTATGGAATTCATTGTTAGTTTGTTATTTTGTCTTTTTTTATTGTGCACTGAAATTGAAAGTTGGGTCTATTATTTTCTCTAGCTTTCATGCAATGGAGTCTCATTCCATCAAAAGAATGTTTATGTAAAAAAGCTTAATGTTATACTGGTTCAGGTGAGGTACATAATTTTGTTCTGGTGACAATTTTTGTTGATATGTTTTCTTTATTGTAACAAGTAAGATTTTTCCTACATATTTCTGTTTGCTTTCAGATATGTCTCATCCAAGAAAATTATAAGGATTTAAAATCAAAGTAATAAATTTGCAATTGATTGTTATATTTTTATTTTAGTACCTCTACTTATTCATGTCTATTTAGTTTTGTTAATTTTATCCATTTTATCAAGGCACTGATCTATATATGCTCTTGTGGAAGCTACCTGGGAACCCCAGATTTAATTACATTTTGTAAAAAATTAAGAAAAAACCTTGTTGGTTGATTATATTTATTTTTTGAACCTAAGAAAGTATGCTTGCTTGTGAATTTCAATGCCTAAATGCAAGCACAAATGAAATGAAGTTTTTCTCACCAAATGTAAATAGCTCTCTACCAAATGCTTCCATATATCTGAGAATGGTGAAGGTTCCAATTTTAAACAACTTGTTATTTTTCTTTCCAAATTTGGATTGTGTTTTTATTGTGTTTGTATTAAATATTCCCTACTACTTCTAGGAAGCTTAAAAGGTGTTGGTGCATTGATATTACTAATGAAGGTATAACTTTATATCCTAAGAAACTCATACTACATGTCATTTCCATTAATTTATCTTGAATTTCAAGTAGACTACCAAAAAAGAAGTGATTTAATGAATAAACTCTAAACCAATTAAGATGTGGCAGTAAGATAAAGTGAATATTATGTACAAAGAAGCTAATGCATTTTATATCAGATTTTATGGTGCTCCATGCCACAAGAATTGTTAGGTTTTCCATTCTCCTTAGAAGGTGAGAAATATCTCATCACAATTGTGTTGGGTCCCATATCATATCTACTCTTGCTACTTAAAATGCAAGTTGTCACTCAGTAAACTTTTGATAATTAATAGATATAATTAAGCAATTAGCAAAGCCATACATATTAAGCTCTATCTTTCTTTAATAGTCCTTTCCTTCTAACCACAAATTTAGAATGCATGCTTACATTGTATTATTCCATTCCATCATGTGAATTTGGTGTGATTATGTGATACAGGTAAAACATATTCAAAACTTGATGATGTCCATTTTTAGTGTTTTCACCTTTTTGGTACTTTTGTGGAATAACTGTGATAAGAAAAAGGAAATATGAAATTATACCAACAAAGCAAGAATCCCAAGTATAGCATTTCTTACTATAGGTAATTATGGTTAATTTGTATCTTCAATTGTTTTTATTCATGTCAAGAAAGAAATAGATTAAATATATTATTTTGCATGGATGACCACATGTAGGTTACAGGGAGTACATAATGTACAATAGCAAAGAACCAGTTGTATAAAGGGCCATAGACATAAAATGGAGGGAAACCAAAAAATGTGCAAATAATTGGAACATGGGTTTATTCAAAAAGTGTGTAAACTCAAACAAGTACAACTATTAAAATATCAACTTGGGGTACAACCCAGCTAAACAGTTGAAACCAAGGAAGACTAACCCAATTGAGAACTAAATGACTTAGGTGTCAGGATTCAGTGACCTATTGGAGGAGCCACCTTTTCTACCATGTATCAGTGTAGGAGTACTAATGTTAAGTGCAAGAATGTCAATTTGGGAAAGTCTAGGGCACCCAGACTAGACAATCCTATGAGGCAACAGATTCTACATACAATTTAAGGGTTGAAACTTGAAGCTTGATTAGATTGTCAAATAGCTACAATGATATATTTTTTCTCAATCTGTTGGAGTGAAGTGAAAATTATTCTAAATTGGCTAGCTTTGAAATAGACTTTAGAATTATTCCTTACAATTATGGCTTGACTAAAGTTAGTCTATTATCAAAAGATGACACAAAGATGGAGGAATCTAACTAGTTAGGTGGTGATTGTATGTCATGCCCAAACTACGAGGGCAAGAACACACTCCACAATTTTATTTTTTATTTTTTTTAAATAATTATTAATTTAAGTTCTCTAAGTTTGAAATGATAGTGATAATAGTTTAAGTACAATTTCTCTACAATACATCTTAAGTTAAAATCTTGTGGAGGAATACACCGTTAAATTTGAACTCTCGTTATAAGATTGCTATCAACATTAGTTTTGTTAATTTCTTTCTTATAACACACTGTATTTAAAATCATTAAAAAAAAAAAAAAAATCTGACTAAAAGAATAAAGCAAAACTATTTAACATTTTACAATAGTCTAACATTGACATAAAAATCGAGACACTTGCTAGCTGACTATCACTCTAAAATTATTCATAATTTCTCTACTAATTTAATTTGGATATTATCTAAAACAATTCATATCTAAAATTTAATTACTAACAAAATAGACTGATTTAAATTATGGTTAAACTATCATAATAATAACATTAAACTAAAATTATATCAACCTAAAAATGTTATTTAAGTAGATCCTAAGCAACTAACGACTAACCCCTAAATTAACTGATCATTAAATTAGCATTTTCTAAAATAATGACACAACTGAAATAATTAAAACTATACTAACTAACTCTAAAGAACAAAACTTCTAACAATAACTAATAATAAAAGATGTAACTAGTTATACTAAACTAACAACATAAATAATAAACTAACTAAAGCAATGTTAATAAATTAACTAATTATACTAACAAATTAAAATTTCACTTGAAACTAACTAATGAAAATTACTAACTAATGCTAATTTAAAAATCATCAACTAAATCTATAAATTTTAATCTAACAACAAAATGGACTAAAACAATACTAACCACTTAATATATTAAACTAACTTAATTTAACTAAAATATAAATTCAACTATCTAACAAAATAAACTAACAAACATACTAAAACATAACTAAACCAACTTAACACTAAAATATCTTAACTAAACTTAACTCTAACACTAAAACAATTTTAAATCTAACTAAAACAAATATTTTAAACAATACAATACATAACAACTAAACTAACCTACCTACTAACTACTCTAACCACTAACCCTCAACCCTACTAACCCTACGAAACCCACCTACCTAGCCTAAATCCCACATGCTTGGGCGGCTTCCCAAGAGTGGTGTGCTGTCCCAAGTCTACAACCGCAGACCTGCCACCCTTCTCCTCTCCTTGCGTGCCAAATAGGCTTGAAGCTAGCGCAGGGTAAAACTCAAAAAAAAACAAAGCATGCTAAGTTCCCCCTCTCCCCCCCCCCTCCATAAAGGAGAAAGAAAGAGGAGTGCTCAACTTCAAAGTAGAAGGGCACGATGGTGATGTCACCCTGAGGGGAAATAAGATGATGAAAACAAACTCTTAGAAACCCCATATTATGAGCTGGCGCCTAGGAGTTTAATGCAGGGGTAGATTAAGACTTAGGGTTATTGCATTAAGTTATAAAGTTTATTAGGTAGAATAGGATATTTAGAATATATATATATATATATATATATATATTTTTTTTTTAATGGGCATTTCAATATTTTTTTTAATTTTAAAACTTAATTTACAAGAAAGCAAAAGGTATAATGAGGGAATCTTTAGATTCTCTATTGCAAAGAGGTGGAATCAAATTGCTTCTTCATACAAAATCCAGAGAGTTTTCACTCTCTTGGAATTTTTTTTTTTTGAAAAATTTTCAAGTATAGAATTACAAGCAATGCATGTATTTTTTTTTTTTGTGGTCTAAAATTTCTAAGTATAAAATTTTAAAGTGCTATATTACCAAGAGGGGGATTAAATCTTTCTTTTCAAAGCAAATCCATAAGGACTTGATACAACTTAATATACCAAAAATTTGAATTATTCGTTTGTTCAATCATGCAATAATTGTTTAATTCTAATAATCATGAAAACTGATCAACATACAAGAAAACTTGAAAATTTGCTCAATTAAACCATCATCAAATCCATCCTAATTTGATGTGCATCCATTCCATTTAAAATTTACAATTAAATCACATTACAAGCAATTATACTTACCAATTTTATTGGCAAACCTGATTCAAAGGCTCAGTCGGGAAAGAACCAGGAAGAAAACTCGGCTTTGTTGCCATTTAAAACAAAGTTTAAAATATAATTTACAATAGGATCTCAATCCCAAATTTCAAAAATTTAATTGAATTTTCTTCATGACCCTCATCAAGGGATTCATAACAATTTCTGCAACACATTTCTAGAACCATGGATGGAATCTGAATTCTGATCAGGTGACAACAAGCAGGACCAAGAGTAATTCAAACATGCATATTCATACAAGGTTTTCATAAAGGGATTCATAATGAATCAAAGACTAGGGGAAGGTGGATTCTTCCAACCAGGAGAAGTCAAGCATAACACCAAACACATGCCCAATTGGGGCTATATACCAAGAACTTCCATTCTTCCATTTCAACATACCATAACCATACCAAGTTTGTGCTAACAGGTAGGGGCCCATAACACCCTACCCTTTCTCCCTCTTCTCATCTTGAGAAGAGACTCTACACTGGTTGGAGTCCAACTAAACAGACCTTTCCCAAAATTGGTCACTTCTACCCTCTCCAAGGGTGAGTAATACCAAAACACCCATGCAAGAAAATCTCAAAAAAATTTCAAACATAAACATGAAAATAAATCATCCAAAATAACATGGTTTTCAAATCTTCCCCAACATACCGACAAACATACAAACATTCAAACAACAACAAGGTAGCATAAACATGAAACAAGAATGAAATCTAAACAAGGGAGATGACAATTCCTACCTGCACAAGAGGTAATGGCAAATGAATAAGTTTGAGTAGATCTTCCCTTTCCTTGCTTCAATCTTCAAGAACTCCTCTCTAAATGTAGAGATTGGGTAATGACCTCCACTAGTCCAAGAAATGCCTCTAAATAAACCTCAAACTCAACCACCCAAAAGGACCAATAACTTCTCCCACCCACTTGCCATTCTAGAAAATCCTAACTCAACCCACACTATGGTTAAACCCTAAATGGAGGTGAGGTAAGGCAACTCAAGATAAACACTTGCAATTTTCGCACAAAGGCAAAAAGGGACTTTTTGAGTGACCTCAAAAGTCAACAAAAGGGGCTTAGGGGTTGGAAAAGACCCCTAACCCATACCCATACCCTTTGGGTATAAATATTTCATGATTTGAAGCCTTAGGAAAAAGATTTAGAGCCAAAAAAAGTTAGGAATAAAATTAAGACCAACTAACAATTCTAACAAGGCAGATTAAGCACTAATCTGAATTAGGGATGACTAACCTCGATTAAGAACTCAATAAGCAAACTGACACTAACTTAAACTGACTTAGGTCCATGGGTTACACAACTAACCCTAAACAGCATAATGAAGAACATAACCAATTTACGAGTGTCAAGCGACACTAACTATTCATAATTACAAGACATTCACATTTATTGAACATGAAAAGATACATTCATACATCTCACAATACAATACTTGAATTACGAATAACAAGGTTCCCAAAATTAGCACATAGAGATCAGTTATGTTCCTCCGTAGGGTTTCTCGGCTAAAATATCTGCACACTCATTGCACACATCAGTAGTTCCAAAAATCACATGTACATATATATGTATCAAAAATTAACATAAATTGAAACATACATCAATCAGGGTTTCTTGCAATCCTACTAATATCCTCAATCAAAATCAAGGTGTTAATCCTACATTTTACTTAATTCATCCAACATACATATACCTAAAACCTTAAATGACAAACATCAAATATCTAGAAGTAACATCACACAACATGAAATAATATAATATATTCAAGTATCTGATAATGTCTCGACATCCCGAGTCATGAGTATCAAAATGATAAAGTAACATCTAAGGCTACGAAGGGTCGAGGTGAGGCCTCACATTGTAGCTAAGTTCTAGAACTATAAGGGAAGAAAGGTTTTTGAAAGAGGATCTAGTATACCTCCATATATATTGTTCCCATGGACACTCAAGATCTAAAGCTTTAAAAAAATTGTAATAACTGGGTAAATCACTCCTATATTGCACAAGGTGATATACAATGAAACAAGGGAAGAAGAATGGTTTAGAAAGAAAGGTGGGTCTTCTTTCAATTTGGGATTATCAATAAGAAAATAATTTCTCATTCTTGAATAGGGCATATTGGAGAAAAAGTCACATAATAATAGCAACAAATGATGTAATTCACCTATTTTCCTATAGCAGTAGAGTTGGATAATTTCAACCCATTTAATGAAGTATTCAATAGCTACTATGGTGCCCACCTCTGAAGTCAAAAGGCCCCCAGGAAACTAGAATTTGAGAACTATCAATTTTTTAGTTGTGGCCCCTACAATAGGACATAGCCAAATCTATCTAAAGAAACCTTGCTGGTGAACCCACCCTTGAGCAGGTTGGGCTATACAATGATGAATTTATGTCAATAAATTAAAGCTATTTCTGATAAACATGCATATAAAATGTCAAAGTGTTTACAAAGCAAATTAAAAATTTGTAAGTGGATACAATGGTCCCTACACAATGCCAAGTTTGGCCCTACAAAATGTCATTTTCAGCTGACATGAGTCCTCATGCAAAATGTCGTGCCTCCCTTGGCCATGCTCTATTCCAGTGCTACTCTACCAGTGGCATTCTTGGCTCTGCCACACTCGAGTGGCCTATTTCCTATTCTTGGAACTTCACCCCTAACTAACTTGACTACCAAATAAACCTTCTTGAATGCTTTGGAACCCTCAACATCGACTTCTCAAATGAATGTGATATTTTTGCCCCCCTTTTTTTTGTTTTATGTTGCCCTATGCATCGCAACTGAGACCAAAATAATTGGTCACAATTGCAACCAACACGAGCATGTTAATAAAGAAAACAAAAGTTTTCTTTATAAATCGACCAACCAACCCATTTAAAAGACTAGGTCCAAATTTTTGGTTGAAATTTAGAGTTAAATGCACTAGAGATAATTGCATCTCTTAGTCTACAACAGAGGAAGAGTATGTTGCAGCAACAATCAATTGTTCCAATATTATTTGGTTCAAACAACTATTGGTAGGTATGAAGGCAAAAATCAAGGATATAGTGGTTATCTTCTATGATAAAAACACTACAATAAATATATCAAATAATCCTATGATGCATACCAAGACCAAGAATATTCAATAAAATATCATTTTCTAAGAAAATTGGTGCAAGACAAAGAGGTGAGATTGGAAACTGTAAATACTAAAGAACAAATTGCAGACATATTCACCAATCCATTACTTAAGGATGTATTTTTGTATCTAAGAGGTAAGCTAGGGGTTATTCCCCTATCTGAAGCTCACTAATTAAAGTTTAGTGATGCATCAACCAAAGCATGTTGAAGATTAGTCAAGTTGATGTGGTAACGAAAGGGCAGATTGCATATGAATTAGTACATCAAGTACATTGAAATTCATTGCATATTGTCTTTGGCATAAGATTTCAAAGAGGGAAAGTTTGTTGTGATATCACATAAATTTTTTAAAGAAAGATCTTGCTATATCAAAGATTTTTTTTTGAATGTTTGAAGATGTCAAAGAGGAAGAGTTTGATGAAGAATAAACTTGGAGAGATTGTTGATAGAGGGAGAAATTGAAATCAGAGGGAGAGATTGATGTTAGAGGGAGTTCACACTAATAGAGGAAGTTCTCATGGATGAGAATCAGAATGAAACTATGGATATTATCCTTACTTTTATTTTTCTCTGAAATTTCATTACATAATATTATATGTTGTGTTGTCATCAATGCCAAAGAGGGAGATTGTTGAAAACAATTGGTTAATTTTATATATTATCTTTGATGTTACACACAATATCATATCTTTACTAGTGAGTGTATCCCAAGCTTACTTAGGCAATGAAGACAATTTCATGTGTCTTCCGAGCATTCCATTATTTATCAATTTTAGAAGACAATGTCTACTGAGTTCACTCCAGCACCAAAGAGAAGTTTGCAAAAGTTTAGTGTTGATCGAGCTCACTTAGTTACCAAAGGAAGATTAAAAAGTTGTAGTTTTAACTAAGTTCACTTGGTTAACATAGGAAAATCATTTCAATGTTAGTATGTACTGAGCAGGGTTGGCTAACAAAGAATTTTCTTGTTTTGACATTTTGAGTTTAATGGATTTGTTTGTTGGTTCTAGTTGACTAAAGAGATGAAGAATAATTGTTGTAAGTTGTATTCAAGCTGACTTGACCATGTATATGATATAATTGTAAGGTCAAGTTGAGGATTGAAGATGTGTGAGAATGTGTGGAAGATAAGATGCTTAGAGGAAATGAATTGGAAGGATAAGAAAAATATCCTTGTTAGGAGGAAAAGATTAATCTGATTGAGGAGGATCAAGTATTCAAGCTAGAATTGGGATATGAAATTAGAAATTTAGTTTCATCAAAAATTAGGTTATATCATTGTTACTCTTTAACCATTGTAGTAGTGTATCAATTCTCTTAACAGAGTCAGCCTAATAACTATTTCTCAAATCCTCTAATAAGGTGGCATTTCTAGATTGAAGTGTCTAAAGACCTCTAACAAGGGCACTCCTAACAGGGTGATTAAATCCTCTAATAGGGTCGCACCTAATAGTGTTTTTTGTAACCTTTAACAGGGTTGGCTCCTAATAGGGCTCACTTCAAAAGAGTAAAAAATAGTAACCAGTTGCAATTGGTGGTTTTTTCCAAATTGGGTTTCTATGTTAAATCTTGGTGTCACTTGTGTTCATGCTATTTTCTTATGTGTATGAAACTAAGTTAATTAAGCTTAATCACACTTAATATCTTAAGATTTGCATGTTAAATATTTTTTGAGAAATAATTGTTATTACAATACTTATCAAGTTTTAGCATATTGTTAGTGTTAACTGAGTGTCTGTGTGTTAACTGAGTGACATAAGTTTCTGCAGAGTTTATGTTTTGTAATGACATCTAAGGGATCATGGATTAATTTTTGTTGTAACTGAGTCACCCCTCCCCTCTCAGTTACTCCTCTTATATTTCCAACAATTTGTTGAGAGGAATTTATTGTTCAATGAAATACAATAAGTTCATACAATAATATCAGTGGTAAACCTCCATTTATTAAGTTCATGGAAAAGAAATCTACACTAATAAGGGACAATAGATCCATTTTCTTTAACCATTTATACTTTATGATTCAAAAATTAATAAATGGAAAAATTTCCTAGTTCACATGTTCCTAGTTCAACTACTGGAAAATTTCCTACCAACAATCCTCACAAAATTGCAATTGTTATCCAGAACCTATTTGTGAAGTTAAATTTTTTGGAAGGAGTGGTAGTCCTTGAAGAATATATTTGGCTAGTTTTAGACAATAGCTATTATTATTGTAACCTTGCCTCCCAAGCATTAATTCATATCTACTAAATAAATTATCCTCATTTACATTGTTAGTTTGCGAAGTAATTTTCCATTTGCATTTCATTGACATCAATCAGATATATTTCTTGATTTCTTTCCAAGAAATTAGAGAACTTTTGAAATCCAACTTTGTTCCTTTCCATAGAATTTTTTTTACAAAGAGGCCAATATTTCCTCTATTTGAGAAGATGAATTTTTTGCATAGTTACATTGGTGATTCAAGAATATGTAAGGGGTAATTGTTTTTTTGCAGCTTTTGTGTTAAGAGGAAAATCAAATGGAAAATGGGTGCTCTAAACTTGTCATTAATAAAATGGAGGATCTAAAGTATTTCATGTTTTCTTCATAAGTTGATGCTTGAGAAAATTATGCTAGATTATTGATGTTATCGAATTTGTTGATGCATTAGAAAATGAAAATAGATTATTGATGCTTGAGAAAAACAATTCGATTTTGTTATATTGTGCAAAAGAAAGATATATAAGTATAAAGTTAAAGCTAAAGTGCCTTGACATTGTTACCTTTGTAGGAATCTCATAAATCTAGCCTTTTTGTTTTTGAATAATGATTTGGTGAATTAATAGTTCATCCGCAATTATGAAGAGTTCAGAATATAAAGGATCACATTAATGCAATTTTCTCAAAGTCTTAGAGGGTGACCCAACTAATTATTAATACAAATAACATTGGATTTATCAACATCTAGGTAGTCATTATTAATGGGTTGTACACATACATAAGATAGTTACTTTTGTAGTTTAGATATATATCTAATGTTATTATCCATCGCAATGATTTTTTTCATAGTGGTTATAGTTATCATATGTGAACTTTACACATAAGTTAGAAAATTAATTTTGTACTATATATGTATATGAAAAAGGTGTTAGTTCAAAAAGAAAATGAAACATACAGGAGACACTATTACTTTTCTCATCAAGGTCGACTAAAATAAATTTATGTTAGAACATGTCAATTGCATTTAGTATATGTGTAGCTTAATCAATGATTTCTATGGTTGCATAATATTACCTTGTGTTCTATACACCATATCTCTAATCCATGATGATCTCAAGTCATAGAGCATTTTAGCCCCTTAGTCCACTAGGTAAGGAGTCCAACTATAATAGAAATCTTATTTTATATAATGATGTCATTTATTTTATCAATGATATATTCATATGTTTATATTTATTTAATTAATTAATTTTTGATTTTACACAATCAATAAAAACGATATCAAATAATTATAAAGAATCATTAAATCTAAGTGAATTATATAAATGAAAGGTAATATATTGTTTGCACACACATATATGTGTAAAAATATTGTTTAGCTTTTGTGTATAAAGATTGAATATTTATGCAAAAAAGGCATGAATTGACACTATTTCATATTATAAGGGTGAAATGTACATATTTTTCACTTTTGTGGTTATATTTTACTCAATTGGATTGGGTTGTCATAATGCAATGATTAGTGTACATGTGGTAGATGTTTCTACAAAAGGATTGTTCACTAAAACCTTACATAATATTATCAACACATTCTTTTAAGGACCAATCTACAACACCCTACTAGAAAACTCAAGAGGACAACACAACAACTAAGGAAAAAGTAGAATATACATTTTTTTTCAAAATAAAAGTGCCACACATACATTCCAATTTTGTTGCATATTAAATTACCTCATTATGATAAATTCCATTACATGCAAACATGAATGTTTATCATTAACTAAATAATCAAGTACTCTTAGGTTGCATGATGTCACTACTAGCAACACACAAAAAACATGACTATTTATTACAACCAATAGGAAATTGTACAAGCTTACATTATGATAAGATGAATTCAATTTTATAATTGGATAACCTAGAGATCATATGATAAAAAAAAAAAGACATACATACTTTTCCATTTCTTCCTTTACATTACAAATAAACACAAATGGATGTCAACATTACAAATTACAAGTAATCACTACACCATGTATACATGTACATTTTATGTTTCTCTCCTCAAGGAGTTTTTCATACAACATAATTACATCAATGTGATAACATAGTCATAATGCATCATCATGAAGGTACATAATAAGATACAATAAACCATAGAACCACTTAGCCCAATGAACATGGAGATGTGAAGGATAGAATGCAAATCCATCCACCTCACAATCACTCTCAAGAAAAAATTCTTGATGGACAAAAGGTTTTCTATGCAACCACCTAGGACCTTAAGGCTTGCTAGCCCCAACTGATAATGTGATTGATGATGTTATGAATGTATGTAAGAGATTCATATCAGCTTTTATGTTGTCATTGATGTCAAGTCTTAGTTGGCTAGACATTATGCTAACTTAGTAGAATTCTATATCAATTTGATTGATGAAGAGGATTGGAAGAAATTATGTTGAAGACAAAGTTGATAAGTATGATATTCAATGGGTACTTGAATCAGTTGGATTGTGATAATGTAATGTTGGTTTGATTATTTTGAAATCATTAAACATTGTAATGTATTGAACTATACAAGCTAAACTAAGTGACAAGGTTAAGAGTGTTCACCAAGCAATTGGCAAAGTAAAGTTGGAAGTTTATTATTGCCCGAGTAAGTTTAGTATTGATTGAGTATTTTATAATTTCAGTGAAATGTTATGTTCACCAAGTAAGAGTAAGAAGAATAAGTTTTATAAGATGGAATCAAAGGCTAGATTTTGATGAAAATCAAGAATATTCAAGAAGTTCACAAGCACGATCAAAGTTTATTACAAGATTAACAACTGGGGAAATGCAAGGAAGGTCTTATGACAGAGATTGAAGAAGGATAAAGATGGACACAAATTTCTATGGAAGTTCTATTTTTTGAGTGTCTACTAGATTTGTTGCATTTGGTATGAGTTTTGAGATTGATAATCATGATTAAGCGACAATAATTGGAACAATCTAGAACCACAAAGATGACTACTTAAGGAGGAGTTGAGCAAGTTTCTTGATTGTTGATATCACTGATTGTGTTCTTGATAGTTGGTGGAATTTTTGGAGAAATAAGATCAAGGTGTGATTTTTTGTAGAGATATTTTAAGCTAGGTAAACCAAGCAGAGTTGAAAGAAGGAAAAAGAGAGAAGTGAATCAGCCAATCAATAGAATAGAGAAAAGAGATTAGAGGATAGTGATAAAAAAGAAACTAAGAAGAAAGGAGATCTAAATGAGCAAGGTAGTACAATACCTAATAGATCATGTGTACTATTACTTTAAAACTATTGAAGTATTAAAAAAAACTCTTAACTGTTTGGACCTAACAAGTCTATAAAATTCTATATGGTAACATCATGTAGTGGTGTTTATAAGTACTTTAGAGAAGGCTACTCTTTAGACAATATCAAGGAGTGATAAGGTTTATATGGTCTTTTGGTGTAAATCCTCTAACAAGGCCACATTAAAAATGTATATGTAAACCTTTAACAAGACTGGCTTCTAATAGAGCTCACTCTAGAAGAGTGAAAATTTTGGGTTGTTAGTCCCAAGTGGTATTTCCCTTTATAGTGCTTCCACATTAAAAGTCTTGGTGTCGAATTTGTGAATGTTGTTATGTTTGAAGTTGTTTTACGTGTTATTTTCATTTAACTAAAACTCAGTAAGAACTAAGTTAATGGATAGTAATAACTAAGTTTTATTGATATCAATTTGTTATAATAGAAAAATGAATGAACAATTTGGAGTAAATTGATAGAGTGAGTTGATTGATAAGTTGAATGACCAAGTGAATTCTTATTATGTTTATGAATTTTTTTTGGTACTAAAATTATTTGAAGGGTCTATAGGATAATTCACCCCATCCTCTTAGCAATGTAACAATTGGTATCATAGCACAGTGCTTGGAGAAAGAAGTTTAAATGAGCTTGAGCTAAAGATCTCAAGATCTATAAGAGAGAGGTACCAAAGCTTAACAAAGAGAATGTCTCATCATGGAAAGACAAAATGAGATTACATTTATATGGAATTTGAGATAACATTACTCACAGGTTGGATCATTAATATGTTACAACTCATGCTCCTATGACAATGAAACATATAACTAAGAAGATGAGCCATAATACCTTAATGATTGAGATTGTATTTGACTTAATGGTGTCAAGTTTGATGATATCAAGAACTACACCAATGCAAAATAGATGTGGGAAAAATTGGCACTTTGACATGGTGGAGATCCAAATGTAAGAATAGATAAAGCTAAAAGTTCTAGAGGCAAGTATGATGACATGAGAATGAAATAAGGTGAGAATGTTGCACAGTATGTGAACCAAATCAAAGAAGTTTTGAGTTTAATCAAAGATGGTGGAGGAGTTACTAGTGACTATGAAATTGTAAGTAAAGTTCTTATAACTCTTCTACGTATTTATTTTATCAAATTTTTCATTTTAAGAAGTGAGATCCATGGGAATAGTAATATTATGACACTTGACAGTTTAGTTGGTTGGGTAACTGCATTTGAATTGAATTTTTTTGACAATAGTATGGTTACAATTCAAAAGGATTTTAAATCTTCACTAACTATTGGAAGTTTCAAGAAAGAAAAGAGAAGTAAGAAATAAAATGAATCTAAATCTGAGGATGATCTAGATGAACTTCAAGTATTTCTTGCAAGAAGGTTGTCAAGAGGTAGAGGTAAATACAAAGGTAGACTGCCCTTGATTTTTTTCAAGTGTAATGAAGTTGGTCATTTTGTTGCTAAATGTCCTAAAATGAGTAAGAGTGACAAAAATGACAAGAAAGATAAAAATTACATGAAGAATAGGGATTGCAAAGACAAAGAGAAGAAGTCATGCTACATTGCTAAGGAAGAGCACACAGAGTCTAGTACTAATGAAGAGAATCAAGTAATTGAAATGGTATATGTTTCAATTAAGGAAGATCCCAATGGTGAAAGGTATGAAAGTGAAACTACCCTTCTTTCACATGTTAGCAAGAATGATTCATGGATTATAGATAGTGGATTCTCATATCACAGGATTAGTGATCTAGCTAAGTTTGATAAATTTGAAGAAATTGATGGTAGTGGCACAATTAAGCTAGGTAATTATGTCCATGTTTGGTGAAAGGTAAATGATCACCAACGTTCAATGACCTTGAGATTAGATGTGATGATGCATATTGGGTACAAGGATTGAATTATAATCTTTGGAGTATTTCTTTGTTGAATAATTCAAGTTACAAGCTAGAATTTTAGTACAGAAAAGTCAACATCATTGATGATGAAGGAAATTTAATTGGAACTAGGATGCAAACAAGAGGTAACTTATTTTATCTCGATCTTACTATTGAGACATGCTTATTTGCTAAATTTTAGGATGTATGATTGTGGTATAAAATTTTATGTCATGTAAAATTTGAGAACATGGTGAAGGTCAATAGAAAGAAAAGAGTTAGAGGCTTACCACATTTGCAAAAACTTGTGCATGTTGTGTAAAGAATGCCAACTCAATAAGATGACAAAATATAGTTTTTCAAGAAAAAAAAACACTTCAAATGATATCCTAGAACTAGTACATACTGGTCTATGTGGACCAATAGGTGTTGACAATTAGTATGGTGATAGATACTTCATATTATTTGTTGATGACTATTCTAGAATGATGATTGTTATGTTCATGAAGGTGAAGTCGCATGCTTTTGATATGTTTAGATGGTATAAATCTAGAGTTGAGAAAGAAACTAGAAAATCTTTGAAAAGTTTAAGATTTGATAGAGGTGGTGAGTTTATGTTTATTGAATTCACTGACTTTTGTGCTAAGAATGGTATTAAGAGATAGCTATCTGCATAGAGGACACCACAAAAAAATGGAATTACTAATCAAATTTAAATAGATCAATTATGGATTGTACAAGGACATTGGTGATTAAAAAAGAGGTCTCTTAGATATTATAGAGAGAAGAAATTAACACTATTGTTTATACTCTTAGGCGAGCTCAATTGAAGAAAGGAAAAAATAAGACACCCTATGAACTTAGGTATTGTCATACACCAAATGTAATTTATCTCAAAATCTTTGGAAGTGCGTATTATATTCACAATGATGCAAGGAATGGTAAATTTGATATTGAAGGAGATGAAGGTATATTCCTTGGTTATTCATCTAAGAGAAAACCTTATAAATATTTGAACAAAACTACTAAAAATATGATTGAAAGTCCAAATGTAAGGACTACTGAGTTTGCTAGATAAGAATGATGTTGAAAGTAAGAAGGAACCTGGATATTACAACAACTTTGTGCATGTGTATGAAGAGGTACTAGACATACAACAAAGAGCTATTGAGCACCATAAAATATCAGTCAAGTTATAGAATACTTTACCCAAGCACTAGACAATACTACCTGAGCAAGAATTTGAACCCCTAGTAAGTGGAGAAATTGTTCAAGGTCAAAGAACTAAACATGTATTGGCCAAGTAGGTGAGAAATAATCATTCCCCTAAAAAAATTATTGGAGAAAGAAGCCTTGGAGTAAAAATAAGAAGTAAGTTAAGGGACAATACTTGTTTGATTACTAATTTTAAAATAAGAATAGTTAAGGATGCATTAGAAAATGAGGATGGGATAAATATTATGAATGAAGAGATTGATTAGATAGAGAAGAACAATACATGGACATTAGTATCAAGACCCACAAAAAAGAATGTGATTAGAACCAAATGGATTTTTAGGAATAAGCTAAATAAAAATGGACAAATTGTTAGAAATAATGGTTTGCAAAGGTTATGCACATGAAGAAGGAATAGATTATGGCGAGACTTTTTCACTCATGACCTAGATTGGAAGGTGTAAGAACATTGTTAGCTTATGCTACCCATAAGATGTTCAAATTTTATCAAATGGATGTCAAATATATATTTCTAAATATAATACTTGAAGAGGATATCTGATAAAGGGTGCTCCCCTTAATACCATAAATACATAAGAGAAACAAAGAAACAATAGCAAATGAGAGAACAAAATCTGGACTTCTTATTTGTGCCAGAAATGTAGTATTATAAGATTCACAAGTACAATATGCTAACCAACATGGGTGCCTTCATTACAATAATTTGCAAGTCTAAGCTGCGAACTACACCCTGACTTGTTATGTAAGACAATGTCAGGCTTTTCTTAAATATGCAATTTTATGCCACCTGGGAAGGTTCTAGATAATAAAACTTAATACCTAGGGCCAACAGACCCTAACAATACATATAGAGTTAGCCAAATACATCTTTGACAATTATTTTAGATATTTTGGGTAGCTCAACTTTGGAAGGCCATAAATCTCAAACCATTGCTCCAATTGGATATTATAACCACTTTTTAGAAATGCCAACTCTTGATCTACAGGCTTGGAACCACACCCCTTCGTCAAGTTTTCAGACCTCATCTTGGCATCTAAGGCCTCCAACAATGAGTCTAAAGATTTTTTTGGAAATTTTTTCCACTAAAAATCTGCAATAACTTCTTCGATACTTATGCTTGAGCAATGAGTTTTTTATGGTAGGCTTACAACTCTAAAATGAACCTTCCTATAGAAAATGAGAACATTTCAAGCTCATACGAAAAACTTACTAAAAATAGCAAGTTTTCCTAAATAGTAACCACTATGTCTACTAGTCCTTATTAAAATAGAAAAGACTAAAATAAAAATATTTTTGGGTGATGCAAGATTGCTCTTACACCCAGGATGCTCCTGCATCAAACACCTAGGCTAATTTGAGAAGTGATCCCATCACATCTTAGCTATTCAAAGGAAAATCAAGATGGTTAACCTCCTCCTTTATTAGCCATAATGAATCCTCAACTGGCCTCCCTTTCTATTTGACCAGATATTCCTCATAAGTTATGTTGTTGGTGCTTTTGCCAACATGATTGTCCAATATCTCCTGAATCTCCTTTGTAGCCAAAGTAGCTGCTGGAATACTCCACTATGCTTCTGCAACTTCATCTCCATCACCTCCTTCATAATATTCTATCAAATTTTAAATGTTTAATACTAGTGAAATATTCAATTCATCAAGAAACTCCACTTCATATGCATTTCTAGGATCATTCCTTTTCACTATCTTACACAGTCCAAACTTCTTCATCTTTAGCTTATTGAATGTACCCACTAGAAAATGCTCCTTTCTCAAATGAACCATGATTTCATCTCCAATCTAAAATTCCTTATTCCTCCCTTTCAAATCTTTTTTAGCCTTATACTATGTATTCATCTTTACGATATACTTCCTCACCTCCTCATGGATGTTCTTCAAATGTCAAGAAAAATCTTCTACTTTAGCATTATTTATCTCTCCTTTATCCAACTGCCTCAATTCAGAAACATTTCTGAGACTACTACCATATACAATCTAGAATGGTTATTTACCAATATTCCTATTGAAAAAATTATTATATGAAAATTTTTCCTATGGTAAAATCATATCCCATCCTTTTGATTTATCTCCAACCAAAAATCTCAGCAAGTTTCCCAAACTGTGATTCCTAGCTTCTGTCTGTCCATCAGTATGTGGATGATGTGATGAACTAAACTTCAAATCTATCTTCATAATGTGCACCAAAAATACTTAACAAATTTGGTATCTCGATCTGAAACTATACTCTTTGGTAGACCATATAGTCCCACCACTTCTTTGAAAATAATTCTGCTACAGTCTTCTAGAGCAAGGAATAAAATGTGTCATCTTTAAAAACTTGTCAACCACCACAAAAATAGAATCATGCCCATGTTGTGTCCTCAATAATCCAAGAAAAAAATCTATACTAACATCCTTCCATGACTTCTCTGGGATAGGTAATGGCTGGCACACCCCTATATTCTGCTTCACTCCTTTCACCATCTGACATACTCTACAACTCTGTAAAAAAAATTTTAGATCTTGCTACAACTGTGGCCAATAATAATTCTCAACAACCAAATCAATGGTCTTATCTCTACCAAAATGTCTAGCCAATCCTCCACTATGCTTCTGCTTGATGAAATTCTCTCTCCGTGAACTTTTGGGAATGCACAACTAGCTTCCTTTGAATAACATAGTATATTGGATCATGAAATCCAATCACTTCATCCTATCAACTAGCTTATGTTAAGACTAGAAGTCCCAGGTACACCAACTCCTTTACAAAAGTGTACGTCTTCAAGTTTATCAGCAACTTCTCTTCCCTCAACTTATCAAACACCTTGTGAATATGGATTAAATGCTCCTCCAGTATCTTACTAAAGATAAAAATATCATCTAGGTAAAAAATAACAAACTTACATAGAAACTCCTTCAGTACCTCATTCATGAGCCTCATGAGAGTGATCAGCGCATTAGTTAGCCCAAAAGGCATGACTAACAGTCCTTCTTGTGTCTTGAAAGTAGTCTTCCACTCATCATCTTCTTTGATACAAATCTAATGGTATCCACTCTTCAGATTTATCTTTGTGAAATACTCAGCTCCAATCAAACAGTCCATAATATCATACATCCTTGGCAATGGAAATCTATACTTGATTGTGATCTTTTTCATAGCACAAGAATTTATGCACATCCTCCATTCTCCATTTTCTTTGGTGCTAATACTGTTGGTACAACACATGGACTCAAACTCTCTCAAATCAACCCCTTTTACAATTCAACTCTTCACTTTCTAGTAGCATCATTCTATGTGTTGCCTTGTTTGGAGAACTGGCTCCTAGACCAAATCCATTCGGTGATTAATCTTCCTCATTGGGGGTAATCCATTGGGTACATTATTTGATAAATTTTCAGAAACTCTCCCAACATATCTATAACTTTTGCAGGCACCTCCTCTACTTCTTCTTTACTATCTTTTGGAATTATAGAAAAACACGTATGCTCATACTTCTTACCTTTAAGAAACTCATTTCCATCAATAAAACATATTCTAGCAGCACTACATACCTTTTTCTTTCTCCTTCGATCGATTCAACTTATGTTTCACTCCATCCTTGGTTAGAGTGTAGGTATTTTCTCACCCATCATGTACATCATGCATGTAGAACTACCATGGCCTACCCAAAAACATATGACATATGTCCATAGGTATGATATCACATAGTACCTCATCTTGGTAGCTTTCAATCTTGAACTTCATACAACACTACTCATTGACCATGACCTTGTGGTCATCTTGCACCCAAGCAATATAGTATGGATATGGGTGATTATGTCTCTTTAGCTTCAACTTGGTGACCATCATTTCTAACAGTAGATTATCAATACTTCCACTATCAATGATCACATCACAACACTTATCTTCACATTTGCACCTTGTGCAAAATAAGCCCCTTCTTTGATTAGGTTCATTCTCACCACTTAGTAGGACTCTTCTATTAACTAGGACTTCTCCTCTTTTAGCATCTTCAGAATGTGATGATCTAGCATCTTCATCAACATGTGCAACTCTGGCCTGGCCTTCTATTCTTTGACTTGTCCTTCCTTGGTGTTGGGTACATTCAAATGCTCTTGCCATTCTTCTCCATAGGAAAAACATTTCCCACAAAAGCCTCCTCTTTCAGATCCTTGTCCTCCCTATTGTTCTAATCATGGAAATAGTTAGAATTGTTTCCCCTCTTGTTTTGACTACTACTTTCAGCCTCATCCTTATTCTTGTAATCATCAATATAGCCACCATAAGATCATCTGCTAGATCTTCCACGGTGACCTCTTTCTCTATTCTTGTCAAACTTCTTGCTCAATTTCTTCTCAAGTTTTAGGGAAAATTTATATGCCTCCTCAATACTTTTCATTCGAAATAGACTTAGCTCATCCTGAATGCTTGTCCTAAACCCATAAAGAGAATAGGCCACCCATTTTCTCCTTATCAACATTTGCATGGCCAGTTCTAATGAGAACTCGATAGAACTCTTTGGTATACTCTTGAATAGATTTTCCCTCTTGCTTCAACCCTTGCATTTTCTTCAACAAATCAAGCTCATAATCCATGGGAATGAATTATCACTTCAATTTAGCTACCATCCATTCCCATCTAGTGATTTTTTCCTTTCCCTTTCTATTTCACTTCAACTAAACCTCCCACCACCAGATCTTCACATGTCCCTTTAGCTTTGACTTCGCAAACTTGACCCTATTAGGATCTTCAATATCTTCATACTCAAAGTACTCCTCTAGTTCATTGATCCAATAGATCAGCTCCTCTAGATTAAGTTTTCTCAAAAATGTGGGAACTTCAAACTTAGATCTTTTTCCAATCTTGGAGATGGCCCTAAAAAGCCTCTCTTCCTTTGGATTTAGAACTACCTTTGTGTTATCATTTTCTTCTACGTCGTACTCATCCTCACTTTCATCTCTCACAAGAAGATTTATTCCTTTGTACATTTGTTCTTTCAAAGCTTGCATTTGTCTTTAGAGGGCTCTAAAACCCTCAGGTGTAACACCTGCAACTCTTTCGCCATGTTTTCTTCTTGGAGGCATTTTCACGCTTTTGTTGAAATCCTAGTGTAAACTGCCTCACAATCGGCAATCTATCCACATGCTTAGCCCAAACCATGGTCTTGGTGCAAACTACCTTACAATCAGTGACCTATCCACACACTCAAGATCTCTAGCTCTAATACCACTTGATGAAGGGTGCTCCCCTTAATACCATAAAAACATAACAAAAACAAAGAAACAATAGAAAATGCAAGAACAAAATATGGGCTTCTTATTTTCTTTGCAAATGTGGTATTACATAATCCACAAGTATAATATGCTAACCTACATGGGTGCCTTCATTACAATAATCTACAAGTCTAAGTTGTGAACTACACCTAGAGTTGTTTTAGAAAATGTTTGGGCCTTTCTTAAATAGGCAATTTTATGTTGCCCAAGAAGATTCTAGACAATGAAACTTAATACCTAGGGCCGAATCCTAACAATACATATAGAGTTGGCCAAATACATCTTTGCTAATTATTTTAGATATTTTAGGTAGCCCAACTTCAAAAGGCCATAACTCTCAAACTGTTGCTTTGATTGGCTATTTTAAGCACTTTTTGGAAATGCCAGCTCCTAATCTACATGCTCAAAACTGCACTAGCACCCTTCTGGCAAGTTTTTGAACCTTGTCCGAACACTCTAAGGCCTCCAATGGTGAGCTTGAAGATTTTTCTACAATTTTTTTCAACCAAAAATTCACAATAACTTTGCCAATACTTATGGTTGAGCAATGAGATTTTTATGGTAGCCTTACAACTCTAAAATGAACCTTCCTGTAGAATTCCAATCTCATATGACAAGATTACTAAAAATAGAAACTTCCCTTAAATAGTAACCACCCTATCTACTAGTCCTTATTAAAATAGAAAAGATTGAAATAATTTTTTTTTGGGTGATGCAAGATTGCTCTTACACCTAGGATGCTCCTGCATCAATGTCAATATTGAACAACTAGAAGGATCCATTAAACCTAATCAAAGGAAAATGGTTTGAAAAATGAATAAGGCATTGTGTGGACTGAAATAAGCACCAGGATCATGGTATGAAAAGTTACATTCCTATTTGATTAATATTGGGTTTCTTAGAAAAGTGAGAATAGTAATCTATATTTGAAATGTGAATTTGATGATATGGTATTGATTGCTAAAATATTTTTTGATGATTTCATATTTGAAGGAAATGCCATGCTATGCAAGACATTTTTTGATCAAATAAGTACATAATTTGAGTTGTCAATGTTTCATGAGATCAAATTTTTCATTGGATTACAAGTTCATAAAACAAGGAAAGGTTTATATGTCACCCAATCTAAGTATTTGAAAGAAATCTTAAAGAATTTTGGTATGGAAAAGTCTACGCTAGTCAGTACACCTATGGTAATTGGAGTGGAACTATCAAAGTAAGACATTAGTGGAGAGGTAAATGAAACACACTATAGATCTCTTCTTGGCAAACTATAGTTTTTTTGTACATGGTGAAAAAGATATTGCACATGGTGTTGGTATAGTTATAATGTTTTCCTCTAATCCAAATGAGACACATAATTTTTGTGAAGAGGATATTCAGATATCTAAAAGGAACTGAAGGTTATGGCCTATGGTATAAACAAGATAATTACTTTAATCTTAAAGTCTACATTGATGTTGATTTGGTTGGTAATGTGGATGATAGAAAAATAGCACAATGTGGTAGAGCTTTCTTTTTAGGAGAAAGGTTGATAACATGGATAAGCAAGAAACAGAGTTATATTTCCCAATCTACTAGTGAAGTTTAATATATTTTTGTTGCAATCAATTGTTCAAATATTGTATAGATTAAGCAATTGTTTGAAGGTATGCAAGAAGAGACAACCAAGCTTGTTACTATTTATTATGATAACACTAGTGCAATAAATATATCAAAGAATTTGGTGATGCACACAAAAACAAAGCACATATCAGTCAAGTATCATTACTTAAGGGAGAAAGTGCAAGAGAAAAAGTGAGGTTTGAATATGTGAAGTCTAAAGAGAAAATTGAAAACATATTTTGTAAGTCATTGCCTAAGGATAATTTTGAGTATCTAAGAGGTAAAGTAGGTTTCCTACCCCTATCCAAAATTAACTAGGTAAAGATGCATGTTGAAGGAGTTCACACTTTACGAATATTTTTGAAGTTGTGAAAGAGACTATGATGAAACTGATGTATATTGTACATGCAAGATACAAGAATGAGTACAAGGTTTTATGAGTTTCATAGTGGAACTTATAATGACATTTGGAATTCTTGTTAAAGGGGGAGAATATTAGTAATACATTGTGAGAGTGAATTACTACATTACCAAAGATGAAGAGAATCAGCAAAGGAGAATATGAGTAAGGAAAAGAATTTTTATTTTCAAAGGGATGAAGATGAAGATTATAAAAAGAATGTTATGCAAAGGGAGAGTAGAATCAAAATGAAGTTGAGATAGAAGAATGATCATATCCTGAGGGGGAGAATTGTTGGTAATGATTTTTTCTACTGAAGACACATACTAAGTTATATAGAACATGTTGATGAAGATAAATAGCTGAAAAGTTTTATTGTTTCCAATGTATACATTTGATTATCCTATGTAATTTTTTATAATATAAAAGCATATGTTATGTGTCACCATCAATGCCAAGGTGGAGAGTGTTAGCCCCTATTTATAATGCAATTGATGATGTTATGAATGTATGTAAGAGAGTCATATAATTTATTATGTTATCATTGATGTCAAGTCTTAGTTGGATAGAAATTATTCTAACTTGGTAGAGTGATATATCAATTTGATTGTTGAAGAGGATTTGAAGAAAGTATGTTAAAGACAGAGTTGATAAGTATGGTATTCAATGGGAACTTGAATGAGTTGGGTAGTGATGATTTAATATTGGTTTGACTGCTCTACAATCATGAAATATTGCAATTTATTGAGCTATACATGTTAAATCAAGTGACAAGGTTGAACAAGGAAGACAATATTTGTCTAGTGACTATAACTTATTCATCGAGTAGTTGGCAAAGTAAAGTTGGAAGTTCAATATTGCTCAAGTAACTTCAATATTGAATGAGTGCCATATTACCTGAGTGAAATGTTATGTTTACCAAGTAACTATAAGAAGAACAATTTTGAGAATGTGGAATCAAAGATTGATTATTAAAGAAATACAAGAATGTTTGAGAAGTTCGAAGGCACGAATCAAAGTTTGTTATAAGATAAATGACTGAGAAAATGAAAGGAAGATCTGATGATGGAGATTAAAGAAGGCTAAGGATAGACACAAATTTTTATGAAATTTCTATTTTTTGAGTGTCTAGATTCATTGTATTTGGTATGAGTTTGAGATTGATGATCATGATTAAGCAGCAATAATTGGAAGAATCTAGAAGCATAGAGGAAACTATTTAAGGAGGATCACTATGTGTGATCCAAAACGTTGATGATAAAAAATTTAATCAATTACTAGAAAATTATTTGGCATATTTAAGGAGGATTTGAGAAAGCTTTTTGGTTGCTGATATCATTAATTGTGGTGTTGATCATTGCTGGGATTGTTGGAGAAAGGATATCAAGATGCATTTTTTTTGTAGAGAAAGGTTGAGCCAAGTGAACCGAGCAAAGTTGAAAGAAGGTGAAAGAGAGGAGTGAAGCATTTAGTCAAGAGAATAGAGAAAAGAGATCAGAGGATAGAGATTAGAAAGAGACCAAGAAGAAAGGAGATTTGAACATGCAAGGTAGTGTTATACCTAATAGATTATTTTTACTATTACTTTCTAATAATTGTATCAGAAAAAAAAAAATCTTAACTGAGTGGACCTAACAAGTTAGTGAAATCCTATGCGGTAACATCAATTAGTGGTCTTTGTAATTTCTTTAGAGTAGACCACTCTTTGGAAAACATCAAGGAGTAATAAGGTCTAGATGATCTTTTGGTGTAGATCCTCTAAAAGGGACACATTAACAATATGTATGTAAACCTTTAACAAGGTTGTCTCCTAGCATAACTCACTTTAGAAGAGTAAAAATTTTGCGTTGCTAGTCCTAGGTGGTTTTTCCCTTTATAGCATTTCCACACTAAAAAATCTTGGTGTCAAACGTGTGAATGTTGTTATGTTGTAATTTTTTTTACTTGTTATTTTAGTTTTACTACAACTTGATAAAAACTAAGTTAATGGTCAGTAATAACTAATTTTTATTTATGTCAGTTAGTTATAATAGAACAATGAATGAATAGTTTGGAGTAAAGTGATAGAGTTAGTTGATTGATAAGTTGAATGAGTATATCAAGTGAATGCTTATGATGTTTATGAAGTTTTTTTGGTATTGGAATTGTTTGAAGTGACTGTAGAATAATTGAATGTAGTTGATTCACCCTGCCCCCTCCCAATTATTTAACAAGGACAACTTCCTTGAATTTAGAGATGACACAAGGCCCCACACCAAGATCAAACATAAGAAAGGAAATAACATAAAACATCCCATCCAAGAAGTGACATAGGGAATCACAAGAGTAATTGAAACAAGATGACAAGGAACATCCTATGTCAGAGGTGAATGTAATGTCCCCATATTAGCAGTTGTCTAGTTGTGTGACCATTGGCCTTTCATTTTATTTTATTTTATTTTAGTTATCCCACATTACTTGTAAGAAGTGGTCAACCCTATGAAGTAGGAATAAAAGGAGAGCTTGTGGCTATTGTTAAGCAAGGTTGAATATGATAAAAAATTGGATGCAAGAGTTATGGATCTATTCTTAGAAATAGAGGAAATCTATCCTCTCTTGTAACATTCTAGACATCATTCCCTTGGAGTTTGGCCTTTGGAATTCATTGCTATAAGCTTCATTAATAGGAAACTTGGGCGCATTTCTAGCTACAAGAAAATTGGGTTTTTTATCATATCATACCCACTCCTTGTCTGATACTCATGTCATTCAGAAGGGATGATTTTACATGTTATAATGTTGGAGTAATTAGTGAGTAGAAAATTTTGCTATGTATTCGATTTTATTAGTCTGAAAACTAATATTATTTCAACAGTAGTTCAATCTTCAATTTTCATAAATTCCTTCTTGTTCATGTTATGTGGTTTCAAATCTATGCAAAGACATTAAAATATCTATCAGCAATTGGTTCAATTTTTGGGCATTTCTAGGGTACCCATTACAGTGGTATCAGAGCAGTTTCCTACCATCCTTTGGGGTAGGAAATTTATATTATTGTTAGATTTTCTGTTACATTTGGAGTGACCAACATTCTAGCATTTTCTAGCCATGGACAGACATAGGAGGACTGATAGTTCTAGAAGTCAATGGAGTAATGAAGAAGTTAGCACAAAGATTAATGTTTTACAAGAGAGTATGGAGAAACTTAAGCTTCATCAACAGAGATTAACAAAGAGCTTTTCAAATCTAGAGACAATCGAAAGGGCAATAAGGTATATGGTTTCCACCTTTAGAAGGCTAACATCAAGGTTGCAGGGAAGGAAGCTTGAGTTTTCCCTAATAGAAGTCCTTAATGAAAATGTGCCTATATTTAGTACAACACCTACTAGTTCTATCTGTAGTGTTGATGATGGACTTATTTCATAGGGACATGTGGTTGTGTTAGTGAAAAAAAAGGATAATAGCACCAAGATTCATCAAGTTGAGGCCCCAAAGCTCTTTCTATAGTTAGTGTAGAGATAGTTGATGCAGTTGTTATCACTAATACTTTAGGCTCTATCAAGGACAAGATTATTATTGGAGATTTTTATGTGAGATCCCATGGTGTTTCTATCACGTAGGAGGCAATTTTTTCCTTAGGTGGGATCAAGACACACATAGAGACACCTAGCTATGATGTTGGTGATGTGGGTATTTTAGTAGAGTTAGTAGATGTTGGTTTATGCTCTAGTATTATTGATTTGCAATCTAGCATTGAGTCATGTGTGCAGAGCCAAGATTCCACATATGAGGCTTTGTTAGGGGATGGTGATGTAGCAATAGTGGGATTAGGAGAATGTGAGGATACTATCATATTAGCAACTGCTTCTATGTTAGTTGAACCATCCAATGAGGATTTTAGTAGTATGTGTTTAGTTGTTGATGTGTATTCTAATGATGGTGCACATGATGATTATGAGTTTTCATTAACTACAAATTCGGTTTGGTTTTCTATTGTGGCAGTTAGTGTTGTTCCTATGTCCATATATTTTGATGTGGCTACACCTATTGTTGATACAGTTGGCATGAGTGCATATGGTTTGCTTGTAGCTACAACTTTTTAAATATATGTTGGTGATGATCAAGATTCCTATCCAAAATATATTATGTGGGTGGATACAGGGAAGAAGACATTTCATAGATCTTCTACGGAGTTGCCTTCTAGTGATATTCTAACTTCTACATCATTAGCACAAGTTTTGGGTGTTAGGCTATAGGACATGTGGTTGATCCTAATTATGCTACTTTGTAGTAGGTTTAATGTCCATAAGTATGTCACATACTACATCATTTGGGATCTAAGCAAAGGTTGGAGTTCATTGTGTTGCTGGATTGCTTGAGGACAAGGAATTTCAAGGGTGGTAGACTGTAATGTCCCCACTTTAGCAGATGTCCAATTGTGTGACCATTAGCCTTTTATTATATTTTATTTTAATTTATTTATCCCACATTTATTGTGAAAAGTGGTTGACCCTATGAAGTAGGAATAAAAGGAGAGCTTGTGACTATTGTTAGGCAAGGTTGAATATGAGAAGAAATTAGATGTGAGAGTTATGGATTTTTTCTTAGCATTTGAGGATTTCTTTCCTCTCTCATGACATTATAGATGTCATTCCCTTGGGGTTTGGCCTTTGGAATTCATTTCTATCAGCTTCATTAATAGGCAGCTTGGGTGCATCTCTAGCTACAAGCAGATTGGGTGTTTGCTCATATCATACCCACTCTGATCCAATACTTATGTCATTGTGAAGGGATGATTTTACATGTTATAATGTTGGAGTAATTAGTGAGTAGAAAATTTTTCTATGTATTTGATTTTATTAGTTTGAAAACTAATATTATTTCAATAGTAGTTCAATCTTTATTTTGCATAAATTCCTTCTTGTTTATGTAATGTGGTTTTAAATCTATGCAAAGACATTAAAATTCTATTAGTAGTTGGTTTAGTTTTTGGGCATTTCGAGGGTACCCATTACAGTGAATTATATAAATAAAAAATGAGGGAATACTAGGAAACAAATGGAAGGGTTTCATCACATGGTTCATGCCAGTGCCACCTTGCACCCTCTCCAAACCCAGTGCCTATGTGGACACCATATAGAGATGACTACCTCACTAAACCAAGGTGTCATAATTCTGGATGAATACCCCATAGCTAACCATGCCCTCTCAAACATTCCTCATAAAGAGTGCATTCATATGTTGGAAATTTTTTCAATGCTCCCTTCAAGATTCATGACAAGGGCTTAACTGCCTCATGTGTACTATAGGTTAAGTGATTGTATCAGACATTGATAGATCAATCTTTTGGTGTAACAAAAACTCCACTCTAACAAGTGGAACTAGAGCTTGGTCATAGGTTCAAATCCTTAGACCCTCAAGTAACGCTGAGGGGGAGATTGTTAGAAATTTGTTCAATGCTCCCCTTTAGATTTGTGAGAAGGGCTTAACTACCTCCCATGTACTACAAGTTGAGTGATTGTATCGGGCATTAATAGATAGACCTTTTGGTGCAATGGAAACCTCACTCTAACAGCATACTCTAGGCATGTGTGAGGGACCATTATCTTTTATTTCATTAAAATTCCAAAGTAGTTCATTTTTATTAAGTTACCACTTGATTAAAAATTCCACAAGTTACCCTAGATTGGCCACTTTGGGCACTATCCTACATTGCAATCCACCCTTTACACTATGTTCCTAGGAGACCCTCCTATGCTCCAAACTAAAATCAAAAGATTATACAAAAGAAAAAAATCTTAAATGGAACCTCATAAAATCCTCACAATCGAAGAAACCAAAAGGGAAATTTTTGGATCATAAAATTAAAATCTATCTCTCCCTCCCTTGCTCCCTCCATATCCCTCTCTCTTTCTCTTAGTCTCTTTATCCCTCTCTCTCTCTCTATGCTTCCCACTTTAGAATTTGTCTTGTTGTGTGATTGTTAGCCTTTTATTTTATTTTATTTATCCCACATTACTTGTGTAAAGAGGTTGACCCTATGAAGTAGGAATAAAAGGAGAGCTTGTAGCTATTGTTAGGAATGGTGGGATATGAGAAGAACATGAATGTGTGAGTTACATATTTGTTCTTGGCATTAGAGGGAATCTATCCTCTCTTGTGACATTCTAGATGTTATTCCCTTCGGGTTTGGCCTTAAGAATTCATTGCTATCAACTTCATTAACAAGCAGCTTAGGTGCATTTCCAACCACAACTAGATTGGGTGTAATTATTCTTGGGTATTTCTAGGGTGCCCATTATAGTGGTATCAGAGCTATAAGTCCTACCATCCTATGGAGGTCTTATAGGGAATGTGGGACTTCCAAATAGAGGGGAAAATGTTTGAAAAAATATCAAACCACTAAAATTGGAAATTAAAAGGGCTAAGAATTTATGTTTGAGCATGTGAAAGGGGCTTTATAATTTCTACAATACTAGAGAAAGACAAAGTAGGAGTTTAGACTTGTAGAGTGAATAGTCTAGTTCATTAGTGCGGAGGAACATACAATCTAGTCATAAAAACATAGAGGAGATATTCTTTGAACAAGACAACAATATGGGTGATCGAGATGATAGGGATAAAGGACTAGGTGGAGGCAAGAATATTGGTCCACACTATGAGGAGGTAATGTTTAGATAGTTGATGGGTACATTAGAGGAGGAGGAGCATATGCAATAAGAGAAAAATAGGTGAATGGATATGATGTTGCAGCTTATGGCTAGACAAATGGGCATCAATATTAATCTTGGTGATGTTAACAAGGGAAACAATAAAAATGGAGGAAATGAAAACAATAAGGAAAATAATAATGAAGGTTAAGGCAATAACAATGGTCCTAAGAATAACATTAATGGTAATAATGGAAATGGAAACAATGGGAATTAGGTTGATAACTTTAGACATATTGCATGCCTAGCTCGAATAGTGAGCTTGAGACCTCTTCTACCCACCTTCCCACCTAAAGATCCAGTTCAACCAATTAATGAACTATAGATTACTGAGTTACAGGATCAGTTTAGGAGGGATTGGGAGGCTAGTAGACCAGAGTTTTAGGTAGATATTTCCCTTAGAGATTATATGGACTTGAGGATGAGACACATGCCCAGATCAGGAGGGAGAAATCAAAACTTTAAGCTAAGAAAGAAAGTTGGGAAACTTTCTTTACCTTATCATGATGCTTCAAGGAAGATGACCACACGAGCTTGGGTGTAGAAGGTAGATACATACTTGCAGCTAAATCTTATGTCAGGGGAGGAGGCTATAAAGTATGTGACTATTCACTTGGATGGACCGGTGCAAGAGTGGTGGCATCATGACATGGTAACCTTGGTGCATAATCAAATTACATCTTACAAGGAGTTTAGTGAGAAGCTCATAGAGAGATTTGATACCAAGGATCTTAAGTTACAGTTTAAGGAGTTGGCACAACTCAAGTAGTGGGGATTAGTTGAGACATATATCAATGAATTTCAAAGGTTAGTTGTGTTTGCTACAAATATTTTAGAGAGAAGGTTAGTAGTGTTGTTTATGGATGGACTCTCAGATCCCTTTCGAGGTTGGGTCAAGGGGCATGACCCAACTATGTTATAGGAGGCCACTAAAAAGGCTCATGACTTAGCAGCTTCTTCTTTTAGGAGCAGATTTTAGTATAGGGATTCACTTATGAAAAAGGACAAGGAGAAGGACAAAAAATCTTTTCACAAGGATGCTCATCCAAAAAGGGATAAGTTGGATAATGACACCCTAAATGAGTTGAGAAAGAAGAAGTTATATTTTCATTACAAAGAGCCTTGGGATTTATCTCATAAGTTTCCTCTCAAGGCTAAGGAAAATAAAATGGAGTATTTCTCAATAGAGGAGTCATGGTTAGAGAGGGAGGATCAACACTCTAATTTGGATGAGAATAGCACTACAAAGGAGAGCATCATTCCTTAAGATGAGAAGTCATTAGCATAACTAAGGGGGCTTAGAAGGAAATCATATTTAAGTTAAGGGATACTATCCGGGGACATAAAGTGATCTCACTCATTGACACTGGGGCTACACATAATTTTATAGATGCACAATTGGTAGCCAAAAGAGGTTTATAGACCAAGTAGGATTCCAATTTTAGATTCATGGTAGCTAATGGTGACAAATTATTATGCACTCGAAAGATATCCAATCTTCACATTAGGTTTGGTGATTGCTATGAGTTGTAGGATGAAAAATATGTAGTAGACATGGGAGACTATGATGTCATCCTCGACATGACATGGATGTCTTCACTAGTAAATTTCACACTCAACCTAGAAAAATTGGAGATGAGGTTTCAACATGAGGGGAGAACTGTTGTACTTAGAGGAATTTTAGATGGGAGTTGCAGAGTAGTCTCCCTGAGGAGAATGCAGAGACTTTCTCAGCATAATGACATAGAGTGAGCAGTAGAATGTTTCACTATGCTAGCTTCATGTGAGCCATAGGTGAAGATTCATCCACTAGATATCTAGGAGATGCTTGATAGGCATACTAAGGTATTTGGAAAGATTTTCCATGGGGTTACCCCTAACAGAGGGATAGAGCATGTTATTGAGCTTAAGGAGGGAGCCAAACCAGTTATGATTACTCCCTATCATCATCCTAAGAAACACAAGGATGAGATAGGGAAGGAAATTAAGGAGTTGTTGGAGATGGGTAATATTAGGCCTAGTAAGAGCCCCTTTGTTTCAGCAATAGTGTTGGTAAAGAAGAAGGATAGAATGATGTGCATGTGCATCAATTACAGGGCATTAAATAAGAAGACTATTGTGAGGCCTCACCCTGACCCATTATAGCCTGGATGTTTTATGTACATTTTGATATTTGAGACCTTGATATTTTGATAGATTTAGATAGATGGTGGTTTGTCTTATCTATGGATTTGATACTATAGTAGTGTCTTACATTGTTATGTGCACAAAGAACATGTTATTGTAGAGGAAATATTCGAACATATTTGGGAGCAGTTTTATGATATGATATTATCAGATTTTGATGCGATGCAAAATGTTAATTTTCAGTGTATGGATGAATATTAATTTGATTATGATGCTTATGACATGCAAATTTTGATATCTTAATACTTCTAGTGGAATAATTGAAGGGTTAGAAAAAGATATTTACTTTGAATTATGTTAATATAGATATTATTGTTATTTGCATTTACATTATATATGCTTATTTGATTCCTTGGACTACTGATGCTCGAGTTTGATGTGCAAGAAGAGGAACCATGGAAACTTAATGGGGAAACAAGATATAGACACATGTTAAATGACTCTACCAAGGTGAATCTTTGTAAGATTCATGAACGTTGTTGTCATGTGCTTATTTTGTAAACGTGAGATGTGTGTGTGTGGTATGTTTGTCATGTGTAGATTTGAACGTGTCAAGTGTGACATTTTAGTGTATTTGGTGTGTGTCACTTGACACTTGTGCTTTTTATGTGAAATGGCATGTTATTTTTCAATGGATCATGTGGCCACCTTGTTCTGTGTTATATGCCTCAATGGAGAAATTGGATTATTTCCTTAGTTAGAAAAGGACAAGGTTATCACCTTTGGAAAAAAATTTGAAATTTGAATTACCTAGCTTTGGGAGGGTCATAAAGTAACTTTGAGGTAAGTTGTGATTAAAATTAACCCTACCCATATTAGTACTATAGGTTAGGGAGCTATTAATGACCTCTATGGTGTCTAGTGGACCTAGGAAACCCCATGAAAATGACATTCTTCATTGAATCCGAAAATAAGAGGGTTATAAATAGAGGCATGGCTAAATTGAACCTCACTTGGAAACTCTCTACCTTTAGAGACTAATAGGGTTTGAAGAAGAAGGAGGAAGCTCTACAACAATTATTCCTTGCCTTGCTTGGAGGAAGGTTGGTATCATGATCCATGAAGCCTCTTCATTTTGCATGTAGATTAGAAATGGTGTTCTTCATTTCATGACGAGATTGTGGTGTATTTGTGAATAAATCTTTGTTGTGTGTGGCATGTGGGTAGTGTGGTGTGAATACTTCTTTGATTTTGTTTCTTCATGTTATATTTTGTGTGAATTGGGTGTGAGGCATCACTCACCCTTGGGAGGGAAGAGATGCTTGGGTGAAGGGGTTAGTTGGGCTCACACATGGAGTTGAGGAATTCTCCCTTGTGTGGAGAAGGTTGTATATGTTTTATGGAATGAGAATTATCTTGCTCACTTGCATCTTGGGAGACATAAGGAGGTATGTAGAAGGGAGAATGTTGATTGACCCGAAAGGGCATTTTGATATTGAAAGAGATGTGTATTTTGTGAATAAAGGCTATGAAAATCCTCCTCATGATGAGAGCCCACCTTCACCCTATTCTTGATTCATTTATTGAATCTTTGTGCATAACCTTGGATGGGATGTGTTATGATGTCTTGTGTTAAAACTTGTCTTATTGTTGTGTATATGCAAGCCATGGGAATGTGAAGAATGCAATTGTTTATGCCTTGTTTCCCCGCACTCGGTGGGTGGTCTCCTTGAGGCCTAGGTTGGGAGGTGAGCCTCCATGGTTCCCAATTTGTCTTTCTTTTGTAGGTTTTCACTTGAAGAGTTTGGAAATTTGATGGTCAAGAAGTTCATTATTTGCATGAAGGAAGACACCTTTATGGTTGGTGTTAAAATGGAGAAGTGATTGCCATCTTATGATGAGCATTCATTAGGTAGCAATGTGTTATTAGTGGCTTCATGTAGAAAGGTTTTGAGATATCTAGTTGTGTGCTTCTTCATTGTGTAGTTTGAGTAATGTTTCCACCACCTTGTGATCATTGATATTGGGTTGATTTTCATCTTGGTTTATCATTGCTTAAATTTTGGTATATGTTGAGAAAAGAATTAGTATCATGAGAATGGACTGAGCATTATTAGTTGATACCTTTATCTTTTTAGAATTGCATGAGAATAAAAATGGTTGTAGATATTCAATATTGGAAGTAAAACTAATTGTAAGATATGCATTGGGTAGTGAAGAACTGTAGAAAGTATATTTGTTGAGATTAGATGATATTAAAGTTTTACTAATGTATATTTGATGCTCTAAAAATTAGCTCGAAGAAATTTTAAGTTCCTTATGGCAATTTGATTTTTATGACAGCACAATAGTTGATTCATGTTAAATTGTTTATTTGAGTAGATAATGTTAATGTATAGTGTAACACTAGCCTTTCTCCAATTCAATCTTAATGGCTTTAAAGAATGTATGTAAGGAACTAGGAAAATTAGCTAAGTTTAAATAGAACTTGAAGATGCCTTTTTTTTGTTCTCTAGAAAATATATGGGCAAACGAAAAAATTATTGGTTGTGTTTTGTCTCGTACAAATGTGGCATGACAATCATTAAGAACATATATCCCATCCCATGAATAGATGAGCTGATTGATGAATTGCATGGTGCATGCTTTTTTATGAAGATTGATTTACAGTCAGGGTATCATCAGATCAGGATGAGGGAGGAGGACATTGAGAAAACAACTTTTTGGTGTCACTATGGCCACTTTGAGTTTTTGGTTATTCTATTTGGGCTAACCAATTCCCTTGCTACATTTCAGAGTTGCATGAATCAGGTATTCAGGGGGCAGCTTAGGAGATTTGTCTTGATTTTTTTTTATGACATTTTAGTCTTCAGTAAGACTTGGGAGGAGCATTTACAACATCTTGAGATGGTGTTGTCCATTTTAAAGAAGGAGTCACTATATGCCAAGGAATATAAGTGTGAGTTTGGGTTGACTGAGCTACTATACCTTGGGCATATCATCAACACAGATGGAGTTTGGGTAGATCCTAAAAATAATTAGAGGTATTATTGATTGGCCTACTCCTACAAACCTTAGACATCTTAAGGGGTTCTTTGGTCTTTGTGGGTTTTATAGGAGATTTGTTAAAGGATTTTCATAGATTGTTGTACCCTTGATGGACCTTACTAGGAACGGGACCTTCACATGGACAGGGGTAGCTTAGAGAAGCTTAGGTCATTTCAAGAAGGTGATGTCATCATGTCTAGTACTAGCTCTACCATATTTCATGAAGCCATTTGAGCTTCATTGTGAAGTTTCAGGAGATGGGATTGGGGCAGTCTTGATGCAGGAGAAACATCTCATTGTTTTTTAGAGCAAGAAGCTTCGTGGAGTAGAGAGGAGCTATTCTATCTATGATTAGGAGACGTTGGCTATTATGCATGGATTGGCCAAGTTTTGGCCCTACCTAGTTGGGGGGAAGTTTGTTATCAAGACTGATCACAATAGCATCAAATACTTCATGAGTCAACATGATTTGAATGATAGACAACATAAGTGGATTACAAAGTTGCAGGCTTATGACTTTGACATTGAGTTTGTCAAAGGGAAGAAGAATGTGGTGGTTGATGCTTTATCTAGGAGACCTCATATTTGTGCTCTATCTAAGATTATAGGAGATTGGAGAAATAAGATTACAACAGAGTATGTGTGGGACACTTGGGATTTTGGAGTGATTGCAGGCACCATACAAGATGATCATTATGTGGTGATGGATGGATTGATCAAGTTCCAGGGTAGGATATATTTGATTCCTTCATCATAGTTTATGGAGGTAATACTAAAGGTATTTCATGATGCACCTATAACTAGACATCTAGGGGTCTTTAAGACCTATAGGAAGATCTGTGAATGGTTCACGTGGATAGGGCTCAAGGGTGATGTTTAGAAGCATGTTAGGGAGTGTGTAGTTTGTCAGCAGAATAAGAGAGAGCACACATATCCTGTAGGGTTGTTACATCCTTTACCCATTATCGATAGGAAATGGGAAAATATTTCTATGGACTTCATCATCGAGCTACCATGAGTACAAAAGAGAGATTATATATATGTGATAGTTGACCAGCTGATGAAGTTTTCTCACTTCTTTGCTATTCCATCCACTTACACAGTAGCATAGGTGGCTGATCTTTTCTTCAAAGAGATATTCAAATTACATGGGCTACCTAGTTTCATTATTAGTGATCGGGATAGTAAATTTATGAGTAATGGGTATGTGCAGGATCATGGTGTGCCAAAAAGTGGCGATGTGAAAAAAAAAGAGTTTGAAGACGCCTAAAAGCGCTTCAAAATCCGCTCTAACTTTTTTTTACCTATCCAGGAACCAAACCTGGAAGGTTAAGCCGAGCCTTATCGGATATCCGATATGATATCGGATATCTGATTTGACATCGAAAATCTTATAATATCGGATATCCGATTTTAAATCAAATATCTAACTAATAATTATAATCATATAATAGTATGATATATTATTTAATATTATTATTATTATTATTTAATATTAATATTTACTTAATGATATTATTATTATTTAATATAATATTATTATTATTTAATATTATTATTATTATTTAATATAATATTATTATTATTATTATTATTATTATACTATAATATAATATTATTATTATTATTATATTATAATCGTATAATATTATACTATAATAATAATATTATAATGTATTGTATTATAATAACATATTATATTATAATAATATAATATAATATTTCATATATTATAATATATAGTAATGTAATATAATATATATATAAGATATAATATAATAATAAAAAGTAATATCTTATAATATAATATATAATAAAAAAGTATAATATATTATAAATTATAATAATATAATATAATATTTTATATTATAATATATAGTAAATTAATATAATAAATATAAAATATAATATAAAAATATATAAAATGTAATATATATTATATATTATATGTTATATTATATATATTGTACTCATTTTATGTTATTGTGCCATATTGGATATCCGATATAGTATCGGATATCCGATACCTGTACATTGGATTAAATAAAATCACAGACCTGCAGGCCCTCATTTTACGCGAATTTGGGGCCAGTATTGCCATAGTGGATCGAATATTAGATACGAGATCGGATATCAGATATCAGGTATGTCCCCCCCCCCCGACTCATTTTTAACCTAAATTTAATAGATTTTAACATGATTTTGTTTGTTTTAGTTGAATCTAGGGTTTTTTTGACAAAAATGGTTAGAATTTAGATTTTTTTTTAATATATATTACGTTTTGCAATTCAATAGGAATGGCTGATCAAAATGATGACACTGAGGTAGGGAATAATATTCCTCGTAACTCACCACCAAACGATCTAGTATCCCCACAAAACCCTCCACCAAATGATCCTCTACCTCCTCAAAACCCTTCTCGAATCGAGGATTTGATAAATGAAAATCTCACTGAGTTGAGAGGTTTGCATAGAACATACAATAATGTATCTGCACTGGTTCCTATGTTATCCATGTTAAACACCATAGTGGATAACATTGAAACCCTTACAAACCAACAAAATGCCGCTCTTCATTGGCGTGATGAAATGCACTAGATGTTTGATGATGGTTTGGATTATGATGAGGTTGTGGCCCTCAACATAACCAAAGATGATTTGGCTAGCCTTTTTGCTAACCCAAAAATGGGTATACCAGTTGACCCAAAAAAAACCAAACTATCGATTCAATGGTGCACAAATGATGCCATACATGCAAATTTTTGGGACCATTGGTGGATGGTCTTTGATATCCCTCCACATGGAAATTTAGACATACCATTTTATTTCCTTAGAAAATTATATGCATAATTTGTGTTGAAACTTAAAGTGAACTATTGGAGCATGAAGCCCAACATGGGCTTAGGACTAGGAGCTCCTCAGGATAGACCCTCTTCCCAGCGGAAGAAACTTGGCACTTTTGTCCCCCCCCCCTGATATCTCCCCCTCTCCTTGAGTGCAGCATCCAGATATTATGGAAGAGGCTAGCTCTCAGACCATTAGAGCCATTCATAGGCTAAGTAGCCTAATGATATCTCAGGCTAGGTCAGTCCTTCCTCCTCGTGTTGATGATGTTGGTGCCAGTTCATCATCAGCTAGCTCATCACACGTTTGTGTGCCTCACACTTGCATTACATGCAAGAATATTTGTCTGGGTCCCATAGGTGATCTTCTTGAGTATCATTTTGTATTAGATGAGGATACACCAGACGCACGTGCAGAGGCTACAGACCCTGATGCGAGAGAGGAGGGGAATGTAGAGGCATGGACTCCTTCGGTGTCGGTACGTGTATACATTTTTTTGTTATGACATATGTGATTTAAATTTAAATTTTATAATAGAGTAATTTTAATTTTTAAGCCATACTGACTTTTACATGTATGTGATCTTCATTCATGTTTAGTTGATGACTGAGGAGCTCAGACAGATAGATGATGCTACACTCTCGGCCATTTCATTTGGCCTTGAGACATCTATGGTACATTATGTTGTGTTCACATTTTTTTTTCTATTTTATATTGTAGCATATATGGTTGCTAATCTTTCTTTTATCTTGCAAATACCACCTGCCCCAGGGGGACAAAGTGTAGGGGGTGAGCCAGCATGCATTGACAAAGGAAAGGTAATTAGATGTTTTCTAATTGATTAAATATTGATGCATTCTTGTAAAATGTTTGTGGTAATCTCATTTAATTACATTCTTTATTGTATATAGGGTGTGGCTACTGGCGATGAGCCTGTACAGATTCGGCATCCTAGATCATTAGGGATTTTCATTCGCACAGAGAGCCCCATTGTATGTATAAGTATCATTTATTTTTTATTTTTTTTATTGATGCAGAGGAAAGTATGATTGTTGTTCAATACAATTTCTGTGATTTTTTTTTGTACCAATAATGATTCATGTCTTGCATATGTTCATTACAACTTAAACAGGCTTATATGCACCTGTCCAACCGACCAAGTTGGTTACAAAGGTTTATTTAATCAAAAAAATACCAAATTACTACTTTCCCTCCAAAACTAATATGACCATTTGAATTTGAAATTCAAATTTCAAACTATACTTTATGCATTCCCTAACTTGTTAAACTATTCCATTGACTCAAAATTGGTCATATGGATTTATTAAATGCAACTAAGTATGAAACTATCCTAAGACTACCCCATATGGCTCTTTTGGCCATTTTACATCATGTTGCCCGTAGGTCCTTACTAGGACTTTTATGACTTTTTTCTTTCAAAGTACATTGTTTATTACATAATTCTATTATTGGTTTTAATATATCCCAATTAACAATCAATGATGTCTTTGATCCTCTATCTTCATCTAGTACCAAGGCTCTCTTAGATGATTTAATAGGTGCCCCTGCACCAAACACCCTACCTTCAAAGCAACTCTTGTCCCAAGAGTTAAGGGATACTATCTTCTTTCCTCCCATCCTTCTAAAGGGATGTTTGCAACTTTTCACCTGCAATGTATTACCCTACACACTTGCATACAAATCATTAGAAACAAAAAGCATTGGATCCTTGTTACCAGTCATGGTAACCTTACTGCCTGTTGATTGCGAATAGTCATGTTTTATCCTTGACAAAGGCTGAATAACTTGTTGTCTAAGGTCGTGTTGACCCTGTCTCTTATCCTCCATGGATATGTTCACTTCTTTGTTCACTCTCGTCACCAAAGGACACCATACTATTCCTATCATCACTCCTTTTGCTGTCACTGTCTGCTTGTAAGTGGAATTATGAGTTTTGTCTTGACCAATCTCATCCTTCATAACCAAAAGAGATGGCTTTAGTGGCAGATCTATCATATCATGTTTACTCTCCCTCTGCTCCTACAAGTCCACAAACTCTTTTTTGACAAAACAAATAACACTTTCCTCATCATGACCAGTCGAAGGATTTAGCTTAAACTTCACACCATCTTTGTGTACTATATAAACATTTGATGAGCCAAAATGAATAGTGTTCCTTGAGGCTTGCCAAGGCCTTCCAAGGATTACATGGTAGCATGTCATTAGAATGTGATCACATATAGCTTGATCTTTTATATTCTCCTATAGAGAAATCCACTATTTCTTGCTCCCTTACAACAATATTTTGTGCATCACTGACCCAAAATGCCCTATCTAGTCTATCAATAGGATACATCTTCAATCCTAGTTTATTTACCATTTCATAAGACACTAAATCATCAAAGGAACTAGAGTCTATTATCATCTTACAAATCCTACCATGGCTCATGCAATTTATCCTAAAAATGGATGGTCTGGTCTCCTTTTGCTGCTGCATTTGTGGTCCTGTTCTCACCATCAAAGATTCTCCTTCAAGTTTAGGGTTTGCATTATCGTACTTCTTTTCTTCCTCTTCTCCTTGGGTCAAGGTGACTCTCCTCTCCTCCTTCTTGAAATCCACACCTTTCTCAGGGCACTTGTAGGATTGATTGTTTGAAGTATCAAACTGACTTCTTACACCTCTTCCTCTCATTTTTCCACCTCCTCTCTGATTTTCTTGCCTCTCATTCTTTCTTTTCAACTTCTCCTCTACCCGGATTGCCAACTGAAAACATTCTCCAAGTGTCCTTGGTACATTCAATCCTATTTCATCTTGAATATTGTACTTGAGGCCATTAATGTATCTATCCACCTTCTCATCTTCATCTTCCAGTCCTCCCCTAATACTCAAGGTATGGACTTTATTAGTATAGGATATGACTTCCATATCCCTCTGTTTCAAATTGTTCCTTCTTATCTTTAAATTTGGATTGCTAAATCAGATGGCAAGAATTGATTTCTCACCATGGTATTCATTCTCTCCTAATTTGAAATCTTATTCAATCCCCTTTTGATGCAAAGTCTGTAGCAACTACCTTCCACAAGCCAATAAATGGCTATCACAATCCAACTTAGGATTCTAGGACTTCTCACAAGTCCTCTTACCCACTCCGTGTATACTCAACCTCCAAGACAAACAAGGAAATCCCACTTCAAAAGCCTCACCAACTATCAGAAGAAATGGAGACAATCATGGACATACTATTCCAACCCAAACTCATCAATTTGTTTGGTTCCACCAAACTCCCAACACACATTTGCACTTCTAGGCCTACAAACCTTGTAGCCTTCCAATTAGCTTCTTTGCACTTTTCTCCCAGTATCCCTTAATAGCATAGAGACTTCTCCATAGGTCCAAACACCCTTCTTGGCACCTACTAATAATCCAAAAGCTTTTGGGCTGATCTTGCTCTAGCACCCTCCAAACGGCTTCTTGGTACCTAGGCCTAGTTGATCAAGTTAGGCTAGGGCTTCAAGGAAGAATGGACAAGTTGGGTTCCCAAGACCCAAAAAACTTAAGGCAATATCCAACATAGTCAATGCATCCAAATCCAACACTCAAACTCATCAGAAGTGCTTGCAACCATGACTGTCACCAATTACCTTGCAAAAATTGGTCAAGCACATGGGCTTGCTTGACCTAGGGCCGACTTGGAAAAATAGTTGCCCTTCTCTCCAAGCCTCCAACCTCTGGAATTATTTTTCCTAGTCTCCTAACTTGCATATCCCTTAGTTTTAGAGGGTGCCATTGGTGGGAATGCAAGTTAGGGATGCATTTGTGGAAGGGTCTAGGAAACAAGGCTTTTCAAACCACCTTCTACTAAAATGCAGATAACTTTTAAACCCCAACTCCTTTTTGAGTCAAACAAAAACCAAAAGTTTCCTAACTCACCCCTACAACTATTTCATACACTTAGCAATCATAAAAATTTTTTATGAATCTATACTAGCGTAACAGTCGAGCGATTACCAGTAAATTTCCAGAAAATTGAAGTTTTTATTATTTTTTCTGCAAACATTCGTACACTCTGATCTCCCCCTTTCAACTGAGATCACATATGACATATATAAAGGTCTAAATGACCATTTAAATAATCATATAGGCATTCCCAACCATAAAACAAACAAACAACCACTTTTGCTAATACTATTTAGACTCTAAATACCCTATTCTAAGACCTTTTGGTCCCATGGAGTCACTTGGTTTATAACCACACCAAAATGCTTGTGGGCCTTACATGTGCCTTTATTACAAAACATTAACCAACTTTTAAAATATGGACGAAACCTTTATTCCAACTTCCTAATCTACTTGAATCCTTGCTTTCATGGAGTGGCAAGGTGTCCGCCAACATAGATACTTGTTCCCCCCTGCCACATAGGTTAGGTGCCCTGCACCACCTTTCATGTCTCTCATTCTGAACACTAGTCGACCAAGTGAGTGATGTTCCTCTCAGTCTTGCTATTGCTACTTTTACCTTCTTATCTGCCTCTATGTCTTCAAGATCAAAGTAGTTCTCAAGGGCCTCTATCCACCCTAGCACTTCTTCACTATCCATTTTACCCTGGTATATTGGAAAATCAATATGGTTCTTCCCACCATTACCTTGTACTGCCTTAATGATTCTCATAAATCTCCTTTCTTCAGGATCATCTGTTGTCTCATGCTCTTGCCTTGCAGTACCAACCTCTTCTTCTTCATGGTTCTCTCCATGATTTCTTCCTCTAACCTCTTCTCCTCAAGGTTCTTGACTTTCCTTTTCTAATGATTCTATCCTTGCAATAAGCTTCAGCCTCTCTCTTCTCATCTGTCTTTCTTCCCTCACTCTAGATGCTTCAAGTTCTCTCCTCTCTCTTTTCTATTTTGCCAACTCTTCTCTCAATTCTTCAAGTTCTCTAGCCATTTGATTTTTAGGAGGCATTTTCACAACAATTTTTCTTCCTTCCCAAGGGCCAACTCACTGATTCTCTTTCTTTCCTTACCAAGAAATCTTTGGACACCACTTATGTACCTTTCAACTCTGGGACACACAAGGAGGAATTAGACACACCAAGGCTTCAACAAAGGGACCAGCACACTAAGGATTTTCAAGATTATAGGTCTTGTTCACACTCCTAAACACCCAAACTTCAAAACCCTCCTTAAAATGGCTTAAAAACTAGGGCCTTCTTGTTCAAACCCCAAAACTCAATTCTAGAACGTTTTGACTTGTCTAATGACAAGATATAATCATGACAACCTACATGAACCTATCAAATGACTCATCTACCATATGAAATCCTAAAATCCTATCTCATGCCCAATTACAACTTTTTTCCACATATGAGTCCAACATTATAACTTTGTATGCTTCCATGAGCCATAATTGGTGCAAGGATTGCCCAATTGACTTCAAGAGATGTTCCATGACCTTTGTAATGCCTTGGATCTTCAATGTTCCCCTGATGAGCATGAGATGCTCCTACATCACTTATCTTCATAAATAAATTCAAAACTAATTTTTGTGATATTAACAACTACTATTTTGTATCTCATAGGAGACTCCTAATGCACATGAGGCTCGACGGGACAGTTATGTAGATTTGATGACGTGGCCACTCACTCCTGAGGAGGAGCCTGCAATAGTAAGTTGTAGTTTGAATTCATGATTAAATATGTTATAAATTTAGCATGCTATGAATTATAATGTTATAGTTTAAATTGTAGATTCATCTGACAAAGGTATTTGAACATCTACAGCCCACAATCAAAGAGGTACCAGCATTGTTGAGGGCATACGAGAGGACTCCTGATCGACGCAGGAGGTTGACGAGAGAGGTATTTATTATGAAATTTTGATAGTATTAATCTCCATTACAGAAAAGATCATTATGCATTTGAGTAATTCAATGTTAGATACATAGAATCATATAAATTTAGTAGTCTAACTTTGGGTTTTCCTTTTTTGTTTATGTAGGAGGCATCTGATCCACCTAGTGCAGCAAAGAGGCTGCATTTTGATCATCCACAAGCACCCTAGGATAGTATAGTTTGCATAGGATGCATCATGAGACATTTTGAGATGGCATATGCCACATTGTATATAGAAATATTGATATTATACACATTCTGATGGCAGGATCAGCCACATTTTGTATATGGATCTATGTATTTTGATATATATATATTTGAGTACTTTGTCTATGGATACATGATCTTTGATATATATTTGTGTAAAATTTTTTCTATGGATACATTTATTTTGATATATATTTTTGTCATTTATGTGCACAATGATATACATATTAATTTAGTATCTAGTATTGTTCAATTTATCGTGGATCATGTGTCATGCCCTAAATTTTACTAGTAAAAACACAACAATTTTTTTTTTTTTTTGTAGCTTATGAAGTCGCATAAGAAATTACATATTGTAAAACAAGGTTATCATTGAATAGGAGTTCAAGACTCATGTGGATAGTGTGAAGGTGTTAACATTTTAGTCACATGTGGTTTTCAAATAGATTGGATGACAGTCTAGTTCAAGTTAGCGTCACGAGTCAAACGAGAAAGTTCAAGATACAACACCCATAAATTAGTGAGGTAATTCATATCCTAACAAGCTTCTGATACTAATATTCTATTAGGGTCTGTCAGTTGTATCATATGGACTAGGTCGTGATTCTAGCATGTAAGGGAAGGGGATCAGAATTACTTATTATCCTCATTACTAATGTACACACATTCATTAATCATTACAATATATATTAATGTGACAATTACTATATGGTGTGGAAGTGTATTATATCTTAATTGATTAAACACACATATCTAGAGAATTTAGATTTAGTACTCATCACATGAGCACCCTTAGTCAAATAAGAAAATGTGCACTTATCTACCACACTATATCAGATCTAACCATTTGAAATTAGAAAAGATATGCCCCAAAGGTAGCTTCGAATTCTACATGATGGAGAAGGGGCCACTTGCATTGATAGTATCCATCATTCAACACATTAGTTACACAACTTATGGAATAAACAATTTGTTTTATGTGTCAAATGTGTATCATGTGCTTGCATCCATATCTTAATAGTTACAGGTCCTCTCAAAGATTGGACCAATACTAAGTCATTTTCTCCCTCTTTACTCTATTTAGTCATCCTTATGCATTCTATCAACATTTCTTCCTCACCAAACTAGCACTCACTATAGTTTTCTAAACACAAAAATTACTATTTCAATACATAAATTAAACTCACTCTAACAAAAGACAATTACTAACTATCTAACTCATCAACTACTAACTAATCTAGCTACATTGCCATTACTATAATTACTATACTATTACATTTACTTTTTACATTATTACATCTAACTATTCACCATAAGCTCACTTTCTGACTATCAATATTATTATTATCAAAGCATGTTAAGATTCAAAGTAGTTTCATAGTAAGAATTAGTAAGCACATAAAATGAGGAACTCTTAGTAAGTCTAAGGGCCAATTCAAAGTACTTAACTCAATAATAATTCACGATCTGTATTTAAATACATCCTACTACACCATCGTATTGAGTGTGTCAATTTAAATTTGTTAGATGAATTTTTTATGCAAGGATTAGGTGCAAGCATATAAATAAGTTTTGTATATAACATACCTTGTCATTCTAACATATATGTATCAATGTATCAATGTGCTTTATTGACTAGATAAAACTAGATTTGAGTTATTATTTTAATCCACCATCCATCCTTATCCTTGATTCTCCAATCCCATCATCCCGACAACTTACTTCATATTAACCCTATTATATGTACATCCAATAAATCTTAGCTTTTATTTTATTTTTGAGTTAAATATTTAAATTTGTCATATTCTCTAACATGCACACTAATATGCCTTTATTTATTTAATTACTAATTTATTATTTGAGTGTTGGATGTGACTTAGAGGTCACAAGATTGTAATGTGTACCATTCTGTCACTTAGAAAATATATTAGTCTAGGACACTCATTAGTCTCTATATGCTATTATTATTTTTATTTTTATTGGATAGCAGTCTAGAATTTGGGAATATTCTTTAATATTTTATTGCTCTGTATTAAGGAAGGGATTTATTTGCCTTTACCATACATTTTCTAGAGAGGAAAATGCATGCCTACAGCAATATATCTCATAGATTTTATTATGTCTTCTCTTACAAAAAACTTCATTTTGTTATATCATAGAATTAATTTGATGATTTCCTTGCTTAGAATTGCATTAAGCTTGGTAATTAAAATCAATGTTATCCATGCATGTGATATGAACATAAAATTTTCCTTCCAAATTATTGAGTGCACAACAAGATTGTAAGCAATCTACTAAGTTTAAAATTTATATAATCAATGGTATCACATAACATCTATGGATTGTTATTATCAACTAGTCATTTACAATACCACAAGGAGAAAACTTTCTTTCACATTTTCAAATGATAACAATAATGTCAAAGCAAATCTGTGACTCGTACCAGTGCTTTCATAACAATATAAACTCCAAATGAAACATGCATACACAACCTTATCAATTATTTCTTCTATATGTACATTAGGTAACAATGATACAATCTCCTTCCATCACAATGGGGCAACATAAGGGACTTTTCAAAATCATAGGGAACATGGACATTGAAAGATATGGACAATGAGTAGCATGAACATTTTCCAACATGATCGTTGAGAACATGAACAAGTTGGTGAATCCTCCTTCACAAATGAGGGCACAATATCAAGTTTTCTCATCCAACATCAATCTGCAAGATGATCATTCCAAGCCATTTCCATTGCTCCCTTGGACACAAATCTGCATATGCAACACAACAAAATAACAAGGACCATGGGTCCTTTCCACCCAACCATAGGCCTCAAAGATACCACCCCCACGCTAGGGAACAAGGCTCAAACTGGGATACACATACAATCTTTCAATGCATAAACATTACATTTCAAACTTGAACAATTTTCCCCCAAGACTATTTCACAATGGCTTCACAGATGGAACCATAAACATAGGGTGAAGGTGTGTTCTAAAATGGAGACTTGCCATACCAAACCATATTTTCAATAAACAATTTTCATGCCCTCTCAGGGCTATCATAATTCAGCAAATTTCATGCCCTCTCGAGGCCTCCACATTTCCTCCTCCAAACCCACTACCATACTTTCCTTATCACCCCTAGCAAGATATGAAATGTTATGGCATACAATAGAGCCCTTACTCCAAGGTTCTCAATACATTTTTCAAACCCAACTTAAACCCTTCACCCTGGACTTCTCTTCCCTTCCCACAAGGGTGAGTGTAAGTCCCATGCCCATAACAATACTCAAGCACAAAACAAGAAAACAAAACCAAGTAGAAATAAAACAAGAAATTTTCAAGAGCACATCACATTTTCACAACACAATATCAACACCCATAATACAACAAGGAAATAGACAAAATCCAAACCTCATACTCACAATACAACAAGATGCACAATGGTGTCACACTAATCTACATGGAATGAACACCATTCAAGCACTCACATGAATGCTACTCCACAATGAAATGCAATGCATACTCCATTGATAAACTCCACACTTGCATATTTGCTTAACCATGCTAAAAGAAAGAAATGAAAAAGAAACAAGTTTGAGATACCAACCTTGGTCCAAGCTAGGGAAAGGATAGTTGTAGTAGAGCTCCCCTAATCTCCCTCCAAAACCTACCTGTCTCTAAAATTAGAGAGTGGGCAAACACCCCACTAGTTTGGCCAAGACCCTCTAATAAAGCCTTCCCACTAACTTATTTTAGCAAAAACACTAAGCCACTCCGTCCTTACAAACTTGTCTCCTTTAACGGTTCATTGATAGCCCTCACGAGCTCTGAGTTATGACCCTCGAAGGATCGACCTCAAAATGCACTTAGAGCACCTTGAAGACTCCTCGGTACAGGGTGGCCGCAAATGATGGATGGTCTTCATGGCCAGAACAAGGGTGTGACTAGGGTTCACCCGCCCATCTGGAGCTAATGGCACTGACGATTCGATGCCAAGATCAGCGATTTCAAAGTTACGTTGTGGTGCACCTATGAACTGAGGCACACTGCGAGTTTTGGCATCGAGCGAGATTGCTGTGTTGAATCCAAATAGAATGTGATCTCTCAAAAATGAGATAGGTTATTTTAGGGCTCAGTATCACCATCTTGTAGCATTTGACAGTTTATCGATAGCCCTCACGAGCTCTGAGTTATGACCCTCGAAAGATCAACCTCAAAATGCACTTAGAGCACCTTGGAGACTCCTTGATACGGGGTGGCCGCAAATGATGGATGGTCTTTGTGGACAGAACAAGGGTGTAACTAGGTTTTACCCACCCATCCAGAGCTAATGGCACTAACGATTCGATGCCAAGATCAGCGATTTCAAAGTTACGCTGTGGTGCACCTATGAACTGAGGCACACTGCGAGTTTTGGCATCGAGTGAGATCGTTGTACTGAATCCAAACAGAATGTGATCTCTCAAAAATGAGATAGGTTATTTTAGGCCTTAGTATCACTGTCTTGTAGCATTTGACAGTTCATCGATAGCCCTCATGAGCTTTGAGTTATGACCCTCGAAAGATCAACCTCAAAATGCACTTAGAGCACCTTGGAGACTCCTCGGTACGGGGTGGCCACAAATGATAGATGGTCTTCATGGCCAGAACAAGGGTGTGACTAGGGTTCACCCGCCCATCTGAAGCTAATGGCACTGACGATTCGATGTCAAGATCAGCAGTTTCAAAGTTATGTTGTGGTGCACCTATGAACTGAGGCACACTACGAGTTTTGGTATCGAGCGAGATCACTGTGCCAAATCCAAATAGAATGTGATCTCTCAAAAATGAGATAGATTATTTTAGACCTCAATATCACTGTCTTGTAGCATTTGATAGTTCATCGATAGCCCTCACAAGCTCTGAGTTATGACCCTCGAAAGATCGACCTCAAAATGCACTTAGAGCACCTTGGAGACTCCTCGGTACGGGGTGGCCACAAATGATGGATGATCTTCATGGCTAGAAAAATGGTGTGACTAGGGTTCACCTACCCATCAAGACCTAATGGCACTGACGATTCGATGCCAAGATCAGCGGTTTCAAAGTTACGTTGTGGTGCACCTATGAACTGAGGCACACTGCGAGTTTTGGCATCGAGCGAGATCGTTGTGCTGAATCTAAATGGAATGTGATCTCTTGAAAATGAGATAGCTTATTTTAGGCCTCAGTATCACCGTCTTGTAGCATTCGATAGTTCATCGATAGCCCTCACGAGCTCTGAGTTATGACCCTTGAAAGATCGACCTCAAAATGCACTTAGAACACCTTGGAGACTCCTCGATATAGGGTGGCCACAGACGATAGAGGGTCTACGTGGTTGGAGCAAGAGTGTCACTATGGTTCACCCACCCACTCGGAGCTAATGGCATTGACTTGTAGTCATTAGGAGTTAGATTTTGAAAAGTTGTCAAGAAAGGTTGACCCCTTTGACTTGTATCATGAAAGGTTGCTTTGTGCCTTGCTTGATTGTTTGAAGACTATTCCATGTGTCACTATCTTTCTTGGAAAAAAAATTGCTTTTGAACATCAAGCTTGCAATATTATCAATTATTGTCAAACTTTTTCAACCAAGTCAAAATGTCAAATGCAAATATTTGTTTGCATTTTTTTCTAAGGGGAGTTTCATAAATTGACTTTGATTTTCTATGTCTCTAGTGCTTGAACATGCTTAAAATGGCTCTTTGGTCTTAGAGCTATTGGTATTTTCTACTTCATGGTCTATGATATGCATACTAAGGATTTCTTTCACTAAATGGTTTCCTTGATCTATTGACTACACTTAAATTTGTTCACTTGTCATCTCTCTTTCTTTATGTTCAATACAAAGAGCTAGAAGAGACAAATAATCTTTCTTACCTTCATCTCTCTAGGCACATGATAGAAATCAATTCTAAACTTGAAAAAAGGTTAGAGGAGAATATTGCATTCTTAAATTAATCTCCCTTAAGACCTTTACATACACACGGGGCATTCTTAAATTAATCTCCATGGAAGAAAATTTCATAAAACTAAAGATTTCATAGTGTTGAAACATAAAATCCAAGATCTCATTTATGATGGGATTGTTGATACCTCTAATGACTCATGTGTCACAAGATCATGCTAATGAACCTATTTCAAGTGATGATTTCCTTGACACCTTCACTTCTTATAACACTAATGAACCTCCTAAAGTGTCAAAGCTTTCAAAAATGCCTCCACCAAACAAAGAACCTAATTCTTTCCATATAGACCATGCGTACCCTCAAGGGCTACAACTAAAAGAAAATCAAGCTAACCATGCGTACCCTATTTTACTTTCTCATCCACTCATAGCCTTCATATCCAACTTCATATCATGTCATTATGCATGTGCTATCTTGCTTATTGGCTTTAATTTCTTATCCTACATGCTATCTTCTTTCATGGATTTCATGGCTTATCCCAAATGTGCTTCATACAACTTTTCAATATGAAAGTCTTTCAAAACATTATACAATATTATGACTCTTTATGCTTTCAAATGCTATGATTGGTTGCAAAATGGAAGAAATCAAGTATTCTAACTGTTCATCCGTACTTTCTAGATTTTTCTTATTTGATTAGTTTGATAAAAATAGTTTTAATAATCATAATGTTAGCTTTATGTCAAATAAGGAAAAAACCAAATTTGTAATAAGATATCCGCATGCAATTATATTTCATATAGTTATAAATGCTCTTAAAATTGTTGTTATAGCCTTGTATCACATGCAAATATGATTTGGAAGAACTTGTTCAATATCTTCCTCTTATAATTCCTTACAAAGAACCTACCAAAATACAAAAACCATATACAAAAAACTACACATTTTACATCATAATACATCATAAATTTTAGAAATTCTCCTCAATACCACCTCCCTCCAACTCTTCATGATGTACCTACATTCCAATATCATAAAAAAATTAGTAACTTATTGTATTAAAAAAGATAATCATCAATTCATTAAATCATTATGAAGAAAATAACATAAGAAGTATATATACCTAGTTGAGTATTCCAATAGGGTCCTCTCTCTATTTTAGAGCCTCCAACGGGGCTTCATGATTAGCATTAGCAATAGTAAAAAATTCTTTTACTTTTGGTCTTCCTTGATGCTTTAATAACTTTACATTTGTTGCTATAATAAGATGCGAATATATGACAATTACTTTGTGCTTCTGATAGTCTTCGAATACAGGAATTTTGTTCCTTCTAAGCATGTATGTCTACAGCCATGTTCCAGCAACAACTACTAAACCAGTAGGATATGTGAATCCATCATCATCTGTGATCGGTTGTGCAAGTTTTTATTTGCCTCTTACACAACGTGCTAACCAATAATCAGATTTCTCATCATTCCCCTGTGGTGCAACCAATGCAAAGACATGTCCTGGCTGAAGTAGAGCCATGTGTCCACCCACTCACTTGACTCACAATGATACCAATCACACTGAAAAGAAGTACGACAAAAACAAGCTAGATGTTGTGTCCAAATGGTCCATGTACTAGAATTAGAGCTCTGAAATGAATGCATTTTTGATGAGTCTCTCACTGTAGCACAATCTGATCTATCACCTATTGACCCTTCCTCAACCAACCAAAAGAACTTGCGTACCACTGAATCAAGAGTCCCCCCCTATGATAATGCTAAACTACACCAATCAACAATGCTACGAGCATCAAGAAGCTATGTTGTTGAAATCTTCAGTTGCTCCTTAACTAGAGCTCTCTTCACACATGCCCCTGCTCCATCATGTTCCCCTTTTCCATAGCCAGACTAAAAGAAACTCCAAATATGAGGCACCCCTCTCTCTACGTGCATCCTACACAACCAATAAAACATGCGAGCATTCTTGAATTGACCTATACAGTTATCTAACCAAATGATATGTCTATCCATAGAAATTGCATGCTCATGTAAGAAATCAAAAAAAATCTCAAAACAATGTTGCACAAACTCATGAGAGTGAGATCTATCATCACTCATATAAAAATGATACTCTCTAATAATCTTTCGATTATCTTCCACACTATGAGGGGCATGTCTATATGTTATGTGAAAAAAAATTGCAATCTAAATGGAGTTGTAATATTGAGATTGTGTCTCATTTTGAGGTTGCAATGTGTAGTTCTCAGCAAAATCAACAACTGATATAATAGTGCCAATGGAAAAAGTCTCCTTACACGTTCTAAATTGTTGATCCAACCACTAAGACCTGTGACTATGTCTTGCATACTTGTAAAAAAGATTTGCCTTGAAATCTGAAATAAAATTAGCCACACTGATATCTTTTCCAACCAATTCACATCTAGAGATCTCACTCTCACTATTCAATGTTTATTTCACCATTTCATATACCCTTTTTTTTAGTATTGTCTTTCCAAGATCTTGTTCGCACCCCTCATGGAAACATGTGTCAAACTTGGATAAGCCACCACATTCTGAACACTTCTTATTTAAGCAAGAATTTCTATAAAAGGAACAACCATCAACTCTATGACATAAGAGTTGATCTAGCATGTCTCTTGATGATTTTGGAAGCCAACTAGCCCCACAATCCTCCAACATTTCTTTACTATGCAAAATAGAACAGATGGAGCGTAATAGTTCATGGTGCATAGAAAACTCAACATGATATTTGCAACAACATGTATTTCAAATTTTGAGTGGCACACAATAAAATGGCTTCAAAGATTCAAAAGCCCTTTGTGATATATGAAGACTTGGATGACTCTCTAAATTGTTTGAACAACATAGTTTGACTTACTTCTAAATGGTGTTTAGGATATGGCGTGCGATCTCTGATGCCAATTCTCAACTTTAAGACGTCTTTAGCATTGGGTGATACTCGTGAGTTAGAGTGCCAAAAAAATTTAATTTCTTCCTTCACATCGTTAGATAGCTTCTTATCAAAACGTGAAAGTCTCCCACCAAATGCCCATGTTTCATTTTGAAGAGGATCATCAATTTTCTCTTGTCGACTAAGTGCTCTTCTCAAAGTAGTACAATTTAGATTCAAATCAATACAAGTTTGTCTCATATATCTACCCTTTCTCAAATGATGACTTACCAAAGAGGTTGTAATGACCTTTCGAGCAGCTCTATTATCCTTCTTTCTGCTATTTTTGCCAATGCTATTGAGAGCACTGAAAAGATTCTTCATGATAATGGAATTTCTTTCCAATTTTTTATTGACACGAATCTTCAATTTGGAAAGCATAGGTCTCATCTTTTGCATCTTTAATAAGTGCATGAAAAGCTGACATTGCTCTACCACTGTCTTGTTGCCGAAAAACATCTGATATAGTCTTGAAGCCCATAACCGAATGGTTCTTTCTGATTTAATTTTTCCAAACTAGCAATAATCGTTTCATCAATTTCAATTATCCATTTTGTTGTTTTAGAACCTTCATGCCGATTATAATTAGGAGATATGTAAGGTTCTTGTGCATTAGGTTCCTATGCATTGTCATCTTCGACATGGTCAATTATGCAATTTCGATTATGACTTGGTGGCATTTCTTTTTCAAAATTTTCATCCTCCAAATTTTCAATTTCGGCATTATCATTTTCAATAGGTACATTTTCATTCCCCAACTGTACATATTCATTATCTGATTCTATGATTTCACCTTCGATTAATTCATCGTCAACTTGACTGATATTTAGCATACCTTATCTTTTTCTTCGGTGTTCTATTTTTTTCCTCTCTATATGTCGCAATGTCTTCATTGGATATCTTCCTTTTGCGTTTATCTTTTCGATGACTGCTGCTCCCCATTCAAATGACAAATTCGAACACCTAAGGTTATATTTTCAAAAAAAATTTGATTAGTTGGGCCTCAAAACGCGGCTTTTTTCAAAACTCGTGAAAAAAAAAGTGAAAAAGTGATGTTGTCAGGTCTGCAGGGATAGGAAATTATTGGGAATTGGTGCCAGTAAAATCAGATATCCGATCCTAAATCGAATATCCGATATTGCAAAGTGAATTTTTGGAGGGAAAACTTGCTATAATTTCCTTCTTTTTTCATAATTATATTAATATTATCAAAATCAAAACTTGCTATAATTTTTTGACTTTGGTTTATTACTAAGCTAATAGTATAGTAGTATTAATATATAATAGTATTAATAGTATAATAGTATTAATATAAAGTATCAATAATATTAATATATAATAGTATTAATATATAGTAATATTAATATATAGTATTAATATAGCTATAGTATCAATATTATTATACCCATAATAGTATTAATATTATTACTATAGATATAATAGTGTAAATATTTAGTGTTTATTTATATTATTATTATTATTATTATGCTACAATATAGTATTAATATATATATTATTATTATAGCTATAATAGTATTATTATTACTATAGATATGATAGTATTAATATTTAATGTTTATTTATATTATTATTATTATTATCATAAAATAGTATAAATACTATATATATCCTTTCATTTTTTAACTCATATACATACGAACGATTTGAATATGTCCATAGGCGTCTTAGGACCCCCAGGGACATATGTCATCGTTTAATGGGTCAAATAGGGTCGTAGGTCACCCTAGGATCCCCTTTGACCTATATGGCTCATTTGAATATGTCCATAGGACCCTTAGGGACATATGTCATCATTTAATGGGTCAAAGGGGGTCATAGGGCACCCTATGACCCCATTTGACCCATATGAACGATTCAAATATGTCCTTAGAGGTCCTAGGAACTCGAAGGACATATGTCGTCGTTTAATGGGTCAAAGGGTGTCATAGGTCACCCTATGACCCCCTTTGACCCATATAAATGATTTGAATATGTCCCTAGGGGTTATAGAACTCCTAGAGACATATGTCATCGTTTAATGGGTCAAAAGGGGTCATAGGGTCATAGGTCACCCTATGACCCCCTTTGACCCATATGAACGATTCAAATATGTCCCTAGGGGTCCTAGGACCCCTAGAGACATATGTCATTGTTTAATGGGTCAAAAGGTGTCATAGGTCACCCTATGACCCCCTTTGAACCATATGAACGATTCGAATATGTCTCTAGGGGTTATAGGACCCTTAGAGACATATGTCATCATTTAATGGGTCAAAGGGGGTCATAAGTCACCCTATGACCCCCTTTGACCCATATGAACAATTTGAATATGTCCCTAGGGGTTCTAAGACCCCTAGAGACATATGTCATCGTTTAATGGGTCAAAGGGGGTCATAGGTCACCCTATGACCCCCTTTGACCCATATGACCCATTCAAATATGTTCTTATGGGTCCAAGGACCTCTAGCGACATATGTCATCATTTAATGGGTCAAAGGGGGTCATAGGTCAACCTATGACCCCCTTTGACTCATATGAATGATTTGAATATATCCCTAGGGGTCCTAGGACCCTTAGGGAGATATGTCATCGTTTAATAGGTCAAAAGGTGTCATAGGTCACCCTATGACCCCCTTTGACCCATATGAATGATTTGAATATGTCCTTAGGGGTTATAGGACCCCTAGAGACATATGTCATCATTTAATGGGTCAAAGGTGGTCATAAATCACCCTATGACCCCTTTTGACCCATATGAACGATTCGAATATGTCCTTAGGGGTTCTAGGACCCCTAGAAACATATGTCATCATTTAATGGGTCAAAGGGGGTCATAAGTCACCCTATAACCCCCTTTGACCCATATGAACGATTCGAACATGTCCTTAGGGGTTCTAAGACCCCTAGAGACATATGTCATCATTTAATGGGTTAAAGGGGGTCATAGGTCACCCTATGACCCCCTTTGACCCATATGACCCATTCGAATATGTTCCTAGGGGTCCAAGGACCCCTAGCAACATATGTCGTCGTTTAATGGGTCAAAGAGGGTCATAGGTCACCCTATGACCCCCTTTGACCCATATTACCCATTGAATATGTCTTTAGGGATTTTAGGACCCCTAGAGACATATGTTGTCGTTTAATGGGTCAAAGAGAGTCATAGGTCACCCTATGACCTCCTTTAACCCATATTACCCATTCGAATATGTCCCTAGGGGTCCTAGAACCCCTAAGAACATATGTCATCGTTTAATGGGTCAAAGGGAGTCATAGGTCACCCTATCACCTCCTTTGACCTATATGAACGATTTGAATATGTCCCTATGGGTCTTAGAACCCCTAGGGACATATGTCGTCGTTTAATGGGTCAAAAGGGGTCATAGGTCACCCTATGACCCCCTTTGACTCATATTAACAATTCGAATGTCTTTACGGGTTATGGACCCCTAGAGACATTTGTTGTCCTTTAATAGGTCAAAGGGGGTCACAGGTCACCCTATGACCCCCTTTGACCCATATGACCCATTCTAATATGTTCCTAGGGGTCCGAGGACCCTTAGCGACATATGTCATCATTTAATGGGTCAAAGAGGGTCATAGGTCACCCTATGACTCACATTGACCCATATGACCCATTCGAATATATTCCTAGGGGTCTGAGGACCCCTAGCGACATATGTCATCATTTAATGAGTCAAAGGGTGTCATAAGACACCTTATGACTCCCTTTGACCCATATGAACGATTCGAATATGGCCCTAGGGGTTATAGGACCACTAGAGACATATGTCATTGTTTAATAGGTCAAAGGGGGTCATAGGGTCATAAGTCACCCTATGACCCCCTTTGACCCATATGAACAATTTGAATATGTCCCTAGGGGTTTTAGGACCCCTAGAGACATATGTCGTTGTTTAATGGGTCAAAGGGGGTCATAGGTCATCCTATGACCCCCTTTGACACATATGACCCATTCGAATATGTTCCTAGAGGTCCGAGGACCCCTAGCGACATATGTTATCATTTAATGAGTCAAAGAGGGTCATAGGTCACCCTATGGCCCCCTTTGACCCATATTACCCATTCGAATATGTCCCTAGGGGTTCTAGAACCCCTAAAGACATATGTTGTCATTTAATGGGTCAAAGAGAGTCATAGGTCACCCTATGACCCCCTTTGACCCATATTACCCATTTGAATATGTCCCTAGGGGTCCTAGAACCCCTAGGGACATATGTCATTGTTTAATGGGTCAAAGGGGGTCATAGGGCCCTTTGACCCATATGAAGGATTCAAATATGTCCCTATGGGTCCTAGGACCCCTAGGGACATATGTCATCATTTAATGGGTCAAAGGGTGTCATAAGGCACCCTATGACCCCCTTTGATGCATATGAACGATTTGAATAAGTCCCTAAGGGTCTTAGCACCCCTAGGGACATATGTCGTCGTTTAAAGGGTCAAAGGGGTCACACCCTATGACCCCTTTTGACCCATATGGCCCATTTGAATATGTCCTTAAGGCCCTTAGGGACATATGTCATCGTTTAATGGGTCAAAGGGGGTCACAGGGCACCCTATAACCCCCTTTGACCCATATGAACAATTTGAATATGTCCTTAGGGGTCCGAGGAACCCTAAGGACATATGTCATCATTTAATGGGTCAAAGAGTCTCATAGGTCACCCTATGACCCCTTTTGACCCATATGAACGATTTGAATATGTCTTTAGAGGTTATAGGACCCGTAGAGACATATGTCATCGTTTAATGGGTCAAAGGGGGTCATAGCTCACCCTATGACCCCCTTTGACCCATATGAACGATTTGAATATGTCCCTAGGGGTCTTTGGTCCCCTAGGGACATATGTCATCGTTTAATGGGTCAAAGGGTTTCATAGGTCACCCTATGACCCCCTTTGACCCATATGAATGATTTGAATATGTTCCTAAGGGTTATAGGATCCCTAGAAATATATGTCATCATTTAATGGGTCAAAGGGGGTCATAGGTCACCCTTGTATATGAGAAATGTTAGTATGCTAATAGAAACCAAATTTAAATAAAGCTTCTACAAACTAAACAAAATTCATAAACTTCAAGATAGACTAAGATGAACTCTCAATTGAAAATATGAGCCATTAATGGGCTCTCTCAATGAGAAGTTCTCTTGTTGAGTGGCTTTATCTAAATGGATAGGATGTATGCTCAATATGCTTCCAAAAGCTTCAATGGATGATTGTGGATTTTTGGTGTGGATAGATGGCTTTAGTATGGATTTGGCTCTCAAAATAGCATTATAACTTTACTTCATGGATTGTGTTATTTTGCAAAGGGGAAGGATCCAATTTATAGGCAAGAGGCTTGAGGGTTTGAGGGCTAAGATGCAAGGATGGGAAAAAGCTTATGGAGGGCTCAGATTGCATGAGAGGAGAGCACATGGATTGTGTTTCCTTATAGCCAATCAAGGAGTGACACATGTCACATGGTGAGAGGATGGAGGAAAGGGGAAGGATGAGTCAACAAAGGAGGCTCAAGAGATAAAATCTTCATAAAGACCCTCATAATGACTTGTAAGAGCAATAAAAGGGCTTGTAAAAGTCATTTATGACCTAGTGGACTTCATAAAGTTTTATGGTTGAGATATTTTGAGGGTGATGAGAGCAATTTCGACTTGGACTTGATTAGGAAAGTTTTAAGCTTGCTTAGGCTTGTGCAAATGATTAGAGGATGGATTAGGATGGTTTAGGATTAGCTTAGGGATAGGCAAGTGGATGGCATTTAATGAGGGTGGGTGAAGGAGGAGATATTTGTTAACTTTGGCTTGGGTTAGTAAGTTTTAACCCATGTTTAGGGAATGTGACAAGGTTAGGAGGGGATTAGGATTAGGTTTAAAGACATCTTCTAGAAGAGTCTAGATTTTGGATGAGGATAAAGACTTTCTAGAATAGTCTAGAATTTCCTAGGATGAGGATGAAGACTTTCTAGAAGAGTCTAGAACTTCTTAGGATGAGGATAAATTTATTTCAAGGGTTTGGGTTGAGGAGATATTTATTAAAACTTTTTTAATAAACATGAGGATTAATATTTAATCTTAATTAAATATTTTGAGTTGGGATTAGGGGTAGGAAATGATGGGATTAGCCTTTAATCAAAATTAAAGAAGGATTAGAAGATTTTGGAAGAGGTTATTGGTCATAAGGAAATTGGCCAACTTTTGGGAAAAAAATAATTTTTTTATTTATTTTAGGATTTTTGGTCAATTTATTAATTAAATAATTAATAAATAAGGAAATAATGTTTAAATAAGATTTAAACATTTTTGGGAGGGATTCCTTAATTAAATATTTTTAATTAAGATAAAAGGATTTAATGGCATAAAAATTAATTAATTAATTAATTAAATAATTAATTAATTAATAAATGATGATGTCATCGGGAATTTTTCAGAAAATAAAAATACTTTATTTTCTAAAGGATTTTTAGGTGTCTACATTTTGCCCCTCTTTGATGTGATGCCGCAAGTGGCATGACATCAAAGATAAGAAAATAAGATGCCCAAGGCTAGAGCAGAAGAGGAGAGAATGGACTATGAGATGCCCCCTCAAGAAGGCAGCGGGGAGAGAAAGCGAGGCTTGGTGGCTTCTTGAAAAATACAAGAATCTGGGATGAGCAAGGAGACTCAAATTGGATTAAGAGAAGAGGTTTAGTTAGCTCAAACTCTTACTATGGGAGAATGATAAAGGGAGAATCAGAGGCACAAGAGGAAGCAAGCTTAAGATCTCAGGGATTGCAGAGGATGAAGGAGCGGAGCGCTATAAAAGGAATTTAGGATGGGGAGATGGATGAGGGGATTAAAAAAGTGGATGCAACAGGATTTCAAAGAGTCAGATTGGCGGAAGATGGGTTTCTGAGATCCCTAGGACTAGGATTGTGGATCTCGAAAGATGAGGCTTGGTGGATTGATTTGATTGGTGGATCCCTAAGACTAGGATTGTGGATCCCTAAAGCTAAGAGTGATGAGTGATTCAAAGAGATACTGATGCATCAGCTAGGGTAGGAGAGACGGATGCTGGATATGGATGGGGGATAATGGAGATGAAGGAAAACCATTGAAGCTTTTTGAGCGGGGGGATACTTCAAAGAGAAGTACCACCATGTAGTTGAGCACTAGATTTGCTATAGGACTATTGGTTAATTGCCAAGGTTACCAAGAACATCAAGGCCTTTTCACCAACCGTCCAAAGGACTGACAAACTAACTCAAAACAAACACACAAGGATAGCCCCAGCATCACACATGAATCCTAGAGGAAGCAGCATGGAAACGACACTGGAGAACCCACAAGTAGAAAAGAAAAACAAACGAAAGACCTGATCAAGACCTTACACTCTAATTGCCCCATTCGCAGTATACCATGATATGGAAGATCGTGACAACCTTGAGGAGGGAACAAGGAGATTGCTTGGAAAAGATATTTCAAGACCCAACAGGGAAGAGTCCAAATCAAAAGAAAGCGAAAATCCAAAAGAGAACCGTTTGCCAATGAGATGGGTAGGACGAGGTACTAACGGACCAAGATCAGACATGAGGAAAGCTATATCCTACAAGGATCTATCGGAGAGCACCTAAGCTGATGGATCTGGATGGGTGATGCATCTGGCAAGCTGAACTAAGAAGGATAACACTTTGGTGATAGGAAATCTAGCTAAAGGATGCGTTGGAATAGCTAACCAAGATGTGTGATGGGTGCAAGATGCTGATCAAGGACGAATGAACACGAAAGTTGGATAGATACAATGATACTAATCTAAAGAGGATGTACAAGCTGATGGACCAAGATATTTACAAGCTAAAGCTGACCAAGATAGTTACAAGCAGGCAAAAGCTCAGGATGATAGGATAGCAAGATGGTTCGATGTTGTGCAAGATGCGAAAGCTAAGGGTGGGGTGATAGCAAAAAGATATGGATTTGGCAGGATGCATCCAATGATGATGAGAGATTTTGTGACCAAGGATATCTAGAGGAGCAGGATGAGATGGCTGGATAGGATGGTAGATAGCTAGGATTATGATGGATATAAAGAGATGACATTGGGTTTGCATGAGGATAGCCTAGAGCTAGATACCAATGACAAGGGAGGACAGACAAGACAAGATCTCCAAGGAATATAGTGCCCCCAATCAGAAGATAACATGCAGAAGGAGGTCTTATGATGGATGTGATAGGATTGAAGCTAGGATGGAAAAAGTTGAAGGGGCTAGGGAGATGGATGATAGCTGAGATGATTGGCTGAAGCTGCATAAGATTAGTGGATGGTGTGAGATGGAAGCTGGAGGATGGAGGATAGGTGGATAGATTGGAAGATGGAGTTGGATGTCAAGAGATGACCAAAAGCATGAGGGTGATAGGCTAATCTGGGGATGGCGGGATTACGCATGATGCTTGTTTGCCAAGTTTTCATCATGGTACCTGTCCAAGGCGCTTGAATTGCCAAGTTTTCACCAGTGGACGCTTTATTTTTCTTTTCTTTTTTGACTTTTTGACTTTGGACTTAGCTGGAATGATTTTGGCTTTCTTCAGCTATTTTGGCTTTTTTTGGGATTTTTCACTGGCTGTTGGAATGTTCAATTTTGTTGCTAGCTGTTGGTACACCGGATGTGTGATTTATGCAATAGATCGGATTAGATGGGATTGATGGTAGGAGATGGAGGGATGAAAATGCTGGAAAGGAGCATGAGATGGGGATGCTTGCAAGAGCAACATTGGCACATGTTGGAACGGGTGTGAAAAGAGCATATGGGGGATAGATGGTAGATGCGGGCGTGATGAAGGATTTGTGGAAGCGTGCTTGGGGATATAGGCACCCAAGATGGAGTTAGGAGATGGGGGACATGAGTCACTAGATGGGGGATTAGCAATGGTGGATGCCATTATGCATTGGGTTTCAACTTTTTTCTTGGGGATCCACATGGTTTTGGATTTTCTTTTCATAGGCTTTTGCATTGTTTTGCATTCTTTGATTGGATTTTTCCTTTTTGGAGTATGTCTTTTAGAATAGGCATATGATTGCCTAGGATGTGGATTTTTAGCTTTATTTATTTTGAAGTTGGCATTCACATTGCTGTGGTAAGCTTTGGGAAGATGGTTAGGAGAAGCTTTGTGAGATGGAGAGGATATGAAAGAGCATGTAGGGGGATGATGATGGATGATGTGCCCTGATATGTGCCTTTGTTGATCTTGCATAGAAATGGATGGAATAGGATTTTTATGATGGCTGATAGGAGGATGGAGGATGGTAGATTTTGGGACATAGCGACCCAAAATGGATTTAGCGGATGAAGGGGGGATATGGTAGGTTGTTTTGGGTTGCAAAGATGGTGGAGGGGGGATGACATAAGATTTCTTGAAGGAGTGATGGGAGGCTGGCATGGTGGGCTTGGAGATAGGCTTGGTTTGGGGGTGTGGTGTACCAACACCTTTAGATGGTGAGCCTTTGGATACATATCCAAGACCATGAAATCCTAGATTTTTTTGTGCAATAATGGGCTCTCTGATTCCTTGCTCTTGTGGTCCTAAACCTTGACCTTGATAATGCCATCGATTGAGCATTTGAACAAGCTGAGGAAACTTTTTGCTTGCAGAAAATGGTAGAAGTGATTTATTAGTTGTATTGCAATGGGGAGATATTGTTCTTAATTCTTCTGCTGAGAGAAGGCCACCGTGGATGAATGTAAGTGAACCAAGAGGGTAGATTATAGATGGTGGAATAGCTTGGATAGGTGGTAAGATGGAAGCATGGAGCAGGGGAGATGGAAGGATAGGATCTTGATGTAGCTGGTGGGATGACAAGATATCTTGTAGTGGAGGAGATATGGCTTGAGGTTTTGGAGATGGAGGAGATGGTGACTGCACTATGGATGGAAGACATGGTACGATGATATCTTCATTTATGCTTTGGGGGATGTCAACATGCTTTTGAGCAGGATCTTGATAGGATTGGTTTGGAGTGGATGGTGTGATAGGAGGTGAAGGGATGGATTCTTCAAAGGCAATAGATGGATAGATGGGGGATTCAGTAGTGGAGATGGGTGAGTAGAAGATGGATGCATAAGGGTCATTACGAGAGATTTGGGAAATGCTTGGAGGCGATGTGGATAGGATTTGGAGGGATTTGATAGGTGGTGGGATTTTGATGCTTGCGGGAAGTGGAAGGATTTTAAGCAATTTGATGGATGGTATGGGGATGATAGCTATGGGAGATGGAGGTGATATTATAGATGGGGAAGCTTCATCACTGACTACTTCACATGGTTGGATTAGATGACATGGCTTATCGACTGTTGGAGGCAACTTTTCTTGTATTTCCTCTAGGAGATTCCTTGGAGACTCATGTGTCAAAGGTGGAGGTGGATTGATAGGAATAGCTAGTGTGATGGGGGTGGAAGATTGGAAGCTTGGTTGATGGGGTGATGGAGGGGAAGCTGGAATATCAGATGGCATGACTAGATAGTTTGGAATAACTCTTGGATTTTGGGGGATGCTTGGGGGAATGTTTCTAAGGCTTTCAATATACCCGTCATAGTCAACAAGATTTTCATCATCATTGGAATAGGAGGTGGAGGGAGCAAGGACAATGCGACCAAACACATCATGATAGGATTGGTACTTCATGCTTTGATGATGAGTTTGATGGGGATGGGGTCTTGCGTATGGATGAACACGGAAGCTCATGGTTGGATTTGGGTTAAGCACAGATTTTGGATTGGTTGATGAAAGATTTCCTAGGGAGAGTCAAAGTTGCATGAGAGACCTAAGGAGGATTGGCTGGAGATTTTTGGCTTCCCTTTTGACCCATATGAACAATTTGAATATGTCCCTAGGGGTTCAAGGACCCCTAGAGACATATGTCATCGTTACTGGGTCAAAGGGGGTCATAAGTCACCCTATGACCCCATTTGACCCACATAACCCATTCGAATATGTTCCTAGGCATCTGAGGACCTCTAGAGACATATGTCGTCATTTAATGGGTCAAATGGGGTCATAAGTCACCCTATTACCCCCTTTGACCCATATGAACGATTCAAATATATCCCTAGGGGTCCTAGGACCCCTAGGGACATATGTCATCGTTTAATGGGTCAAAGGGGGTCATACGTCACCCTATAACCCCTTTTGACCCCTATGAACAATTCGAATATGTCCCTAGGGTTTATAGGACCCCTAGAGACCCCTAGGAACATATGTCATCGTTTAATGGGTCAAAGGGGGTCATACGTCACTCTATGACCCCCTTTGACCCATATGAACAATTTGAATATGTCCCTAGAGTTTATAGGACCCCTAGAGACATATGTCATCGTTTAATGGGTCAAAGAGGGTCATAGGGTTGACCCATATGACCCATTAGAATATGTTCCTAGGGGTTCAAGGACCTCTATCGACATATGTCATCATTTAATGGGTCAAAGGGTGTCATAGGTCACCCTATGACCCACTTTGACCCATATGAACGATTCGAATATATCCCTAGGGGTCTTAGGATCCCTGAGGACATATGTCATCTTTTAATGGGTCAAAGGGTGTCATAGGTCACCCTATGACCCCCTTTGACCCATATGAACGATTCGAATATGTCCCTAGGGGTTATAGGACCCCTAGTGACATATGTCATCGTTTAATGGGTCAAAGGGGGTCATAAGTCACCCTATGACTCCCTTTGACCCATATGAACAATTCGAATATGTCCCTAGAGATTTTAGGACCCCTAGAGACATATGTCATCGTTTAATGAGTCAAATGACCTATGACCCCCTTTGACCCATATGACCCATTCGAATATGTTCCTAGGGGTCCGAGGACCCCTAGCGACATATGTCATCATTTCATGGGTCAAAGAGGGTCACAAGTCACCCTATGACCCGTTTGACCCATATGAATAATTTGAATATGTCTTTAGGGGTTCTAGGACCCCTAGAGACATATGTCATTGTTTAATGGGTCAGAGGGGGTCATACATCACCCTATGACCCCCTTTGACGCATATGACCCATTTGAATATGTTCCTGGGGGTCTGAAGACCCCTAGCGACATATGTTGTTGTTTAATGGGTTAAAAAGGGTCATAGGTCACCCTATGACCCCCTTTGACCCATATTACCCATTCGAATATGTCCTTAGGAGTTGTAGGACCCCTAGAGACATATTTTGTCGTTTAATGGGTCAAAGAGAGTCATAGGTCACCTTATGACCCCCTTTGACCCATATAATCCATTCGAATATGTCACTAGGGGTCTTAGAACCCCGAGGGACATATGTCATCGTTTAATGGGTCAAAGGGGGTCATAGGTCACCCTATGACCCCCTTTGACCCATATGAATGATTCAAATATGTCCCTACGGGTCCTAAGACTCCTAGGGACATATGTCATCGTTTAATGGGTCAAAAGGTGTCATAAGGCACCTTATGACCCCCTTTGACCCATATGAATGATTCGAATATGTCCATAGGACCTCTAGGGACATAGGTCATCGTTTATTGGGTCAAAAGAGGTCATAGGTCATCCTATGACCCCCTTTGACCCATATGGCCCATTTGAATATGTCCCTAAGACCTTTAGGGACATATGTCATCGTTTAATGGGTCATAGGGCACCCTATGACCCCTTTTGATGCATATGAACAATTCGAATATGTCCTTAGGGGTCCCAGGACCCCTAAGGACATATGTCATCGTTTAATGGATCAAAGGGTGTCATAGGTCACCCTATGACCCCCTTTGACCCATATGAATGATTTGAATATGTCACTAGGGGTTATAGGACCCTTAGAGACATATGTCATCGTTTAATGGGTCAAAGGGGGTCATAGGTCACCCTATGAGCCCCTTTGACCCATATAAACGATTCAAATATGTCCTTAGGGGTCCTAAGACCCTTAGGGACATATGTCATTGTTTAATGGGTCAAAGGGTGTCATAGGTCACCCTATGACCCCCTTTGATCCATATGAATGATTTGAATATGTCCCTAGGGGTGATAGGACCCCTAGAGACATATGTCATCATTTAATGGGTCAAAGGGGGTCATAGGTCACCCTATGACCCCCTTTGACCAATATGAAATATTTGAATATGTCCTTAGGAGTGACCTATGACCCCCTTTGACCCATATGAACAATTCGAATATGTCTTTAGGAGTTTTAGGACCCCTAGAGACATATGTCATCGTTTAATGGGTCAAAGGAGGTCATAGGTCACCCTATGACCCCCTTTCACCCATATGACCCATTTGAATATGTTCCTAGGCGTTCGAGAACATCTAGCAACATATATCATCATTTAATGGGTCAAAGGGGATCATAGGTCACCCTATGACCCACTTTGACCCATATGAACAATTCGAATATATCTTTAGGGGTCCTAGGACCCCTAGGGACATATGTCGTCGTTTAATGGGTCAAAGGGGGTCATAGGTCACCCTATGACCCCCTTTGACCCATATGAACAATTCGAATATGTCCCTAGGGGTTATAGGACCCCTAGAGACATATGTCATCGTTTAATGGGTCAAAAAGGGTAATAAGTCACCCTATGACCCCCTTTGACCCATATGAACCATTCGAATATGTTTCTAGGGGTCCGAGGACCTCTAGCATCATATGTCATCGTTTAATGGGTCAAAAGTGGTCATAGGTCACCCTATGACCCTCTTTGACCCATACGAACGATTCAAATATATCCTTAGGGGTCCTTGGACCCCTAGGGACATATGTCATCGTTTAATGGGTCAAAGGGTGTCATAGGTCACCCTATGACCCCCTTTGACCCATATGAATGATTCGAATATGTTCCTAGGGGTTATAGGACTCCTAGAGACATATGTCATCGTTTAATGGATCAAAGGGGGTCATAAGTCACCCTATGACCCCCTTTGACCCATATGAACAATTCGAATATGTCCTTAGAGGTTCTAGGACCCCTAGAGACATATGTTGTTGTTTAATGGGTCAAAGGGGGTCATAGGTCACCCTATGACCCCCTTTGACCCATATGACCCATTCGAATATGTTCCTAAGGGTTCGAAGACCCCTAGCATTATATGTTGTCGTTTAATGGGTCAAAGAGGGTCATAGGTCACCCTGTGACCCCTTTTGACCCATATTACCTATCGAATATGTCCCTAGGGGTTCTAGGACCCTTAGAGACATATGTTATCGTTTAATGGGTCAAAGAGAGTCATAGGTCATCCTGTGACCCGCTTATTACCCATTCGAATATATCCCTAGGGATCCTAGAACCCCTAGGGACATATGTTGTCATTTAATAGGTCAAAGAGAGTTATAGGTCACCCTATCACCCCCTTTGACCCATATGAACGATTTGAATATGTCCCTAGGGGTCCCAAGACCCCTAGGGACATATGTCATCGTTTAATGGGTCAAAGGGGGTCATAGGTCACCCTATGACCCCCTTTGACCCATATGAACAATTCAAATATGTCCTTAGGGGTTCTAGGACCCCTAGAGACATATGTCATCGTTTAATGGGTCAAAGGCCCTTTGACCCATATGACCCATTCGAATATGTTCCTAAGGGTCCGAAGACCCCTAGCGACATATGTTATCGTTTAATGGGTCAAAGAGAGTCATAGGTCACCCTATGACCCCCTTTGACCCATATTACCCATTCGAATATGTCCTTAGGGGTTGTAGGACCCCTAAAGACATATGTTGTCGTTTAATGGGTCAAATAGAGTCATAGGTCACCCTATGACCCCTTTTGACCCATATTACCCATTTGAATATGTCCCTAGGGGTCCTGGGGACATATGTCATCGTTTAATGGGTCAAAGGGGGTCATAGGTCACCCTATGACCCCTTTTGACCCATATGAACGATTCAAATATGTCCTTATGGGTCCTGGGACCCCTAGAGACATATGTCATCATTTAATGGGTCAAAGGGTGTCATAAGGCACCCTATGACCCCCTTTGACCCATATGAATGATTCGAATATGTCCCTAGGGGTCTTAGGACCCCTAGGGACATATGTCATCGTTTAATGGGTGAAAGGCCCTATGACCCCCTTTGACTCATATGGCCCATTCGAATATGCTCCTAGGACCCTTAGAGACATATTTCATCATTTAATGGTTCAAAGGGGGTCATAGGGCACCCTATGATCCCCTTTGACCCATATGAATGATTCGAATATGTCCTTAAGGGTCCTAGGACCCCTAAGGACATATGTCATCGTTTAATGGGTCAAAGGGCATCATAGGTCACCCTATGACCCCCTTTGACCCATCTGAATGATTCGAATATTTTCCTAGGGGTCTTAGGACTCCTAGAGACATATTCGAATCATTCATATGGGTCAAAGGGGTATGTCGTTGTTTAATGGGTCAAAGGGGGTCATAAGATGACCTATGACCCCCTTTGACCCATATGAATGATTCGAATATGTCCCTAAGGGTCCTAGGACCCCTAGAGACATATGTCGTCATTTAATGGGTGAAAGGTTGTCATAGGTCACCCTATGACCCCCTTTGACCCTTATGAACTATTCGAATATGTCTTTAGGGGTTATAGGACCCGTAGAGACATATGTCGTCGTTTAATGGGTCATAGGTCACCCTATGACTCCGTTCGACCCATATGAACAATTTGAATATGTCCCTAAGGGTGCTAGGACCCCTAAAGACATATGTTGTCATTTAATAGGTCAAAAGACCTATGACCCCCCTGACCCATATGAACGATTCGAATATGTCCCTAGGGGTCCTAAGACCCCTAGCGACATATTTGAATCGTTCATATGGGTCAAAACCCTCTTTGACCCATATGACCCATTCATATATGTTCCTAGGGGTCCGAGGACCCCTACTGACATATGTTGTCGTTTAATGGGTCAAAGAGGGTCATAAGTCACCCTATGACCTCCTTTGACCCATATTACCCATTCGAATATGTCTTTAGGGGTTCTAAGACCCCTAGAGGCATATGTTGTCGTTTAATTGGTCAAATTGAATCATAGGTCACCCTATGACCCCCTTTGACCCATATTACCCATTTGAATATGTCCCTAGGGGGAACATATGTTGTCATTTAATGGGTCAAAGGGACCTATGACCCCCTTTGACTCATATTACCCATTCGAATATGTTCCTAGGGGTCCTAGGACCCCTAGAGATATATGTCATCGTTTAATGGGTCAAAGGGGGTCATAAGTCATCCTATGACCCCTTTTGACCCATATGAACGATTCAAATATGTCCCTCGAGATCCTAAGACCTGCAAGGACATATATCATCATTTAATCGATCAAAAAGGGTCATAGGTCACCTTATGACCCCCTTTGACCCATATTAACCATTGCAATATGTCCCTAGGGCTCTTAAGACCCTTAAGGACATATGTCGTCGTTTAATGCGTCAAAGAGGTTCAATGGTTAACCTATGACCTCCTTTGACTCATATATATTAATAATATACATATCTATTAATAACATACATATTAATTTATATATATATATAACATTATTATATTTAATAAAAATATTATGTTATTATATATAGATTAATAACATATATATGTGTATGTATGTATTACTTTATTATATTTAATGAAAATATTATGTTATTTTATATATATATATATATATATATATATATATATATATATATAGATATATATATATATATATATATATATATATAGATATATATATATATATATATATATATATATATATATATATATAACATACATATTAATATAATAATATATATAATACATATTATATATTTATATTTAATATATTACGTTATTATATATATAATATATTATTATACATATTAATATAATAATATATAATACATATTATATTTAATGAAAATATTACGTTATTATATATATATTAATAACATACATATTAATATAATAATATATAATACATATTATATATATATAAATTACGTTATTATATTTAGTAAAAATAATAATATAAATTATATTTATAGATTGTAATAAGATTAACATAATATATTAGTATATATTGTTAGATTATATCTTATATCTTTACATTACGTTATTATATATATAATATATTAAAATACATCTTTACATAGTAATATAAGTGAAATAATTTAGAAATAATAAGTTGTGACGTTTAAACTCAATTTTTTTTTCAAAATGTGTTGAGATTTTAAATTTGCCCACCTCAACAGATCGGATATCTGATTTGAAATTGGATATCTGATTTGCAATCAGATATCTGATTAGGCTTGGTATTTACCAAGCCTACCCGGTCAACCCAAAAGACGTGTTTGAAGAGGGTTTTACTCAGACTTCGGGTAGCCGTCTGACAATGTTATTTTGATCAAAATTGAATAAAACAAAAAGGGTTTTTTAATATCGATCTCTAGATTCCATAAATATAACTTTTGTCAAATTCTGAGTTCGATAAGTATTGATTAGTTAATTATCAATAAAGATAATTGTAAAGTGTTGATTGACATATTAGCTATAACTTTCAAACGGTATACCATTTTTTAAATATAAAAGTTGTGTCACATTCTATACTTCGGCTAGTATAAGAAAAAAAAAAAAAAATTTGGTAAAATTTTCTATTAGTTAGGGTGGTTAGACACGGGACTTTTTTTTTTCCGAAAAAGTTTTGGTAGAAAATTCATAGTTAATTATTTATTTGGAATAAAAATACCGAAAAATATGCGTTACATCCGGGCATGAGTCTACTTTTCATATCTATAATTATATTAAAAAAATATTATGATTTGATTTTGATTAAGGTGGTCAGACATACACCTACTTTTTATTTTCGCCCTGAAATTTTCTTAGTACTGCATTATAATTCAAACTTTTGACCAATTAATTATTTTTTTCTCCTGATAAGGCCTGGTAGTTTAGAAACTAAATTCAATTTCTTACAGATTATTTTCTTACAACTTTTTGATATAAAGTCCATAACCACTTCAAAATTATGTGTCAAGTTGACATAAACCTGATTTGCTGATTTTTCATTACCACTTAAGGCCATAGTTTGGTACACCATGATCCTGCACATACCCTAATTTTTGGCAGGATTTTTTTGGGTTGTGTGGTATATATCTTACACCTAGCACTATTTATCATCCACATACAAATGGGCAAATAGATATTGTGAATAAATAGGTGGAAGGATATTTGAGGAACTGTGTGACTACACAATAGAGGTCTTGGGTCAAATGGCTACCTATGGGAGAGTACTATTATAATACCACTTATCATATGTCCATCAAGATGACTCCATTCATTGCACTGTATGGTTATGAAGCACCTAGTTTCATGGATCTAATTTTGGGGGATAGTAGAGTGCCCAAAGTAAAAAACTTCTTGTAGGATAGTCAAGATATTTTGAGAGTGCTCAAGGAGAATATACAACAAACCCAAAATTAGTAGAAATTGTATGCTAACCAGCACTAGATAGAGCATAGCTTTGAGGTTAGTGACATAGTTTACTTGAGGCTACAGCCATATAGACAGTCATCACTCAAGAAGAATAGAGCAGAGAAGTTGAAGCTTAGGTTTTATGGTCCCTATAGAGTGATCGCAAGATGGGAAAGGTTGCCTACAAGATTGAGCTTCTAGAGGGTAGTCGGGTGCATAATGTGTTTCATGTGTCGAGGCTTAAGAAATCCATTAGTTAGAGAGTTGTGCCTTATGTATATTTTCCCCATTAGATGAGGAGGGGAAGCTCATATTGATTCCTAAGGCTAATTTGGATAGCAAGGAAAGGACTCTGTGAAATAGGGTGATTAAAGAATATTTAGTCAAATGGAGACACCTACTAGAGGAAGATGCTACTTGGGAGAGTAAGTAGGTGCTCCAAAAAATAGGACTAAGATTGCTTGAGGACAAGCAATTTCAAGGAGGGCAGACTGTAATGTTCCCACATTAGCAGTTATCATGTTGTGTGACTGTTAGCCTTTTCTGTTATTTTATTTTATTTTATTTATCCCACAGTTTTGTTCTTAGCATTAGAGGACATATATCCTCTCTTGTCACATTCTAGATGTCATTCCCTTGGGGTTTGGCCTTTGAAATTCATTGTTATCAACTTCATTAACAGGCAGCTTGGGCGCATTTCCAACTACAAGCAGATTGGCTATAATTATTCTTGGGCATTTCCAAGGTTCCCATTACACTCTCAATTGTTCCCCCTTGCACCCTCTCTATATTAAGTGCTTATGTGGACACCATATAGAAATGACTAGCTCATTGAACCAATGTGTCATAATTCTAGATGAATGCCCCATAGTCGACCATGCCTTCTCAACCATTCCTCATAAAAAGTGCAATGTGCATGCATACTCTAGACATGGGTGAGACATCGATATCTTTTATTAATGTGAAATTCCAAAGTAGTTATTTTTATTAAGTTACCAGTTGATTAAAAATTCCACAATGGGTTACCCTGGACTAACCACTTTCGGCCCTAGCTTGCATTACAAGCCACCCTTTACACTATGTTCCTAGAAAGACCCTCCTATGCTCCAAACTAAAATTAAAAGAGTATACAAAAGAAAACAATCTTAAATGGAGCCTCATAAAATCCTCATAATCAAATAATCCAAAAGGGAAATGTTTGCAGCATAGAATTAAAATCCATCCATATCTCTCTCTCTCTCTCCTCTCTCTCTCTCTCTCTCTCTCTCTCTCTCTCTCTCTCTCTCTCCCAAGTTTTTCCCCTCTCTTCCTATTTTATTTCTCTCCCTCCCCCTCTCTTCTTATCCCCCCATCTCTTTGCCCCTCTCTCATTCCCCCTTTCTTCTTTTCCTCTCTCCCTCCCTCCCCTTATCTTGTTAACTCATTCTCTCCCTATGTTCCTAGATCCCCCCCCCTCTCTCTAAATCTTATTGCATATTCCCTTTGTATATTATTTCCAATGTCTATTTCAATCATGTTTATCCATTTCTTGTTCAAAAGTTCTCATTTTATTTAGGTAAGGAGGATGTTGGTGGAGGTTGTGTAATTTTTCTCTATCCCCTCATTTTTGTATGCATTTATGTTTCTCCCTCTTCAAATCTTCTCATTCCACCTTTCTAGGGAGTCCAATAACTTGTAGAAAGGATCGCCTAACTTCCCATGTTATAATTTATTAATTGTTTGATCCAATGAATGAAAATTTGAATCAAGTTCTTCATATTTTTATGAGGGATGCTAAAAGAAGAATCTACCCATTGGATAGTTGTCACGACCCATTTTTTGATTTTCCTTGTCATTGCTCATGTGGCAACTTTGCCAGATTTGACTTGGTCAAGTTTTCTAAAACATGGATTAATTATTGATTGTTAACTATTTTATTATGAAGCATTAATTAGAATGATATAAATGAATCATTAATCCATTGAAATGTTTTAATTATTTCAATTAATGTTTAAGTGATTATGTTGTTAAGTTATTTTATGGTGATATAATGGGCTTCATTCTCAAAGATGATATAATGTGTTAGGTTACAAGGTGATGAAATGATTATATATATATATATATATATATATATATATATATATATATATATATATATATATATATGTATGTATATATATATATATATGTATGTGTTATTACATAGATGATATGATGTCATGATGTTGAATTCAGTTATTATTTTGATGGCTATTGACTTGCTTTTAGTTGCAAGTTTTTGAGTGATTGCAAGTTATCAAATGTGAGGGTGTGGTTGAGGTAGATAAGGGTTAGCCTCTCAGAATGGGATAGACAGACAATCCTTGTAGCTTACACGCACCACTTAAAATACACTACAGTTTCAGATTATGTTGTGTTTAATATTTTCCTTAATTCAATAATATTACTTGATCTGGTTAAATGTGATGAGCATATGTATGTATAGATAATACCTATATTTTATTCTATTATTGGGAAAGAATGATTATGAAATGTGTGTGATTTAATTATTTTCTTTTAATGTTTAAGTCTTTTTTTTTCTTATTTACCTGTGCAAATGATATAGCATCAATTCTATTTAACAAATAAATAATAATAATAAGTTAGACCTAAAGAAACACAAAAATGAAGACACCATACCAAAATTGGGTCAGTTACACAAATGGAAATAAGAAAGGGGGAGAATGACATAATAGAGAGGCGGCTAGAAGAAGGTGGGTTGGGCAAGCTAAGTTGGAGGACTCCAAATACACTAGGTTTCTTTAGCTGGTTAGTTTTTTTGTTTATTTCAACTATTGATAATGATAGACCCCTTTGTTGTGCATGGAAATCTTGTCTTCTTTGTTTTGTGAAAATTTAACTTAGGTTAAATGGATTGAATGTTCTTATGCTTTTGTTTTCAAAGATTGTTTAGAAATTCCATTCCTTATAGGGAACAAATAGGGGTGCGATTTAATTGTCTTCAAATAGTAGATATGCTATCGGGAGAAATGAGAATTGAAATAGAAAAATTATAAATGTTGTTGTTATTGTTTTGTAGACTAGGGACCATTCCTTTCCACCTCATAGATTTTTGCATAGAGGAGATCAAGCATGGAAGCAACAGGGGAAAATTGACTGGAAGAATCATCAGGGTTCTTTTGACTATGTTTTACTATCATTGCTTGATTGTAATTGTATGTTTCATGTCTTTCTCTATTTCTCAAAGAATTTCATGATCTAGGTTTTGTTCAATGAATATTTGGTTGGGTTTCTATTCGATGCATGTTGTTTGATATTCTACTTCATCACATCTAGAATTGCTTTGGTGCATTTTTTCTCTACTTTTATATTGTTGGGCACCATTTCTTTCCTCTATTCATTGGCATCATTCCTTGTCACACTGTGGTCGTGTATTCTTTTTCCTTACAAGGTGTTGTCATGGTTGTTTCTTTCCTTAATAATGGAGTGTGTTGAACGTAGTGGGTCTATGTATGCCTTGTGATTACTAGGTACCATGTTGTTCTGATTATGACTATGCATGAAGCTATGAAGCACCCAACCATATCAGTAATACCCTATTACTCAACCTTCATATTGTTAAAGGATGTTAAAACCCACTTAGAGTGCTTTTTTCAGTGACAACCCTATTCAACTACTGTTGTTTGAATTTATATATGGATTTCAGTGTGAAGAACTTATTGGGATTTTGAGAAAAACTTGCCTACTTAGCTATCTCTTTGAATTGCAATGGAAATGTTATGTATTATTGAATAGTTATAAGTTTGGTTGCTAATGTTGTCTATAATTATTGTTGTAACTAGCTATTAGACTCTGAAGAGGACCTGGAAGAGGGTAATGGGAAAAGTGGCATTGTTGGGAGGGTTTCTAGAACCAAGGGGAATAACATGGACAGGGTTTCAAGCATACCTTTTGATTAAGAGGATGCAATAAAAAGAGAAGTATGTGCTTTCTCAAGGGAAGGTGGATGTTAAAGGGCTTGAGGAGACTGATTATGAAAGAGATAATTTAGGTGGGGAGGAGGATGACCTTACTCATAACAGGATTAATGATGACCAAGGGTTCTTGAAAGGGATCTTTGGTAATTTGGGGCTTATGAGGTCGGACATCAGTAGTTTGCAGTACCAAATGTAGGACATTTTGAGAGAATTTGACCAGCTCAACAAAACTACTAGAGGGGAGAGAACATTGGGACAATATATTGATCAAATTTCTGAGGTGATTGGCAATGCTAAAGGGGTCTAGAATCTTATGAAACATGTTCCATAACTGGAAGCCAAGAACAGAGCTTTGGATCAACTGATTAAAGATTTCCAGAAAAAGATGGATGGTTTGGATAATAGAGTGGTTAATATGGAGAAGATAGTTAAGGTATTGGTTGAATAGTGACTATTCTATTCTGAAGACTATGGCAAACAACATTAATACTCTCCTAAAAAAAAATTGAAAATGGGAAAAGTCAAGGCACCAAGGAAGTGAAAGATTATCATGGACCTGGCAAGTGCACCAGAAGGAACTCAAAAAAGATTAAGGTTCTTGAAGCCAAAGAAATAGATGATCTGAAATCCTTTGTAGAAAACTTGAATATCCTTGCAGATCAGGTAGCAGATTTATTGAAGACCCTGTAGCTAGTTTTGTGCTGTATTTTTTCTTTCTTTTTGGTGTCTTTTCCTACTGTTTGTTTTTGGCTACTTGTTTTAGCTAGTTCTTCTCTTAGGTGTTGTTGTACATTTTTTCTTGGTTTTTTAGTTTTTGTTATCTTGCTCCTATGTAAAAGGTTTTGGGTCCTTTAAAACTTGTTTTTACTTAATCAAAACATTCGATGTATGATCTCTAGGAAGCAATCCCTCTTTCAGATTATATATATAAATTAATTCATATCCCTCATAGAACACATGGAAACTTCAAACAATTGGATGGTTGATGAAATACAAATAATAAGTGTAAACCTATACAACAACTGTTCAATGATTCTTGTTCTTTGCAACCTAGCAGAAGACTAATACATGTGTGATCAAATAACCTCTATTATTTGTGAGGTTAAATACAACAATCTATACAAAAATGATAGGGAATTATCAATCTAAAATGAAACAATAAACTTTTATTGAATCGTTCATTGAAACCTTACTGTTTTGCATTTTAGCTCTTTTGTTTTTATTTCTAGAATAGTGAATAGAGTAGAGATCTTAAACAATTGGTTGCTTGAAGTGTATTATTAACTACTTTGTGGTTGGCATGGTAAAAGCTCCTAAGCCACACCCGTGATTCAGATAGAGGATGGATAATGTTTGATGGTTTTGGAGACAAGTCACTGAGAGAGGGACATACAACACATATTTCGGAGGATGTAACAATCTGCCAGTTGTATGTTCATTCACAATTTATCCATCATGATGTAATTATATATGGATGATGTATCAATGAATTTCTCAATTTACTAATGCATTGGCTGCACTTGAGAGGCGTTATTGTATCATTAACTAATTGTATACTCATGATTATGAACAACATTGTATTATGAGCTTGTAATTTGAGTTAACACCTTGTTAATCTTGATTACTATTTAAATACAAAAGATGTTTGACTTTTCTTATTTCAACATTATATGATGTGGTGTTTTTATTTTGCAATTTGAGCATTTTTGTGTGATTTGGCAAAATTGTTGTAGGTTTGGTCTTTACAATAGTTTGCACATATTGTTTTGTTTTGTTTGGATGTACATTGTAAGGCATAATTAGTACATAGTTTACATGTATCGATTACATATTATCTTAATTTTTTTATTTATTAAATTCTTGTTTTGATATATTATGTCTTTTTATCCATATAATTTAAATTTTTTTATTTATTTGTATTGTATAATGTAGAAAACAATATTACATGTATTAGTGTTTGTACTCTTGTTCTATTTTCTTTATTACATGTGTAAAGTCTTCACTGCTATAATAACTCATTATTTTATGCTTAGTTCTTGTGGCAGTGGATTTATAAAATTATTGTATATATAGAAGAAACAAGAAGCAAAAGAATATTCCTAAAAGTTATTTTTTTCAATTTGAAGCAACGTCATTGCATTCTCTCAGAATCTTTAGTTACTTGCACTATCCCAATTATTTGTCAATCTTTTATTTTTATCCATAATATATTTTTTTGTATAAAGAGAATATATCTTTGTCTCTTTCATTGATCTTCTTATATTCTATGTCATATACTAATTCAAGTTCAATTATCTTTTTCAACTTTTTTAAAGAACTTTTATAAGATAATAGAAACCTTGATGAATGTTTACAACGTAGTGTATATATAATCTATGACAACAATAGAATGACAAAAAAGTGAACACAAAATATGCAATATTTTGTTTAGGAAAACATTTTTAGATTAAAAGAATGTTGTCTAATAACCTTCTTCACTATTGTACAAAATTTAACTATTCGCAATATAATTATAAAGCAAGTCAAATATATAAATTAAAAGTGTGGTATTTTCATGTACAAAAGTTTGAACCCTTCCAATAACTCATCTAATTAATTTACAACTATAATTAAAAGCATCCACAATAATCAACTATAATGCAATGTGTTTATATATATATATATATATATAATACAATAATTTCATTTTATAAATTAAATGAATTCTTTATAATCAAATGAATGAAACTAAAAATAAAACCTACATCAAACTTTTTTTTTAAAAACATATTAATAAAAAAAAGTTTAAAATAGATAAATAATTCTTGATAAATTCAAATTCTCAAATAATACCTCTCTTTGATATAGATATTTACTTAGATTTCAAAACTCGAATTAATATTTTAGAAGGATAAAAATCTATATCTAAATACACAAAAATACTAAAACAAGGAGAGACTTATTTGCAAATTCAAACTTCTCAATTCTTTCCTTAACTACATCTTCTTAGAATCTCAAAGCTTTAGCTAATTGTTTTGCAACAGTTACCTTTCCTTGCAAAACTTCAACATTTTTAGTTGTCAATCTTTTCTTTTTATTAAGTGTTTTTGTTATAAAGAGACTATCTATATTTCTTTAGTTGATTTTATTCAATTCCAAGTCAAAGACTAATACAATTCAATTATCCTTTTTTTAACTTTCTATAAGAAAAAGAAGTTCAAATGATGAATTTGTTCAAAATAATGTATATGGAATCTAGAATAATAATAATAAAATAAAATGGAAGTTAATACATAATATGCAATATTTTGTCAAAGAAAACTATTTTAGGTTAAAATAATGTTGCACAATAACATATTTCAATAGTACATAAAATTTAACTACGCATGATATAATTATAAAACATGGACATATATAGTGTGGATTATACAATAGAAAGTTTCTAATACTTCCTTGTATAAGGGTTAGGACCCTATCAAAAATAATTTCTAATTAATGTATAATTCTAATAAAATATAAAACTCTTTTACTCAATCAAAATACATGTTTTAAATATTAATAGACACATCAAATAATTTTAACCATTTTCAAAAAATCCTTTTAATTCATATGAATAAAAGCAAAAGAAAATCTACATCAAAGATCTAAAATTTTAAAAACTGCACTAATTATGAAACCTAAAAAATATTCCACATTGTTAACAAATCTGAATTGGCAAATAATATCTCTCCCTCTAATAAATTGATTTCTATTTCTCTATCTCTTTAGTTGATTTTCTTCAGGTCCAAATCAATATGCTAATGCAATTCACGTATCTTTTCTTTTTAAAAAGAAGTTTGATAAATTTGTACTAAATAAGGTATATGGAATCTAGAACAATAGTTAGAATAACAGGAAAAGTTAATAGATAATATGCAATATTTTGTCCAAGACACTCATTTTAGGTTAAAAGAATGTTTTGATTTAAAAAATGTAGGAAGAGTCAAAATCACAAAATAATCAAAACAGACTATGTTCTTCGAATAGTTTAAACCAACCAAATCTAAAACTAACATAAGTCTAAACGGTAAACTATTGCTACCCCAACATTAGTAGGGATTAATATAGTTAACAGTGATGAGAGGACATAACAATGAAGGTTAAAAGAATGTTGCACAACCACCTTTTTAATAGTGCATAAAATTTATCCATGTATAGTATAATTATTAAACATGAACATAGATAGTATGGATTATACAATAGAGAGTTTGTAATAGTTTCATGTAGAAAGGTTAAGACCCTATCAAAAGTTGTTATCTAATTGATTTATAACTCTAATAAAATATATAACTCTTATATTCTATTGAAATATGTGTAAAAATGTGTATAGATATTAATATGATGCATTTTTAAAAAATACTCTCAAATCACATGAATAAAAAAAAAAAAAATCTGCATCTGAAATTTTAGAAACCACATTAATTATGAAACTTTACAAATATACCACATTGTTAACAATTATTAGCAAATAATACCTCTCGTATAATATGTTAATCTCTATTTTAAATCTTCCACTTTATTTTGAGAATATTACCATAAATACATAAAACTAAATAGCAGAACAAAACAATGAGACATTTCTTCCCACATCCAAACCCCTCCGATCTTTCCTTAAGTACATTTTCATTTAATCTCAGAGCTTCAGCTAATTGTTTGGCAATATTTTCCTTTTCTCGCAGAATTTCATCATTTTTTCTTCTTAATTCATGTCTTTCCTTTAATATTTCATCCCTTGCAGATTCAGCATAAATTCTGGCTTTCCTCTCAAATTCAAGCTTCTGAAAATTCGCATCTCTTTGTTTGGCTGCATCTTCTTTCAATCTCAAAGCTTCAGCTAATTGTTTGGCAATATTTTCCTTCTCTCTGCAAACTTGATACTTCTGGTGGAAGGCATTGTCTCTTTGCCTTTTGAATTCCTCTTCCAATTGCAAGCTCTCTTCCAGTTCTTCAGCAAGGTTTTCTTTCTGTTTGGAAATTTTCGCTTTTTTTCTTAAAGCTCGATCTTTTATCCTTCTAAATTCATCTCTTTCCTTTAATGATTTATCTGCGACTGTCCTTAGCTCATTAAATGAAGACTCCAAAATTTCTTTTACAATGTCAGCCGCCCTTCTATTTTGCCTTTCAGTTTCAAGCTCCTGAATAGCCGCTTTAAGGATCTCTAGGTGACCTTGCAAAGAAATTTTGGGCTGAGCAGAATGAATTTGGTCATTACCCCTGGAAATGGCAAAGAACAAGTGAAAAATCCATTAGAGCAAGCTTTAAACCCAAAAGAATAAAAATATTGAGCTTGACCAGGCAATAAATTTACCTTAAAATGAACATGTAAGTCTTACACTCTCCCAAGGAGAAAGTCTCACCAATTCTGGATCCAGCTCCTCTTCTGTTGGTGTAGCCAGGGTAATCTGCTATCTCAAACTTCACTGCTTCTTTTAAAAGCAACCCACGTTTCTCTGCTTCTTCCACCACTTTCCACTTGTCGTAAGGATCTTTTTCTTTGTGGGTAACATGGATTTCTCCATTTTTGCAAAGCATGGTCATTCCGTTCCCCAAGAACATCTTCAATAATTGACGGTGTTTTCTATTCAACAATTAGACTAATGTCAAGTCTGTGTCAATTATTAGGATGTTGAGAGAATACAAGGATCTGAACAATTACAATTTTATTTTATTATTATTATTTAAGGATTCTGATAATGGATCACGAAGCATAATACTAATCATAGATTTTATTTTTGAAAAACTTATACAATTAACACAGTTTTATTAACATCTTCTCAATTAAATATTTTTAGCATAGATTTATTAACATGAATTGTAGAAATTGGGAGCTATGCTGACTTGGTAATTCTATGAGAAACCAAGTGCCCTTCAGGCTAGGATTATCAGAACTAAACATTTGGACTCGGATAATCCAGAGAGAATATTCATAATGAGAAATCCTCCAGTAGGATCCGCAATGTGGAATTTCTTGGTAAATAGTAGGGAGATCTTACTTCCCTACCTCTCTTGGGTAATTAACTTTGGTGACAAAGCCCTTTTTTGGTGAGACTCTTGGAACGGTTATCCCCCTCTTAATTCACTTGGCAAATTCCCTACTGCTCAAGTGTCTTTGGAGAGGTTATGGGGTACCAATATTCGTGATTACCTTTGTATCTCAGTTTCAGAAGATGGTCTCAAGGCTAGCTGGAAAATGTTACCGGAAGTGTAATCCCAGTAGAGGAAAAATCTGAACTGGTAAAAATCTTTAATCAGAGGTCTATCTTTATTTCCGATGAAGAGGATAAACTAATCTGGTCATTCAACAAAAGTGGTAAGTATTCAGTCAAAGATGGTTATTCCTCCTTCCTAAATGGTATTTATTCAACAAAGACTACGGAATTTTCCCTTTGTTGGCATGATGAGGTCCTCCCCAAGGCTGGGGCTTTTCTTTGGCTAGCACTTCATAAGCATATTCTCACTAGAGATAGACTCAGAGACTGGGTATCTCGGACAATTTTATGTGTCTTGTGTGGGAAAGTTAGAGAAGACGCATATCACCTCCTTCTCCCTTGTGATTTTGCCTATGAATGTTGGAGTAGAGTTATGGACAGACTTGGTTGGATCAGCCCAATTCAAAGGACACTCCCTCAATGGTTGATTGGCTGGCCTTTGTTACTAAGAGCTCCTTTTTTGCAGCAATTTGGAGAGTTGTTCCTGTACTTGTTGTTTGGGGGATATGGTGGGAATGGAATAAGAGGATTTTCAGGAAAGAGTCTTTAGAGGTGGATAAAGTGTGTAAATTGATGGAATGCTCGATATCTAAGTGTGTCAATTCTTATGTCATGAGGACGAAAAACTTATCTTCTACATTCACTTCGTTTGACTCTTATGTCCTAAATATTTGGAAAGAAATTTATATCCCACTATAGGGAGTTTTAGTGGGTAAAAGATCCAAGAAGGATATTAGAAGCGAAATCAAGTGGCAACCACCATCTAGTTCTTTTGTTAAGCTCAACTTCGATGGGGCTTCCAAGGGAAATCTAGGTAGAGCAGGAGTGGGCTGTGTTATTAGGAACCATTCTGGTAATATACTAAGGGCTTCTTACTCCAGAATCCCTGATGCTTCTAATAACATTGCTGAGGCACAAGCCCTTTTGGAGGGTATTAAAATGTCTTTGGATATGGGTTTCAGGATGCTTCATATCGAAGGTGATTCTCAACTTGTGACATCTGCTCTTTCCTCTTATACCTTAGTGTCTTGGGACCTCCAGTATGTCATAAAAGAAGTTTGGAGGCTCCTGCCAAGATTTCAGGCATATAAGGTCTCTCACTGCTATAGAGAGGCAAATCAAATTGCTGATCACCTTGCAAATCTGGTCGCAAATTTGGAGCAGGGGTTTGTGGTGGTTGAAGGGCCTAATGTGACTGAATTGTTGAATCTCCCTGATCAGCACCATCTCTAGCCTTCTTCGGCTTCTTGATGTTCTAAATGACAGCCTCATTATGACATTGCACTTTATGCAGTCTTGACTGTGCTTGGCAGCATTTCTATTGTTGTAATGTTTTCCTCTATCTAATAATAGTATGGATCTATTGATCTTTTACCCGAAAAAAACATGAATTGTACAAATCTATAATACTAAATTATAAAATCATTTAAATTGAAAGGCTACTCTTTGAAAAATGATTATTCAGTTCTTAAGATGAACGAATTTATAATTATGATTAATTTATGCATCTGAACAGTCATTTTGGCTTATGCATTGATACATAATAGAAACTGAATAGCCATGTTAAGTATTTGAGAATCACACTTAAAAAAATCCTTAACCAGCAAGAACAAAGTAATTAAAGACAGGCCCAAAAGGAGCTGAAGAACATATGAGCTCAGAATTGCGGACATCGCCTAAATCTTTACAAAAGTGAACAAAAAAAGGTTCATAACAACTGACTAGTATAGAGCACATTTGATATTGATAAAATTTAATACAGTATTGAAAGGTTTTAAGAACTTACTTGATAACTCGATCATCCCTTTCATTCCCAAAGAAACCTGCATGAGGGAAATTGAAGACAATTCTATCAAATCTTCTTTCCCTAATAATCTCATGCTTATTCATTGTTGTTGCATCGACACCATGCAATATCATCGCTCCCAGCTTCTCCAATTTATGGAGGTTATTTTGTCCCGCCCCATATGAACTGATGATCTTCTCTGCATTTTTTAGAGGCTTATATAAGTAAAAGAGCAAAATACAATAAAACGTGCAAATAGAAAGGCAACTTTGAGGTTTGGGAGATCTTTAAGACCTCTGGTGTCAAGAGAGGAGGCAACCATGTTGTCTGCAAAACCAAATGCATTGGCCAGAGCTACAGAAAATGAAAAATCCCCTTCCCCAACTAATAAAATCTGGTCTAGGATTGAATAGTGCTTAATCCTTTTGTTTAGACCAAGTCTTCTAACTGAAGCCCATATATCTTCATCATTTAACCTCGAATCCATTTATAAATAAAGGGGCAGAAGCCAGAAAGGTTTCACCGACAAGCCTCCTGTCAAAACTGAAGATGGTATCAAGGAAAGAATGCTGAAATCAATAGCTTAACCTTGAATGCTTTTATGAGCTCAATCCGCATATCTTTGAAAGACTCAGGGAACCTCATAGATCATAGAATGTAATACAAAATGTTTATGAAAAATAATATACAGTTTAATTTAAAAGTAATTAGAATTATAGATTTGTTAGTTAATAGATTGACATTTTCAAATAGCTAAATATGACTCGCTTTAGTCCAGATTTCAAAAACTAATATTACTAACAATTGGAAAGATCGTTTGAAAGAACAATATTACCAACAAATGGAAGTAACACTTCTTTTTTTAATTTTAGAAGTACAGATCTCTCTATTAGTAACATTGGTCTTCAAAATCTGAACAGGAATCATATTTATTACTTAAAAAGACCAATCTATTAACTAACAAATAAGATAATAAAAAATTTATATCACTAATCCATACCATTTCCCTTACTAAAAATTAACTAATGGACAGAATTCTTTCCAGTAATATGGCAAAACATTCTCCACACTATTTCCTTATAATAAGAATAAAGTTTGTCAAATTAGACAACAGCAAACAATACAACTATAAATTGTGAGCCTCGTATCTGACAGATCTTGGATTCAAGTTTACTCAAGCTTAATAAATAATAATAATGTTTAATCACAACACATAATAATAATCAGTCTTTAACTTCGGCATCTTACCAATCAAAAAGGAATGAATTAGATAGAATTAACATAAATTGTTTGATCAATATCTTCGGCCTGGGTAGTACCAGTTTTTTTTCTTAAAGAAATTGATCTACCAACAACACTTCTTCACCAAAAGTTAATATATTTTAACTTTAGAATTTAAATTGGTGAAGATTTTATTGGAATGAATATGAAGAATGTGTAGCTTATCAGAGATTACCTAGTCGGTTCACAGAATCTCCTTTTAATTGTGCTTTACTACCTGCTCTTTTATTTGATGTGAAATGGAGAACAATTAATGGAGACCTAGCTGGTTAATTGTGTGAAAGGGGCCTCATTTTAGAAATGATGGAATCAAAATGTGGATGGCTTCTTTTTTCAATGGAGAATTTTATAAGATTGTATATTGTTTTCCATACAATTGTATGCTGATATATATTTTTTAATGTAAGAAAAGGTGAAATAGTATAAAGAGACTTTATTCCAAAAAAAAAATCACATCAAAAATATACAAAGAATATTTTATAATATTAAAATAAAAGGAAAAAAATTAGTAATGAAAAGCTGAAACATGGCCATCCCTATTTGAAGAAGCAAATGCGCTTTTGTAAATTCTTGCTATTTGTTTCAAAAATAAGTTATCAATCGTGAGCTTTTACAAATTCTTTTAATAGGTATTATCATTTTAAATTTTAATTTATTTTTAGTCAAATATTTAATAGTATTTTTAATTAATACTAAAAAAGGATCATATCCTGCACTCACTATTGGGCCCTCCACTTCGTATTATTGATGCTTTTGCATTTGAATGTGTTTTTTCTCATGGCTTGTTCTTTGTGATTTATGTTCTTAAAACCTCTTTATTTAATTGGAACCATATTATAAGCAATATTATAATAGTCATGCAAATTAGGAGAATTGGGATATGTTAGCATTTGCATTTTATAAGTATGATGATGAAGTTTTGTCACTGATGCCAAATACCAAAGGAGAATTCATTGACCCAATAAGCCCACTTAGTATTGGTTTCAATAAGGAGAAGTTGTTATCATTGTGTATATATATAGTTCTCAGAAATCCTACTATCGAAGAAAAGTATGAACAATGTAATCAAAAGTTTATGACAGAAGTTTTGTTCAGGATGAAAAAAGAGTTTAACATTAAGATCTATGGTCACGATTGTGTGTAGGGTTAGCAAGTAAAAATGAGATAACAAAAAGGGATTGAGATACTAAGGGAATGGAAGATAGATAGACAATGAACAAAGAGAGCAATGAAAAGATTATCACAGAGCGAGAAGAGAAGCACTAAGGGATCTGACAAGCTTAGAAGCAAGAAATGGGTCAAGTTATCTCGTACAAATAATTATTCAATTTTCTCAGTGAATAAGGATGACCATACTACCAATCTCATGAAGGCTCAAGCCATTTTATATGTTATGGAATAGTGTCGTTTGTGGGGATGGCGCAAGATTATTTGTGAGTCTGACTCTCAAGTGGTGGTGAACTCGCTTTCCTCGTGGGAGCTTGAGGGTGTGTGTTAGTAGTTGGCCATAGTTGTTAATCATACTCTTCTCTTTTGTACCTCTCTCGAGTTCATTGGGTTTACTTACATTCTTTGTGAATGGAACAGAGTCATTGATTGTTTGGCCAAATGGGCTTCTAATCATGCTCAAGGTTAGAATATTATGGATAGGGGGGCAGCTTCCCCTTGAGCTGTTACAAGAATTTGATGAACTTGTTGCTCAGGATAGAGCTCCTTGTTGTAATCCTTTATGTTTTAATAAATTTTTACCCCTCTCTTTCAAAAAGTCTTTTACGGGACTAATAAGTTCATGTATGAACTTTTGTTAAATCCTCCAATAAGGTGAATTCCTAGACAGGTAGGATAAAATCTCTTAGTGGCGTAGTCTTAACAGACTAATGATACAATTAACACTGTATCAATCACTCCTTGTAGGGTAAGTTTCTCAGAAGGAAGAATTATTGCAAGCCTAATCAACAACTATTTGACTGCAGAGAAAAAAGTGTGGTTTCCATCTCCACTGCTATTTTTCCCTTTGACCAAGGGTTTTCTACGACACCAAAATATGTGTTATGTGTGTAATGATTTTTTATATGACGTTATTTACTTTTATGCATATGAGTTGTTACATTATTAATCATGCTATCAGTTACATATAAGGATTACCAAATTAAGGTTAATAGAATTTATTGATTAAGGTATTGAAAATGTATGCTTTATTAAAGAAAATATAAGTTAAACTTCTAAATTTATGAAAACAAAAATTTTAAATATATATTTTAATAGTTATGATTCTAACTAATTATAAATTTGTTTAAAATGTGCTCTCATTAACACAAAACATTTATCTTTTAAAAACATATATTTTGATAGCAAAACCTATTTTAACAGTTCTATGATTAAATGTAAAACTTTAAATTTGTAAAATATACAACTACATAATTTTCAATAAAATATTCTTAATAATTCTACTTAAACAAATTAAGACATCAATTTATTTTTTCTCAAAAAAATACAATAATAACAATAATATAACTTGACATAAACAATTTCAAATTATTTTAAAATTTATTTTAACGAAAGTACATGCCACAACATGACACTTGTTACAATCACCACAAACAAATAATTTTATTAATGCCCATGTTAATTCCATAGTAAATTCCAATATTAAAGTGAAAGCTAACATGCCGCAGGAGAAGAAATAATGATACCTTACAATAAAGTAGTGGCTACCGTAACTTACAGCCCTTGTAAGCAGTACAGCTACCTTCTGTAATAACTAAAAAGATTCCAAAACTCTTGGAATGCTTTTCAAATAAGTAATTTTTTAATAGAGGTGCTTTAAGGACAGCCTCATAATGAATACTAACTAATCATAGAAGTTGTATTTTGCTAATAATTAATTGTACACATGTTTAACAACTGGGTAGTATAATTAATTGTACAAATGTTTATGAGTTGTTACATTATTAATCATGCTATCAGTTACATATAAGGATTACCAAATTAAAGTTAATAGAATTTATTGATTAAGGTAATGAAAGAATGTTGAAGTTTCTTAAGTATTGATCCACCCCTCACCATTACCCCACCGCCACCCCTGAATAGAATTCTAGGACACCTGATACTTAATGAATCTGCCCAAGCCCTCAACCATGATGAAGAATAGATATGGGGAGAGAGAGTCACCCTAGCGGAGGCCTCTAGAGGCACCAAATAGCTGAGAAGGTTGACCATTAAAAAGAATAAAAAAAGAGGCAAAAGTAACACAACTCATAGTCCAACTCACCCAGTCAAAGCTAAAGCCAAAAGTAAGAAGAATACTCCTTAGGAAACTCCATTTAACTCTATCATAGGCCTTAGCCATATCCAGCTTAACAAACATTGCTCTCTCCCTTGAAGTAGCCATAGGGTGAATAGCCTCAGTAGCAATAACCACCCATCCAAAATTTGTCTTCCAGCAACAAAACCACCTTGTTCTTCTAAGATAATAATGGGGAGCCATTTTTTAATTCTCTCAAAAATCAACTTAGTACTAACTTTGTAAACCACATTACATAAGGCAATTGGTCTAAAAAACTCCAATTGATTAGCACCCTCTCTCTTTGGAATAAGAGTTAAGAGAGTAGAATTCAATGCCCGAAGCATTTTCTTGCTAGAATAGGATTCTTTAACCACCTTCAACAAATCATGATTAATGATGTCCCAAAATTCTTGAAAGAACTCAACTAGAAAGCCATCAGGACCAGGAGCCTTCCCCTTAGGCATGCCAAAGACTACCTCCTCCAGCTCTTCCAAAGATATTGGTCGCATGAGATAATCATTCATTTCCTGAGTGATAAGGGAAGGAATACAAGACAAAATAATATTTTCTTCATTATTAGCAGGAGGAGAGTCCTCAGAGGAGGGTAGAAAAGTACCGAGTAGCCTCCTGGAACAAAGCTGGCAAGGAAGTCAGTTGTATACCTTGAGAATTAACCAAAGAAGAGATATTGATATGATTCCGACGAGATTGCACCGTTTTATGGAAAAAGGAAGTGTTCCGATCACCTTACTGGAGCCAAACAACTCTAGCCTTTTGCTTCCAAAAAATTTCCTCTCGAAGTACCCATTCTTCTAGAGCTCTAGAAGCAAGGGATTCAGCCCTTCCAAGATCCTCCGAGAAACCTCAATCTCTAATCTGCCTTGTGATGACATCAAGACCTTCCTGAGCAAGCCTCTTCATAGAGCGAAGGTTCCCAAAACATTATCTATTCCATATCCTGAGCTACCTTTTAACATATTGAAGCATTATAGAAAATGAGGACATAGCAATACCATATGCAGGAGTGCCATCTTTCCACCAACATAAAACAAAATCATGAAGAGGAGTCACAAAGCCACATCATCAAGGCTTCCACCTTGCATATTTTTCCAAGCCTCTTTGCTTTTTCTTAATTTCTCCATGCGGGATTCTTATCATTTCAATTCATTCGGGGCTTACATGATTTAGGTTTAGTCGGGATATGATTCAAGTGTCTTCCCAATGAGAAGTGAGTCCTTTTTTCCATAATTTCCTTCTTACTTCAGCATTCTCATTTCCTTCAGATTCTAAGTAATATGGCTAGCTATCTGATGCAAAGAGGCAAGGGAAGCGACCTAAATGTCTCTTGTATCTGTCTCCAAGCAATAGTCCTTGTCTTAACTTGTAGTCCTTAAGTCTTTCAAGGAACCTATAAGAAAACAATACTTTTATACTTGCTAGAAAATGCTGTCACAAAGAACTTTGATTCTTTAAGATGCTATTCTTAATGTACTATACTCCGATGTTCCAAGATCCCCGAAGGATTCTAGATGTCACACTTTTAACAAACCTCTACAACCATTAATTCTGCCCAAAAGGAAATAGACTCACAAATGACAAGGTACACTTGACTACAACTCTCTTATAGCATCCACTATGGCAGACTTGTCACAACTGCGTTCCCAAAGGTTGACACAATCCTTGAAGATCCCAAATCACTAACCAACTTCACACTGTTTAAGACTTACTTTTGTTGATTCCTTGGAATCTCAAACACAAATCCAAACTTCTTGCTATTCACCCTTGAACCAAATAGCCACTGTTGACTGTGACAGTCATTAAACTATGATTCACTGTTTTATTAGCACTTTGGAACATTCCAGGGCATTGATCAAACATGAGGAAATGCTTATTGATCTTCAAAACATTATCTCGATATGACTATGAACTCACAAACAGTATCATCCTTCTTACTGTCATCTAACAGGCACTATTATGTTGACAATCCTATCAATCAAAAACTATTAATTTGACCAGACAGCCAATGAAGATTCAATGGTTTCTTTGAATACTTGCCAATCTTCTAGCATCAACATTAAATGCTTACTCCAGCATGATGAGAATGTCCAATACATATGCAGTCCTAGCAGGCCTATCTAGGCTTGATTCTAAAGAAACATTAACAAAGATGGGTACATAAGAAAAATGAAGATGTTGGAGTACCTTACAGTCGTCTCATGCTCTGCTCTGCCTGATTTGATTGAGACATTGCATACATTTTGGTCTGCGAGTTCATTTTAGACAATTCCTAGGCCAAGCAACCCGACTATTTGCCCTAGGGCACGGATTTAATCATGGTAAAACGCTTCTTCCAAGTCTCTCCTTTTAGAAACATAAAAAGGACTCATCATACGATACAACTCCAAATTTTCGAGCAGATTGGCCAGTTAGTTTGGTAGAAAAACGTCCATTTGTTCGAAGCCCTAGAGAAGGAGGGTTTTAGACCCTGTCAGAGAAAGACGTTGATTACTCGCTCCAATCAGCACCAAATTTTTTCAGACTTGAAGCATTTGAAAGGGGATTCAAATCTCTATCTGTTCATGTGCTTCTTGGAGCTGTGCCAATCTGTAAAGATACGAAACAATAGTCTGAAACAGGAAAATAGAGAGAAAACAGAGAATTTTTATTAATATCAAAACAAAAACCGTACAGAATGATAAATCTTTGCCTTGTGACAGGTACATAGATGCATTTAAAGACTTCATGCCTGATCCAACTGACTTGGATCGCAGGAATCAATTGAACCACCTGACTGGTTGCCATTTTGCAACAATGAACAACTTTTTGTAAAGTTGACAAATGTTGCATTACAAAAATTTTGCAACAAGAATGCATGTTTAAGCAACTTATTTAAGAAAAGTGCTTTATTTGACCAAAATTAAGACTAACTCCTAGCCTACAATCCTAGAATGTAAATGTGTAAAACCTAAGCCCTAGATGCCACTTAGCATGAACCTAAGCCTAAGGGTCCTATAGGTGAAAAACCATTGGTTTATAAAACACCAAGTGGCCTAACACCTTTACAATTGGACCAAAATCACCAAATATGACCTAAACTTATCTTAATGACCAATTAAGCAATAATTTTTATTTTGACGCCCCCTTGACACAAGGGTGCCCTACACCACTATCTAACTCGGCGAACTTTATCAAGCATGAACCCGGAGAACAAAGTCACAATAGCATTCACAGAAGTACACTCACTTGACTTATGATGGACAAGTCTAGAGAAGTGCAAAGTTACAGCTAATAAGGTCTTGAACCAAAATTCTGAGGTGAAAATCTATATGTTTGAAGGGGAACAGGTTTGCAAGTTTTTAGTTGCTCACTAATGGAAATGAAAGCTTTTTGTCCTGTTTCCAAAGCCACCATGGCTTGTGTTCCATTCAAAGTTTTTATGCATTAACGAGACCCAGGCATAATACTAAAAAGAATTAATTTGAGCCCACAATGGTAAACCCATGCTCAACATCTCATCTCAAGATATCTAATCAAATCAAGGGGAAAATGCTTTAGCGTGTTTCTTCCCCTGGAAAGTGTTACTCTCAGAGGTGTTTTCTGTCCTACGGGAATTAAAAAGCTACTTCTCCAAAAGACTTGAGAAATAAACAACTACATGGCTATAGTATGAGAATATTCCACAGAGATGTCCAAAAGATGCTTTCGGTAAAGTCAGTCATAGAGGTGCATTTCTGATATAAAAGAGATCAAGTGTTCGAATGCTCAATGCGAGGAAATAGAAAATGTAATGCCCAAAGTATCGAAGGATCATTCCCTTCACTACAATTCCAAATCAAAGGAAAGATAAGCTTACGGAAAGATGGATACGCACTTCTCCCACTGAATATTTAAAGTTATCGTGTGAATCCCTATTACAAAATCTGAAGTAAACAGGGCACTTTCCATTAAACTAAAATCCCTGGTTTCGATAAGTGGCTTTTCACGATACTATATCACTTTGAGTGAAGTAATATGGCTTTCGAATTTGTGAAACTTTATATGCATAGAAACATAAAGTTTTAAATAGCCGTTGATTAACAAATTTATTGCAAATCCTACCTTTGTGATTGTTGGTTAACTTAATTTCATTCGTATGGCGCCAACATTTGGATTTCTGCATCTATTTCATCAGAATTGCTTCAAACTTGCTTCCTCATTGATTCAACGACTATTTATCGAGCAATTGCCTCCTCTTTGAAATCATAAGCAAATGGAAATTAGAGCAGCAGGTTATGATCGACTCATAGGCTTGGAAAGAAGATCTTACTAATACTTCATTTAAGTTTTATGACTTAGGAGATCTTCACAGAAGGCTTGATTCTCAACCTATCCACCCAATTACCTAGAAATTGAAACAAAGTGGATTGGTAGAAGCTGTCGTATTTCCCATGGCTGTGTAGGCTCCAAAGATAGTGGGGGAATGCATCAAAAGATATAATCTAAAAACAAAGAAAATCTTATTTCCTAATCAATCTATCCTTATCTTGATAAATAAGGCCTTAATGCAGTCCGCATTCGGAATGCCAGTGTAGGAAGAATATAGTGATATTGATTTTGGGTCCTTTGCAGCTATGTTTAATGAAAAGAAAACCTTGAGAAGGGAGGATATGCAAAGAATGTGGTTCCAAGCACCTCGTTCCAAGAAGAGAAAAATGCCAAAAAATATTTTTGGAACCAATTTGAAAAGGGAGATTGTTGACATCCTAGTGCTACTGCTGAGATTGAAAGAAAAGGAAGAAATTATGGATTTCGTTGAGCATCACTTCTTCCTTGTGCAAATCATATGTGTCGAGGGACTACAAATCAACTGGGCCGGGGCCATATGTGATGAGCTTTCTTTGTGGTTGAATTCAGCTAGGGGATTCAAGAAGTTCTATATGTCCTCATATTTAATATATGCCTTAGCCACACATCACTTGTGGTCGGGCCTTCCCAGTATTGAAAACTATGATGAGAATATGAGGGTGTATGAATTCTACCCACATCTCCAACTGTAGTGGAGTTAAAAGTGAACAATACCTTCACTATGAGATTGTGCCAGGAATTGCAAGGCTGTCCCAAGAGAAGATTTTCACTTGAGGCTATTTTGGCTATAGGCCAGTTCGGTTGCTCTATCCAATTCCTAAGTTTTTCATACCTACGAATCGGTGCTTTTGATGGTTTTCCCAAAAGACTTCCTAGGTACCTTAAGGACAAGGTTGTTCTTGTCAGATTGTGTTGACAAATACTGGAAGTAAACACCTTATATTTAAACGTAAAGAAGATAGCCAGGATTTCCTTTCCAGTAGTGGTTGGACCCTATTCTTGTGCCTCTAGATCCAATGCTTGGAATATAGTTAAAAGTTTTGAGAGTAAGATTTGTTAGGATAAACTACAGACAGAAATAAAAACTACATGCAAATATAACCAATAACAGAAAATAATAGAACACACAGAAATGAACACAAGGCACCAAGATTTAACGTGGTTCACCCAATCCCTGGGCTATGTCCACCAAACAGCAAGTCCGATCTTATTACAATCCAATGATTACAACCTGATTACAATCCGTAATCCCTTACAGCTCAATACCGCCGCAAGAACCAATTTCGTATCACAACATTATGAAAAATACCCAACCCTAAGCCCTTTTTATACAAGTATTAAACCGCTTTAGGGTTATAACATGTCGGCCATATGTCGGCCATAATATGTTGGCTACCATGTCGGCTACTGCCCAAAAAAAAAATTTCGGGCCGATGACCCGAACCCCACTATTTATAAAGTATGTACAGTACTTTCCTGATCAGTCACCACAATCTAACAATCTCTCACTTGGGGACTGATCAGGCTCCACACTAAACAACAATCTCCCACTTGGAGACTGATCCTGTAGCAATACCACTACCACATGGGGCTCCCACTGGATCAAACCATCCTGGACTCTACTGTTCTTTTATTCATGTTCAGTCTAAAAGACCAACCGAAGCTGAAGAGGAGTTCAGCTTCTCCCTTGTTACAACCTTTGTCAACATATCTTCTGGATTGTCATTGGTATGTATCTTCTCCAGCTTCAACTGTCCATCCTCCAAAACTGACCGAATGAAATGGTACCGCAACTGTATGTGTTTGGTCTTAGAATGTAGAGCTGAATTCTTAGCAAGATGAATGACACTCTGACTATCTGTGAACAAATAATTATCCTTCTGAGGATGTCCCAATTCTTCCAAGAAGAACTGAAGCCATATCATCTCTTTGGCTGCCTCTGTAGTAGCAACATACTCTGCCTCTGTAGTGGAGAGAGCATTAATCTTCTGTAACCTGGAAACCCAGCTCACGGCTGCCCCACCAACAGTAAAGACATAACCTGTAGTACTCCGCCTGGTATCAATATCCCCAGCCAAATCTGAGTCAACATAGCCCTGTAAATCAGTAGTAGAGCCCCCAAAGTGTAAACACTTATTGGATGTTCCTCTCAAATATCTGAGAATCCACTTGACAGCATTCCAATGCTCAAATCCTGGATGACTCATATACCTGCTAACGACTCCCACTGCATGTGCAATATCTGGCCTAGTGCATACCATAGCATACATCAAACTTCCTACAGCTGAAGCATAGGGTACCTTGGACATCTTATCCTCCTCTTCCTGTGTCTTGGGACACATCTCCTTAGTCAATTTCAAATGACCAGGTAAAGGTGTGCTGACAGCTTTAGCATTCTCCATAGAGAAACGTTGCAACACCTTCTCAACATAATCAGCTTGAGATAGCGTCAATGTTCTGTTCTTCCTATCTCTGCAAATCTTCATGCCAAGGATTTGTTTTGCTGCCCCCAAATCCTTCATAGCAAATGCATGTGCTAATTGGTGTTTCAGCCCCTTAATATGATCCATGTTAGACCCAGCTACAAGCATATCATCAACATATAAAATAATGTAGCTATCATCATCCAACCTCTTAAAATAAATACAGTAATCTGAATGACACCTATTATATCCATGCTCATGCATAAAACGGTCAAATTTCAGATACCATTGGCGAGGTGCTTGCTTCAAGCCATATAAACTTTTCTTCAATTTGCACACTAAGTTCTCCTTACCTTTGACCTCAAAACCCTGTGGCTGAGCCATATATATTTCTTCATCCAAATCACCATGAAGAAAGGTTGTTTTAACATCCATCTGCTCTAAATGCAAATCTTCAGTAGCCACAAGACTTAAAACAGTACGAATAGAAATCATTTTAACAACAGGAGAAAATATCTCATCAAAATCAATTCCCTTTTTCTGTGCAAATCCTTTTACAACTAACCTGGCCTTAAATCTTTTCTTACCTCCTTCCTCTTCTTTCAACCTGTAAACCCATTTATTCTGTAAAGCCTTTTTACCTGCAGGCAACTTGCACAAATCCCATGTCTTATTTTTCAGCAAAGAGTCCATTTCATCTTTCATTGCAGACTCTCACTGAATCTTAGTATCCACCTGCACAGCTTCATCATAACTTTCAGGTTCACCAGCATCAATAAGTAAAATAGAATACAAAGAGGGAGAAAACCTTTGTGGAGGTCTAATTTGCCTTGTTGATTGTCTAACATTCACTGGTGTGTGTGGTATTTGTTGTTGCAGTTGTTGCACATCATGAGGAATGGCTGGAACATCAGCTTTTGGAGTATCATCCAGCACTACATAATCATCTTCTTTCTTCTCATGTTGCTGCAACAGATCTTTATACAACACTTTCTCATTGAATATGACATCCCGACTTCTAATAATTTTAAGATTTTCAAAATCCCAAAGCCTATAACCAAATTCATTAATGCCATATCCAACAAAGACACATTTCTTTGATTTAGCTTCTAGCTTGGTTCTATTTTCAGAGTCTATATGAGCAAAAGCTTCACAACCGAAGGTCTTGAGAAAAGAATAACTCACCTTCTTACCAGTCCATGCTTCCTCTGGAATACCACAGCCCAAAGGAGTAGAGGGACCTCTATTAATCAAATATACTGTAGTATTGACAGCCTCCGCCCACATGTGTAAGGGCAACCCAGCATGCAACCTCATGCTCCTTGTGCACTCCATTATAGTCCTATTCATGCGTTCAGCCACTCCATTTTCCTGTGGAGTCCTTGGAACAGTTTTTTGTCTACGAATACCATTAGTGGAGCAATAATCTTCAAATTCATGACTGCAATACTCACCACCATTATCAGATCTGAGACATTTTAATTTCTTACCAGTCTCATTTTCAACCAAGCATTTCCATTTCTTAAAAGTTTGAAATACATCAGATTTCTGTCTAAGGAAATAAACCCATACTTTTCTAGTTGCGTCATCAATAAATGTAACATAATAATGAGAGCCACCAAGGGAAGATACCTGGGCTGGTCCCCATACATCTGTATGCACAAGCTCTAATTTCTCCTTTTTGTTTTCCTTCCCTGTCTTTACAAAACTCACTCTCTTTTGTTTTCCATACACACAACTTTCACAGAAATCCATATTCACACATTTTAAACCTGGTAAAACTTTCCTTGAATGAAGTACTTTCATACCTTTCTCACTCATGTGCCCAAGTCTATTGTGCCACAGCGCTGTATCAGAATCTACAGCAGTTATTTGTTCTCCCTACTCAACTGCAGTAATTGTTCCTGAATATTCATTTTTCTCTGAAACAATCAAAGTAGAAGGAACAATATGACCTGTACAAAGATATAAGGTGCCTACTTTCACACCTTTTGCTACAAGGGAACCTTTTGAAACCTTCCAATTTTTATCATTAAAAGTAACTACACAACCCTCATCACCGAGTTGCCCTGCTGAAATTAAATTTCTACTTAGTTTTGGAACATGTCTTACCTCATGTAGTAGCCAATGATTCCCATTCTGCAACTTAATCTTAATTTTTCCCTTTCCAACAATCTGACAGGGTTCATTATCCCCCAAATAAACAAGCCCAAAATCCCCTTGGACATAATCAATGAAATAACCTCTATGAGGTGTAGCATGAAATGAAGCACCAGAATCTAAAACCCATGAATCATCAACACTCTCTAAAGACAGAAGCAAAGCATCCTCTTCAAATTTGTTACTTACCACATTTGCCTCCTTGTCTCCATCTGATTTATCTCCTTCATTTTTCTTTCGATTCCAGCAATCTTTCTTTTTGTGCCCTGGTTTCTCACAGTACCAGCAATCATTTGGTCCTCTCGATTGAGACCTTCTCCCCTTTGACTTTCCTCTTGATTTCCCACGATTTCTAGAGTTACTTCCTCTTTCAGTCGCTCTGCCCCTGCTTTGTGCATTTAAAGCACTTCCTGATGTAGATCCACCTGAGGATTTCCTACGAGTTTCCTCACTTAAAATAACACCGATCACATCATCATATTTTAGGGTACTAGATCCAGGAACAGAATTACTCACTGCCATTACCAAGCCATTGCAGCTTTCAGGCAAAGAACACAAAATCAAGAGAGCCCTAATTTCTTCATCAAAATTGATACCCACAGAAGATAACTGACTAGTAATAGTATTAAACTCATTTAAATGATCTGCAACAGATCCACCTTCTGCCATTTTCATATTAAATAAACGCTTCATGAGAAATACCTTATTCGAAGCGGAGGGCTTTTCATACAGTGTCGCTAGGGTTTTCATCAAATCTTCTGTCGTCTTTGCTTTTGTAATATTAAATGCCATCGATGGTGCCAAGCATAACCGAATGCTTCCGAGTGCCTTTCTGTCCAAAAGATCCCATTCAGCCTCTGACATAGTTCCCTGATTCTAGGCTTTTCCTTCCAACGGCTTCCATAAATCCTTCTGATATAAATAGTCTTCCATTTGCATCTTCCATAACTGGAAGTTCTGTCCATTAAACCTGCCAACCCTCAACTTACCCTCATCTGCCATCGCTCCCACTCAACTGTGAGACTCCCACTTAACCGTGAGACTTTCCTGCAGAGGAAAACTGAAAGACAACCTTGCTCTGATACCACTTGTTAGGATAAACCATAGACAGAAATAAAAACTACATGCAAATATAACCAATAACAGAAAATAATAGAACACACAGAAATGAACACAAGGCACCAAGATTTAACGTGGTTCACCCAATCCTTAGGCTACGTCCACCAAACAGCAAGTCTGATCTTATTACAATCCAGTGATTACAACCTGATTACAATCCGTAATCCCTTACAACTCAATACCGCCGCAAGAACCAATTTCGTATCACAACATTATGAAAAATACCCAACCCTAAGCCCTTTTTATACAAGTATTAAACCACTTTAGGGTTATAACATGTCGGCCATATGTCGGCCATAATATGTCGGCTACCATGTCGACTACTGCCCAAAAAAAAAATTTCAGGCCGGTGCCCCGAACCCCACTATTTATGAAGTATGTACAGTACTTTCCTGATCAGTCACCACAATCTAACAAGATTAAGTTGATTAATTATGAGGTACTCAGGCCTTAGTATGTGAACTTCGTAAGAGATCATTTGAAGATAGAATATGCTTATAGAAATGTTACAAACATTGAAGATTATTGAGCTAGATGTCACAATGAATACCAAACTTGGGAGAGGTATTGGTTGAGGCTCACAATTAATGAAATTAAGTTGTATAATGACTCTGTTGATATTGCAGATCTTGCAGATGATGGCTACTATATGCATCCTTCATACTTTGAGCAGATCAAGGGAACTCCCATTGTGTCTACTCCGCCTGAGGCTCCTATCATTGATACAATGGAGGTCCTAATACATGGGATCATTAAAAGGATGAAAAAATGAGTGGAGTGGACTAGAGCAAGAAAGAAAAGAATGGGAAGCACAGGCGCTACTGGTGGAGTTGCTTCTGGAACTGCTCAATCAACTGCAGCAACATCCACCACTACTACCACTTCAACATTAGCGAACCCAACCCAATCTATCGACCAAGGTGGAGATCAACCTCCGGAGAAGAATGTTCAGATTATCCCTACGTATGGATGAGGTTCTCTTTCAAATACAGGAAAATTTAGGGACAAGGAGAAGGATGAAGAGCAAGAGAAATCAGTGGCCAAGCCTTCCTCCCCTATCCAAGTCATCAACCTTGATGGTGACACCAATCCCATGGATGGTCAACAGTAGGATGTATCTCAGTAATGGGATACCTTGGCCCTCTCAGTTACTAAAGTGACTACTTTCCCCACTGCCACTTAGAACAAAGGGACACCCCCAGTGGCAAGGAAGCTCTTCGACCCCACAACCCTTCAATCGGCAATCTATGTTCTCTCAACCAAATCGTGGTTGGAGGAGACCATTGATCAAAAAAAGCGAATATATGAGGAATCTACCCCATCCAAAGACCTCATCACGCAAGCAACTTCTTCTTAGCCAAAATCACAAAAGATGAAGAAGCAGAAGTCCATAGCAATGTTGGCCACTGATCCCTCAACTGGTCACATGTTAATGGAGATAGCAGAGCCTCAAAAGGAGGGAAAGTTCCATGAACTCACTGCCAATGATTTCAAATCAGAATGATCGACATTGGTATCCCATGCATGATTCCATGGTTAATATTTTGAAGTCTACTAATGAAAAGATAGAAGACAGACTAGAGGATTTAAGGGTGGAAAAGGAGGTATTGAAGTCCTCAAACAAAGAACTGCTAGATTATATCAGAATTGAACTTGGAAGCACTTCAACCAGTACATTTGATCCAAATGAAGAAGAGAACAATAACTTTCTGTTGAAGTTGCAGGAGGAAAGGAAATTTGGTCAAAATGGTCAATCATGGATTGATCAAATGAAGAACCAAGATCCCCCACTCATCAAAAATTTGGGAATCTATTGTTAGATGTTGACAAACTAAGGGAGGCAATGTCTAGTCATCAAACAACCATGCACATAGCATGAAATAGATTGACAGACCAATTGGAATTGTTGCAAGAAGCGATCGACATGAAGACAAATGCTGCCATCACCCCAAAGAAAACATGATGCTCTAATATTCTCTCAAACATTTGTCGCTCTCTGTTCTCTCTCAATTCTCTTTGTAGCCATTTTTGGAATTTTCTCAGTAGGCTTAGACTCTATAATGGACAATGACCAGTCAAGTGTTAGATTGTGGTGACTGATCAGGAAAGTACTGTACATACTTTTTTGGGCAGTAGCCGACATATTATGGCCGACATATGGCCGACATGTTATAACCCTAAAGCGGTTTAATACTTGTATAAAAGGGCTTAGGGTTGGGTATTTTTCATAATGTTGTGATACGAAATTGGTTCTTGCGGCGGTATTGAGCTGTAAGGGATTACGGATTGTAATCAGGTTGTAATCACTGGATTGTAATAAGATCGGACTTGCTGTTTGGTGGACGCAGCCCAGGGATTGGGTGAACCACGTTAAATCTTGGTGCCTTGTGTTCATTTCTGTGTGTTCTATTATTTTCTGTTATTGGTTATATTTGCATGTAATTTTTATTTCTGTCCGTGGTTTATCCTAACATCAAGTGCTATTTTTAGCTTCCTCCATTCAGAGATTCTTTGCGATGCAATCATTAAATTTTACTGGCCATTTTGTAGAGGCCTATAAATGTAACTTTTTGAGAAGTAAATAAGATAGGCAAATTATTTTGTGGGCAAACTCATGTAGCTAGGACTACTGTGTGTGACTATGAGTCTACATTTTAATTTGTTGTTCATTTAGTTACTATATGATACTTGGGATAAAAGTGTTGTAACTAAAACCTGAAAGATTGCAAGTAAACTTGGTTTTATCTCTTTCATTTCAGTGGATTATAAGATTTATTTTCCTCAATAGAAGTATTATTCTTTTCCCTTGTGTTGTGCATAATATTTCATCTATGTTTCATTGACTATATGAGAAGTGAGAGATTTGATTAATGAAGTAGTTGAAACGAGGATAGTCCAAGAATTGTCAAATCTTAGTTATCTCAGCAAACCGGGAATTGTCGTTTAGTCATCTTTCCTCCTCTCATATTGGTGTAGGTAGTCTTGCATGTTTTCCAATCTTGCATTCTTAAGTAGAATAGATTGCATATTAGAAGCTAGTCCTTTTCTTTGAAGATTGCTTGGATTGTTTTAAGTGTTAAACAATCTGGTTGTTGGCCTCTATTGCTCTTTGGTTAAGAGCATACCCCAAAAACTTAAAAATAAATTCATTGCAAATCTTGCATTTAAATGGGAGTTGTACCTTTCAATTCAAGGGTTTTTGATAGATTACTACAAAAACCCATTATATTTTTAGCTGCTTTGTTTTTCCATTTTCCATTGGGCACACTAAGAGTCAAGTTATAAACCATAAAATTAAGGAAGACATAATGCTAACCAACATGTATCAAAGTGAGTGACTTGCCTACTTCATGGCTGTAGATGGTTAGTTTGTTATCTCAGTATAATTTGAGTTTGGCACATTGTGATTAATAGAAACTTGAAATTTTCTTCCAGCCCTATCTGTAGTCTTGTTTTAAGTGTATTGCATATGGTTTTTTGTTTTGGAAACAAAACAACACTTGTGTAGGTGTATTTACAATTCTATTTGGGATTTTAATCCAACATCTATAGTTTAAATATGGGGGCAAAACAGTATTAAAGAGCAACTTGTCAAAGACATATTGTCCTTGTCAATGTTAGAACAAAGGAATTATTAAGGGGGTGTGCAATATAAATAAATAAATAAATGACTAATTGTATAAATTTAAAGAACCAATTTATTAGAAAGAAAAAAAATGTATATTGATTCTTTTTGTTTTAGGATACAAAAATAAAGAATTATTAAAAAATACATCACTCTTATTTTTTTGAAAATTTATAAAACAATTAATAATATATTATAAATTTTGAAGATAACTTAAATTCTTCTATATGTTAAAGAAATATAATTATAAATTATATAAACATATTTCTATTCCAATCCAGACTAACCATCTAGCTGAAGTCATAGGGGTGGTCTTATGCTGGCTCACCAACTAGACTACAAGAAAGTTTGGGTTGGTGACCACTCTAACAACATTATAAGCTACCTCAAGGGTAAGCATAAGCCATCTTGAACAATTGACAATTGGAAGAAAAAAAATTGAAAGATGAATTTCCTTCATTTGAAATGTGTTATATTTCTCATATCTATCATGAGGCAAACTCCGTTGCTGACTGTTTTGGTAATAAGGGAGTTGGGAGTAAGTGCCTATCAATATGACTATTGGAATACTTTAGGTGAATTAGTTATTCAAGGTCTAGATGTATAAATAAAGCTTTTCACAGCTTAGTAAACCCATAAAATATTATTCATCATGCATGCATTCATAAGATTATGCAATCACTTAAAAACTTGTAGGTTATGGGCAAATCAACTTGCAGAAATGTAAACATGAAACATAACAGATTCATTAACACATTTGACAGAATGATTTACGTGGAAACCCAATTTGGGGAAAACCACCAGTAACATGCTACTCTTTCACTCTTTTGAAGTGATGCCCTATGAAAGGCCAACCCTGTTAAAGGTTACAATACACACTGTTAAATGTGACCCTGTTAAAGGATTTCAATCACCCTGTTAGGACTGAGTCTTATTAGAGGACTTTAGACCATTCACTTGGAATATCACTTGGTTAAAGGATTTACAAATGATTTTTAGGTCAACCTTAATCCAAAGGATTTACCCTAGACTGATACAATTGTTAGAGAGTAACAGTAAGGCTTGATCTGATAACAACTTACAACTTCATTTGCAGATTACAGATCATTGTTCAGTCCTCCATTTTGCTTGGCCTTCATACTTTGCAACTCTAATAGCTTGTTCACCCTTCGAGCATTCATACCCTTAAGCCTTCTTGCTTAACATGCCAATGCAATCTCTTCTCTTAGGTCACTTGATGAAGCAAAACCCCTGATTCCTTGTCTTCCTTAGGTTCTCACACATGACAACCTTTGCTTCTGACCAGCCATTCCTATAAATAGAAAATTAAGATCTTTTGCTGCTCATTCTCCATTGTCTAATTTAGGGTTAGGATGGATTAGGTAGGATATAATAAATCTACCCCACATTCTATATCTCTTCTAAAAACTTCTCTTTGAATCATCTTTGAATTCACCCAAAAACAATTTACCTTGAATTTTGTGCCACCAGGGCATCAACGTTATCTTCACCTGGTTCACACAATCCAAGAAAACAAACTTTTTGGCTCAGATCCATCGAATTTACAATCTTTTAAATAATGCAGCCACTCGGCATTATCTGGCTTCTGATGCTCAGCACATATTGCGTTGCTTGACATCCTCTGTAAAATCACTTAGCACAAACTAAAGTTTACTAGTGCTTGGCATCAACTAAACTTTACTCGGCATCCACTATTCTACTTGACAAACACTAGAATAAATTTTTACCCGGCTCCAATTGATTTTCTACACGGCTTGACTTTGCTCGACACTTACCATCCACTTGGTCAAGCTTTGCAGACAAACTTTGTGTAACTTATTATTCTATACTTTCTTAGTGTAACCAGCCTTTGTAACCTTAACTAGATTATCAGTACATCATGTTATCATTGTCTTAACTGATTCTTGTACTCTTTTACATAATCATAACTCAACCTTTCCTCCAGGTGCTATTGTCACATCTTTTGATCAAATCCTCTTCATCAATCAACTAAGCGACAGTATTTAAATCATATAAGTAGTTGTCTTACCAGCAATTAGTAGGTTTGACATCAATGACAAAACAATGATTGAAACATACATATTGATCATACTTTGTATCTCTCAACAATCTCCCTCAAAAATGATCTTCTTTAATCTGATCTCAACAATCTCCCTCTTTGATTAGCTTCTTCAATCTATTCTCAACATATGACAAGGTCACGACATGTTGGAGGCAGAGATCAACATGCTCTTACTTCATGATAGGATGACGATAGTGGAAGTGGATTTACCTTAAACAATGGAATTAAATTTGAAAAGAAAGGTCGCATCATTACTTGGTGGGGTACTATTTTTGAAGTTACGGTTCATGTGTATAACACTCATAGTCATAATTTATCAATAAAGCGCCACACAGATCTTGGATATTTCTTACCATGTCTTTGAAGTTTTTCTTCCACTAGACTGTGTATGCAAGTTGGGTATGTTTCAGAACTCTGTCATAGACATAGGAGGAGATTAGAGGAGAGTTGAACCTATTAATTGTGAAAATCTCAAAGACAAAACATAAAATGTGGAACATTTTGAAGAATGGTGGTCTTACAGCTTACCTAGAGTGACTCCACAACTAGGATCCAAAAATCATAGAGCACTTTGATAGGGGCTGGAAAGATGGTAACATTGTGTTATTTGGAAGGTGTCGATTAATGAGAATGTGATAGATGACATCGCTGACCTTTCAACAAAAAGGTTAAAGATTTATCAGGACTGGAAACATTCAGAACTATCTAGAGGTTTCCAAAAATAGTGGAAGAGTAGGAGAAATCAGAGCATAGGGAGAAGAAAATCAGCTACTTCGACCAATTCAAGATTAAGTCGATATAGAACCAGGTACTCAATGTTAATGGATTATTTAACTCTTGATGTTTATATTACAAATTTTTCAGATATCATTTTGTTTTGTTGAATCATTTTTGTCATAGTGAGAAGGTCTCCCTTCCTTTTTACTTGTGGTCTTCCCTTAAATCCATCTTTAAATAGCCCAAGAAGAACCCTATGAAAAAACCATTCTTCATGAGGGTTTGTTTGTTTTGATTTTTACCACTATAAACCTCTTCTTGCTCCCTCCAATCTTATCATGGTGTCAAAGGATGATGATACTAGTGTGGGCGAGACAAATAATGAAACTGAAGAGGAGGATGACATAGATTATGGGGAGGAAGATGTTGAGCCTCCCTAAGAAGTTATAGGAAGATGTTGCTATCTTTTTTCTAGTTTTAGGCTCCTTTTTCTAGATATTCTTAAGGATAGCATTTTTTAGGGCATATTTTACCTCTCACCTCTACTTGTTGCATATTGATATCTTTATTATCTCATTTTGTTAAAGGATTTCAGGTCCCTTCAAAACCTTCTTTTATCGTAATCAAAAACATATTTTTCTTCCAAGACGAAAGTATATTCACAATTCATAAGAGATTAAATTTTCAAAATTTTGACATAAAAAATAATATGGTAAATTTAAAAACAAAAAGGTAGAATCAGATATTCTCACACTACCCCTATTACTTACAATCAAGGTATGAGTAGAGCCATAGTTCCATGATGCTAAAATTTTATCTTTGTTATTAAAAAAAATCGTTTGATAATGACTTTGTGAAAATATCAACATTTTAATATTTTGATCTAAGAAAATTCTAAGTATATTCCACCATTATTGACTAGAATCCTTGCTGCATTTCTAGAAAAAACAAAATCCTTGAAGAATGTTATAATCGATTTGTTGTCAAAAAGGTCTTTGTATTATACATATGTCACACCTAGCGGGACCAGCTCACCATCAGGATTTTTTTTAAGGATTGCAATTACAAGACATTGTAAAGAACTTTTATAAATGATTATGTAGATTCTTGTAGCATGAAATCAAATTGTAGTCTAGTGATTGTTTCTAATTTTGTCTCAACTATCAAAGAAAATAAAGGATAAAGATACAACAAAAAAAAAAGGCAAAATATTATTATCACAGTAACCAATGTGCTAATTTAATTTTCTACACGTGTGTGTGGTGCGTGTGTCTATATATACACACATATCATACATAATATTAAAATTAGATGGAGGAAGAGGAAGTAAAATCTATTTCATAGACACTTTATCTCCAATAAATGAAATAATAACATAATGTGAGATATTATTGTTAGAATTAACCTCAAATAGAAATAACAGTTACATGCAAATATAACCAATATCAGACAATAATAGATCGCACATAAGAGAACACAAGACACCAAGATTTAACGTGGTTCACCCAATCCCTGAGCTACATCCACCAACAGCAAGTCCAATATTATTATGATCTAGTGATTACAACTTGATTACAATCTGTAATCCCTTGTAGCTCAATATTGCCGCAAGAAGCAATTTTTGCATCACACATTATATCATGAAATCCCTAACCCTAAGCATTTTTATACAAGCTTTTGCCGCTTACAAAATTAGGGCTAGAATAAGTCGTCCAATAGGAAAAATAGCAGCCAACGTCTTTTACAATATAAGGACATTTTTGGCTTTGGGGGCACTACTCCCGAAAACTGTAATGGACACCCAGGAATGCCCAAAAGCTGAACCAACTGCTGAAATTATATTAATTCTAAAAATGCTGCAATCAAGTACAAAGAGCTGTATTCCAAAGGCCAAACCCTAAGGGAATGACGTCTAGAATGTTGCAACAGAGAATGAACGTTCCCTATTGCCAAAAAAGAGTGCGATTCACACATCCAAGCTGTTATCAAATGTAAGTCATAATCATTCGATACAATAATCCCATGCTAAACAATGAGACTCTCACCCCTATTTATCCTATTCCTTCACCCTTCTAGAAAGAACTAAAACATTAATTAATTGCAAGTGCTAGAAGCTTCCCCCTTCCAATAATTAATGCACTCTCTAGAAACTCCTCTCTTGCAATAATTAATTGTGCTTCTAGAGGCTTCCACCTTTCTAATAATTAATACACACTCTAGACGCATCTCCTTTGTAATACAATAATTAATTAAATTAATTAAATATAAAGCCACTTTTTAATTTTAATTTATTTAATGACTTTATAAGAAATTAATTTAATTTTTTCTTATCCTCCACTTAGACTTTGGAGAACGTGAAGGCCAAAAGATGGGATCATTACAAATCCGCCCTCCTTGAAATTGCTTGTCCTCAAGCAATTAAGTAACATAATGGACTCCAACCTCCACCTGGATCCCAATATGTGATATCCATATGGAAGTTAAACCAACTGCAAACCCGCATCATCAGGACCAACCCCTGTAGCCTAGCATTCAAAACTTGTGCTAATGAAGTCAGAATGTCATCATAAGGCAACTCCGTAGAAGATCTATGAAACGTTTTCTTCCCTTTATCCATCCACATAATATATATTGGACTGGAATGCATATTATCACCATCATGCATTGAAAAAGATGTAGTTGTAGGTGAACCATATGTACTCATGCTAACTGTATCAACAATAGGTGTTGCCGCATTGAAATATATGGACATAGGAACAACATTAACTGCTGCAACAGAAAATTGAACTGAATTTGTAGTTGATGAAAACTCATAATCATTAACATGTGTGGCTTCATTAGAAAATACATCAACCACTGCATTTATACCATTAAACTCCTCATTGGATGCTTCAACTGACATAGAAGTGGCTGTTGATATGATAGTATCCTCGCATTCTCCTAATTCCACTATTGCTACGTCATCATCCCCTGACAAGGTTTCATATGTGGTCTCCTGACTTTGTATGCATGTCTCTACTAACTCTGCCGAAATGCCCACATCACCAACATCATAGCTGGCTGGCTCTATACGTGTCTCGATCCCACCTGAGAATTTGACTACCTTCTGCTCTGGAGCAACGTACAAATCATCAATGTTGATGCCCATCTGTCTAGCCATAAGCTCCAACATCATATCCATTCGCCTATTCTGCTCCTGTTGCATACGTTGCCTCTTCTCTAATGTACCCAATAACTGTCTGAACATCACATCTTGATCTGGACTAATATACATCTTTATCCAGCTATCAATATGATCTCCACAGGATGGCAGGACGTATAGCTCTGATACCACTGTAATGGCCACCCAAGAATGCCCAAAAGCTGAACCAACTGCAGAAATTATATTAATTCTAAAAATGTTGCAATCAAGTACAAAGAGATGTATTCCAAAGGCCAAACCCTAAGGGAATGGCGTCTAGAATGTTACAACAGAGAATGAACGTCCCCTATTGCCAAAAAAGAGTGCGATTCACACATCCAAGCTATTATCAAATGTAAGTCATAATCGTTCGATACAATAATCTCATGCTAAACAATGAGACTCTCACCCCTATTTATCCTATTCCTTCACCCTTCTAGAAAGAACTAAAACATTAATTAATTGCAAGTGCTAGAAGCTTCCCCCTTCCTATAATTAATGCACTCTCTAGAAACTCCTCTCTTGCAATAATTAATTGTGCTTCTAGAGGCTTCCACCTTTCTAATAATTAATACACACTCTAGACGCATCTCCTTTGTTATACAATAATTAATTAAATTAATTAAATATAAAGCCACCTTTTAATTTTAATTTATTTAATGACTTTATAAGAAATTAATTTAATTTTTTCTTATCCTTCACTTAGACTTTGGAGAACGTGAAGGCCAAAAGATGGGATCATTACAAAAACCCCCACAACCCCACCCTATACTGCGACAGGGAGCGCACTAGGGGCATTGCCCTAGGACCCCACAATGGCGCTGCCCCTTGACCCTGTCTTGGGGGCGCTACCCCCAAACCCCTGTATAAATAAGCTGGCAGGAAACTGCGCCGAATAATCCTCCATTAGATCTTCTTTCAATTTCTCCAGTCCTTGGTATCATAACAAAATTCATCCTTATCTTCAAAACTTCTTGAATAATCTTTATTTTCATCAAATGTTGGTCTTAGAATAATTTTTTTTTGAAACTATTTTTCCTTTTCATGCTCGGTTAACATTACATCTTGCTCGCTCAACATTAGACTCGGTTGACACTAAAATTGCTCGGTTGACACTGCACTTGTTAGAAAGTAAAGTCCACCAAGATAACTAAGAGAGGGGCGTGAATCAATTATATGCTTAAAATAACTCTCAATATCATTATTAATTTTGAAACATGTAAACAATAGATGCAACAACCATAGAAAGATAACCATGAGCAATAACACCAGATATGTTAACTAGGGAAACCATTGATCAAAGGGAAAACCTCAGTGGGAATGATGCCCACAAGATGATGTACTAATATTAAAGTTCCTTGTGAAAGGATAGACTCTATTAGGAGCCAACAAAATATAATTAGTACATATGAGTCCTTGTTATGAGAATTTGAATCTGTGTTAGAAGATTCTAACTTTGTTAGAAGTTGTGTCAACCCCGTTAGGAGTTGAAAGGAGGACCATTGAACCCACTATCTAAATAGCCTCAGAAACAGTGATCACTAGATAATCTTTCAGATAAACATATCCAAGACTTACAAACTGAATAAACAACAACTCCATTTCCAATATAGTTCTTGTGCAGCTCATAGTGCATAAATCCACATTAGTCTTTGCTCTAATTTAGCTAAATTTGTATTCAAGTTCGCACAACAATCTCACTGATCAAAATCATACACTTCACACTTTACCGCAAGGAAAAGGTCTTTTCTTTATACCAAGTCCTAAAATAAGTATTGAGTCACGCTTGAGGCTTTCTCAATTTAGAATAATTATATACAAAATTCTTAAGATATTATAATAAACATTACATGACAGTTAAATTATTTTTACAATAGTCGTCTCGCATGAAATAATACTATGACGAGTCTTCAATATGTCGACTCGAATTGCATATCTCCAATAAATGAAATAATAACATAATGGGAGATATTATTGTTAGGATTAACCTCAAACAAAAATAACAGTTACATGCAAATATAACCAATATCAGACAATAATAAATCGCACATAAGAGAACACAAGACACCAAGACTTAACGTGGTTCACCCAATCCCTAGGCTACGTCCACCAATAGCAAGTCCAATATTATTATGATCCAGTGATTACAACTTGATTACAATCTGTAATCCCTTGTAGCTCAATACCACCGCAAGAAGCAATTTTTGCATCACACATTATATCATGAATTCCCTAACCCTAAGCATTTTTATACAAGCTTTTGCCGCTTACAAAATTAGGGCTGGAATAACTCGTCCAATAGGAAAAATAGCAGCTGACGCCTTTTACAATATAAGGACATTTTTGGCTTCGGGGGCACTACCCCCGAAAACCCCCGCAACCCCACCCTATACTGCGATAGGAAGCACACCAGGGGTATTGCCCCAGGACCCCACAAGGGCGCTGCCCCTTGACCCTATCTTGGGGGCACTACCCCCAAACCCCCGTATAAATAATCTGGGGGAAAACTGCGCCGAATAATCCTCTGAGTTTGATTAGGTTCCACATCACAACAATTATGTCTACCATGTGAGATATTAAGTTCTAAAGAAACAAATAAGAGAAATACAACAATGGCCCTTGGAGTACGCTATTTAAAAAATTACTTTTTTAACAATTTGATAAAACATTTTATATAGTTTCTCTAATAAATTCTAATTTAAAAAATATATATATTTAGTGATGTTATTTTTGGCTTGTTTGGCAAGGATGTCATTTTTTCCTCTTGAGGTTTAGGGGGCCTTTTCACAATTGGTTTTGTAGTTGGTCTGACCATATTCTGGTTTGTTTTTGTTAGGCATTGTTGTTTCTTTATTAGTGTTTGTTCCTGCCTAGATTTTTTGTCTATGGCACTTGGATGAAAGTTAATTTCTTTGGTGGGTATTGAGGGTGCACTGAGACTTATTTTAGGTTGGGATTAGTCATGTTGTTGGACTTAAATTTTGTGACTTTGTTAGTCACTCTTTTCACACATATCAATTAACAAAGGAATGTAGGATGGTTGAGCCCCTCGTGTGGGGTCTAGGAGTTCATATTCTCTTGTAAGAAATGTTACATAATTGAGAGGGGGGTGAATCAATTATAACTAGTTATCCTACAAGCCTTTAAAAATAAATTATCACCAACTTAAACACTTTAATCTTTCTGATCACTAACTTGGTAACCAGATCCAATATCAAAATATAAACTATTATAAACTTTGTAATAAACTATCAACTTAGTATACCGAGTATCTGAGTTATCTCCCAGCTTATACTAAGTTGCAGGAATAATTAATAAACATGAAATAAACTTGCAACATCAGAAGCATCCACACAAACTGTCACAAGTATTTAAAGTAAAAAACCTATAAAGGGAAAACCACATGGGAACCGACAACCCAAAATTTTCACTCTTCTGAAGTAAGCTTTGTTAGGAGCCAACCTTGTTAAAGGTTACATGCATATTGTTAATGTGACCTTGTCAAAGGATTTTTGCCAAAGATCAACAAGACTTTGTTCATTCTTTGAAACTTCTAAAGAATGTCACCGTATAGGATTTTCAAAGATTTTTAGGTCCACTTTGTAAAGAGATTTATCTACTACAATAATTAGAAAGTAACATTGAAATGATCTATTATGTTTAGCATTACCTTGCTTGTTTAGATCTTTGAGTCACTCAATCTATGTTTGATTCCTTATTGGCCGATTCACACATTTGCTTAATACTTCATTTGATTGATCTTCATAATGTGATTCTAATCAATTCTCCTTACTTCTTCAACATCAACTTAATCAGAAACAATCAACTCAATCAACAATAATAAAGATTGTTTTCATCCTTTAAATAGAAAACTTTTATCGTTCCTCTAGAATCTTCCAGGCTTTTTCGCTTAATCACATTGTTAGATCTTTATCAGGTTCGTGTTCATTGAATCTAGATGCTCAGAAAATATACTTTGAACTTCTTGCTCTATTTTGAATTGATAAATCTCCTCCATTAGATCTTCTTTCAATTTCTCCAGTCCTTGGTATCATAACAAACTTCATCCTTATCTTTGAAACTTCTTGAATAATCTTTATTTTCATCAAATGTTGGTCTTAGAATAAAAAAATTTTGAAACTATTTTTCCTTTTCATGCTCGGTTAACATTACATCTTGCTCACTCAACATTAGACTCGATTGACATTGAAATTGCTCGATTGACACTGCACTTGTTAGAAAGTAAAGTCCACCAAGATAACTAAGAGAGAGGCGTGAATCAATTATATGCTTAAAATAACTCTCAATATCATTATTAATTCTAAAACATGTAAACAATAGATGCAACAACCATAGAAAGATAACCATGAACAATAACACCAGATATGTTAACTAGGGAAACCATTGATCAAAGGGAAAACCTCAGTGGGAATGATGCCCACAAGATGATGTACTAATATTAAACTTCCTTGTGAAAGGATAGACTCTATTAGGAGCCAATGAAATACAATTAGTACATATGAGTCCTTGTTATGAGAATTTGAATCCGTGTTAGAAGATTCTAACTTTGTTAGGAGTTGTGCCAACCCCATTAGGAGTTGAAAGGAGGACCATTGAACCCACTATCCAAATAGCTTCAGAAATAGTGATCACTAGATAATCTTCCGGATAAGAATATCCAAGACTTACAAACTGACTATACAACAACTCCATTTCCAATATAGTTCCTTTGAAGCTCATAGTACATAAATCCACATTAATCTTTGCTCTGATTTAGCTAAATTTGTATTCAAGTTTGCACAACAATATCACTGATCAGAATCATAAACTTCACACTTTACCACAAGGAAAAGGTCTTTTCTTTATACCAAGTCCTAAAATAAGTATTGAGTCAGGCTTGAGGCTTTCTCAATTTAGAATAATTATATAGAAAATTCTTAAGATATTACAATAAATATTACATGACAGTTAAATTATTTTTACAATAGTCGTCTCGCATGAAATAATACTATGACGAGTCTTCAATATGTCGACTTGAACTGAATATCTGATTTTGCCACCTCAACCATAGCATTCCTCAATATGTCTCTGACCACTCTAAACATGCTAAACCAAATTTCATCTATGTCAAAAGATATAATCAATTTACTAGTACCCGCTTTCCATAAACTCTCTCTTAATTGCATATCTTTTTACGAACATAGATATAGCATCAAGATAGGATCCTAAATATACCTTTAAGTGCGGATAACATATTATTGGAAACTATAATTGGAACAATTGTTATGTTGTAATTGATGTCATACCTTATTGATGAGACAATTGCTCCTTGAGCAGAGTACTATATCAAGATGATTGATGAAGAGGATTTGAAAATGTTAAGAGTTTTAGGTGACTCTACAACACCCCTAGGATCAAATGAAAGACCAAGATAACTTCCACAAGAGAATGGCAAGACAATTGCATGAAGATGCAAGAATGCTATTATTGATAATGGACTTGATTGACATCCAATGGATTGATTTGAAATGTACATAATAGGCCTCCTTATATAGGAGAGGCGATAAGAGACAATGATAAGGAGAAGATAAGCTATCACCACACAAGGTGGAATCACATGTCCACGAAAGGTGGATCATCCTCCATTATGCAATGAAGTATGTGTGATGATGAGGATGATAATGTGATATGTGCACTAAAGGTGGAATGAGATAACAACTATGACCACCTAGAGTGGAATTCTCTTACACCATGTGTTTAATTGAGGTGCAAACTCCCAAGTGTCTCAATCAAAAACTACTATGAAATGCATTATCTTAAGTAAGCTTAAGTAAGTGTAATTAGTGAATATTTAATTACACCAACACCCCCCTTTAAGTGCAACTTAGGGGAATGCACTTAATCTCACAATGCAAAATGGGTCCCAACTAGTAGGCCATTTTAGGGACCCATGTACAATATGCAAAGCAATACATAAAATATAATCTCTCATAAAGTGGAGAAAGAGAGAAAACCTCACGGGAAAAACCCTCCTCCAAAAAGAGAGATGAAAACAAGATGCATGGATAGATGGAGTACTCAAGACCCCCCAAAAATTGCATACATCATATATATACAAAGAATGATCCCCCCATAGGAAGGAAATAAGAAGACATGATATCCCCCACTATAATGAAGAAGCTCCAATGTAGATGAAGAGTACCTGCAAGCAAAATATAATCCAATGCCTACAAGAAACATGTTTCCCCTTAGGAAGAGATAAATACACCAAATGATGAAGAAGCCACTTCATGTAAAAAGTGAGGAAGGAGGAAGAAGGTCTCCATGTATGTATCGCTAAAGACTGAATAGGTGTCTCCAAGCTCAAAGATTCTGTCACACCATCAAGCTGACCTATGAGATATGAAAAACCAAGAGAACATGAAGAATTGGGAAATCCAATTTCCAAAAAAGGTGAAGAAGTATCTCAAAGAGAGACCTCCTCAGATGTATTAACCAAATTTGCATTATGAGACTCGTTTGAAAGAGAATCCAGGAATTCATCCCACACTGCAAGATCTGAAGCATAAAGATCATCCTGCTGAATAGTACAGCTCATGTCTGAAGAAGTAGGAGGTGGAGTAGGAAGTTCAATACTTGTCTCAAGAACAAAATGATTCAAGTGTCCAATGTTCTCCTCACATGAATTATTCACCCTTGATAAAGGGTTAGGTACATCATGAATATCATCATCATTATCAACAAAATGTGCAAAAGAATACAAACGTGATGTATGATCAACAACTCCCATAGCTATGACATCTCTAGTCTCCATGTCCCTAATATAGACATAATCAGGAGTGAACTCAACAATTTTACCTTGTGCCCCATGAGTAATTTGGTAAATGGAAAGGATATTAGTGGTCAAGGATGGTACACAAAGAACATCATTAAATGTACCCTCTTCCATAAGAATAGAACCTTTCCCACAAACCTTCTTATATGTATTATTACCCATCAATATAGGTGAAGTACAAGGCTCAATAGAAGAAAACATATCCATAGAAGATGTCATACGATGTGATACACCTAAATCAAGAAGCCATTTACCTTGCTGAGGATGTGCGGAAGCAATGAGTGCTTGTCCTTTGCCTCTAGATGATGATGTAAATGTAGCAGTTGCTTGATATTGAGAAGGAGAAGACACTAATGAGGGAAACTGGATATTGTTCTTTTGAAGAATGTGAGTAAGCTCATCAATCTTCTTATAGAAACATGTATGTTCATCATGTCCTAACTTTTTGCAATAAGCACATTTATCTCTCTTTCTTCTAGATGATTCCTCTCTTGAAGAGGACTTGGATTCGATATTATGTTGTGAAGGAGAGTCATCACCTTTTTCATGTTGCTTAGGATCCTTGTGTTGTTTGTTTCCCTTTTCTTTGGGAGCCTTTGGAGAGGAGTCGTTTGCAACCAATGCTTGATGCTTTAAAAGCTTCAATTGACCCATGTGTGCTAACTTTGCTTGTTCCCTTACGAGCTGAGCTACAAATTCATCAAGAGAAGCCATTTTGTATGCACTACCAAGAGCATCTATAGTAGCATAGAATGCGGAAACAAAGATTGAATATTCAGGGCCTAGCTTGGAAAGAATAGATAATATCAATTGCTCATCATCTTTAGTAATGCCACAATTAGAAAGCTCCAATCTAATGGAACTAAAAAGTCTTGAATATTATCAAAATCACATGGACTTAGACCTATAAGCTCATTCTCCAATTTGAATTTTCTTATTCTATTAGGATTACCAAAGATTCCTTCCAATGTTGGCCAGGCATCATGAGGATGTGTGCAGGATGCAATATGATATAACAAATCATTGGAGATGGTAGATCTAAGAGAGCCAAGTACTTTATCCCTTCTATCAAACCATTTCCTTCTTTCTGCAACACCTGTAGTTGGTTCTAGATCCTATCCAAGAATCATTCTAAGCAATCCAATACTCATCAACTAATTAGAAACTGCTTGTTTCCATTCGTGATAGTTATATGGAGTGAGAAATGGAACTTTTGAAAAATCCATAATGAATCAAATAATGACTGAAATCAACTAATAACTCCTTCAAATTACTGATTCAATTAAGAAAATTGCAATCCAAGTATTCACCAAGTGCAAATATTGCCAAAGAAGACCTATTTCTGAAAGTGATATGCCCACTCCAATTCATTGAAATCTTATTACAAATCTGGAAAGTAAAGGAAAAATCATGCACTTTCAAAAAAATTGCACCTGAAAATGTTACTAAATGTGCCCAAATAGAGCCTTGAAAGTTGCAGAAAATGGGATTTTAGATTTTTAGAAAAATTTAGAGATAGCGATCTAAAATCACCTGCACCGCTATGTAGATTGTGAAATTCTACTCCAAAACAAAAAAAAATTGCTCGAAAAAAGGAGTTCGTATGAGGGAGATATCACTATTTGAAAATCGCCTTTGAAATTATTTTTTCTAAATCGTCATCACCGCACCTTCAAAATCAAATGACTCTAGATTTGGCATCAGATGTCCGATTTGGATGAAACAAAATTCGATTTAGGGGTTTTTGGACCTTCTCTATATGATGCCAACCTCTGATCAGCACCAACAACCTCCAATTTTTCCCTGTAATAGAAGGTAACAAAATAGGACTCCCAAAATCTCCTCCAAATTACAATGTCCAAATTGTTAATGCTGCACCAACAATAAGTCAAGCCAAGATTGCACTTCTTGAGAAGAGGTCTTCACACCATGAGAGCTCTAATACTATGTTAGAGTTTTAGGTGACTCTACAACACCCCCAGGATCAAATGACAGACCAAGATAACTTCCACAAGAGAATGGCAAGACAATTGCATGAAGATGCAAGAAAGCTATTATTGATAATGGACTTGATTGACATCCAATGGATTGATTTGAAATGTACATAATAGGCCTCCTTATATAGGAGAGGCGATAAGAGACAATGATAAGGAGAAGATAAGCTATCACTCACACAAGGTGTAATCACATGTCCACGAAAGGTGGATCATCCTCCATTATGCAATGAAGTATGTGTGATGATGAGGATGATAATGTGATATGTGCACTAAAGGTGGAATGAGATAACAACTATGAGCACCTAGAGTGGAATTCTCCTACACCGTGTGTTTAATTGAGGTGCAAACTCCCAAGTGTCTCAATCACAAACTACTATGAAATGCATTATCCTAAGTAAGCTTAAGTAAGTGTAATTAGTGAATATTTGATTACACCAACAGAAAAGAAAAGATAACAAGAAGACCTATTGGAAAGGTTGAGTTATGTGGAATTACAATAGGCACATGATCAAATGGACCTTGACAAGATAATGTATTGTTCAATCATAACACTAAGTGAAGGAGATAGTTGTGTTGAAGCCTAAAAGAGATTATCAATGAAGGAACAAATACATAGGATAAACAGATTTTCAAAGCAAAACATTAAGGAACTTATAGTTGAAGCTGAGTTGTGCTAGTGTTGACCGAATGAACAATAGAAGTCAAAAAAATATAGCGTCGACCGAGTGCCAGTAAAGAAGAAGTACGAGAAAAGTTGGACCGAGCGAAGGCAATATAAGCCAAGCAGGGTAGTTAGTGATGATTGAGTTATTTGGTGATGACCGAGGCTGAGGTACATAGTTTTGGTCGAGTGTTAGCATTTATTATTTTGTGTAGGAATTGAGATTCTTGGCCGACATAGTTGAATTTTTTAAATATGTAAAGGCTGTTGAAGATAAGGATTGATGAGCTGGAGCATTTAATGCAAGGGAAACCATGTTTGAGCATTTCTAGGCATGGATTCGAAGAGACGTTTTGAGAAGTTTCTAGATTTTACTAAGGTTTTTTTAAAACGGATAATATTATGAGGGTCAAACGTTGCACACACAAAAAATTGTTCCTATTTTTTTCTAAAATATATAACATAGTTCTTTTTGTGCGCTCCACAAAATATATAGTTATATTTAGTATTTTGAAAAACCCTTTGGTAGGATGATAGGTAAGAGTGAGATCTAGAAGTTGTGTATTTTTTCATAATATTTTAATAAGTAGTTTTTTTTTCCTATGAATTTTTGTAGTGACCTCATCCTAAAGTTTGGTACATCTTTGTGTGTTGTGCATAACTTGCATCAAAATAATCTAAAATTAACACTTTTTTTAAAAATGTATAGAATCAAGTGTAGAATAATAATATGCAATTTATTTTTCATTTGGTTAAGTAGATCAGAAGTTATTAAAAAAATGGTAGACAATAATATGCAATTTATTTTTCATTTGGTTAAGTAGATCAGAAATTATTAAAAAAATGGTAGACATATGTTTGAGAGGACTGTCAAAACATTGATATAGAAAAATTAACTTCACAATGCTAATCTTGTACAAAAATTATAAAATTTATATGATTATAAACGTAAGAAAACACGTGAGATGATGGTGGTAATTTTAGAGATACCCACTCCACCATTTACAAACATGATGAAGTCAAAGAAGAGAATTGACCTTAGAAGATGAAAAAAAAGTCTGAAGCAATGGAAATGGAGGGAAAACATCAACCCAAGTCTTTAGGTGGTTTAACAGGATTATTGCCTGGTTTAAACATGATCGTGCTTTTTTGATAACAAAATGTGGTTGCATTATGCTTAGTGAGAGTGAAATTTTCATACTAGACATAATGTGATCGCATTATGCTTAGTAAAAATATACTAAAAATAATGTAATCGCATTATATATGTGTAAAAGTAACTTCAACTGTTCAGAGGCCTAATAGGTCTACTTAGGACCAAATAAAGAAGAAACTACCCCAAAAATAGATTGATTTCACCAAATAAATGATTGGATCAGATAGGGCACACTAAAAAATGTCTAAATCCTGAGTTTGATGCTTTGAATCGGTCATGCATGGGATACATTAGAACCATCACATTTTTCAATCGCTTCATCATTTGGTTTAGAATATTGTGAGAGTAATCAAAAAAATGTTGTAAGGAAAACATGTGTATTACCAAATACTTCTCAAAGCCCACCACAAAAGGGGTGTGGTGAAGGGACAATGCACAGTGGGTTTTATACAAAGATTCAAATGCCAATTCAATCAAGGAAAGTTTAGCTTCTGGAACTCAAGTTGTGGACCCTGGAAACATTTAGTTTGTTTTTCATTCAAATAGTGACCCTTACAAGGTAGACCTATTTTCAATGAAACAGTACAATGTAAAGTCAGGATATAGATTCTTATTGTTGAACCAGAAAATAAACCATCTTGTGAAGAAATGACAGAGACTACTTGTGAAAGCTTTGAAGTATGTCAATTCATTTTAGTCAACTTTCTCTTTGATTTTTATCATGTAGGAAAATTCGGTGATCGGTTTTTTGTGTGTATGTTGAATAGGAGGAAGAATGGTCTAAAATTGAGCCAAGGGTCAGCTTCATCACAAATTTTCCATGAAAGTCTAGTAATTGCAACGATCATCTTCATCACGAGTTTTCCGTGACAGTCTAGTAGTTGTAGGTGTTAGCTTCATCACAAGTTTTTCGTGAAAGTCTAGTAGTTGTAGGTGTCAGTTTCATCACAAGTTTTCCATGAAAGTCTAGTAGTTGCAACTGTCAACTCCATCATAACTTTTCTATCAAACTCTAGTAGTTGCAGGTGCTAGTTTCATCACAATTTTTCCATGACAGTTTAGCAGTTGCAGGTGTCATAGTCATCACAAGTTTTCCATGACAGTCTAGTAGTTACAGGTGCCAACTTCATCACAAGTTTTCCATGATAGTCTTATAGTTGCAGGTGTCATATTCATCACAAGTCTTCCATGATAGTCTACTAGTTTGAAGTGTCAGCTTCATCACAAGTTTTCCATGACATTCTAGTAGTTGAAGTGTCATCTTCATCACAAGTTTTCCATGACAGTCTAGCAGTTGCAGGTGCCAACTTCATCACAAGTTTTTCATTGTAGTCTAGTAGTTGCAAGTGTCATCTTCATCACAAGTTTTCTATGAAAGTCTAGTAGTTACAAGTGTCATCTTCATCACAAGTTTTCCACGACAGTCAAGTAGTTGCAGGTGCCAGCTTCATCACAAGTTTTCCATGACAGTCTAGTAGTTGCAGGTGCAATATTCATCAAAAGTTTTAGATATATCATGTGTTAAGTGAAACCAAGGTGAATGTTAACTAGGTCTTCCTAGTCTCCACAATCTCAAGGATAATCAGAGTCTTTCAATATGCCACCACCACTAGATTTGGAGGGCATAGAAATGCAACCATCATTATCCTATACAATACACTTAATTTTGTATGTCGCAATCATTTTGTCACGTGTATACATGATCTTGTTTCTAATGTAACAAATGTTTGTATGAGTATTTGGATTTAAGTATGTAGTTATATGACTTCTATGTAGTTTTTTCATTAGTGTCAGTTTGTTGTAAATACTGTTGTTTTCATGAAATAAATATTTCTTTTGGATTTCTCAAGAAGCTTATGTACAACCATTGAATCCTAATTCACAAAATTCTTCAGAGTGGCAAGAGCAAGAAAAAGAACAAACTAGTAGAGATGGACAGAGATATCAAATTAATTATACAAATAGCATCTTTAAATCAAGTTGGGTTTGATATGGTTTTTAACAATTGGAATGCTTTATTTGTTGTCATCTCTCCTGTACCTTTTTATAAGATCATGTTAAGTTGTGTTTCAATGCACCTGCTTTTTTAAGTTGTCTATAGAGCTTATCACTAAACTTTAGATTTCTATTTTCATGTAGGTACTATAAAAGGACAAAGAGGTCTAGTTGGAAGAAAGATTCAAAACCAATGACATCAATTAAGGTGAGATATCTAAGATTATGTTTTCCTTCTTAATTTATGAAGTAGGGTGATCCTTGCTATCCAAATTATACAATTACTTTTTATTAAGGTTCTCTCTCTCTCTCTCTCTCTCTCTCTCTCTCTCTCTCTCTCTCTCTCTCTCTCTCTCTCTCTCTCTCTCTCTCCCTCCTTGTACCCCTTAAGACAAACTTGATGGCTATAATGTGTTAGAAGGAGCCCTAAGGGGTCTGAGAACTTCTCAAAAGAGACATTATGTAGCCCCTAATGACCCCATATGACTCCTTGGGACATGTTACAACCATCAAGTGTGTTTTGAGGGGTATTACAACCCCTTAGAGCACATTAAATGGATATAATACAATTCTTCCACCAAGCCTAGATTTCAACCCTTTTGTGGATCTAGAGGCTCAATCATAAGATTAAAGGATTGGCCAACAGAAAATTGTTATTGTATATCAATTGATTGCAAAACGTTTTGTTGAGCAAAAAATATTGTAGAGATCAAGAGGAAAACTAGCTATGGAGAATATAGTTATGAACTCTGTTAAGAATGAAACTATTAACTAACTACTCAGGATTAAGAGACAAGCCCACCTAGTTAATGGGAAAGTGTGGGAAGAGATTCTTGGACCCATAATAGAAGTTACAAATAAGGACCTGAAGAGCTAGGAATGGGAAAGTGGCAAAGGAGAAAAGTAAGATATGTATGTGAGACTATGTCAAATGATGATGATGAGTACTCAACATCTACTAGTAGCTCAAGTAGTAATAGAAGGTCTTCAATGCACATGTACTGAGAAAAAAAATTTCAAATAGAAAAAGTGACAAGTGTTGTGGATTAATCCATAGAGAAATATAAACTCTATCATTCCCCCACTCTCTCTCTATCCACCTTTATCTCTCACTCCTCCCTTGCATCTCCTTCCCCCCTCTCTCTCCATCTTTCTCAGTCTCTCTCATTGCTTTAGATTTTACATACCCCAATGGGATTATGGAGAACTAGATGCAATGTTTCTAGTTCTTCATAACATGATCACGTTCTATTAAGCATAACGTGATTGCATTTGAAATGTGATCATGTTATGGCTTAGATCATTTTTTTAAAATTTTATATTCTTGGCTCATTAACAAGCCAAACTCCATTTTGAAATTTGATGAAAAGTACACATAACGCGATTGCATTATGTGTAGTTTTGACTTTTTTCATGGTGTCCACTTTTTTGCACATCATCTTGTTACATATTCCCATTAGTAATCTCAATCATATTTGAAATCCTTATGCAAGACCCAAGTTGTGACAATAATTCAATCCACAATTCATTCTAAGAAGGTGGACTGATCAATAATATCATAGAAGGTATAAATGTTCATAATTAAAAGAAATGATTATTAATATTGAATACAACCCTTATCATATGGTTAGTGGGGGTGTTATATCCTAGGAAAACTAGGCATTGATGCCCCATAGGGGAGAGAAACGTGACAAAACCATCCCAATTTGTTTCATGGTTTCTAAGCATGATGCAAAACTTAGCCAAATAATGTGGAATGAAATTTAAGATATAAACTAAAAAACTTAACCTCATGCAAATTGAGAATTTCTAAACCTAATAATCTTTTTCCAATATCTAGGAGTTTTATCATACCTAAACTATTTTAATACTTAAGATTCATGAGCATGTTCCTCAAGATATATCTTCAATTTCAAAATCCTCTAAAGATAAAATACTTTTTTTTTATAAGGCTAAGGAAGCTATAATTTCTTGAGTGGGATGAACGATCAATGCTAAATATTGAGCATGTGAAAGTGTATTGAGAAATGTTTCCTTCTTAAGATGAAAAAATGGATATTTATGAGTACTTGAGAAATTTTTTAGCATATTCAACCTATGAAATAATTCCCTATGGAGAAGATAATACATTTCCTCATTTCTTAAGTTTAGGAAACCTCACCTTAATCTTTTAGAGGTTGGTTACTAATGGCAATAGAGGGCTTTGGTGGGGCTCCATCATTAGTATGCTCTTAGATTTATGACTAAAATCATCAACTTATACTGTTCATCCCTCATTTTTGTTGAACAAAGGCTTTTATTGAATCGTCAAGAGGTAAGCTTATGACAATTAGAGGCCAAATGATAGTCAACACTCATGCTCATATGATTGAATAAAATAACATGCATTAATAAATTTCAAGGGGTGTGCTTCCCTAGGCCAAATTTTGTATCAACTATCTACTTTAGATCCTTGAAGAGTTCAACTTCAAATTATATCTTCTTTTGGGGTCAAGCCAAAACATGACTTTTCTTTTGGATTGATGCATATGAATTTTTATTTTTTTTAAATTAATAAAATAAATTTGGCATGACAAGGGTAATCTAGGAAATTCCATCCACACAGGTACAAAGACTTTCTTGTATGAAATAACAAAATCTCTAACCAATGGTAAAAGAACCAACAATGAAGAAAAGAAAATTTCTTAAGAAAATCTTCAACATCGATACTTCATAAAAGAAAATGAAAACCTTTGGCAAAACTTTAGATGATACCATGCTGAATTCTATGCAAAACCTAGGTCATATTTACCTAGTCTTTGAGCATAATTTCAAAGGAGATACTTTACACAAAATATTATATCAAACTTTAAAAAATAATTATTTGCATAAACTATCAATTTTAGAATGAGGAGGACTACATTGTAGGGTGTTTTGATTGATGTATTTTACAGAATGTTTTATGTTTTCGAAACTTTAACTAAAGACAAAATCTGTAGTTGTAAAAGTTTGATATTATTTTAAAGGTGTATAGAAAATACTCACAAATGAGGAAAATTATAAGTATCGTCATAAATATAGAAAAACACTATCAAATCCTACTTAAGGAAACACAACCTAACACCAACAAAACAAAACAATTTTTTTTGCTATTGAATTACACCAAACAAATATATATATATATATATATATATATATATATATATATATATAGACACACACACACACACACACACACACACACACACACTCTCCCCGCCATAACAAATATTATAATATAAAGAGTAAACATAAGAATGCAAATTTGTGTCAAACAAAATTGTGAAAATCAATTTAATCTAAGAAAATATTCTAACAATGATATTGTATAAACTTTTGAAATTTTGATTATCATGTGTGCATAGTAATTAAAAGCAATATCATTATTGTCCAAATAAAAATCCTAAATAAAAAAATTGATGGCACCATGCTTACTTTGCCTTAAAACTAACCCTCTAATATATATTCATGAGAGAGTTAGAATAAAACACCTAACTGTACATTAAAAACCCATATTATATAGAAATTTGCTTTAAAAAATTAATCTAATTTAATTGTTAGTCCCAGCCTTATATAAGGTAGGGAACTAATGTTTTTGTTTGACCCTCTAGTATTTCTTTTTTAAACAAGCAAGGTCATATTTTCAAAGTTTTGAGCTGTATATTTTTTAAATCATTTATTAGAAGGAAAATTCTATTTTTTGATTGGTCAAAGTTCATTTTCCTAGGCATAAATCCTATTTTTCAGGAATAGTAAAATTTAGAAAAATTGAAAAGATATTCTTGTTAGAATTTGTTTGATATTTTATACAAACTTCTGCAATGTGTCAAATTAGTGTTAAAGGAAATTGGATAAGAACAAACTAATTAAATGGCTACTATTTGTCTGCTTGTGCAAATATAATGAGGCGGCGACCTCACACCACCATAGCCAGCCAAACATTTGTTGCTGATATTACTGCCCAAACGTTGCCTGACGCACGTTCAGTTCCTCTCCACTGCACCTTGGTTACGAGCCTGATCTAAAGGTTGAAAGTCGGACCTCCATGCCCGTCCATTCTCCAACAAAAAAAAATGATGGAAACGAGGGCAAAAACGTAGATTTTTATTGGTCCATGATATAAAAATATAAAACTAATTGTATAGTTTGCATAGCTTATGCTTTTAATATCTATTTTTTATTATGGGTTTGGTTTATTTCTACATTATTTTAAGCTTAAAGAATTTTATTATACTATTCCAAATAATAGACATTAAAAATATTAAGAAGTATTTTATTTTTATAGTTTGATTTTGATTAAAAAGAAATTTTAGATATGTATTTTATTTTTATATTGTTTATTAAATTATGTATTGTAAATTGTTTATTGTTTTATGAATATTTTTGAATTGTTTGTTCAAGTATTCTTATTATTTATTTATTTATTTATATTATTTTTATTCTATCTATTTATACATTTCATGTGTTCTATACTTTTTACCATTTAGTAAATGATTTAACTATTGAAACAATTTACCTCTTCTTTTTTATACTCAAAATTTGTTTAAAATCTATCTTGATCATAAAAATCATGAATTGAGGGTCGAATCGAAGATTATGTGCTGGGAAGAATTAATTTTAAGCCCCATAAGTTGACGGCAAATTAATAGTTATGTTATCTTTATTAAAATAATGTTATGTTATCTTCATTAAAATAATTCCTAATCCCTACATCATTTGAAAGATTTGAGAACTTTTTATAATTACATAATATTGTTTTAAACTTAAAGATTGTAGAAGAGTACATCATTCAAAAATATAGTAAAATATCATTTGATTCTTATAGAAACACAAAATTTTAAGCGCAAAATCATTTTCAAACAATTACTAAAACATACAACCCCACTATGACCCCAAAAGGCAAGGACCAAAGAGCTCTTGTTAATTAATAAATTAAAAAATTATTTTAAAAACTTATCTTAAAAATAAACTTTTAAACTCATATTTCTTACATTAACATTTATTTAAAATCTAAATACTATATAATTATTAAAAAATTATAGACTACATTTCAATCATATAAAGTTCATAAATAAATAAAAAGTGTAAGTATAATTTATTGTCGAGGGTCCTTCAAAGTCCACCACTTGCTCAGTGCAAGACACACCCCTCCCCTAAGAGTGCAAAGCATATCACATCATTTAATATAGTATTGTGATATTTATATTCACGAAAGACACACCCCTCCCCTAAGAGTGCAAAGCATATCACATTATTTAATATAGTATTGTGATATTTATATTCACGAAAGAACTAAAACAAAACACCTACCAAAATATTAAAAATGTATATTATTTAAAAATTTCCTTTGAAATTTTAATTAATTAATTAATTTTAAATCATTGAAATAATTTATCTTAAAAAATAACAAAATAAAAGTATTATTTATCAAAAGTTAAAACAAAATCAAGATATTGTTCACATTAATCAAAAATCTTATATTTAATTTAATAAAATATAGATATAATTCCTAATATTTAATTTACTTCGGTAGGAGCAGGCCTCAAATTTGATTACTGGTTGTTTTTACACTTTTGAACCATATATGACAAGTAAAATTTTTAGTAAACTATTATTGTAAGTAAGTTAGTATTATATTTAATATTACACATAAATGTGATTTTATAATATGTATAATATATATCTATGATAAATATATATTATTTTATATTATAATTTTTTATTTTTTATTTTAATTTTAATTATTTTTTATTTTTGATAGGTAAACAAACAAAACCTAGGTTATTTATTATTAGTAAGATTAATTATTATTATGTGTTAATCGCAAGTAGATTCGAACCCAAGACCTCCCCGATAAGAGGTTCGCAATTTAGCGATGTGTTATAGGCTCTTCCCTGATGAATGTGTATTTATATTAATTTAAAATCTTGTTGAAATAAAATATAATAAGTTTTAAAAACTTATTTTTAAAGACATAAATTTTAAAAATATCTTTAATACTTAGATTTTTATATATAGTACTTATTTATTATTTTAACTTATTCAAAATTTTACATATATTACTAAAATATATTACTAAAACATATTAATAAATAATACTAATATTTTCTAATTTATAGAATATTTAAATTTAACATGATCTCTTAAATTATTATAAAACAAAAAAATTGATTGTTTGACAATTAAATTTTTTTGAAACCAGTTTAGCCGTCATTAAAAAAACAATATAACAGGCAGGGCGATGTCAAATTCCAGGTCTCAGCAGCCTCTTTTCGAGAAAAATAAAATAAAATTCGACATGAAAGTAAAATAATAATTATTTCCGACCAGGGATAAAGCAGCATTTATCTAGTTCGTACGAGATTACTATCGGCGCTAAATGTTATATAATTATACGTTATACGAGAAATTTCAATTAGATGGGAAAATAAAATAAAGTTCATTATACTGTTTTTACCTTGGTAGAATTTTTTTAAAATAGATGATAAACTTGTTGGAAGAAAAAGCTGCTTTCAGTTTCGGATCATTCTCATGGCCATGGGTCAGGTTCAGAAACCAAAGCAAAAAGACAATGACGTATAATGAAGTACGATCACTGAAAATGCAGACACAATTCTTTTCAAATGCTATTTCAAACAAAAAAATTTGGACATTTGAAATGGATGCTATAAATTTTTGAGCGGATCAAATAATGAGTTTTGTATAGCAGATCAAATTTTGAGCAGAAACAAGAAGAAAATATGTAAGAAGCTATAGGCCACAGTTTTTTTCAAATGCTATTTTAAACAAATAAAACCTGATCAGGGCTGAGTTATAGGTATATCAGGTTTCGAAACAAAAGCAAATAGTATAATCCCTCCCTAAAAATGTCGACAAATGACTTTTCAAATGCTATTTCAAACAAATCGAACCTCATAATTATATTTGCTATGGATGCCACATAATTTTAGCGGATGAAATAATCAAAAGTTTTCGGGGTACAAATCGTAGAGAAAAGTACCTTTGTATAGCCAATTGCTGCTATAATTCCTCAAAATTAATCCTAAAAGCAATTTTGATGCCAGCGATCCTTCATCTTCTGTTAGTTTTCCATCTACCTGAGAGAAAGGACGCAAATACCTTTAAAGTACTTATACATGAAATCGAGGTGTTCACAGAGTAAAAGAGCTATGGCGGAAACTTCTGAACCCCTTTAGATTGGGAATTAAAGGGAGTGATAAGAAGCTTCACTGCGAGTTCCTGGTTGCAAGTTCGAAACCCGCTACACACTTCGCTTTTCCCTCTCCTTTCGCAGACACGTGTTACTTACCTACTATTATTTATTCGATGACAATCATTTTCCTATTTACCGTGTGAGAAAAGTGAAACGTGGGTGACCATGACCACTTTTCAGCAATTATACAATAATACACTTCCAAAATCCCACTAAAAAGCCATAACATAGAAAACGAAAGAAAACTCCCACATTAAATGGAAATTGAGCACTGTGGAAAAGCAAAAACTTAAGGCAGAAGTTAACGATGAAACGTAGAAAGATATTCCCCTTTTTTTGTAAGGTTACCATCAGCTAAACTCACGAGAAAAGAGAAATTCCACATGTATTAATATGAGGGTTTTTTTTTTTTTTTTTTTTGATGAATAAACCTTTTCCATTAAATAAAACTTTAAAGATACATATTCACAAAAAAAAATCAGGGATACAAGATCATCCCGTGAGTTCATATGGTCTAAGGCTGAAGACCAACTATTCATCAAAAAACATATATATAAAAAATATATAAAACTTCAAGCTGTAAGAGCAGTGCCAGCCGAAGGAGGGTTTTTGTCATCAGAACCCCATAAATCCTTAGGGTTATTAGTTGGCTCAAGGAGAGCCCAACTGTCAGTAGCAGCAGTATCTTTATTTTTGTCTGTCTTCCTCGGCCTTGGGAGGAGAAATGGAGCGACAATGAGGCTGCGACCTAGGGGTCTGCGAGCAGCGAGTTGAATTGCTTTGACCTCTCTGGTGACCATGAGGAGGAGTACGGTCACTGGATAAAGCATCTGAAAGCACTTGGACAATCGTACAAGGGGCATTTCCCCAGTGAGCAAGTAGCTCCTACAAGTGAGCCACTTCCAGCGTGACTTTGTTAGTTTGTACTTCAATCTGCATCATGACATTATTACATATATGTGCTTTAGCACATATTGCAACATAAATATCAAAAAAGTTGTGGGAGAATAAAACAACATTGTGATCTTTCTAGATTGTGAACAATATCTCCATTATGAAACCATGCCAAATCTGGGTATATCTAAAAGGAAGTCTGGGAGCATCACCCAGAACCACCATATGCCATGTGAAGGCCTCTGGATGAAAAGGCCTGAAGAAGTAAAAAATCTAGAGCAAATAATTTTGAGCTCTTCTGCAAAACCAAAAAATATGCAGAAAGCTTTCAGTTTGATCACAAAAAGTGCATCTAGGATCAGGAACTTCCAGATGCTGGAGCCAAGGACCTAAAGGCAAGCCCTGGAAGAGGAGACACCAGGCAAAGTGAGCAATCTTTGGCTTAGTAATAGCATGCCAGACAGTGACAAATCTAAGACTCCAAGTCTTATGTGAAGAATGCAAATGCCAATGCTGATTGAGGGTATTAACCATCAGAAGATGGGGCACCAGGCACTATACCCTAGCTTGGGCTTATAGCTAGTCACTGGAGTGGCAGGGTACCACTTCCAATCTTTCCACCAAGGGTGGGATGAGTGAATTCCAAGTTTATGTAACAAATTGGGAGGAACCACAAAAACTAGAAGATCAATTGTCTGTTGATCTAGACAAATAAGCCTAAACTACACCTGCAAATCCTCCCATGAGCGAAGGCTCATTGTAACCCTGGAGAATAAATCTTTGGGTGTCTTGATACCCCTGCAAAATAAATACAAAGCACTAGCTCCTTGAATCTTGGCAAAAGACACCCCTTGAGTGGCAAACAAGTGTGACCACCAAAGGTTTTGTTGATTCATTGAGAGCCCATCTTTGAATCCATTACCGGCCAAACGAAGCCAAGGTTTAATGGCTTCCTAGGATTTCCAAATGCTCTTAGCAACAAAAGTGTCCTAAATCTAAGCAAGTTCAAAAGTCACAAGAAGGGTTTGAAAACCAATCCCCTTCTAGGCCGAACAGTTAATCGAAAAGCCTGAAGAAATGCAGTGATGTAACAAAATTTTCCAAGCCTCACCTCCAATGAGAGCCCATATGACCCATTTGGCACAGAGGGCTATCCCCTGCTTGCGGGTGGAAAGCAAGCCAAGATCACCAAAATCCTTGGGTAAACAACAAAAGTCCTAGGCCACTTTGTGAAAGTCATGATGCACAGCATCAGAGGCTCAGAGAAAATCCCTGAGAAGACATTCAAGCTTAAGGTACGAGACTTTGAAAGGAGCCCAACAAGAAGAATAATACACATGAGTAGCAGCAAGCACTTTGGAGCATATTTGAAAGTTTCCCGTAAGTGAAAGTGGCTTAGTGATCCAATATTCCAACTACTTCTCAATTCGAGCAAGTACAACATTCCACAACTCCACAGGAGATGCTTGAAAAGAAAAGGGAATGCCCAAAAATTTAAAAATCTCACCATGTTGGACCCATTTCCATCCATAATGTTGCAACTAGTGAGGGCCCAACAGAAAAGATTGTTAATAGCAAAGAAGTTTGTGCCATTGGATAGCCGACCCTGAAGCAAGACAAAAAGTATCTAAACACTGCAAAGCATTGGCAATATTCTCCTCATCCTCAATCAATGTGAGGAAAGAATCATCTACAAAATGGCCATTAACCAGCTAAATGGTTGACTTTGGTAGCGAAATACCATGCACTAGACCTTGAGAGATGGCATTAGCCAACAGATAACCAAAGCCTTTGACTGCCAAAACATAGAGAGAAGGTGCAAGAGGACAACCTTGGCAGATAGATCTGAAGAGCCCAAAAGGTTCAGATTGATGACCATTAATGGTAATGCAAGCAGAGGCATCTCCAAATAGCATCTACACCGATTGACAAAAAAATGGGCCAAAATGCAAGGCTTGAAGCATAGTAAGAATAAAGGGTCATTCAATATGGTCATACGCTTTGGCGAAATCAATCTTCAGGAAAAGGGCCTACTATTTGGATTATTTGACCCATTCCATTCCTTCATAGAAAATAATGATGTTGTCCAAGATATATCAAGACTTGATGAAGCTAGTTTGTTCAGGTCGAATAATCTGAGGGAGCAAATGCGAAATTTTAAGAGAGAGGGCTTTGGCAATGATCTTGTAGGAGATATTCAACAAAGTGATGGGCCTTTAATTGCAAATCTTTTTAGGATCTCCAACTTTATGAATTTAATATTCCCTTTGTTGATAATGTTGCCTAGTGAATTAGAATTATAAGCTTGAAGATAAACCTGAAGCAAATCAGGGTCAATGTTATCCCAAAGCATCTTGTAGAACTCACAAGGGAAGCCATCACATCTATGGGCTTTGTCATCAACGATGGATAAGATAGCTTCATTTAAGTCTACAAGAGTAAGCTTTTTCTCACAAAAGGCATATTGTTTAGGAGCAAGCCTATTGGGAGTAACATCAAGGTAGGCTTGCAACACTTGATCACACACAATAGAGGGCCCTTGAGCCGTAAAAACCTACTCATAATGACACACAAAAGCCTGGAGAATATTCGGGTCGATGAAAACCTATTGATCTTCTCGGATGCACTTAATACCCACAGCAGAATGACAAGTGCTCAAAGCATTAAAAATTTCCTTGCAGGCCTAATCACTGACCTCCAACCAATGGAGACGGGCTTTGATTTGAGCTCCCCTAGTAGCATAACTTTATGCAACCTGCTTCTGGCATTGAAGGTTGGGAAGTTGAACCTAGAGATTCATATCATAGATTCATGGCAAGGGCCCTAGAGGTCATACGCAGATTGAGAATAGTGGCTTCATAAGATTGCATGTGGTACATAGCTAGTTGTCTGTCGTAAATGCGAAGAAATCTCATAGTACAAAGGATAGTGTCATTCCACCATTTAATCCATCCAAGGTGATTGTAGGGTCAAGGTTCAAGATTCTAGACACAGGATGTGAGCAATAGTTGGCAGATGGGACAACAAAGAAGTGTTGAGGTAAAACTAGGTTTTATTCGGGTGAGACTAAGCTATTTGCTAGGTGATGGAAAAGAGGATGGGGAGTGGTCTAACAACATCACATTAGGCAAAGTAATGACAAGTTAGACATGCTTTTGAGAAAAGGAAAGAAAAGGATTGCACATAAATCATAGCCCTATCAAGTCTTTTAAAAACTCTGTAAGATTCGGCTCAAAAATTGGACCAAGTGTGCCAAATCCCATTAGGGTGGTAGTGAGTAACATTAGGATCAAAAAGTCCTAATTTGTTTCGCATGTAAAACTAGGCCTCTCGTTCACTAGTTGCACATCTAAAAGGTAGAAGGCCTTCCTTGTTAGAGGCTAGTTCAACCATATTGAAGTCCCCACAAAAAACCCATGTCGCAAGCGGCAAATGATCTACCAACCAACGCCATAGGTGTGAACGTTCAACAACATCATTGGGAGCATAAATGTTAACAATACCAAAAGAATGATTATGAAAAGACAACAAAATAAGCCACCTTGTGCAAATGGTCAAAACCATGTGAAACAACATGAGGGTATTTTTTTGTTTCAATTGAATCTTGGGTTTCAAAATAGTTGTCCACATTGAACATTGAATTGTAGCTAAAAAGATAGTTATTGATGTCGATAGGCATTCTACAATGGTAGAATGGGCGGAGCAAGATGGTGTGAGTGTGTTAATGTTAATATTTATCTTTTAGGTTAAATTTGACAACCATTTACATGCCAAAATTGTAATATTTATTATAAACAAAGTACATTTTTCAAAATAATTTAATAAAAACTACATAAAATATTTACTAAAATTATAAACTTTGGAGATATAAATATCATCTCTTAAGAAATCAAAATATTAAAACTTAAGTGAGTGCAAAATAAATAAATGAAAACACACCGAAATATAAATATTTTTATATGTAATAAAAAATTTAATCGTTTTATCATGGATATCTATGGGTATTTCTAGACTTTTTTAAATATATCTATACTAGTATTATATAAATTTTGTAAATTATTTATTAGTTCTTATCTTTTATGGCCTACCGCTAGTATTTTGGAGTTACTTTTTACTAATATTTTTTTTAAATTTTTTTTAAATTGTGTAAACTTAGAATTATTTTATGGTTTGGACATTTCTTTACTAAACTAGAAAAAAATATTTTATTTATTTATGTTTTTCTATTAGTTTTTGTTTTTGTTCAGATGTTGGAAGTAGACATACCTTATTTTGCATACATGTGTACTAGGAGGGGACAAATAGTAATAATAACATCTAAACAAAGAGAAATCAACAAAATATGTTGTATGGTATAGGTTTTCATCTTGTCTCTTACAAGAACTCTATAGTTTGAAGACATAGTTTCTTCGACAATTAGGTGCATTGTTTCTATGATTTTGACAGATTTGGAAAAAAAACATGATAATGGAGAGAGGTTCGGTATGGCATTGCAGTTGATGGAGGAGAAGCAAAGGTCAAAAGCTAGGAGGTAAATTTTCTTGCAAAATGTATTGCTCTCCTAATAGTCAAGTGTGGATTTTTTAAGAATCATGATGTTGAATGTGAGATATATAAGAATAAAATATACTTAAAATTGTTTCTACAATTCATATAATTGCACAAGTGTATGATTCTAGATTGAGTTCATTGAAGTTATATAAAATGAATCAAAACCAAATTTTAAGACCATTCAAAGGCTCCACCCAAATTCCAAGGTTGGGGTTATGTTTGTGGAGAGTGGAAATTTTGTAGAGAAAGATTGGGAGGTACTTTATTAGTCCCTACCTTATTAAAGGTAGGGAACTAATGTTTTCTTTTTAGCCCCTAATATATATATTTTTTTCAAACAAATGTTATAAACCAAGGTTTCAAAGGTTAGATTTTATAAATCAATTATGCTGTGTTTTTTCCTAATTTCTGATTGGTTTAGATGAATTTACTAGGGTTTTTCATATTTTTGTTAGTTGAAAAATTAGAAAAAAGTAAATGGTATGGCGGCAGTTTGACAACAAATTAATTGAAGCCAGAATTTAGCCAGTTTCTCTGTATGGCTGTCGAATTGCACCCCTTCCCGACCACAGTATCCTTTATTTTGATGAATTTCTCCATCCTTGCGTAGCATGCCTTGTGGACATTAACCCTATGTTTGGGAACGAAGAAATCCAAGGTCGTTATTTTCGTGTTCAAATCAAAGCAGCCAAAATCCATGGTGGAGCGTGTGTGGCCGCTGGGGATCTCGCTCGGGGAGTTTTAGGTTAATGTTTTTGGCTTCTCCAAATTCAATTATTTGGTCAGTGAGAACTCATGTCAGATAATACAACCTATGTTTTATTTTATTGTATGGTTTGTCATTTATATTTATTAAAAAAAAATTTAATTTTTTTTTTACTTTTTTATGATTTACTAAAATATTTTTTCCTGGGGTTTTTATTATTATTTATTTTAAAAGAAAATCAAATGGCAAGAGAATGCTAGGCCCATGCATGTCTCGAATAGTGTCCATGGAAAATACTGATGTAAGAAGCCATGAGGGCATTTTGACTTTGGTCAGCCTTTCTAAGCTTTGGCTTTGACTTTGGTTGGCCCTTCTAAGCTTTGGCTTTGTGGTTTCATTTTGGACATTAGATTCAAAATATTGCTAAAATATTATGTGGAAACTAAGATTTTAATAATATTTAAAATTCAATATATTTGTATAATTTTTTATAGCCTAGTTCTAATATATTATTAATATTATATAATTAACAATAATAAATTATATTCTATATTTTCTATAATATAAATATAAAATAGGTAAGATTTTATATATTATAGTATTATAGGTGTAGTGGAATTAGGCATATTAATGAAACAAAATTTAAAATTTAAAAAAAAAAAAATTTCATTTAAATAATGATTATTTAAGATTTCAATATGAGTCTTTTATTTATCCAAATTAATTTTAATGACACGTAGATTTATTATAATGTTATTCATATAATTTATTATTATGTGTTGAGTAGATTTGAATCCAAGGTCTCTAAAATGACTCTTGCCTAGTCATACCACTTCCTATTAGCTAAGAATAAACATATTAATTTATAATACAAATTGAAAGACATATCCACTATTAATCTTTGAAATGATAGATATAATATTTTTTAATATTAAAACTAATAATTTGATAAGTATTAAATATTCAATAAATAGATTTTTAATAATGATAGTAAGCTTTTAATCTATAAAAAAATGTTTAAATTCTTCATATATGAACAAAAAGTGATTATATTCTCCAACTGAACATGTCACTATATAGTTTTGCCATGTGGGTAAGTGCACCAAGTTGTGGTGCCAAAAGGGGGTATAAGTGGACACCTTTTTCCTAAAATCTACAAATTTTGAACTTCAACAAGAATTTGAAGATAGTTACACTCAAAATTTTAAGATATGACAAAAACAAAAGTCGTAGTCCTTTGAATCTAGTTTCTAAACTACTAATTTTTTTTCAAAATGGTTTAGTTTTAGGTCCTCAAAAAAGGGGGGCACAAAAAGTGGTACTGTTTATTCCAAAAAAACATAACATAATACAAAGTGTGGCCCCCCTAAAATTTTAACTTTTTTTTTGAAATTCTTTAATTACCCTAGTCAAAAGTTACTTAACACTATGTAGTTTATCCTAAATTTTTTGGGTAATTTTATAATGTGTATTTTGTTTATAATGAATTTTTTAACTAGACACATCCCAAAAACATGAAATATCTGTGTGCTCCCCCTAGAAATAATTGAAAACTAATCTAAAATCAGAACTTTTTTTTTCAAAGTGTGTAGAATGGAGTCTAGTTTCTAAAAAACTAAGTTGTTGAAAAATTCGATGAACGAGCTAAAATTTATAGCCCAATTAGTACATGATGGTTTTTGACAAAAAATGAGCATACATTCAAAAGAAATTATAGATGAAAGGTTTGAAATAGTTCAAATTAAAAATAAATTATATGGTTAGATAGTTAACACAGAGACCTATAATGCTATGTAACTTGATCTTATCGATATGCAACCACGAGGAATCTTGAAGGGGAGCACACAAGAAAAAGCAATCATTTTTTGTATGTTTGCTGAAAAACACGTGTCAGACTTGTTTATGGACTCCAAACCTTTGGGTTGGATCTCTAAGGCAAAACCAAGCCTTAGGCTTGGGTTTAATGCAAAGCTTTCAATAATGTGTGTGCCCTATAGCGCACACACGCTATTAAACTTTGCGTTACCCGTAGTGTGTGTGCACTATAGTGCGCACGCACTATCAATACCTAAATTGCAAAAGAGAACTAGGTGGGGGGGCAAGGGAATGGCTACGTGTGTGTGAGAGAGAGATAGAGAGAAAGTAGGGGATGGGAGAGGGGAGAGAGTACAAGATGGGAGAGAGAAAGTGAGAAAGAGTAGAGGTGGCAAAGAGAGTATAGGATGAGAGAGAGAGAGAGAGAGAGAGAGAGAGAGAGAGAGAGAGAGAGGAAGTGTGAGAGAGTAGGGGTGGCAGAGAGAGTACAGGATGCAAAAGAGTAGGGCTGGAAAAGAGAGAGTGTAGGATGGGGGAGAGAGATTGACAGTAGGAGATGGGAGAGAGAGGAAGTGTGAGAGAGAGTACAGGTTGGGAGAGAGAGATTGAGAGTAGGGGATGGGGGAGAGAGAGTAGAGAGGGGGAGAGAGTGAGAGTGAGTAGGCGGTGGGAGAGGGAGTGGGAGAGGGAGAGCAAGTGAGAGAAAAAGTAGGGGATGGGAGAGGAGAGAGGGGGGATGGGTGTGTGTGTGTGAAAGAGAGAGAGTAGGGAATGAGAGAGGGGAGAGAGAGATAGAGAGAGTAGGCAATGACAGAGGGATGGGAGAGAGAGAGAGAGATAGAGAGAGAGAGAGAGAGAGAGAGAGAGAGAGAGAGAGAGAGAGAGAGAGAGAGAGAGAGAGAGAGAGAGAGAGAGATAGTAGGCAGTGGGAGAGGGAGTGTAGGGAGAGAGAGGTGGAATGGAAGTGTGTAAGACAGATAGAGTAGGGGATGGGAGAGAGTAGGCAGTGGGAGAGGGATTGTGAGAGAGGGGGGGGGAATGGGAATGTGTATTTATTTATAAGAGAGATAGAGTAGGGGATGGGAGAGAGTGTGAGAGAGAGTAGGGGATGGAAGAGAGAGAGTGAGAGTAGGGGATGGGAGAGAGTGTGAGAGAGAGTAGGTGGTGGCAGAGAGAGCTTGTATGGGATGGGAGAGAGAGAGTGAGATTACAAGATGGGAGAGTGTGAGAGAGTAGGGGATGGGAGAGAGAGAGAGTGAGAGTAAGGGATGGGACAGAGAGAGAATAGAGAGGAAGAGAGAGAACTTGAGATAGAGAGATAGTAGGTGGTAGGAGAGGGAGTGGGAGAGGGAGAGGGAGAGGGAGAGAGATAGGAGGGATGGGAGTGTGTGCGATAGATGTAGAGAGTAAGGGATGGGAGAGAAGAAGAGTGGGGGGATAACAATGTGTGTGTCTATGAAAGAGAGAGAGTAGGGAATGGGAGAGAGTGTAAGAGTAGGGGGTGGCAGAGAGAGAGTATGATGATGGGGGAGAGAAAGTAGGTGGTGGGAGAGGGAAAGAGAGAGGGGGGATGGGAGTGTGTGTGTAAGAGAGATAGAGTAGGGGATGAGAGAGAGTGTGAGAGTGTGAGAGAGTAGGGGATGGGAGAGGAGAGAGAGAGTAGAGGATGGGGGAGAAAAAGTAGGAGGTGGGAGAGGTAGTGGGAGAGGGAGAGAGAGGGGGGATGAGAGTGTGTGTGTGTAAGAGAGACAGAGTAGGGGATGGGAGAGAGTGTGAGAGTTTGAGAGAGTAGGGGATGGGAGAGGAGAGAAAGAGTAGGGGATGGGGGAGAGAAAGTAGGTGGTGGGAGAGGGAGTGGGAGAGGGAGAGAGAGAGAGGGGGGATGGGAGTGTGTGTGTGTAAGAGAGACAGAGTAGGGGATGGGAGAGAGTGTGAGAGTGAGTAGGTGGTGGCAGAGAGAGCTCGTACAGGATGGGAGAGAGAGAGAGAGAGAGAGTAGAGAGGGAGAGAGAGAACTTGAGAGAGAGAGATAGTAGGTAGTAGGAGAGGAGTAAGAGAGGGAGAGGGAGAGAGATAGGGGGATGGGAGTGTTTGTGACAGATGTAGAGAGTAGGGGATGGGAGAGAAGAGAGTGGGGGGATAAGAGTGTGTGTGTCTATGAAAGAGAGAGAGTAGGGGATGAGAGAGAGTGTGAGAGTGTGAGAGAGAGTAGGGGGTGGCAGAGAGAGAGAGTAAAAAGATGGGGAAGAGAAAGTAGGTGGTGGGAGAGGGAGTGGGAGAGGGAGAGAGAGAGGGGGGGAATGAGAATGTGTGTAAGAGAGACAGAGTAGGGGATGGGAGAGAGTAGGGGATGGGAGAGGAGAGAGAGAGTAGGGGATGGGGGAGAGAAAGCAGGCGATGGGAGAGGGAGTGGGAGAGGGAGAGAGAGGGGGGGGATGGGAGTGTGTTTGTAAGAGAGACAGAGTAGGGGATGGGAGAGAGTGAGTAGGTGGTGGCAGAGATAGCTCATACAGGATGGGAGAGAGAGAGTGAGATTAGGGGATGGGAGAGTGTGAGAGAGAGTACGGGATGTGAGAGAGAGTGAGAGTGAGAGAGAGAGAGAGAGTAGAGAGAGAGAGGTAGTAGGTGGTAGGAGAGAGTGTGAGAGTAGGGGGTGGCAAAGAGAGAGTACGACGATGGGGGATAGAAAGTAGGTGGTGGGAGAGGGAAAGAGAGAGGGGGGATGGGAGTGTGTGTGTGTAAGACAGAGTAGGGGATGGGAGAGAGTGTGAGAGAGTAGGGGATGGGAGAGGAGAGAGAGAGTAGGGGATGGGGGAGAGAAAGTAGGCAGTGGGAGAGGGAGTGAGAGAGGGAGAGAGGGGGGATGGGAGTGTGTGTGTATGAGAGACAGAGTAGGGGATGGGAGAGAGTGTGAGAGTGTGTAGGTGGTGGCAGAGAGAGCTCGTACAGGATGGGGGAGAGAGAGAGAGAGTAGAGAGGGAGAGAGGGAACTTGAGAGAGAGAGATAGTAGGCAGTAGGAGAGGGAGAGGGAGAGAGATAGGGGGATGGGAGTGTGTGTGAAAAATGTAGAGAGTAGGGGATTAGAGAGAAGAGAGTGGCGGGATAAGAGTGTGTGTGAGAGATCTAAAGAGTAGGGGATGGGAGAGGAGAGAGGGTGAGAGAGGTAGAGAGAGTAGGCAGTGGGAGAGGGAGAGCGAGAGAGAGAGTAAAGGATGGGAGAGGGGAGAGAGAGTAGGAAGAGAGAGAGGGTAGGGGATGGGAGAGAGTAGGGAGGATGGAGAGTGATGTCTTTTCACATAGTGCATACGCGCTTTATAGGGTGTACATGCTATAGTGTGTACACACTATGTGAAATCACCTAAAAATGGGAAAAAAGCAACTTTGGGGCCCATTTCATCCATTTTTTGCTTTTGGTCTGTTATGCACTCTATTATTCTGATAGAAATCACGGGTTCCAACATAGCAAACACTATTTCAACACTTTTGGAAGCTAGCAAACACCAAATTCAATCATTGGATATGTGATTTGAAGACTTTTTGAATTCTACAACTATAGGACAAATTTACTACCCATTCTTAACAAAAGGTAGAGACTCTAGCTCATCAGAGCTCTTGTTGACTAAGTGTAAATAACTCATGTTTTATTATGGTATTATTATTAAGAAGTAAAAATAAGTTTGGATATGATTTGATAATCTTTTAAAAATAAAACTATTGTAATTTTTTGAGTTTATGAAGATAAGTAGTAGATTTTTCCATTAAATTATGTGTAATTTTTTTTCATAAATATTTTGAATTATATTTGATTATCCGATGTCATTGAAATCTACAAAAGAAAAAAAGATTTTTTTTCTAAGACTTGAATATGTTTTTTCTTTACTTTTTATACATTTTATCTTGAAGATGGATCAAAAAATATGGTTGAAATATTGATGCAAAGAATTCAACAAAGATTAATCCAAAAACCTACTACAATTTTTTTCAAAGATAAGACAAGATGATAATAATGCTACACAATTATGCTTTGTATTAAGGAGAAAAGCTCAAGGATTTTAAACGATTAAAAGACAATCCTCATATTGGTTAAGTGAGAAGAAAAAAAGAGGTAGAAGATTTTAAAAAAACTTTTGAAAATAAACAAAACAATAGTTGACACAACTCTTACAGCGATAAAATTGTAGTCAAGTAATTATTAAATTTATTTTATTTTATTATGTTATGTTATGAATTGATTGCTTACACACACACACACACACACACACATATACACATGTATATACATACATATACATATGCATAAACATTCCTATATGTGTGTGTATACACACATATCTATGTGTATACACATACATGTGTGTGTGTATATATATGAATGTGTATATATATAATAATATATATGTATGTAGATATATTTATGTACATATGTATGTGGACCATTGCTACAATCCTTAATTGATTCAGAGACACTTGAGATGCATACAGTTGTAGAGCTTCAAGAATATTGTCAAAAGTAGAGAAAGTGAAATGAGTACAAAATTTCTACGTGATTATTAATGGAAGAAGATGAGAAATGCTAAAAATGAAATAGAATATTTGATAACAAGGAAAGATGCAAGATATGTCTTTCTATAAAAAAAATCCTCAAATATATAAAAATCAATAATAATAAAATAACATATCATGGTTTTGTCCTTAATTTTCCTAGACATAAGAAATTCACCACATTTTATTAAAAAGATTAAGGATCTATTAACATTCATTAAAATTTAAATATTATTTATTGAAATGAGATAATAAGTGGATAAATTCATGTCTTTGTCCTTGTACTCCTATTTATTTCGAAAGGAGTATTTTGATTTGTGTGACAATATTTAGTTTGTGCTCTTCATATATCCTGTTGTGGAGTTATATTATATTCAAATTATTTCTTGATACATCCTTGGTTACTTTAGATTTTATTTTGTATGCGGGTGATCCCACAATAATGGGTTCCACTTTTTGACCAATTTTGACTTTGAAATCAATATTTTTGCAACAAACGTCACGTTCAAGTGACTATATCTCCAAAACTATAAATAATTTCAAGATGACATAAACTAGTGATTTTGAGTACTTTGTTCCTACTTTGTAACCATATTTTTTAATCTAAAAAAAAAATTTATTTATGTCAATTTTTTTTATCTCCTCCAAAAAGTGGTACATAATAAAATTCAATATTTTAAAAAGTGACAGTCTGTTTGACACACATAACTTTTTTTCTAGAAATGATAATGAAGTAATTCTTTCTGCCTTGGATTTGTAGTATCAATATCCAGTGTCTGCATTTGGTTTGATTTATTTTTGTTGAATATTGTATAGTTTATGAAGTTTTGAAGTGACATGAACCGTAATTCAGACATACATTCCATTTGACACAGATAATTTGAAGTCAATTTATTATAAACCATTTTTTTTTTTTGAATAGAAAGGTATCTCAATAAGCCAGTGCCTCCATATTTTTCAAAAAAAAATTGACCTAATTTACTAATTTTCCCGAGGTGTCAAAGTCAGTTGATGTTCAATTGGTAATGAACCTATAATGTGTTAAACTCATATTTGAAAGTCTTAATGATTAAATTATGTAATAAAATTATAGTCATTGGAAAGCTTGCTCCGAGAAGCACATTTTGACATTTTTTAGTTTACAGTAGGAGATCATTCTCCTACAATTATGGCAGTCAAAAGAGAAAAAAAAATGAAAAAATGAAAAAAAGGTTAAATTTTTTGTGATTTTGCATGTTCGTGCGAACATGGCGTTCGCACGAACACGTTTACCATGTTTGCGTGAACATGCAAATCATGTTTGCGTGAACATATATATCGCATATGTTCGCGTGAACATACGAAATATGTTCGCGCGAACATGATTAAAAAAAAAGTTCGCGCGAACATATGGTAAACTCAATTTCTCATTTTGAAATTTTTTTCATTTTTGTTCGTCCCACTAAAGTGGAACCCATTATTGTGGGTTCACCCATGCCTTTTTAATTTAATATAGAATTTTTTTGATACATTATTGGTTAACTTAGATCTTATTTTGTATTATTTTTTAATTTACTTTAGAAATTTAAGTCACCATTAGTTTTTAACTTAAAATGCCCAATTAAATGAAAGAATCTAACCGACCTAAAGTTTGGTTCAAATATAAAAATGTTGGATTTTTTTAAAGATAAAATTTCTGATATCTTATTAAATTTAAATAAATTGTATGAGTAATAATGAATTTAAGCTAATAAATTAATGATTCTAATGAAAGTGAGAAATTTCTTTCTATTTCAATAGGAAATCAGACTTAGACTTAGGTGCAAATTTCAATTTACTTACTTTCCTATAGACCCATTTTATTAAAAAGTACAAGTTTTGACACATTAAATGGAGAATGGAAAGATTTTGGTAGTTCACAAAAATATACAAATGGTTCACATAAATATACAAATGGAGTAATGGTTGAAAATTTTCAAATGATAAACATTAATTTCAAAACTAATTAGAATGAAATGGTTGAAGATTATTATGACAAAGTGATAAATACAATTAAAATATGTTAGGTTGAGATGAAAGGATTACTATCAACTTTTGGTTTTTAAAACTTATAAATTTAGTTCAAATTTCAAGTAGTCTTTTAGTACATTACAATGCAATGAAACTAAGAATTTACTTATAAATTAAAGATGCAAGACATCTAGTGACCAAAGAAAATATTTATAAGGTTTATGTAAAGATATGAACTAGGTAATTGTTGTCAATGTTCAAATCCTAAACATAAATTTTAATAATAATTTCAAAATAAATATAATGGAAATTTTGAAGAGTATTGCACATTAGGGTGATAAAAATAATGAAGAAGATTTTGTCATTTATTTTTCTTTTGAAATCTTCCCTTGTAGGTCAAGCTTTGACATAGATGTTAGGAATATCTTCTAATCAAATTCACGATGCACTTTAAGTTGTATTTTTTTTAGTAGAGTATTATATTTATCTTAACTTCTGCTCTATATTTAAATTTTGAACATTATTGTACAAGGGTGAAAATTTAGTTAAAAATTCACATTCAGATCCTATTACAAAACAATATTGAAAATTTTAGACTTTGTTAGACAATACTTTGAAAAAAATTGGGCAAGATTTGTCAAGCCCTCGTAAATTTTGAAACAATATCTTCAAAGGTTTTGCCAAAAAAAAGTGCACAATATGAGATAGATTGTAGGTAGTCTCAATTTTTTTACATTATTTATAATTTATTTATTTCATCACATTGAATTTCATTATCCTATGTCATATTTATGCTTGGAGTTTCTTCCCTTGCAACATTTTAAAATGAATGCAAAATCTCTTAAGTAATCCTTGTAGTTCTGAGTTTGTGTGCTTATGTTTTACATGAGATTGTTTATGGTTGGTGGTAGTTAAATATTTAGGTGGTGTAAGTGAGAGCTTCTTGTCATCTAAACACTAATCAATGCTACAAAATTCTATACAAGGGTATGAGCAAGATCATGGTGGGCCAAAAACTAGTGATGTGAAAAAAAAACTAGACCAAAAATATCCAAAAGTGATTTGAAATTCACTCTAACTTTTTCCCCCAACCCCAATACCAATGCAAAAAAAAGCTACTTGGGCATATCATGTATCCGATATATCAGATACTCGAAACTTGCACATAGCTTTTTAAAAAAAATCTAAATGCTAATTTTGTTATTTCCCTTCAAACTAATGACCTCTAGTATCAGGTATAGGATTAAAAATTGGCTGTACAAAACAATATTTGTATTTTGTCACTCCACCTTGCATCCAACCACAAGTATGCTTAATTTTTATTGTTTTTCAATTGATTTAATTTGTTTTATTTTTAATTTAGGTTTTTTAATGAAAATGGAAGTTTTAAAGTTTGATTTACAAATTATTCATTCAAATTGTAATTCTATGTTTATTTGCATTATAGATAGGCATGGTAGACCCTAACCAACCTCCAAACAATCCCCTGCCAAACAATGATCCTCAAAACAATCCAAAACCACCACTACCCCCTCAAAACCCTCCCTTAATTCAAAACCTAACTGAAGAAAATCTAAATCAATTGAGGGTAGTGAAATGAACATATAACACTATCCCTAGTTTATCTCCCATGTTATCCACCCTTAATACTATTGCACGACTAATATTTAGACCCTTGCCAAGCAAAATGATACAACTCTTCATTGGCATGACAAGATGCACCCCTAGTTTGATGATGGCTTGGATTATGATGAGGTTGTGGCCCTTAATATTAGTAAAAAGAAAAAGAATTAACCAACCTATTTGCTGACCCCAAAACTGGTAAAATAGTCGACCCTAAGAAACTGAAACTGTTAATCAAATGGTGCACTAATGAGACCATTAGAACTCATTTTTGGGATCGCTGGTGGATGGTTTTTGATAAACCACCACATAATAATTTGGAGGTTCTCATATATTTCTTGAGAAAATAATATATTGAGTTTATGAAAGGGCTTAAAGTTAATTATCAGAGCATAAGGCTAAATATGGGTGTACGAGGTGGATCTCTACAGGATAGACCTGAGGGAAAGAGGAAGAAAGCCAACACATTTTTTCCCCCCTGATATCCTTGCCCCTCCTCTAGTGCAACATCATGATGTCATTGATGAGGCTAGTGCAATATCTATTAGATCAATTCATCATTTGAGCAATTTACTAGTCACTCGGACTAGGTCATTTTTGCCTCCTCATGTTGATGATGATGGCATTAGTACATATGGTAGTTCCTCACATGTTTGCATACCACATACTTACATTATGTGTAAGAGTCTTTGTTTGGGTCCTATTACTAGTTTCAAGTTTCAATTTGAGGTTGGATATGATGACACTGTAGACATGGTTGTAGAGACACACACAATTCTTAGGAGAGACAAGGAGGAGTGAGAAGAGACATGGATTCCTTCTATTATGTAAGTCTATAAATTTGATTCGTCATAGCATTATTAATTTAAAATCAATATTTATATTTTTTTTTAAATGAAAAATTCATACTTATCTACATTATGCGATTCATTTACGTCCAACTGATGATAGAGGAGAAGATGAGAGATTTGGATGCTATCACACTTTCAACCATTTCATGTGGCCTTGACACCTCTACAATATGTATTATATTTGATTACTCATTAATTTCTTGTTTAATATTATATTTTACATGATTCCATGTCTTCTTTTTCTCTTACAACTTTTGCCTCTTAGTCGGGGACAATGTGAGGGGGTTGCACCGCCAATCATTGACATGGGAAGGTAATTGCATATTTATAAGATGGGTATGAGCAAGATCACATGTGATCAACCAAACTATGCCCTTAAGTGGTAGTGAAAAACTAGCAAATCAAGGTTATGTCAACTTGATGTGTACATTTAAAGTAGTTATGAACTTTATATCAAAACATTGTGAGAAAAGAATCTATAGGAAATTGAATAGAGTTTCTAAACTACTAAGCCTTATCTAAAGAAAAATAAATTGATTGGTCAAAATTTTGGATTTTAATGCAATGGTACAAAAAATTTGGACAAAAATAAGTAGGTGTATGTCTGACCACCTTAATCAAAATCAAATGACAATATTTTTTAATAAGATTCTAAATATAAGAAGTACACTTATGCTTTGATGTGAAACATATTTTAGGGTATTTTTATTCCAAATAATTAATTAATTATGAATTTTCTACTATAATATTTTCAAAATAAAAAAGTCTCGTGCCTAACCACCTTAAGTAATTCAAAAAAATTAAAATTATTTTTTTCTCTTTTTAACTTATAGTAGGTGAAGCATAGAATTTGATGCATCTTTTGGATTTCTCAAATCTTATACCATTTGAAAGTTATAGCTATTTTTCAATTAGTATGTCACTTAGTATTTTATAGCTAACTTCACTAGAAAATAAGTAATAATTACTTACAAAACTCATAATTTGATAGACATTATATTAGTGGAAAGCTAAGAATGTTCTCAAGAAACCCTTTTTGTTTCATCAAATTTGGATGAAAAAAAAGTCGTCAACTACATAGTCGAAGTCAGAAACACACAATAACAGGCTAAAAACATATTTTTGGGACATTTTTGGTGTTGACCATGGGGGACTGGCATCCAAAGAAATACCAAGCCTAGTCAGGTACTTGATAGTATCAGGTATCGGTTCCCAAATTAGATACTCATTCCCAAATTAGATACCCTATTCACCCAATTTTTTGTTTATTAATTTATTTTTTAAAATTTAGAAAAAATATACTTTTTTTTTTCTATTTTTTTAATAATACTATGATCCTTTCTCACAATCCTTAGTATGTTTTTCTAAAGACTTTAGGACACTTAACCATACATATAATGATTCCAAAGGATCAAAGGGGTCATGGGGTACCCTTTAACACACTTTGATCGATTCAATCATAATATGTGTGATTATTGGTCCTAGGATCCCTAACCAGATAAATGACGTAATCTAATGGCTCAAAAGGGTTCCTAGAATATGATATGACCGCTTTGACCCATTCGATGACATTAAGTGTGCTCAAGGGTCATAGGGTACTTAATGATCCCTTTTGACTCATTTGACCACATGATATATGTTCAAATGTATGTTCTCATTTAATTGGTCAAAAAGGGTTATAGGTAACTTTGTGACCTCATTCAACCCATTCAAACACATGATGTATGTCCCTTAGGAACATATGTTGTCATATAATGGGTCGAAAGGGGTCATAGAGTACTGAATGACCCCTTTTGACTCATTCAAACACATGATATATGTTCCCTAAGAACATATGTTCTCATTTAATGGGTCAAAAGGTGTCATAGGGCACCTTATGACCCCACTTGACTGATTCAAACACATGATATATGTCACTAGGTAACACAGTGCAAGGCAAGAGAATCCCAAAAGGAGATGTCCTAACCCCCAACAAAATAACCACACAACAAAATATACACAATAACATAGAGATTTAGATCCACACAATGTTGATTCTTATAATAAGATTTCAACCAACATGCCTGGTTATAAGGCCTTTTGGATTATGGCCAAATATAATAAAAGTTTAGCAAGATCTTGCAAGATCCAAACAACTAGCTAGCCTAGATCTGAAACCTGGTAGAGAACTCCAAGAAGAATCTAAACTCATGCTCACAAGCCACCAAGAAACCTTCTTGTTTCCCAAGCCGCACTTAGCTACTAACTCTACTCAAACTTCACTCCTTTGAGCTATTCATCCTCTCCATATTGAATGAAAATGACTCCAGACTCCACAAGACCCTCTACTTATATTAAACCAAGCCAAAATTCAGCCTATCATAAAAGCCATGAAATAAACACTCACATTAAATACAACCTTAAGCCACAAGTCAACATGGCTACAAGAATTAAATACATAATATAAATTTAAAAACTTAGGATAGGCCCCAAGTTTACAATGAATAACTAACTAATAAGACCACATAAGAATACACACACTTAAACATAGGTCCATGTGCCATCCCACTATCCAAATCCAAAAGTGCACACACTAACTCCCATAGAGTGAAGCTCACAAATACAATCTCCAAAGCTCTCCCAGTAAATAGGAACACATAACCAACAACCACTAAAATGGCTCTAACTCCATTACGATGAATCCAAACATCACACACACTTAAGGAAAGATTCTTGAATATGCCTCAAACATATCCCCAACTACGCAAATCATAACTCCACAAACTTGAGTACAAAGCCCCTACATATAGGATTTCTAACTTCCCTAGGATGGTCTTGCATGAAACACCCCAACTGAGAAGAAAAGATGTTCATAATAGCTGGAAGAACATCTTTCAAGGTTTGAAACATAAACCCTAAATTGGTTCTTCACATACATGTCCTCCTCCACATTAACTTGTACACTCTTGGTATTTGTTCTTCTTCTACAATTGCTATCTTCATATCTATCTTCAGTGTACAACAAGTTTTCTTTCCATGCTGATCTCTAACCCTTTCAAAATCCTTCAACTCAACTTGGTTAACAAAACTTAGATTCCTATTGAGCTCTCCATTCTGTAAAGGGATCGGGGAATGTTTCCTGCTACCCTTCTCAACAATAAAAACATTATTGACATAATCATGCATAACTCTGCAATCATACTCCCAAGGTCTACCAAATAATATGTGATAACTACTCATGTCCATAATATCACACAACACTTGATCCTTGTACCACCAAATCTAGAAATCAACAAGACATTGATGTCTCACTTCCAAAGCATGTTCATCTTGCAACCAACCAATCCTATAAGGACAAGGATGTCTTACACTCTGCAAACTAAGTTTCTAAATCATCTCTTCGACAACTAGGTTATCAATACTACAAAAATCCACAATCACATTACATATCTTACCTCCATACTTACAAAAAGTCTTGAAAAAATTCCTTCTCTAACAGGGTTCTAGTGTCCTCTTTCCAAGCAATACCCTCTGAATCGACAAGTTATCCCCATCTTTTTCAGGTTCATTCACCAAGTATTCGACCTCTTGCACCAGAACACTTTTTTATGTTACCAGCCTTAGGACATTCAAAATATTTGTGACTTTCTTCACCACATCCATAGCAAGTACCCTTAATTACACCTTTATATGTCCTTTTCCTCTATTCAATAGGTTTCAGTTCATCTTTAGCAATTGGTTTGTTCTTCACCAAGTGATTGCTTCTCCTTCCCTTTAGGATTACCTAGGTAATGTCTCCTCTTTAGATTCTCTTCTTTTCTCAAAGCATATGTTAGGATTAAACCTTAGATAGAAATAGCAATCATATGAAAATATAAACAATATCAAAAAATAATAGATCATACAGAAGAGAGCACAAGATACCAAGGTTGAACGTGGTTCACCCAATCCATGGGCTATGTCCACCAAATGACAAGTCCAACATTATTATGATCCAATGATTGCAACTTGATTACAATTTATAATCCTTTACAGCTCAATACCACCACAAGAAGAAATTTTCACATCACACCTTATGAAACAACCCCTAACCCTAAGCCCTTTTATAAAATTATTTTTTCCACATTATGGTTAAAATTAGTTACAACATGTCAGCCATAAATTGGCAAATAAATAACCAAAGAATTTATGAAGTATGTATAGTACTTCCTTGATCAACCACCACAAACTAACAATCTCTCACTTGGGGACTGATCAAACTCGACATTAGATAACAATCTCCCACTTGGAGACTGATCCTATAGCAATACCACTACCACATGGGGCTCCCATTGGATCAAACCACCCTGGACTTTGTTGTTCTTTTATTCTTGTTTAGTCTAGAAGACCAACTGAAGCTGAAGAGGAATTCAACTTTTCCCTTGTCACTAGCTTTGCAAACATATCTATTGGATTGTCATCAGTATGTATCTTGTCTAACTCTGACTGTCCATCATCCAAAAATCGACCGAATGAAATGGTAGCACAACTGTATGTGTTTTGTTTTTGAATGCAAAGCTGAATTCTTTGCAAGATGAATGACACTTTGGCTATCTGCAAACAAATAATTATCCTTTTGAGGGTGTCCCAATTCTTCCAAGAATAACTAGAGCCACATCATATCCTTGGTTGCCTCTGTAGTAGCAACATACTCTACCTCTATAGTGGATAAATAATTAACCTTTTATAACCTAGAAATCTAGTTCACGACTATCCCACCAACAATAAAATACATAACCTATAGAAATCTGTCTGGTATCAATATTCTCTACCAAATCTAAGTCGACATATCCCTGTAAATTAGTAATAGAGCACCCAAAGTGTAAACAGGTACTGGATGTTCCTCTCAAATATCTGAGAATCCATTTGATTGCATTCCAATGCACAATTCTTGAATGACTCATATACCTGCTAATGACTTCCACTACATGTGCAATATCTGACCTAGTACATACCATATCATACATCAAGCTTCCTACAGTTGAAGCATAGGGTACCTTGGACATCTTATTCTCCTCTTCTTGTTTCTTGGGACACATCTCCTTAGTCAACTTCAAATGACTAGGCAAAGGTGTGCTAACAACTTTAGCATTCTCTATAGAGAAACATTGCAACACCTTCTCAACATAATCATCCTAAGATAGTGTCAATTTCTTGTTCTTTCTATCTCTACAAATCTTCATACCAAGGATTTTTTTTTCTACCACCAAATCCTTCATAGCAAATGCATGTGCTAACTGGCATTTTAGCCCCTTAATATGATCCATGTTAGACCCAGCTACAAGTATATCATCAACATATAAACATAAAATAATGTAGCTATCATCATCCAACCGCTTAAAGTAAACACAATAATCTGAATGACACCTACTATATCCATGCGCATGCATAAAATTGTCAAATTTTAGATACCATTGTCGAGGTGCTTGCTTTAAGCCATATAAACTTTTCTTCAATCTGCACACTAAGTTATCCTATCCTTTGACCTCAAATCCTTGTGGCTGAGCCATATATATATATATCTTCATCAAAATCACCATAAAGGAAGGTTGTTTTAACATCAAGCTACTCCAAATGCAAATCTTTAGTAGCCACAATATTTAAAACAGTGTGAGTAGAAGTCATTTTAACAACAGGAGAGAATATCTTATCAAAATCAATGCCTTTTTTCTGTATAAATCCTTTTACCACTAACCTAGCTTTAAATATTTTATTATCTCCATCCTCTTCTTTCAACCTACAAACCCACTTATTCTGTAAAGCCCTTTTACCTATAGACAACTTGCATAAATCCCATATCTTATTTTTTAGCAAAGAGTCCATTTCATATTTCATTGCAGACTCCCACTAAATCTTAGTATCCACTTGGACAACTTCATCATAACATTTAGGTTCACCAACATCTATAAGTAAAATAGAATATAAGGAAGGATAAAATCTTTCTGGAGGTCTACTTAGCCTTGTTGAATATCTAACATTCACTGGGGTGTGTGGTATTTGTTGTTGTGGTTGTTGCACATCATGAGGAATTGGTGGAACATCAATTTTTGGAGTATCATCCAGCACTACATAATCTTCTTCTTTCTTCTCATGTTGCTGCAATAGATCTTTGTACAACACTTTCTCATTGAATATGACATCCCCGCTTCTTACAATTTTATGATTTTCAAAATTCCAAAGCCTATAACCAAATTCATCAATGCCATATCCAAAAAATACACATTTCTTTGACTTAGCTTCCAACTTGGTTTTATTTTTAGAATCTATATGAGAAATGCTTCACAACTGAAGGTTTTGAGGAAAGAATTAGAGGGACCTCTATTAATCAAATATATAGCAGTATTAATAGCCTTTTCCCACATTTTAAAGGGCAAACCAACATGAAACCTCATGCTCCTTGCACACTCCATTATAGTCCTATTTATGCATTCAACCACTCCATTTTCCTGTGGAGTCCTTGGAACAATTTTCTATCTACAAATACCATTAGTGGAGCAATAATATTCAAATTTATGACTACAATACTCACCACCATTATCAGATCTGAGACATTTTAATTTCTTATCAGTCTCATTTTCAACCAAGAATTTTCATTTCTTAAAAGTTTGAGATACATTGGATTTCTATCTAAGAAAATAAATCCATACTTTTCTAGTTGCATCATCAATAAATGTAACATAATAATGAGTTCCACCAAGGGAAGATACTTGAGCTAGTCCCCATGCATCTATACGTACAAGCTCTAATTTATCACTTTTATTTTCCTTCCCAATCTTCACAAAAATCACTCTCTTTTGTTTTCCATACACACAAATTTCATAAAATTCCATATTAACACATTTTAGAGGTCTAGTAAAACTTTCTTTGAATGAAGTACTTTCATACCTTTCTCACTCACGTGCCAAGTCTGTTGTGCTACAACACTGTATCAGAATGTATGTCAGCTATTTGTTCTTCTTGCTCAACAGTAACAACTATTTCTAAACATTCATTTTTCTTTGAAATAATTAAAGTAGAAGGAACAATATGACCTGTACAAAGATATAAGGTGCCTACTTTCACACCTCTTGCTACTACAAGGGAACCTTTTGAAACCTTCCAATTTTGATCATTAAAAGTAATGACACAACCCTCATCACCATGTTGCCCTGCTAAAATTAAATTCCTACTTAGCCTTGGAACATGTTTTACCTCATGTAGCAACCAATGATTCCCATTCAGAAACTTAATCTTAACTTTTCCCTTTCTAATAATATGACAAGGTTCATTATCCCCAAAATAAACAAGCCCAAAATCCCCTTGGACATAATCAATGAAGTAACCTCTATGAGATGTAGCATGAAATGAAGCACCATAATCTAAAACCCATGAATTATCAACACTTTCTAAAGACAGAAGTAAAACATCCTCTTCAGATTTGTTACTTACCACATTTGCCTCCTTGTCTTCATCTAGTTTATCTCCTTCATTTTTCTTTTGAGTCCAACAATCTTTCTTCTTATGCCTTGGTTTCCCACAGTACCAAAAACCATTTGGTACTTTCAATTGAGACCTCTCCCCTTTTGTCTTTCCTCTTGATATCCCACGATTTGTAGAATTACTTACACTCTTAGTCATTCTACCTCAACTTTGTGTGTTCAAAGAACTTCCAAATGGAGATCCATCTAAGGTTTTCCTATGAGTTTCCTCACTCAAAATAACACCGATCATGTCATCATATTTTAGAGTATTAGATCCAGAAATAGAATTACTCACAACCATTACCAAGCCATTCCAACTTTCAAGCAAAGAACACAAAATCCATAGAGTCCTATTTTCTTCATCAAAATTAATACCCATAGAAGATAACTAACTAGTAACAATATTAAACTCATTTAAATGATCTATAACAGATCCACCTTCTACCATATTCATATTAAATAAATGCTTCATGAGAAATACCTTGTTTGAAGTAGAGTGCTTTTCATACAATTTCACTAGGGTTTCCATCAAATCTTCTATCATCTTCACTTTTGTAATATTAAATGCCATAAATGGTACTAGGGATAATTGAAAGCTTCTAAGTGTCTTTCTATCTAAAAGATCCCAATTGTCATTTGTCATAGATCCCTGATTCTAAGTTTTTCCTTCCAACAACTTCCATAAATCCTTTTGATAAAGATAGTCTTCCATTTGCATCTTCCATAACTGAAAGTTCTGCCCATTAAACTTGTCAACCCTCAACTTACCCTCATTTTTCATTGGTCCCACTCAACTGTGAGACTCCCACTCAATTGTGAAACTTTCTTGCAGAGGATAACTAGAAAAAAAAATCTTGCTCTGATACCACTTGTTAGGATTAAACCTCAGACATAAATAACAATTACATGCAAGTATAAATAATTTCAAAAAATAATAGGTCACACAGAAGAGAACACAAGACACCAGGGTTTAATATGGTTCACCCAATCACTAGGCTACGTCCACCAAACAACAAGTCCAATATTATTATGATCCAATGATTACAACCTAATTACAATTCATAATCCCTTATAGCTCAATACACACCTTATGAAACAATCCCTAACCCTAAGCCCTTTTATACAAATATTTTTGTCACTTTAGGATTAAAATTAGTTACAACATGTTAGCCATAAATTGGCAAATAAATAACCAAATAATTTATGAAGTATTTATAGTACTTCCCTAATCAGTCACCACAAACTAACAACATATTGATAAGCATGCCCAACCGAATAAATATTTAACATACCAACCTTGTCCTGAATATTGAATTTCAAACCATTAATACATCTATCCACCTTTTGCTTAGATAGTTCTCTATGTTTAGGCTCAATAGTCAACTTGTAAAACTCCTTTGTATAATCTTTCACAGTCATATCTTTTTGCTTCAAATTTTGTGGTTTGCCTCACAATAGGTGTATAATAATCATGCTCTAGGCCATGCTTAGGAGAGTGTATTCAATCCAAGGATTATTTTTCCCACTATGAGGTGCATGTAATCTTGTCAATCTAGGGATGTATACTTGAAATGGTTGACATAGTATGTGTACTAGGTCTCTTAATGAGTCATTATGCTTATACTGCAGGAAAGTAAAATTCAAGGAAAATAACCTACACTATTTCTACAGGAAACTAACATTCTTAACTCTTTAAAAATACTGAAAATGCAATGAAATGCTAACATATATTCTAACTTAGTTCATCTACTATAACCGTTCTCACATATGTTGTAGGAACATTCACAAAGTATGATGCTATAGGAAGGAACTTAAACCTTCTACTTGCAATACTAGAAACATTTCTTGAAAATAAATCTATACTACTCTAATCTAATCCACCTCCCAAGTGGGCCCCCTTTTTTGGCTTCTACTAATCTACTAACGTAGGATAGAAGCCAAAACTATTTCATTATGTTTCAAAAATTTATTACATGGGAACAATACATAGAATTGTAAAAACAACTCACTGCAAAAGTTAACAATTTGTTTTCATAAAATTTCTTCTTCTAACCTCTAACACAATTGGTCTAATCCCTATATAGAGAAGATTAATGCTTACTAAAATAGAAGAGCAAACAAACTAGCTATAAATCTGTAGGCAAAAAAGAAGGAAAGATAATAGCTCAAGGTGGGAAGAAAAGATAATGGTTCAAGGCAAGAATAATAAAGTCTAAAAAACTGCTTGACATAATAATAAATGCAGAGAATGTAGTAAGTCTTCATAGCTCCTCCATACTTGGAGCCGTGTCCTTTGGTAACGTTATGATTTTTCTCTACCATGGCTAAACCTCAATATCCTTTTCTCCTTGAATTCTATTGGTTGTCTTCAATGTTCATCTTTGAATTCTTCTAATCATCTTCAACTTTATTGCTAATAGGTTAGTTATAATGCAAAGATATTTGCAAATAAGCATTATCAAATTTATTTCAAATATAAGAACACACATTCTAATGATTATATGAAATACTGCATCATATATATAATATTGGTAAAAGATGACATACTATCTACCCATAGGTTAATCATCGGTTTAGGTAAACACAAGTTCATAAATGTCTTGATGAAAATAAAATAGAGTGTTCAACAAAGTGTTTAAAACTATCATAAAATAAAGGCAATAATTAGCCTCATCATCTACCCCTTGGTAAGTTGATGCTTATCTTCAAGCATGGCATTTACTAGTTTGTGACCTGAATTCCCCAACTCTAGTCCTTCCTTTCCTATTACTCTTGAAGATATAATAGAATCCTTGTGTTCTTTCCCAAACCTCCCTTCTATTGTCCTCTTGTAGCTTGTCAAGTCTGTCAACATTAATATCATATAGGGGCTACATGAGCATTGGAGGTTGCATAGTGAGTGGGCACCATAGTTTTGGTCTAGCCTATTTCCCTAACTCTAGATATTTTGGAGCTCAGTGAAGGGCAACCTCCAAATTGATGGGACTATGTGGCTCTGACCTTTTAAGTGTCTTAGGTAATCTTGCCCATCTACTTATGACACTAGCCATGGCTCTTTGGAAGGCAAAGTAGGGTAAGTTCTCATAATCTGCATAGGGCTTGGTTCTAGCAGTGAAGATTATATCCCTCACTCCCTTGTTCTTATCTGCATAACTTAGTCTAAACCAATCCCTAAGAACTATTATGGTATCCACAACACACACCCCATTCCTCACTAGGAGTGGGGACCACCTATTTTTTTTTTGACTCTCAGACTCATAGTTTGAGAGTCCAGAGAAGAAAATTTGGTTAAAAGTTAGAATTTTAAAGTCAAAACTCAAAAAATACAAAAATAATTAAAAATTGAAAAACCACAAAAAATAGAAAAGTCAAAAAATGCAAAAACATTAGAAAATGGAAAAATCTAAGATGCAAGTTTCAAAAAAGAAGAAGAAGAAGCTCTGCTCACCTCACATAAGAGGGACGGGTTATAAAACCCTACCCCCCTCTTCTTTCTTCATTTTTCTAAGCATTTGGAGGAGGGAGCACCTGAGGTAAGCTCCCCCCTTTCATTTTTTACGTGTAGCACCCCTTTTGGGTGCACATGCATGCTACTCCCATAGCGTGTCTGGATGGTGGTGCCTGCACGGCATGGTGCCCTTTGGGCATGTTTGTGCAGAGGCATCGTGTGTAGCGCCCTTTTTGTGGGTGCACAGAGGTGCCACGTGTAGCACCCTTTTTGTAGGCGTGCACACAACATGCCCTCACAACGCATCCACAAAAGGGCACCTATGCAGCGCCAGCGTGGCACCCTCTGCGGGTGCGCACATGCTGCGTCTACCTGTGCGGTGCCCTCTGTGGGCACATGCACTGTGGTGGCACTTGCTCGATGCCTCCATGCATACGCAAGTGTGGTATCTGTAGTGCCCTATGTTATGGCATTTTTTTAACTTTTTGCAAAAGGGTTTTTAAAAAATAAAATAAAAATGAAATTTAAAATAAAAATAAATAAAAATAATAAAAAGGGAATATATTTCAAAAAGTAAATAAGTCCCCAAGGGGGACATTTTTTTTTACTTACGCTATATTAGGAATAATAACATTTTTCTTTTCTCGTGATGTGCAGGTAACATGATCAAATGTCATCCACATCCAGAGTAGTAGCCAAGCCCATAGTTTTCAAATTCCAAGGCATACCCCAAAGTCAAGGCTACTCGATGATTATGCCAAGATCAAAGATACTAACCTCAGACACACGAATTTGGGAAATTTCTTAAGAGTTTGGAACAATTTGACACATAGGTCAACCATGATGTCCACACTAATCTGTTCTAGATTGGTGAATGAAACATCACATCCAGGGACTTTATAGTTAGTTAAATTAATCATGACCTTGTCTCGACACTTCATTCTCGATGAAAGGGTAGTCAAGAGTGTCACTAGAGAAGTCATGTTGGATCTGTGACCTGATAACATCAAGAGAGTCTTACATTTTCCTAGAGCCAATCAATTCATCTGACTCTCCTATGAAGTAGCTAAAAGATGGTACAAGGAGCATCACCAAGAGGCCATTGATATCATACATTCCTCATACCTCATTGAGAAGCCACCTCGGGGAAAGACAATCAACAAAGTGGATATGATTTGGGGATATGAAGGATGACATCAAATACTCTATCATTCTCCTAAGTAGAGTCATGGGCTTACCTATAACGGGTCATCTTATTCCATTCATGGTCAACTTAATTAAGATCATTAGGTGTGAAAAGATACCACTAGATTGGGCCAGCACACTAAGTGAAAAATTGTGTGAGCAACTGAGGACGGTAAAGGACAAGAAGAAGTTATATATGACTTCTTATATGGTGTACCTGCTTGTAGCAAGGGCAATGAACTATCCTAATTTTTATAGGAAAGACAGTATGTAGGACCCTAATGCCTAGCCATACATAGTCTATCCTCAGTTGGTGAAGAAGAAGCTCTCAACACAAAGCAAGGAGTATAGGATCTTGAATGATGGATTCATCTTTGCAATCATTTGATTCATTGAGGGAGATTATGGGAAGAGGTTGTCTGATGAAGCCAAGGCACAGATCACAGCTCTTGGAGCCTACTTCATCCAGTTCAAGACATTCACATATATTCAGGTAGGTGGTGTATCTATCAATCCTAAGAAGCTCCCAAGATATCCAAGTGACAAGGTGGTTCTATTGGATATCTCTTGGCATATTGAGTTAGCTTATGAGAGGATCAAAAGACAATGGAGACCCTACTACGAATGGCCATTGGTCATTGGGCCATATCAGGTGAAGCAGAAATAGGACATTTTGACTTTCGAGTGGGAATGGGAGAACTATCCTCTTGAAGAATACAACTCTCCTTAGCCATACTTTGACAATGTGGGTAAAGTAGAAAGCCTAGTAGGAAAGGACTTCCATCATGAGGATGACACTGAAGATCATTGGATGAACACCACAAATGACTACAATGTCTGCATCAGGGACTATTGTAGGATGACTTTGTATTTAGCAGAAAAGGCTCTCCATTTGAATATCCTTGATGAGATAAGGCTACAAGACTCTAAAAAATTACTGGATCCCCTATTCAATGTAGATAAAGTTGGTGAAAGACCCATTCTGAATGCAGAGGCTAACAAAGAGGAAGGAGATGAAATCAATCATTGAGTGAGACATGTCGTTAGAATGACAAAGGATTGGATCAAGAAACCTTTCCACTTGATCTGATTCTTGATACTATAATCTTCCAAGAACATGCTCACCCAAAAAGGGGTAAGGGAAGGAAAGTCACAATTCCTATCTTTTCACTCTGGTCTCCTATTAGGCCTGAGACAGTCTACCAGCTTGATCACCTAGTGGGATATTATCATCCTCCTAAAAGGAAGTGAACCTCTCCTCAAAGGATTCAAGTAGAACAGGTTGCAAAACATGTGCCTTCCTAGCAACATGAATAGGGCTCATAGGAGTCCCAAGGTATTGGAGCCTCTCAAATCTAGGATGAACCTTAGTTGCCTCCTGTTGTGCGAAGCCAACTAGAAGAGGGAGAGATTCCACAAACCTCCATTCCTCTTGTACAAGAAGAGCCCCCTTCTCCTTCCAAAAAACATAAGAGAATCAAGATTAAGATGAAGAAAAGGTAGAGGATCAGTAGAAGATTAGTACCCAATCCATCTATTCTTGAAACTATTCTAGAGGAAGAAGAAGATGAGGAAGAAATAGAATTAGAAGAGGAGGAGGAATAGGTACCCTTACAAAGAAGAACTTGGTTAACAAAAGTTAAAGAGTTAGAAAGAAGAAAAAGTGCCACCAATACCCCACCATCCACCCAAGTAGAACCATTAGAACTCTCTTCTTTAGAAGATGAAGTGTAGCAGTGGGTGAATGAGAAAAGGGAGCAAGGTGAGGATGTTTTCTCTATGATGGATTTTGATTTCATTCTTGTGGGTAAAAAGTTAGTTGGGGATGAGATCAGAGACACCCCTACAGGTGAACTCCAATAGGAAGATTGGATGCAGATGCTGCCAGATACACAAGTTCTTGATCTCAGTCCTCCATCTCCACCACAGATTATAGTGGTAGATACGGGTTTAGTAACTCCCCCATATCCAAGTTTAGAAGAGGAGCAAGTTCAAAAGGAACCATCACCACAAGAGAAACTAGAGTCGAGGAATACTGATGAAGCATCAAAAGAGGGACAGATGGTAGAATATGCACAAAAACCTTCCCAAGATGCTAAGGAGCAAGCTATAGGATCTATGAAGACTGAGGCTACAAAAGGAGAGTTTTCACAATAGGAGACAACTCCAAGCAAGAGTGATAAAGGGAAGGAGGTAGTTGAACACGCTCATTCATCATCAAGAGCTAGATCTGCAGGAAAACATATCTTGAGATAGTTTTGAAAGGAGATAATTAGAAGTGTAAAGCATCAGTTCCATGTTTCAGAGGATGATATTTGTGATATGGTAGAGATCTTGAAAAAACCTAAGTCTCCATTACATGATGCAACACCATTCATGTTTATTACTACCATACAGAACTAGGATTTATTTGCACAAGTGGCTCACCCTCCTAAAAGTATAGATGTAGAAGTTGTTAGTCTAGAGGATTATGAACTGAAGGATGCTATGTTGGGAAGGCCTACAAAAGATTTAGCCTAATAGATGATGACTATGGGAATCAAAGAGGTTCTTAGGCACATGGACTAGGATGAGATCGAACTTTGAACTCTTCGAAGGCAAGTTGAGATCCTAAAGGGATATCTAGCTGAAGTTGTTGGTCCTCTTGATCTTGAGGACCTCAAGGAGACTCTAAATACTATTCTTAGAGAAGGGGAAGGTGTACGACTCAATCCATTTTTGAGAGCTTTTTAGGAATGGCGAGAATGTATTGAAGATAGAGGTGTTACCAAAATCACAGGGAATTTGAAGTTATTACATGCTATGCAAGAGAACATGAATAAGATCGTAGCAATTTTGAGGCAGGACTTCAATATCATGGATGAGGTACGGGTATGGAGCAAGGATTTGCATAATTTATAAGCCATAAAAGGGAAAAGGTACTACATTCTGATCGATGTATATACTAGAGAAGAGTTAGAAATGATAGATGATTGGATAGAGAAGATAGTAGATGGAAATAAAGTGATGAAAACATTGCACGAAGAGATCCATCGGCTCAAGGACCAAGCCCGAGGATGAATTTTGGAAGCACAAAAGTTGTACAGTGATGCATGCTTGGACATCTTTGAAAATGAAGAACGAGAGAAGCTATTTCCAGCCAAGGTAGTAGTAGAGAATTTCAAGAAGATTTTAGAGGAAGCATCCAGTGATGAAGACATGAGACAAGCCTTTAGAACTGAGGAAGCATTGTTAAAGTTGGACATCAAACTCAGAGATTTTGCAGAGACTCGAATTGAGGTGGACAACTATAGATAGAAGGTAAAGGATAAATATGAGACTTTAGATCTTCTAGATGTGGCCAAAATTACTAAGATGATAGAGAAATTCAAGGGAAAACACCCAAACATAGCTTTGGGATGAAGAAGAACAAAATCTAGATGCCAGAATTTCAATTTTGACACTTAGTAAAATTTTGAGATTTTGACCCTATCGAGGTCTACAGGCCTGTAACTCTTCATTTTCATACAGGTCTGTAGGTACATAGGTCCATAGCTCCATAATTCAGATGTGTACCAATAGTTAACTACCAGTTCCAAAAAATGCACCTTCCATGCATCAGGGATGCATTCTGATGGTAGTTTAACTCTTACACATGCCTAGTGAAGGACCAACTTCTATTTTTGGCACCTCCATGCACTTCCACTTCGACTGATGGCTTCCTCATACTTTCTCCCTCATTCTTTCATTTTTTTTGATATGTAAATCTCTCATGCATCCAATTAATGAATAAAATTGGATGGAGTCCCTCTAAGCACCAATTAGATTGTTAGTTTGTATATATTTAGTTTGTTTTAATGTTTTAAAATATAACAAAGGCTGCTATTATTATGCAATAAAATTATGCTTTTGGTGCTCGCATTTGGAGTGTAGTCATTCTTGCTTGAATGTGCCATATTTTTTGTGGATTTTATTCATGAGAGTGTGATTGAGCCAAAGGTTTATTGTGTTGTTTTTAGTTGTGCGATCTTTTAGTTTTGGTGTTTGCTATAGATTTACAAATTTTGCTGATGTAACAAGCTTGAGAAGAGATCATCAAATTGTGTCTGCATAGCCTTTTGTCTCACATGAGTGCACTTTCTATGGCCTTGTGATTTGATGAAAGGTGAAATATCATATGATAGTTAAAGCTTCTCATCGATGATTGCATCATTGGATTCTAGGAAGCGTTGCTGCTATTTTCATTGGTTTCTTACCAATTTATTTGAAAGCTTAACTCGTAACATGTTTTTTTTTTGTAGCTTATGTCCATTTAGGATTTCCATTTCAAGTTATTTCAATTTCATGTTATTTACTTTCAATTTTGTTATTTCTTTGCTAACCCCTTGTTAGAATAGGAACTCATTTTAGTTGCATTGTTAGAACTGCATTTAGTAAAAAATTAGAAAATACAAAAATGTTATTCTTTCATGTGTGATTTTGAGATAGAAAACAAATTTACTTCATTATGAGTTTAAATCAAAACTAGCAAAGGCCTCCTCGTGAACAATCACATTTATCTTCAACTGAGTGGATTTTGGTACATCGCAAGACAAATACTAAACCTTGGAGTTGATCCCAAAAAGATTAGCTTTTCAAGAGAGGAATTGTGCAATGGATTCGTGCCATTGACCTCATGCAAAATGACCACCCAACAAGAACTTCTTCTGGTTTACTACTCTTAGCTCTTAATGGCAGGGGCTCTATTCTTTCCTCGTCTCTATAATTACTCAGTTGCCTATCATAGTTTGCTTCATTAGACATCCAGGACATCGAAGCCCTTAAATTTATATCCCCTATATATGGTGAAGGATTCCATTGGGATTCTAATGGGATAATAAAATTGTGCACATATAATTCATAGAGCAAATTCTGCTACCAGGATGACAGAGTCTAATATAAACCATAGAATTCCTAGGCTGATTTGAATTCTGCATTTATATCGTTAAGGGTTAGCATAAGTTGGAATAAAAGAAATTGTTCTTTTAAAAAGAGGGCATAAATATGTGGTGGTGGTCTATAGGCAAGTGCTTGATTAGCCAATTTGAGGGCATGATCCATCCTTTGTTTTTGTGTCTTTCTTCATTCTTTTCCTCTCTTCTTCCCATAGGGTTGCAACAAACATATGTTGTCTAAACAATTGGAAAAGGAGTTTCTGTAGGGTAATGAAACCACTATCCTCTTAATGGTTTCTTTTCCTCTTTATCTGTTCCCTCCATAAATGTTCTACAAAATCAATAAGCCATGTTGATTTATAGGGAACTAGGGCAGTGTTTGGATAAACTTGCTCAAGGACTGTTTCATCTCTATAGCTTGAATTACCTGGTTGGCCTATTGAGGTATCATTTTGATTTTCATTGACTTCAACCCTACATTCCTCATTAGGGTTTTCAGGAATGTTTGTAGTTTCAGGATGAGGAGGAGAGTGATCAAGAACAATTTTTACTTGGGATTATTTAGTAGATGGCTTGGATGAAGTGGATTCTTTCAAAAATTGTCCTCTCATTCTAGGACTAATTCTTACAGGGGTTTCTTCTAGTATCACAACCTTCTGCCTACCTCTTCCTTTTGGTGTCTCTGCTACAAGAGTAACTATTGCAAGACCCATCTTAGTTATATTTTGCCTCACAACTGGAGGGTTTGGCTTTTCTTTTTCTGAAGCAAAGATCTCTTCTTGCAATTTTTGTTTTCTCTTTGCTCAACTAGAGGTAGGTTTATGGGTTTCTTGAATAGGTAAAGGCACATTTTCTTGCACGTTCTCTTGTACATTTTTGGCTTTAGCCTCTTGAGTGATTTGCTTAGTAGGTTCATTAGTGGGAACTACATTCTCCTCACTGGGCTATTCATTAAGGGTAGCCTGGGGTTGTAGGGTTTTAGCTTGGAAAAGTTCTACCCTAAGTGATCTTTCTATAAGTAATTTAATTAGGGCATGCTGGGTGATGAAATTTTCCTTTTCGTTTTGGGTTTCTTCAACACTAACACATAGCATATTATACAAGAAATTGGAAACATTTACTAGATGATTATGCCTTATACAACTGAGTAATTTAAAATGATGTGCATATAAATATGAAAATCTTCCTTCACATGTGAGGTACCTAATAATGTGCATGGCTAGTTCATTGTATGGGAGCAGAAGAGATGTTCTTTTACAACCTTGCTTGGTAATATCCAACTGAGGATTAGTTGGTATGAAAAACTGAGCACTAGCTAATCTTGCATCATGCGTATTATGATAATGTTCTCCTATTGCCAGTAACCCAATTACTTCTTCTATTCACTCTTCTATAGCAACCACTATTAAACCCCATACATAAGCTTCTCCTTCATCAAATGTCCTTGTGAATTCTATGGCTGCTTCTTCATCAAATGTAGTTAAACTTAAGAAATACCCTAACCATCCACACACATTAAATCTCCTTACTACCTCTACATTTGAGAGAAAAATGGTATGCTCCACTAGTTCTCATCATTGCAATTGTCCACCCATTTTTGCTTAACACTTTCACTATCTGCACTACTTGCACTATTTCCCCATTATGAATTTAGGCTTCTTTTATTGTTTTACAGACCCATTTTCTCATTTTATTTGACAGGTAATTAATGTCATAACAATTTTTATAAGCAATAATATGGCTTTAATAAGAGTAAATCATGGATGTGTGTGAAAATATCCAAAAATGGGATTCAAATCACTTGAAATTTAAATACAAGTCACATCACAACCTAACAATAAGAAATCATTCAAGAATAAGGGGTACAACACCTAGACACTTGTGTACTTATGACAATTGAATTCCATCAATAAAGGAAATATGAAGATTTGGAAAAAAAATCTTTATGAATAAATAGGAATGTCATTGGGTTTTAGTAACCTTTGCTGCCCCCTACGAAATATGGACAAGTGTCCACACTTGTTAGACTTAGTACGGGGTATAGAACTGGCATACACTCCCCTAATATAAAGAATGCAATATTAGATATAAGAAACAAAATTTGCAGACTATAAATGAATAATAATTTGAAAATATTATACCTCTGAATTGATCGTCTCACATACCAAAAGGTGGAAAAAGTTACATCAGTAGTGACAACATTTGTCAGCAAACTTGCGATGTTTATTGAAAGCATTAGAAAATGATAAGATGGAAGGTGGGTGGGTGGAAGGTAAAGAAATGAGATAAGGTGGATAAAGAAGAAATAATGAAGTGAATCAAGAAGTGTGGAACTTTATGTGGGCATAAAATTTTTATTATGAACATACACAAATAAATTAGTGTTGAAGAGTGGCAAACAAAAGGTTAACATCTTCAATTGTAGGAAGAGTTACCTAGTTTGTATTTGAATTTGGTCGCTGAAACTGCTATAGGAAGTCCTCTTTTATTTGGGGTTGTTTATATAACTTGAGTCTGTGACTATTGACTAATAATCTAAAAGGCACTGGATCAATGGTAGTTAATTGGACAGCTCCATTGTCAAAGACATGATTAATTTCATATGGACCAAGCCATCTTTTCTACAGCTTGTTTGGCATATCTTTAAATTTGGAATCATATAGTAGTGCCCAATCAGCAACTTGAAATTGTTTATTGATAATGTGAGAGTCATGCCATTGTTTTCTTTGTTTCTATATAATTTCAATACATTCCAAAGTAGCTTTGCACATTTCATCCAAAGAGTTAAGATGTAGAAGATGTTCTATTTGTACTACAGGAAGTTCAATGTCCAACCCTAGTATAGTTCTTAAAGTTTTATGTTCAAATTCAATGGGTAGCATCGCTACTTTCTCATATAGGAGCTCAAATGGTGTGAATCTTGTATTAGTCTTCCATGTTGTTCTATAGGTCCAAAAAAATTCTTGTAATCTACTGGTCCAATCCCTATGGTGCAAATGAACTATTTTTGTTAGGATGTTCTCTAGCTCATGATTTGTGACTTCTACTTGCCCATTAGCTTGAGGGTGATAAGGAATTAATTTCTGGTGCCTAATGTTATAGTGTTTCATTAGTTCTAAGATTAGATTAGAGGTAAATTATGCACCATAGAAAGTAAAAATTTCTTCATACATAAATTGGATGGAGGATCAATTGGACCAATGAAGTCCATGCCCCATTTGTCAAATGGTGTTAACAACATCTGTGGGTTAAGAGGAATTTCATCTATTCTTGTTGGTTAGCCCATCCTTTGACACTTATCACACTTCCATGTATAGTTGGTTGCATGTTTGTGAAGTGTACGCCAATAGTAACCAGTTGTCAAGATTTTCAAGGTTGTTCTTTTTGTTACAAAGTGCCCTCCACATGGTTCATTATGACATGCATTTAGAATGTCATATGTCTCATCCTCTCTCACACATTTTCTCATAACTTGATCAAGTCTAGTGTAAAACAAGAGATTATCTATCCAAGAGAAATGGAAACTTTTCTGTACAAGTAGCTTCTTTTTCTTGTACGAAAAATGTTCTGGTATTTTATTAGCTACAATGTAGTTGGCAATGTTTGCATACCATGGAGTTTGAAAAACAATATGAAATAAATGCTCATCTAGAAATGCATCATCGACTAGAGTAGTGTCATTATCATCATGATGGATTCTTGATAAATAATCAATTACAACATTGGCTCTTCCAAGCTTATCAATGATAGTTATATCAAATTCTTGCAACAATAGTAACCATCTTGCTAACTTCTCTATTATAGAAATTTTGTTCATGACATATTTAATTTTTGCATGATTAGTATGAAAAAATATGTAATATCTAGTTATGTAATGCCAAAAATTTTTCAAGGCATAAACTACTACTAACAGTTCTTTTTCTGTAGTTTAATTATTGTCCATGAAGGCTATTGCTAATATAATATATTGCATTTTCAAGATTTTGAGATTACTATCCTAGAATTGCACCTATGGCATAGTCAGAAGCATTTGTATATATATGAAAAGGTAAATTCCAATCAGGGCCTTGTAAAATAGGGCTGTACTGAGAAGTTTCTTAAGCTGTAGGAAGGCTTCATTACACTTGGATGACCAACTAAATTTAGCTTCCTTTGTGAGTAATTTATACAAGGGACTAGCTATTTTTCTGAAATCTCTTATGAAACACCTATAATATCCAACATGACCTAGAAAAGATCTTACATATTTCAATTTTGTAGGTATGGGCAATGTTTGAATTACCTCCATCTTAGTTGGATCCACTTGTATTCCTGTAGCTAATATGAACTGACCAAGTACCACATCTTCCTGCATGAGCATGAAACATTTTTCACTATTAAGTGTCAAATTATGTTCTTGACACCTTACCAAATTTTTTTCAAGATTCATCATTGCTTCCTCAAAGGTGACTCCAAATGTTGTGAAATCATCCATATATATTTCCATACAATCATGTGATATATCAACAAAGATGCTAATAACAACTTGTTGGAACATTGCAAGAGCATTACATAGACCAAATGGAAAAAAAAAGTATGTGAAAGTACCCCATGGGCATGTGAATGTGGTTTTGTCTTGGTCTTCAGGGGCAATAATAATTTGATTATAACCACTATACCCATCTAGAAAAGAGAAATACTTCTTTCTAGCTAGAGTGTCTAGAACTTGATCTATAAATGGTAAAGGAAAGTGATCCTTTTTGGTGGCCTTGTTTAATTCTCTATAATCTACAAAAATTCTCCATTTTCTTCCCTTTTTAGGCACTATGACCAGGGGTGACACCCATCTACTATCAGATATAGGATAAATAAAACCAACATCAAGCAATTTTTGTAATTAAGTTTTAACTGTTTCTATAAGGCTCAAATTTATCCTTCTCTAGGGTTGACAAAGTGGTAGACACCCTTCATTGATGTATATCCTATGGGTGCACAATGTAGGACTCAACCCTTTTATATCACCATAGTCCCATACAAAAGTCCTTTCATGCTTTTGAAGCAACTTTGTTAACTGTTCCATTTGTGTGGATGTTAATTTGGGGTTAACATGGAGATTATGACCCGTGGATAGTTCAATAGTAGCGGTAGACTCTATCATAGAAGCTTCAGAGATTGGACTTGCTTCTAATTCACATAGTAAGAGTGGATAAAGAATGTTAGGTTCTTTGAGTAGGGTACAATTCTCACCACATTCATGATATGTGATTAATTCCAACACAAAACTTTCAAATACATCTTTTTCTACCACACAATTGTTAGTAAGAATACTCTGAAGTACTAAATCTTCCTCCTGTAGGTTTAGAAAGGATTGTCTATGCAACATCATGAGTTGTACTATAGAATTTAACTCTTCTTCATCCCCTAAATTTGACCAAACAGATGTGCTCAAATTTGGTAATAGTTGTGCTAAAGGATATAAATCAAATTTCTTTGTTTCTTGGCCATTGGATATGGTCATATTCCCTAATCTACAACTTATATTTGCATCAGCTATTCCTAACCATAGTTGACCTAGGATAATAGGGTAACTAGATCGATTAACTTTGGGGGACAAAATCATGAAGTCTGCAGGATATTCTAGAGAGTCTAAGGTTACAACTATGTTTTCTATCATCCCATCAAGGGTGATAGTAGAACTATCTGCAAGTTGTAGAATTGTTGGAGTAGCCCTTAATCCTTCTATTTTCAAATTCTTCATAGTTTCCTTTGTCAAAAAGACATTTATAGCAGCACCAAGATCTATTCAAGCATTTTTATTAGACTATCTATTTATACTCAAATCCACAACTAGACTACCTAGATCATAATATTTTGGGATGATCAATTTTCCTAACATAATGTTAGCCAATTGTCCCACAACATGGACTATGGTGAGGTCCTTTTTCTTCCTTGCAAGCTTCTTTAGGTAGGCATCTCTAATGGCTTTTCCATAGATTAGAACATCTTTAATGGCTTGGAACAGGGGTATTTGGACATGCATGTTCTTCAATTGATCAACAATAATAAAAGGTTGTTCCTTTGTTTGTATATGTTTATTTCGTATAAGCTTTTCTGGAAAAGGAGGTTCCACCATTGGTTGAGCTTGGGTTGAAATAGTGACATTGGTTGGGTCAACTTCTTTAGCAACTAAGGGTTTTGATGTTGTAGGAGTATCTGGTATTTCAATTATAAGAGGTGGTTTAGGCATTGGTAAAGTTGTACAAGATCTCAGATGTATATCTACAACACTCAGAACGTAAGAAGGATATTGCTGAGCATCAACACTATACATTGGTTGCTATGGCTATTGGCTATTTGGATTTGGCTGAGGTTGTGTAGGTAACTGTGTCTACTTTTGAGGTCCAAGATTTGCAAGTGGTGAAATTAGAGTAGGTTGTTGAGTTGGAGTGGCAATTATGAAGTACTGGTATTTTGGTTAGGCCATTATTGAGATCCCCTCCATTGATTTGTAGACTACCAATTCCTTTGGGGTGGTTACCATTGGTTCTACTAGTTTTGCTAGTAATTCTATTAGTTTTTCCATTGGTTATTCTATTGGTTGGGCTAGGATGGTTGGGAATTCTAAGGCCATTGGGGTTGTTGTGGATTGTTTTGCCCAATAGTATTCAAATTAGGTTGATATTGTGGAGGACCTTGAGGATTATGGTTTTTCCATTGATTACCATATGAATTTGAATTTTGCAAATGTCTTGAGGCGTACCTTGATATTGGGCCCATGGCCATCATTGAGAAACAAAAAATACTTGCTCATCATCTCCATCTATCTTAAGGTACTCAGTTGGAAAATGTTGGTTCTCCACGCTTGCAATTAGTTTGCATTGGCAATCTTTCTTTTGCTTCTAACAATGAGGGCAATATTCAGCTAGTTGTAATTCAACTTCTGCATACTTCTTTATATTCATTTTGTCAAGATGTGTAGTGACATCATTTATGATGTCCTACTTGAAATCTAACAATATGTTTGATATCTCGAGCTTTGAAATACCTTGGCTGATTCCTTTAGTGACTGTGGAATGAGGTCCTCAACATTTCTTCATGGTTGACCTTGAATAGTTTTGATAGATCTTCTTTAGGTCATCCCAAGAAGCTTGATATACATCACCACTAGCCATTAGGTCTAGTGCTTCTAGAAAATTATCATTCACACCTCTTAGAAAGACTAGCTTTTGTGTATCCTCAGACAACACATGCTGAGGGTTCTTCTATAGTGTATACGAGAAATGTGAAACATAGTCTTCCAATGTTTCTTCCTCCTTTTGTGATATCCTAAAGACATCATCTCCTCTTGAATTAGATGCTTTGCAATACTCTTTATATTAATCCAAAAATAGAGTTTGCATTTCATCCCAAGTTCCTATTGCATTGGCTCCTAAGTCTATGAACCATCGTAGAGCTGAATCTTTCAACATTGCTAGAAATAATTTGAGCTTATGGGCATCAGTGTTGCAGTCAAAACTACAATAGAGTATATCAAATTCAAACAAGAAAGTATCAGGGTCCTTGGTTGCAAGGCCACAAAACTTTGGAAGAGTAGCTGTAGGTATATTCTTAAGATTATCAGTATTTATGAGGCTTGGGAGAGGAAATGGAAAAGTAGATTGTGCCATTACTAGAGGTATTAGATTATGAGATTGCTACTGAAAAGGAACATAGGGTACTGGATTATTAACAACTGGTGGATTTAAAGTAGTATTATCAAGAAAATTGGCCAAAATTTTAGCATAAGGTTGAAGACCATTTGTATCTTTAGGTTCTACTCTTGAGGATTATTCTGTAGGAAAAACAAGGCTTGCATCTTCAAAAGGAGACTCCCATGGAAGAAATCTGCCATATTCATCTCGTTGTCTTCCTCTTCGGTGCATGCAATTGAATTCTTCACACTAGTGAAGGAAGCTTTAAAACTAGAAAGCTCTAAAAACTTTATCTAAGAACTATGAATCAAGAATGCTCCTAGCTTGACACCATCCCCGACAATGGCACCAAAAATAGTTTGCCTCACAATAGGTGTATAATAATCATGCTCTAGGCCATGCTTAGGAATAGTGTATTCAATCTAAGGATTATTTTTCCCACTATTAGGTGCATTTAATCTTGTCAACCCAGGGATGTATACTTGAAATGGTCAACACAGTATGTGCACTAGGTATCTTAATGAGCCATTATGCTTATGTTGCAAGAAAGTAAAATGCAAGAAAAAGAACCTACATTATTGCTGCAGGAAACTAACATGCTTAACTCTTTACAAATACTAGAAATCCAATGAAATGCTAACATATATTCCAACTCATTTCATCTACTATAATTGTTCTCATAGATGTTGCAAGAACACTCACAAAGTATGATACTATAGGAAGGAACTTACAACTTCTACTTGCAATATTAGGAACATTGCTTGAAAATAAATCTACACTACTCTAATCTAATCCACCTCCCAAGTGGGCCCCCTTGGTTGGCTTCTACTAATCTACTAACATAGGATAGAAGCCAAAAATTATTTCAGTAAATTTTAGAAATTCATTACATGGGAACAATGCATAGAATTGTAAAAAACAACTCACTGCAAAAGTTAATAGTTTGTTTTCATAAACTTTCTTCTTCTAACCCCTAACACAATTTGTTTGATCCCTATATATAGAAGATTGACACTTATTCTAAAATAGAAGAGAAAAGAAACTAGCTATAAATGCATAGGCAAAAAAGAAGGAAAGATAACAGCTGAAGGCATGAAGAAAGCATAACGGCTCAAGGCAAGAATAATAAAGTCTAAACAACCACTTGACATAATAATAAATGTAGAGAATGTAGTAAGTCTTCATAGATCCTCCATATTCACAACCATGTCCTTTGGTACCGTTATAATTTTTCTCCATCATAGCTAAACCTCAATGTCCTTTTCTCCTTGAATGGTATTGGTTGTCTTCAACATTCAAATTTGAATTCTTCCAATCATCTTCACCCATATTGCTAACATTTTAGATATAATGTAGAGATATTTGTAAATAAGCATTATCAAATTAAATTCAAATATAAGAACACACATTCTGATGACTATATGAAATATTGCATCATATATATAATATTGGCAAAAGATGATCTACTATCTACTCATAGGTTAATCACTAGTTTAGGTAAACACAAGTTCACAAATGTCCTAATGAAAATAAAATAGAGTGTTCAAAAAAGTGTTTAAAACTATCATAAAATAGATGCAATAATTAGCCTTATCATTCTGCAACTTCTTAAACAACTCAAGTTTATAATCAATAAGAATGAACTTAGCCTTCAATCTAGTCACCATCAATCTACATCTAGTGATCTTCATTTCATCTTCCTCTTCTCTCTCTCATTGAAATTCCTTCCACCAAAGACTAGCATGTCCCTGTAGCTTAGTTTGTGCCAACCTCACTCTAAGCAGATCTATAATACCCTCTAACTCAAAGTAGTCTTCCAATTTACCAATCTAATCAATTAGGTCTTTAGGTTTCAATGTACCCAAAAAGTTGGAACACTCCATCTTATGATTCAACTTCAACTGAGATCTAGATCTATCAAACTAACCAACCCTATTTCTTGTAGGTCTCTCAACTCGATCAATTCTACCTTTACCACTTGATCCAACAACCTCAAAGTCTTCAACAACTTCCTCATAACCATCTTTAGTACCTGCATGTTGACATACATGACCTATAACACTTATGATTTCAATGATCATATCACTCTTCATTAGCACCATCTCATATCTAAATTCTCCTTTAATCTACTCTCAAATCCTTGCTTCCAAAAAATACAAAGATTGTCAATTTCCCTAGGGTTCAATTGTCTCGAAGGCATCTTCTACGATCTTCAAATTTTTTTTGCAGTTAATCAACCAAACCCAGCCTTCACTTTGATACCACTTGGCACAGTGCAAGGAAGGATAATCCCCAAAGGAGATGTCCTAACCCCCAACAAATAACCACATAGCAAAATATACATGATAACAAAGAGATTTAGATCCACACAATGCCAATCCTCATAATATAATTTTCATCCAACATGCCCAACTATAAGGTCTTCCAGTTTATGACCAAATACATCAACAAATGCAATAAAAGTTCAACAAGATTTCACAAGATCCAAACCACTAGCTAGTCTAGATCTGGAACTTGGTAGAGAACTCCAAGAAGAATCTAAATTCATCCTCACAAGCTACCAAGCAACCTTCTTGTTTCTCAGGACACGCTTAACAATTAGCTCTACTCAAGATTCGCTCCTCTTAGCTATTCATCTTCTCTATGCTGAATGACAATGACTCTAGACTCCACAAGACATTCAACTTATACTAAACCAAGCCACAAGTCACCCTAGCATAAAAAGACATTAAGTAAACACTTACATTAAATACACTGTTAAGCCAAAAATTGGCTTGGCTAAAAATATTAAATACATAACATAAAATTAAATACTTAGGATAAGCCCCAAGTTTACAATGCATAACTAACTCATAAGAGTGCATAAGAATACACACACTTAGACATAGGTCCACTTGCCATCAAACTATCCAAATCCAAGACCACACACACTAACTCCCATGGATTGAAGATCATGAACACAATCTCCAAAGCTCTCCCACTAAATAGGAACACATTACCAAAAACCACTAAAATGGATCTAGCTCTAGGAAAATGACTCCAAACATCACACACACTTAAGGAAAGGTTCCCAAATATGCCTCAAATAGATCCCCAACTGCGCAAATCACAACTTTACAAACTCAAGCACGAAGCCCATACATATAGGATTGTTGACTTCCCTAGGATGCTCCTATGTCACTAGGGGTCCTAGTGCCCCTAGGAACATATGTTGACATACAATGCATTGAAAGAGGTCATAGGGTAGTCTATGACCCATTTCGACTTATTCAAACACATAATATATCTTTCCAGGAGTCCTAGGACCCTTAGAAACATATGTTATCAATTAATATGTCAAAAGGGGTCATAGGACATGCTATACCCATTCAAACACATGATGTATATCCTTAGGGATTTAGTACCCATAGAAATATATGTTGTCATATAATGAGTTGAAAGGGGTCATAGGATACCATATGACCCCTTTCAATCTATTCAAACACATGATGTATGTCCTTAGGGGTCCTAGGATCCCTAGGAACATATGTTGTCATATAATAGGTTGAATTTGGTTATTGGATATCCTATGACCCCCTTCAACTCATCATATAACAATGTATATTTCTATGGGTGCTAAAATCCTTAGGGACATACATCATGTGTTTGAATGGGTCAAATGTGTTATGATTCTTTTTGACCTATTAAATGAAAACATATGTTTCTAGGAACAAATTTTGTCATGAAATGTGTCAAAAGATTTCATAGGTTATCCTATGACTCTTTTCGGCCCATATAAACAATTATAATATGTTCCTAGGAGTCTTAGGACCCTTAGGGACATGTTGTCATGAAATGTGTTGAGAGGGGTCACAAGTTATCCTATGACCCCTTTCAACCCATTCAAACAAATGAAATAGGTGCCTAGGGAGCCTAGGACCCCTATAGACATATCTTGTCATGTAATGCATCGAAAGCGATCATTGGTTATCCTATGAACCCTTTCAACCCATTCAAACAAATGAAATAGGTCCCTAGGGGTCCATTTGTCATATAATGAGTTGATAGGGGTCATAGTGTACCCTATAACCCCTTTCCATCCATTTAAAAAAATTAAATAGGTCCCTAGGGGTCACATATGTTGTCATGAAATGCACTTAAAGGGTTCATAGGTTATCCTATGAGCTATTTCAGTCCATATGAACAATTATAATATGTCCCTAAGGGTCATGTGTTGTAATGAAATGTGCTGAAAGAATTCATAGGATAATATATGTCAAAATCAGCCATAGGTTATCCTATGCCCGCTTTCCACCCATTTGAACAAATATCCTAGGTACATATGTTGTCATGAAATGTGCCAAAAGGGGTCATAGGATAAGGGTCATAGGTTATCCTATGACTCCTTTCAACCCATTCAAACAAATGAACTAGGTCCTTAGGGGTCCTAGGACCCCTAGGGACATATATTGTGATGAAATCTATCAAAATTTGTCATGGGTTATCCTATGACCCCTTTCAACCCATTTGAAAAAATAAAATAGGTCTCTAGGGGTCATAGGATCCCTAGGGACATATGTCATCATGAAATATGTCAAAAGGGGTCATAAGCTATCGTATGATTTTTTTTGATCCATTCAGACAAATGAATTAGGTCCCTAGTGGTCCTAGGGCCCCTAGAGACATATGTTGTCATGAAATGTGTCAAAAGGGGTCATACATTTTCCTATGAACCATTTCAACACACATGACCCATTATAATATGTCCTTAGGGCTCCTAGGATCCCTAGGGACATATGTTTTCATGAAATGTGTCAACAAGGGTCATAAGTTTTCCTATGACCCCTTTCAACCCATGTGAACTATTATAATATGTCCCCTTAGAGGTCCTAGGACCCCTAAGAACATATGTTGTCATGAATTATTTTGAAATAGGTGATGGGTTATCCTATGACCCCTTTTAACCTATTCAAACAAATGAAATAGGTCCCTAGGGGTCCTAGGTCCACTAGGGACATATGTTGTTATGAAATGCATTGAAAGGAATCATAGGTTATCCTATGATCACTTTTGACCTATTCAAACAAATGAAAAAGGACCCTAGTGTTAGGATTAGTCACAAACATAAATAATAGTTACATGCAAATATAACGAATATCAAAAATTAAATTGCACATAAGAGAACACAAAACACAAGGATTTAATGTGGTTAACCCAATCCCTGGGTTATGTTTACCAACAACAAGTCCAATATTATTATTATCCAGTTACTATAATCTTTAATCCCTTACAACTCAATACCACCACAAGAAGAAATAATACCATCATAAATTTTAAAATCCCTAACCCTAAGCCATTTTATACAAGTTTTTGTTGCTTACAAAATTAGGGCTAGAACAAGTCATGCAATAGAACAATAACAATAAACACCTTTTACAATAGTAGAGTCATTTTAGCTTCTAGGGTGTTGTCCTCGAAAACCCCCATGGCATAATTTCCCCTTGACCCCACCTTGTACTGCAACAAGGAGCGCACCTAGGGTGTTTCCCTAGGATCTCACAATGGGTGTTGCCCCTTGACCTCGTCTTGGGGGCATTGCCCCCAATCCCCCATAGAAATAATCTAGGGGGAAATTGCCCTGAATAAATCTCCAAGTCTAATTAGGCTTCATGTCACAACACCTAGTGGTTGTAGGATCCCTATGAACATATATTGTCATGAAATGTGTCAAAAGGGGTCATGGATTATCTTATGACCCCTTTTGACCCATTCAAAAAAATGAGATATGTTGTCATGAAATGTGTTGAGAGGGGTTATAAGGTACTTTGTGACCCCTTCCGAATCATTTTACAACATGATACATGTTCCTAAGGGTCCTGAAACCCTTAGGAACATATATTATCATTTAATGGTTCAGAAGGGGTCATATGCTATCCTATGACCCCTTTTGACACATTCAAACACATGATTTATGTCTCTAGGGGTCCTAGGACCCCTACAAACATATGTTATCATATAATGGGTCGAAAGGGGTCATAGGGTACCCTATGACCCCTTTCAACTCATTCAAACACATGATATATGTTCCTAGGGGTCCTAGGAACCCTATGAACATATGTTATCTTCTAATGGGTCAAAAGGGGTCATAAGGTACCCTATGACCCCTTTTGACCCATTTCACGATAGCATATGTTCCAAGTTATCCTAAGACCCCTAGGGACATACATGTTGTGTTCAAATGGGTAGAAAGGGTTCATAGGGTATCCTATGACACCGTTTAACCCATTACATGAGAAAATATGTTCATAGGGGTCCTAGGACCCCTAGGGACATACATGTTGTGTTCCAATGGGTCAAATGGGGTTAGAGCATAAACTATGACCCATTTTAACCCATTACATGACAAAATATATTCCTACGGGTCCTAGGACCCTTAAGGACAAACATGTTGTGTTCAAATGGGTTAAAAGAGGGTCATAGGATAATTTATGACCCATTTCAATCAAATATATGACAACATATGCTCCTAGGGGTCCTAGGACCCTTAGGGACATACATGTTGTGTTCCAATGGGTAGAAAGGTATCGTAGGGTATCCTATGACCCCTTTGGACCCATTACATGAAAACATTAATCTCGAGCGTTCCTAGTATGCTTATGTACACACCTCTTTTATTCTAATGGGTAGAGAGGGGTCAGAGGGTATTTGACGACCACATTTGACCCATTAAACACTAACATATGTTGTTATGAGTCTTAGGACCCTTATGGTCATACATGTGTTCCAATGCTTCAAAATCCTATAACCCCTTTCAACCCATTACATGAAAACATATGTTCATAGGACCTCTATGACCATACGTGTTGTGTTTCAATGGATCAAAAGTAGTCAATAGATACCCTATGACCCCTTTCAACCTAGTACATGATAACATATATTCCTAGGGGAACATATGTTATCATGTAATGATTTGAATGGGTTAGAAGATATGCTATTACCCCTTTTGAGCCATTTGAACACAACATGTATGTCAATAGGGGTCCTAGGACCCCTAGCAACATATATCATCATGTAATTAGTCAAAAAGGGTCATAGGATACTTTATGGCCCCTTTCTTCTCATTGAAACACAAGATGTATGTCCCTAGGCATCATAGGACCCCTAGGAACATATGTTGTCATATTATGGGTTGAAAGGGGTCATAGGGTATCCCATAACCCCTTTTGACCCATTGGAACACAACATGTATGTCCCTAGCGGGACCCATAGGAACATACATTGTCATATAGTTTATTAACTTAGGTTACTAATATATATATATATATAATTATATAATAAGTACTAACTATATATTAAATAATTTTATAATAATCAATAATTATAATAATTTAATACTATATAATAAATTTAGTAACTATACATAATAATTGGTCCCCACTCCCAATTACACTATAACTATATTTTATTAGGACTATATAACTTAAAAACTAGTCCCCACTTCGAGTTTGGAAAAAAATCAATATTTAAATTAAAAATTGGTCCCCACTTGCTTTACATTTGAATTTGGTGCCATGATTTGGGTACATAGATTGATGACCCATTCTGAAATCAAGCACCCCATCTAAAATAGGGTACCCCTTCTCAAATAGGATACTTGATTAGGCAAGGTATTATTTTTTTTGGTTTGGTATCAAGATGGGTGGGGAAAAAGTCAAAGCAAATTTTGAAATGCTTTTAGATGTTTCAAAACTACATATTTTTTCATATTGCCACTTTTTGGCACACCATGATCTTACACATACCCAAACATTAAATGCATAAATAGATACATATATACTTTTCAGTTGTTTGTACTAATGAAATGCTATTCCATTATTTATTTTATAGGGGGTGGCCTCTGATGATGCACATACCTAGATTCACCATCATAGACCCTCAAGCATTTCCATTCACAGTAAGAGCCCTATACTATGTATATTTATCATTTATTTGTTTATTATCTTAACATTCTTAGATTATAAAGAAATGTTTGTCATCATTGTAACAACTATATTTTTAATTTTCCTAGGAAACACTTGATGTGTTCGAGGGGGATTGACAGGGCTTTGTGTCTTTTATCATTCAACTGACATTTGTCGACACCTAAGGTAAATTATAACTTGCATTCTTGATTGTGTTATTAATTTATGATGTTATCATTAATAATATTATATTTTCAGTAGTAGATCAATCTGATAACTATACGAACATGTTTAGTTAGACTTGGCAAGGTGTGTGCTTTGTTGAGGACATATGTGAGGACTCCTAAGTAGTGGAGGAAGGTGTGGAGAGAGTGCATTGAAGAGGATGATCATCCAACAAACTAGGATATAGTAGTTTTTTAGGGATTCATTAGGGCACATTTTCATATGGAATATGCCACATTTTATGTATAAACTTTGATTTTATAGACATATTTTGATGGCATACGAAATATTTTCTATACGGATGTACATTTTGGCATACATTTGCATCAAATTTATGTATGATTATATATTTTGATATAATATATTATTGTGAATTATTGTGCATGTGTATTTTATAGTGCACATACTCTTTTTTATTTTAATCATGTTCAATTGAATATTGTACATTATGATATCTTATTCATTTTAGTCTTGTTCATGTTTTATGAAATCAATATCACAATAATAAAAATGAATTAAAATCCTCTAAATATTTAAGCAACCCCAAAACCAAAATCCCTTCTTAAGATAAAATAGCTAGAAGAAAAGACAATCCCTTGAATTTTTTCAACATCCAACTAACCACAAATGCAATGAATAAACAAAACAACAAGGGCTTTGAGTTATGACCCTCGAAGATCGTTGCCCAAATGTGCTTAGTCCACCTTATGGGCACATCGATGTACACGATGCTTGCAAACATTCTAGTGACTCCATGGTCAAAACAATGGTCTCACTGAGTTTCACTCAACCATTAAGAGCCAACAACACTGATGAATTGATGCCATAATGAATAGTTTCAAAGTTGCACATTGGTTGACCAATTCATTAAGGAACACTGCAAGTTTTGGCATCAAGCAAGATCACTGTGTGAATTTCAAATGAAATTGAATCTCCCATAATTGAGAGATGGTATTGTAGACATTAATATCATACTATAACATTTGATAGTTTGTTTATAGGCCTCACGAGTTCCAAGTTACAAGTGTTGAAAGATCACTAAGTGTGCTTATATACACTAGTAAAAGAACAATAATAATGCCTAAATAAACTACTAAAAAATGTAGATATATGACCAAGTTTGACCACATAACCATTGGTATTTTATTATTTGTCATTAATATCACAATAAAATTTATGACTAAACTATTTTAATTATTAATTTGGTTGTGGATTTGATTGTTGTTTTGGTTGTTGATTGTTATTAAAAAGTATTTTATTTGGTATTTTATTTCGTAGTTGATTGTTATTAAATAGTAGTTTATTTGGTAGTATATTTGGTAGTTGATTTGGTAGCATATTTGGTAGTCAAATTGGTAGCTAATTTGGTAGTCAATTTGGTAGTTGATTTGGTAGTTGACTTATCATTTATTCGATAGTTAATTTAGTCATTTAGTTGTCAAATTCCATTAATTAGTACTAAATATAGTTATGAAATGAATAATTTATTTGGTACCATAAATTTTAAAATATAAAAAAACATGATATTAGAGTTGAACTAAAACATTAAAGAAAATGAAAATATTACACATGAACAACACTAAAATAAAAAGATTGATTCAATATCATGATAAAAAAAGGTAACTTGGGATTAAAAAAATTAATGCAAATATATAGAATTAATAACATGTAAAAATTGTCTAAAGAGTGTACATGTAAATATGATTAAAAGTGCCAAAATTGTCTAAGATTTTCCAACTCTTTCAAATACACCTCAATAATTAAAATATTTAAACAAAACATTCAAAATACTGTAATATAAAGAAATGAGCCAAATTTTCTAACAAATAACACATTGCTCAATTGTCATTTTCTCCAAATACTTCAGTGGCCACCTTGTGAAGGTTCCCTCTTTCTCTTTGAGATGAATAACTCCATCTATTTTATCTTCATAAGAAAGTGGTACATTACTTGTAACTATTATAATGTTTATATTGGCATCTCCAATTCCATTTAGGCTTACTCCATGTAAAATAGACGAGGAGTGAATAATCCCAATACCAAAAACATGACCATCATGTGATCCAAAACTTTAATTGTATCCCATTGTTTGAGTTTATCAAAACATTTTTTCAAAAAGAAAAAAATAACAGATTAGATTACATAGGTAATGAAAGACCAAAAATATAAAATGCAATATTAATGTAGTACTTATGATAAAGATTCACTTTTCATTGCTAAAGGTAAAATATTCTTGTTAAAAATTAAGGACACTCACAAAATGTTAAATAAATTGATAATATTATTGATTTTTTGTACCTTTCTCAAATTGAAATGTCCAAAGATTAATTTTATAGTTAGAAAAATACCAAGACAAGCTTGGTTCTATCTTCCATGTGACTAAAAGTAAGTTATACATTAAAGATAATAGCTTGCAAGGAATCATAGAACTCTTGATTATGGCCAGAAAATTCATTGAAAGCATCTTTTATCAACAAGCATATTTTTTTTATGGATTTTCTATTCTTATCTTTGTATTGTTCATATTCAATATGTTTTGTTTGTCATTCATTACCAACAAGGAGATAGATAGAGTGTTCATATTCAATATTTCTTGTTTTGATTGAGGTAGATGACAATTTAGCTTCAAAGTAGCGAGAGGCTTAAGATTCACAAATTATTGAGGAGTACGTAACTAGGAAGTTCTTGTTTAACTATTTTGACATAAAAGTTTAAATTTTAACTTGTTTATAATGTTGTAGCTAACAATGTGTAAATAATAAAATGTAAATGTATTTTTATAAATTTAGAAACCATATTTGTTCATATGCAACTATGTCAAGTTGAAAATAATGTTGTCCCTATACTACTTGATGCTGTCACCTTATGTTTCATTGTTTTCTTTCTAGTGTAATATTCTCTTTATCATTTAATTGCTTGAGAATTTGTTGGAAGTTTTACCTAAAAGGAGATGATCTGCTAAAATTTGAAGCTTTCACCTAAGGATTTGATCCTATCTCTCCAATTACACATTATTTGATTTAGATTTTGGTATTCTTTGACTAATACTATAATGTCCTCTATCTGGAACCACTTGGTAGAATTTGAATAATTAAATCAACTCTCCAAATTTAATCTTAGAAACTTCCACTTATGTCCAGTAATGAAGATTATGGAAGATAACATTCTTTATTCCAGATTCAATAACCATAAACATACGTTCGATATCAATTGAGTTTTTATCTAATAATAATGGAAATGATGTCCAATTATATTCTAGTCTAAAACGTATAAATTTGATTTGTTGTTTCAGGTTATATTTAATCCATGTTATATTTAATAACACGTTTAGAATATCTCCCACTTATAATCTCTCATTTTGTTGAATAAAAACTTACATATACAATATGTCCTAGTTAATGAATTCTTGAGAAGATCTAAATTTTTTAATATGGAATTGAATATTTTAGTTTCTTTGGACATCTTATATAAAAGTGGCTTTCATTGCCCAATTCTAATGAGGTTGCATTTTGATTGAAATAGAGAGGCAATGTGTTTCTATGAATTAATAAGGTTATGAATTTTGTCAATAATAGTATACCATATTACAATAACAATTTATTACCTTGTGCTCATGTTGACCCAAACTTTAATTTCCTATGCCAATAACTTTGGTATCAGTTTTTAGACTATCTCCTTATTAGTTGTTGTAGTCACAATATGTCTTTCACTTGTTCATATGTTATATATATGATATAATGAGTTTTTTTCTCTAAATTCATCCATTGTTTCAATATGTGTGGCTTATTCTTTATCATGCATTGGTATAGAGACTCTATGCAATTATTGATTGTGATGTCAAACTATTCATGTATCGCTATGAGAGGATTCTACAAACTTATTGTTATCATGAATTAATATGTTCAATTATTGTCCTAATAAGACCTTTCATACCAAAAAAATAACTTTTGGCTATAGTGATGGGGTCAATATTTGCCAATACCGACTACAATATGAGCTTAAACCTCAAGAAACTCTTTATTTTAGTTATAATTTAATCCTAAACAAGCCCCCAAAAATTTGCTTCTATGCTAAAATTCATGTTGTGATGGAATAAGTATCCACAAGCACAAAATTTTCTATGGTTTTTAATGTTTTAGTCATTTACTTACTATCACTTTGGTGGAAGATGAGTCAATGACTATTATTTTAGGAATTGTAAAAGAATGACCAGTTATCCTTAAAGGGTTGAATAGTGATGTTTCCATTTGAGAGTCATGGAGAAAGTTATTTTTCAAAGATGAATGAGTAGGGTAATGGATATGGTCACAAGTTTCAATCAGCAGATGGTCCTTTAACAATTCACCTTGAACAGATAAGATGCAAAATATGAGCCATAGAACTTTGGCAATAAGTTGTGCAAGTCCCTAGTTGAATTCCATGGTTTTTTTCCCCTCCACTCAAGAATCTATATCAATATTGAATCTTCCTACCACCATCTTCTCTATCTGGAGATTTCTACTACTCTTATAGCTCTTATTGGAAAATCATAGTTACTAGTGTTGATTTCTACCTACATATGTTATTTCTCCCATCATCTACCACTTGTATCTTTGTTACTAGAGGACATGAACACTCACCTAAATATAGACAAGGTGATGAATTTGGATCTATGAGCTATGGAATGAAAAATGAGGCATTTATTTATTTGAATAAAATAGTATAATACATAACTAGAGTCTTTGCATGCTTATGAAGACAATTTATCATAGTATAGCACACTTCTTCCTTAGATAAGGTAGATGTCTTCCTCCTTGAATAATGTGACTTCTTTGAAGTGACTTAAAATCTAGAGTCATACTCTGCTAGTCTTTTTCATATATAACACATTGAAAAATGACACTAATTAGGCATAGAATGTACAATTAAACACCAAAAAATGTGGCATGATGTTAATGTATGTCTATTGAGAAGAAAGATCTCTATTCCTAAATATTAGGTGTGGGTCATGAGGTAAAGTAGTTGTAGAAATGACCTACTTGAAGGTGCCAAAGTTCTATAACTAGCATGATCATAAATGAATATGAAACCACCCTTCCATTGCTGAGGGGAGTGCAAGTAAGTGTTGAGATTATGTGTGTTGCACAAATTTTATAATAATGTTATATTATATAATATAATATTATTATGTAATGTTACACCTAGGACCACCTAGATGGGTGGGTAATATGTAAATATTCCCATGGGATATACTTGATGAGTTGTATTGTAACATTGTGATAATATTTGATGTAATTATTGAATATTAGGGAAAATAATTAAATGTCCAATATTAAATATGGGGTCAATGGGTTAGGTAGCACATGGTTTTAGCACATGGCTTATGTGATACCACTTGGTAGTTTTGTGGGACTTGCTACCATATAAGTAGCCACAAGGGTAGTTGTTGATGTGAGAAGGAAAAAGGGAAAAAGGTGAAAAGGCAAGAGTTGAGCAGGATAGGGCTTGATAGGTTAGCCAAGGGAGCATTTGTGAAGGTTGGAAGCATGGCATGGGATGTGTGGATTCATGTTTATTCAAATGGATTGCATGGTTGTGGCTATGGCTTTGAAGACTTCCATGGTTATATTACAATGTTTTTTTTGTTGAGTAATACATGGAGATGGATGTTTTGGAGGTTGGGTTTTTTTTCCCTTAATGAGGGTTTCTTAGGGTATGTCTTGTGTCACATTTTTGTGGGTATGTTGTCTATTCTCTTGCATGTGGAATTTAATTACATATTAATTTCAAATCTATTATGGGTTATATGGAAATGGTTATATTTTTACTGCAAGTTTCCTTACAAGTGGTATGAGAGATATGGTTTTATTATTGTAATCCTATATTGAATCCATGGGAATGCATGAGAGGATAAAAGAAATAACAAGATGTATGTGTTTTGTAAGCTATTTATTGCAGATCTAAGAGTTATGGATTTTCTATTATGATGGGATGTTGACAGATTTTTTGGTGAGATTTTTTGGCATTGATATATTTCTTAGATCCTGTTGTTGTAGAAGTGTCTTTGACATTTGCATGGTGCACTTGCTATCTTTATGGTTTGTGAAGAAGGTTGGATCTCGAGGACTTATGGGGTTCTTGGTTATCTTCATTGTGTGTGGAGATGATTCTTCATGGTATGTGGAGATGGATTTCTCCATGGTCTATGGAGATGGTTGCATCTTGAGGACTTATGGATCTCTTGGTATAGGTATGTTTTATGCTTTTATTTGACATGTTGTCCTTGGAGTTATGATAGTTTCATTATTATGGTATGGTATACTCTTGCCATGCATTTAGAGTTTTGACATTTTATACTATGTTCCTATGGAGTGTGTTATCTCTTTGGTTGAGATGGTTAGATCATGTTGTCATGTTTATGTTCCTAAGACCATGGTTGGAACTTTGAAATTGATCTTGGTTTAGTTTCTTGATATTGAGTACATTGATCATTTGTTGAATACTTCATGATTTATATGTTGCATTTGGAGTTGGCATGGATTGATTAGTTATAGGTGCTCATGGATACTTAGAGACAATGTGATGTTGATTTCTCTTGGATTAGAGATGTATTTCAACAAGAAGTTTGAGGGGTATTCACCTAACATGGACTCAAAAAAAGATTGTTCTTAGACAAGTCTTGGTTGGAGACTTGGATATCTTGATGAGCATTCTCAATCCACACTCTTGTTCTACTGAGAGGTTTACTAATTGAGAGGTATAATTCATTTTTTCTCTTTGGTGCATTGCATTTATGCTTGTCTTTCATGATATGGATCTTGAGCTATTGAACTTGATTTATTTCTAGAGGGTTCATTTGAGAGATGGTTTAGCATTGGTTATCTCCTTGTGCATATGTTGTCATGTTGGTTGAGTTTGGGATATGATTTTATATTGGCATTTTCCTTGGATTAGAAATGATTATTCCTTGGTTTAGGAATGGTTTATGAGTTTGATCTTATTGTGAGAGACTTACATCCATGATTAGTTATATGGTATGGTTTGTGTGTTGTTGCGGCTTCTTGTTGGGGTTTTATGGAAGAGATCTTACTTGGCATATTTTACATCTAGAGGTGTGTGTAAAAGGACATGATACATGTTATGATTTGCAATGATTTCTCTTTGGTCTTGGTTATATTCTTAAATGTTTAGTTTCACTTACATTGGATTTGAGATTGGTTAAAGATTGTGATCACTGCTTTGTGCTCATGTATGCCATGTGAGAGATGGCATGGTTATTCTTTTAGCTCTTTCCTTTGTTGGTTTTGGATAACTTGGGAGAGTGTTGCATACTTATTATGAGATTTGTTCTTGCAACTTATTGGTTTATATGTTGTGGATGTCCTTGATACTAAATGGACTCACTTCTTTGAGATGTTGTGAGTGGATTGGTTATAGATTTGACATTATCTTTTTGTAGTGGGAGCTTCTTGGTATATATGTGGCAATTATTTATCTTGAAGCTTGTGATTGCAAGTTAAAAATTGGATATGTTGATGATTTGAGATTCACTTGGTATACCTTTGGAGGTATGGATAGTTGGATGGGTTGGCACTTGTTGTGGGTCTTATTTCAGCTATAGATATTTGTCAACTATAGATACAGATGATTACCTTTGGATCAAGTTTTTTGTTCTTGACATTTAAGTTGGTACATGATTTTATGATCTTCCAATGTGATAGGTTGGGTGGCTTCTATGTATGTTCAGTGGCAGTGGCATAATAGGAGGTGGGATCATTCATGTTTGAGAAGCTAGATACTTTGATTTTGTTGCAGGTACCAGGATGGAGCACTTGGTGTACTTTGATTCATGGTGGCAGATGTTGTAGGAGGGATTGTTTCTTTGTTCATTTATGTGGCTACAAATTGACCCTATGAAATGTATATAACAATTGGGAGATTTTTGAGATTATGTGTGTTGCACACATTTTATAATATTGATATATTGTATCATTTTATTTTACTATGTAATGTTGCACCTAGGACCACCTAGAGGGATGTGCAACATGTAAAGATTCTCATAGGATATACTTGATGAATTGTATTGTAACATTGTGATAATATTTGATATAATTATTTAATATTGGGGAAAATAATTAAATTCTAATATTAAATGTGGGGTTAATGGGTTAGGTAGCACATAGTTTTAGCATATGGCTTATGTAAATACCACTTGGTGGTTTTGAAGGACTTGCTACTATATAACCAACCACAAGGGTAGTTGTTGATGTGAGAAGACAAAAGAGGAAAAGGTGAAAAGGAAAGAGTTGAGCAGGACAAAGCTTGACAGGTTAGCCAAGGGAGCATTTGTGAAGGTTGGAAGCATGACATGGGATGTGTGGATTCATGCTTATTCGGATGGATTACTTGGTTGTGGCTATAGCTTTAAAGACTTTCATTGTTGTATTGCAATGGTTTTTTTGCTAAATAATACATGGAGATGGATGTTTTTGGAGGTTGGGTTTTTTTCCCTCAATGAGGATTTCTTAGGGTATATCTTGTGTCACATATTTGTGGGTATATTGTCTATTCTCTTGCATGTGGATTTCAATTACATATTTATTTCAGATCTATTATGGGTTATGTGGAAACAATTATATTTTTTTTGCAAGTTTTCTTATAGTAAGAACCTTTAATATAAAATAAGAGTAAAATAAATATCATATGACCTAAGAAATGGTCAAATCTCTTGATGTCTTAAATTTTAAATGTACAGCTAAAAGAAAATCAAACCCATCACATTTTAAATAGAATTTGTCTTGATTATCAATGACTTTAAACCATAAATTTAGAGACAGATTTCAAACATGTCAGAACATAAAATTATCCTATAGTACTACAAACCTCTTCCTCAAAAAACTTAGATTTCCTATTCCTTCGATTAAATATTTCCTTTGCCATAGGTTGCAGGTCATCATCAGATACTAGATGCATCTTTCTTGCAAAAAAAAATGTTGTAATTAGTGAACAATGTTAAGTGAATTTTAAACTGATAGGTAGATCCTTAAAGTTGAGGAGAACATGTAGACATAAATAATGAAGATGTAGAAACATAAGGGAGATTGTAAATTTAACAATACCTTTTATACTAGTACTAGAATGATTAAAGAAGATCTAGGTCATCACAAAAACAACTAATGATTCTAAAAATAGTCTATAGGGAATAGTGACTCGACAACCAAAGAACAAGTTAACTGATAAATCTAATCAGCACACAAACTTAGTCCAATCATTGGTGGATATAAAGTCACAAGTTATATCTCCTTTCATACGTAAGAATTATCTAATACCATTATGGATGAGAGGAAAAATGATAACTACATCTGTAGATTAAAGGTGCAGATATTCAACAGATAGATGAGGAGGATACACAAAAAGAGATATATGAATGAGATACAAATAGTGGACATTTAAGTCTACATATACACAAATAATATAATGCAGTGATAAAATTTGGATGTATATGAATATTAATTCATGTCAAAACCCAACAATTAGAATTAGCAAGTAAGTCATCGAACATAGAAGGAAGAAGAAAAATAGTTCTTGAGAAGACCAAGGAGATTGGTGTTACTAGTGTGGATACAATCTATACGAAATGAGAACCTATACAAAATTTCCTATGTCTCCTATATAATCTAGTAATAGGGTCTAGTGAATTATGGGAAGAGTAAAGTAAAATACTAGTTACACAAGAGAGGAGGAAGTGGATAGAAGAACACAAAAAATAATAATGAAAAAAGAAAACTAATTAATTTTTAAATATTATGTGCATCATAGATTGAACAAACATAAATAATAAGGTAGTCACAATTGATCATTTGGAAAGACAACTGACTTCTTTCTCAAGGACATACAAATCAATTTTGGCATTCTTTCAAAAGGAATATATATCTATTGGGCACCAAAAAAAAAAAGAATTATAAATTGCGTAGATAAGAAAGAAGAGGAATTGACTATCTTGATCATTTTTATCAGAAAATATTCTGATCTAATTTTCTTTAACATTAGCACTTGAATGATGAAAAGAATTACAATATCCAGCTATAGCTTTCTAAAATTTCTACATGTCTTCACTAGCCTAAATTTAGTTATTATGAAGTTGTATAAGTAAGCCTAAGATTCTATTATACTGAATTCAAAATATGATACTTCAAAATTTAGCTTGTGTAGGTATCTATTATTCTTTTGTACAAACTTAAAAGTTACCAAAATATGATAATAACTTCTAATAGAGAAATTTCAGTAATTATAAAGTTATCATCTTCTATTTTTTATGACAAGGGAAAAGCTAGTGAACTATATTAAAAACTACTAAAAGAGAAAATACAACTCTTTTGAACAATTTAAATGATGAAGTTGTCAGGCTTCAAGTCTTGAGCATTCATGAAGCAATGGATTTTCCTTGAAAGTCTAGTGGCCCTTAGAAGGATTTTTTTGTCTAATAGATATTCATAGTGATAGAAATATAATGGTAACTATAGTTTCTTTTTTTGGCAGAAGTGACGTATGCCACACTTATATTTATATTAAAAATATTCTAGTTCAAAGACTCATAAAGGGAACTAACCAGTAAGAAACCCTTCAATCCTAGTCCAATTACAAATAAATATTGCATTATTCTCAATTTCTAATCTAAAGTCACAAATCAACCCACATATTATAAAAAATTCTACAATTCTGCACATTATATGTCACACCATTGCTATACTATTTGAAACCCAAATATACTCCAAGAGTCATCCACCCAAAATCTAACACCAAGAAGCTTTAGTACTTCTTGGCTTCTTATTCCTAGTTACAATATTCTACATTCTTACCACTGTATCTTCCCTACAAAATTTTACAAAATCCATCTGCTTAATGAGATCTTCATTCGATTTTCTAGGTGGCACTTCATTGTCTGTCTTTTTCTTCTTCTCATCTTTGTCCTATTTAACCTTCTTTTCTTTCTGCTACTTCTTTGACTGTTAGAAGTCACCCCATGCAATCATATCCATTCCTTATAAATCTATTCAAACATTTAATTGTTGTAGCTCTTAGTGATAAAAATTTGTCTCCCTCCAATCGCTATATCTTAATTTTGCAAATAGTGAACTATTTTCGATTTCATGTCTATCACTATAGCAATGATGACACTTCCATTGCTCATCACTAATTTCTATACCTCCCTTGCATAGAATGTGATCCACGATTGATTTCAACTTATCACTATAACTCATAGTGATACCTCTTTTATAATACATCCATTTGTCACTATAAACTAAAGTGATCACTAACCTTCACCACTTATTGCTAGAACACATCTATTCACTCTTCGATCATTGATAATTGCTACATATCATAGTGAAAAATTTCATCTCATCTCTAATCGCTAAAGCTAAAACCTTTACATTTTTATTAGCAATAATTTCTACATCTAATGGTGATCTCATCGCTAATCTCCAAAGCTGAAACCTTGTCATTTTGATTAGCGATAATCACTATATCTCCATTTCACAAAATATGATCCACGATCAATTTCAACTTATCACTATAACTCATAATTATAACTCTTTTATAATGCATCCTTCCATTGCTATAAACTATAGAGATCACCAAGATTCATCACTTATTTCCAAAGAACATCTATTCACTCTTTGATCACTAATAATTGCTTTATATCACGGTGACAACTTCAATCTCATTACTAATCACCAAAGCTAAAACCTTATCATTTTGATTAGCTATAATCACTATATCTCATGGAAATCTCCTTCGTTTCTTATTGATCACTATATCTTTTTTGTGTTTTCACCACATAGCAATAGATTCTTATCACTATAACATATAATGATGTATGAAGACTTATTGCTCATCGCTAAGTAAAATCGCATCTCCTCAGCTTGCCGATAAGATAGTAGTGAAATTCTCAACTCATGGTCTGCCAATATAGGAAAAATGTTGAAACTTGTTGAGAAGAGCCTTGATAGTGAGTATTTTGTGGAATATTTTACAAAATGGAAGGTATCTATGTGATCTATCCCACTTGAAATTATAATATATTGTGCATTAAATTGCTCCAAGACAAACCCAATCATGCACTGATTAAAATGGTAGATGGTTATCAAGTAGAATTAGCTATCCATCTCTTGAAGGGAGCATTTCTTTTTGGAAAACATTTGGAAGTGAACTTTTCTAAGCATGCACAAAGACATCCATCTTCAGATTCAACCAATTACTCAGGTTCTAAACAGAATCATTTTAACCACAATTTGGAAAAGAACTACTAGTACTATTGTGATCCAACAAAAATTATTCATGTTTCTAGCCTACTTTGATCCTCTTGTCCAATGGAAGATGTGCATAAAACCTAAATATAAGTCTTATCACACTGAGTTGTGCCAAAATTGTATTTCCTATCACGTTAATTACCTCACCAACTATTAAGCATGTGTCAAATAAGAATAATATGATCATCCTTGCTCATCAATTGTCCTTCACCTATTGTTCCCCCAACATTGGCATCCTCCACCCCACATTGAATTTTCTAATGTATTAGAGAATCATAGGCTTGAAGATCAAACTGGCCATTTGGTAAATATGGAGTCTTGATTGCTATAATCAAACTTACCTTCTCCATTTTATCCATAGGAGTCTATTAACATTTAGTTATGTCAAATTATCTGCTTATCATGTTCAGTTGCCTTGAAGAGTTGAGGATATCTCATTGATTTAAACCTCTATAATTCTACCTCTTCTTCCTTTTAATCACAACCTAGATTTGACAAGATGTTTGCAATATAGTTTCCTTCCCTTAGAGTGTGAGAATAAAATTTAACTTCAAATGTGTCTATAATTTCCCATGCTTTTTTAAATATATATCCAATCCTCTAGTTCCTTTATTTTCTATTTAAACATGCATTAATTACTACCTTAGAATCTCCCACAATGTGAATGCAAGAAATGTTAAGTCTTTCACCATTTCTACTCCATTTAATAGTGAAAAAGCCTCTGTAATATTATTTTTTCCTAACAGAATCTTTTTTTCCACCATGTCCAACACATTCCCTACATGTTCTCTAATACAAGCTCCAATCCTTGAGGTCCTTCGGTTTCCTCTTGAGCAACCACCAAAGATAAGCTTTAATAGCCCCACATCTGGAGGAATCCATCTAACATCAGCCCTATTTTCTACCACTTAAGGTCCAAAGGCAATAAAACTAGAGCTTATAGAATGAAAATTTTGTCAATTATTAGCCATCAAGATATCCCATCCTGTAACAACTATTTTTCCTATAATATTCTTGATATAAGCCAAAGCTACTTCTACTACTAGGGATTCTATTTAAGATAAAATTGCTTCTATATTTTCTTTTTGTTCCCTGAAAATCCTCTTATTCCATTCCCACCATATTGCCCAAATCACTATGGTTGGAATACATTTCCATAAACATGAGTACAATGAATGAATCTTTAGACATGACCAATCTTGAAACATATCCCACAAAGTATTTGGTAATGGTATCATAACTTTAATTCTCTGAAGAATAAATAATCAACATCTCTAAGGAAATTTACATTGAATGAATAGGTGATCATTGTCTCAAATTGTTTCGAAGACATTACACAACAAATTTCTCACAATATTTAATTTCTACAGTTTATCTCCAGTCCATATTCTTTTTTTCAAAGCAAGCCATACAAAACACCTAGCCTTTGGCATCACAACTAGGTTCCAAAAAAATCTATATGCCCTTGACATTAATTTTCCTTTGACTAAACTTCTAATAGTCTTATATCCCAATTTCATCATATACCTCCCCTCCTGATGTGGCACCCATATTACCTCATCCAACTGGTTTGATATCATAACTATTCTTGAATTGCATAACCTTATCAAATCCCTCTTTGTCTCATCTGGAATAGGTAGCTGATCCAACCTTTTCCAACTACCTTGTTCTGATACCATATCCACTTTCTCTATATGATTAGCTACACACTTACCCCAATGATCACAAAAGGTTTGTCTTCATTCCCCTACAGAGCTAGAATCTTTTATAGATGGGTAGCTATTCTAGGAATCCTCCCAAAATAAAGCCCTCTTGCCATTGTTGATTCTCCATGATATGTATCTTGTAATCAAATCTCTTGATGAAACCATAAAATTCCAAATGGCAGATCCTTTTGGGAGCTTTTCCATAGTAAAAAAAATATGAAAATTCTAAAGTATCTAAGTAATTCCTTTGCATGATTTTTCATTGTTTTGTCTCTATTTTTTCATACATGAGCCATATCAAATTCCCACCAAAAGCTTAATTTATTAGTGAAAAATTTGGAAGATTAATACCCCCTTTTGATTTCTTGTATGAAATTTCTTTTAAAGAAATTAACAAAATTTTCATCTCTCATGTCATGTTAGCAATCCATAGGAATCCTCTAATTATTGTTTCAATTTGTTTAATAATGCAACATGGTGCTGATAAAACTGAGAAAAAATAGTTAGGAATTACAACTAGAATTGACTAAGTAATTAGAAGAATACGTCCTAATAATGATAACCACCTAACCTTCCATGAAGTAGTCCTAGATTTAATCCTATCAATAAATGTTTTCCAATATGACACATTTTTAGTTCCCATAAAGAAAGGGATACCCAGATAGGTTGAAAGAAGAAATCTTACAAATCTTTTTAGCTATTACAGTATTGGTATTGAACATGAAAGTCTTGGATTTAGCTACACTAAATTTTTGACCTGATAGCCTTGTATATTGATCTAATATGTCCTTGATATGCTTAGCTTCCTTCACAATAACTTTTCCAAACAACAATGTATCATCTACAAACAATTGAATGTGTTACTATCAATTCCTTTCCATAAATCCATCTTCTAGGAATGAGAAATAGCCCTATTAAAAGCTTCAACCATCAAAATAAACAATGATGGTGATAGTGGGTAACCTTGCCAAATTCCTTGAGAAGACTTAAAATAACCTTTTGGAGATCCATTAATTAATATTGAAAAGTGAGCTCCTGGGATACATGCTTTAATCCATTTACACCAAATATCACAAAAATCAAATTTATTTAACAACTTTCTGAGAAAAGACCATTTAACCCTATCATGCACCTTCATCATATCTAATTTGATTATAAATGATGGTATTTGATTCTCACTAATGTAATGTAGAGTTTAATGAGCCATAATTGCTCCTTCCATAGTTTCCTTACCAAAGACAAAACTACCCTATTCTAGTGAGATGATTTTAGATAATATACATTGTAATATTGAATATATAACTTTTGTAATGATTTTGTATATAGTATTATAGAGTGATATGGATCTAAAATAAAAAATCTTTGGTGGTCTCCATTTTTGGGAATAATAGGAATATTTGTAGAATTGAAATTCTTAAGCACTACCCCCTTACTCCTAGATTCTTCTAAGGCTGATATCAACTCCCAACCTAATACATCCCAACATTTCTGATAGAATAGAGTTGTGAAACCATCTGCGTTAGGAGATTTTTTAGGTGGAAAAGATTGAATTACTTCCCAAATTTCTTCCATCATAAATGGTTTCATGATCTCTTTGTTATCTTGATTTGATATAAATTTTTGGAACAACTTCAAGTAATGAGTTAAATTGGACATTACTTCCCTCAATTACTTCCAAAGGATAAAGAAGACCATTAAAAAACCTTACGCCCTCTTTCTCAATACCTATTTCATCACTAATTACTATGCCTAATGTATGTTCTTTAATTGAAATGAATAGTCTTGCTTGCTTTTCTCTGCCCTACTGCTGCATGATTTTTTTCATATTTCTATCTCCCTCACTAAGCCATAAATCTCTTGATTTCTATCTCTACTATTCCTCCTCTCTACTGCATAACTCCTCCCACTTAGATTTCTTTTCTTTCTGACATGAAAATAATTGTGAATTCAATCCTTGTGCGATATTGTGTTCATTTATCTCTTCTAGCTCCCTTTTTATTTCTTTCTTCTCCTCAAAAATATTTTTGAAAACCTTTTTGTTCCAAATTTTTATTTTACTTTTAATGTATTGAATCTTTTTATAGAACTTAAACATCCTAGATCCCTTTTCTCTTGGAGCACTAACCCACCATTGTCTTATTAATGGCAAAAACTGAGGATGCCTTAGCCACATTCTTTCAAATTTAAAAGATGATCTCTATGATGACAAATTCTTATTTAGGGTATTCTCCATATACAATGCTACCAGAAAATAATTAGATCTTGGGAATGCTAAAAATTTTGACATAAATTTGAGGGTTCCAAGCTTCCATACTTTTTCTAGAAGAAACTTGTCTAATCTTTCCACGATTTGAAGAAAATCATCTCTTCTATTATTCCATGAAAATATGCCATTAGATATAGCCACCTCAAACAAATCATTCTTAGTAATAAAATTATTAAAATCTTCCATAACTTGCACAGATGGAATAATACCTCCTTGTTTCTCCTTAATTTTTCTAATTGTATTGAAATCACCTCCAATGATAATATATTATTATAGATTTTCTCTAATTAAATTAGACAAAAAATTCCATAGTTTTAAGTTCTTAGGCACTAATGTTGGCCCATATATATTAATCACTTCCATTGACACATCATAATGTTTAAAAATTTATACATTTTCATCCCAAACCTTGATCTACCATTCTACCTGTGACTTTCATTGGGTTCCACATAGTGGTGATATGTCTTAATACCCCAAAGCTAAGAAAATGGATAGATTTCCATAACTTCCACTTTGTAATAGATTCTTGATATTTCTCAGTGGATAATTTTGCCTCTTAAAGAAAGATAATATCTCCTTTCAAAGCATCTAACAAGTCTTTAATCTTGCCTCTTTTGTTAGAGGAATTAATACCCCTAACATTCCAAGTAATAATCTTCATACTTCTGATAGAGGACACTTGGTCCTCCTAGTTATTCTTTTGACTAAATGAAATTTCTCCTCTAGAGTTGACTAAATACCTATTTCTATCTCTTCCTTAGCTTTCATGCTTTTACTCTTATGACCTTGAGTCTCATGCATATAGAGAAATGATGATTTATCCCCTAGTTTTTATAGTATTGATAACCTTTGTGTGAAATCATATTGAGATTCCACCATAGTCTTCCTTGTCTATGTAATTATTACTTCTATTTGTTTATCACTTTCAATTACATCAGTATTTTCTAACCATTCTCTTTCCACAACACCTTTAGTCAATGCCACTTCTTCATTTACTATTTGTGATAAATATACACTATCTTTCCTCATAATTTCATCTGAAATTATATCAAATTGTTCTAAAACCACAAGTTATGATATTTCCTTAGTCATCTTTTTAAGATTCATTTTTGCATTTCTTCCCAATCTAACCTTTTTCATAATTTCCCAACATGAAGGGAAAAAAAATTCCATAGGAGTAGTATTAAACATTACTTGATGTGTAATTATGTCTTGTGTTGGCCATGTCTCCCTCTTCCATGTATTTGGATGTGTTACCTTGATTTCCAACCCTCTACTAACTGGGAAATGAATTGAAATGTTATGAAACACATATAAATGTGTCATTAATGTGAATTGATATTTTAAACGCATTAGTAGAGTATACAATTAAAATTCCAGGGCAAGATGACACTTCCATATCCCTCTATCTAACATTGGTACCTTACTTTCTTCAAACACTCCTCTTGACCCTATAGATTTGTTGAGTGACTGAGAAATTCTTTTATTTTCCAACACTTGTTCTTCCGTTCTATTTTCTCTCATATTTAATATAATGGATGTAAGCAATGATTTATTTGAGAAGATGCCAAACCCTTGTTCTGAGTCTCTATAATATTTTTTACTCCTTTTGGTTGGCAATGTAACTATAGTTGTTAATGAGTGAAATAGATGTATATTTTTTTTAACTAATTGAACTGAGGCACAAAAATTAGAATTCAAAATTAAAGATTTGATTTCAAAGCATGATGGTGATAAAGGGATTTTTTTCTTCTATTCAAAACATAATCAAACTATAGGATGAATAAAGAGAGAGTTTAAGAAAATTTTAGATTTGTATGGTTTGTAGTGAATTCATAGTTGCCTTCCTACTTATCAATCTTTATCAAATGTTTCTTCTTAGTGATAGTAGCCAATGACATACTATACTCCTAAACCTATATTTCACAAAGGGTTTGGTAGCATTCCTAAAGTACAGATTATAGAGTGCATTTTTAGCACATATATAAGCTAGTTAATACTATTATGTAATATATATCCTATCTAGTGCATTGAATCGAGAAGTACCCAAGTAATTAGGTCATTTGATATATATTCTTTATAATCTAGAATTTATTCTAGGACATAGGAGAAAAATCTAAACCAAAAAAAATCCCATAAACAATATTTATTCTATATTAGGATGTTTAAGATCAATTAGGTTACCCTAATGTTGTTCATGATATGAATTACTCAACTTTGGAAGGTTTGCCAATGTTTTTAATCATCTAATGGTTGAAGATAAATTGGAAACTTATCTCTATTCTATTTATGTTCTAAATTTCAATGTCTTTGCTATCATTGGTCAGTTTGCAAAAATTAAGGCATCTCTAAAGAAAAGACAGGGAAAAAGTATTGTGAAATTCATTGGTCATATCGCTCACACCACTTTGTTTGAGTGTCATCCTTTGGTTGATTTCTCCTGGCTAGAAAAAGTGTTCAACAATCCTTAAAAAAGAATCCTCAAATTTATTTTAAATAAATGTACTAAAAGCCCTAGTTTCCCTTTGTTTGATCACTAACTAGTTAGTTATTGAATCTATGGTTTGATAGAGGTTGCCAAGTTCTTATTATGTCTCCTTCTTGTTCTAGATAGTGTCTTATTAAAGTAGGTAATATTTTTCTATTGCCTCATTCTATATGATTTGTAAATTTTGTTAACATTCTACAATCTAAAAAAGAAAAAAGTGAAGTTTCACATAAATGGAATATAAATGCAGTCACAATCTAAAGGTTTTTTTTCTTTGACCAGAAATTCAAAAATTACAGATACATGAACACGCATTAGGTAAATCTACAACTTGTAACTGAAACCATTTTAGAGATGAAATACAAGGTTTTTGGTTTAGGGATAGATAGGAGTATAGGTTTGGGGTCCAAGATCACTAGTATGACAGAGTTTTTGCTAGGTTTAGTATGGCTGGATACATAATAAAAAAAAAAAAAAAAAGTTAAAATACATAATTATGAAATATTTAAAAATAAAAAAAACTTTAATGAATGTGAAAATAAAATTTTCATCTATCATAGAAAATGATGAAAATTATTGTATAAAAAATTCTACATTTTTTTTTTTTGGGTAGAATATTTAATCCAAAGAGTATAACATACCTATGCTTATGATAATATGGAGACATTCTTTCCAGATTAAAGTGATATTGTATTAGATAATAATAAATTTGATTCAATTCAAATGTGTATGCTTCACCATGTTGTAAGAAGACTTACATAGAAGACTACCAAATTTGACAAGATTAGCAAGAGAGTTTTGGCAATTGTTGAAATTGACAAAGACAGTAGGTAAAGGCAAAGTTTGTAGTGATTGAAATTGCCAAAATGTCAAAGATTCAAGATTTTTGGTATTGAAAAATTTTGGGATCAAATTTATTTTTTATTGTAACACTTCCTCTATTATAACTCCAAAGGAAGTCATGGTCATTGCTCCATCTCAGTGTTTTGTTATAATTTGGCTTAGTTGAGCTTACATTACTTTAACCTATAAGTATGTCATAGGGATTTTCTTAGACTAGGCTATGTTGCATTAAACCTAAGAGTCTTAGACGAGTTGTAGTAGTCTTATTGAAGTGTGAGGTTATTTCCAAAGCTTATAAATTTGTAAGGTAGTCACTTGAGGAGACCACTATATTTTTAGATCTTATAAGGTAGTGGCTTGAGGAGACCATTCCATTTTTAGATTTTGAAGTTAATTATTGTTGTTTACTTCATCATATATTATATACTCTCTAGTTTGAGTAATTTACATAGGGACTAGGGACTATTTTCTAATGTTTTCCATATGAAATTGAGTGGAGGAGGACATTATGAATAAGTCTCACATGCCAACTAATATCTATACAAAATAGTTCTACTAAGTTCATTTTCTTAGTCATGGAATTTCATTGTAATGAAATGAACTTCAATATTCATCTTTTCTCTCTAAAAACAAATGAATGAAAGAGATTTAGAATCATATCAATAAATTTTCAACCAAATCAGCAAGTTGTAATGTTGCTTTATCTTTTGATAGCAATATAAGTAGAATTGAGAAAAATATTATTATGTTAACAATTATAAGATAGAATATATATAATTATCATAACTTAAAACTGTATAATATTAAAATATTTGTAACATTAGAAAATTCTTATTGTCATAGCTTAAAATGGACAAAGTTTAATAACCTAACATAGAATAAAAAGAAAAAAAAGGAATACCATGGTGCATGAATGTGAAAAAAATCCTTTGATGAATATTTGACACAAGTTTTTTCTGAATATTACAAATAATTTTGTTACTCAAAATATAGTCATCACTATTCAATTCAAAACTTTGCATGCAACCACCCAAAATCTTTAGTCATAGAAAAATAATTTGTATCATGAAAAAGGTTTTTATTTTCCTTTATATTGACAAATCAAATGGAATATGACATTGTGATGTGTATTAAATTCATCTTTCATTAGGTTATGAAGGAAAAATACTTATCCATTCTCTAAATTCAGATTTATGTAAATTTTTAGGATTATATTACAGATTTAAGTATCTTAAATGTTCAAAAAATTTGTACACTCTAGATGTTGGGGAAAACATAAAGCCTAGCAAGTTTTTCTTATTGAGATTTCTCTAGGTCCAAGGTTTTGAACCTAAATTGAAAAAAAAAGAAGAAATATAGATGTTTCAATGCATCAACACATGATAAAGTATAGTGATAATGTTTTGAAAGTGTAATTCTAACATTTTTTACACTTTGTCAACTATAAGTTTAATATGTTCTTTGAGCTTCATGTGGAAGACATGAAGTTATCTTGCATTTCTTATCTTTGAAGCTCTATCTCCTATGATTAGTTCTCTTTGTTAAGCTCTTGTGATTACTCCTCTTTGTTAAGCTTGGTCACACTTTATCATTTCTTTATCCTTTATATGATCTCTTAGTAGTTTTGACCCAAAATTTTAATTTTGAAACTTTGACATTTCCTCAAACAATTTGTATGTAATGTTTGTTTTGAGTTCTTATATGCGATTGTAGATGATTTTTAATGTTTCCAAATAATATAAGAAGAATATAATCATATAATTAAGGATGTGGAAGAAAGGAACAACTAGAACACAACAAAAAATCATTGATATTTCTTTTTATCAAACTTAAGCATAAATAAGAACAACTCTAATATGACTGTATAAACCCTAGAGAGAAATTTAACTAGATTACCACTAAGCTTGTAATATCTCTTCTGTTATCCTTGAATTGAAACTCCATTGACATAAAGAGAGAAGAAAAACCTATGTAGGCTAGAATTCCTAGATCCATAGAGGAGACATTCTTGATGATCAAAAAGATAGATTACTATTGTATTGAATGAATTATGATTATCGTCCTTATAAAAGGAGAAAGGTAAAACCTAAAAGGTAGAAACCCTAAAGGGAAATATCCTAAGTTGCATGATAATAATTAATAAGATTATTAATTATTATATGCCCAAATTTTATCCTAAGTAAACTAGAGATAATAAGTGCCTTAATAACTAAATCAAAATGATTTAGTTAATAAGGAAATACTTTATTACTTTAACAAGATATTTTGTCAAATAAATGATAAGTTTTCATTATATAACGAATATTTTGCAAGCTTCATGAATTTCCAATTTCCATTATATCATGTTGAGGACTTAAGTATTCAATGGAAAACAAATAGTAATATTGAACAAAATTAATGTAAAAATTATTTTTCTTACAGGAAAGGCAATACATAAGTGTTTATTGCAGCAAGTAGAAATAATTGTGGACCTAACTTTAGTTGTTTCCAAAATAAAAGAGTTGCATTGGTCTACTAGAATAAATTGATAATGATACAAATGAAACAATACTCACACTACTTAGATTTTCCTCCAAATACAATAGCAGGAAACATAGTCATTTACTTATACTAGCACACTAGCCACATTGCATACAAAAAGTATGTGTCTATCACATATGCATTGTGCCTTTGTTTTGTAGTTTCACTATCAATTATACACATATTATAACAATAATTCCTTAATTTGTCTAAAAATAAAGCACTAAAAATTGTGGTGTAATATTTAAGGATTCAAAATCCCTAAAATAGAGTAACATGCCATAACTTGGTAAGTCCATAACATTTCTAGAGTAGCTGAGCTTCATTTGGTTATCCCATTAAAATATTGGGTGTATGACTAGGCATCTTGGATGCTCTTGGAAATAAAAATCCATTTTGAGCTACAAGGTTGTCCTAGTGATAGTCATCCTCTACAAGCAATACTTATGCATTGATGGAGGTAAGGCTAGTGGAGATGGCTCATCCTAGTCCAACACAAAATTGGATTTTAACATGTAAATTTGAAGGATGCAATAATTTTCTACACCAAAATTTAGGTGTAGATTATCTATGTTGGAAGACAGGGCTTGGTTTAGCTTCACTAAATTTCTCCATTCATGATTTAGTGGCCTATTAATTAGATTTAGGTTGTCTAAATATGCTAGTAACAAGGATGTATATTTAGTTTGATTTAGTAGCAAGAATTGTTAAGTTTTACTGGCAGTTAAAATCCTTTTCAATATATAAAAACCTAAATTTCATAACTCAATTCACCCAAAATGAATAAACTACTAACATTAATCTTTAAAATGAGGTTGGAAATTCCTAGGTCTAATGGTGTAATAGAATGTGAATTCATGTAGAGGATGAGTTAAGATTAAACTTGTGCTTGCAATTGGGAAATCCCACAAAAAATCTACTGAATTCAACATGCAAAAACATAATTATTTGTTTTATCCATATAATTTCAAGTGTGAGGATTAAATAATTACTTGATAAGATTTTACAATGGGGCAAAGCCCATTGGAAAAGTCTCATGTTGCTACTTATTATTTGCATGTAGTTGTGAATCTATCAAAAATCTGCCTCTCCATGAATATTTTTTTTCTCAATATTATGTTATTACGATCTTATATTCTTTTGATCTTTGAGGAGGGTAAGATAAATAAAAGAGGGAGATTTAGATCAGCTAATTGGATAGGGGCTTTTCTTAATGAGGGAAGGAACAACCTATCACATGGAAACCTAGACAAACCCATAAAATGTCCATGTCCAAAGCTCATTTTCAATGAGTAATTTGGATGTCAGGTATGTACTTTCCTTTTTTTTTTGGAAAGATTGGAGTGGTAGTTGAAATATGTGTGGGGGTTGTCCAAGAAAAAGGAGAAGGAGAAGAAATTTCACTTGTTACACATGCCTCTTGGCTTCAAATCCCTCTCCAAAGATAAATAGACTAAAAACTTACACTAGAAATTGACTATATAAATGGTGGAAGATTGTCAAATCATTTCAGCTTCTATTTTATTTCTCCATATCAAATGTATTGAAGGGCTCCTTCAGTTCTTCCTTTGAATCTATACTTTGCAACATTATCAACAACTGTAAAAAGGATAAATACAAAAATTTAAATATGGATTCACTAATCATTGACTGTAATCATAGATTTTAATTAAAAAATATATACAAAATGTAAATATGAATTTATTGAAGAATCTAAAAATACCAATTTCAAAAGCATTATTATTGTGATTCATTATATCAAATTAAAAAATAAACACAAACTTTATACATCGATTTAATATAAAATAATTCAAATATCTAGTAGTTGAACTTTAGATACATTTTGTCCTAAAATTAGTTATTATCCTAACATTGAAGGAAAGAGATCCCAAATATAAAAGGGTGTTATTTATAAAGTTCTTTTTGACAATTTTTCAAAATCAAAAAGTCCATTGCACAAATCTCAATAGTTAAAAATTACCATCCACATAGATTTTGTGTGTACAAGTCTAGATGAATAGGCTAAAAGCCTCTAAATCTGCAATTTGTAATTTATTCTGCACTTCACAAAACTATCCTCTTTCAATGTTTTGTTTTCCAATTAACTTCAAAGAAGTATATATTCTTTGCATTAGGTATTGTAAGAGTTACATCAGAAAAAAAAGTTTATAATGCATCCCAAGATATAGACATTTGTCCTTCATGCGTGTTGTAAACATACATTTTCATCAATGTTATAATTGGTAAGAATAAATAAAAAATTAACAATGAATAATTAAACTAATAAGTATTGACAATTCCATTAATTGAAAATAAAGCCAACCATGGAAGAAATATTTTTCCAAGAAAAGAATATAATGAAAAGAGATGGTATGATTTGTGAAGTATAACATTTAAAATTTGTTCTCATATTGAAGATTTTATTATTAGTCCCTACCAAAGGCATGGGACTATAGTTTTCACTCTATTTTTTTCTATTAGTTACTCCTCGTAAATCATGTAGAAGATTAACTTATGGTTAACCTATGCTATTAAAATTAATATTATTTTAAATCAATTTCTAACTAATTTTTCCTATTTTTGATTTACCTATGACATTTTAGCTAGTAGTCTTTTCATTTTCAAATAGGAAATTTTGGGAAAAAATATCCAACAACAAACAACCCACATGGTAGCATGTGTTTAGTAGTCTACATGCCTAAGTCATGCTTCCCCATTTAGCATGGTCCTCTAGATGTGGTGAGTTTAGTGAAATCCTTACATGTTCTACTCCATTGTACACAAAGAGGTTACCATTTCATTCAAGTAGTAAGGTATTATAGTTTATACTGTATTTAATTTATAGTTTCTACTGCATTGTAGGAAACAAAGGTAATACTAACAAGGTTGTCCACGAAAGCACCAATCTAATAGTAACTAAGCTTAATAAAGATCATCATCTTTAGTTTAACCCATTCTCAAAATAGTCTCTCTACAAAAAGAAAATGAGGAAAAGAGTACATGCATGCATTGCCAATGACAATGAATTACCATAGAAACGATGTTCCTTCAAGAACTTCATGGAGGAGATCAAAAATCTAGGTAGGGTAACTAATTTTGCCTCTTCTTTCTATATTTGTATATATTTATGGGATTGAAGGAGTAATTTAGATGCCCATTAGAGTTCTAGTTTTAAGAACTTTATTTCCAATTACAATTTTGGGGATGAGCTAGATTAGACAAGTTTTTATTATTGTTTTTAGGGTGATTTAGAACCCCATCATGATTTAATTGTAATTTGGAAATTGAATTGATTATTTAAATAATTTGTATACTCATTGTAGCTTTATATGGTCATTGATACCTATTATACTAATAAGATAGTGTTATCATTTTTTATGAACACAGATTGCACTAAGGGAATTATTTTTTGTTAGGGAATATTCACATCATTGTCAATACATGTGTTGTCCTATTGGAATATGTAACATTGATGGCTAATTATTTCTATGACACATTAGAAGGAAGAGGGGAGTATGCTAATGTGATGGGTAAGGGCGAGAATGCAGATTTTAATCTTTTTCTAGATAGAGGGAAAGGTGTGAAACATGTTAGGGGGAAATAAAAAAAAATACTTATATGATTAGGTTCATGGATGACAAGGGGACTATCACTACTACTTTTCTTATCAAGTGGGACCTAGGCACAGATGGTGAATATGATCATGAAGTTGAGTCTTTCAAAAACCTGCAAGAGGAGCATGGTTTTGATGTAAGTGTTGTTTAAGAGAGAAGCTATTATTTCTTGTTTATTTAAATTTTTTACCCATAAGGAATTTGTAGGACTAGTCTTAGGTGTTTATTAACTCATGCACCTACAATTTGTTTCCTCACTTTTGTGAGTTATTTTCTAGATGGCATATTTTGGACAAGCTAAATAAAAGAAAAAAGACTAGAGTATGTTATAGGAAGTATTCAGGTTTAAGAAAAATTTTCTTATTTTTGGTTTAAGGCATGTTTGGGATCAAAGATACAATGCAATTTCATTCAATGCAGGTCCAAGTTCTAGGCCTTTTAGTGAATGGAAAATTTCAAGAACTTTTTCACCTTAGTGGTTGCATAGCTTGTAGTGGCTAATTGTACTTGATTTGATGTGAGGGTTGAAAATACTTAATATATCATTCCATACACATCCAATTTCTAGTCCTTTTATAGTGGAAATTTGTGCTTTCTTTCTTGTAATTAGACTCAAATTTTAAATTGAATTCATTAAAACTCACAAAACATGCACATTATAACTAATGTCATAGAGGGTGAGGGTTTCAAAATTTATTCATATCCATCTTAACTTACACTTAAAAATTAATGATAGGTGGCACATAATTATTATAATGCTTACTAGCTAGTTATGTCAGCTTGAACTTGCTCAAAAAATATCAGTTAATTCTCAAACTTATCAAAACTCATTGGTTTAGAAAAGCTAACAACTACTTACTTATTACTATTATGTTAACAAGTAGTGACTTTAAACATGTCAAATTTTGATGAGTTATTGCTCAGATCCTATTGTAATTCCTATCTATCACCTAATTTACCCTATACATGTTTATGGGACTCAAGTCTATATATACAAAGCCTTGAATGATACATTGATTTTTCCACTAAGTGGTGGTGAAAAAACCTATTAACGTAAAAAAATGAGATAATAAAAGAGGATCAAATCACATCTCTGTGTTTTATTATATTTCTCAACCATTTAGATATATACGGGACATAAAATATGGAATAGTTGATCCATGTTTGTTAAAGATGGGAAAGATGGAAGCATTCAACATTGACTATCCATTCATTTTATTCATCGGATCAAGTTTATTTAGTAGTTGCCAACTGATTAGTTGAATATGTTGGATTAGATTCCCTAATGAGTTATTTTCTTATGAGAGAAGCAGTTAAACTAAGATAGAGTTAATATGTTTCTCTAAATCTTAATTTGTAAAGCTTTCAATAAAAAGAGTTTTATTTTGGGTGTTTATGTTTTCTACATTCTTTATGTTGGAAAATTGTAACCTTGATTAAACAAAAGTTTTTGTTACATCATTTATTCATTCTCAAGATCTCTTGGATCTAGAGACATCCCAGCCTATAACATACTAAACTTTTTTTTGGAGACACACTTTTTAGCACTTTGAGACAGTCAGTTTTTGAGAAAAATTCTTATTGAAGGGGGGAATTGATTATTCATAGGAACAAATTGAAAATGGCTCAAAACCAAAAGGAAGAGTAGTGAATCTGTTGCAAGTGAATGTGTTAGAATAAAACAAAATGTAGTAGCTATTAAAAGAATAGAGCAATGGCTACAAAAAGTGTATATACAATAACTCTAGCTTAGAAAATATGAATACAAACAATACAACCAACAACTCTAGAGTCTAGAGAGAGTATACACACTAAAAGATGCATAGAGAGAGAGAGAGAGCATGCACTACATCAAACAGAACTGGTTGCATTAATCTTGTTAAGCTATCTTTGATAATAAAATAATAATAATCTCAAAGTTTAAAAGTTACCCCTTTTGTATCCTCCACAGTCTTGTTTTTCAAAAATTGGTATCTGAGTAGTAGTCTCCAACCTTTAAGACCGCTCCATTGCCAAAAGAAAAAGGACTATACAAACTACTCCTATTATACTTAGGTAATCAGAATCTTGGTATTAATTTGCATAATGGGTCATGCTACTCCTTTATTAACTCATAAGATGAACCAATTTTCTATAATTGTTTGTTATACATATAGCTAAAAATTTGCTTTCACTTGCTTTAAAAAGATGGATGTTAGATGATAATTCACTATCTTTGATGAAGGAAAGATTGAAAATTAGACAATAATTATATCTAGTTGATTCATTTTTTTAGGGCTTCTACAAGTACACTACTCTGACCAAATTAATTGATTGGGAATGACATTAGAAGGTCCAATGCCCAAACAACTTTAACATTGAAATATTTCTAGGGAAACTCACTGTCAAAAACCCTTTCTTGGTAATACTACAAAAGACTATTTCAACAAATCTACAAATATTTTCCGTTGTCAAATATCTCTAGCAAAATGCAAGCATGGGAGCTTTGTGTGGAAGAAATTTAACCTATGCTTAACCCATGCTCTGAAATATAGTATTAGTTTTTTTTTTTTTTAAATTGGGTACAAGCTTACAATGTGGAGTTCTTTGTCATTGTCCTTTATCTATGAAGTATAGAGATTCTAGATTCCTTTCATGTTATGATAAACATTCTATCTTCCCATTACAATAAACATTCTGTTATACTATTACATTAAATATGTTGCTTTACTACACAAGGTAGGGACTATTGCTCTATCAAGGTTCTTGATTTATATTGGTATTGTCAAATTTTGGCTTTAGAAGTATTATGAATATTAATATAAAAGGCATACTCAAATGAATATCACTATGAGTATTAATTGGCAAATTATTGTGAGTCTCATTTTTATTTGGGTGATCTTTTATTCAATTTTGTGAGTTTAATTGATTGGAATGAGGCTATATTAAAGGTTGACAAAATTGCATCTTTTATCTCCTCTAATCTCATATCACTCAATTAAGTTTTTTTCCTTCATAAACTTAAAGTATTAAATTTAGAGTACATAATAATAACAATGATAAGTTAAAAAATATATGTTTTTGCTTGGGTTTAGATTTAAATTGCTCCAATTGAATATGGAGTTGTAAAATTCTATATATTTTTATTTATATACTTGGTTATATATATTTTACTTGAGATATATGATAGATGAGAAAATATTCAAGAAGCAAATATCAAGATAATTTTCGATCATTTTGATTTCTTGATGGCAAGGAAACAAATTTGGTGTTCCATGAAATGCAGAATAAAAATTCCAAGCTACGACAGTATGATTTTGAATGTCCAATCTAGTGGTTGTTGAAAGGCTAACCCTGAAAGCCTACAAAATATATTTTGTTAATTTTTTTTTTTGATTATTCATCCATGATCAAATCTTTGTCATAATCAACTTCCCTATTCATGATGGTAGATAATTTTTGTGTCACATTAGTTGTCCTCATGAAGAATTGGGGTTTGAAAAGAAAGTAGAATGCAAGTAGACCATAGAAAGTGTGATTTAGAGTTAATGGTTGTCGATTCCCATATCATGTTCCACCAAAGATATTATGTTAAAATATAATGACCACCCACAATCACAATTAAGAATCTTCAACTGCTTTAATGACTACACAATTATTCCCTCTATCTTTGAATTCAATTCCATTGATTATTATGGTTGACCAACCCAAGAAAGAGAACCCATATTTATTGAAAATCTAACTAGGAGAGAAACATCTAAAAAAATTATATTGAGACAATTTTAATTTTAATTTAATTTTTTCTCCTAAGATCTAACCTTATTCAAAATGTCTCTCAACTAAGATTGTGTTAGAAAAGAACTCTCTTTCTTATAATTTTTATCCATATAAATTAGTCTTTACTAATATTGTATAAAACATATCCATCTATCTAATTATTTTTACAAATATATTTAACTTATGTATAATATCCTATTGACTTAACCTTGCAACTTGATGCAAGTGCAAGTATAAAATTAAACCCCCAATCTAGCTAGATTCATTTACATGCATATGATTTTAGTTTGAAACCCTACCTATTGTGCATCCCTTATCACTCTCCTAAAGATCGCTTGCTGATAAAATCATAATTGCACAATATATTTTGTTTCCAAGAGTGAGGAATCATAGGATTAGATAAACAATGACTATATATTAATTTTGTAAATGCATAATGTTCTTCTACCAACAAGGCACAAGAAATATAAGCCATTGGGATGATATTACAATAGTTATTTGAGTTGCACTAGGAATTTTTATTTCATTCGTATTGAATGTTATGTGAATATCAAATAATATCATGTGTAGTTATTCAATACTCTTGAAATGAGTACAAAAAAATGTTAGAAATAGAAAAGTGATATCTATAAATCAATCGAGATTCTAAAATAATTGAAGCAAAATGTTTATATAATTATTGGATGTATATATTCCAATTTAAAAAAGTGTCACATAATGGCTTAGTACTTGCCTTTAGGTTTTATACGAATATAATTTTCATTAAATAAATTTATTATAGTTTATAAAATATTTTAATTAATAAAATATTATATAATAATAGTTTTCTATAATGATATTTATTATAATTATAATTATAATTTTATTTATGAATATAATTATTATATATGTTTTTTATTGCATATATATCATGTGTTATGTTGTGGTCCCACAAAACACGCCCCATTCCTTACTAGGAATGCGGGCCCCCTACTTTTGTTCGAGACCCTAAATAAACCTTTTGAGATCCAAAAAAAATTTAAGAGTCAAAAGTCGAAAAAAATCGCAAAATTAAAAAATATAAAATTAAAAGTATATATATATAAATTTAAAAAAATAAAAAGATGCATTTTTAAAATCTTTTGTCATCAATCAATTAAACATAAATGTTTCTTTTCTCATGTCATGCAGAGATTAATTGGCATCCAAATCCAGACAGAAAATGACACCCAAGCCCATTGTCTTTAAGTTTCAAGGTGTACCATCAAAATTGAGATTCCATGATGATCATGTAGAAATTAGAGATATTGACTTGGGATACACAAATTTGGGAGAATTCCTTAGAATATACAATAAACCCACAGAGAGATCTACACTAGTATTCTCACTGATTCATTCCAGGTCGGTGAGTGCAGCTTCGCATCTTGTATCAGTGTAGTCGATAGAATTGATTATGACATTGGCTCAACATTTTGTTGCTCAAGAGAGAGTGGTGAAGATTGTCACAGGAGAAGTTGTATTAGACTTATGACTCAACAATATTGAGAGGGTCTTCCACCTCCTGAGGGCAGATCAATTTATCAAACTCTCCTACAAAGCATAGAGAGATGGTACAGGGAGCACCAGAAGGAGGTGACAGACATTATACAATCATCTTACCTCATTGAGAAGCCTCCTCAGGGAAGCATAATAGGAAAGGTGGATATGACTAGGGGGCACATGAAGGAGGATATTGGCTATTCCATCATTCTCTTGAGTAGAGTCATGGCTTTACCTACAATGGGTCACCTCAGCACTTTCATGATTAACTTTATTGAGACAATTAGGGCAGAAAAGATACCACTGGACTGGGCCACCACACTAAGTGAAAATTTGTGTGAGCAATTGGGGGTAGTTAAAGACAAGAAAAAGTTCTATATGATTTCTTATATAGTATACCTGCTTGCAGCAAGGGCGAAAAACTATCCTAGTTTGTACAAGAAGGGTAGTATGCAGGATCCTAATGCTTGGCCATACGTTGTCTACCCTCAGTTGGTAAAGAAGAAGCTCTCAGCATAGAGCAAGGAGTATAGAATCATGAATAATGCATTCATTTTTGCGGTCATCTAGTTTATTGAGGGAGAATATGGAAAGAGGCTATCTGATGAAGCAAAAGCACAAAAAATAGTTCTCAGGGCCTATTTCATTCAGTTTAAGACATTCATGTATCTATAGGTAGCTAGTGCCTCCATTAACCCTAAGAAGCTCCCAAGATATCCAAGTGACAAACTGATATTATTGGAGATTGCTCGGCCAATTGAATCTGCATATGAGAGGGTGAAGAGACAATATAGACCTTACTGGGCATGGACTTTGGTCATAGGACCATATTAGGTGAAAAAGAAGCAAGATATTCTATTCTTTGAGTGGGAATGAGAGAATTATCTCCTTGAAGAATATAATTCCCCTAGGCCATACTTTGATAATATCAAGAGAGTGGAGAGTTTGGCAGGTAAGGAGTTCCATCATGAAGATGTTATTGAAGATCATTGGATGAATGCAACAAATGACTATGATGTCCACATAAGGGACTATTTTAGGATGACTTTGTATCTAGTAGAGAAGGCTCTCTAGCTAAAAATTCCTAAGGAAATAAGACAATAAGATTCAAAGGAGCTACTAGACCCCTTGTTTAACTCAGACAAAATAGGAGAAAGACCCATTATGAATGCTAAGGTTGACAAGGAGGAGGCTAATGATATTAATCATTGGATGAGGCATGTTATCAAAATGATGAAGGATTGGATCAAGAAGCCTTTTCCACTTGATCCAATACCTGATGCAATGACCTTCCATGCACATGCCCACCCAGAAAAAGGTAGAGGGAAGAAAGTAACAATTCCTACCTTTGTGTCCCAGTCTCCTATCAAGCTAGAGATAGTATACCAGCTTGATCATTCGATTGGATACTATCACCCTATAGAGAGGAAGGGAAAGAACAAAAGGAAGAGGACCTCCCCTCAAAGGATTCAAATAGAACAAGCTAAAGAATAGGTGCCTCCCCAGTAGTAGGAAGTAAGTGTAAAAGGGTTTAAGGACACTGGAGCTACTCAAGTCCAGGATGACCCTCAATTGCCTTCCTTTGTGTCAAGCTAGTTAGAGGAGGGAGAGGGTCAGTAAGTTTCTATTCTTCCTTCACAAGAAGAGCCAACATTCCTTCTGTCTCCAAGAAACAAAAGAAGAAGATTAAGATCTAAATGAAAAAGAGGCAAGGGATCAGTAGAAGATTGGTGCCTTTCCCATATGTTCCTAAAACCATTCCAGAGGGAGACAAAGAGGAAGAGGAAGAAGAAGAAGAGGAAGAGGAACAAGTGCCCCTATAGGGAAGAACTCAGCTACCTAGAGCCACTAAGCTACAATGGAGAAAGAGTGTAGGGTACATTTCCATTCACCCCAACAGAACCTTTGGAAGTCTCTTCTTTGGAAGATGAAGTACAATAGTGGGTGGATGAGTAGAGTGAAGAGGGCAATGCCATTTTCACAATGTCAAATTTTGATTTTATGTCCATAGGAATAGAGTTAGTTGGGGATAAGATTAGGGATACCCCTATAGGTGAACCTCAACAAGAAGACTAGATGTAGATGCTTCCAAATTCAAAGGGCCTGATCTTACTCCCCCATCTCCACGACAAGTCACAGTGGTAGATAAAGGCTTGGTTACTCCTCTAGCTTAGAGTTTAGAAGAGGAATAGGTTCATAAGGAACTATTACAAGGGGAGGAACCAAAAAAAATGGTGACCAATGAAGTGTCAAAGGAGGAACAAATGGTGGAATATTCTCAACCACCTTCCCAAGACACTAAGGTGCAAGCTACAGGGTCCACTAAGACTGATACCTTAGAAGGAGAGCCCTCACAATAGGAAACAACTCTGAGGAGGAGCAATAAGGGTAAGGAGGTATTAGAATACACCACTTAATCCTTGAGAGGTAGGTCCTTAGCCGAGCACATCCCTAGATGGCTCTGAAAATAAATAATGAGGAGTACCAAACCTCAATTATGTGCTTTAGTGGAAGACATTTTTGATTAGTGCCGAGCATCTAGAATCAGCAAGTGCCGAATAACATAGAAAGTACATATGAGTTTTTAACATCATTGATTCATATGTAAACCATTTTCATGGCTGACATATGATGAATCTCAAAGGATTAAATGATAAGATTGAATATTTTGTATTTCCTATGCAATCTACATGTAGCCAATAAGAAAAATGGAGAAGGCATGTAACTAATAAGAAAAGTGCAAGGAATGAGCGGGAAGCAAAGATTCAATATGGATCGTAGATCCATACCTAACCCTAAGTCTTCAAATGTCTTTATAAGGAAGATGAAATCTCATTAGAAGAAGGAGGTGAATGGACAAAGGGTGTGCAAGGAAAATTAATTCTCAGAGTGAAGAGTATCAGATCACAGAGGATCAAGATTAGAAAAAGAAAATCAAGTTCCTGTATCCATCAATTGAAGGATTGTAATTTATCAGGTTTATTGTACCTAATACTCTCTAGCAATTGTATTAGAATGAAAAACCTATGGTGATAGGTTAGCTTAACAACTATTTTTTAGATCCTTTAAATAGGTGATTAAATCCATTAATAGGGTGACACTTCATGTAAAGTGTTTGTAAATCCTTTAACCAGGTCACTATTGATACAGTGTAAAGCCTTTAATAGGGAAGATTATCAGAAGTGGTCAAACATTATTACTGCAGTGATTTTGTGGGTATCATCCCCACCCTAGTTTTACCTTCTTATTTCTGGAGGGTTTCTGGGCTACCAAAATCTCAAGTGTTATATGGTGATGCTTATGTGTTTCTCATAATTGTTTGATATGTTTATATGCATGCAATCTACTTTTAGTTAAAAGATTTTAATTTTAAAAGTACAGTACTTCTAATTTACCCCCCCTCTCAGAAGCATTCTCCCTATTTGTATATTCCAACATTTTGACCCTGTCAAGGTCTAAAGTTCCACAGCTCTGCAGGTGCATAGGTGCACAATTCTAGTGTTGCACCAACAGTTAATTGCCAGTTCCAAAAATAGAGCTTTCCATGCATCAAAAACATATTTTGACAGTAGTTTAACTCCAACAAGCACCCAGTAAAGGACCAGCTTCCAATTTTGGCACTTCTAGACACTTCCACTTTGACTGAGGGCTTTCTTCTTCTTTCTTCTCTCATAATTTCTTTTTTTTGACATGTAAAGGCTCATATATCCAATTAATGAATAAAATATGGATAGAGTCCTACTAAGCACCAATTTAATTGTTAGTTTGTATATAATTAGTTTTTTTTATTGATTATAAGCATTTTATTGCATGAAGAATATCTCTCACTCTCAACACAAATTTCAGAGATGGTTTCTTATAAATACCCCATTGTAATATATAATTAGGGTCATCATTATTATGCAATAAAATTATGCTTTTGGTGCTTGCATTTGGAGTGTAGTGATTCTTGCCTGAATATGTCACTATTTTGTGAATTTTGTTTATGAGATTGTGATTGAGCCAAAGGTTTATTGTGTTGTTTCTAGTTGTGCGATCTTTTAATTTTGGTGTTTGCTACAATTTTACAAATTTCTCTGACATATCTAGCTCGAGAAGAAATCATCGAATTGTGCTTGTATAACTTTTTGTCTCACATGAGCACACTTTTTGTGGCCTTGCAATTTGATGAAAGGTGAAATATCATACGATCATTAAAGTTTCTCTCTGATGATTCCATCAGTGGAATCTAGGAAGCATTGCTCCTATTTTCATTGGTTACCTATCGATTCTTTCGAAAGCTTAACTCGTAGTTGTATTATTTTTTGTAGCTTATGTCTTTTAGGATTTCAATTTCATGTTATTTTCTTTTAAGTTTTTTTATTTTCTTTGCTAACCCCTTGTTAGAATAAGAATTCATACTAGTTGCATTGTTAGATTGCATTCATTTAAAAATAGAAAAATACTAAAACATAGTTCTTTTGTGTGTTATTTTGAATTAGTGTAATGAACTAGCAAAGGCCTCCTCGTGAATAATCACATTTATCTTCAATCGAGTAGGTTTTGGTATGTCACAATTGGTATGTCGTAAGACAAATACGAAACCTTGGAGTTGATTCAAAAGATTAGCTTTTCAAGAGAGGAATTTGCAAGAATTCTTGCCGTTTAGCATCGTGCATAACGATAGCTCAACATGATACTATCATATTATATTAAAATTATAATATTTTTATAATAATAATATAAAATAACATTTCTTAAACGATTATATAGTATAGGAAATATTATTTTTTTAGCATTTTTAATTGAATGAAAAAAATCATATTATAAAAAATATAATATTAAAATATTAAAATATAAACCAACCCACTTACATTAACAAATATTAAATATTTATGAATCACATTCACCTTAATAAAAACAACTCTAATCCATCAAATTCAGCCAATATAAGAGCTAAATGAACTCACCCAATCAAACCTTAGAAAAATATTTTCTAAAAATTATAAAGTTAAAAATCTTGCACCTATGTTATGCAACATATTAGTTTGAAAATAAAAGTTAAAAGAAATTAATTCTCATTTTTAGAAACCAAAATATTTAATCACTAGTTAAAGCATAAAATTCAAAAAGTGTCACAATAGTACTTAGCCTACTAGTAAGTACTAATAATGGTCCACCAAGTAAATCAAACAACCAATTACTAGGCCAATTCTCATTTGGAAAAAATAAAGAGACATTTCTATTATTAATTATTAAAAAAACTAATTTTTTCATTATTATAATATTTATACTCTAAATTCCCTTTTTTGTTTAATATTTTTTTAAAGGATTTTTATTATTATTGTATGAATACGTATCTATTAATTTTTTAAAACTAAATTCAAAATATAACTTTTCTTATTAATTTATTTTATTTTTTCAAGCATTTCATTATTTTTTCTCTTAAAAAATGACATTGTATTATAAATGTAAATTAAAAATTATCATCAACATTTTGTCTTTAATAATTAATTACCAAAAGTTGCCTTCTAACTTCATAACAAGTGTACTTCAATGTTTGTATTATAGACCTTTACAAATAAATATAATTTTAAATAAAAATGTAGTCCCATACCCTAACTTTGTGAATTGTAGATTCTAAAGAGGTTTTTGAATTTCAATTATTTTCTAGGCATGTTTGACCCATGTTGGAATTACAAGTGGGAAGAGAGTAAACTTCTGAGAGTGGGGGATGAATTAGGTGTTCAAACTTGGACCCATAAAACTTTCACCATTCATACATCACATGCATTAATATATTGAAATAACATGTATATCATATACATCAATCATATAAACATGTAATCAAACACACACATAACACCGGATATGATTACCTAGAAACCCTTCAAGTGAGAAGGTAAAATTGGGGTGGGGATGACACCCACAAATCTTCATTACTGCAACAATAAAGTGTATCCAATGAAGGTTACAATGATTTGACCATGAATCATGGTGTAACCTATAAAAGACCTACCTTGTTAAAGGCTTACAAAGACTTTTAAGTCCCATCTTGTTAGAGGATTTCAACACTATATTAGAAGTGTGCCGGGTTAGAGGACTTCAACTTACAATTAAGTAAGCACCCTATTAAAGGATGCAATATAGCCTATTAGGACTACTCTATTAAGATATTTAACTAAAATCACCTGTTAAAATGTCTCAGCATAGATCCTGCGGTTGGCACTTGCTTTCCTGATAACAAATCACCTCTACACAATCTTTGATTGATCTTTCATGATCTGATGTACCAATGTTGTATCCTTCTCTATCCTCTGTTCTTCACTAATTGATTTTTCAATTCACTCTTACTTCTAAGTCATCACGAATGCTCTGCAAACTATCTTTTTTTCTCTTCCAATTTGACCATTCACCCCTTGTACATTCATAAAAAATTTAGGGCTTCATCTTCCTTAAGAAGACTCTAGTGGCTTGGGGTTAGGTATGAATCTATAGCTGATATTCATCCATTTTTCCACTGAAACCTTCCTATTTTTTGATTGGCTACATGTAATTACATATGGAATCCACATATAGATTTGTTCTTATCTCCAAAAGATCATAATCTATCCTTAAGTCAACTTAGAAATGGTTTACATAGTTGTTTGTGCCATTACAAACAAATATGTTCAAACTATATCACTCAACATATGAAGTCACTGATGCTTGATATACTTTGTATTTCTACTTCTGTCTCAGCACCTATACTACTTGACATCCATTTTTTACTCAATACTTGAATCACTCAACATGGTCTATCTACTTGGCACTTGAGTGACTCGGCACTCATTGCAACTCGACGTGGTCTAATATTTACATGTTGTGCTCGACATGTATTGCTAGTTCGACATGAACTAAGTAAATTGCTTAAGTGTGTTGACACTCATTTGTCAAAACTAATCTAGGATCAACAATCTCCTCCTTTGACATCATTGTCAAAAACACTTAAATATACAACATTCTACTTAACTTCTTGAGCATAACATATCCATGACTCAACTTATATAAAAAATTTCAAAATTTCAAAATTTTGCAATAACCTATATACCTCAAAATTGATAACTCCCCTTGAGTTAATGTGTCTATTTTGTATCCAAAATATGTGCTCCTCTCTGATTTCAATACATTGTATCTGATACTTTTTCATTTGATATGCTCTGTCATAGCTAATATCTATATCTATTTACTACTTTCCTAAAAAATGAATCTCCAAAAAAAATATATCACCCCAATGATATAATTCTACTGCTAGGCTTCCCCTTTGTTATTTCTCTTCCTTTCTTTTATTCTCCCCCTATCTTATATCTCTCTATATTATATCTCCCCTATGGTTTATCTCTCCCCCATGGTTTATCTTCCCCCTTTTTGACACTTATGTCAAATGGGCTATACACATATAGTGTGTTTGTCCAAAAAATATTTATGGACTTCCATTATGATTTTAAGAGCTTCATCCTAGTTGTCACATGCAAAATTTAATGACTTGATCTGGATTGCAAGCTCGATAGTAAGGTGTATTAGGCCATCTAGAGTAGAAAGATTAAGGTCTTTCTTTAGTAGAGTCTTAGCATAACCTAATTCCTTATGTAGTATCTCCACATGTGGGGTAAGGGATGCTTGTATACATGTTAATTTTACTCTTATGCTAGCCTCTTCTACTATTAACACAACTAATTGACTTTGTGTCTGAAGTAATGTATGAAAATGATTTTCACTTTAAGAAGGATTTTGAGGTAACCTTGTACCCAATATCTTGAGATTTCTCTCCAAGCTCAAGAATATGATGTCTGGTCTCTTCAGTGAAGAGTGTAGTGTCAAACAAATTTTTGTACAATGAGAATATATTCTCAAGTACCTTCTTCACATCCTCAACCTTTGTAGTCAATGCAACTTGAGTGAGTGCTATATCACTAGATATCATTTCATTTACCTTGCTTTTGAATTTCTATTCAAACCATTCTAAGATTTTATCATTAGTATCAATGTCTTCATTATTGACTTTTTCCACTATATATGATAGTTGTTCTAGTAGTCATTTGGTCTCTTCAGGAGTTGGCAAACGAAATGCATCTAGAAAGATGTCCTTAATGTCTTGAAGTGCTTTCTTTTTCCTGTGTTCTCTTCTAAGAATTTCTTGATGCTTCTTCTTCTCTAAGGCTTTTTGTAAAATGCCTATTTGGTCTAATGTCATTATATCATAATCAAACTTGGGAATAACAATCTCTTCATCAAGAGTGATATCTCCATAGTGAATTACCTTTTCAACTTTTGAAGAGCTAGAGCTTGGCACTAAGATTTGAAATGGTATAGCTTCTATGCTCTGCTTTTGAAGAGTTTGTGTAGAAGGAGTGCTAGATGTTCAAAGGGTTATCAATGCTTGGATGGCCTCTTGTTCCTTCACTTTTGGTATTTCCTTACTCTCTTCAGATTTTCTCTTGTCTACTACAATGACATGACTAGCACCTTGTCCTTGTGCTTCAAGTACAAATGAATCTATTTGTCCTGCTTCATGCTATCTAGTAGTAGTGTCTTTCTCTTCTTCTATGGTCTACTTCTACTCAACTGTGTCAATTTTGCCAAGTGTATCAACCTTAGTAGATGTATCTGTTGTTGTTTGAGTCAAAGGTTGTACTTGAGTAACTGAAGAGATAATAGAAGGTGGTTCTTGTGGATTCACCTTATCCCTTGTGACATCAGGTACTACCTTTTGGAGCTCATCTATATTGACTGAAACTAGATTTTCACATATCTTGGCTTGCAGTGTAGATTGGTCCAATATCTTCTTCAAGTCATTTTTAGTTAGGGGATTGATGTTTTGAGATGAAAGGTTAGAGACATCATTAACAATAATAGTTTTAGTAGACTTGACTGTGTTATGAGAGGTATTGACACTCGACACTTGTGTCTCTTACACACTCTGTTCATCTTGCTATTGTTTAGTTATTTCTTTGTCATCAATTTGATTTTCAATTTCCTCCTCAACTGTATCATCTTTATTATCATCATTTTCCTTGTCATCATATTTTTCATCTTCATCCTTATCATCATCTTTACCCTTAAAAGGGTCAACTTCTCCTTGTTTCACAGTGGTCAACCCATAGATAAGTTTCCATAGTTGGGTTGATTTCTAGACCACATCTTCAGTATTATTTTGAAGAATGTTGAAGGCTCTATATTCAGGTGTAAACTTAACTCCATATTTCTTATTAGGCTTAGCAATCTTCCCTTTTGTTAGTTCTAGCATTACTTAGGCTAAAGTGGTTTCCCTTATTTATTTTTCCAAATTGAAACAATAATGCCATTTTTCCTCAGCTAAGTCATATAGTTTATTGGGTACTAAGTTGGCAAATTCTAAACATGTTGTCTTAAATTTTGACATCATTGCATATAGGGCTTCTTCCACTACCTTTTTCTCCTCTTTTCCCAAATCATCAAAATTTACATGTCTAAAACTAGATAAATCTACATTATTCTTGACACTTTCACACAAATTTTCAAGATCAAAGAGTGGTTTGTGACTTACCACTTTGAATTGGCTTATGTCATCTGATTCAATCCTTCATCTAAATCAAGTTGTGCAACACATTTTTTTCTTTTTTTCTTTTGCACTTGGCCACCTTGCTCTATTTTCTTGGACTTCTCCTTAGCTTTTGTGTTGCTACTCGTATGCTTTCTCTAGTGGTAGGTGTTGTTGGCTTGGCTAGGCTTGATTTAATAGGTTTCTTTGCCTTAGCTATTGGCCATCTCTTAGCCTTTCTCTTCTTTGGGTCAACATGAGTGGGTGCTTCCTTGACTTCTTCTTACTCAACACCTTCTATTTCCTCCTCTTCCTTATCCTCTCCCATTCCTTGAGTCAATGTAAGAGGCTCTTGTGCTTTTGCTTGTTCTTCCTCTTCATCCTCTTCATCTTCCTCATCTTCTTCCTCCTCTACACCTTCTCCAAATTTGGTCGCTATCTTCTTGGCAAACTTATCTTTCTTCTTGAGTGTGTAGGCAATTTTCAACTCCATGATAATCTTTGATTTTACTTTTTCATGGTTACCAAATATCTTTGCACTTTTTCCTACTTCCTCTATTGGGAGTGTTGTAATGGCTTCTAAAGCTTCATCAACATTAATTTCATACCTAAGTGGCCTTAACCATATAAACCTTGGTGTGGCAACTTGCACAAAGGTGTAATTAGCATAAACTAGAAAACATATATCATTATAATGTTGCTCAACCAATGAAACAAGTATCCTCATTCTTTCCTTCATTGATTTCTTAATATCTTCAAAATAACTTGTCATCAATGTCTCAAATTTTACTCCCATATGTTCAATAAACTCATTGATCTGTACTACACTTGACTTATTTTTTTTCCAACCTATAGTACCAAAAGAGGGAAATGTATTCTACACATAAGAGAATATGCAGACTAGAATTGAACCAAATTTGCATTTAGCACTCTTGGTATTTCTAATAGCTCCAAGATTTTTCATCAGTTATTGTAATTAAAGCTTAGTCGGATCATATGTATGTTCTTTCTTTACAATTTTATAGCCAACATCCATAGTGATACAGGGTACACTATTCAATCTACTTGATCAGTAGAATTTATGAGAAATTACCCTTACAATAAATTTCAACAATGGATCAGCAATAGTATCTATTGTCATGCCTCTCTTATTCTATTTTGCTCCAGTGTTTTTCTCTATTACTTCCTTGGAATCACTCCTCTAGCCATAAAGATACATCATGTATTCAACTCAACACAATCCTAATCCATTTAGTTGTAAATACACTAGGAAAATCTAGGGCACACATTAAACCCTTCTTCTCAATGATTTTATACTCTTCCTTCAAAACACCATTTTTACACAACCTATCGTATGCTTCTCTGATTTCTATGTACCCAATGCTAGCAATTTCATAATTAAAGCATCTCCTTACATCTTGCACCATTATTACATTTGGCAGGATCATGGATAAAGCACAAAAGGATCTTGTTTGTAAGCTATGTCAGGAATGGCCATAAACATAGGTTATTTGACTTCATTATTGACAAGATGAACATTCAAAACCTCTTTCACTTCTACATTTTTTGAGCTATCTAATTTTTGAAACTAGGGTTTATGCAAAGTAAAACTAAATAGCTTGGCTTGTGATAAATACCTTGTGAAATCTGAAGAATTGGTGTGAGATTGCTATCAAATTCTTTGCAAATTCTTTGAACAAGTTATTGAATTGTCTTTTTCTTTGTTCACTCTTGCTCGAATTTGAAAAGATGAATAATGATTAGAAATCAATCATATACCCTTCAAAAACCTTACATTTAATGCTTAGTGCTTGTACAACTATAAGCTTCACATCAACCATTTTTAGAATCACTCAACATCCATTGATATTACCATCAATCAGTAGCTACTGTGAACTCAGCATCAACTAAATAGTCTGGCAGCTTGACTTCAACTAGCATTCCACTTAGCACATATATAAAACTTTTAATTTTTGGCAACATCACAATAACATCTTGCATCTTTATTCATGCTAATGTGGTCTTTTGTACTATCTCTTTTTGAACTGATGTATGATATTACACTTGGATATGAGTCCCACATACCTTTTGATTTCCTAGTTTGATGAGGTGTGGTCACTTGATCCATTGGGTTAAGTGATCCTTTCTCCATTTTATGTGATATAATCATTCTTTTTCCATGTCTTGTTCATCTCATCTCTGATGTGTTCAACATCTACCTTGCCTTTTTCTTTATCAAATTCTTAACTTGGTGCCTTTGACCTAGTTGGACAATGCTTACTGATGTGACCACTCTTCAAATAGCTAAAACATGTAGTTTTACTTAACCACCTTTTGTAGTTACCACTGAAGTGTGTTCTAATACAATTATTAGGAATATTTCCATATTCTTGACAATAATGAAAACTATATCTTGTATTGTAATCCCAATTATAAAGGTTTCCATAGCTTCTTACCTTTGTTGGATTTTTTGATGACCACATGAATTTGGATCTACATTCAAAGGCTCTATGTCCATACTTTTGATAATTTTAGCAATATCCTTCAAATCTTTGTTTTTTTATTATCCTAGTTCTGTATTCATGTGCCTAATGACCTTGTTTATTGTAGTTATAACAATGAGTCATGTTCTTAGGCTTGACATTCTAATTTGCATTCTTTCTCTTGCACACATTAGTAGTATGTCCTTTCTTACCATAGTTATGAAAAGTAGGTTTGGAGTTCTTACATTTTATGTTCCTATCTTTAACAACATTGGATGACTCTCCTTCTTCAGTGCTTGCATAGCCCAATCTTGATGTATCATTTTTATATCTAGGGGATCTCAATAATTGATTAAAGTATTTGATGGCTTCATTTGGCTTGTTGAGATTTTCAAAAAATTCCTTTTCTCTTTTTAGGTCATTCTAAAATTGTTCATCCTGCAACTTCAATGTAGTTATCTCAGTGTCCTTGACATTTAGTTCATAGTTGGCATTCATCATTTGACTTAGAGTATCCAATTGCATGTTGGAGATCTTGGTCAGCTTTGTTGACTTCTCTTCCAATCTATTTTCCAAAATTATTTTGTCTTCTTCAATCATGGCTTTCTTCTTTTGTTCAATCACCTCACATAGTAGTATAGCTTGTGATTCTTGCTCCAACTTGAGATTTTTGATTTCCTCAGCTTGGATTGTGTTCTTTTCCATTAGATTTGCAACTACTGCATCAAATTCATTGGAGTTACCATCTACAAATAGCTTGGTAGTGTCTATTTCTTTATATAGTGTGTCATTCTCTGCAATAGTAATCTCTTTCCTTCTCTTCAAAGATTTCTTTAGTTCCCCTCTTACCTCATTCAATTAATGTAGTATGAGATGTATTTCAATCTCCTGATTCTCAATAGTCTTTCCCAGCTTATAGACCTCCATTTCAAAATCTTTCCTCTAAGTTGCAAAGCTTCTTTTTGAGAGAAAAAGGCTCTGATACCAATTATTGGACTTACAAGTGGGAAGAGAGTAAACTTTGCGGGGGGGGGGGGGGGGGGGAGGGGAGTGAATCAAGAGTTTAAACTTGAACCCATAAAACTTTCACCATTCATACATCACATGCATTAATATACTAAAATCACATATAAAGCATATGCATCAATCATGTAAACATGTAATCAAACACACACATAACACAAGATATGATTACCTAGAAACCCTCCAAGTGAAGGTAAAACTGGGGTGTGGATGACACCCACAAATCTTCACTACTATAGTAATAAAGTGTATCTAATGAAGGTTACAATGATTTAACCATGAATCATGATCTACCCTGTAAAAGGCCTACCTTGTTAAAGGCTTACAATGATTGTTAAGTCCCACCTTATTAGAGGATTTCAAAACCCTATTAGAAGTGTGCCTGGTTAGAGGATTTCAACTTACAATTAAGTAAGCACCCCATTAAAGGATTTCATACAACCTATTAGGACTACTTTGTCAAGAGATTTAACTGAAATCACTTGTTAAAATGTCTTAGCATAGATGCTATGGTTAGCACTTGCTTGCCTGATAATAGATCACCTCTACACAATCTTCAATTGATCTTTCATGATCTGATGTATCAATGTTATATCCTTCTCTATCCTCTATTCTTCACTACTTGATTCTACAATTCACTCTTACTTCTAAGTCACCTTGAATGTTCTACAAACTATCTTGTTTTCTCTTCTAATTTGATCATTCACCCCTTGTACACTCATAAAATATTTAGGGTTTCATCCTCCTTAAGAAGACTCTGGTGGCTTTGGGTTAGGTATGAATATACAACTAAGATTCATCCTTTTTTCCACTTAAACCTTCCCATTTTTTGATTGGCTGCATGTAATCTATCTTAAGTTAACTTAGAAATAGTTTACATAGTTGTTTGTGCCATTACAAAAAAATATGTCAAGACTATGTCACTTGGCATATGAAGTCATTGATGCTTGGCATAAATTATATTTCTGATTCTAACTCAGCACCTGTATTGCTCGACATCCATTGTTTACTCATCACTTGAATCACTCGGCATGGTCTATTTGCTCAGCCTTTGAGTGACTTGACACTTGAGTGATGGCAGTCATTGTAACTTGATATGGTCTAATATTTACATGTTGTGCTTGGCATGTATTACTAGTTTGACATGAACTAAGTAAATGGCTTAAGTGTGTTGACACCCACTTGTCAAAACCAATTTGAGATCAACAAGCCATATGTGAGTTAACTGCTTGGAGTTAAGGTCTCAACTTCTGAGTATTCAATATCTCTATGTAGAGATTGTGAAACACAAATTGATAAAGAAATTGTCATTTAAATGTGATGCCTATAGTCACACTAAAAAATAATAGTACTCATAGGCAAATGCCTTAGTAGTCATTCCATAATGTCCTAATAGTGGTGAACAAATGCACTATTCACTAACCAAAAAAACTAAAAAGTGATTACCTATTAGTACACATGTGATTATTTTTGAACTACTTTAATATTAGTTATTGGAGGTTCAGCATGACAAAAATATCATAATAATGAGACCTCTAACAATTATAATTACAAAATTATAGATATATTTTGAGGAGTTTAAGTACATATTGGGGTGATTTTGTGTTCATTTCTAGTCCAGTGTTAATTGAGAGGATATTCAAGGAAGTTGACTAATGATGGTGTGTTTATAGAACAAAAACTCCATCAGTGAATAATAAAAATTATTAAAAAGTTAATAAATGTATTGATATGATAATCTTTTATTGACCAATCATTTAATCATTTGTTTGGGTGACTAATTATTATTGATAGATTATTTAGTCATTTATTTGATCATTTATTTAGTCATTTATCTTTGTCTAACTTTGTCATTTTATTTGATGACCATATTAGTCATTTATTTAGTCACTTACACTTATAAATTGTAAAATATTACTAAAAATTGATCACTTTTAGTTACATGACTAAAATGTTTCATTTATTTGCCAAAATTCTACCAGTGTTAGGGCACCTTGGAGATGCTCCAATTTGTGGTTCTCATGAATGTTCTAGGCTCTCCATGGACAAAAAAGTGGTGTCACTTGGACTCACTTTCCCATCCTGAGCTAACAATACTAATGAAATGATGCCATGTTGAACGGTTTGAAAGTTGCATAGTGGTGCACCATTAATTCGCTATGAAACACTACAAGACTTAGCATCGATCGAGATTACTATGCCAATTTCAAAAAAAATTGAATATCCTAGAACTAAGAGAGGTTATTGTAGATGTTGATATCATAGTCTTGTAGCATCTGGTAGTTTATCGATAGGCATCATGATCTTTGAGTTACAAGCATTAGAAGATTGCTGCCCAAATATGCTCAGGACACCTTGGAGATGCTTCAGTTTGGAATGCTTGTGAATGTTCTATGCTCTTCCTGGATGAAAAATGATGCCACTAGGGTTCACTCACCCATGAGAAGCTAATGACATCAAAAAAATGATGCCATGATGAATGGTTTGAAAGTTGTGTGGTAGTGCATCAATTCACTAAGGAACATTGCGAGGTTTGGCATCAATCGAGATCACTATACCAATTTTTTTAAAAAATTGAATCTCCCAAAATTGAGAGAGGTTATTGTAGACATCAATATCATGGTCTTGTATGATCTTTTTTTTTTTTTGATAAACCTCACAATTTTTGAGTTACAAGTGTCAGAAGATCACTACCATAACATGCTTAAGGCACCTTGGGGACTCTTCGGTTTAGGGTGCTTGTGAGAGTTCCAGGCTCTCTATGGACAAAATAGTAGTTTCACTAGGGTTCAGCCACCCATTTGGAGCTAATAGTAACAAAAAAACAATGCCATTACAAACATATCAAAATTTGTGTAGTGGTGCACTAATTCACTAAGGAGCACTATGAGGTTTGGCATTGACCAAGATCATTGTATCAATTTCAAACAAAATTGAATCTCCCAAAACTAAGAGAGATTATTGTAGACATTAATATTGTAGCCCTAGACTATTGTAGCCCTATACCATCTGATAGTTTGTCAATAGGCTTCATGAGTTTTGAGTTACAAGCATTGGAAGATTGTTGCCTAAATGTGCTCAAGGCACCTTGGAGATGCTCTAGTTTGGGGTACTCACAAATGTTATAGGCTCTATGTGGATGAAATAGTGGTGTCACTAAGATTTTCTTATTCATCCCAAGATAATGAACCTAAAAATATGATGGCATGATGAATGGTTCAAAACTTGTACATAGTACAACAACTCACTAAGAAATACTGTGAGATTTAACATCGACCAAGATCACTATGTCAATTTCAAATGAAGTTGAATCTCCTAGAACTGAGAGAGGTTATTGTAGATATCAATATCATGGTCTTGTAGCATCTAACAATTTTTTGATAGGATTCACAATCTCTAAGTTACAAGCATCAGAAGATTGTTGCTAAAACATGCATAGGGCACCTTAGAGATGCTCTAGTTTAGGCTACTCATGAACGTTCTAGGCTCTCCATGGAAAAAAAAAGGTGGTGTGAATAGGGTTCACTCACCCATCTGAAGCTAATGACATCGATGAAATGATACCATGATGAATGGTTTGAAAGCTATGTAGTAGTACACCAATTTACTAAGGAACACTGCAAAGTTTGGTATCAACTGAGATTTTTGTACCAATTTCAAATGAAATTGAATCTCCATGAATTGAGAGAGGTTAGTGTAGACATTGATATCATAGTCTTGTAGCATCTAATAGTTCATCAATAGGTGTCACGAGCTCCAAGTTACTAGAATTAGAAGATCACTACTCAAACATGCTTAGGGTACCTTGAGACACTCTAGTTTGGGGTGCTCATGAATGTTATAGGCTCTTTATGGAAAATATAGTGGATTCACTAGGGTTCACTCACCCATCCAAGGCTAATGGTGTTGATGAAATGATGTCATGATGAATGGTACAAAAGTTACATAGTGGTGCACAAATTCACTAAGGAACACTATAAGGTTTGACATTGATCGAGATCAATGTGTTAATTTCAAGTGAAATTAAGTCTCCCATAATTGTGAGAGGTTACTATAGAAATTAGTATCATAGTCCTTTAGTATTTGACATTTTTTCGATAAGCCTCATGAGTTATGAGTTACAAGTTTTAGAAGATCATTGCCCAAAAGTGCTTAGGGCACCTTGGAGATGCTTTGGTTTGGGGTGCTCGCAAGCATTCTAGGGTATCTATGGAAGAAAATTTGGCATCACTAGGGTTCATCCAATGATCCAAAGCTAATAGCACCAATGAAAAAATTTCATGATGAATGGGTCAAATGTTGCACACTGGTGCATCAATTTGTTGAGGAACAGTATGAGATTTGGCATCAAGTGATATAACTGTGCCAATTTCAAATGAAATTGAATCTCCCAAAAGTGAGAGAGGTTATTGTAGAGATCAATATTAAAGACCTTTAGCATCTTATAGTTTGTCTATAGGCCTTATGAGTTTTGAGTTACAAGAATTGGAATATTACTACCCAAACATGCTTAGGGCACCTTGGAGATGCTCTAGTTTGGGTTCTCATAAATTTTGTAGGATCTCCATGGACAAAATAATTGTGTTAATAGGATTTTCCTAACCATCCAAAGAAAACAATGTTGACAAAAAAATTGCATGACAAACCATTCAAAAATTGCATAGTGCTGTACCAATTTACTGAGGAACATGATGAGATTTGACATCAAGCAAGATCACTGTGTCAATTTCAAAAAAAATTTAATCTCCCATAACTGAGAGAGATTATTGTAGACATAAATATTAAATACCTATAGTATCTAACAATTTATCTATAGGCCTCACAAGTTCCAAGTTACAAGTGTTGAAAGATCACTACCCAAACATGCTTAGGGTACCTTGGAGATGCTCTGGTTCAGGGTGGTTATGAATGTTCTAGGATGTTCACAGATGAAATAATAGTGTCACTAGGGTTCACCTTCCCATCCAAAGCTAATGGCACTGATGAAATGATGCCACAACCATCCTTTAGGGTCAACTAACAATTTTTTACAATAATTCTAATTATAGACACTATTACGTAAACTCCATTTTGAACATTATAAATAGACCAATATTAATTACATGAACTAAAAATATATTTTTAATGCTCCCCCCATGTTATTTAATGAATTTGACTACTTTGACCACTTTGATCGATCTTTGACTAATATGGACTAATAGGCCAAATGGTTACATAGATGTCCATAAGAATTTATTATTAATCTATAAAATATAAAAACACAAATTAGTGAACCTTATGAAAAGATATAATAAATAAATGAGTTCATATTTGCAATATTTCAAGTGTTTCATCATAATTATAACTAAATGATACAAATATAAATATATCTTTGCCATACAAAGTAATGTATATAGAACAAAAGGTACGCAATGTACATCATTGTGCATACTAAAGTTCTTGTGTATATTATTGATACAACCATATTATATGTACACAAACAAAAATCCTAGAGGCTAAAATATCATAGAATTATGATGTAGGAGCATCCAGAGGTATAAAGGCAACCCTGTGTCACCCAAAAAAATGTAATTAGACTTAGTTTTTGTTTCATGTCTTTACATTTTTGGATACCCATTTGGGTCAAATAAAGGTTCCAACTCTCACAGTTCAACTATTATTGTGCTAGAAAATCCCAAAAAAAATAGGAGCATGCAATTTGGCCATCATTTTGGTGACCTAGAAGGTGTGAATTGGCTAGATGAATGTAATTGTGATTTAGAGCATTCCAGAAAAAGAATCAGGTCAAAAGGCCCCATGGTTTGAAAGTTATTGCTGTTTTTCGAGTTTTGGAGACCTCCTAAGAATGCTTCAAAGTCAAGTTAGGGGCATTAAATGACCTCAAAGAGGGCTTAAAAATGGGGTACAAGCGAAGCTAGTCCATAGGGCTATAGAGCACTTTGAGAGCTTTTTGAAAATGTAAACGGTTCGTCAATCAGAGCTATGGTTCAAAAGTTATGCCTCCCGGAAGTTCGATTACTGTTTCTAGATTCTTCTAGATTTGCACCGACTTCTAACGCAGCTTCTGGAACCTTCTATTTCGTCGGTGGATGCCTAATAGAACTTTCTAGAATTTACTCCTAGTCCTTAACCCTCCAGGGTCTATTTAAAGAGATTTTTGGCATTGTAAAAGGCAGTTCGGAGTGGAGTTTGAGAGGAGGTACTGAAAGGAGAAACTATCTCCAGATTTATGCTATTGTAAGCCCTTAGGGCATGTTTTGAAGTTTATTTTCTCTGTACTATTTGTACTAGCTTATTTTCTCAGTCAATATATTTTCCCTTTTCTGTTGTGTCCATTCTATTCTTGGGTTGTGTCCCCATCAAATTGTCTTTGTTTTACTCCTTAAAATTGTTTCTATCTTCATGCACTACTACTATTTAAGACACCTATAACTCAATCTCATACTAAATTATAGTATTGTAGGAATTTAATATTAAGTAAAAGTATAGGGATATAATTAACATACGAAGCTAAACTTAAAGCATAAAATGAACATATGAAAGTTTTTTGTGAGTTAGTATTACCTGGTGAAGTGTTCCTAAAGGGTCATCTCTCTGCTTGAGGGTCTCCAATAGGGATTCAAGATCAACATAGCAATAGTAAAAATTTCTTTAATTTTTGGTCTTTCGTGGTGCTTCATCAAATTTACATTTGATGCTATAATAAGGTGTGAATATATGAGAATGGTTTTGTGCTTCTCATAGTCTTTGAATGTGGGAATTTCATTCCTTCTAAGCATGTATTCCCACAACCATGTTCCAACAACAAAAACTAACCAATAGGATATGTGTATCCATCATCATCTACAATTAGTTTGAAATATTTTGTTTACCTCTTACACAATGTGCTAATCAATAATTTGATTTCTCATCATTCTCCTATGGTGCAACCAATGCAAAGACTTGTCTTGGTTGAAGAAGATTTGATAGATGGTTTTAGTCAGCTAAACTTTCCATGTCATCATTTTTGGTATAGAGCATGAGAGATAATGGAGTAAGATAATCTGGATCCTATGTATCCACCCACTCACTCAACTCACAATGATCCCAATCACACTTAAAAAAACTAGGAAAAGATCAAGCTAGCTTACGTATTCAAATTGTCCATGTGCTACAATCAGAGCTATAGAATTAATGCATCTTTAAAGAATCTTTCACTATAGCACAATCCAATATATCACCTAAGGAGCCCCCCTCAACCAACCAAAAAGAGCTTGCACACTATTGAATCAAGAATCCCCCTATGATAATGTAGATGTACACCAATCAACTATGGAATGAGCATCAAGAAGTCCTATTACTGAAATCTTCATTTGCTCCTTGAATAGAGCTCTCTTTACACATGCCCCCAATCCATCATTCTCCTCTTTCCCATGTTCAGACTAAAAAAATCTCCAAATATGAGGTAAACCCATCTTTACATGCATTCTACACAATCAATAATACATGCAAGCATTCTTGAACTAAAATGTGCAATTATCTGATCAAATGAGATGTGTATCCATAGCAGTATCATGTTCTCACAAGAACTCAAAATAATTCTCAAAATAATGTTGGACAAACTCATGAGAGTGAGATCTATAATTGGTCATATAAAAGTGGTACTCTTTGAATATCTTCTGGTTATCTTCCATACTATCAGGGGCATGTGTATATTTTATGTGGACAAAAATAACAATTTGAATGGAGTTATAATATTGAGCTTGTGTCTTATTTTGGGGTTGTAATGTATAATTCTCTATAAAGTCAAAACTGATATAATAGTGCCAATGGAAAAATGTCCTTACACATTCTAAATTGTTGATCCAACAACCAAGACCTATGACTATGCTATAAAAAAAAATCCTTGAAATTAGAAATAAAATCAGCCACACACATTTGTTTTAAAACCAACTCACATCTAGAGCCTTTACCTCCATTATTCGATGTGTATTTTATTGTTTCATAAACCATCTTTGAAACTATCATCTTCACACCCCTCATAGAAAAATGCCAATTTTCTTGATAAACTACCACATTGTGAGCACTTTTCATTTAAGAAATCATTTCTACAAAAGAAACAACCATCAACTGTAGGACATAAGAATTGATCTAGTAACAATCTTGATGATTTTGGAAGGCAACTAGCACTACAAATTTGAAACATTTCATTAGTATGCGAAGAAAAATGGATGGAGTGTAATACTTCATGGTGCATATAAAACTCCACATAATATTTGCAATAACATGTATTTAGAATCTTAAGCCGTACACAATAAAATGGCTTTATTGATTTAAAATCCCTTTGTGATATATTCAATGTTGGATTAGTCTCACAAAATTATTTGAACAACATTGTTTGAGTTACTTCAAAATATTGTTTTGGATTTTGGTATAGTCTATATTGCCAATTATCAACTCCTAAACATCCTTCACACTTGGTGACACTCTTCAACTAGAGTGCCAAAATTGTGAAATATGTTTCTTCTCACCCTCACCTAGTTACTAGTAAAACTGTTGAAATCTCCCATAATAAGCCCATTTATCAATTTGAAAAGGATTGTCAAGTCTCTCTTTTCTTTCAAGTGTTCAACTAAAAGTTGTATGGCTTATGTTCAAGTCAACAAAAGTTTGTCTAATAAATCTCACTTTTCTCAAATGATGACTTACCAAGGAAATTGTAATAACCCTACAAGCAATTCTCTTGTCTTTTCCCCTACTAGTTTTTACTATGCTATTGAGAGAGCTGAAAAGATTCATCACAATAATGAATTTTCTCTTCATTTTCTTGTTGACATGAATTTTCAAATTGGACAACGTAGTTCTTAATTTTTGCATCCTTAATAATTGCACAAAGATTTGGCATTTCTTCACCATTGTCTTGTTGCCAAAAAATTATTCATATAGTATTAAAGCCCAAAACTAAGTCATTCTATGTGATTTCTTTCCTTCCAATGTGCTCAAAATGGTCAAATCAATCTCTATTAACCACTTTTGTGTTCTACCAAGTTTATCATTAGACATTTGTTTGTCTTCATTACAAGGAATCTCATTTTGATTATAAAGAGGATAAATGTAAGGTTCATTTGTAATATTATCACTATCATTCTCAATTGTTATATTTTTCCTTTCAAGCTCTACAACTTCCTCTTCAATTAATACATTGTCTTTCACAACATTAAGATGATTAATATTATAAAATTCAACATCATCTTAATTGGAAACTACTATTATAGGTGTTGGAAATATAGAAGAAGTAACTGAGAGGGGGGGTGAATCGGTTACCACAAAAATGAATCCCAGATCCCTTAGATGTCAACAAAAGTAAACTGATAAAACTGATTACTGTTGTTAATCGATAAACACAGAAAAAATGTTGTAACTTGGTAAATGTAGAGTGTAAATTACTTTTAGCAGATCTTAAGGCATTAACAATAATTAATCTTGCAAACATGAGAGAAAGGAAATGAAAACATGAGACACCAGATTTAACATGGAAACCCAATATGGGAGAAACCACTAATGTAGCTAGTTATTGTTTTTCACTCTTCTGAAGTGTGCCCTATTACAAGCCAACCTTGTTAAAGGTTACAAAACACACTGTTAGGTGTGACTTTGTTAGAGGATTTAATCACCCTATTAGAAGTGGCCTTGTGAGAGGTCTTAAAACAATTCAATGGAACTATCATCTTGTTAGAGGATTTACAACTAGCTGTTAAACCAACTCTGTTAAGAGATTTTAGATCATTGCTACAATGATTAGAGAGTAATAATGAAATGAACTAATAGTGATACAATTGAATTGTTGAACCTAGAACTTTGTTCTACTTAAAATTTGATCCTTCCTGATCGAATATTACTTTTCTACACCACAAAGATATTTGCTTATCCTTCAAGTTTGCTCTCACTATTTCCTTCTTAATTCAATCAACACACTTTCACACACACACTTGAAAACCACAACTTGACCATATATTTATATCATCTAGATTGTCAAGTTAGCTTAATACAAATTAGAATGACCACTAATCATTACCATAGTTGGCTAGAACCAATACTTAAAATAATTAAGCTTCTCATGCTAGAACAACCAAATCCTTTATTAGTTGACCGTGCTCAGTAAGCACTGGTTCTAAGATAATTTCTTGTGCTAACCAACAGAAGCTTGTTTAACACTATAAATTTGAAAAAATCCTTTGGTAACTGAGTGAAATTAGTTAGAACTAACTCTGTCCAACTTTACTTTGTTAACCATGAGAACTCAATTAACAACATTTTCTACCATAATTTTAGTCAATACCCAAGTGAGCTTGGTAGACACTGTCTTCGCAGAGTAAACTTTAGGAACACTCGATAGATAGGAAAATTGTCTTGCTGCCCAAGTGAGCTCGATAAGCACTAACTAACAACTAAAATGACATTTGTGTGACATCAAAGAAAACACACAATTAGACAATTGTATCCAACAATCTCTCTCTTTGGCATTGATGGCAACACAACATGTCATAGCACAATGAAATTTGAGAACAAGACTTTCTCTGATAGAAAGTTTCCCCCTCTTAGATTTTTCACAAAAACTTCTTTCATGTAGTCATCTCCCTCTATGAAGGAATTACATAACTTCTCCCACTTGAAATGACAATTTTTTTTTATAGAAAGATATGACAATAATCTTCTCCCTCTTTGATAACACATGCAAAAGACAACACATACCAAATTAGTATCAATGTACCTTGAGTACTAATTCATATGCAAAATACTCTTGTCTATACTACATCAACTAATTGATTCTCAACCTGGTTCATGTTGATGCATCACTAAAACTTCATTTAGTGAGCTTTAGATAAGGGAATGAACCCTAACTTACCTCTTAGATACATAAATGCATCCTTAGGTAATGGCTTGGTGAATATGTTTGCAATCTATTCTTTTTTATGAACATATTCCAATTTGATTTCTTTTTCCTGCACCAATTCTCTGACAAAATGATATTTTATAGCAATGTGCTTAGTTTTGGAATGCATCACTAGGTTCTTTGATATGTTAATTATGTTGGTGTTATCACAAAACACGACAACTGGTTCTTTGATCTCAACCTCCATGCCTTCCAACATTTATTTAAACTAGACAATGTTAGAACAATTCACTACTATTGCAACATACTCTTATTCTATTGTAGATTGGGATGTGTAGTTTTGCTTCTTACTTGTCCAAGATACCAACCTTTTACTAAGAAAGAATACTCCACCACTTGTACCTGTTCTGTCATCAAGATTTCCTATCCAATCAGCATCAGTGAGTACCTTTAGGTCTAAGTTTCCTCCGAGTTTGTACCATAAACCATAGTCTTTAGTTCCTTTCAAATAACTCAAGATTCTCTTGATTGCCATCATGTGATTTTCTCTAGGTTTTGCCAAGAATCTTGCCACTATTCCAATTGCCAAGGAAATATGAGGCATTGTGTGAACTACATACTGTAATTTTCCAATCATTGATCTATATAAGGTCTAATCTACCTCTTTTGAAGTCATAATCCTTTGTAAGCTTTAGTCTAGTACACATGGGGGTTTCAATTGGTTTTGAATCTTCCATTCCACACTTCTTGAGTATCTCCTTGATATACTTAGATTGAGTAATGTAGATACCATTCTTGTTCTATTGTAGCTGTAATCCAATAAAGAATTGTATCTCACCAAACATGAACATTTCAAACTCTTTGTTCATTTTTTCTAAAAATTCTTTGCATAGATCATCATTCCCTATAAATTGAGTATCATCCACAAATATTTGTGCCAATAAAATCTTGTTATATGGTCCTTCTTTGATATACAAACTAGTGTTATCATTAGTTCTCTTAAAACCAATCTGTATCAAGTAGTTATGTAGTCTTTCATACCAAGCTCTAGGAGTTTGTTTCAAACCATATAGTGCTTTGTGTAATTTGCAGACTATGTCACTTTTGTTTGGATCAACAAAACCTTTTGGTTGTTCAATGCAAACTTCTTCATCAAGAATACCATTGAGAAATGAAAATTTAACATCCATCTGATATACTTGGAATCCTTTGTGTGCTGCATATGCAAGTAGGGTCCTAACACCTTATAATCTTGCAACATGAGCAAAAGTCTCACCATAATCAATTCCTTCTTCTTGAGAGTAGCCTTTACATACCATTCTTGCTTTATTTCTTGATACTTTACCATTTTCATTCAACTTATTCCTGAATACCCATTTTGTTCTAATCACATTTTTATCTTTAGGTCTAGGTACAAGGGTCCAATTTTTGTTCTTCTCTATCTATTCTATTTCTTCATTCATTGCCTCAATCCAACTTTCATTTTCCAATGCATCTTTAACACTTCTAGATTCAAAATCAGCAAGTAAGCATGTACCTTTCAATTTGCTTCTTGTCATAGTACCTTCTAATTTATCTTCAATAATTTGATTAGGTGCATGATGCCTTATGAAATATTTGGCCAATACTGGTTCTTTGTCTTTTTAATGAATTTCACTATCTTCATTTTGAATCTCAACTTCTAGCTTGGGTCGTTCAAACATGGTAGGCATTAGCTCAAAAACTTTAGAATTTGACTCAGGTCCTTGTGACTTAGTTTATACTTCTCACAACTCATAAGCTGAGGAAGACTTAGGAGATGAAGTCTCCTTATTGTTAAATGTGCTTGACAATGTATCAGGTTTGAAATAAACAAATCTTTTGTAATCTTCTGGTTCCCTTTGCTTTCTTCTTCAATTTTTTCTACAAACTCATCAATTCTCACATGTGCACTTTCTATGATTTTATGAGTAGACAAATTCAAACATCTATATGCCTTACTTCTACAAGAATATCCTAAGAATATACCTTCATCACCTTCCACATCAAATTTTCCTTTTCTATATTCTTTCAAGATATAACATTTACTGCCAAATACTTTCAGGTAACTTACATTGGATTTGTAGCCATACCATAATTCATAGGGAGTTTTGTGTGAGTCCTTCTTCAACCGAACTTGGTTCAAAGTATGGACTGTAGTGGTGATGGCTTCCTTCTAGTATTTGATAGCAACATTCTTTTCAATCATTATAGTCCTTGCATAATCCATGATAGATCTATTTCTTCTTTCAACTATTCCGCTGTACTTAGGAGTACCAAAGGCTAATACTTATCTTTTAATTCCTATTTCAATGCAAAAGTTATTGAATTCATTGGAGATGAATTCACCACCTCTGTCTAATCTTAAGAATTTTAATCTGTTTCTAGTTTCTTTTTACTCTTGCTAGATACCATTTGAATTTCTCAAATGCTTCTGACTTTTCTCTAAGATACATAAAAGTCATCATTCTAGAGTAGTCATCAACAAAAAGAATAAAGAATTTTTCTCCACTATAACTTTCTATTCCAATGGGTCCACATAAGTCAGTATGCACATCTTTAGATTAATAGTTTTTTCTCTTAAAATTAGTCTTCCCCATTTTGCCAATCTGACAATTTTTGCATAAACCAACTTTTGGTTTCTTCAAATTAGGAATACCTCTAACTTTTCTAAATTTTCTTATCTTGACCATATTATCAAAGTTTACATGACATAGTCTTCTGTGCCATAACCAACTTTCTTCCATTTGAGCAATAAAACATGAGCAATCACCAAGATCAAGATAAAATAGGTTACCTCTTGTTTGTTTGCTTGATCCAATTAGATTCTCTTTGTCATCCAATAGTCTTTCCTTTTCATGCATGAATTCTACCTTGAATCCAATGTTGATTAGTTACGCTACACTCAATAGATTATGTTTTAGTCCTTCAATCCAATAGGCATTATCACATACAATTTCATTGGTTAATGAGATTTGGCCTTTCACTTTTACACAACAAGGTTCATCGTTTCCAAACCTTACACTACCTCCATCATAGTGCTCAAAGTGTTCAAACTTTGTTTTGTCTCTAGTCATATGATGTGAACATCCACTATATATGATCCATGTATCATTTTTACTAACATGAGAGATAAGTGCCATCTTATCTTCTTCTTTATCAAATTCATCTTTCATAGTATGTATACTATTTCATCTTCACTATTATAAAAAAATTTAGCCATAAAGCAAGTTTTCTTACCTTTGTCCTTGTATGATTTGTGATTTGTGAAATCCTTTTTGCCTTTGTGCTTGTGACTTTTCTTCTCACCCTTTCTCTCTTTGTTTGGGTACCTGGCAGCAATATGACCAATCTCTTCACATGAAAAATAGATTAGGGGAACTTTACCTTTGTATTTTCCTCTACCTATAGAATATTTCTTTGCAAGAAAAGCTTCAACAACTTCAAGATCATTGTCAGAACTTTCCTCTATTTCCTCTTCACTTTCAGATTGATTTTCCTTTATCTTCTTACCTTTTTCTTTGAGTGAAAGTTTTTCCTCAAATGTAGATTCAACATTTTTGGAAGCTAAAACATAATTGTCAAAGTTGTCTAGCTACAAAGCTGTCAATCTTCCTACTAAGGCATCCAAACTTAAATTGTGATTTAGATCACAACTATTTTCTTGAATAGTAGATACTATAATTGCATAGATAGGTAGCAATGTTCTAAGAACTTTACTTGAAAAATTGTGTTCCTTGATTTCTCCTCTAAAAGATCTGATTGCACTGACACTAGCTTTGATTATTTCCACATATCTGGCAACATTTTCATCTTCTCTCATTCTCATGTGATCAAACTATCCTCTAAGGCTTTCTAATTTGGCTCTTCTTACATTTTCATCACCACCATAAATGTCCTTTAGCTTGTTCCACATCAAAAGAAGTTTTGCAGTCTTTGATCTCATCAAATTCATCATAGCTAAGAGTAGATGTAATATCAATCATCATGATGTTATGGTTCTTTTTCTCAGCAAGATCTCCAATAGATAGTGTACCAATAGGAGTTTTGTATTCTTAATCAAGGTATTTGCAGCCTGAAACACTAATGGTGGTCAGATGAAGTCTCATGAGTCCCTACCATGCTGAAAATTTGTCTCTATTTAGCTTTGGAATCTCTCTCTTGTAAGACATCTTGATCTTTAGTTGAGGTCCTTAAAACCTTTCCTACAAGCACCAAATGCTTTGATACCAATTGTTGGAAATTTGGAAGGAGTAACTGAGAGGGGGAGTGAATCAGTTACCACATAAATAAATCCTAGATCTCTTAGATGTCAACAAAAGTAAATTGATAAAATTGATTACTGTTATTAGTCGATAAACACAAAAAAAAATTTGTAACTCGATAAATGCAGAGTGTAAATTACTTTTAGTAGATCTTAAGGTATTAACAATAATTAATCTTGCAAACATGAGAGAAAAGAAATGAACACATGAGACACCACATTTAACATGAAAACCCAATATGGGAAAAACCACTAATGTAACTAGTTACTATTTTTCACTCTTTTGAAGTGAGCCTTGTTAGGAGCCAACCTTGTTAACGGTTACAAAACACACTATTAGGTGTGACCTTGCTAGAGGATTTAATCACCTTGTTAGCAGTGGCCTTGTGAGAGGTCTTAAAACAATTCAATGGAACTATCACCTTGTTAGAGGATTTACAATTGGCTGTTAAACCAACTCTATTAAGAGATTTTAGATCACTACTATAATGGAGAGAGTGACAATGAAATGACTTGATTTTGATTCAACTAAATTACTGAATCTAGATCTCTATTTAAAAAAAAAATTGATCCTTCCTCATCAAATATTACTTTTCTACTTCACAAGGATGTTTGCTTATCCTTCAAGTTCGCTATCACTCTTTCCTTCTTAATTCAATCAACACACTTGTACACACACTTGAAAACCACAACTTGAACTTATATTTATATCATTCAGATTGTCAAGTCAGCTCAATACAAATTAGAATGACCACTAATCATTACCATAGTCAGCTAGAACCAATACTTAAAATTATTAAGCTTCTCATGCCAGAACAAGAAAATCATTTATTAGTTGACCCTACTTGGTAAATATTGTTTCTAAGATGATATTTTGTGTTAACCAATAGAAGCTCAGTTAACACTGTGAACTTGCAAAAATTCTTTGGTAATCAAGTGAACTTGGTTAAACCTAACTCTATCCAACTTTCCTTTGTTAACCATGAGATCTTGGTTAACACTATTTTCTGCCATAATTTCCTTCAATGCCTGAGTGAGCTCGGTAGACACTTTCTTCACAGAGTAAACTTCAGGAATGCTTGATAGACAAGGAAAAATGTCTCACTGACCAAGTGAGCTTGGTAAGCACTAATTGACAACTAATATGACATTTGTGTGACATCAAAGATAACACACAATTAGAAAATTGTATCCAACAATAGGCTCAACCTTATTGATAACATAATTTGTCTCTTTAGTTTTCCCTATCTTTTGTTCTATATCCTTCAATTCCTTCATTTGTCACCTTCCTCTTCTATTTAGAATTTTTCCTACTACTGCTCCCCATAGTTGTCAACAATTTTAGGAAACCTAATCAATTGATTTGATCAATTTTTGGAATTTTGGGCCCTAGCTTTTGTATTTTGATTGCAAAGTTCTCAAAACCTATGAAAAGGCATTTGGATATTTGCATGTCTTAGGTAAGGGGGCCACACTCTTTTTTATAAAAGTTCACCAGTAAAATATTAGTTATTTAATATATCATATACTCGATATTTTCCTGCCTAAATATGTAAAAGGATCACATGGAAAATGGAGGGTGGGGATTAAAAGTTGAGGAAGGATCCTAATTATCCCCTCCATGATCAATGTGATTTCCAAGTCAAGTTTTTTAAAATTATTGTTATGTATATGAGATCTTTTCTATTATAAATGATATTTTTTTTTTTTTTTGTTATATTATATTATATTATAGTAGAATATATTATATTATATTATATTATATTATATTGTATTATATTATATTATATTATATTATATTATATTGTATTATATTATATTGTATTATATTTTATGATATTGTATTATATTATGTTATATTATAGCATATTAGATTAGAGTGTGTTATATAATATAATATAATATAATATTATATGATACATTATATATAATATTCATTGGATAGTATTTTGACACATTTGATAATGATATATGTCCCTAGATGTCCTAAGACCCCTAGGGACACATTTCATTTGTTGATATGGGTCAAAATGGGTCATAAGATAACCTATGACCCCTATTGACATATTTGATGATGACAACACATTTCATTTGTTAAAATGGGTCAAATGGGGTCATACAATAACATATGACCCCTTTCCACACATTTGATGATGACATATGTCCAGACCACTAGGGACCTCTTTCATTTGTTCATATGGGTCAAAAGGGGTCATAGGATAACTTATGACCCCTTTCAACACATTTAGTGATAATGTATGTCCCTAGGGGTCCTAGGACCACTAGGGACACATTATATTTGTTCATATGGGTTAAAAGGGGTCATACAATAACCTATGATCCCTTTGCACATATTTGATGATGACATAAGTCCCTAGCAGTCCTAAGACCCCTAAGGACACATTTTTTGATTCATATGGGTTAAAAGGGGTTATAGGATAATCTATGACCCCTTTCGACACATTTGATGGTGACATATGTCCCTAGGGGTTTTAGGACCCTTAGGGGCACATTTCAATTATTTATATCGGTTAAAAGCAGTCATGAGATAACCTATGAACCCTTTCAACACATTTGATGATGGCATGTCTCCCTAGGGGTCCTAGGACCCTGAAGGCACATTTAATTTTTCCATATGGGTCAAAAGGGGTCATAGCATAATCCATGACCCCTTTCAACACATTTGGTGATGACATATGTTCCTATGGGTCTTAGGACTTCTAGGGAACTCTTTCATCTACTCATATGGGTCAAAGACCTATGACCCTTTTCAATACATTTGATGACCATATATGTCCCTAGGGGTCCTATGAACCTTAGGGACACATTAGATTTGTTCATATGGGTTGAAAGGGTTCATAGGATAACCTATGACCCCTTTGAACACATTTGATGGTGACATATGTCCCTAGGGGTCCTAGGAACCCTAGGGACGCATTTCATTTTTTTATGGGTTGAAAGGGGTGATAGGATAATCTATGACCTCTTTCAATACATTTTATGGATACATATGTCCCTAGTGGTCCTAGGTTCCCTAGGGACACATTTCATTTGTTCATATGCGTAAAAAGGGGTTATAAGATTGTTGACATTACAATCAACCTTGTTATTAGTGACACACACTTACTCAAGAAATTAGTATCTACTAAGTGTATTATATAGCTAATAGTGTTAACCAAACATTTTATACTCTACCAAGTTTTACAATTGCTACCAAGTTCAAGAAATAGTATTCAGTTTACACTGAGCAGTTTCTACCATGATGGTGATCAGCAGTGTAAACCAAATCTCTTAGTGTTTACCAAGTTCCTTAGTGAAAACTAAGTTCATCAATGCTTGCCAAGTTCATATTTATAGTTATGTGAATCCATTGTTGACCAAGATACTCAATGATTCAGTTTATGCAGAGCTTGTTGTGCTAGCATTGACTGAGCTATCCAGTGTGAATCAAGTGATTCAATTTATATGCCAAGTTTAATAGTATTTTCCTAGTCACCAATATAGGCTGAGTTTAGACTACTTGGAAGTGATCAATATGGAATAAGCTTCTATGTCTACCATATGCATGATGATTTTTGGCATTGACAATGGATGTCGAGTATGAGAACATCACCGAGCTAGTCGTTATAGCACGAGTTCCTACAGTTGAGCTGACTTTGTGTATTTTTTGTAAACTTGTATTGTAGCTAACTCTATTAAGTTGTAATCTAGATTAGTATATATGTAATGTATTATATCACATCCAAAATTATGTATGAAAGTATGTAACCAGTAGAGAAGAGCAGAAGTGCAAAAGTACAGAGGCTACAATAGTATAGGGAGCAAAAAATATTTATCTATTACAACAAGGTGATCATTACATTTAAAGGAATCTCATTTAGAAAATCAAGTTATAGATTAGAGATCAACCACTATTTCATCCTAACAGGTGGATCAATTAAAAAATTTCACAAGGTAGATTTAACAGTCTATTGTAAATCTCTTTATCGAATGCATACTTCATTGTATCTTTGAAAATCATTTTGAAAGGTGGACCTAGCAGTCCTTATTACTCCTAACAAGGAAGATCATTAGAAGTGATCATTGTAATCCTTAAAAGGCCAACTTTATATTGTAATACTAAATCTTATGGTTATCATCCCCACCCCAACTTTACTTTCTATTTGGAAGGTCTCTGAGTCACCATATTATGTGTCAAAGTGTTATGAATGTTTTAATGCTTTTAGTTTTTCATGCATGCAATTAAATCAAAATACACATGAAGGATTAATTGGAAATAAAGAATTAAGTTTTAGAAGTTACCGATTCAACCCTCCCCTCTCAATAACTTAGCCTATCATATATATTTCCAACAATTAGTATCAGAGCTTTATGGTTCTTAGGAAAGAAGTCTAACAACTTGAGCAAAGATTAGAGGCTATGGAAATATCCATACTTTACAAGGCTATTGACAATGAAAATCTAGATTTGGAATTAGCTATTGGACAAATAAAGAAAGAAAAAGAGAAAATCTCTCAATCTTTGAAAAGAAGAAAAGATTGGGCAATTCAGATAAATGAAAAACTCTACATTGAAGAGAAAATTGAAGACATCCACAGAAAGAAATTCATATAAAGCCAATGAAGCAATCAGAGAACTGTTAGATAAAAATGGTAACCTTCAAGAAGAAGTAAGAAAGCTAAGAAGAGAGCAAGAAATTCATTTAGTAAGATTATGTGAAGTAATGGAAGAGAAAAATAAGATAAAAGAAGAGATAGAAGGAAAGAACAAAGAAATTCAACACCTATCCTTTTAATAAGTAGACTTCATTAATTAGATCACCAATGCAAATGTAGAAACCATGAATCTAAGATCAAAAAATCAAAGATTGCATAATGAACTAAAAACTTAAAGGAAAACCAATGAAAGGATGATGAAAATCTCAAATAGACATGAATCAACTAAATGAGATAATCCAATATAGGCAAAAGGGAAAAGAAAGAATTGGATATACAAAAGAAGGTGAATCATCCAAGCAAGGAGATCAAAAGAATCAAAGACCTACTTGCAATCATTGTGGTAAGATAGGTCATATATCAAAAAAATGTTGGAGTAGTGGGAAGGCTAAATTCAATGAAAAATGCTACAATTTAAAGTAGCATGGTCATAGAGCTAATGAATGAAAAGAGAAACCTAAGTTTGAAGGCAAATGTAACAAATGTAAGAAACATGGGCACAAATCCTTAGAATAAAAAACTAAGACATTGAACCCAGTAGAATAGATTGTAAAAGATATATATAGTTGGGACTATAACACTTGGTGCAGATATCATTACTGTGGAGAATTTGGATACATTGGAATGAATTGTGTAAAACATCACATGAGGACAAGAGACACCACTAGAAGATATTTCATTTGTACAAAACTTGGTCATTTTTCCAAGAACTATATGGATACTATAAGAATTAAAGATGAAAAGAAGGAAAAAGATGATAACATTAGAAAGAAAATGAGATAGCAATGAATTCCAAAATCTTCTAAGAATGCAAATTTGAGAAATGAACAAAATATCACTCAAGAACTAGGTGACTCAAGTATTTCTACTTGATCTCTCACAAGGAGAAATGGAACTAGGATTCTAAAGCAGAAATCTTACATAAGTTCTAGTTAGCAAAATGGAAAGATCTATATCAACATTGAAGATGAAAAAGGATTATTGAGCATTCAATAAAATGGTAGTCATTACCAAGTGAGGTCGAGTTGCAAGACCTTGCCAAGCAAGGTTGAGAGCTACTAAAATTATTGCATGGACACCGAGTCATAGATGAAACTATCAAGCATCTAATGCAAGTGAAGTGGAAAATAGTCTATCATTTAAGAAAAAGATCATACCAGGCATTTATGGTGATCAAAAGGAGAAATTTGATAAAAGATGTGAAATCAAATTCATTTGACATAGCAAATTTTCAAGAGCTATTTGCGCAAAGCAATTTCTAAAGCATCTGAATGATCTATGCAAATTAATGTTGAAGATTTTTGTATCTTTGAAAACCCTACTGAGCGATGGCATCCTCTAGTAGCAAGATTATGAAAGGGTTAGAGATGTTAGTTTGAGGCATGGAATGGAAGGCACCAAATTTTAACCTGAGTCTAGCTATCAAACAGAAACCCTAGATCCAAGCAAAGCACAATCTCATATTCCATCCAAGGTACTATTGATTTTTGACATTCATTTGCATTTTTGATGTGTTATTCAAGATATTGGAACTCTAGAAATGGATGATTCATTGGAGAAATTACATATGAATTGTGTATTAAAATGAGAACATCAACACCTTGAAGCTAAAGGTTTGACTCATATTCCTCACATGCCATGAGATTTTCAAATTAAATGGATAAGATTTATCCTCAGTCATGTGCATAATGGATAGTTGTGGTTGGAGCAACCTATTTTGATAACTAAGAAGATGATCCATAGGATCACTAGTCTTCCTACATTGAAAAAAGAAAAAATGACTAAAACCCTAAGTTGGGTCAAACTAGAAAAGAAAAGCCTTGCCAAGTGGGATGGAAGGGGAATGAAGATCAATTGTGTCATAGATATGGAATTGAAGTTTAGGATACATATCATTTCACATAAAATATATAGCTCAAATGGACTCAACAACATATTGTGTGAAGCTGTGGATCTTGCATTCAAAGTGGTCAAGAATAATATGTCATTTGACCTAGCCAAGTTGATGTTGGCTCAGTTCAACAAAAATATGGAGAGAATAAGAACTTCAAAGAACAATCCTTGTAAGTTTGATTCACACTTAACTTGTCTATTTTTCTTTGTGCAAGAATTCTTTCCATCAAAAGGTATAGTTGTATGGAGGAAGGATGTACCTATGCTTTACCAAATTAATGAGTATATAACTAAAATGGGAGAAAACTATGTTAGTATAATGGATAACTACTTTGATTATTTTAAGGACAAGATGAATAATAGATTCAGGATCCCTAAGAAACATGTAAATGACTACAAAGATGATATATGTTTCATGGTTGAGTGTGATAAAGTGTATATACAAGTAGTTAGACCAGGAATTGTATGGGTAAAGCCTCTAGGTTATGAGTTTAATATAGATGAAACCAAGGATATCATTGAAGCATTACTAAATGATCCTATTGATCTAAAAGCTACATACTTTGGCACTTATGAGGAAGAAAAAGAAAGAATAGAACTTGAGATAAAACTCCCTAATGTGGTCAACAAAGGGAAAAAGAGAATAGAAAAGTTGAAACAAACTAGAACCACTCTCCTGTTGACTAAAGGAAAAGGAGATGGCATTGAGGAAGACAATGCAGAAGATGAAGAGAAGTTAGAAGAAGAAGAGCCTATAAAGAAGAAAGGTAAGGTTATTATAACCAAACCTGAAAAATCATCTATTGTAGTATTCACAAGGAGGACAACTAGAAAGAAACTAAAAATGGGTGAAGAAGCAAAGGATATAATTTTCAAAAAGCCTCCACCCACCTTTCAGGAAAGATTGAAAGAAATAGATTTAGGAGTCAACGTAACAAACTTCAAAGTGTTAAGGTGTAAATCTAGAACTATAGAGGAAAATAAGCAATTTGAAGACATGGCCATGTCTAAGATGGGAAATGGAAATATTCTCCAGACCAGCTTGCTCAGTAGATTCCATATGAATTGATGGAAAAAATTTACCAAGATGGGAGCATGCAAGGAAAACTATTAAAGACATTTATGAGCAGACCCTAAGGCAACTCATGCCAAGCTTGAATGATAAGGAAGTTAAAGAATCCTTATAGAAGAATGAATAAAATCTTACCTTGAAGTTTAACACTTGCTTGATATTGATTAATGACATTGAACATGTGGTAAGGAATGCCACCAACACATGGAAAAATATCTATAATCTTCATAAGAAAAGTGATTTTTTTTGTTAATGCTAGTGACAAGGAAGAGGGAGGAAATAATGATGAAGAGGAAAAAAATAATGACAATATAGATGATGAGGAATAGAAATAAGAAGCTACCAAGGAAGATCTACCTAAAGTTTAGAACATAGAGGAGACTGACCCTGAGAAAATTACAACAGCAGTCATATCCTCACTTCCTCATTCTCTAAGAAAAGCATTGAAGATATCAAGATTAGAGAAAGCTATTATAGAATTGATTGTGTCAAACATTGCTAGTACAAGCACTTAGTCAATTTTAGCACCTATTCAACTTAGTATTTCATTGGTAGAAGTGATAAGTACTTCATCTACTGAGAAATCAAAATTTCCTTCTCCATCAGTTTCAATAAGTGTAGTATCTAATTTTTCTACTAGTCCTACTATTTCTACCATTGTTTCCATTTTGAGCATGCAATTAATAAGTACAAGGACAGCTAAGACAAAGCCTCAACCAAGTACACAATTTTTGAGTAAGGAAAAAGAGAAGGAAGAAAAATTGATCTTGATGAGGATATAGTTATCCCAAATTGGGATATCTCCAATCTTTATCTTGATCAAATGCATATATTTGAAGAGCTCCTTTAGAAGAAAGCTAAGAAGTAGAGGCTTAGAGAAGAAAGGAATAAAGAATTTCAAGTGTTTAAAGATGCAAAGAATATTCTAACAGAGGCACTCAGCACAGAGGTTGACACTTGTCAACCAATTTTGGCTCAGTTAATAGAAGTAGTTGAGAAATTCAATGAAGATTTGAATGGACAAGAAAAATTGTTGCTGAGAGCTGAGAAGAAATTTGAGAATAAATATTTGGAGCTAGTGGCATAGCAGATTTTTATTCATCAAGTAGACTTGTCTACTATTCTAAGCTCATAGGAGACCTCTTGCAACAATGTGACTTCACTATTTGGTAAACTTTTTGATACTTCAATCTTCACCAAGGAAATTAAAGATGAACTTTCAAAGATCAATGAAAATCTAAAGGAAAGTGCACAACAGTTGCAACTTGACCTAAGTTATAGCTTTGCCCACCATACAAAGATCAGATTCTTAACTGATATGCATGCATAATTACTAAGAGAAGAAGCTAGGATAATAGCTATAGTGGTAGATATACAGGGCATGATTCTCCCAAGCATGGATGCATTGCAGAAATATATTGTACATGCCAAAATGTTCATCCATGATAACAACTTATCCATTGCAAACCACATGATAGAACTTTTAGCAGAAGTTTAGGTTGCATTACACACAAGCAAGGTGTTGCAATAAAATTGGGACAAGACAATGTCATTGATTTTAAAGGTACATTCAAATTTCTTGTCACATATTGGCATTACTGTATAGTATATAGCAAACACCTTTCACATTAATGTCAAAAAAGGGGAGAAGATATAATACAAGATGTAGTATACATAAAGGGGGAGAAAATGTATATGTCATATGTAAAAATTAGATGTGAAAAGATGTAAAGCACGCAACATCATATTATACACATGTACAGATATTCAAAGAAACATCTCTTACAAAAGCAATTTTGAAAAATATCAAAAAAATAGTATACTCTATCAAGTTGGAGACACAAGATGAAGAATAAAAAGTGTTTGAAACTTTTTGCAATTTTTGAGAATTTGATTTTGATTGATTAAGTGTTTTTGTCACTAATGCCAAAGGGGGAGATTGTTGACATTATAGTCAAGTTTGCTATTAGTGACACAGACTTACTCAGGTAGTTAGTATCTAATGAGCATATTATATAGTTAACAGTGTTAACCAAGCATTTCAAACTCTACCAAGTTCTATAGTTGCTACTGAGTTCAAGGAACAATATTCAGTTTGCATCAAGCAGTTTCTACCATGATGGTGATCAGCAATGTAAATTGAGTCTCTTAGTGTTTACCAAGTTCCTCAGTGCAAACCAAGTTCATTAGTTCTTATCGAGTTCATAGTTATAGTGATGTGAATCTAGTGTTGACTAAGATACTCGAGGATTTATTTTATACTGAGCTCATTGTGATAGTATTGACTGAGCTTATATGTAGTGTGAATCAAGTGATTCAATTTATATGCCAAGTTTCATAGTATTCACCAAGTCACAATGCGGACTAAGTCCAAACTACTTGGAAGTGATTAGTATGGTCTGAGCTTCTAAATCTACCAAATTCATGATGATGCCAGGCATTTATAGTGGATGTCAATTATTAGAACCTCATCGAGCTAGTCTTCAAAACCCAAGTTCCTGCAATTCAGCCAACTTTGTGTATTTTGTGTAAACTTGTATTGTAGAAAACTTTGTTAACTTGTAATTTGGATTGCTATATATGTAATGTATTATATCACATCCAAAATGATATATGAAAGTATGTGACTTGCAGAGAAGAGAATATGTGTGAAAGTACAAAGGCTATAATAGTATAACAAGCAACAAATATTTATCTATCACAACAAGGTGATCATTACATTCAAAAGAATCTCATTCAAAAAATCAAGTTGTAGATTAGAGATCAACCATTGTTTCATCCTAACAAGTGGATGGGTTAAAACCTATCACAAGGTGGACTTAAAAATCTATTGTAAATCTCTTTACTGAGTGCATATTTCATTGTTTGTTTGTAAATCCTTTTGCAAGGTGGACTTGGTAGTCCTTATTGCTCCTAATAGGGTAGATCATTAGAAGTGATCATTATAAGCCTTAACATGCCAACTTTATACTGCAGTACTAAAGCTTGTGGGTCTCATCCCCACCCTAGTTTTACTTTCTATTTGGAAGGTTTTTGGGTCACCATATTTTGTGTCAAAGTGTTATGAATGTTTTAATATGTTCAATTTTTCATGCATGCAATTAGATCATAATACACATGAAGCATTAATTGGTAATTAAGAATTAAGTTTTATAAGTTACTAATTCACCCCTCCCCTCTTAGTATTAGCCTATCATATATAATTTCTAACAAGGATAACCTATGACCCATTTTGACACATTTGATGGCGAAAAATGTCCCTAGGGGTCCTTGGACCCCTAGGGACACATTTTATTTGTTCATATGGCTTGAAAGGGGTCATAGGATAATCTATGACCCCTTTTGACATATTTGATGATGGCATATATCCCTAAGGGTCCTAGACATTTCATTTATTCATATGGGTTAAAAGAGGTCATAGGATAACCTATGACCCCTTTTGACACATTTGATGATGACATATGTCCCTAGGGATCTTAGAACCCCTAGGGAGACATTTTATTTGTTTATATGGGTCAAAAGGGGTCATAAGATAACCTATGACCCATTTTGACCCCTAGAGACCTCTTTCATTTGTTCATATGGGTCAAAAGGGGTCATATGATACATTATGACCCTTTTCGATATATTTGATGATGACATATGTCCCTAGGGTTCCTAGGATCCTTAGGGACACAATAAATTTGTTCATATGAGTTGAAAAGGATCATAGGATAACCTATGACCCCTTTTGACACATTTGATGATGACATATGTCCTTAGGGGTCCTAGGATCCCTAAGACACATTTCATTTGTTCATATGGGTCAAAAGGGTTCATAGGATAACCTAAGACCCCTTTCAACACATTTGATGATGACATATATCCCTAGGGTTCCTAAGACCCCTAGGTACACATTCCATTTGTTCATATGGGTCAAAAGAGGTAATAGAATAAGATATAAACCCTTTCAACACATTTTATGAAGAAATATGTCCCTAGGAGTTTGGGATTCCTAGGGACACATTTCATTTGTTCATATGGATTGAAAGTTTTCATATGATAACCTTTGACACCTTTCAATACATTTGATAATGACATGTGTCCCTATGGGTCATAGGACCCCTAGAGACACATTTCATTTGTTAATTTCAACACATTTGATGATGATATATGTCTCTAGGGGTCTTAGGACCCCTAGGGACATATTTCATTTGTTCATATGGGTCGAAAGGGTTCATAGGATAACCTATGACCCCTTCCAACATATTTAATGATGTCATATGTCCCTAGGGGTCATAAGATAGCCTATGACCCCTTTTGACATGTTTAATGACAACATATATCCCTAGGTGTTCTAGTACCCCTAGGGCCACATTTTATTTGTTCATATGGGTTGAAAGTGGTCATAGGATAATCTATGACCCCTTTTGACACATTTGATGGTTACATATGTTGCTAGGGGTCCTAGGATCCCAAAAGACACATTTCATTTGTTCATATGGGTTGAAAGGGGTCATAGGATAACCTATGAATTTTTTCAACACATTTGATGATGGAAAATGTCTTTAGGGATCTAAGGACCCCTAGGGACACATTTTATTTGGTCATATGGGTCAAAATGGGTCATAGGATAACCTATGACCCTGTTCAATACATTTGAATATATGTCCCTAGGGGTCCTAGAACCCATAGGGACACATTTCATTTGTTCATATGGGTCGAAATGGGTCATATGATAACCTATGACCCCTTTCAATAGATTTGATGACAACATATGTCCCGATGGGTCCTAGGACCCCTAGTGACCTATTGTATTTGTTCATATGGGTCAAAAGGGATCATAGGATAAGATATGACCCCTTTCAACACATTTTATGATGACATCTGTCCCTAAGGGTCCTAGGACTAGCCCTAGAAGTAGATTACATTTGTTAGTATGGGTTGAACAGGCTCATAGGATAACCTATGACCCCTTTTGACACATTTGATGATGACATATTTCTCTAGGGGTCTTAAGATCTCTAGGGACACATTACATTTGTTCATATGGGTCAAAAGGGGTCGTAAGATAACCTATGATCCCTTTCAATATAGTTGTCCCTATATATAATATGGGTTTAATATTCCACTTACTATAATATATAATATAATAAACTATTTTAAAATTTAATATAACATATTATAATATAACATGTTATGTTATGTATAATAGAATATATTATAAATATATTTCTTGTAAACTATACATATTAAATATCAAAAAATTTAATGACATGGATCATGGAAACAAAAAACACATGGAAATCACATGGATCATGGAGGATATAATCAAGATCACTCCTCAGCTTTTAATCCACACCCTCCATTTTAAATGTTCTTTGACATATTTGTGTGGGAGGATATTGGCTATCTAATATATCAGATACCCCATATGGTATTGGGTATCTGATATATTGGATATCTGATTAGGCTTGGCTTGGTAATCACCAAGCTTTCTTGGTCAACTCAAAAAAAGTGAATTTTAAGCATTTAGGGGTGTTCTAGACTTTGATGATATATCTAATGACTTCTAATCTAATAGAATTCACTAAGATGAAAAGGGCTTGTAAAGGGCATTCTTAGCTTTGTAGCGATATAATTGTTGTCAAGATATTATTTCAAAAAGTATTTATTACTTCTTTTAAAATGAAGATACATATATGATGTTGATTTACATACTGATTGAAAATAAATATGACTTTTAAATCATAAAACATTTTTAAAATCTGAAAGATGCGTCACATTTTATGTTTCACCTCATACAATTAAAAAGAAAAGAAAAGAAAAAATAAATTTGGTAATGTTTTGAATTATTTAAGGTGGTCAAACACAAGCCTTTTTCTTGATAACTTTGTAGCATAAAATTCATAATTAATTATTTCTTTAGAATAAAAATACCCAAAAATATGTGGCACATATAGGCATGAGTCTACTTCTGATATATAAAATTTTATTATCATTTAATTATGATTAAGGTGGTCAGACATACACCTACTTCTTATTTTTGTCTTGAAATTTGTGTGACACTATATTAAAATATGAATTTTTGACCAATCAAATTAAATTTTATTTCATATAAGACCTAGTGGTTAGAAACTACATTCAATTTCCTCCATATTCTATTCTTAAAAATTTTTAATATAAAATTCATAACTAGTTCAAAATTGTACATCGATTTGACATAAACCTAATTTATTGATTTTTCACTGCCACTTAAGGGTATAGTTTGGCCCATCATGATCCTGGACATACCCACAATCAATATTAATAATCTCAAAACTAGAGCCCTTAAGATCCCATTTTCAAAAGATTTTTCAATTTCCAATGAGGAGCTCTAAAATGTTTCATGTTTTGGAACTTTGAACATTTTTTTTATTAAATTATTTAATTCCTAGCAAGGAGCTTTCAAATGTTTCATGTTTTGGAACTCTAAGAATTACATGTTTGACCATGTTTAGAAGATTAACCTTTAATATCCATTATATTGTTAGCAATCATTTTTAGTGTGTGTCTATAAATTGACCATAGGTAGCAACGAGCGTGCCTTAATTATTTTTAAAAACTTTATGGATACGAATATTATTGTATTTAGATTGTAGAAACTATAAATTAAATTTGGAGGTCTCGTCAAGGGATGATATTCAACCTCCTCTTGAGCTAAACAAAGTCAATTATAATAATAATTATACTCAATTATTTGTTGATATTTATCTAATAGGTAGAGTGGAAGAGAATCAATAATGAAGCTCACTATTATATAGAGTTGTACATCTTAATTTTCCTTGGATTGTTAAGAGAATGGTTGCATAATAGTGTCATCTTGTCAAATCCAAATGTTTCTTTTTTTTCACAAATAATATATAGAAAACCCCAAGATGTAAGCTCAAAGAATTGATAATGACTATACCCATATCAAGCCTTATCCATTTGAGTAGGATATTAGGAAAACCTTGACCCTTTTTGCATAACCATATTAGATAGACATGATTTATATAAACTAATTATCATTCATGCAATTTAGACAAATATTGAGGCCTATCATCTCTCTTTTTTGGAGTTATTTGTGTTGAAAATAATTGGCTAATTGTATATTGTCTTTGATGTTACACCAAATATCATATGTTTAATAATTGGTGTATGTTGAGCTTACTTGGGCAATGAAGACATTTTCCTATGTCTTTCAAGCATTCCAATGTTTACTAGGTTCAGGAGATAGTGTCTACTATGTTCACTAGGGCACCAAAGAGAAGTTCGCAGAAGTTTAGTGTTAACCAAGCTCACTTAGGTAACCAAGGAAAAGTTGGATGGAACCAGTGTTAGCTGAGCTCACTTGGTTATTAAAGGAAGATTAAAAATTTGCAATGTTAACCAAGTTCACTTGGTTAACACAAGAAAATCATTTCAGTGTTAATGCCTATCAAGCAAGATTGGCTAACAAAGGATTTTCTTGTTTTGGCATATTGAGTTTAATGAATTTGTTTGTTGGTTCTAGCCGACTAAAGAGATGAAGAATGATTATTGTAAGTTGTATTCAAGAAACCTTGACAATGTATATGATATAACTATAAGGCCAAGTTGAGGATTGAATATGTGTGAGGATGTGTTTAAGTTAAGAAGATGCTTAGAGAAAGTGAATTGGAAGGATAAGCAGGATATCCTTGTTGGGTGGCAAAGATTAATTTGATTAGGAAGGATCAAGTATTCAAGAAAGAATTGAGATTTGAAATCAGCAATATAGTTGTATCAAAAATCAGGTCATATCATTGTTACTCTCTAACCATTTTAGTAGTGTATCAAATCTCTTAACAGAGTTAGCCTAATAATTATTTTCCAAATCCTCTAACAAGGTGGCATTTCTAGATTGAAGTATTTAAAGATCTGTAACAAGGTCACTCCTAACAGGGTGATTAAATACTCTAATAGGATCACACCTAACAATGTGTTTTGTAACCTTTAATAGGGTTGGCTCATAATAGGGATCACTTTAGAATAGTGAAAAATAGTAACTAGTTGCAACTGGTGGTTTTTCCTAAATTGGGTTTCCACATCAAATCTTAGTGTCCCTTGTGTTCATGCTATTTATTTTATGTGTATGCAACTAAGTTAATTAAGGTTAATCACACTTAATATCTTAATATCTTCATGTTCAATATTTTTTGAGAAATATTTTTTATTACAATGCTTGTTGAGTTTCAACATCTTATTAGTGTTAATCGAGTGCATGTGTGTTAACTGAGTGGTAACAATTTCTGTAGAGTTTATATTTTGTACTGATATCTAAGGGATCATGAATTTATTTTTGTGGTAATTGATTCACCCCTCCCCTCTCAGTTACTCCTCTTATATATCCAACAATTGACTTTTGGTGCTTGTAGAGAAGGTTTCAAGGAACTAAGCTAAAGATCAAGATGTCTTATAGAAGAGAGATTCCCAAGTTTGAAAGGAACCTATTAAGCTACATCTAGAAGCCATTAGTGATTCAGGTCTAAAATCTTTGAATACCTAGTATAAATATCCTACTAGAACCTTGACTGTGGAGGAGATTTTTGAAAAGAAGAATCATAACATTATGGTGATTGACATTGCCTCCACTCTTAACTATGTTGAATTTGATGAATTCAAATGCTATTCTACTACTCATGAGATGTGGATCAAGATAAAAGATATCTATGGAGGTGATGATAACATGAGAAGAGCCAAGGTAGAAAGCTTAAGAGGTCAGTTTGACTAGATGAAGACGAGGGAAGATGAAAACATTGCAAAATATGTTGAGATAATCAAAGCTAGTGTAAGTAAAATCAAAGCCTCTGGAGGATAAATTGATGATGTGACACTGGTCTGCAAGGTACTTAGAACCCATCTTCCTATCTATGCAATTAGAGTGTTAGCTATTCAAGAGATGAGATGTGATCCAAATGATAAGATAACCTTGGATTCTCTAGTGGGAAGGTTGACAACATTTGAGCTAAATAACTATGATAATTATGTTCCTCATTCTAGGAATCTTGAGTTTGCATTTAAAGCTATCACTCAAGAAGAAAGCTAAAAAGTCTAAAGGTAAACAATTTGAAGAAGCCTTGGAGGTAGTTCATATAGACCTTTTTGGACCTATTGGCATAAAGAGCTTGAGTGGAGATAAGTATTTTATTTTATTTGTTAATGAGTATTCTAGGATGATGATAGTAATGTATTTGAAATATAAGTTTGAAGCTTTTCAAATGTTTAAGTGGTATCTAGCTAGAGTTGAAAAAGAAATAGGAAATAAGATAAAGTTCTTTAGGTCATAGAGAGGAGGAGAATTCATTTCTAATGAATTCAATGAATGTTTCACTAAGAAAGGAATCAAACAACAAGTATTAGCCCTTGGTACACCATAGTAGAATGGTGTAGTAGAAAGAAGGAACAAATTGATCATGGATTGTGAAAGAATCCTGATGATAGAAAAGAATATTGCAATCAAATATTGGAAGGAAGTAATTAGTACATCAGTTAATACCTTAAACAGAGTATAGCTAAAGAAAGACTCAAATTAGACTCCTTATGAACTATGGTATTGCTATAAACCTAATGTAAGTTACTTGAAAGTATTTGGTAAAACATGTTATATTTTGAAAAAGACTAGGAAAAGTAAATTTGATGTCAAAAGTCATGAAGACATATTCGTAGGATACTCTAGTAGAAGTAAATCTTACAAATGTTTGAATCTAACTACTCATAAGGTCATAGAAAGTGCACATGTGAAGATTGATGAGTTTGCAGAAAAAAGTGAAGAACAAATCAACAAAGAACCTAAAAACTATAGAAAGATTATTTACTTTGAACTTGATACATTTCCTAATCCAAATGAAAGTTAGCAGACATCACCTCTTGAGTCCCCAAAATCTCTAGAAGCACCCAAGTTTAAGCTAGTACAACCTGAGTAATAGTCTTAAGGACCTAAGTTGCAATCAAAAGCTATTAAGTTGCAACTAGTGAAACCTAATTTGAAAAGACCCGAGTCATAGATAGTGGGACCCGAGCATGATATTGAAGGTCATGGTGAGTCAAGTGAACAAATTCTAATTCAAAAGTCCCTGTATTAGAAAGATATGTCAAAAGGTACCATGCACTTGAGCAAATCATTAGAGACAAGTCATATGGTACAATGACAAGGAAAAACTTTAAAGGTACATGTTTTCTTATTGAATTTGAACCTATAATAGTTAAAGATGATTTGGATAATGAAAGTTGGATTGAAGAAATGAATGAAGAGATAAAAAAGATAGAAAGGAATAAGACCTGGAATCATGTTCCTAGACCCCAGGATAAGAATGTAATTGACAGAAAATGGGTGTTTAGAAATAAATTGAATGAAGATGGAGAAGTTTCAAGAAATAGGTTATTCTCAAGAGAAAGGTATTGATTATGGTGAAAAAATTTCTCATGTTGCAAGATTAGAAAGTGTTAGAACTCTACTTGCTTATTTTGCACACAAAGGATTTAAAGTGTATCAGGTGGATGTGAAATCTGCATTCTTGAATGGAATTTTAGAACAAGAAGTCTACATAGAAAAACTTGAATGTTTTATAGATCTTATAAAAAAAGGATATGGTTTGTAAACTACACATAGCATTATATGGTTTCAAACAAGCTCCCAAATCTTGGTATGAAAGACTTCATAATTATTTGATGAAGATTGGTTTTCAAAGGAGAAATGATAACAATATCCAATACAACAAAGAAGGACCAGATAAGAAGATTGTGTTGGAAGAAATCTTTATGGATGATACATTGTTTGTTGGAAATGATGATTTGTGAAAATGCTTTTCAAGAGGAAATGAGTAAGGAATTTGAGATGTCAATGTTTGGAGAAATCAATTTTTTTTTTGGCTTCTAGATTCAACAGAAGAAAGATGGTATTTGTATTCCTCAATTTAAGTATATCAAGGAGATATTGAAGAAATTTGGAATGGACAATTCAAGACCAGTTGGAACACCTATGTCTACTAGATATAAGCTTTCCAAAAATGATGATTCCAATGAGGTAGATCAGACCACATATAGATCTATAATTGGAAAACTTTAGTATGTAGTACATACTAAGCTTGATATTGCTCTTGCAATTGGTATGGTGGCAAGATTTTCAGCTAATCCTAATGAAAATCATATAATGGAAATAAAAAGAATCATGAGGTATCTAAAGGGTACTAAAGATTATGGATTATGGTACAAGAAAGGAGACAAGTTAGATTTGAAAGCTTTCACTGATGTAGATTGGATAGGAAGTGTTGATGATATGAAGAGAACCAATGGTGGAGCATTCTTTCTTGGTAAGAGACTAGTGTCTTGGACAAGTAAGAATCATACACTAGTAAATTTAGGCCTAAATTTCAACGCTAAAAGGTCAAAATTTTGATGACAGTAGGTCGAACAGGTGACTAAACCTATTGTCGATCTTTCGATACAAACATGTTGCATCAAAATTTTGACTTCATAAAGGTGGAGTTACCATATGAATTTTTTTGATTTCCTTAGTCCAACCTAAACTATTATTTTCCCAATTGCGAGTGTCACTAGTCAAAATTTTGTCGTAAATCACACCTAATTTGGCATCAAAATTGTGACCAACACTCCTTTATTTTCTACACCAGTGCCATACAATCAACATCAAAGTTCAAACATGTGCATCAAAATTGAGACCAAAGATAGGTAGAAATTTTGACGAGCTATGTCAATTATTGTAAAAGCTTTGCTCTCACAAGAGCCTTCTAAACTACACAAAATTTGATTCTAAAGCAGAATTGCTTAGTGCATGAGAGTCATGGTATCATGCACATTTCTACCTCCACACCATTGTTTCATTCATCACATTATTTATTTCATACAAAACAATTGGAAGGAGGAAGAAATGTGCATGATAACCTGAGTCTCCACTGAGCAATTATGCTTTACAACTCAAATTTTGTTCAGTTTAAAAGGTTCGTATGAGAGAAAAGCCTTTGCAATAATATTGGCACAACTTGTCTAAATTTTGGATCCTGTAGGGAAAAATAAAATTAGGAAAGAATTATTTATCAGGAATGAAAGCCAATAATTTCACTAACAAATCTCTATTTTTCAAATAGATAAATGTGACGAAAAAACTTAAAGTCCCAATCACATATATAACTATAACTATAACCATGTCTAAAACCAACATAATTTACAAATATCCACGATTCAAATACTATCCCTTGATGTTTTCTTTAATGCAAAGTTTTAAGTCAACTATCTTATCACCCTAGATGTAATACCAAACTATCATTAGGCTAAAGACTACAACAAGATTTACAAATGCAAGGAGAACTACTCAACCAAAATAGAAATGGCATGAAAAGTTAACAATCTATCAATTGATGCCTCTAGATGAAATATTTCTAGCAATTGAACTGTACATTATAGAAACATAAAATTACCTTAAAATTGACACCACACCAGTTGTTCATTTGCATCCATAATGGCTTCACAAAAGTTGAAAGCTTACGATTTGTCAAGAACACAAAAGGCACTTGTAGTTCAATTGCATCAATAAAAGTAAAGTAGTTCAATTGCATGGGGAGGGCAAGAGACTATCAATATTGATTGTGGAGTTGTAGATAGGTAATAAATAAACATAAAAAGGTAGTACAAGACACCATTTGCCATGTCCCAATATGATGAACTACGTTGGAGCTAGTTCTAAACTTTGATTTCTTAATTTTGGATTTGATCCAATGGTACCATTATCTAGAGGAGGTCCCACACCCCACTTTCCTATTGATTCTAAAGGCACTAACAAAGCATCTTCGCTAGTTGATATCCCTTGCGAGCTCTCAATTGAAAGAGAATTCCTAATTGAAGAATGTTGAAGATAGTCATGATGTGCCTATCATCTGAAGATAGTCATGATGTGCCTATTGCTAATAGGCACATCATGACTATATTCAACATTCTTCTAGGGCTCTTGTGATTCTAATATTATAACATGAGGCTTCCTCTTCTTTTTTTGAGCATAAGGCTGATGTGGCCCTGTAATAAGAAATAAATGGGTTTAATTTCAATTATGTACAACACAAAGAAAACCAAAATGTAATAGAAATTTTCAACAAAAAATGAACTATATAAACTTATAAAGCTCATAATAATAATAGGCCATATGTTAGGAATAAGGTGTCTCAACCTTGTATAATTCCTATTCTTATTATTTATTTTGTAAAATGTATTTCTTGCAAATAATGTTGATTTGTCGACATCTTGAATTGTGTGTAAGGAGATCATGACTAAAATGGTTATGATGGATTCCTATGACACATAAGAGCTATGTTAGGAAAATTCAATGGCAAGTGAAGACATGTGGCAACTAAGATATTTGAGTACTATACACTCTACCCCAATAGTGGGGTTCAGGGCATCGCCTCAAAATTTTTTTTTGGGTTCCTATTTTCTCGAAGAATGGTAAAACCCTAATATGGTTTACCTTTGGGAGTAGCCATAAAGTGAAGCACATGTTATAAGCATTTTTTAGGGTTGTGAAGAGATGCGATGCGAAAAAGGTGTATTGTTGGTACTGCAAGTTGCTATTGGAGTCTTCTGTTGTTGATGTTGCACTTGCATTGCAAGTGTATTGTAACCTCATGTTGAAGATAATACAAAGTGTAGGTTTTGAAGGGGTGGGGTTGTTTTACTGAAAGGTTTTTCCCCACCGAAAAATCCTTGTGTTATGTCTTCCTTTCTTTGTCTATTTTCTATATGCATGGTTGGCTACAATATTGTTGTTTACATGATATTGAATCTGTAAGTGTAGAAGATTTTAATAGGATTTGCATCATACTTTCCTTATGAGATTAGTCTAGGAAGCTATTTTCACACCTGAGTTTCCTTACAAGTGGTATCAGAGCTTGATCAACTTTTGATCCTAGTTGTTGGGTAGGGTTTTTTGACCTAATCTCAAGTTGAGTGGGAGTCTTGTGCAGAGCATCTTGATCTTAGTTGCAGATTGAGATGGTGAGTTCATTATATGGAAGAATGGAGGTGGAGAAATTTAATGGCACTAATTTTGAGTTGTGGAAACTCAAGATGGAAGACATGTTGGAAGATCATGACCTATGGGAAGTGACTACAACCGCTACAAGACCAGCAACTATAGCTCAAGCAGATTGGGATATCAAAGATCGTAAAGCTAAGGGTCTCATAAGACTCTGTTTAACCGATGCAGTCCTTTTGAATGTTCTATATGAGAAAAATACATATAGTTTGTGGGAGAGACTTGGGTCTGTGTATTAGGCCAGATCTCTGGTGAACAAGTTGTTCTTGAGGAAGAAGTTGTATTCTCTATGAATGGAGGAATGTGGATCCTTAACGGATCATTTAAATGCATTTAATCTACTGGCTACACAGTTGACATCAGCTAGTGTCAAGTTAGAGGAGGAGGATCATTGCTACACACTTTTGTGTTCTTTACCAGATATATGGGACCATCTTGTGATGGCTCTTGGAAGCACATTAGTCACCTTCAAAATGGATGATGTGGTGTCTTTTTTGCTATCAGAGGAGATGCAGAGAAAGGCTTCTATTTTAGAAAAAGAAGCCCTTGCTATTCGTGGGAGATCCACAGAAAGAGGGAAGAAAAATGACAATAAGTCTGACAATAATGGTAGATCCAAATCTTGTGGGAAGTCAAAGACTTCCAATAAGTCCAAGGCAAAATGTTGGAACTGTGATAAGACTGGGCACTTCCATAAAGACTGTAAAGAGCCTAAGAAGAAGAAGAAAGCCTCAGATTTTGGTTCTGAAAAATCTCAAGAAGATGTTGATGCATTCATCGTAGCTTTGGCAGCCCATGCATCTGATGATGTGTGGTTGGTTGACTCGGGTACATCTTTTCACATGACCTCTCATCGAAACTAGTTCTCAAGATATGAAGAGTTTGATGGTGGAAAGGTGTACTTGGGTGATGATTTTCACCTAAAGATAGTTAGACGTGGAAGGGTCACTATCAAATTCCCTGATGGACAAGTAAAGGGAATCAATGGAGTTATGCACATTCCAGGTTTGGCACGAAACCTATTATCTTTAAGTATGTTGAATGATGTAGGTGTCCAAGTTGTTTTTTCTAAAGATGGATATAAGATGATGAGAGGAACTATTGTGCTTGCTAAGGGTACTAGGAGAGGTACTTTGTTTCAGCTTGATGCACACATTTCTTAGTGTAATAGTTCTTCTATTTCAAAGAAGAGAGTAGCTATCACTTCATCCCCACAATCTGAATGAGCAGTAAAGAAGACTATGGTTATTGGTTTTGATGGCAATGCAAACACTTTGGAAGGTAAGCTTCCTGCAGAAAAGACAATGTTGTGGCATATGAGATTTGGCCACATTGGTGAGAAGGGTCTCTGAACTCTGAAAAATAAAAATCTCATTGAGGGGTTAAATGATTGCAATCTTGAGTTTGACTTCTGTGAACACTATGTATATGGTAAACAAAATCGTGTTTAGTTTTACTCTGGTTCTCACAAACCTTCTGATGTTTTGGATCTTATTCATTTTGATGTATTTGGTCCTATAAAAGTTCCTTCAATCTCAAAGTTTGTATTTTTTGTATCTTTCATAGATGATTATAGTAGAAGGACATGGATTTATTTCCTTAAAAGTAAGACACAAGTCTTTAGTTGATTCAAGGAATTTAAAGCCCTTGTAGAGAATCGGACTAGTAAGAAGATTAAGTGTGTGAGAACTAACAATGGTGGTGAGTTTTTCTCAGCAGAGTTTGAACAGTTCTGTAAAGAACAAGGTATTGAGAGGCATAAGGAAACTCCATATACCCCACAAAAAAATGGAGTTGTATAGAGAATGAACAGGACACTGATGGAGAAGGCTAGGAGTATGCTTAGTGGAGCCGGTTTAGAACAAAGGTTTTGTGCCGAAGCTATGGCCACTGCTTGCTATCTAGTTAACAAATCTCCTACATTAGCTCTTGTTGGTAAGACACCCATGGAGGTGTGGTCTGGTAAGAAGCCTTCAGTTAGAAATCTTGGTGTTTTTGGTTGTGAAGCTTATGCACATGTTCCAAAGGAGAAAAAATCTAAGTTGGAAAGGAAAGCTGTTAAATGTATTTTCATCGGGTACAGTGCTGGTGTGAAAGGATACAAGCTTTGGGATCCTGTGACTAGTAAGGTGTTGTATAGTAGAAATGTTATTTTTAGAGAGCTAACATCTTCTCCTATTGTGCTACAACTAGATGAAAAAGAAAAGGAAAAAGATGTTGTTCAGTTACCTCCTACCCCTAAGAAGACTGAACAGAGAGACCATATTGGGTCTAATGATGAGGAGAGCTCTTGCAGCTCTGATAGTTTAGAAGAAGAGGAAGAACAACCTCAACCTCAGCCCTTGAGGAGATGCATGAGAGAAATAAAGCTACCAGAAAGGTTTGGTTATTCTATGTTAGATTCTAGTTGTGCTTTTGCTTTGATTACTAACACTGATGAGCCTAGATCTGTGAAAGAGGCTTTGGGCATGGAAGATGCAGGTTCCTAGATTGAGGCTATGGATGATGAGATGGCTTCATTAGAGAAAAAAAAAACATGGGACCTTGTACCTTTGGCTAAAGGGAGAAAATCTGTTGGCTGTAAATGGGTGTTCAAGAAGAAATTTTGTGTAGATTGCAGTGTTGAAAGGTACAAAGCTAGATTGGTTGCAAAGGGGTATTCATAGGTAGAGGGAATAGATTACAGTGAAATATTCTCTCTTGTTGCAAAGTTGACATCCATTAGATTTCTATTATATCTTGCTGCATCATATGATTTAGAGATAGAACAGATGGATGTGAAGATAGCTTTCCTTCATGGTGATTTGGAGGAAGAGATTTATATGTCACAACCTAAGCACTACATTGTTAAAGGTAAAGAATCCTTAGTTTGTAGATTAAAGAAATCTCTATATGGTTTGAAGCAATCTCCTAGGATGTGGTACCTTAAGTTTGATGCCTTTATGTTGTCAATTGGATTTGTAAGATCAAAATTAGATCATTGTGTTTATTTCAGAGTTGAAAATGATCTCCTTCTTATTGTTACATTATATGTTGATGATATGTTGCTATTTGGGAAGGGTAAGGGTATGATTTCTGATTTTAAATATCAGTTGTTAGCACAGTTTGAGATGAAAGATCTTGGGGCAGCTAGGTACATCTTGGGTATGGAAATTAGTAGAGATAGGTCTAACAGAAAACTTTGGTTGAGTCAGAGTAAGTATGTGAAGTCTGTGTTGGACAGGTTCAGCATGGCAGATTGTAGACCACTATGTGTTCCTATTCCTGTGGGAACAAAGTTATTTGTAGATGATTGTCCAAAATCTCCTATTGAGGTGGAGGACATGAGTAGAGTACCTTATGCTAGTGCAGTTGGTAGTCTTATGTATGCTATGGTCTGTACTAGACCAGACATTTCCCAAGCAGTGGGAGTCCTAGGTCAGTTTATGGCTAACCCTAGATGGGTACATTGGGATGCAGTTAAGCGAGTATTCAGATATTTGAGGGGTACATCAGATTACTCCATATGTTATCATGGTAACTCTTCTGGATTTTCACATTCAATTTGTATTCATGGGTTTGTGGATTCAGATTGGGCAGGTGACATTGACCGCAGGAGATCCATTAGTACTTATGTGTTCACTATGTTTGGTGGTGCCATCAGTTGGATGAGCAAGTGACAACCTGTGGTTGCTTTGTCCACTATAGAAGCTAAGTACATGGCTGCTACTCATGCTTTTAAGGAAGCCATTTGGCTTAAGAGATTTTTTTCTGATGTTGGTGTTGATGCAGAATAGATTACTATTTGGTGTGTTAGTCAGAGTGTTATTTTCCTTGCAAAGAATCCAACTTTCCATGCTAGAATGAAGCACATTGATGTGCAGTATCACTTTGTGAGAGATATGGTGGAAGATGGAAAGGTAAATTTGGAAAAGGCAGATACTGTGAAGAATTTTGTAGATGCATTGATGAAACCAGTGGGCACTGAGAAGTTCAGATAGTGTTCGGAGTCTATGGGCCTTTCAGCCTATAGCGGTTAGTTCCTGTTATGTTCCTATTGCTCTTACAAGGTGTTTGACAAGTGGGAGAATGTCAAGAATAAGGTGTCTCAACCTTGTATAATTCCTATTCTTATTATTTGTTTTTTAAAATGTATTTCTTGCAAATAATGTTGATGTGTCGACATCTTGAATTGTGTGTAAGGAGATCATGACTAAAATAGTTATGATGGATTCCTATGACACGTAAGAGCTATGTTAGGAAGATTCAATGATAGGTGAAGACATGTGGAACCTAAGATATTTGAGTATTGTACACTCTACAAATTTTTTTTGGGGTTCTTATTTTCTCAAAGAATGGTAAAACCCTAATATGGTTTACCTTTGGGAGTAGCCCTAAAGTGAAGCGCATGTTATAAGAATTTTTTAGGGTTGCAAAGAGATGCGATGCGAAAAAGGTGTATTGTTGGCACTGTGAGTTGCTATTGGAGTCTTCTGTTGTTGATGTTGAATCCTTGTATTGAAGATAATACATTGTGTAGGTTTTGAAGGGGTGGGGTTATTTTACCAAAAGGTTTTTCCCCATCGGAAAATCCTTTTGTTATGTCTTCCTTTCTCTATCTATTTTATGTATGCATGGTTGGCTACAATATTGTTGTTGTTGGAAATATTCAAGATATGACAAGTTACTGAGAGGGGAGGGGTGAATCAGTAACTTCTAAAATTTCAAACAATAAAACTGCATACTGATATATTCACCATTCATCCAAGTAACCTACTGTAAGCATGAAACAAAATCATTTGCAACACTTGAACACACAGATTTGGTGACCCAGAAACCTTCCAAATAGAAAGTAAAACTGGGGTGGGGATGAAAACCACAAAGCTTCGTTACTGCAGTATGAAGTTGGCCGGTTAAGGCTTACAATGACCACTTCTGGTGATCTGCCCTGTTATGAGCACTAAGGATTGATAGATCCACCTTGTTAGAGGATTTACAAACATACAATAAAGTATGCACTCTGTTAGGAGATTTACAAAAGACTGTTAAGTCTACCTTGTTAAAGGATTTAAAAAAACTGATTCACCTGTTAAGAATGAAACAGTGGATCTGATTACAACTGATTGCTGATAAGATCCGCTATGCTCTGATTCACCTTGATGTGATAGATAAAAATTTTCTGCTCCAAAACTTGACCTTGCTGAATACCTTCACAACTCAGCACACATACTTTCGCAAGCATGTATTTCTTTCACACTTTCGCATTTTCATTCCTTACCATTACTATTTTCATCACATTTGAATAATACAATACATTGCATATATATACCATCCAAATAAACAATACATGCAAGGTCATCCAAAACAACAAGTGCAAATCTCTATACAAAGTCAGCCCAAGGTAAAAACTCGGGTTCACTGAACTGACTCGGTGTCCTTCTGATACTCGGCATCCACTGCGTTACTCGGCATCATCATGCACTCGGTAGAAGTGAAGGCACGGTCCATACTAAACACTTCGAGTAGTTCTGAACTCGGTAACCACTGGAGACTCGGTAGAAGAGATGTCACTCGATGAACATTTCTATCTGAACTGTAGCTCGGTGATCAAAGGAAACACTCGATAGAACCTTGTGACTCGGTGATAGTTAGTTTCCTTGATAACTGTCTGAGCTCGATAAAATTAATTTCCTTGATAACCTTAGGAGCACGGTTATCATGAAGTTCTCGTTCAATACTAAGTACATCTTTACTCGGTCAAAACTGATTCCTTTCTTTACCTCAAACACTCGGTAAACACTGGCTGCTTTGTTCACCTCGATCACTCGGTAAACACTGACTTCTTTGTTCACCTCGATCACTCAGTAAACACTGAGAACTAGGTAAAGCTTGGCTTACAAAGGAATGTCTGGTGAGAGCTCGGTAAGCATTCAGAATCCAATAAGTGTTGTAACTAATGACAAAAATGTATCATAATGCCAACAGTTGTTTACATGATATTGAATCTGTAAGTGTAGAAGATTTTAATAGGATTTGCATCATACTTTCCTTATGAGATTTGTTTAGGAAGCTGTTTCTGCACCTGAGTTTCCTTACACCATAAACTTGGATAGATTTATTGTAGATTTCTAGGATGATTGGGGTGTACTTATCATCATGATCTAAATTCTATAAGAGATTAGCATGTGTTATTTCAGCAAAGATAATTTCCTGAGAGAAATGAGCACATGCTGGTGATTGTTCACTTTATCTAATCTGGTATTTTCTTGCTAGGTTTCAAATTATTAATTTATATAATCTGTTAACCAATCCAAGCCTTCCTATTATCCCTATTTTATTAAGTTAATCATGGCCTAATCTTTGCTTCAAAGCTGAAGTCCAAGATTTACTCATTGGTATTTAGCTTCCATTGATGCTTGTGAGATTCCTATTTTGTTGAACATCTACATTATAACTTTCCATTCATTATATCTTGTCCTCATAGCTAAAAAAATGTCACTATTATTTTCTTCCCATTCCCTATATCTTATTCACATAGTAATGGAAATACCATTCTTATTTTGAAATCTATGAATTGAAAAACAAAGTTCAAGGGAAACTAGCATATAATATGATGTCAAATGGGCATCTCAAAAATTGTATGAACAACGGTCTCATAAATATACCATGCTTCATCTAGAAGAGCTACAATTCCCCCTGGTTTCAGCATATACAAAATACAATTGTATTTAAGATCTTGGCCCTCAATTTCAAAATTTTGTGCTCTAGTAAACACAAAATTCTGACAAAGCACTACAAGTAAAATTGAAAAAGGGATCATTCATTCTAAAATATTTAGTCCATAAGATACTCAATTCTATAGAAAAAATTATTATTTGAAGTTATGAATAAGTGTTAACCCCACTGATTTACCTATACCTAGGATGTTTATTGCGAACCTTAATTAAAATGATATATTGTGTGTATCTTTAACTATGCAGTTTGCATCTACATCTAGCTAGAAAAGGAAATGGATATCAAAAAAGACCTTTTCAATCAGATCCAAAACATGTTAATTGTCAACAAATTCAATGTAGCTCCAATCAATTTCTTCTCTTGTGTATTCATCCTGTTCCATCTAAAGACATGTTGCACAACATATACAAAAATCCATAGAAAAAAGTAAATATCATACACAACAAAATAATATAAAAATAGTTAAGCAAATATAGAAAATATACCCTGAGCAAAGAGCAAAAAAAAATGTATAAAAAATATATTTCTTTCAAAAATTATGATAATTTAATAGATATGGAACTTTCTAACCTGATTGAAGTGTTGTTGTAGCTTCTCATTTGTAAGATTGATACAGAATAGTTCAAAACTACAATGAAGAAAAAAATAGGTTTTCCCTAGCTCACCAAAGAGTAATATGTAAACATTTCATATTATGAAAGCTTTCAAATATAGCTCGCTAAATTGTAGTAACTATAGCTACAAGGCATGATTTAAAATATGTAGTCTAAGGTTGCAACGTTTATAATGACTATAGACAAAAATATAAATTAAAACAAGCAATATTATCACCAATGTTTTTAAATGTAGAATGAAATGGTTGTAAGTATTATTTCTACCACATGCAAATTATTTTGAGATACAGACTTGTGCAATCCAATCTCCAAAGGAATAGACAACACCACTTCTTGCCATCTTTGCCAAAATAGGATTTGTCATAAAGTGATGTTAGAATAGTTACTAAAATGGTCATAAATTATGTTGTTATAGTAAAAGAATACTTAAGAAAAAAAACTATACAATATTAAAACATGACATCATGCTTTAAAAACTAAAAAGGTACCTGTAATGAAGAACTTCATTTTGAATTGCTAATTGGTTGTCATTATTAACTATAAGCCTATCTTTAAAGTTTGAGCTTCACTTGGTTTCAAGAATAGTTAAATATTCTCTACTAAACAGGGCCAACCACATGAAGGTGGAAGCTCATTTGGCCCCTCTTCTCCCCCCCGCCCCCCGCCCCCCCCCCCCCTACCACCCCACAACATCACTCTAAATTCCCCATTAACATTTAAGAACATTCATTCATTCATCCATTTTTGAAATATAACATTCAATCATTATAATCACATGATAACATTCATTAACACATAGAATTCATTAACACAAAATTCATTAACACACAACATTCAAGAGTAAGTCATTCATGAATAATTCATTAACACAATATTCATTAACACCCAACCTTAATGAATAATATTCATTAACACAATATTCATTAATAATATTCAAGAGTAAGTCATTCATGAATAATCATTTCTTTTTGTCATAAAATTTCTAAGAGGAATATCAATGTCCTCATCATCCCCCTCCTCTACTGGTTCTAACGCATGTCCCCTCCTTATCCATTCAGGAACATCATGAGGCTACTGCACCAAAGGGGGGTCCACTGCAATAACAAGTACTACATGAGTTAAATTTGCACCATTTTATATTAGTGAATTACAAGTTTTTATTTAAGTAAAAGAACTATAAATCAAAAAATTGATTTAAAAGAACACAACATAGATTTTCTTTACCTGAATGTGAGACATGATCTACCTATTGATTAGTCTGAACATCCTCCAGCACTCGTTCAACACTACATGGTTCTATATCCTCAACACAAAAAGGTTACACCAAGTTCAATTAAAGATGTTAAATTTTATTAATAATTCCATAATTAGTTTCAAAATAACAAATGAGCACCTCCAATGAGCACCTCCATCGATAGTATGATGCACATCAGGGGCTTCATGATGCTATGTATGATCTGTGTCAAGATTAATAGGCTGCATTGCAATGTCATGCACATTATTATCAAATAAATTGTTGCTCAAGTATTCAATTTCTAATATATTTTTGGCATATTTACCTGTGCACATGATGCAGGAGACTATTCAATTAGGGAAATGGAAGCTTGTTGTAGGCATTCAACTACCGCTGCATAGCCTTGGTTGAAGGCAAATTTTTTGTGTTCTTATGTGGCCTCTATATTAAATTTAGCACCCTAAATTTTTTTATTAATTAACAAAATTATTTTCATTTTATAAATAATTTTTCTTTGCAATTCATTTACTGCTACTTACAATGCGTGCTTTAATTTTTGAATATCCCCCAGAGCCAAGTCTGTGTTGCCCAACCTTTTCCATCCTGGCCTTTGCTGCCTTTGATGTGTCATGCAACCTATAAAAAGTTTGAAATATGTTAGATGATATAGATATAAAGATCAGTACTATTTAGTGGATTATTATATATTGGTATGAAGGTTTTAGCATAAAGTAGCATGTTCCATCAAAAATATGAAAAAAGGGAAGAAATTATAGCATCATACCTTTAATTATAAAATAGCTTCTAAAACCAAACTACACCACATATATTCCTTTTAAATTGATCTTTGATTACCCATTACTCACAATAGATTTAGAAATTCAAAATAACAAATTCAAATATTTTCTCATGTCATCATGTTGAGCTTGTAGGGAGTAGTGCATATATTTCAATAAGAGAGAGCACATGATTGTCAAAGTATGGTGGAAGACATTAGATGAAAAAAATATTTTTTTTCATTCACTATACAAGTTGGGATATATAATACAAGAAATGTATATTGTGGACAATTCAAGATTAAATTTATAGGGAAATCTAGGTATGTTAGTAGTTTTCAAGTTAAAGATATCAGCCACATTGATGAGCTAGTCTCAATTCTTTCAATTTTTCTGTCCTTTCTCATGACATTAATTTATAGTGACATGTGTAATCATGCTATTTATCCATGGAGTTTGTGACATATAAGAGATAATTTTTAGAACAATCTATAATACTCAAGTTAGATTGGTTGAATTTCTTATAGAGGTTTAATGTATTAGTCATTGTAATAGGGATGATGAGGGAAAATAAGGAGGAGTGAAATAGTCTAGGGATAATTACATGTGTACTTCTTTCAAGATAAGTATTTCTTGAATTATCATTATTTTCTTCACAAAATTCTATTGTGAATATGTTGTTTTTGGTGGAAAAGATTTATGGGAGATCAAATAAGACATCTAAGTTGAAAAGAATGAGAAGATCAAAGTTAGTGAAGATGATTTTGTCATACTCAGTGAGCTACCATAGCTTGAATTTATTGTAATTCCATTCATTAGTTAAAATAACATTGCCATGCTCTTCCCATTTTCAAAAATCTCAACAAGAAAAATCTATATTTGTAGGCACACAACATCTCTAGACCACCCTTTCATGCAAGGCACTCTTAATGCCTAAATGACAAATGATAACTTATAAGGTGGCCTGGTATAATCCAAAATAGTTGGAAAGGGCTAGTAACCATAAACAAATGAAGGATCGTGAGATTTCCACTTTCAATCCATGGGAATTCATCAAAGGATTTTTATAGTATAGTTTTATGTGTTAGAGGTTTCAGGGCCATGGGAATTCATCAAAGGGTTTTTATAGTATGGTTTATGAGAACATAAACAAAAAAAAACAAATATATAAATAGAAAATTAACAACTAAAATCTACATATTATTTCTCATCTTAATAATCAATCTGATAGATCACAAAAAGTGAACCAAAACATTCATGTCAAAATCATATTCAGTTATTTTCTGATAGGCTTTTTTCCACCATATGGATTACAAACAATGTTAGTTCTTCTCTTGCCATCTGCCCTGATGATGAATCATTGAATTTGATCCAAAATATAGGCAACAAAAAATCTAGATGGTCTAATACGAAAGGGAAAAAAATCTTGAAATCATAAGGACTGTGAAAACTTCACGAATTTGATATTAACTCTCACCCATTATTTATCTCTATTACACATAACTATATGATTGGTAGACCATCAATCAAATAGTATGCATCTTTAGTAAATATTAGGTACTAGTGTACCCAGACAAAATACATCTTAGACACCTATAGGTACAATACCAGTTTAGCATCTTATAACTTAACTACATTGTACTGTCAAGAGAGTGCTCAGTTGTCATTAACTTGTGTTTCTGTCATTGAATATGATGCTTATTATTTTTAGGAGAGTGGCCATTAGTAAAATTCTTTCAAATTTTTTCAAAAAAATTGTACTTGTCATTACAATGATTGAATATCATTTATCACCTATACTACTAACACATACAACTATGGTACATGTAGTTGAGCATTACTATATTTTCAAGACATTAATCCTAGTAGCTGCTATGAATGAAAAGGGTCATAGAATAACACAACAATAAAATAAGATTCAAGTCAGAGAGTTGAGCCATGGGAAATGCACAAAGATTAATGGCTCAAGTTTTCTAGTAGTTTAGAATCATTTTCATGTTGTTTCCAGCCAACAAATTTCTTGCATTTCACTATTTTCAAATTAAAACTCTTTAGGCTGAACAAATACATTGCTCATCAAATTTTTTGTATTTCTTAGATCTACATCATGGTTCCCAAAATGTAGATACTCAACTGGTCTCTAATATATGTGGTGCCAAATCTTTGCTCCACAAAAAGGTAATGACTCCTAGATTAATAACTTTAGAAAGTTAGGGCATATGCTAGGAAACTAAGAGGTAGGAGTACATAATATAGCTATATGTGAAGTTATAAGCACACTATTTATATCTTATGTAGGATTTATGCCTAGATTGAGATATATACAGTTTTATACGAGCATTTTATGTGCAATCAACCACCACAGTTTATTAGATGCCCACATTTTAGAGAGCATTCATAATAGGGTGAAACCAATTGTGTCAACATATGAATTACATACCTTTCATCAATAGATAGATTAAATTGAGCTAGTTGAAATTGTTGATACTGAAGTTGAGCCCTAAATTTTCTCATTAATGTACTAGTAGTTAACACTATTGCATACCTTTTTGGATTTTTTGGTGTACTTTCTTTTAGACATTCCCCTTTCTCCTTTGCATCCAAAATGAACTCATTCTAGTCCCTCACTAAAACAAAGGAAGGACACTCATACTTCAGGTTTAGGATGAGACTCTTTCTATATGAGTCCCTCACAACCTTAAGATTTCTAGAAGCTTTTTGTAACAATTTCTTATGATAAAAAATATTATTGCCAAAATCATGCTCTATATCTTTGATGAGCTCATCTATTAAATTTTGATCTTGGAAGTTCCACCTTTTAAGAAAAACACGAAATTGTTAGGTATAGCTAGTATAAGAAAAGACCCAAATGAAAGGAAAAATGTTGCACCAATTAATGATGTGAAAAAAAATAGTTGGATAAAATTAGTTCAGTTATGATGTTCCACCTTTTATGTATGGTGGGCCTAAATCTTCATAGTGTGAGGTCATAAAGCCTCCTATAAAATGTATCATTTCCTGCAAAAAAATGTCATTGGATAATTAATAGTAAGAACCATTAAAATGAATCATGCGAAGAATACTTTTCATAGTGAATAAAAAATACATAAAATGAGATACATTTCATCTTTTTAATGATCTATTTCAGGGTTGCAGGGTAAACTTGACCAAAATTAACCAAAAAAGAAGTTGAATTTTTTTTAAAAATGTATAAAACCAGTCAAACTCTACCAGGGTTCTGTTGTTGATGTCTAAAACTAAAAAATGTATTGTGACTATAGTAATCAATATACCTTGAAAAAAATATAGTTCATAATACATATAACTTTCCATTACCTTCATTTTTTGTCATTCTTAATTAATGTTGTCACTGATCATACTTGGGATATTATGGAAAAAAAATATTGCTAAAATAGATAGTGAAGTTGAAAGTGAGCACTCTATAACTCTAATAGGTAATAGCAATGATGTTGGAAATCATTGAAAACTGAACATTGAATATGAAAGAAGACTCCCACTTTTGGTTCTCAATAGAAAAATTGGTTAGTATCTTCTATTGAAAGCCTGAAATTGCAATGTACCAAATTACTAACTAGAGAATTATTGGTATAGACAAAAGGTCATTAATAATTCAAATGATCCTACCAAACCCCTAATAAAAAGGAATTCTAGAATAATTAAACAACTTGCACAATATGCCATACTAAAGAAGGTCATGAGGCATCACTCCACATCAAAAGCCCTTGCGTTCACCACTTCCTATCATGTCTTGCAAGAAAATCCTTATTACAACATAAAAAATAATTATTTAAAGTACCTGGAATCTTGGGACATTTCAAAAGCATTGATTAATAATCATCAATCAACAATGATGTTTGCAGAGCTCCCATGCTAGAAACATAGGTAGCTCTAGGAAATGACAATGAATTATCATCGATACATGCACTATGATCCACATATAATAGTGTACTAGGCAATACATCTTCTACCACAAAAAAAAAAAAATACTATGTGATGCACCCAAGATTAAGTACAAATTATCAACTCATAATTAACACAAAACAAAATATAGCAAAATAAGGATTTACCAGCTGGCCATCCCCTTGGTACTGACATTACAGTCGGCAATCTTGTACGGGTGTCTATCAACCTCATAGGAGTCTCCTGCACTGGATGACTTGAACAATGCATTGCTAGCAAAGACATTCTAAAATAATAAAAGTAAGAGTTAAGTTAAGAAGTTTTGAATGTTTGAAATAAAAAATTTCTTCTAACTTGTCAGCTAAAAGATTATTTTACTAGTGGTAGTCAGAGCTTTACTACTACTGGCCTCACTGCATTGTCCTTAAAGTTGTGGATCAGTTGCCAAAAAATCCTGTATAACAAGAATTTAGTAGTTAAAGTTTCTTACAACTCTTTAAAAAAATTGCATCAATAAAGTATTTTTGCACATATTACATATTTTACTTCACAACATAAAAGATTATAAAATATAAATCTTTATTGAACTTTTCTTATAACTAAAGATTCATTACTGCTTACTTCATAATGACTAGCTTGCACTCTCAAATCTGATAACCTCTTCATCATCTCTTCAGAGTCCATATTTGCCTCATCCAAAATTTTCATTATTTCTAAATGAAATTTTTAAATTTTTCTCTTCAACATTTTTGTTACATTGGGAGTTTCAGCAATATCCTCATTAAAAGGTGTAGCTAGTGGCTTGGTACTTACTGCTAGTGCTTCCCCCTTATCCTGAACATCAAATTGTGAGAGGAATATCAGTAAAACTATCATAAAAACTTAAAAACCATAAATAAAATAACGTAATAATATAACATTTTTCAACTATCTTATTTGTATAATTTCAATAAGGTCTACCCTTGATGAAGAAGGGGTGGGAGTAGCATCTTGGTGGCCTTTATCATCTATTGGATCCATATCATCCTGTCACAAAGATTAAACATAAAAAATTCAGCTAACTAAAAGCAATAGACAACAAAAAAGAACTTATTAACAAAATGGTATATAGTACTTACAACCCTCATGATAGTAACTTTGTTTGTATCTATGTGATTTAAATGGTAATCTATTAGCAGTTCTTCCCCTCCACTTATTGATTTTATTGCACAAACAAAACATTCATTCCCCTCACACGCCTCAAATATGCAATTGGGTTGCTTACTAGTTGAGGAAGGTTGCATACTATTTATGAAACTTGCAATATTACTTATTGCTTTTGGTCTCCCATCAATGTACATAGCAAATCTTTTACTTTGATCATTTTCTTTCCGTTGTATATAATTAGCTAATAGTGCATGCCTATGCATACTTTTTTTATATCAAATAATCTGCATCCATTCACCGTAATTGTAACATGGACTAACATACTTGAACAATTCAACAACTTTTTTATAACATACCTTTATCCCATCCATGGAAAATAGGCCCAAACCATGTAATGAGGATGGAGCAATGTGATATATCCTTTCATTAACACAAAAATATGTGTTAATTAGAGGTAGCTCATTGGGTACCCACTCTTTCTCAATGTGTGTACACCGAAAGGGCACCTTGATGTCACCTTTGGTCTCATCATCATAAGAACATAACCCCCCATTAGCAAGGGAAAATTGCATTTGTTTATCAAATTTTTTTCTAATCTTTTGACCTCTAGTTGATCTCCCTATTTTATCTGTACTACATGTAGAGCTTTCATCTACCATTTCCTCATTTCCCTCATTCGATGTAGATAGATCTGACAAGTACCTATTTGGTGGATCCTACAATCCATCAAATGGAAAGTGAAAGTGACAAATATAAAATGTAGTAAGTTGAAAGTGATTATACAATTATATTTCTATATGGACCTTCTTTGTCTATATATACATTATATGATTATATAATATGTCTATTTATAACATATGTGCTCAATGATAAACAAGAAGAATATAAGAAAATTATGTCTATTTTTTGACTTATACCTATTGATCCATGTCAGTGCATGATCCATGCCAAATGGGTCAAATTTCCTACATATGTTAATCATTTATCTTAAGTTAGCTAAAAATTACATGATACACATAAACATGAAAAAATTTACCTTATATATGGAATGCAAAAAGGGTGACAATCAAACACAATATAAATGTTGGTAATTATAAATAACATATGTTGTAATCATTAGAAATTAACACAATAAATATGTAATCAAATTTCCTACATATGTTAATCATTTACCTTAAGTTAGCTAAAAATTGCATGATACACATTTGCTACAAATAACTTAGAAGACAACATGAACAATATGCAACATTGTAAACATGAACAAATTTCCCTTATATATGGAATGCAAGATCATCAACATAAGGGGTGATGATGTACCTATAGTCAATTGACTATTTGCAAAAAGGTTCATAATCAGACACAACATAAACATTGGTAACTATAAATAACATATGTTTTAATCATTAGAAATGAACACAATAAATATGTAATCAAATTTCCTGCATATGTTAATCATTTATCTTTAGTTAGCTAAAAATTACATGATACATTTATGCTACAAATAACTTAGAAGACAACATGAACAATATGCAACATCGTAAACATGAATAAATTTAGCTTATATATGGAATACAAGATTTTCAACAGAAGTGATGATGATGTTTGTAGTCATTGATTATCTTCATCATCATCATCATCACCATCATCACCATCATCATCACCATCATCACCATCACCATCATCATCATCACCATCACCATCATCATCATCATCATCACCATCACCATCATTCTCATCACCATAATCATCATCACCATCATCTTGATCTTTATCATCTTCAATATCTTCTTCTTCCATAACATTATACTTTATCGACCTTCCTCTTGGATCATGTCTAACAAAAAATGACCAAGCCTATTTATGTGGAACCTCTGAGTAAAACACTTGCTTGCATTGGCTTGGAAGAACACAAGGCTCATCTCCAATTGGCTCAAATGACCTTGTATTGATCATTGTAAATCCATTATCATGTTGAATAACCATTCTATCTGGATCATTTTGATTTAGTCATAACCTTATTATTTGACAACAAATAGAACTATTTTGAAGCTGTTAAATTCACACTCAATTATATCATCCAAGATGACATAGTATTTATTTTGTGATTGTTGAGGATGTATGTCATTTCTAGATGATATATTGGTGACCTCAAAAACTGTAGTTATCTTAGAATCACAAGTTTTCTTTGTGTCATCCAACCTTTTTATGTAAAATTTGTGGCCATGATAGTACATAGCTTTGTGGTGCTTGACCTACAATTTTTGAAGTGTGTGTAAATTATTTGCATCATGAGTTGATATGAAACATACGTCAAGTTATGATAATTAATAAATTTTTACGTACCTCTCCACCTCTTAAACCCTTTAGTAGATCAACTACCATTGGCATAACATTGGAATCTCCATTAGGATGAGCTTATGTAACCAATGAAGCAACACCTTCCCATGTTAATGAGAAACCATTTTGTTAACATCATTCAATCCATTATGTCATCTAGTCAAGATTTTTTGCAATATACAAATGTATTGCATCCCACTCTTGACCACCTATTTCGAAAAAAATACACCAATTAAAAATAACTAATATTGAAGATTTATAAAAATTAATTAACTATACTAACATCTTAGATTTACCTCTCACTTTCCTCAATCTACCTTTTCCCATCAAGTACTCTCCTTCAAATTTGTTAATTGAGTTGGGATCTCAAATACGATCTACATGGATCTTTGCTACAAACTTAGGAAGATATTCACTAATGTACACCATGGTCTGGTATACCATATATCCCTTCGCCATAGAACCCTTGAGATGTGATCTCTATTGAACCAAGCCTTTCAAAAATTTCAAGTGCCTCTCAACCATCCACATTGACCTAGTTGGGATAGGTCCACACAATTCAATCTCCTCAAATTGATGTATGAGGTAGTGTTCTTGTGCATTGAAAAAACTTGGAGGTAGACACTTTTGCATTTCACACATCAAAAGAGGAATCTTTCTGTTCCAATATTTTATATCTTCTTTATTGAATTATTTAGATGACAACCACCTCATGTATTTTCCAAGATCGTATATAACTTGTTTGACATTGTTGGAAAAGTGGTGTGGGAGAGATAGAGGTAGAACGTACTGCAATATTTGTAAAATGATCTTGTCAATATTTTATAAAAGAATGCAATTAAAACTACATGCAATATATAAATATATAGTGAATACAAAATAACATGAATTACCTTAATAAATGTATGCCAATCATGTATTTTCAACCCTGGCCCAAATTCACTTTTCTTTGATATGAGATTGTTTATGTTCGCAACAAATCCTGTGGGAAATCATTTTTTTTTATGACTTATTTTATAGCATTACTCTGTGGCACTGATAATAACCAAGGAAGGGAACTCGTATCAATCTGGTCTCCATTATTATTTGATCAAATGCCATTTTTCATTACATGGTTGAATTCTTCAATTTCACTACAAGTTTTGACAATTTGATCTTTGTCATGCCTTCCATCCAAGATTTTCCATAATATCTCAATTACATTCTTTCCAATATGCATAGGATCAAAAAAATGCACAATTGGGAGTTTCTCATAGTATGGAAACTTAGTAAATTGCATAGGATAATTTTTTAGTCCTTTTGGAAGTTTGTCATTGATGCCTTGACGACCTTCACAAGTATCAATCACATCATCAGTAAACAAAACACAATATCAACATATAAATTTGAAACAAAAACCATCAAATGGAATGACATTACCTTGATAATTTATTTTATTGTATGCCAACTTCCATAGGCAACGTGTCATTCTCTGTGGCTTTGATGTAGTCTCTTCTTTCCCATTGAAAAGATATTTTTTGGTAATTGGGTACTTATGATTTCTATGCAAAAAGTGTCTATTCTCACCGAACACCTACTTTCTTAAACTTTTTGAATGATGAGATTTCATCTTTGGACCACAAATTAGACATACAAATTTTTCCTTTGTCTAAAGACCTACAAGATCGTGTATAATTGGATTAAATGTGTTAACTTTGACATACCAAAAAAGAGGTTTCAAGAAGAGAACATACCAAAAATATATGTTAGCCCAGGGGCATCGTGTATTGTCTATAGAAGTATTGCATGAAATTAAAATTTTCTTTGTCCTATTGGTCTATAGATTTCATACATAGTAACCCCATTCAATAACACCATCAACTCATCGATAAGGGGTTCAATATGTACATTGATATCTTTAACTTGGTACTTACCTAGTTGAATGAACAAAAACATTACATAATTATTATGAACATGTGATGGATTAGTAATAATAAATTAATTTAGATGACCACTAAATCAAAAAATACCTAGAACAATTAGTGTCAAGATTATGTGCTCTCTCTTTATGGACAACTAAGGAGTTATGTTATTGTTGATAACAAAAACAAGCCACACCAAGTAAGTAGATTTCATCTCTCGAAAGGATTGATATTGTCTGCTGCCAATGAAAGCTTGAGATTACGAGGTTCTTCTTTAAAGTGTGGCCATTTTTCCTCTATTTCCTTAAATGCCAAACCATTTTCAAGCATTCACATAATTTCATCTTGACTTCTATTGTGTGCATGGTAATCCATAAATTGTGCCAAGCTATTGCACCTGAATAGTCATTGCAGACATGGAATAATGGGAATATGTCAAAGAACCTTGCGAGGCAATTTTTTTGTTAATCAATTTGATCGATATCTACTGATATGACAAGTAGGGGATTGTGTTACAAATTCATGTTGTTTATGATATATAATATGATCATTCGGACATGCATGTATTGTTTGATACTCCATTCCAATATCTTTCATGATGGTAGATAATTCTCAGTATGAGTGAGGTAGAATGTTTGATGGTGGTAATAAACACTCACGTATCAACATATGACCAAAAATATAATTTGTTAATTTAAAGAATATTAATTGCTACATGAACCCAATGTTAATTGTAAGGAAACTATGAGTAAAATAATGAAAGAAGATGGCATACCTTAACATACATGTCATTGCTATGTTGGATAAACCATTCATAACCTTCAAGTTCACCAACAACAATATAGTGGCAAGAAGATTTGTTTTGGAGCCTTCATCTAGGGATTGGTGTGCCTTCTCAAGTAAAGGTACATCAAGCTCTGTGTCAACATCATCATCATCATCATCATCTTGATGATCGTGATCATTTTGATCATCATGATCTTCATCATCCTGGTCTTCTTCCATGGTATCATTACCTTTTACTTCAATATTCTCACCTCCATGTTCCCTTGTTTGGAAATCTGCATTCTCTGAATTGTCATGGTCCATAACATGAAACTTAGGGACATTGACCTATATGAAAATGATGACCTTATATTAACCATGACCATGATGTCATCATCAAATCATGTCTTATGTAATTTATAAACTATTAAAATACATACCAATGGACGATATTCATTTCCCCCTTTAATGTGACCATGTTGCCTACAATCTTGCTCAGCTATTGTGATTAGATATCTTTGAGTCTTTAAGCTCTTTCACATTTTTCAAGGACAATAACATTTTCCATCACCTTTTCTTTTTAAGTTAGACCACAGTCTAGCAATTGTCTCCCTATTTTTTTGTGCGTTGATATCATCAAACATGGTCTTTCTTGAATGGAATGACTCATTGGTAGAAGAAGGATGATTTGTTTGCAACTTGTAGATGGAGTAGTAAGAGGAAGACACATATAGAAAGGAGTTAGGTTTGTGAACCAAGTAGGAGTTAGGACATGCTGGAGTGGGGTTAGCCCAAGATATTTTGGAATCTTGAAGAACCTGGAAAAGGGTATCTGGAAAGGTGAAAATAAAAAAGTATTTTTTATAGCTACAAAGGAGGAACCGAGAGCATTATAAATAATGAAGAAGAAACTTAAATCCATACAACTTCACCTCTATTTAAAATTTGACCTTTCTACATGTGAAATATGAAAATATACAAAATTTCCAGTCACATTTTCACTTTAAAAAGAACACCAAATATACCTTTGCTACAATATCTTCTTAAAATTCTTTGCTATCAAATTCTTCAAAACTACAAGCTCCTGTGTAGACAAAAGATGAGATGTACTAAGTAATTTTTGATAGGCAATATTTAAACAAATCAACTATCAAAAAAATAATTTATGAAATTTAGTTACTTTATTATGTATTGAAGACTTGGCAAGATGTTCCCACATCTATCTATAGAATGCCTATCTGCATGGTTGTTTGCAAATAGTCTAGTATGGTGCCACTTTTGAACAACAAAAAATGTCACTGGGGCTGGTAATTTGGCTCAAGAATTGCACAAGCTTGTTGACACCACAAGAAATTTAGTTCATATAGCATTCAGTTGTCTTCTTTAACAAAATCTAAAGAGAATACAAACTAACTAATGAGTCATGTCCATCTCAATTGAATAGCAAGTACTATAGTGAGTATTAGGAAACTGACCCTGGGAATAGCATACAATTCATAAAGTAGAACTTGGTAAAACTTTCCTTCACTTACACCATCTCTGAATAAATACCAAAGCTATCACTAAGGAGACATAAGAAGTGCAAAACTAAATCTCACCACAAAAACCAATCAAAATGAAATAAATTACCTATAAAACATGATTCGCAAAGGCTTTTTTCCTGTTGCTCTATGAAAAGAAATTAGTAGCTCCTTGCAAAGGATCAAAGTGAAATAATCATTTGAATTTCCTAATATCATACTTTAAATTTTGAGTAGCAAGTGAATTTCCAAAAAGCATATTTTTAATTTTGAGAAGTAGTAACTTGTCTAAGAATTTTCAATTTCATTGGTTGGTTTAGTGTTAATAAAATGCATAATAATCAAGGTAGGAATTGTGCTCTAGAGGGTTTTCTCCTCTTTGTCATTTAGTAATTTAGAACACGTCCCTAATCCATGGTGTGTGAAGTTGTAAAAGTTTTCCCCAAGTTAATTCTTTGTGACTTTAGGCCAGTCTTGAGATGCAACCACCTAACATTCGCACCAAACCCAAAATATTAAGATAAACATTTCTCATATGAATTGTGTGAACTAGAACAATAGAAAAAAATGATCTATATTGAAACCTACTCCCACTATTGATGGACTAGAATCTTCTCTCGGCTGTGTATGTGTAGCATCTACCCCACAGGAGTTTAAAAGATATTGTGAACTTTTTAATCAAGTAATGTTTCTTACTTGTAAGAAAACTTCATAAACGCAAAAGTCAATAATGTAAAAAGTTCTTCAAAATTGTAGATTAAATAAATAGCAACAGATTGGCAAAATAATAAAAAGGAAACTCGACACCAACTTGTATCAAGAATAATTGATCAAACTTAGATCACCTTGGTGTGAAAATTCATTTAAGATATGGTGATTAAAAGTTAGGTTTTTTTCTCAAAATCACCGCAACATAGAGGACCAAATCTTTGCTAATTAGTTTAGCATAGATTGGTGAACAGAAAAGTCATAATAAAAATCTAATTTTTTTCCACACTTGTTCAAACCATATAATGAATGACAAAAAATGAATTGTATATGAGTCACTCCAAATCCTTAGCTTTTAATACACTTCATAGATGAGATTACATTATATGGTTTGAACAAGATGTGGAAAAAAATGAAATGATAGAGTCACTCCAAATCCTTAGCTTTTAATACACTTCATAGATGAAAACATTTAATCTTCAAAGCCACCCAAATGAAAATGCACAATATTTTGGTCTTTTTGTTTCAATAATCCACTTATCCAATGATCAATAATATCATTAAAAGCTTCATTACAATATTTATAAATGTCTTAAATTTTTTCAATTACAATCTTCCATAGAAGGAAAAGAAGTTACCAATTGCCCAGCATGGATAATTTTGTTGAAGGATTTCTATGTCATGGAACACTTCCAAGAAATGCAAGTTACACTTCAAAAAAAAAAAGAAACACAAAGTTAGATAGTATTTTTTGCTTCTATAAATTCCATTTAATCCTAATATTAACACAAAATAGAATGAGTTTAAATGACCATAAACAAATTGGCTTTAGAAACTTTCATTAATTCTTGGAAAGTTTTGAAACATTTAAATTGAAACCCAAAGTAACATGAATATTTGGACTTAGTTATCAAACCTTATTTTAGTAGCATATCGAGGACTCCAAGAGCCTTACAACAACCAAGGAGGGTAGAAGTAATCCACCATTGGTAAAAAATAAAGATTGCATGTGTATATATCCTAATCAGAGAGGATGATCTTAACAAGAACATGTAAGAAATAAGATTAAATATCATAAACAATGATAAAAAAACTTTAGACTGGCCATTATATCAAGCCATCATTTGGATAAAAAAGTGGATCATCACATACACAAAATTGATGAACATCAGAAATAGTGATGAGCATATTACTTTCAGATTGATTTAAAATTCTATATTTGATTGATACAATATAGAAATAATATTCAACAATATAAAACCCTTCTCCAATCAACAGTAAAAACTTCAAGAGATGATACCAAACCCTATTGTAGCCCTAGGCTTCTTATAATTTTTGTTGATTTTTTTGTGTTTAGATTCAATTAGGGTTCAAATACACTTTTCTATTTTAGTGTTAGTTGTCACTCTAAGAATGATGTCATCAATAATTGTAGTCAATGTCATGAATCCTTCTTATCAATGGCTTGAAAACCTCACTTTTCTTTTATAGATTCCTATTATGTTTCTAAAGTTTACCTAAAAATGTTGTCCTTAAAATAACAATTTTCTTGACATCTTACTTCTATTTGATCAATAATTGATTGTCTCATACATCTTTATATGCACATGTTTAGAAAATTTATGTGATCTGTTTTGCATGGTGCTTCCAAATTTGATAGTCTACACATACATGTTAAGACTATCAATGATTATACATTGAAAAAATGTATCACAAAACCACCTTAAAAGTGCATATAAATAGAATAGTCAATTAAACCTGCCTGATGTACCTAAGAAGAGAAAAGTCATCAATCCTTAGGCTCAAATTTGAAAGATCAAAAGAAAATTTTATAATATGCAAAGTTTTTCCTCAAGAAAGTCTGTCATTATTTCCTTAGAATGCTTTAGCAAGAGAAATGGCTCAAACAATGAGTGGTTCATAAGATGTGTTGACTATCAACAATTGATAACTTATTATGAAATATCTAATATAAACTACCAAAAATTATGCATAAATATGTATAATACATAAAACTAATAACCAATGTAACCTACAACATGTGCCTAAGGAAAGAAACTTTCATAATACATGAGAACGTTATAATGTGCAAAGTCTTCTATCAAGAGAGTCTATGCCTATTGACTAAACATGTTTTTGAAAATGTAGCAATTTACCAAACAATGGTTGGCTATAAGAATGTAGTTATCAACAATGAACAAGCATTAAGACATTTGTGAATGCAATAAAAATTTGATTGAACATTAAAGATTGTGATGATGCATAAAAAAAACTACATTCATCTCTCACAAAATTGTGTCATGCTCCAAGAGATTTTGGGATTGAGTCATTCATATTATTTTTTGATATGTTCAAAGAAATCAAACCCTAAAAGATTCCAAATTTTAGAGGAATATTACCTAAAAGATTGATGAACATAACTAAAGTGAATGTCTTCTTATAGTTTGGATTCCTTCCTTTTATCCACATATTAGAGAAAGTGGTCAAAGCCTTTTGCTTCAAAAGAAATACTATCATAGGTTTGTTGTAAATTATTACCATTCAAATGATTGAGCATAGCATATATTTTTCTTACATCTCGAGGAACATTCCCTGATAAATTATTTTTGGATAAATCTAAAATTTGAAGATTCTACAATTTGACTAGATGAGATGGAATGTTACCTTCGAACTTATTAGAAGCCAATTTGAGAATTCTTAAATATATCAATTTTCCAATCCAAATAAGAATGCTACCCCCAAAATTTTTATTTCATAGGTCAAGAACTTAGATATTAATAATGTTAAGAATTGATGAAGGAACACTATCTTACAAAATCTTAGTGTACAAAGAGCTTTCAGATTTCCTAGCTCCTATGAAATCTCCCTTTGCAAAATATTTAGAGCTAAACTTAAAACTCTTATGTTGGATCAAATCCCAATGCTTGTAGGAGTCATACCATTAGCTTGTTCTTTGACAAGTCCAAAATTTTCACATTCACTTGTTCTTTGACAAGTTCAAAATCTTCACTACAAATTTAGAATCATTTGGATTTTAGAAGTGTACATCTAAACCTTGGAATTTTTCCACTCGCATTATTCCCTAACAATGATAGAATCAAAAAATATGTTATTTGTTGCAGCAATAAATCCCATGAATCCTTTTGATATATCTAAGGCATATGAATCCATAATAGGAAAAAAAATCATATAATCTATTTCTATGCAAGTCCACAATATGAAAAATATTGGATATCTTCTCAGGTAAAAAAAAATCTAGGTTTTTGTTTGAAAGATTGAGAAAAGAAAGATTAGAAAGATCCCAAAACTACAAAGGAAGATTTCTTGAATATTGTTACCTAAAATATCTAGTTAGCATCTTGCCTTCTACATTGCAAGACCTTAATATAAGTTGCATTAGATAGGAAAACTGAGGAACCCACATTGGAGATATATTAATGGAAAATTGATTTTCTGATTGCAAAAGAAGAACCACAGAATAGCTGAGAAGAAAAAGCGAATGGTCAAGGCAAAGTCTGAGGTAGCTGAATATGAAAAGCTACTAGCTTCAAGGTCAAAAGAAAAAAATGAATGCAGAAGTGAGAGCTTGGCCAAGAAGTGGGTAGCATCCCACCTTTCTACTAGATCTAAACCATCAATTGCTGCATAATTTTGTTCTTGTTTCCTTAATGATATTGAGGCTATTATGATAACAGGCATTGCAGACTAAGTGCAATGAAAAATTGAGAGTAGAGTCAAGTGGTTTTACTTTAGTTGGCTCTCTATAAAGTGGTGTTACTTTAGTTGATAACTTTTGAAAATTTATAAATATGTTGGGTTCAAGGTTCTCTAAGGAGTTATCAAATATCGATGGAATGAATTGCCTATTGAATAGTGGGATGGAATAAATAAATTTATATTAGATCTTATTGTTTAGGTATATAATAAAAAATTCTACGTCAGATCTCATCTCACAGTTTTGTCTACTTTGGTTCCTTTTGCTTGGAATTTGATTTGATATGTATGGAATTCACTGTTAGTTTGTTATTTTGCCTTTTTTTATGGTGCACTAAGATTGAAAGTTGGGTCTTTTATTTTCTCCAGCTTTCACGTGAAGAAGTCTCATTTCATCAAAAGAAGCTTTACGTAAACAAGCTTAATGTTATACTAGTTTAGGTGAGCTACATAATTTTGTTCTGGTGACAATTTTTGTCGATATGTTTTCTTTATTGTAGCAAGTGAGATTTTGCCTCCATATTTCTATTTGCTTTTAGATGTGTCTCATCCAAGAGAATTATAAGGATTTAAAATCAAAGTAATAAATTTACAATTGACTGATATATTTTTATTTTAGTACCTCTACTTATTCATGTCTATTTAGTTCTGTTAATTTTATCCATTTTATCAAGGAACTGATCTGTATATGCTCTTATTGAAGCTACCTGGTAATCCCATATTTAATTACATTTTGTAAAAAATTAAGAAAAAACCTTATTGGTTGATTATATTTATTTTTTGAACCTAAGAAAGTATGCTTGTTTGCAAATTTCAATGCCTAAATGCAAGCACAAATGAAATGAAGTTTGTCTCACCAAAGGTAAATAGCTCTCTACCAAATGCTTCCATATATCTGAGAATGGTGAAGGTTCCAATTTTAAACAAATTGTTATTTTTCTTTCCAAATTTGGATTGTGTTTTCATTGTGTTTGTATTAAATATTCCCTACTACTTCCAGAAAGCTTAAAGTGTGTTGGTGCATTGATATTACTAATGAAGGTATAACTTTATATCTTAAGCAATTGATACTACATGTCATTTCCCTTAATTTATCTTGAATTTCAAGTAGACTACCAAAAAAGAAGTGATTTAACGAATAAATTCTAAACCAATTAAGATGTGGTAGTAAGATAAAGTGAATATTGTGTACAAAGAAGCTAATGTATTTTATATCAGAGTTTATGGTGCTCTATGCCACAAGAATTGTTAGGTTTTCTATTCTCCTTAGAAGGTGAGAAATCTCTCATCACAATTGTGTTGGGTCCCATATCATATCTACTCTTGCTACTTAAACTGCAAGTTGTCACTTAGTAAACTTTTGAAAATTAATAGTTATAATTAAGAAAATAGTGAAGCCATACATATTAAGCTCTTTCTTTAATAGTCCTTTCCTTCTAACTGGAAATTTAGAATGCACTCTTACATTGTATTATTCCATTCCATCATGTGAATTTGGTGTGATTATGTGATACAGGTAAAACATATTCAAAACTTGATGATGGCCATTTTCATTGTTTTCACCTTTTTGGTACTTTTGTGTAATAACTATGATAAGAAAAAGGAAATCTGAAATGATACCAACAAAGCAAGAATCCCAAGTATAGCATTTTTTACTATAGGCAATTATGGTTACTTTGTATCTTCAATTTTTTTTACGCATGTCAAGAAAGAAATAGATTAAATATATTATTTTGTATGGATGACCACATGTAGGTTACAGGGAGTACATAATGTATAATAGCAAAGAACCAGTTGCATAAAGGGCCATAGATATAAAATGGAGGGAAACCAAAAAATGTGCAAATAATTGGAACCTAGGTTTATTTAAAAAGTGTGTAAACTCAAACAAGTACAACTATTAAAATATCAACTTGGGGACAACCCAGCTAAATAGTTGAAACCAAGGAAGACTGCCTCGATTGAGAACTAAATGACTTTGATGTCAACATTCAGTGACCTATTGGAGGAGCCACCTTTGCTACCATGTATGATTGTAGGAGTACTAATGTTAAGTGGAAGAATGCCAATTTGGGAAACTCCAGGGCACCTAGACTAGACAATCCTGTGAGGCAACAGATTCTACATATGATTTAAGTGCTGGAACTTGAAGCCTAATTAGATTGTTGAATAGCTACAATGATATGTTTTTTCTCAGTCTATTGGAGTGAAGCAAAAATTCTTCTAAATTGGCTAGCTTTGAAATAGACTTTAGAATTATTCCTGACAATTATGGCTTAACTAAAGTTAGTCTATTGTGGAAAGATGACACAAAGATGGAGGAATCTAACTAGTTAGGTGGTGATTGTAGCTAAGTTCCAAAACTACAAGGGAAGAAAGGTTTTCAAAAGAGGATCTTGTATAGCTCCATATATATTGTTCCCTTGGAGACTCAAGATCTAAAGCTTTAAAAAAATTGCAATAACTGGGTAAATCACTCCTATATTGCACAAGGTGATATACAATGAAACAAGGGAAGAAGAATGGTATAGAAAGAAAAGTGGGTCTCCTTTCAATCTGGGATTATCAATAAGAAAACAATTTCTCATTCTTGAATAGGGCATATTGGAGAAAAAGTCACATAATAATAGCAACAAATGATGTAATTAACCTATTTTCCTATAGCAGCAGAGTTGGATAATTTGAACCCATTTAATGAAGTATTCAATAGCTACTATGGTGCCCACTTTTGAAGTCAAAAGGCCCCCGAGAAACTAGAATTTGAGAACTATCAATTTATTAGTTGTGGGCCCCTACACTACCATGGGTCACAATACGATGTAGCTGAATCTGCCTAAAGAAACCTTGCTTGTGAACCCACCCTCGGGCAGGTCAAGCTCTACAATGATGAATTTGAGTCCATAAATTAAAGCTATTTCTGACAAACATGCATTTAAAATGTCAAAGCATTTACAAAGCACATAAAAATTTGTAAGTGGATCCCTCGAAGAAAATTTTCACATGTTACAATGGTCCCTACATAATGTCAATTTCGGCCCTACACAATGTCATTTTCAACTAACACGAGTCCTCATGCAAAATTCCATGCCTCCCTTAGTCGTTCCCTATTGCAGTGCTACTCTGCCAGTGGTGTTCTTGACTCTTCCACACTCAAGTGTCCTATTTCCTATTCTTGGAACTTCACCCCCAGCTAACTCAACTACAAAACAACCCTTCTCGAATGATCTAGAACCCTTGACACCAAATTCTCAAATGAATGTGATATTTTTGCTGCCCCCCCCCCCCCCACCCCCCCCCCCGCCCCCCACCTTTTTTATGTTGCCCTGTGTATCGCAATTGAGACCAAAATAATTGGTTGCAATTGTGACCAACATGGGCATGTTAATAAAAAAAAAAACAAAAGTTTTCTGTATAAATTGACCAACCAACCCATTTAAAAGACTAGGTCAAAATTTTTGGTTGAAATTTACGTTTAAATGCACTAGTGATAATTGCATCTCTCAGTCTAAAAAAGAGGTAGAGTATGTTACAACAACAGTCAATTGTTCCTATATTATTTGGTTCAAACAACTATTGGTAGGTATGAAGGTAGAAATCAAGGATCTAGTGGTTATCTTCTGTGATATAAACATTGCAATCAATATATCAAAGAATCCTATGATGCATACCAAGACCAAGAATATTCAATAAAATATCATTTTCTGAGAAAATTGGTGGAAGACAAAGAGGTGAGATTGGAATATGTGAATACTAAAGAACAAATTGCAGACATATTCACCAATCCATTACTTAAGGATGCATTTTTGTATCTAAGAGGTAAGCTAGGGGTTATTCCCCTATCTAAAGCTCACTAATTGAAGTTTAGTGATGCATCAAATAGAGCATGTCAAAGATTAATCAAGTTGATGTGGTGATGAAAGGGTAGATTGCATATGAATTAGTACATTAGGTACATTGAAATTCACTAAATATTGTCTTTGGAATAAGATTTCAAAGAGGGAAAGTTTTTTGTGATATCGCATATAAATTTTAAAGAAAGAGTTTTCTATATCAGAGATTTTTTTTTGAATCTTTGAAGATGTCAAAGAGGAAGAGTTTGATGAAGAATAAACTTGGAGAGTTTTCTGACAAAGGGAGAAATTGAAATTAGAGGGAGAGATTGATGTCAGAGGGAGTTCACACTAATAGAGGGAGTTCTCATGGATGAGAATCAGAATGAAACTATGGATATTATCCTTACTTTTATTTTTCTCTAAAATTTCATTACATAATATTATATGTTGTGTTGTCATCAATGCCAAAGAGGGAGATTGTTGAAAATAATTGGTTAATTGTATATATTATCTTTGATGTTACACAATATCATATCTTTACTGGTGAGTTTATCCCAAGCTTACTCAGGCAATGAAGAAAATTTCATGTGTCTTCAGAGCATTCCATTGTTTATCAATTTTAGAAGATAGTGTCTACCAAGTTCACTCAGGCACCAAAGAGAAGTTTGAAAAAGTTTAATGTTAACCAAGCTCACTCAATTACCAAAGGAAGATTAAAAAGCTACAGTTTTAACTAAGTTCACTTGGTTAACATAGAAAAATCATTTTAGTGTTAGTATGTACTGAGTAGGGTTGTCTAACAAAGAATTTTCTTGTTTTCGCATTTTGAGTTTTTGTTTGTTGGTTCTAGTTGACTAAAGAGATGAAGAATAATTGTTGTAAGTTGTATTCAAACTAACTTGACCATGTATATGATATAATTATAAGGTCAAGTTGAGGATTGAAGATGTTTGAGAATGCGTGGAAGATAAGATTCTTAGAGGAAGTGAATTGGAAGGATACGAAAAATATCCTTGTTAGGAGGAAAAGATTAATATGATTAGGGAGGATCAAGTATTCAAGCTAGAATTGGGATATGAAATCAGAAATTTAGTTGCATCAACAATCAGGTTATATCATTGTTACTCTTTAACCATTGTAGTAGTGTATCAATTCTCTTAATAGAGTTAGCCTAATAACTATTTCTCAAATCCTCTACTAAGGTGGCATTTCTAGATTGAAGTGTCTAAAGACCTTTGACAAGGCCACTCCTAACAGGGTGATTAAATCCTCTAATAGGGTCACACCTAATAGTGTGTTTTGTAACTTTTAATAGGGTTGGCTCCTAATAGGGATCACTTCAAAAGAGTAAAAAATAGTAAGTAGTTGCAATTGGTGGTTTCTTCCAAATTGGGTTTCTATGTTAAATCTTGGTGTCACTTGTGTTCATGCTATTTTTTAATGTGTATGGAACTAAGTTAATTAAGGTTAATCACACTTAATATCTTAAGATTTTCATGTTCAATATTTTTTGAGAAATAATTGTTATTACAATACTTATCAAGTTTTAGCATATTGTTAGTGTTAACTGAGTGTTTGTGTGTTAACCGAGTGACATTAGTTTCTGCAGAGTTTATATTTTGTAATGACATCTAAGGGATTATGGATTAATTTTTGTGGTAACTGATTCACCCCTCCCCTCTTAGTTACTCCTCTTATATTTCCAACAATTTTTTGAGAGGAATTTATTGTTCAATGAAATACAATAAGTACATACAATAATATCAGTGGTAAACCTCCATTTATTAAGTTCATGGAAAATAAATCTACACTAATAAGGGACAATAGATCCATTTTCTTTAACCATTTATACTTTATGATTCACAAATTCATTAGCAGGAGTCGAGAAATAAGCTAAGTTGAACAACCCTTGATTTTTAAGTCTAATTGGAGTTCACATGTTCCTAGTTCAACTAGTGGAAAACATCCTCCCAAAAATCCTTACAAAATTGCAATTGTTATCCAAAACCTATTTGTGAAGTTAAATTTTTTGGAAGGAGTGGTAGTCCTTGAAGAATATATTTGGCTAGTTTTAGACAATAGCTATTATTATTATGACCTTGCCTCCCAAGCATTAATTCATATCTACTAAATAAATTATCCTCATTTACATTGTTAGTTTATGAATTAATTGGCCATTTGCATTTCATTGACATCAATCATATATATTTCTTGATTTCTTTCCAAGAAATTAGACAACTTTTGAAATCCAACTTTGTTCCTTTCCATAGAATTTTTTTTATAGAGGCGAATATTTCCTCTATTCAAGGAGATGAATTTTTTGCATAGGTACATTGGTGATTCAAGATCATGTAAGGGGTAATTGGTTTTTTGTAGCTTTTTTGTTAAGAGGAAAATCAAATGAAAAATGGATTCTATAAACTTATCATTAATAAAATGGAGGATCTAAAATATTTCATGTTTTCTTCATGAGTTGATGCTTGAGAAAATTATGCTAGATTATTGATGTTATCAAGTTTGTTGAAGCATTAGAAAATGAAAATAGATTATTGATGCTTGAGAAAAACCATTCAATTTTGTTATATTGTGCAAAAGAAAGATATATCAAGTATAAAGTTAAAGCTAAAGTACCTTGACATTGTTACCTTTGTAGGAATCTCATAAATCTAGCCTTTTTCTTTTTGAATAGTGATTTGGTGAATTAGTAGTTTGTCCACAATTATGAAGAGTTCAAAACACAAAGGATCACATTAATGCATTTTTCTCAAAGTTTTAGAGGGTGCCCCAGCTAATTATTAATACAAATAACATTGGATTTATCAACATCTAGGTAGTCAATATTAATGGTTTGTACACATACATTAGATAGTTACTTTTGTAGTTTAGATATATATCTAATATTATTATCCATTGCAATGATTTTTTTCATAGTGGTTATAGTTATCATATGTGGACTTTACACATAAGTTAGGAAATTACTTTTGTACTATATATGTATATGAAAAAGGTGTTAGTTCAAAAAGAAAATGAAAAATACAGGAGACACTAGTACTTTTCTCATCAAGATCGACTAAAATAAATTTATGTTAGAACATGTCAATTGCATTTAGTATATGTGTAGCTTAACCAATGATTTCTATGGTTACATAATATTACCTTGTGTTCTATACACCATATCTCTAATCCATGATGATCTCAAGTCATAGAGCATTTTTGCCCCTTAGTCCACTAGGTAAGGAGTCCAACTAATATAGAACTCTTATTTTATATAATGATGTCATTTATTTTATCAATGATATATTCATATGTTTATATTTATTTAATTAATTAATTTTCAATTTTACACAATCAATAAAAATGATATCAAATAATTATAAAGAATCATTAAATCTAAGTGAATTATATAAATGAAAGGTAATATATTGTTTGCACACACATATATGTGTGAATATATTGTTTAGCTTTTGCATATAAAGATTGACTATTTATGCAAAAAAAGGCATGAATTGACACTCTTTCATATTATAAGGGTGAAATGTACATATTTTTCACTTTTTTGGTTATATTTTACTCAATTGGATTGGGTTGTCATAGTGCAATGATTAGTGTACATGTGGTATATGTTTCTACAGAAGGATTGTTCACTAAAACCTTACATAATATTATCAACACATTATGTTAAGGACCAATCTACAACACCTCGCTAGAAAACTCAAGAGGACAACACAACAACTATGGAAAAAGTAGAATATATATTTTTTTTTTCAAAATAAAAGTGCTACACATACATTCCAATTTTTTTGCATATTAAATTACCTCATTATGATAAATTCCATTACATGCAAACATGAATGTTTATCATTAACTAAATAATCAAGTACTCTTAGGTTGCATTACGACCAATAGGAAACTATACAAGATTACATTATGATTAGATGAATTTAATTTTATAATTGCATAAACTAGAGATCATTTGATAAAAAATAAAAGACACACATAATTTTCCATTTCTTCCTTTACATTAAAAATAAACACAAATGGATGTCAACATTACAAATTACAAATAGTCACTATGCCATGTATACATGTACATTTTATGTTTCTCTCCTCAAGGAGTTTGTCATACAACATAATTACATCAATGTGATAACATAGTGATAATGCATCATCATGAAGGTACATGATAAGATACAATAAACCATAGAACCACTTGTGAAGGATAGAATGCAAATCTATCCACTTCACAATCACTCTCAAGAAAAAACTCTCGATGGACAAAAGCTTTTCCATGCAACCACCTAGGACCTTAAGGCTTGCTAGCCCAAACTGATAATGTAATTGATGATGCTATGAATGTATGTAAGAGATTCATATCAGCTTTTATGTTCTCATTGATGTCAAGTCTTAGTTGGCTAGAGATTATGCTAACTCAGTAGAATTCTATATCAATTTTATTGATGAACAGGATTGGAAGAAATTATGTTGAAGACAAAGTTGATAAGTATGCTATTCAATGGGTACTTGAATGAGTTGGATTGTGATAATTTAATGTTGGTTTGATTGTTTTGCAATCATTAAATATTGTAATTTATTGAACTATACAAGCTAAACTAAGTGACAAGGTTAAGAGTGTTCACCAAGCAATTGGCAAAGTAAAGTTGGAAGTTTATTATTTCCTGAGTAAGTTTAGTATTGATTGAGTATTTTATAATTTGAGTGAAATTTTATGTTCACCAAGTAAGAGTGAGAATAATATGTTTTATAAGATGGAATCAAAGGCTAGATTTTGATGAAAATCAAGACTGTTCAAGAAGTTCACAACCATGGTCAAAGTTTGTTACAAGATTAACAACTGGGGAAATGCAAGGAAGGTCTTATGATGGAGATTTAAGAAGGATAAAGATGGACACAAAGTTCTATGAAAGTTTTATTTTTTGAGTGTCTAATAGATTTATTGCATTTGGTATGAGTTTTGAGATTGATGATCATTATTAAGTGGCAATAATTGGAATAATCTAGAACCACAAAGATGACTACTTAAGGAGGAGTTGAGAAAGTGTTTTGGTTGTTGATATCACTAATTGTGTTGTTGGTAGTTGGTGGAATTTTTGGAGAAATAAGATCAAGGTGTGATTTTTTGTAGAGAAAATTTGAGCCAGGTAAACCAAGCAGAGTTGAAAGAAGGAGATAGAGAGAGGTGAATCAGCCAATCAATAGAATAGATAAAAGAGATTAGAGGATAGTGATCACAAAGAAATTGAGGAGAAAGGAGATCTAAATAAGAAAGGTAGTACAATACGTAATAGATCATGTGTACCATTACTTTAAAACTATTGTAGTAATAAAAAAAAATCTTAACTGACTAGACCTAACAAGTCTATAAAATTCTATATGGTAACATCATGTAGTGTTGTTTATAAGTACTTTAGAGAAGGCTACTCTTTAGACAGTATCAAGGAGTGATAAGGTTTAGATGGACTTTTGGTGTAAATCCTCTAACAAGGTCACATTAAAAATGTGTATGTAAACCTTTAACAAGACTGGCTCCTAGTAGAGCTCACTCTAGAAGAGTGAAAATTTTGGGTTGTTAGTCCCAAGTGGTATTTCCCTTTATAGTGCTTCCACGTTAAAAGTCTTGGTGTCCAATTTGTGAATGTTGTTATGTTTGAAGTTGTTTTACGTGTTATTTTCATTTAACTAAAACTCAGTAACAACTAGACTAATGGATAGTAATAACTAAGTTTTATTGATATCAATTTGTTATAATAGAACAATGAATGAACAGTTTGGAGTAAATTGATAGAGTGAGTTGATTGATAAGTTGAATGAGTATACCAAGTGAATTCTTATGATGTTTATGAATTTTTTTTGGTACTAAAATTATTTGAAGGGTCTATAGGATAATTCACCCCATCCTCTTAGCAATCTAACAATTGGTATCATAACACAGTGCATGGAGAAAGAAGTTTAAAGGAAGTTGAGCTAAAGATCTCAAGATGTATAAGAGAGAGGTACCAAAGCTTAACAAAGAGAATGTCTCATCATGGAAATAAAAAATGAGATTACATTTATATAGAATTTGAGATAACATTACTCACTATTTGGATCATTAATATGTTACAACTCATGCTCCTATGACAATGAAACATATAACTGAGAAGATGAGTCACAATACCTTAATGATTGAGATTGTATTTGACTTAATGATGTCAAGTTTGATGATATCAAGAACTACACCAACGCAAAATAGATGTGGAAGATGTGGAACAAATTGGCACTTTTACATGGTGGAGATCCAAACGTAAGAATAGATAAAGCTGAAAGTCCTAGGGGCAAGTATGATGACATGAGAATGAAATAAGGTGAGAATACTACACAGTATGTGAACCAAATCAAAGAAGTTGTGAGTTTAATCAAAGATGGTGGAGGAGTTACTAGTGACTATGAAATTGTAAGTAAAGTTCTTATAACTCTTCTACCTATTTATTTTATCAAATTTTGCATTTCAAGAAGTGAGAGCCATGGGCCTAGTAATATTATGACACTTGATAGTTTAGTTGGTTGGGTAATTGCATTTGAAATGAGAAATTTTGACAATAGTATGGTTACAATTCAAATGGATTTTAAATCTTCACTAACCATTGGAAGTTTCAAGAAAGAAATGAAGTTGGTCATTTTTTGGCTAAATGTCCTAAAAGAAATAAGAGTGACAAAAATGAAAAGAAATATAAAAAGTACATCAAGAATAGGGATTACAAAGACAAAGAGAAGAAGTCATACTACATTACTAAGGAAGAGCACATGAAGTTCGGTACTGATGAAGAGAATCAAGTAATTGATATGGTATATGTTTCAATTAAGGAAGATCCCAATGGTGAAAGGTATGAAAGTGAAACTAACCTTCTTTCACATGTTAGCAAGAATGATTCATGGATTATAGATAGTGAATTCTCATATCACATGACTAGTGATCTAGCTAAGTTTGATAAATTTGACAAAATTGATGGTAGTGGCACAATTAAGCTAAGTAATGATGTCCATGTCTAGTGAAAGGTAAAGGATCACTAATGTTCAATGACCTTGAGATTAGATGTGATGATGTATACTAGGTACAAGGATTAAATTATAATCTTTGGAGTGTTTCTTTGTTGAATAATTCAAGTTACAAGGTGAAATTTTAGTACAAAAAAGTCAACATCATTGATGATGAAGGAAATTTAATTGGAACTAGGATGCCAACAAGAGGTAACCTATTTTATCTCAATCCTACTATTGAGACATACTTATTTTCTAAATTTTAGGATGTATGATTGTGGTATAAAATTTTATGTCATGTAAAATATGAGAACATGATGAAGGTCAATAGAAAGAAAAGAGTTAGAGGCTTACCAAATTTGTAAAAACTTGTGCATGTTGTGTAAAGAATGCCAACTCAATAAGATGACAAAATCTAGTTTAAAAAAAAAAAACATGCTTCAAATGATATCCTAGAACTAGTACATACTGATCTATGCTTTTGATATGTTTAGATGGAATAAATCTAGAGTTGAGAAAGAAACTAGAAAATCTATGAAATGTTTAAGATCTAATAGAGGTGATGAGTTTATGTTTATTGAATTCACTGACTTTTGTGCTAAGAATGGTATTAAGAGATAGTTATCTACATAGAGGACACCACAACAAAATAGAATTACTAATAGAATAAATAGATCAATTATGGATTGTACAAGGATGTTGGTGATTGAAAAAGAGGTCTCTTAGATATTATAGAGAGAAGAAATTAACACTATTTTTTATACTCTTAGGATCAATTGAAGAAAGGAAAAAATAGGACACCCTATAAACTTAGGTATTGTCATACACTAAATGTAAGTTATCTCAAAATCTTTAGAAGTGGGTGTTATATTCACAATGATGCAAGGAATGGTAAATTTGATATTAAGGGAGATGAAGGTATATTCCTTGGTTATTCATCTAAGAGAAAACCTTATAAATATTTGAACAAAACTACTAAAAATATGATTGAAAGTGCAAATGTAAGGACTACTAAGTTTGCTAGATAAGAACGATGTTGAAAGCAAGATGAAACCTGAATATTACAACAACTTTGTGCATGTGTATGAAGACTCACTAGACATACTACCTGAGTTACAACAAAGAGCTACTCTCAACACCATAAAATATCAGTCAAGTTATAGAATACTTTACCCAAGCACAAGATAGTACTACTTAAGCAAGAAGTTGAACCCCTACTGAGTGGAGAAATTGTTCAAAGTCAAAGAACTAAACATGTATTGGAAAAGTAGGTGAGAAATAATCATTCCCCTCAACAAATTATTGAAGAAAGAAGCCTTGGAGTACAAACAAGAAGTTAAGGGACAATACTTGTTTGAATACTAATTTTAAAACAAGAATAGTTAAGGATGCATTAGAAAATGAGGAAGGGATAAATATTATGAATGAAGAGATTGATTAGATAGAGAAGAAAAATACATGGACATTAGTATCAAGACCCACAAAAAAGGATGTGATTAGAACCAAATGGATTTTTTAGGAATAAGCTAAATAAAAATGGACAAATGGTTAGAAATAATGGTTTGCAAAAGTTATGCACATGAAGAAGGAATAGATTATGGTGAGACTTTTTCACTCATGGTCTAGATTGGAAGGTGTAAAAACATTTTTAGCTTATGCCACCCATAAGAAGTTCAAAGTTTATCAAATGGATGGTAAATATATATTTCTAAATATAATACTTGAAGAGGATGTCTGATAAAGGGTGCTCCCCTTAATATCATAAATACATAATAGAAATAAAGAAACAATAGAAAATGTGAGAACAAAATATGGACTTCTTATTTGTGCCAAAAATGTAGTATTACAAAATTCACAAGTAAAATATGCTAAACAACATGGGCACCTTCATGTATATATGTATGGGGAGCAACATAAGCTAATCCTAGGAACCTAGCTGGCAATGGGCATGGTGAGAGAGAGGGATGGAGCGGGCGGGAACTGCAATTCGAATCACGTTGTTTCGAATCTGGAGAAAGGCGGGAGACAGGAGAGCACGTCTGCAGGAGGGCATGTAGCAAGACATGCAGCAAGTGCAGGGCAGGAAACAGAGGGGAAAGATGAGGATGCCTCAAAGGATGGGGACCCATGGGTTATGATGCCCCATCCAGGTGAGAAGATTCCCCCTCCCCCCCATGTGGGCAGTGGGCCGTCTGGGGCATGGGGATGCTGGTCGAATCTATTCGGGATAAAACCATCAGGTAAATCGTCTTTCCCAAAAGTCATTGACAAATCTGATAAGGAGAAAGGTATTTATGCTCTGGAAATCCCTAGGGAAATTATTGACCGCAATATCCTAAGCATGGCGAACACTCTGGTAGGTAAATTTGTAGGGCCAAGACCTAATATTGATGTAGTGAGGACATTTACCAGGAGAAAATGGGACCTTAAAGGGCATGTAGAAGTGACTGCTATGGCCAAAGGCTTCATGTCTTTCGAGTTCTCTTGCTTAGAAGATTTTTCCTGTATACTATGTGCTAGGAACTGGTCTTTGGGCAGATCCAACCTAATATTGCAAAAATGGACATCCAACTTGGATTTGAACAATGATTTCCAATCTCAGGTTCCAGTTTGGTTAAGACTTCCGAAACTTCCTTTGGAATATTGGCATGAGGATGTCTTTGATGGCATAGCCAGGACCTTTGGAGAGCTCCTCTCCATTGACCTTGTCACAGCAGCTAAGAAAAGATTGAACTATGCAAGAATCTGTGTAGGAGTCATCGAAGGCCAGGACATGCCTCAAGTTTTAGAACTACAATCTCGTCTGGGAAACAGATCTCAAAAGATTGACTATGAAAGTGTGCCTTTTGCTTGTTTCCATTGTAAGAAGGCTGGCCACAAGGCTGGATCATGCCCACTTTTCAAAGGGAAGAGTACGGTGGGAAAGGCTCGTCCACAAGGGGGGATAAAAGATTCTCTAGATCCCAAAAAAGAATGGAGGAAAAAAGCATCGCAAGTCAAGGCAAATGGAGAGGCAAAAGGAAAAACAAATACTGCTCCTAATGCACCCCAAGAGGAATCAGGGCCTCCTCGGGCAACTGGAAACGTAGGAGGGGGAGAAGAGAAAGGAGTGAAAGATGATTCAACACCTCTCCCCAATGCGAAGGAATCTGAGAAGAAACCTGAGGAGACAGGTGAAAATATGACTCTTCCCCCTCTGGATTCTCAGGAGGATGACTTGAAACTATCCTTTGTCCTGAACTCCATGGAAGAACTAAAGGAGGGGGAACCCATGTCCCAGGACCCTAACCCGGTGTGTTGTCCCCCCACTTCAATAGTAAACAGAATCATAGAGAGGCTGTCTACATCAACAATGGAAGATTTGGCGAGAATTGATGCTTGGCTGGACAAAGGACTAGAGGGAGAAGAGAATCCCTGGATAGAAGTCAGGAGTAGAAAGAAGAAGAATAGTAGGGACCCTTCTCCGGTATCTCCCCCTTCTACTAGAAGCATGGCCAAGGCTGATCTCGGCCACAAATCTAACCTAGTGGGAAGGAAAAACAAGAATAAAATCAAGAAAGAGGAAGCCAGAAGAAACATTAAGGATGGTACACAGCGCACCATCCAGGAAGCATGTTCAGTAGTTAAATCATGAAGATCTTATCTTGGAATATTCGTGGACTCAATGGAATCCACAAGCAAGAAGTTATTAGAAATATGATAAGGGACCAAAGGCCTGATGTGTTTCTAATCTAGGAAACTAAAATGAAGAAGGAAAGGATGGAAAATATTAAGTTCAACAATAGCATGAAGGGCATAGCCTCTAACTCTGAAGGAGCATCTGGAGGACTGCTGTTACTTTTCAATGATAAGTATTTCAATATAGTAGCTGAGTATGATGAAGATAACATTCTTTTCTGCAGAGTTCAACATTTGCACACCAATGATTCCTGGTTTTTAGTGAATATTTACGCCCCCAATAATAAGAGAGATAGAAAAAACTTTTGGACCAAAGTTGGTAATATGGTGCAAGATTGTGACATTAAGAAAAGTATAATCATGGGAGACTTTAACACACCGCTAGAAGATAAAGAGAAAAAGGGAGGTATGCCCCCAGATTGGGAAAGTAAACAGGATCTTTCTAACTTCATAAATAATCTGGCCCTTATGGACGTAGAGCTTAAGGGCAGATCCTTTACTTGGTCAAACAAGAGAAAAGGCCATGATTGCATTCAGGTTAGGTTGGATAGAGCTCTTATATCTTCGAACTGGCTTCAATCCTTTAGCTGCAGTCTATCTCTGCTTCCCAGAATTGGTTCGGACCACTCTTCCATTTCTCTTTTAGTTTCCCCTCTGGTACATAGGAGATACCATCCTTTCAGGTTTGAGAAAATGTGGACCTCTCACCCTGACCTCCTGGATAATATCAAGAAATGGTGGGGGATAGAGGTGGAGGGCTCAGCCATGTTCAGAGTCACCAAAAAACTTAGCAATGTGAAGAGGATGATTAAAATTTGGAACAAGTCTGATTTTGGTCATATCTTCCATGAAAAGAAAGAGTTATTTGATAATCTAAATATTATCCAAGATTGCATTCAGAAGGAAGGTTACACTGAGACCAACAGGGTTTTGGAGCTCAAGACCCTGTCTGAAATTCATAACATTATTAATAAGGAAGAAAAATTTTGGAGGCAAAGATTGAGGATCACCTAGCTAAAGGAAGGAGATCGGAACACTAATTTTTTTCACCTAACCACCCTCAAGCACCGTGCTAGTAACAGGATCTATGGTATCAGAAAGGGGTAGGAGCTGTTAACTGAAGAATCTGCCATCTCGGAAGAAGCTGTTTCCTTTTTCTCTAGCCTTCTCTCTAAGGACCCAATGCTTTCCATTTTGGACCAGGAGGATTTGTTACACTGTATCCCTCAGCTCATTCAACCTATCCATAATAAACAACTCTGTGCTATTCCTAATGCTTCAGAAGTTAGAGAGGCTCTCTTTTCTCTGCCTGCTGACAAGGCTCTAGGCCCGGACAGTTTTCCCACTTTTTTCTTCCAAAGGTTCTGGCCGGTGATCATGGGAGAGGTTGTTCAGGCTGTCCAGGAATTCTTTGGAGCCAAATCTATTCTCAAGGAGCTAAACTTGACTTTTGTGGTTCTCATTCCTAAATCCCCTGGGGCGGACTCGTTGGACAACTTTAGACCTATTAGTCTGTGAAACTCACTCTACAAGATCATCTCTAAAGTTCTCACTTTAAGAATGCTCAAGATCTTGCCCATGATAATCTCGCAGCATCAATCGAGTTTTGTTCCAGGGAGACAAATTTTGGAGTCTGTCCAGTTGGTGCACGAAGTCATCAACTCTCTTGAGGCATCCAAACGGGAAGGTATGTTTCTCAAACTGAATCTTTCTAAAGCTTATGACAGGGTGGACTGGTCTCTCCTTGGGAAGGTCCTCTCGACTTTTGGCTTTGATAGTAAAGTTTGCAAAATTATCTCTCAATTGGTGTCCACCTCCTCCTTGCCTGTTCTGGTTAATGGAGTCCCTTCTAATTTTTTCAAACCTTCCAGAGGCCTCAGACAAGGAGACCCCCTTTCACCCATTTTGTTCATCATTTTAGCCGAATGCTTAGGAAGGATTATAGACTGTAGAAAGTGTGAGGCTTGTATCAAAGGGATCCTTCCCTCCTCTAATTGCGTTCCCTTCACTCATCAGCAATTTGTTGACGATACTATCTTGGGGGGGGAAGCTTCTGTCAAAGAGGCCAGAGCCCTGAAGAAGATTCTTGATACTTACTCCAGTGGGACGGGTCAGCTGATTAATTGGAACAAAAGCTCGCTCTTTTTCATCAACACCTCTGAGGTTAGATAAAGAAAAATTGCCAAGATTCTGGGTTGTGGGGTAGGCTCTTTCCCCTCTACCTATCTTGGTCTCCCTTTGGGATCCTCACCCCCAGAGTCTTTTTGGAATGGTATTTTGGACAGATTCAACAGGAAGATGGCTGGTTGGAAAGGGGTCTCTCTTAGTCAAGCGGGGAAATGCCTCTTAGTCAAATCTTCTCTTCAAAATCTGCCAATCTACGCCCTGAGCCTCTTTGGAATTTCGAGGAAAATAGCTGAAAGAATGGAGAAAATCCAGAGAGACTTCCTTTGGAATGGTAATGAAGGGAAGAAAAGATACCCTCTTGTTGCTTGGGAGAAGGTTTTCCTCCCTAAGAGGTACGGAGGTCTGGGCATTAGAAAGATCACCCACCTCAATAAGGCTCTCCTAGCTAAACAAATATGGCGGATCTTCAGTAGCACCAGTGAATGGAGGGACAACCTGGTAAACAAGTACCTTAGAAGACCCACTCTTCTTTTCACCCTTTTTAATGAAGATATCCCAAAAGGATCGAACATTTGGAATGGGATCATGAAAGCCAGGGACCTGGCTAAGGCCAGGATATCATGGAAATTGGGAAATGGGAAGGACATCCAGTTCTGGTCGGATAGATGGCTTTCCCAAGATCCACTTATCAATAGCCCTGTTTTTGAGAGATGGATGCAAGCTTGTACTGATCAAATTGGGTCCAAAGTTTGTGATTATTGGAATGGCCAGGAATGGAGTGACCTATCCTTCATCTCTGAGGACTTGACTCCTATAATGCTTATGCTCAATTCCATGATTCCTATCAATTTGGGGGATGAGCTGGTCTGGAGGGATAATCCCAATGGAAGATACTCTGTTGCCTCAGGCTATAATTCCCTTTGGAGCTTAAAAGAGAAGGCCCCTTGGGCGGAGGCTTGGATTTCGGGTCTCACTCCAAAGGTCAACATTTTTTACTGGCTGGGTCTTCAGAACAATATCCTTACTCATGACAATCTCATGAAGCGAGGACATGTTATGCCCAGTAGATGTCCCTTGTGTAAGAATCAGGCTGAGACCGGAAATCACATTTTCATCTTATGTGACTATGCCAGGGAGGTGTGGAATGTCATCACACATGATAATGAAACCCTCTGGTGCAAACCGGATAATCTCATGGATTTTTTCCATCAGTGGAAAGGTCTTTGTAAGATTGTTGGTCGGCAGGATCACTCGGACTGGATTTTACCCCATTTTTGCTGGGGAATTTGGAAGGAAAGGAATAATAGAATATTTAGAGACAGAGAGGAGACGTCTATAATCCTTGGCAGGAAGGTCTCGAAGAATATAAAGGAAAATCTCCAAGTGCTGAAGGAGGAAGAAGAAGAAGGGGACAGAAAGATAGCTAAAGAAAAAGACAGGAACCTCAAAAGGCAGGATGCTAGCTAGCTTCTCCCCCCAGATGGTTGGTCAAAAGCCAACTTTTATGGGGCTTCTAAGGGTAACCCAGGCCCTTCAGGTTGTGGTGGAATCATAAGAAATAGCTATGGGGAGGGAATAGCTACCTTTGCTTCCCCGCTGGGAATCCAGACTATTCATCTAGCTGAAGCAAGAGCTGCGAGTAAGGTGGTCAAGTTGGCTTTTGAAGCCGGGATTACTAAACTCTGGCTTGAGGGGGACTCCAAAAAAATTATTAATACCATTAATGGTATTTCCCCTCCCTCGTGGATGATTGCGAACATAATTGCTGAGACTTGCGCCACTCTCACAAAGTTCGATAAGGTCCACGTCACTCATGTTTACAGAGAGGCAAACCCAGTCGCTGATTGGTTTGCTAATAAAGGGGTTAACACCACCAATAATCTGACCTGGCATGCCAGAAAAGATTTTTCGGTGGAGGCAAAGTTTCTTATCGACCAACATAAAATCTTGGGAAGGACGGCTCAAATCCAATGCAATTATGGATAATAAAGATTGCTTAATAAATGGTAAGTGCCATTATTGGCATCGTGATTTTCACCAGCAAAAGGGGTTTCCTCTGACATTTTGACACATTCGTAAGGACGATCCCATTATTTTTAGAAAGGGGTATATTCACGGGTATCATAAAAGAAACATCACCATTTTTTCGAATGCAAATAACTTGCACAGTTCAGAGTTCATGAGAATTGTGGAAGTTGATCAAGTAAACATGATGGGTGAGAGGAGCAGAAAGGAGCCGGTGGGGGAAGTTCAGAAGTGGAAGAACAAGGCCAAAGTTTGGAGAGAGTTGGAAAAGGGTGGGGTTACTAATTTCTTCGAGAAACTTCATGGCTTGGATCCTGAGATCACTAACAGCATGGTGAATTCGTGGAATAATGGTAAGGTTAAGGTGAACGGGGTCTACTTCCAAATTACTGAGGATGTGGTTGCTGAAGTCACGGGGATTCCGATGGAGGGGCATAAATTCTTCAGAGACAAGAAGATGTCTTCTAATGCAATCAAGGATTTTGTGAAAAACACTGAAGAGCTGAACAAGCTGGGCAAGAAAGAGACATTTTTTGTAACGGATACTATAAAGAAGCTCTGGAGGTATGTTCTCTACGATGTCATTGAATATATAACCCTAGGACCCAGGTTTGATAGGGTTAGGACTCACCATTTTGTGATTCTGAATCATTTTCGCCATGGTAGTAAGATCTCCTTCCCGTATTATCTTTTTAACTCGATGAACAAGGCCATTTCTAGTTTTAAAAAGAAAGCTACCGTCAACCCGGCCCTGCATGAGGGTCTTCTGCTTCTGATTCATGAGCATTTCCATGCTCAAACCATTAGCAAAAACCCTATCCAGGGGGTGGATGTTGACAAGAGCAGCTCCAGTTTTTCCTCAGATTCTGACGATGTCGAGAGCATCAGCTCTGATGAGGTTTTTGAGCATTCAGGTAAGAAGACTAAAATCCATAAGAAGGATTACCCCTCTATCAAATTACCTAGCAGAAAGAGCCCTAGAGGTCATACCCCAGCTAAAACTGGCTCTGCTGAGGTGGAGGAGGAAATGGATACTGATGATTCTGACAAGGTTTCGAAGGAGGAGCTAGATGAGGAGAAACTGAGAAAAAGACAGAAGAGGGAGGGAGAGAGCATGGAGCGCTCCAGTAGTCAGGGAAACGATTCTCTGCCCATTCCCCTCTCCCCTATACATCCTCAGCCTCCTTTGGAGGAAAATGACAACTCTGGACAGATTGAGGGGGAAGTGCAAGTTAATAACAGAAGGAAGGCTTGGAAGAACTTCAATGTGAGAACGGCCACTATGGGAATCTACAGAGAGGTGATGAAACCCCAACTCCTGGTGGATGACCTCAAGAAGCTTTGACTCAATGAGCTAATTAACCCGGCTATGGTGGCTATTTCTGATAATGCAAGAGAAACAGGCATGAATCTGTTGAACAATGCCCGCAATAGCATGATCGACAACTTCAGATCAATTAAATGGCTTTTCCATGAGCTTGAGGATGTCAGAGATAGGGTTTCCCAAATGGAAAAAATCAAGAGCAAGATAGGTGCAGAAAGCCAAGGTGACTGGAACAGCTGGGAGACTCTAATGGAGAGGAGAGTAAAAAATATTGAGAACTACAATCACAACCTGGCAAGTCAAATGATCTCCCTCCTCGCTTTGATCAATGACAACATCCTCTCTCTCTTGGAAAATCTCAAAGACAGGAACCAGATGGAGGAAGATGATAAACAGAACAGAGAAAAAGATAGGCTGGATGTGGATAAAGCCAAGGACAACACTATGGAGCAGGATTTGACAAACGCCTAGGATCATAAGGCAGAAGAGCAACAAGAGTGCGCCGAAGCTGCCCAGACCATGCTCGAGATGGAGAAGTAGTCTGCTAGGTTGGGTCTCTGTCCTTTGGTTTTTGTTTCTCTTGGCTTTGGCTTTTTGTCTGGTCTCTATTTTTCTGGTTGGTTCTCTGGCCTTTTTAGTGGGCAGTTGTTTCGGGCTGGGCCTTTGGGCTTATTTTCAGCCGTAAGGCTTATGTTTTGGCTGGGCATTTTTTCGCTTATTTTCAGCCTTTCTTGTTGTTAAACTTATGGGTTTCAGGACCCCTTAAAACCTGTTTACCTTATCAAAAACATGGGCACCTTCATTACAATAATCTACAAGTCTAAGCTGCGAACTACACCCAAATTTGTTTTAGACAATGTTTGGGTTTTTCTTAAATAGGCAATTTTATGCCACTTAGGAAGGTTCTAGATAATAAAACTTAATACCTAGGGCCGACAGACCCTAAAAATACATATAGAGTTAGCCAAATAAATCTTTGACAATTATTTTAGATATTTTGGGCACCTCAACTTTGGAAGGACATAACTCTCGAACCATTGCTCCAATTGGCTATTATAACCACTTTTTAGAAATGCAAACTCTTGATCTACAGGCTTGGAACCACACTAGTGCCCTTTCATCGAGTTTTTAGGCCTCATCTAGGCATCTAAGGCCTCCAACAGTGACCCTGAAGTTTTTTTGCAAATTTTTTCCACAAAAAATCTACAATAACTTCTTCGATACTTATGGTTGAGCAATGAGATTTTTATTGTAGGCTTAAAACTCTAAAATGAACCTTCCTGTAGAAAATGAGAACATTTCAAGCTCATATGAAAAACTTACTAAAAATAGCAAGTTCACGTAAATACTAACCACCATGTCTACTAGTCCTTATTAAAATAGAAAAGAATAAAATAAAAATATTTTTGGGTGATGCAAGATTGCTCTTACACCCAGGATTCTCTTACATCAGACACCTAGGGTAATTTGAGAAGTGATCCTATCAGATCTTAGGTATTCAAAGGAAAATCAAGATGGTTAACCTCCTCCTTTGTTAGCCATAATGAATCCTCAACTAGCCTCCCTTTCTATTTGACCAGATATTCCTCATAAGTTATGTTCTTGGTGCTTTTTCCAACACCATTTTCTATTATCTCCTGAATCTCCTTTGTAGCCAAACTAGCTACTAGAATACTCCACTATGCTTCTACAACTTCATCTCCATCACCTCCTTCATAATACTCTATCAAATTTGAAATGTTAAATACTAATGAAATATTTAATTCATCAAGAAACTCCACTTAATATGCATTTCTAGAATCATTCCTTTTCTCTATCTTACATAGTCCAAACTTCTTCATCTTAAGTTTATTATATGTACCCACTAGAAAATGTTCCTTGCTCAAATGAACCATGACTTCATTTCCAATCTAAAATTCCTTATTCCTCCTTTTCACATCTTCCTTAGCCTTATACTATGTATTCATCTTTAATATTTACTTCCTCACCTCCTCATGGATGTTCTTCAAATGTCAAGAAAAATCTTCTACTTTAGCATTATTTATCTCTCCTTTATCCAATTGCCTCAATTCAGAAGCATTTTGAACACTACTACCATATACAATCTAGAATGGTGATTTACCAATACTTCTATTAACAAAATTATTATATGAAAATTCAACCTATGATAAAATTATATCCCATCCTTTTGATTTATCTCCAAACAAGAATCTCAACAGGTTTCCCAAACTGTGATTCCTAGCTTCTGTCTGTCCATCAATATGTGGATGATGTGATGAACTAAACTTCAAATCTATTTTCATAATGTACACTAGAAAAACCACACTGTATGCTAGAAATACCTAACAAATTTGGTATCTCAATCTGAAACTATACTCTTTGGTAGACAATGTAGTCTCACCACTTCTCTAAAAAATAATTCTTCTATAGTCTACTAGCAAGGAATAAAATGTGTCATCTTTAAAAACCTATCAACCACCACAAAAATAGAATCATGCCCATGTTGTGTCCTCAATAATCCAAAAAAAAAATCCATACTGACATCCTTCCACAGCTTCTCTCAGACAGGTAATGGGTGACACAACCCTGTATTTTGCTTCACTCCTTTCGCCATCTGACATACTCTGCAACTCTGTACAAAATTCTTCACATCTTGCTGCAATTGTGGCTAGTAATAATTCTCAACAACCAAAGAAATGGTCTTATCTCTTCCAATATGTCTAGCCAATCCTCCACTATGCTTCTCCTTGATGAGATTATCTCTCATAAACTTCTGTGAATGCAACACTAACTTCCTTTGAACAACATAGTGTCTTGGATCATGAAATCCAACCACTTCATCCTATCAAGTGTAATAGGTTATGTACAAGCCTTCCATGCTTCACCAAAATCAAGATCATCTAGATACAAAGTATTGAGTTCTTTGAAATGAATCACCTCTATCTACATTTTTGTCAGCAAAAGTTGTCTTCTACTAAGAGCATCTGCAATTTTGTTAGACTTCCCACTCTTGTGTTTCAAAAAAAATGTATAACTCTACAAAAACTCAACCCACTTCAAATGCCTTTAGTTCAATTTTCCTTGACTATTTAAATATTACAAAGCTTGATGATCAGTGTATAAAAGAAACTCCTTAGGAAGAAGATAGTGTCTCCACTTCTTCAATGCTTGAACTATAACATAAAATTCCTAATCATAAATATAATATTTTCTTTTTTCATCATTCAATTTCTCACTAAAATAACCAACAAATCTATTGTCTTGGCTCATAATAGCTCCTATTGCAGTACCACTAACATTACAATCTACTTGAAACACCTTATTAAAATTAGGAAGTACTAAAGCAAGTTGCTCAGTAACTTTCTATTTCAACAGACTAAAACTCTTATTTGCTCCTATAGTCCACTTAAATTTTTTTCTATCCCCTCTGATTATTTTAGTTAGGGGTCCACAAATACTGCTAAACCCTCTATCAAACTTTTTATAAAAACTAGCCAGTCCATGGAAAGATCTTACCTCTGTCACACTCTTTGGAGTAAGACATTCAAGGATAGCCTTCACTTTCTTTGGGTCCATTTTCAGACCTTTTGCTGAGACTACAAATCCCAAGTACACCAACTCCTTTACAAACTTGTACTTCTTCAGGTTTATCAGCAACTTCTCTTCCCTCAACTTATCAAACACCTTGCAAATATGGATTAAATGCTCCTCCAATGTCTTACTAAAGATCAAAATATCATCTAGGTAAAAAAATAACAAACTTACCTAGAAACTCCTTTAGTACCTCATTCATGAGCCTCATGAAAGTGCTTAGTGCATTGGTTAGCCCAAAAGGCATGACTAACCATTTGTATAGTCCTTCTTTTGTCTTGAAAGCAATCTTCCACTCATCATCTTCTTTGATACAAATCCGATTATACCCACTCTTTAGATTTATCTTTGTGAAATACTTAGCTCCAATCAAATATTCCATCATATCATCCATCCTTGGTAATGGAAATCTATACTTGATTGTGATCTTGTTGATAGCAGAAGAATCTATGCACATCCTCCATTCTCCATTCTTCTTTGGTGCTAATATTGTTGGTACAACACATGGACTTAGACTCTCTCAAATCAACCCCTTTTGCAATTTAACTCTTCACTTTCTACTAGCATCATTCTATGTGTTGCCTTGTTTGGAAAATTGGCTCCTAGAACCAAATCCATCTGGTGACTGATCTTCCTCATTGGAAGCAATCCATCAGGTACATTATCTGATACATTATCAAAAACTCTCCCAACATATCTGCAACTTCTGTAGGCACCTCTTCTACTTCTTCTTTACTATCTTTTGTAATTATAGAAAAACACATATGCTCATACTTCTTACCTTTAAAAAACTCTTTTCCATTAACAAAACATATTCTAGTAACACTACATACCTTTTTCTTTCTCCTTTGATGGATTCAACTTATGTTTCACTCCATCCTTGGTTAGAGTGTAGGTATTTTCTCACCCATCATGTACATCATGCCTATCAAACTACCATGGCCTACCCAAAAACATATGACATATGTCCATAGGTATGATATCACATAGTACCTCATCTTGGTAGCTTCCAATCTTGAATTTCATACATCATTGCTCATTGACCATGACTTTGTGGTCATCTTGCACCCAAGCAATATAGTATGGATATAAGTGATTTTGTCTCTTTAGCTTCAACTTGGTGACCATCATTTCTAACACTAGATTGTTAGTACTTCCACCATTAATGGTCACATCACAACACTTATCTTCACATTTGCACCTTGTGCAAAATAAACTCCTTCTTTGATTAGGTACATTCTCACCACTCAGTAGGACTCTTCTATTAACTAGGACTTCTCCTCTTTTAGCATCATCAAAATGTGATGATCTATCATCTTCATCAACATGTGCAACTTTGGCCTGGCCTTCTATTCTTTGACTTGTCCTTCCTTGGCGCTAGGTACATTCAAATGCTCTATGCTCTTCTTCTCCATAGTGAAAACATTTCCCACAGAAGCCTCCTCTTTCAAATCCTTATCCTCCTTATTGTTCTGATCATGGAAATTGTTAGAATTATTTCCCCTCTTGTTCTGAATACTACTTCCAGCCTCATCCTTATTCTTCTAATCATCAATACAGCCACAATAAGATCATCTGCTAGATCTTCCATTGTGACCTCTTTCTCTATTATTGTAAAACTTCTTGCTAAATTTCTTCTCAAATTTTAGGGAAAATTGGTATGCCTCCTCAATACTTTTCATTTGAACCAGACTTAGCTCATCCTAAATACTTGGCCTAAACCCATAAAGATAATAGGCCACCCATTTTCTCCTTATCAACTTTTGCATGGCCAAATCTAGTGAGAACTCGATAGAACTCTTTGGTACACTCTTGAATAGAGTTTCCCTTTGTAGACGCTCAAAAATGGTTCACATCTATGGTTTCATTACTTCTTCATACTAATTTGTCCCATTTTCTCATTCTACTAACTTTGATATTTTGGCCAAATTGACCATATTTTGTCATTTGTCTCCCCTTTCACATCAATTTCATATCAACTCAAAATCATATCAAATCAACTCAGAATCACCCCAAATCAACTCAAAATCATTCAAAATCAAGCCTAATCAACCCAAAACATATCAAACATCCCAAATCAATCATCATTTTTCCAACTCCTAGGTATTTTTGTGCCTTTCATTGCCTTGGAAATCTATCAACCTATCAATCTTATCAATCTGACCTTAGTACTATCGTCGCTCTCAGTGCTAGGTCAAACTATCATTCATGTCATCCAATCTTTGACATTGTTGAGGCTTTTAATGTCAAATCATGGCATCATCAAAGAATTTTAATAATATTGACAGTGTGTGTCGATGTTATTATGATCAAACCTTATCAATCAATTTCAATCCTGTAGCATTTACAATATCGATTAAATGTTACATATCAACCAATTCATGTCATGTGTCCTTAGCATGTTATAAACTTCAATCAATAAATCTGATCATGGCTTTGATCTACTAGTCATCATCTTATTCCATATCCATCATCATTACATTTTCATCAAAGGATACTATCACATTCATTTAATCAATTTGGTCAATCATCTGCTAATTTTCTCTATAGGATTAAATAACCCATAATTTAATCATAGTCTTTCTAATTATTCTTCCTAATTATCATCCTCAATTAATTAATTTTATTAATTAATTGATTCATCATCTACAAAACCATGGAAATTCTTAATTTCCTAAGTTCCATTTTCCATCATTAATTCCATTTTCTACTAATTCTTATTTTGTGGAATAAGAGGATTTTTAATTCAAATATTCCATAAAATATTCCATCATCATGACACTTGGATATGACACCTCATGGATTCTCCTTTGACACTTGGCTGAGATTTGTCATAATCAAATATTATTACCTCTTACGCATTTCTCTATTTGGCTTCTTTGTCATAGATTCTTGGCTTTAAGTGGGTTGAGGTGTCTTATGACGCGTCATAGATTCTCTTCCACATTTAGCCAAGTTTGACTTGCATGTGTCATAGAATCTCACAATTGGCATATTTTGTCATATGCATCATGGATTCTCAAAGGAATCTCTTGCCACATCGCGTATCTATGGGTGAAAAATCCAATGCCCTCACTCTGAGTGTTGATTATAAAATGGACACTCTTTCTCTCTTTTTCGGTCCTTGCCTTCTTGAAGTCTTGGAGGCCTTTAGGTCCTAATTTCTTTTAGATTTCTCACTCCATCTCTCACACTCAAATCACAACTTCAAGTATTCTCATGGAATTATCCACATCATAGACTTTTGCTTCAATTTTGTGTTCACTATAGGCAACTTTGGAGCTACAATCATTTGGAGAAGAAAGAAGGACATGGGAGCTACAAACAAAAAAGTGGGTTTCTATTGCTTTCTCTATTAGTTTGGCTTTCATGGTAGACTAGTGGGTGCTAACGTATGATTATTGAGTTTATGATTTTCTCATAGTATGTTATGCATTTAACCCATTTTTTTGGTCCTACATTTGGTGAACCCGACGTGAACATGCATATCTAACTTGGGTTTTCTTGTTTTGTGCTTGTAGGTGCAAGGAAGGAGCTCACTTGGAAGGGTATAATGACTATCTACTCTTCCTTTTCACACCTAGATTAATTAGGTAGTCTAGTAAAATACTTATATGCTCTTGTTTCATGCATTCTGTTAGCTTGCTACTCTAGGGTGCACTCTGCTCTGTCAGTGCACACTTGGGACCCCTAGGAGTAGTTTTAGGAGCCCAGAAGCCACCAAAATCTCATTCTATTGTTTCTAACTTACCAACTGCACCCAAATGGGCCTCAACTATTTCATTGATGTAGTCTGCACTATTTGGGTGCACTTGGGAGTCTAGCTTTGAAAATTTCAATTTTTGGGTCTTGTCTAAGCACCATTTCCCCACACTCTACACTTGACTTCCCAACTGTGCCCTAAAACTACCAACTACACCCAACTAGGCCCTAACTACATCATTGACATAGTCGGCACTGTCTGGGTACATTTGGGAGTGTTCTGAGCCATTTTGGCCTCCTGGGGTGCAATCTGCTCTGTCAGAGCACACCTGGGTTCACAGTAAGCAAATACATCAATCAAAATTTGCATTTTAGGTTCCTATCACTCTCTAGGAGGACATAGGTTAGGTGATTTTGTGTTACTAATGGTTTATTTGTAGCATTTGGTGATCATTGGATGAAGACGTGATCATAAGAAACTACTAATGTGTGCTTTGCAGGACATTGTCAAAGACTTTGTGTGTCTTTCAAAACTATGTGTGTGGATTTCCTATATTAGATAACATTTCGTTTGGTGCTTAAAAAGAACCTTTTTTCTTTTCTGCCTAGTGTTTCTACAATGTTAAATCCCTAGGAGTTTCATTGGACGTATCCTCTCCCCTTGACATTCGTGGATCTTGGGTGTAGGAGAAATCTGTGTAACTTCTATAGTAGGCCTGCCTTGGACCAAGATACTCGATATTGGGTATGCTAGGGGATGACCTCAGAGCGATAATAAGTCAAAGCCAAGTTAACTTTCCAGCCGCTATATAAAATTTGATTATGGTGAAAGCTACATCGATGATATTGCTGCATGATAGCACTCCTCCAGTACCCTTGTGGTGCGTCAAACCCCAGTTCTTGGGGCTAGGAGACCTTTTGCAAAAGTTTATCATTAACTTGCCAAATGGAATGCCCTTACTAGAAACCATGTTTTAGTGGCCAAAATACTTTCTATCCACTAGCTCAAGGGGTCACCCATGCTCGTGAAGACATCCTACATTCTCGTGGTCCTTAGTAGAGGCAAGAGTCCCTTGGGAAGTCATGCCCCTTGGGAAGCGGAGTTTGGTAGCCCTGAGAAGTGAGTGCGCTATAAGGAGGAGCCTGTGGTGCCGAGATCCTAGGTTGTTTGCTCTGGATAAGTGTGGTTGAACTTTGATTCAAGTAGGAATTCAGTGGATACAGTCCTAAAAGCCTAGGTTGTGGTGTGTTTGTTAACTTTTTACAACAACTATTCTTGTCTTAATGTGTCTTGTGTGTGTGTAAAACATAGTCAAGATAAAAGCCAAACTTTTAAATTTACACCTTGGATATCATTTGAACTTGTGAAAACACCACACATTGCCAAAATATTTCAACCTTTATCAAACTTTGCAAATATTGGTTCAACACACTTGAACCTTGGAAAACATGGCGACTTGTGCTCTTAAACGTGCTTGGCAAAACGTAGATCTCACACTTGAATTCAACCTAGTATAGGCCTCATTCATGCATCATATAGACTTCATATTGCACCTTTTAGTCATCATTTATTATCTATTACCTTTCATGTTGCATCCATTTAGGTTCAGTTTACTTTCATTAGTTTTTGCATTCCCATCTCAAAATCAACACTTTGCATTCACCACCTTGCATCTTTGCATTCATGCACCGGCTATGACTACACCATCAATTGCTTTAATGAGTCTGACTTCCACATATCCACATTCACATTGAAGGCTAAAGACCCTCATTGTGCTATCACTACATGTCGTAGCAAGATTACCCTACCTGGAGCCCCATCTAGACCTACTGCTTCTACTAGACCTGCACCTCCAAGTAGACCTATTACTCCTACTTCATCTAATTATAGCCTTGTTGAACAACTTGGAAAAACCCCTGAATAAATATCCATTTTGGACCTACTGCGTGCATCCCCCCAACACCAAAAGATCTTGGAGCAAGCCCTTAAAGAGTTAATAGTCCCAGATAACATGGATGTTGCTTAGTTCCAAGCCATGGTTGGGAACCTATCCATGTCACAACATATCACCTTTTCCCCTTGAGATATCCCTAAGGACAATCCCAACCATAATGATCCCCTTTATCTTGAAGTCTTCATCCATAATGCCAAAGTCAGACGTGTCTTAATAGATGGAGGAGCAGGACTAAACATTTGTACTCTTAAGGTTGTCAACAATTTGGGTTATTCTAAAGATGATGTGGATCCATCTCAAAGAATCACAATAAAATCTTATTATGATGGTGAACGCTTCTTTAGGGGCATCATCACATTACCTGTCAGAGTTGGTCTAGCTACTGAAGACACATTGTTCCATGTCCTAGACATTGAAATGAATTGCAACATGATAATAGGATGCCCTTGGCTTCATGCTATGAAAGTAGTCCCTTCTACATATCATCAATGTTTGAAGTTTTCCTATCACAACATAGAGGTTACCATCCCCAGTGATCTAGATCCTTTCCAGTTTTGTGCTAATCTAAGTGATGCTACTGCATTCCAAATCCAAAAAACAATGAAGTGTAACCCACAAATCCCTCTAAGTATGTGGATGCTGATATACTGCTCAGTAAAGCCAAGTAAAAGATGAAGATTGAAGACAATGGGTGTGGAGAGTACTTTATCTCTCAAGTTTCTCACATTAGGGAGTCACCACTTTCTCCCATCAGCACAAAGAAAGTTACTTCTACCAATTAGAATACATTCGTATGTATTGAGAAAGCAAAAGTAGAATGTGAACCCACTTTGATATCTCCTAAAAAGTATGGACTTGGGTTTACTATCATGCAAAAACAAGGCTATGATGGCTATAGTGGTCTTGGATCTCAAAAACAAGGAATCATTGAACCTATCACTACAGAATAACAACCTCCTAGTTTGGGGCTTGGATTTAAACCATTACAAATAGGTCCTCCTAGTACCATGATACCTACATGTAAGACTATGGATGTTTTGAATGATGAAAAGGCATCTAAGGATATCCCACTTGCAACCAAAAATCCCCTAGCCTCTAAGCATAACCCCAATGACCTAGTTGAATTAGTTACCCATATATCTACCTTCACCCAAAGCCCATTCAACACTGATGATGACATTTCCTCAAGTTATTCTGAACCTTTGGATTGGGACAAATGTGGACCACCAATTTTTGGTCAATTTGACAATGATGACACTCTTATAATAGAATTTGAAGGCATTATGACTAAAGATCATAAAGAAGCAGTTTCTCCTAAAGAGAACGCATTGGCATATTTTGGTGAGTCCACTCCACCTTCTAGTTACAAAGAAAAAAGAGAAATAAATAACAAGCATAGGTCTCTTGGTGAAAACCGTAAGGCACCATTAGACCATAAAAAATCAAAAGCTAAGCAGCTCTCAATGATACAAAATGAAAAATATTATACCATGAATATAAGTGTTCCAGTGTTCAACATGCCACAAAGTCTTTTGGAGCTCTCTCAATCAGCATTCATGCGAAAGGTCACTGGTCTCAACCCTCCCTTATATCCCTTTGTTTATCCCCCAATCCAGCTACCTAATTTGTCCTATAACCAAAATCAGTCCTTTATCCAACAAGCCTTTTCCTATGTCATCATCAGTGACATCCCACATGACATTTCTATTAACCCAATTATCCTTAGATTCCTTGATTTGCAGGAGATAGACATTGTCTTACATATGGTACACGATGGTATCTCTCAAGGCCTTTCTAGTGGTTTGATTTTAGCTACAGACTCGAAACAAATCCTCCATAATTATGGTCAATCATGGATCCAGAGCTCATCAGCTAATAGCACCAACAACAAATATCTTCTCAGTATTTGTTAGTGACATTCTTGATTTCATCTAAAAGTCCTGAAAAAATATCAAAAAAATAGTAAAAAGTCATGAAAAAAGCAAAGAAAAAAAAAGTGAAAAAAGTCATGAAAAAATGGATGCCTTGATGAAAACCTGGCAAACAGGCATCTTGGCACAAAAATTTGAGTCAAGAGAAAAATTTCTTCCAAAAGTGAAAACCTAGCAAACAGGCACTTTGGGCAAGTACCATGGTGAAAACTTGGCAAATAGGCACCATGTGTAATCAGTTATTGCTCCTCCATCTATCAGGATTCCATCTAGTCTTTTCCCCCTCTATCATTCCTTGATCATATCCTTCATATTGCAAGACATCTTTGGTCCCTTATCATGGCTCATGAACTGGTTAATGTCCTTTGTTACCTTGCCTAAGCATCACCAGTCTGCACACACAATTTGTCATTAGCCTTTGTACATAGTTTGTATCTTGTCTAGGGGCATATTACCTACATGGTGCATGAGTTTGAATTTGAACTAGGGGCATATCCCCTAGTTCTTTCTATCCATTGGACCTATCACATAACAGATTGGAGCTAACACTTGTTTATGCTTATATGATCCTGAAAAAATCCCTAAAAATCATAAAATGTCTTGAGAAAATCACTAAAAATCACATAATGTCCTGAAAAATCCTAAACATTCAAATATGATCTTGAAAAAATCACTAAAAATCACATAATGGCTTGAAAAAATCCTAAACATTCAAATATGATCCTGAAAAAATCACTAAAAATCATAGAATGTCTTGAAATAAACCCTAAAAATTGTAAAATGACCTAAAGAAATCAGTCACACAAAAACATCAAATATCCTCAAAAAACCCTAAAAATCACAAAACTCGTCAAAAATTTGCAATAAACCTTGTACATACTCATTGTGGCTAACCACCCCTTTTGAGAAAACACTTGCACTTTGCAAGTTGAAACCCAAAGCACTACACGTCAATGCCAATCACACTATTCGGGTAATGTGAACCAACAATCAATCCAACAGATCACTATGAACTTCTCAATTGAATACACAAATAGTGCTATCACATTATCAACATGTCAAACACTATATACACACCTAAAAAATTAACAAGAATGTAATAATGGACAAGAATAGTTGTTGGCTCACACTGTTTAGTGAGTGATTTATTTTTTGCTTTGTTTTTCTTTGATCATTTTCCTATTCCACTCGATGATATAAAACTAATCTATGAGACTGGCTGGGATGGTTCATGGCCATCTTTTTCCATTTTTTTCTGTTACAATGTACCTTTGAGAGTTTGGGGCATGTACATATGCCTTAGGAAGGACAAGGTCATTCTCTGTTTGCATCATGCTTGTTTATGCAAAAGGCTTGCATTTGCGCTTTGGCTCTTTATGCCATGATGTGTTGCATTCCATTTGCCATATCAAAATAAAGCTCCATTTGACATATAGTGCACTTTTTAGAATCAAAAGTCTTTCCATCATACTAACATCTCCTCATCTCATCTTTCTTTTTCATCTCACTCTCTATCACCACGATCATGTCTTCTAATTCACCAAATCATCTTCATCTCGCATTCATGCATTCTTGCATCATCCTCCACTGCCAATCAACTTTTTGTGGCTTTCTACCTAGTTCAATCTTAGTCTAACATTTTTCTAATCATATTTTACCATATACAACCATTTTTGATGATTTTCCTCATGTTAGGACATCTTTCCATCATTTTGGGCATGCACGCACAATTTCGGGTCATTCCAAGTCCAACCAGGCTTATTTTGGGCCCCAGAGCCTTTTAGGATGTAGTCTGCTCAAGGCATAGTTGGGGTTCCCAACTACATCATTGATGCACTTAGTCATGCCAATTACGTCATTGATGCACTTGGTAGAGTTTGGGCACACTTGGGAACCTAGGTTATCCAAAACTGCTCCCGGAACCCCTAGGTTGCACTCCAGAGGCCATAACTTTTGTGTTTTAACTTTGATTTATGAACGATCAATTGCATTGGAATCATATCTTTCTTGTAAAAAAAATAAGCTATAATTTTCATTATTTGGTCACTATATGGAGTGTTAATCCTTGCAATTACTCTTGGGCTCCTAGTTGCGCTCTGCCATGTTAATTTTTGCCCCCAGGGCCTTCTCGGGCACATTTTTAACTTTCTGAGACCACTTGGGCTTCCCAAGTGTATCATTGATGAACTTGGTCCTGTCATGGTGCACTTGGGCTTACTAAGTGCGTCAATGATGCACTTGGTTGAGTTTTGGGCGCAGTTAGGGACCTAGGATACCCAGAACTGCTCCCGGAGCCCCTATGTTGCACTTCGGAGCCCATAACTTTTGCATTTTACCTTAGAATTGCAATCCCTTAGTTGCGTTGGATTCATATCTTTGTTACAAACAACATGAAATATCATTTTCATCATTTTGTGTTTTTCTTGAGTGGTAACCCATGGAATCACTCTCAAGCTCCCGATTGACCCTGTTTTGCACTCTAGACCTCATAACTTTCACATCTTAGCTCTGATTTGTGATTTGTCAATTGCTATGGTTTTGTCTTATTTTTTTTGATAAATTGACTTATCATATGCTTATCTTAGTCAATTTATTGATGGGGCACCCATATATATCATCCGTACTGGGGCATGTTGTGGCTTTCTCATTAGTTATTCTTTGATACAATGCTCTAAATCACATTGTATCAAAGAGGGGCAAAATGTAGACACTCAAAAATTGTTTTTATCTATGGTTTCATGACTTCTTCATACTAATTTGTCCCATTTTCTCATTCTACTAACTTTGATCTTTTGGCCAGATTGACCATATTTCATCATTTGTATCCCCTTTCACATCAATTTCATATCAACTCGAAATCATATCAAATCAACTCGAAATCACCCCAAATCAACTCAGAATCATTCAAAATCAGTCCTAATCAACCCAAAACATATCAAACATCCCAAATCAATCATCATTTGTCCAACTTCTAGGTATTTTTGTGTCTTTCAGTGCCTTGGAAATCTATCAACCTATCAATCTTATCAATCTGACCTTAGTACTATCGTCGCTCTCAGTGCTAGGTCAAACTATCATTCATGTCATCAAATATTTGACATTTTTAAGGCTTTCAATGTCATATCATGGCATCATCAAAGCATTTTAATAATATTGATAGTGTTCATCAATATTATTATGATCAAACCTTATCAATCAATTTCAATCCTGTAGCATTTACAATATCGATTAAATGTTACATATCAACCAATTCATGTCATGTGTCCTTGGCATGTTATAGACTTCAATCAATCAATCTAATCATGGCTTTGATCTACTAGTCATCATCTTATTCCATATCCATCATCATTACATTTTTATCAAAGGATATTATCACATTCATTTAATCAATTTGGTCAATCATCTACTAATTTTCTCTATAGGATTAAATAACCCATAATTTAATCCTATTCCTTCTAATTATTCTTCCTAATTATCATCCTCAATTAATTAATTTTATTAATTAATTGATTCATCATCTGCAAAACCATGGAAATTCTTAATTTCCTAAGTTCCAGTTTCCATCATTAATTCCATTTTCTACTATTTCTTATTTTGTGGAATAAGAGGATTTTTAATTCAATTATTCCATAAAATATTCCATTATCATGACACTTGGATATGACACCTCGTGCATTCTCCTTTGACACTTGGCTGAGATTTTTCATAATCAAATATTATTACCTCTTACGCATGCCTCTATTTGGCTTCTTTGTCATAGATTCTCGGCTTTAAGTGGGTTGAGGTGTCTTATGACGCATCATAGATTCTCTTCCACATTTAGCCAAGTTTGACTTGCATGTGTCATAGAATCTCACAATTGGCATATTTTGTCATATGCATCATGGATTCTCAAAGGAATCTCTTGCCACATCACATATCTATGGGTGACAAATCCAATGCCCTCACTCTGAGTGTTGATTATAAAATGGACACTCTTTCTCTCTTTTTCGGTCCTTGCCTTCTTGAAGTCTTGGAGGCCTTTAGGTCCTAATTTATTTTAGATTTCTCACTCCATCTCTCACACTCAAATCACAACTTCAAGTATTCTCATGGCATTATCCACATCATAGACTTTTGCTTCAATTTTGTGTGCACTATAGGCAACTTTGGAGCTACAATCATTTGGAGAAGAAAGAAGGACATGGGAGCTACAAACAAAAAAGGGGGTTTCTATTGCTTTCTCTATTAGTTTGGCTTTCATGGTAGACTAGTGGGTGCTAACGTATGATTATTGACTTTGTGATTCGCTCATAGTATGTTATGCATTAAACCCATTTTTCTGGTCCTACATTTGGTGAACCCGACGTGAATATGCATATCTAACTTGGGTTTTCTTGTTTTGTGCTTGTAGGTGCAAGGAAGGAGCTCACTTGGAAGGGTATAATGACTATCTTCTCTTACTTTTCACACCTAGATTAATTAGGGGGTCTAGTAAAACACTTATATGCTCTCATTTCATGCATTTTGTTAGCCTTCTGCTCTAGGGTGCACTCTGCTCTGTCAGGGCACACTTGGGACCCCTAGGAGCAGTTTTAGGAGCCCAGAAGCCACCAAAATCTCATTCTGTTGTTTCTAACTTACCAACTACACCCAACTGGGCCCCAACTACATCATTGACATAGTCTGCACTATTTGGGAGCAGTTAGGAGTCTAGCTTTGAAAATTTCAATTTTTGGGTCTAGTCTAGGCACCATTTCCCCACACGTTGCACCTGACTTCCCAACTACGCCCTAAAACTACCAACTATGCCTAACTGGGCCCAAACTACATCATTGACATGTTTGGCACTATTTGGGCACACTTGGGAGTGTTCTAAGCCATTTTGGCCTCCTGGGGTGCAATCTGCTCTGTCAAAGCACACCTGGGTTCACAATAAGCACATACATCAATCAAAATCTACATTCCAGGTTCCTATCACTCTCTAGGACATAGCTTAGGTGATTTTGTGTTATTGACGGTTTATTTTTAGCATGTGGTGATCATTGGATGAGGATGTGATTATAAGAAACTAGTAATGTGAGCTTTGTAGGACGTTGTTGAAGACTTTGCGTGTCTTTCAAAACTGTGTGTGGATTTCCTAGATTAGATAACATTTTGTTTAATGCTTAAAAAGAACCTTTTTTTCTTTTTTTCTAGGCGTCTCTACAATTTTAAATCCCTAGGAGTTTCATTGGATGTATCTTCTCCCCTCACCATTCGTGGATCTTGGGTGTAAGAGAAATCCATGTAACTTCTATAGGAGGCCTACCTTGGACCAAGATACTCGATATTGGGTATGCCAGGGGATGAACTTAGAGTGATAACGTGCCAAAGCCAAGTCAATGTTCCAACCACTATATAAAATTCAATTAGGGTGAAAGCTGTGTCGGCAATATTGCTGGGTGATAGCTCTCCTCCAGTACCCTTGTGGTGCGTCGAACCTCGATTCTCAGGGTTGGGAGACCTTCTACAGAAGTTTATCATTAACTTACCGAACGGAATGCCCTTACTAAAAACCATGTTTTAGTGGCCAAAATACTTTCTATCCACTAGCTCAAGGGGTCACCCATGCCCGTGAAGACATCCTACATTCTCACGGTCCTTAGTAGAGGCAACAGTCCCTTGGGACGTCATGCCCCTTGGGAAGCAGATCTTGGTAGCCCTGAGAAGTGAGTGTGCTATAAGGGGGATCCTATGGTGCCAAGAACCTAGGTTGTCCACTCTAGATAAGTGTGTCTGAACTTCAGTTCAAGTAGGAATTCAGTGGATACAGTCCTAAAAGCCTAGGTTGTGGTGTGTTTGTTAACTTTTTACAACAGCTATTCTTGTCTTAATGTGTCTTGCGTGTGTGTAAAACATAATCAAGATAAAAGCCAAACTTTTAAATTTACACCTTAGATATCATTTGAACTTGTGAAAACACCACACATTGCCAAAATATTTCAACCTTTATCAAACATTTCAAATATTGGTTCAACACACTCGAACTTTGGAAAACATGGCAACTTGTGCTCTTAAACATGCTTGGCAAAACATAGATCTCACACTTGAATTCACCCTAGTATAGGCCTCATTCATGCATCATATATACTTCATATTTCACCTTTTAGTCCTCATTTATTATCTATTACCTTTCATGTTGCATCCATTTAGGTTCAGATTACTTTCATTAGTTTTTGCATTCCCATCTCAAAATCAGCACTTTGCATTCACCACCTTGCATCTTTGCATACCTATTCATCATCTTGAACACTTTAACACTCATTCTGGGTGTCCTAACCATCATTTTGAGCATTTATACTGGTCTTAACACTGTCCCCTACTATTGGCCTCTTTATAACATCAATCTTGAAATCATAGCTCCCAGAATTGCCTAATTTTTGGCCTAGTTTACCAACTGCGCCCAGAAACTACCAACTATGCCCAACTGGGCCCCAAATACATAATTGATGTATTCTAGACTATTTGGGTTCACTTGGTGGTCTTGAGATCTAGTTTTGGGTTCTAGATAACATTTTGGGGCTCGAACAGTGTCCTTAGGTACCTGATTAGCTCCCCTCGCAGCAGCTTGCCTAGCTTTGCATTCTACATCACCTAGTCTTTAGTACCTTCACTTAGGACATCATTATATAGGTCATAAACTCTATTTTTCATCTCCCAACCCATCCTAACATCAAACCCAACATCTTAGCTTCCTGGCATATCAGTTTGACATCCATACCTTTCAGAATCAGCAAACCTTCATTCTGACTTACCAATTGCGCCTAGAAACTACCAACTGCACCCAAACTAGCTCCAAGTGCATCAATGACGTAGTTGGTACTGTTAGGGTGCACTTGGCACTATTAGGTCACACTTGGGTACCTGTATGACCATTTTGGGCCTCTAAACTACACTTTAGGACCCCAAAACTGCATCTAGGAGCCTCTACACCTACCCATTCTACACTTGACCCAAAATCGTATCTTGCACCCAAAATCAGCTTTTGCATCATAGGAATTGTCCATATCACATATTTTCTCAGCATCACCACAATTTTGAGTCCTCTAAATATCATTTTGAACCATCCAAAACCTTTGAATTTAGTCAAAAATCTAAAAAAAAGTATGAGTCTTAGAGTATCTCCTAGTGTTGACGGATAATGGATCTTGACTAGTCTTTTTATCTTATCATTTTTGTTGGTCAAAATATCTCTATCTCTTGATAGATTTGACCTTGTCATATTTTTTCAATTTGATCTTTTCATCTTTTATCAGCTTTTTTGGTCAAGATCCAAAGTCCTTTATCACAAGGTTAAACTCCTAGACAAAATACTTTCTAAAAGGTTTAAACTAAGTTCAAAACTTTCCATATACCCTTGTCATAGCATAATCATATCCCTAGAATCCCCAAACATCATTTTGACTTACCCTAGTGGTATATCCCCTTCAAATTGCATTGATCAAAATCCTTAGCATCATTTTCATTACCAAACCTTATCAAATTGTCCATCAACCAAATTACCTTCTTGAGCATTTACCCTCATTTTGCATGTCCCAAACATCATTACAAACCCTAGAACACCATCCTTTTCATAGTCTACCTTGCATACACCTACCTTTAGTATCATTATCAAGTCCAAAACATAACCGTAATTTTCATTTTGCATACCTTAGAGTCATTTTCATCCCCTCTAGTCAAACTTCAAAACAACACCTTGCATTTTGCATTTGCATAACATCCCTAGGACATTTTCACTTTGCACATAAAAACCATAATTCATCTATCATTTCCTCACATTCCATAACATTCCTAAAACACTTAAAAATCCCAAAAACACTCATATCTTTCATACCCACCACTCTAAATTACCCAAAACACTCAAAAATTCCATTGCATTTGCACTCTTAGGTATCATGCCAGCACTTACTAGGACACAATCATCTCAGAGACCCAAGGAACTCTATCAACCTTTGTTTTCTAAGGCACAAGCATGACCAAAACCTTGTCCAAGACAAAGAAAGAGCTAGAAAATCCAACAAACCTTTGACGAAGACGAAATTGAGGCATCACAACCATTACTAGCAAACCCCTTGAATATGTATCGGCAAGATCCTCATAATCAAGCTATGGCACAAAAAACCTTGAAAAATGCACCTACCATGATATTTCATCCAAACACTTCCCCCAACATGGGATGGTTCAATGGATTCCTGACTTTGAACCTATATTCGTGCCAATGCCATCAGGAGGAGGAAGTGTACCAACCTCACCTGAAGATGAACAATCACATTCCTTTGAATTCATCCAACCTAACACATCAAACATACAACAAGGTACTATACACCTAAGTGATGACTCTGACACTTATTATGGCATCATTGATGAAGAAATAACTAGGGCATGTCAAGACAAAAGTTTTCGCAAGAACTTCAAACATTTGGCAGCCCAAGAAATTGTCAAATTTAACCCAAACTTGGAAGGTCCTAAGTCCAAAAATCAAACCAACACAAAAATTGAAAACATCCAACCCATGATAAATTTGGACTTAGACAAGGGAAAACAACCTTTCGAGTTTTCAAACACAATAATGGCACCTATAAGGTCCCATCAAGAACCAATAATTGAAATCCTCCAAAGTACATTTGAACACATCAATGTTAACCCCTTGTTTGATGAAATACCACCAATCCCTAAACACCCCAAAAGGACATTAAGACTTGATTTTAGTCACATGATGAAACAACAAGATGCACCTAAAGGGACTTGTGCTCTAGGGATGCCAAGCATACCTTTGTTGGAGGCAAATCAACAAAGTACACCTTTGCTCCTAACTTTACCAAGTCTTATTTACAAAGAAAAAGTCTAATTGACATTACGCCCATTCCCAATAGGGACACATCTCATAGTCAAGTCAATATGATGTCACAAGTAGGAACATCTAACACACAAAGGTACCAAAACCATAATCCAAACATGATGTTCAATTCTCAAGGACTTAGTCAACCCCCATGACAACAACAACCTACAATGGTACAAGGACTCAACACTTTCAAGGCACAACCAAGTCTACATCCACTTGACACACATCCCACATATCAACAACAACATCAAACACAATGACAACAACCACAAGTGGGGAAAACATCCAACATTTGTAACATGCAATCCCATGTGAACCCACTCGACTTACACACAATTTATCAACAACAATTTCAGCAAAAATTCCAACAACAACAAATGATGTTCGCTAAACAACAAGAGCAACTCAAGCAAGAGTTTGAATACCAAAGATTCCTTGAGCAACAAATTGCATACTAGAAACATATTTTACAACAACAACATGTGCCACAACAACCTCAAAAAATACCTCTACAACAACAAGCATGCACATGGTCTCACATACAACCAATAGAGGTATCCCAACAACAACCACAACATATGGAACAACAACAACACATGGTACAACAATCACAGTCAATCCCACAACAAGTGCCACATCAAATACCACAACAAGTTCCCCAACAACAAGGACCTTTCTATCTTCAAGGTGCCAACATACCTCCACCACCTAGTGACACTTCATCAGACTCATTAGACACAGAAATGTCAGAACCAAGTAGACATAGTTCTTGCCACAGCAAATGGTCTACTCACAGACACAAAAGACTTGAAGGAAATACCATCATGCAAAACCCCAATGAAGAACTATTTCAACAATTCAAACAACTTTCCAAACAAGTCAAGGAATTGGGAGTCCAAAAGAAATAGGCTCTATATACAGAAAGGGACCTACGTCCTAATCCATTCGATAAAAGTTTGTATATGCCTCCATTCCCAAAACACTTTGAAGCTCCAAGGTTTGAAAAATACTGAGGAAAAGGAAACCCTATTTATCACATCTAAGAATTTTGTGCTTCATGTACCAAACTCAGTGATGAGCCCACTTACCTTATGAGATTGTTCCCTCATTCTCTAGGTGGGCTTGCACTTGAATGGTACTCCAAACTTCCTAGTAATATCAAATCTTGGTCAGAACTAGCAGACAAGTTTGTCTCTCACTTTGCCTTTAACATTACAAATGAGGTGACACTTTTTGATTTGTGCTCAACTAAACAAAAGATGGGAGAATCATTCATTATATTCTTACTGCATTGGAGAAGCATAGTTAGTCAATGCTCACTAGACATTCCTGAAGAACAACAAGTAAACTTGTGCATTAAAAACTTAGTCCCAAACTTAATGTATGAACTTAAAATCAAAAGTCCAAGCACCATTTCTAAACTGATGAAAAAAGGGGCTAGTATTGAAGATGCTCTTATCCATAAGGGAATCCTCAAGATAAACAAAGAAAACACAAACACCAACTCATCTAATGACAAGGAAAAAATTTTCTCCAAAAACAAGAATGTGACTAATGATGGCATTGTGGATGCCCGCACGATTAGCATAGCACAACCTCAACTGACTTTAAAAGGTGTAAACCCTACAAATTCACAAACCCCTAATCAAACAACACCTCAACAATGAAAAATTGAGACTTCCACGTAAGACAAAAGACATCCTAGAACCAAGGATAGAAAATTCACACCATTAGGGATACCTCTTGAGACAACATTGCAACAGTTACTGAGTAATAACTTCCTGCAGCTACCCCCAATCAAAGATGAACCATTAACTAAAGTAGATTGGTGGGATGACAAGAAGTATTGTGATTACCATCGCACCAAAGGACACAAGACTTCATCATGCTTCCAATTGAAACATGCAATACAAGACCTTATTGATGATGGTGTCATCACATTTGATCCATCACTATTAGCATCCAACTCTGATCACACTATTTTCAAAGATCCTTTGGGTAATCATGACAAAGAGAAACCCTCAAGTTCAAACTCAAACTCACAAGGTAATGTGAATTACACACGCATAGGCTGTGACTACACCATCAATTGCTTTAATGATGCCTAACTTCCACATATCCACATTCACATTGAAGGCTGAAGACCCTCATTGTGTTGTCACTACACATCATAGCAAGATCACCCTACCTGGAGCCCCATTTAGACCTACTGCTTCTACTAGACCTGCACCCCCAAGTAGACCTACTACTCCTATTTCATCTAATTATAGCCTTGTTGAACAACTTGGAAACACCCCTGCACAAATATCCATTTTGGACCTACTGCGTGCATACCCCCAACACCAAAAGATCTTGGAGCAAGCCCTTAAAGAGTCAATAGTCCCAAATAACATGGATGTTTCCCAATTCCAAGCCATGGTTGGGAACCTATCCATGTCACAACATATCACCTTTTCCCCTCGAGATATCCCTTCAGCTTTACCTTCGCAAACTTGAACCTATTAGGATCTTCAATATCTTCATACTCAAAGTAATCCTCCAATTCATTGATCCAATAGATCAGCTCCTCTAGATTAAGTTTTCTCAAAAATGGGGGAACTTCAAACTTAGATCTTTTTCCAATCTTGGAGATGGCCCTAAAAAGCCTATCTTCCTCTGGGTTTAGAACTATCTCTGCTTCAATATTTTCTTCTACTTCGTCCTCATCCTCACTTTCATCTCTCATACGAAGATTTATTCCTTTGAACATTTTTTCTTTCAAAGATTGCATTTTTCCTTAGAGGGCTCTAAAATCCTCAGGTGTAACACCTGCAGCTCTTTCCCCATGCTCTCTTATTGGAGGCATTTTCATACTTTTGTTGAAATCCTAGTGCAAATTGCCTCACAATCGACAATCTATCCACATGCTCAACCCAAACCATAGTCTTGGTTCAAACTACCTTACAGTCAATGACCTATCCAGACACTCAAGATCTCTAACTCTAATACCACTTGATAAAGGGTGCTCCCCTTAATACCATAAAAACATAAGAAAAACAAAGAAGTAATAGCAAATGCAAGAAGAAAATATGGGCTTCTTATTTGCATTGCAAATGTGGTATTACATAATCCACAAGTACAATATGCTAACCTACATGGGTGCCTTCATTACAATAATCTACAAGTCTAAGCCATGAACTAAACCTAGAGTTGTTCTAGACAATGTTTGGGCTTTCCTTAAATAGGTAATTTTATGTTGCCCAAGAAGATTCTAGACAATGAAACTTAATACCTAGGGCCGAATCCTAACAATACATATAGAGTTGGCCAAATACATCTTTGCTAATTATTTAGATATTTCAGGTAGCCCAACTTTAGAAGGCCATTACTCTCAAACTATTGCTTTGATTGGCTATTTTAACCACTTTTTGGAAATGCCAGCTCCTAATCTACATGCTTGAAATTGTGCTATTGCCCTTTTGTTGAGTTTTCAAACCTTGTCCGGGCACTCTAAGGCCTCGAATGGTGAGCCTAAAGATTTTTTTACAATTTTTTTCAACCAAAAATCTGCAATAACTTCTCCAATACTTATTCTTGAGAAATGAGATTTTTATGGTAGGCTTACAACTCTAAAATGAACCTTCCTGTAGAAAAGAGAACATTTTGATCTCATATGACAAGATTACTAAAAATAGCAAGTTCCCTTAAATAGTAACCACCCTATCTACTAGTCCTTATTAAAATAGAAAAGACTGAAATAATTTTTTTTTGGGTGATGCAAGATTGCTCTTACACCTAGGATGCTCTTGCATCAATGTCTATATTGATCAACCAGAAGGATCCATTAAACTTAATCAAAGGAAAATGGTTTAAAAAATGAATAAGGCATTGTATGGACTGAAACAAGCACTAGGATCATGGTATGAAAGGTTACATTCTTATTTGATTAATATTTGGTTTCTTAGAACAAGAGAGAATAGTAATCTATATTTGAAATGTGAATTTGATGATATTGTATTGATTGCTAAAATATTTTTTGATGATTTAATATTTGAAGGAAATGCCATGCTATGTAAGAAATTTTTTGATCAAATGAGTACATAATTTGAGTTGTCAATGTTTCATGAGATCAAATTTTTAATTGGATTACAAGTTCATAAAACAAGGAAAGGTTTATATGTGACCCAATCTAAGTATGTGAAAGAAATCTTGAAGACTTTTGGTATGGAAAATTCTACGCTAGTCAATACACCTATGGTGATTGGAGTGGAACTATCAAAGTAAGACATTAGTGGAGAGGTAAATGAAACACACTATAGATCTCTTCTTGGTAAACTATAGTTTTTTTGTACATGGTAAAAAAGATATTGCACATGGTGTTGGTATAGTTGTAATTTTTTCCTCTAATCCAAATGAGACACATAACTATTGTGAAAAGGATATTCAGATATCTAAAAGGAACCAAAGATTATGGCCTATGGTACAAACAAGATAATGACTTTAATCTTAAAGTCTACATTGATGTTGATTTGGTTGGTAATGTGGATGATAGAAAACTAGCACAATGTGGTGGAGCTTTCTTTTTAGGAGAAAGGTTGACAGCATGGATAAGCAAGAAACAAAGTTATATTTCCTAATTTACTAGTGACATTTAATATATATTTTTTGCAATCAATTGTTCAAATATTGTATAGATTAAGCAATTGTTTGAAGGTATGCAAGAAGAGACAACCAAACTTGTTACTATTTATTATGATAACACTAGTGCAATAAATATATCAAAGAATTTGGTGATGCATGCAAAAACAAAGCACATATCAATCAAGTATCATTACTTAAAGGAGAAAGTGCAAGTGAAAAAAGTGAGGTTTGAATATGTGAAGTCTAAAGAGAAAATTGCAGACATATTTTCTAAGTCATTGCATAAGAATAATTTTGAGTATCTAAGAGGTAAACTAGGTTTCCTACCCCTATCAAAAATTAACTAGGTAAAGATACATGTTGAAAGAGTTCACACTTTAGGAATATTTCTAAAGTTGTGAAAGAGACTATGATGAAACTAATGTATATTGTACATGCAAGATACAAGAATGAGTACAAGGTTTTATGAGTTTCATATTGGAACTTATAATGACATTTGGAATTCTTGTCAAAGGGGGAGAATATCAGTAATACATTGTGAGAGTGAATTACTACATTACCAAAGATGAAGAGAATCAACAAAGGAGAATATGAGTAAGAAAAAGAGTTTTTATTGTCAAAGGGATGAAGATGAAGATTATAAAAAGAATGTTATGCAAAGGGAGAGTAGAATCAAAATGAATTTGGGATGGAAGAATGGTCATATCCTGAGGGGGAGAATTGTTGGTGATGATTTTTACTACTAAAGACACATACTAAGTTATATAGAACATGTTGATGAAGATAAAGAGCTGAAAAGTTTTATTTTTGCCAATGCATACATTTGATAATCCTATGTAATTTTTTATAATATAAAAGTATATGTTATATGTCACCATCAATGCCAAGGTGGAGAGTGTTAGCCCCTATTTATAATGCAATTGATGATGTTATGAATGTATGTAAAAGAGTCATATAATTTATTATGTTATCATTGATGTCAAGTCTTAGTTGGATAGACATTATTCTAACTTGGTAGAGTGATATATCAATTTGATTGATGAAGAGGATTTGAAGAAAGTATGTTAAAGACAGAGTTGATAAGTATGGTATTCAATGGGAACTTGAATGAGTTGGGTAGTGATGATTTAATATTAGTTTGATTGCTCTACAATCATGAAATATTGCAATTTATTGAGCTATACATGTTAAATCAAGCGACAAGGTTAAAGAAGGAAGACAATATTTGTCTAGTAACTATAACTTATTCATCGAGTAGTTGGCAAAGTAAAGTTGGAAGTTCAATATTGCTCAAGTAACTTCAATATTGAATGAGTGCCATATTACCTGAGTGAAAAGTTATGTTCACCAAGTAACTATAAGAAGAAAAAGTTTCAGAATGTGGAATCAAAGGTTGATTATTAAAGGAATACAAGAATGTTTGAGAAGTTCAGAGGCATGAATCAAAGTTTGTTATAAGATAAATGACTGAGAAAATGAAAGGAAGATCTGATGATGGAGATTGAAGAAGGATAAGGATAGACAAAATTTTATGAAATTTCTATTTTTTGAGTGTCTAGATTCATTGTATTTGATATGAGTTTGAGATTGATGATCATGATGAAGCAGCAATAATTGGAAGAATCTAGAAGCACAGAGGCGACTATTTAAGGAGGATCACTATGTGCGATCCAAAATGTTGGTGATAAAAAATTCAATCAATTACTGAAAAACTATTTGGCATATTCAAGGAGGATTTGAGCAAGCTTTTTGGTTTCTGATATCATTAATTGTGGTGTTGATCATTGCTAGAATTGTTGGAGAAAGGATATCAAGATGCAATTTTTCTGTAGAGAAAGGTTGAGCCAGGTGAACTAAGCAAAGTTGAAAGAAGGAAAAAGAGAGGAGTGAAGCATTCAGTGAAGAGAATAGAGAAAAGAGATTAGAGGATAGAGATTAGAAAGAGACCAAGAAGAAAGGATATTTGAACATGCAAGGTAGTGTCATACCTAATAGATTATTTTTACTATTACTTTCTAATCATTCTAGCAAAAAAAAAATGTTAACTAAGTGGACCTAACAAGTTAGTGAAATCCTATGTGGTAACATTAATTAGTGGTCTTTGTAATTTCTTTAGAGTAGGCCACTCTTTGGACAACATCAAGGAGTAATAAGGTCTAGATGATCTTTTGGTGTAGATCCTCAAAAAGTGACACATTAACAATATGTATGTAAAACTTCAATAAGGTTGTCTCCTAGAAAAACTCACTTTAGAAGAGTAAAAAATTTGTGTTGCCAGTCCTAGGTGGTTTTTCCCTTTACAGGGTTTCCATGTTAAAAAATCTTGGTGTCAAAAGTGTGAATGTTGATATGTTGCAAGTTTTTTTACATGTTATTTTAGTTTTACTACAACTTGATAAAAACTAAGTTAATGGTTAGTAATAACTAATTTTTATTTATGTTAGTTAGTTATAATAGAAAAATGAATGAACAGTTTGGAATAAAGTGATAGAGTTAGTTAATTGATAAGTTGAATGAGTATATTGAGTGAATGCTTATTATGTTTATGAAGTTTTTTTGGTATTGGAATTGTTTGAAGTGACTGTAGAATAATTGAATGTAGTTGATTCACCCTGCCCCCTCCCAATCATCTAACAAGGACAACTTCCTTGAGTTTGGAGATGACACAAGGCCCCACACCAAGATCAAACACAAGAAAGGAAATATCATAGAATATGCCATCCAAGAAGTGAAATAGGGAATCACAAGAGTAATTGAAACAAGATCACAAGGACCATCCTATACCAGAGCTGAATGTAATGTCCCTACATTAGCAATTGTCTAGTTGTGTGACCATTAACCTTTTATTTTATTTTATTTTATTTTAGTTATCCCACATTACTTGTGAGAAGTGGTCGACCCTATGAAGTAGGAATAAAAGGAGAGCTTGTGGCTATTGTTAAGAAAGGTTGAATATGAGAAAAAATTGGATGCAAGAGTTATGGATCTATTCTTGGCATTAGAGGACATCTATCCTCTCTTGTGACATTCTAGACATCATTCCCTTGGAGTTTGGCCTTTGGAATTCATTGCTATCAGCTTCATTAATAGGTAGCTTGGGTGCATTTCTAGCTACAAGTAGATTGGGTTTTTTCTCATATCATACCCACTCCTTGTCTAATACTCATGTCATTGAGAAGGGATGATTTTACATGTTATAATGCTAGAGTAATTAGTGAGTAGAAAATTTTGCTATGTATTTGATTTTATTAGTCTAAAAACTAATATTATTTCAATAGTAGTTAATCTTCAATTTGTATAAATTCCTTCTTGTTCATGTTATGTGATTTCAAATCTATGCAAAGACAATAAAATATCTATCAGCAATTGGTTCAATTTTTGGGCATTTCTAGGGTACCCATTACAGTGGTATCAGAGCAATTTCCTCCCATCCTATGGGGTAGGTAATTTATATTATTGCTAGATTTTTGGTTACATTTGGAGTGACCAACATTCTAGCATTTTCTAGCCATGGACAGACATAGGAGGACTGATAGTTCTAGAAGTCAATGGAGTAATGAAGAAGTTAGCACGAAGATTAATACTTTACTGGAGAGTATGGAGAAACTTAAGCTTCATTAACAGAGATTAATAGAGAGCTTGTCAAATCTAGAGAAAATTGAAAGGGTAGTAAGGTATATGGTCTCCACCTTTAGAAGGCCGACATTACGGTTGTAGGGAAGGAAGCTTGAGTTTTCCCTGACATAAGTCCTTGATGAAAATGTACCTATATTTAGTACAACACCTACTAGTTCTATTTGTAGTGTTGATGATGGACTTATTTCATAGGGACATGTGGTTGCATTAGTGGAAACAAAGGATAATAGCACCAAGCTTCATCAGGTTGAGGCTCCTAAAGCTCTTTCTATAGTTAGTGTAGAGATAGTTGATTTAGTTATTATCACTAATACTTTTGGCTCTATCAAGAATAGGATTATTATTGGAGATTTGTATGTGAAATCCCATGGTGTTTCTATAATGCAGAAGGCAATTTCTTCCCTAGGTGGGATCGAGATACACATAGAGACACTTAGCTATGATGTTGGTGATGTGGGTGTTTTAGCAGAGTTAGTAGATGTTGGTTTATGCTCCAATATTATTCATTTGCAATCTAGCATTGAGTCATCTGTGTAGAGTCAAGAGTCAACATATGAGGCTTTGTTAGGGGATGGTGATGTAGCAATAGTGGGATTAGGAGAATGTGAGGATATTATCATATTAGCAGCCACTTCTATGTTAGTTGAACCATCCAATCCGGATTTTAGTAGTATGCATGTAGTTGTTGTTGTGTATTCTAATGATGGTGCACATGATGATTATGAGTTTTCATCGACCACAAATTCAGTTTGGTTTTCTATTGTGGTAGTTAGTATTGTTCCTATGTCTATATATTTTGATGTGGCTACACCTATTGTTGATACAGTTGGCATGAGTGCATATGGTTTGCTTGTAGCTACAACTTTTTCAATGCATGTTGGTGATGATCAAGATTCCAGTCCAAAATATATTATGTGGGTGGATATAGGGAAGAAGACATTTCATAGATCTTCTATAGAGTTTCCTTCTAGTGATATTCTAACTTCTACATCATCAACACAAGTTTTGGGTGTTAGGCTATAAGACATGTGTTTGGTCCTAATGATGCTACTTTGTAGTTAGTTTAATATCCATAGGGATGTCACATACTACATCATTTAGGATCTGAGCAAAGGTTGGAGTTCATTGTGTTGCCGAATTGCTTGAGGAAAAGGAATTTCAAGGGGGGCAGACTGTAATGTCCTCACTTTAGCAGATGTCCAATTGTGTCACAATTAGCCTTTTATTCTATTTTATTTTAATTTATTTATCCCACATTTCTTGTGAAAAGTGGTCGACCCTATGAAGTAGGAATAAAAGGAGAGCTTGTGACTATTGTTAGGCAAGGTTGAATATGAGAAGAAATTAGATGCGAGAGTTATGGATCTATTCTTGGCATTAGAGGATTTCTTTCCTCTCTCATGAAATTATAGACATCATTCCCTTGTGGTTTGGCCTTTGGAATTCATTTCTATCAGCTTCATTAATTGGCAACTTGGGCGCATCTCTAGCTACAAGCAGATTGGGTGTTTTCTCATATCATACCCACTCCTTATCCAATACTTATGTCATTGTGAATGGATGATTTTACATTTTATAATGCTAGATTAATTAGTGAGTAGAAATTTTTTCTATGTATTTGATTTTATTAGTTTGAAAACTAATATTATTTCAACAATAGTTCAATCTTCAGTTTGCATAAATTCCTACTTGTTTATGTAATGTGGTTTTAAATCTATGCAAAGAAATTAAAATTCTATTAGCAGTTGGTTCAATTTTTGGGCATTTTGAGGGTGCCCATTACAGTGAATTATATAAACAAAAAATGAGGGAATGTTAGGAAACAAATGGATGGGTTTCATCAGATGGTTCATGCTAGTGCCACCTTGCACCCTCTCCAAACCCAATGCCTATGTGGACACCATATAGAGATGACTACCTCACTGAACCAAGGTTTCATAATTCTAGATGAATACCCCATAGCTAACCATGCCTTCTTAAACATTCCTCATAAAGAGCACATGCATATTTTGGAAATTTTTTCAATGCTCCCCTCGAGGTTCATGACAAGGGCTTAACCACCTCCTATGTACTATAGGTTAAGTGATTGTATCAGACATTGATAAATCAATATTTTGGTACAATGAAAACTTCACTCTAACAAGTGGTATTAGAGCTTGGTCATAGGTTTGAATCCTCAGACTCTCAGGTAATTTTTGGGGGGAGATTGTTGAAAATTTTTTCAGTGCTCCCCTTCATATTTGTGACAAGGGCTTAACTACCTCTTGTGTACTATAAGTTGAGTGATTGTATCGGGCATTGATAGATTGACCTTTTGGTGCAATGGCAACCCAACTCTAACAACATACTCTAGGCATGTGTGAGGGACCATTATCTTTTATTTTTTTGAAATTCCAAAGTAGTTCATTGTTATTAAGTTACCACTTGAATAAAAATTCGACAAGTTACCTTGGACTGGCCACTTTGGGCATTGGCCTACATTGCAATCTACCCTTTACACTATGTTCCTAGAAGACCCTCCTATGCTCCAAACTAAAATCAAAAGATTATACAAAAGAAAAAAAATTTAAATGGAGCCTCATAAAATCCTCACAATTAAAGAAACCAAAAGGGAAATTTTTGGAGCATAAATTTAAAATCTATCTCTCCCTTCCTTGCTCCCTCCATATCCCTCTCTCTTTCTCTTAGTCTCTCTATCCCTCTCTCTCTCTTTGAAATATTCCCACTTTATAATTTATCTTGTTGTGTGATCGTTAGCCTTTTATTTTATTTTATTTTATTTTATTTATCCCACATTACTTGTGTAAAGTGGTTGACCCTATGAAGTAGGAATAAAAGGAGAGCTTGTCGTTGTTTTTAGGCATGATAGGATATGAGAAGAACATGAATGTGTGAGTTACAAATTTTTTCTTGTCATTAGAGGGTGTTTATCCTCTCTTTTGAAATTCTAGACATCATTCCCTTGGGGTTTGGCCTTTAGAATTCATTGCTATCAACTTCATTAACAAGCAGTTTGGGCACATTTACAACCACAAGTAGATTGGGTGTAATTATTCTTGGGCATTTCTAGGGTGCCCATTATAGTGGTATCAAAGCTATAAGTCCTACCATCCTATGGAGGTCTTATAGGTAATGTGGAACTTCCAAATATAGGGGAAAATGTTTGACAAAATGTCAAACCACTAAAATTGGAAATTAAAAGGGCTAAGAATTTATGTTTGAGCATGTGAAAGGGGCTTTATAATTTCTACAATACCAGAGCAAGACAAAGTAGGAGTTTAGACTTGCAGAGTGAATGGTCTATTTCATCAGTGCAGAGGAACATACAATCTAGTCATACAAACATAGAGGATATATTCTTTGAACAAGACAACAATATGGGTGACCAAGATGATAGGGATACAGGACTAGGTGGAGCAGGAATATTGGTCCACACTAGGAGGAGGTAATGTTTAGAAAGTTATTGAGTACATTAGAGGAGGAGCAACGTATGCAACAAGAGAAAAATAGGTGAATGGATATGATGTTGCATATTATGGCTAGACAGATGGGCATCAATATTAATCTTGGTGATGTCAACAAGGGAAACAATAGCAATGGAGGAAATGAAAACAATAGGGGAAATAATAATGAAGGTCAAGGCAATAACAACGGTCCTGAGAATAACATTAATGGTAATAATGGACATGGAAACAATGGGAATGAGGTTGATAACTTTAGACATGTTGCATGTGTAGCTCAAATAGTAAGCTTGAGACCTCTTCTACCCACCTTCCCACCCATAGATCTAGTTCAACCAATTAATGAACTGTAGATTACTAAGTTATAGGATTAGTTCAGAAGGGACTGGGAGGCTAGCAAACTAGTGTTTTAGGTGGATATTTCCTTTATAGATTATATGGACTTGAGGATGAGAAACATGCCCAGATCAGGAGGGAGAAAGCAAAACTTTAAGTTGAGAAAGAAAGTTGGGAAACTTTATTTACCTTATTATGATGCTTCAAGGAAGATGACCACACAAACTTGGGTGTAGAAGGTAGATACATACTTACAGCTAAATCCTATGTCAGGGGAGGAGACTATAAAGTATGTGACTATTCACTTGGATGCACTGGTGCAAGAGTGGTGGCATCATGACATGGTAACCTTGGTGCATAATCATATCACATCTTACCATAGAGAGATTTGATACCAAGGATCTTGAGTTACATTTTAAGGAGTTGGTACAACTCAAGTAGTGGGGATCAGTTGAGACATATATCAATGAATTTTAGAGGTTAGCTATTTTGATCACAAATATTTTAGAGAGAAGGTTAGTAGTCTTGTTTATGGATGGACTCTTAGATCCCTTTTGAGGTTGGGTCAAGGGGCATGACACAAATACATTATAGGAGGCCACTAAAAAGGCTTGCGACTTAGCACCTTCTTCTTTTAGGAGCAGATTTTAGCACAAGGATTCATATATGAAAAAGGACAATGAGAAGGACAAAAAATCCTTTCACAAGGATGCTCAACCAAAAAGGGATAAGTTGGATAATGACACCCTAAATGAGTTGAGAAAGAAGAAGCTATATTTTCATTATAGAGAGCCTTGGGATTTATCTCATAAGTGTCCTCTCAAGGCTAAGGAAAATTAAATGGAGTATTTCTCAATAGAGGAGTCATAGTTAGAGAGGGAGGATCAACACTCTAATTTAGACGAGGATAGCACTATAGAGGACAACATCATTCCTTAAGAGTAGAAGTCATTGCCACAATTAAGGGGGCATAGAAGGAAATCACATTTAAGGTAAGGGGTACTATTTAGGGGCATAAAGTGATCTCACTCATTGACATTGGGGCTACACATAATTTCATTGATGCACAATTGGAAGCCAAAAGATGTTTACAGACCAAGGAGGATGTCGGGTTTAGATTCATGGTAGCTAATGGTAACAAATTATTATGCACTCGAAAGATATCCAATCTTCACATCAAGTTTGGAGATGGCTATGAGTTGGAGGATGAAAACTATGTAGTAGACATGGGAGACTATGATTTCATCCTCAGCATGCCATGGATTTCTTCACTATTCAAGTTCACACTCAACCTAGAAAAATTGGAGATGAGGTTTCAACATGAGGGGAGAATTGTTGTACTTAGAGGATTTTTAGATGGGAGTTGCAGAGTAGTCTCCCTGAGGAGAATGCAGAGACTTTCTCGGCATAATGACATAGAGCGGGCAACAAAATGTTTCACTATGCCAGCTTCATGTGAGCCATAGGTGAAGAGTCATCCACCAGATATCTAGGAGATACTTGATAGGCATACTAAGGTATTTGGCAAGATTCTGCATGGGGTTCCCCCTGATAGGGGGATAGAACATGTTATTGAGCTTAAGGAGGGAGCCAAACCAGTTATGATTACTCCCTATCATCATCCTAAGAAATAAAAGGATGAGATAGATAAGGAAATTAAGGAGTTGTTGGAGATGGGGCATATCAGACCTAGTAAGAGCCCCTTTGCTTCAGTAGTAGTGTTAGTAAAGAAGAAGGATGGAATGATGCACATGCGCATCGATTATAGGACATTAAATAAGAAGACCATTAAGAATATATATCCCATCCCATGAATAGATGAGATGATTGATGAATTGCACGGTGCATGCTTTTTTATGAAGATTGATTTATAGTCAGGGTATCATCAGATCAGGATGAGGGAGGAGGACATTTATAAAACAACTTTTTGGTGTCATTATGGCCACTTTGTGTTTTTGGTTATTCCATTTGGGCTAACCAATGCCCTTGCTACATTCTAGAGTTCCATGAATCAGGTATTCAGGGGGCATCTTAGGAAATTTTTCTTGATTTTCTTTGATGACATTTTAGTCTTTAGTAAGACTTAGGAGGAGCATTTACAACATCTTGAGATGGTGTTGTACATTTTAAAGAAAGAGTCACTATATGCCAAGGAATCTAAGTGTGAGTTTGGGTTGACTGAGCTACTATACCTTGGGCATATTATTAGTGCAGATGGAGTTCAGGTAGATCCTGAAAATAATTAGAGGTATTATTGATTGGCCTAATCCTTCAAACCTTACACATCTTAAGGGGTTCTTTGTTCTTTGTGGGTTTTATAGGATATTTTTTAAGGGATTTTCATAGATCATTGTACCCTTGACAAACCTTACTAGGAAAGTGGCCTCACATAGACAAGGGTAGCTTAGAGAATCTTAGATCATTTCAAGAAGGTGATGTCATCATGTCTAGTACTAGCTGTACCATACTTCATGAAGCCATTTGAGCTTCATTGTGAAGTGTCAAGAAATGGGATTGGGGAAGTCTTGATGTAGGAGAAGCATCCCATTGTTTTTTAGAGTAGGAAGCTCTGTGGAGTAGAGAGGAGATATTCCATCTATGATCGGTAGACATTGGCTATTATGCATGCATTGGACAAGTTTTGGCCCTACCTAGTTGGGGAGAAGTTTATTATCAAGATTGATCACAATAGCATTAAATAATTCATGATTCAACATGATTTGAATGATAGAAAACATAAGTGGATTACAAAGTTGTAGGCTTATGAATTTGACATTGAATTTTTCAAAGGGAAGAAGAATGTGGTGGCTGATGCTTTATCTAGGAGACCTCATATTTGTGCTCTATTTGAGATTATAGAAGATTGGATAAATAAGATTACAACATAGTATGTGAGGGACACTTGGGATTTTGGAGTGATTGTAGGTACCATATAGGATGATCATTATGTGGTGATGGACGAATCGATCAAGTTTTGGGGTAGGATATATTTGATTCCTTTATCATAGTTTAGGGAGGTAATACTAAAGGCATTTCATGATGCACCTACAACTGGACATCTAGGGGTCTTTAAGACCTATAGGAAGATTTTTGAATGGTTCACATGGATAGGTCTCAAGGATGATGTTTAGAAGCATGTTAGGGATTGTAGAGTTTGTTAGCAGAATAAGGGAGAGCACACATATCCTATAGGGTTGTTATAGCCTTTACCCATTCTAGATAAGAATGGGAAAATATTTCTATGGACTTCATCACCCAGCTACCATGAGTACAAAAGAGAGATTATATATATGTGATAGTTGACCAGCTAATGAAGTTTTCTCACTTTGTTTCTATTCCATCCACTTACACGGCAGCATAGGTGGCTAATCTTTTCTTCAGAGAGATATTTAGGTTACATGGGCTACCTAGTTTCATTATCAGTGATTGGGATAGTAAATTTATGAGTAATTTTTGGTAGGATTTTTTGGGTAGTGTGGTATAGATTTTACACCTAGCACTAATTATCATCCGCAGACAGATGGGAAAATAGATATTGTGAATAAATGGGTGGAAGGATATTTAAGGAACTATGTGACTGTACAACAGAGGTCTTGGGTCAAATGGCTACATATGGGAGAGTACTATTATAATACCACTTATCATATGTCCATCAAGATGACTCCATTCATGGCACTATACAGTTATGAAGCCCCTAGTTTCATGGATCTAGTTCTGCAGTATAGTAGAATGCCCAAAGCAAAAAACTTCTTGCAGAATAGTAAAGATATTTTGAGAGTGCTCAAGGAGAATATACAACAAGCCCAAAATTAGTAGAAATTGTATGTTTACCAACACTAGATAGAGTGCAGCTTTGAGGTTGGTGATATGGTTTACTTGAGGCTACAACCATACAGATAGACATCACTCAAGAAGAATGGAGTAGAGAAGTTGAAGCCTAGGTTTTATGGTCCCTTTAGAGTGATCGCAAGATGGGCAAGTTTGCCTATGAGATTGAGCTTCTAGAGGGTAGTCGAGTGCATAATGTGTTTCATGTGTTGAGGCTTAAGAAATCCATTAGTTAGAGAGTTGTACCTTCTATATATTTTCCCCATTAGATGAGGAGGGGAAGCTCATATTGATTCCTAAGGCTATTCTAGATAGTAGGGAAAGGACTCTGTGAAATAAGGCGATTAAAGAATATTTAGTCAATTGGAGACACCTGTCAGAGGAAGATGCTACTTGGGAAAGTAAGAAGGTGCCATGACAAATAGGACTAAGATTTCTTGAGGACAAGAAATTTCAAGGAGGGAAGGCTGTAATGTTCCCACATTAGTAGTTATCATGTTGTGTGACCATTAGCCTTTTTTATTATTTTATTTTATTACATTTATCCCATAGTTTTGTTCTTGGCATTAGAGGAAATATATCCTCTCTTGTGACATTCTAGATGTCATTCCCTTGGGGTTTGGCCTTTGAAATTCATTTCTATCAACATCATTAACAGGAAGCTTGGGCGCATTTCCAACTATAGGCAGATTGGCTGTAATTATTCTTGGGCATTTCCAGGGTTCCCATTACACTCTCAAGTGTTCCCCCTTGCACCCTCTCTATATTAAGTTCTTATGTGGACACCATATAGAAATTACTAGCTCATTGAACCAATGTGTCATAATTCTAGATGAATGCCCCATAATCGACCATGCCTTCTCAACCATTCCTCATAAAGAGTGCAATGTGCATGCATATTCTAGACATGGGTGAGACACACTTATCTTTTATTAATGTGAAATTCCAAAGTAGTTTTTTTTTTAAAAGTTACCAGTTGATTAAAAATTCCACAATGGAATACCTTGGACTAACCACTTCGGGCCTTAGCTTGCATTACAAGCCACCCTTTACACTATGTTCCTAGAAAGACCCTCCTATGCTCCAAACTAAAATTAGAAGAGTATACAAAAGAAAACAATCTTAAATGGAGCCTCATAAAATCATCATAATCAAATAATCCAAAACGGAAATTTTTGGAGCATAGAATTAAAATCCATCTCTCTCTCTCTCTCTCTCTCTCTCTCTCTCTCTCTCTCTCTCTCTCTCTCTCTCTCTCTCTCTCTCTCTCTCTCTCTCTCTCTCTCTCTCTCTCTCTCTCTCTCTCTCTCGGTCTCTCTATCCCTCTCTCCCAATTATTTCCCCTCTCTTCCTATTTTATTTCTCCCCCTCCCCCTCTCTTCTTATCCCCCCATCTCTTTGCCTCTCTCTCATTCCCCCTTTCTTTTTGTCCTCTCTCCCTCCCTCCCCTTATCTTGTTAACTCATTCTCTCCCTATGTTCCTAGATCCCCCCCTCTCTCTCTAAATCTTATTTCATATTCCCTTTGTATATTATTTCCTATGTCTATTTCAATAATGTTTATCCATTTCTTGTTAAAAATTTCTCATTTTATTTAGGTAAGGAGGATGGTGGTGGAGGTTGTGTAATTTTTCTCTATCCCCTCATTTTTGTATGCATTTATGTTTCTCCCTCTTCAAATCTTCTCATTCCACCTTTCTAGGGAGTCCAATAACTTGTAGAAAGGATTGCCTAACTTCCCATATTGTAATTTATTAATTATTTAATCCAATGAATGAAAATGTGAATCAAGCTCTTCATATTTTTATGAGGGATGCTAAAAGAAGAATCTACCCATTGGATAGTTGTCACAACCCATTTTGTGATTTTCCTTGTCATTGCTTATGTGGTAACCCTACCGAATTTGACTAAGTCAACTTTTCTTAAACATAGATTAATTATTGATTGTTAACTATTGTATTATGATGCATTAATTAGAATGATATAAATGAATCATTAATCCATTGAAATGTTTTAATTATTTCAGTTAATGTTTAAGTGATTATGTTGTTCAGTTATTTTATGGTGATATAATGGGCTTCATTATCAAAGATGATGTAATGTGTTAGGTTACAAGGTGATGAAATGATTATGATTATATATGTATGTGTTATTACATAGATTATATGATGTCATGATGTTGAATTCAGTTATTATTTTGATGGCTACTAACTTGCTTTTAGTTGCAAGTTTTTGAGTGATTGCAAGTTGTTGAAGGTGAGGGTGTGGTTGAGGTAGATAAAGTTAAATGTGATGAGCATATGTAAGTATAGATAATATCTATATTTTATTCTATTATTGGGAAAGAATGATTATGAAATGTGTGTGATTTAATTCTTTTCTTTTAATGTTTAAGTCATTTTTTCCCCTTATTTACCTGTGCAAATGATATAGCATCAATTCTATTTAAAAAATAAATAATAATAATAAGTTAGACCTAAAGAAACACAAAAATGAAGACACCATACCCAAAATTGGGTCAGTTACACAAATGGAAATAAGAAAGGGGGAGCACAACATAATAGAGAGGCGGTTGGAAGGAGGTGGGTTGGGCAAGCTAAGTTGGAGGACTCCAAATACACCAAGTTTCTTTAGTTGGTTAGTTTTTCTATTTATTTCAACTATTGATAATGATAGGCCCCTTTGTCTGCATGGAAATCTTGTCGTCTTTGTTTTGTGAAAATTTAACTTATTTTAAATGGATTGAACGTTATTATGCTTTTGTTTTCAAAGATTGTTTAGAAATTCCATTCCTTATAGGGAACAAATAGGGGTGTGATTTAATTGTTTTCAAATAGTAGATATTCTATCGGGAGAAATGAGAATTGAAATAGAAAAATCATAAATGTTGTTGTTATTGTTTCATAGACTAGGCATCGTTCCTTTCCACCTCATAGATTTTTACATAGAGGAGATCAAGCATGGAAGTAGCAAGGGAAAATTGACTAGAAGAATCATTAGGTTCCTTTTGACTATGCTTTACTATCATTGCTTGATTGTAATTGTATGTTTCATGTTTTTCTTTGTTTCTCAAAGAATGTCATGATCTAGGTTTTGTTCAATCAATATTTGGTTGGGTTTCTATTCAATGCATGTTGTTCGATATTCTACTTCATGACATCTAGAATTTCTTTGGTGCATTTTTTTCTCTAATTTTATATTGTTGGGCACCATTTCTTTCCTCTATTCATTGGCATCGATCCTTGTCACACTGTGGTCTTGTGTTCTTTTTCCTTACAAGGTGTTGTCATGGTTGTTTCTTTCCTTAAGAATGGAGTGTGTTGAATGTAGTGGGTCTATGTATGCCTATGTGATTACTAGGTACCATGTTGTTCTTATTATGACTATGCATGAAGCTATGAAGCACCCAACTATACCAATAATACCCTATTAGTCAACCTTCATATTGTTAAATGATGTTAAAACCCACTTAGAGTGCTTTGTTCAGTGACAACCCTATTCAACTACTGTTGTTTGAATTTATATATGGATTTTAGTGTGAAGAACTTATTGGGATTTTGAGAAAAACTTGCCTACTTAGCCATCTCTTTGAATTGAAATGGAAATGTTATGTATTATTGAATAGTTATAAGTTTGGTTTTTAATGTTGTCTATAATTGTTGTTGTAACTAGCTATTAGACTCTGAAGAGGAGCTGGAAGAGGGTAATGGGAAAAGTGGCATTTTTGGGAGGGTTTCTAGAACCAAGGGGAATAGCATGGATAGGGTTTCAAGCATACCTTTTGATTAAGAGGATGGAGTGAAAAGAGAAGTATGTGCTTTCTCAAGGGAAGGTGGATGTTAAAGGGCTTGTGGAGATTGATTTTGAAAGAGATAATTTAGGTGGGGAGGAGGATGACCTTACTCATAACAAGATTAATGATGACCAAGGGTTCTTGAAAGGGATCTTTGGTAATCTGGGGCTGATGAGGTAGGACATCAATAGTTTGCAACACCAAATGCAGGACATTTTGAGAGAATTTGACAAGCTCAACAAAACTACTAGAGGGGAGAGAACACTGGGACAATATATTGGTAAAATTTCTGAGGTGATTGGAAATGCTAAAGGGGTCTAGAATCTTATGAAATGTGTTCCATCCCTGGAAGCCAAGAACAGAGCTTTGGATCAACTGATTAAAGATTTCCAGAAAAAGATGGATGGTTTGGATAACAGAGTGGTTAATATGGAGAAGACAGTAAAGATATTGGTTGAACAGTGACTATTCTATTCTGAAGAGTATGGAAGACAACATTAATTCTCTCCTAAAAAAAATTGAACATGGGAAAAGTCAAGGCTCCAAGGAAGTGAAAGATTACGATGGACCTAGCAAGCGTACCAGGAGCAACTCAAAAAAGATTAAGGTTGTTGAAGCCAAAGAAATAGATGATTTGAAGGCCTCTATAGAAAACTTGAATATCCTTGTAGATCAAGTAGCAGATTTACTGAAGACCCTATAGCTAGTTTTGTGTTGTATTTTTGCTTTCTTTTTGGTGTCTTTTCCTACTGGTTGTTTTTGGCTACTTGTTTTAGCTAGTTCTTCTCTTAGGTTTTGTTGTACATTTTTTCTTGGTTTTTTAGTTTTTGTTATCTTGCTCCTATGTAAAAGGTTTTGGGTCCTTTAAAACCTATTTTTACTTAATCAAAAAATTTGATGTATGATCTCTAGGAAGCAATCCCTCTTTCAGATTATATATATAAATTAATTCATATCCCTCATATAACACATGGAAACTTCAAGCAATTGAATGGTTGATGAAATACAAATAATAAGTGTAAACCTGTACAACAACTGTTCAATGATTCTTGTTCTTTGCAACCTAGCAAAAGACTAATACATGTCTGATCAAATAACCTCTATTATTTATGAGGTTAAATAAAAAAATTGTTACAACAATGATAGGGAATAATCAATCTAAAATGAAACAATAAACTTTTATTGAATCGTTCATTGAAACCTTACTGTTTTGCATTTTAGCTCTTTTGTTGTTATTTCCATAATATCGAATAGAGTAGAGATCTTAAACAATTGGTTGCTCGAAGTGTATTATTAACTACTTTGTGGTTGGCATGGTAAAAGCTCCTAGATCACACCCCTGATTCAAATAGAGGATGGACGATGTTTGATGGCTTTGGAGACGAGTCACTCAGAGAGGGACATGCAACACATATTTCGGAGGATGTAACAGTCTGCTAGTTGTATGTTCATTCATGGTTTATCCATCATGATGTAATTATATATGGATGATGTATCAATGAATTTCCCAATTTAGTAATGCATTGGCTACACTTGAGAGGCATTATTGTATCATTAACTAATTGTATACTCATGATTACAAATAACATTGTATTTTGAGCTTGCAATTTGAGTTAACACCTTGTTAATCTTGATTACTATTAAAATACAAAAGATGTTTGACTTTTCTTATTTCAACATTATATGATGTGGTGTTTTTATTTTGCAATTTTAGCATTTTTGTGTGATTTGGCAAAACTATTGTAGGTTTGGTCTTTACAATAGTTTGCACATATTGTTTTGTTTTGTTTGGATGTACATTGTAAGGCATAATTAGTACATAGTTTAGATGTATGGATTGCATATTATCTTAATTTTTTTATTTATTAAATTTTTTTTTTCATATATTATGTCTTTTTTACAACCCATATAATTTAAATTTATTTATTTATTTGTACTGTATAATCTAGAAGACAATATTACATGTATTAGTGTTTGTACTCTTGTTCTATTTTCTTTATTACATGTGTAATGTCTTCACTGCCATAATAACTCATTATTTTATGCTTAGTTCTTGTGGCAATGGATTTATAAAATTATTGTATATATAGAAGAAACAAGAAGCAAAAGAATATTCCTAAAAGCTATTTTTTTCAATTTGAAGCAACGTCATTGCATTCTCTCAAAATCTTTAGTTACTTGCACTATCCTAATTATTTGTCAATCTTTTATTTTTATCCATAATATATTTTTTTGTATAAAGAGAATATATCTTTGTCTCTTTCATTGATCTTCTTATATTCTATGTCATATACTAATTGAAGTTCAATTATCTTTTTCAACTTTTTTTAAAAAAATTTATAAGAAAATAGAAACCTTGATGAATTTTTACAAAGTAGTGTATATATAATCTATGACAACAATAGAATGAAAAAAAAGTGAACACAAAATATGCAATATTTTGTTGAGGAAAACATTTTTAGATTAAAACAATGTTGTCTAATAACCTTCTTCACTATTGCACAAAATTTAACTATTCGCAATATAATTATAAAGCAAGTCAAATATATAAATTAAAAGTGTGGTATTTTCATGTACAAAAGTTGAACCCTTCCAATAACTCATCTAATTAATTTACAACTATAATTAAAAGTATCCACAATAATCAACTATAATGCAATGTGTTTATATATATATATATATATATATATATATATATATATATATATATATATATACATATATATCAATAATTTCATTTTATAAATTAAAGAATCAAATGAATGAAACTAAAAATAAAACCTACATCAAACATATTTTTTAAAACATACTAATAAAAAAAAGTTTAAAATAGATAAATAATGCTTGATAAATTCAAATTCTCAAATAATACCTCTCTTTGATATAGATATTTACTTAGATTTCATAATTTGAATTAATATTTTAGAAAGATAAAAATCTATATCTAAATACACAAAAATACTAAAACAAGGAGAGACTTATTTACAAATTCAAACTTCTCAATTCTTTCCTTAACTACATCTTCTTAGAATCTCAAAGCTTCAGCTAATTGTTTTGCAATAGTTACCTTTCCTTGCAAAACTTCAACATTTTTAGTTGTCAATCTTTTCTTTTTATTAAGTGTTTTTGTTATAAAGAGACTATCTATATTTCTTTAGTTGATTTTATTCAATTCCAAGTCAAAGACTAATACAATTCAATTATCCTTTTTATAACTTTCTATAAGAAAAAGAAGTTTGATGAATTTGTTCAAAATAGTGTATATGGAATCTAGAATAATAATAATAAAATGAAATGAAATTTAATACATAATATGCAATGTTTTGTCAAAGAAAACCATCTTAGGTTAAAATAATGTTGCACAATAACATTGGTCAATAGTACATAAAATTTAACTACTCATGATATAATTATAAAACATGTACATATATAGTGTGGATTATACAATAGAAAGTTTCTAATACTTTCATGTATAAGGGTTAGGACCCTATCAAAAATATTTTCTAATTGATGTATAATTCTAATAAAATATAAAACTCTTTTACTCAATCAAAATACATGTTTTAAATATTAATAGACATGTCAAATAATTTTAACCATTTTCAAAAAATCCTTTCAATTCATATGAATAAGAGAAAAAGAAAATCTACATCAAAGATCTAAAATTTTTAAAATTGCACTAATTATGAAACCTAAAAAATATTCCACATTGTTAACAAATCTGAATTGGCAAATAATATCTCTCCCTCTAATCAATTGATTTCTATTTCAAATCTTCCACTATGTTTTCACGATAATAATAAAAATATATTAAAACCACATAGCAAAACAAAACACATAGACACTTATTTCATAGTGTTTTTGATATAAAGAGACTATCTCTATCTCTTTAGTTGATTTTCTTCAAGTCCAAATCAATATACCAATGCAATTCAATTATTTTTTCTTTTTAAAAAGAAGTTTGATAATTTTTGTACTAAATAAGGTATATGGAATCTAGAACAATAGTTAGAATAATAGGAAAAGTTAATAGATAATATGCAATATTTTGTCCAAGAAACTCATTTTAGGTTAAAAGAATGTTTTGATTTAAAAAATGTAGGAAGAGTCAAAATCACAAAATAATCAAAACATACTATGTTCTTCGAATAGTAAACCAACCAAATCTAAAACTAACATAAATCTAAATTGTAAACTATTGCTACCCCAACATTAGTAGGGATTAATATAGTTAACAGTGATGAGAGGACATAAAAACGAAGGTTAAAAGAATGTTACACAACCACCTTTTTCAATAGTGCATAAAATTTATCTATATATAGTATAATTATTAAACATGAACATAGATAATATGGATTTTACAATAGGGAGTTTGTAATAGTTTCATGTAGAAAGGTTAAGACCTAATAAAATATATAACTCTTATATTCTATTGAAATATGTGTAAAAATGTATATAGATATTAATATGATGCATTTTTTTTTAAAATACTCTTAAATCACATGAATAAAAATAAAAAAAGATCTACATTTGAAATTTCAGAAACCACATTAATTATGAAACTTTACAAATATACCACATTGTCAACAATTATTAGCAAATAATACATCTCGTATAATACATTAATCTCTAGTTTAAATCTTCTACTATATTTTTAGAATATTACCATAAATACATAAAACTAAATAGCAAAACAAAATAATGAGACAATTCTTATGTCATGAGAACGAAAAAATTTTCTACATTCACTTCGTTTGACTCTTATGTCCCAAATATTTGGAAACAAATTTATATCCCACTATGGGGACTTTTAGTGGGTAAAAGATCCAAGAAGGATATTAGAAGCAAAATGAAGTGGCAACCACCATCTAGTTCTTTTGTTAAGCTCAACTTCGATGGGGCCTCCAAATGAAATCCAGGTAGAGTAGGAGTGGGTTGTGTTATTAGGAACCATTCTGGTAATATACTAAGGACTTCTTACTCCAAAATCCCTGATGCTTCTAATAACATTGCTGACGCACAAGCCCTTTTGGAGGGTATTAAAATGTCTTTGGATATGGGTTTCAGAATGCTTCATATTGAAGGTAATTCTCAACTTGTGACATCTTCTCTTTCCTCTTATACCTTAGTGTCTTTGGACCTCCAGTATGTCATTAAAGAAGTTTGGCGGCTTCTGCCAAGATTTCAAGTATATAAGGTCTCCCACTGCTATAGATAGGCAAATCAAATTGCTGATCAACTTGCAAATCTGGTCACAAATTTGGAGCAGGGGTCTGTGGTGGTTGAAGGGCCTAATGAGGCTAAATTGTTGAATCTCCCTGATTAGCACCATCTCTAGTCTTCTTGATCTTCTTGATGTTCTAAATGATAGTCTCATTATGACATTTCACTTTATGTTCTCTTGACTATGCTTGGAAGCATTTCTATTGTTGTAATGTTTTCCTCTATCTAATAATAGTACAGATCTATTGACCTTTTACCCAAAAAAAAACATGAATTGTAGAAATCTATAATACTAAATTATAAAATCATCTAAATTGAAAGGCTACTCTTTAAAAAATGTTTATTCAGTTCTTAAGATGGACGAATTTATAATTATGATTAGTTTATGTATCTGAACAGTCATTTTGGCTTATGCATTGATACATAATAGAAACTAAATAGCCATGTTAAGTATTTGAGAATCACACTTAAAAAAATCCTTAACCAGTAAGAACAAAGTAATTAAAGATAGGCCCAAAAGGAGTTGAAGAACATACAAGTTTTGAATTGCAGGCATCACTTAAATCTTTACAAAAGTGAACAAAAAAAGGTTCATAACAACTGACTAGTGTAGAGCACATTTGATATTGATAAAATTTAATACAATATTGAAAGGTTTTAAGAAATTACTTGATAACTCGATCATCCCTTTCATTCCCAAAGAAACCTACATGAGGTAAATTGAAGACAATTCTATCAAATCTTCTTTCCCTAATAATCTCATGCTTATTCATTGTTGTTGCATTGACACCATGCAATATCATCGCTCCCATATGAACTGATGATCTTCTCTGCATTTTTTAGAGGCATATATAAGTAAAAGAGAAAAATACATTAAAACAAGAAAATAAAAAGGCAACTTTGAGGTTTGGGAGATCTTTAAGACCTCTACAAAACCATGTTGTCTGCAAAACCAAATGCATTGGCCAAAGCTATAGAAAATGAAAAATCCCCTTCCCCAACTAATAAAATCTGGTCTAGGATTGAATAGTGCTTAATCCTTTTGTTTAGACCAAGTCTTCTAACCGAAGCCCATATATCTTCATCATTTAACCTTGAATCCATTTATAAATAAAAGGGCAGAAGCCAAAAAGGTTTCACCAACTAGCCTCCTGTCAAAACTGAAGATGGTATCAAGAAAAGAATGTTAAAATCAATATTTATGAGCTCAGTCTGCATATCTTTGAAAGACTTGGGGAAGCCCATAGATCATAGAATGTAATACAAAATGTTTATGAAAAATAATATACAATTTAATCTAAAAGTAATTAGAATTATAGATTTGTTAGTTAATAGATTGACCTTTTCAAATAGTTAAATATGACTCGCTTTAGCCCAAATTTCAGACTAATATTACTAACAATTGGAAAGATCGTTTGAAAGAACAATATTACCAACAAATGGAAGTAACACTTCTTTTTTTAATTTTAGAAGTACAAATATCTCTATTAGTAACATTGGTCTTCAAAATCTGAATAGGAATCATATTCATTAAAAAGACCAATCTATTAACTAACAAATAAAAATTTATATCACTAATCCATACCATTTCCCTTATTCACTAAAAATTAACTAATGGACAGAATTCTTTCCAGTAATAAGGAAAAACATTCTCCACACTATTTCCTTATAATAAGAATAAAGTCTGTCAAATTAGACAACAGCAAACAGTACAACTATAAATTGTGAGCCTCTTTTATCTGACAGATCTTGGATTCGAGTTTACTCAAGCTTAAAAAATAATAATGTTTAATCACAACACATAATAATAATTATTCTTTAACTTCCACATCTTACAAATCAAAAAGGAATGAATTAGATAGAATTAACATAAATTGTTTGATCAATATCTTCGGCCTGGGTAGTACCAGTTTTTTTTTCTTGAAGAAATTGATCTACCAACAGCACTTCTTCACCAAAAGTTAATATATTTTAACTTTAGAATTAAAATTGGTGAAGATTTTATTGGAATGAATGTGAAGAATGCATAGCTTATCGAAGATTACTTGGTCGGTCCACAAAATCTCCTTTTAATTATGCTTTACTACCTGCTCTTTTCTTTGATGTGAAATGGAGAACAATTAATGGAGACCTAGTTGGTTAATTGTGTGAAAGGGACCTCATTTTAGAAATGATGGAATCAAAATCTGGATGGCCTCTTTTTTCAATGGAAAATTTTATAAGATTGTATATTGTTTTCCATACAATTGTATGCTGATTTTTTTTTTTAATGTAAGAAAAGGTGAAATAATATAAAGAGACTTTATTCAAAAAAAATCACATCAAAAATATACAAAGAATATTTTATAATATTAAAATAAAAGGAAAAAAATTAGTAATGAAAAGCTGAAACATGGCCATCCCTATTTGAAGAAGCAAATGTGCTTTTATAAATTCTTGCTAGGTTTTACCAATTCTTGCTATTTGTTTCAAAAATAAATTATGAATTGTGAGCTTTTACAAATTCTTATAATAGGTGTTATCATTTTAAATTTTAAATTATTTTTAGTCAAATATTTAATAGTATTTTTAATTAATACTAAAAAAGGATCATATCCTTCACTTACTATTGGGCCCTCCACTTTGTACTATTAATGCTTTTGCATTTGAATGTGTTTTTTTCATGGCTTGTTCTTTGTGATTTATGTTCTTAAAACCTCTTTATTTAATTGAAACCATATTATAAGCAATATTATAATAGTCATGTAAATTAGGAGGATTGGGATATGTCAGCATTTGCATTTTAGAAGTATGATGATGAATTTTTGTCACTGATGCCAAATACCTAAGGAGAATTCATTGACCCGATAAGCCCACTTAGTATTGGTTTCAATAAGGAGAAGTTGTTATCATTGTGTATATATATAGTTCTCAAAAATCCTAACTATCGAAGAAAAGTATGAACAATGTAATCAAAATTTTATGATAGAAGTTTTAGTTTAACCCTAAGATCTATGGTCATGATTGTGTGTAGGGTTAGCAAGTAAAAATGAGATAACAAAAAGGGATTGAGATACTAAGGGAATGGAAGATAGATAGACAATGAACAAAGAGAGCAATAAATTGATTATCACAGAGTGAGAAGAGAAGCACTAAGGGATCTAACAAGCTTAGAAGCAAGAAACGGGTCAAGTTATCTTGTACAAATACTTATTCAATTTTCTCAGTGAATAAGGATGACCATACTACCAATCTCATGGAGGCTCAGGACATTTTATATGTTTTGGAATAGTGTTGTTTATTGGGATGGTGCAAGATTATTTGTGAGTTTGACTCTCAAGTGGTGGTGAATTCGCTTTCCTTGTGGGAGCTTGAGGGTGTTAGTTAGCAGTTGGCCATAGTTGTTAATCATACTCTTTACTTTTGTACCTCTCTTGAGTTCATTGGGTTTACTTACATTATTCGTGAATGGAACAGTGTTATTGATTGTTTGGCCAAATGGTCTTCTAATCATGCTCAAGGTTAGAATATTATGGATAGGGGGCAGCTTCCCCTTGAGCTGTTACAAGAATTTGATGAACTTGTTGCTCACGATAGAGCTCCTTGTTATAATCTTTTATGTTTTAATAAATTTTTACCCCTCTTTTTCAAAAAGTCTTTTATGAGACTAATAATTTCATGTATTTACTTTTTTTAAATCCTCCAATAAGGTGAATTCCTAGACAGGCAGGATAAAATCTCTTAGTGGCGTAGTCTTAACAGACTAATGATACAATTAACACTGTATCAATCACTCCTTGTAGGGTAAGTTTCTCAGAAGGAAGAATTATTGCAAGCCTAATCAAAAACTATTTGACTACAGAGAAAAAAGTGTGGTTTCCATCTCCATCGCAATTTTTCCCTTTGACCAAGGGTTTTCTATGAAACTAAAATATGTGTGATGTGTGTAATGATTTTTTATATGATGTTATTTACTTTTATGCATATGAGTTGTTACATTATTAATCATGCTATTAGTTACATATAAGGATTACCAAATTAAGGTTAATAGAATTTATTGATTAAGGTAATGAAAGAATGTTGAAGTTTCTTAAGTATTGATCCATGCCTCACTGCCGCCACCCACCCACCCCCATACTTAATCTCTCCAACTTATAATTAACAATTAGCTTTGTTCACTTGGAAAAAGTTTGACAATTTGAGAGTAGATTTAGAAAAATGGAAAGGTATAATACACAAAATGGTTACATGAGTGACGCAAATGAGGAAAATTGATAGATCCTTGCTGAAAATGAAAGATTGAGAAAGGAAATATAAGAACTGAAAAAAAAATTGAAGATAGAACAAGATGTAAATTAAAAACTCACTAATTTTGACCTAAGCATGAAGAAGATTGATGAAAAGTGAAAATGGAAAAGGAGATAGGGCAATACAACTGGAATTGGCTATACTAATAACAATGAATTTGAAATTAGTGAATTATCCAAAATAGCGACAAAAAAGACATCACAGCCAATCGATAACCAATATAAGAAACCTACTTGTTATAATTGTGGGAAACTGGGATATACAAGAAATGTGTGTAGAAGTAGATCAATGAATACCTCATCGAAAGCATCTTTTAATGGTTATTGCTACAACTGTAACAAATTTGGACATAGAACAAGAGATTGTAGAATGAGAGCATCAAGTACTTTAAGAAAAAAGAAGCTCCATATGTTACCACAATACCAGCAACATATTTGGTCATAAATTTGAACATCAAGTAGGAATGGAATGTCTCCGACAAGGAAACAAAGAAACATACAATGCAATAATTGTGGATATCTTGGACATGTGGAAAGAGAGTATAGGTTCACAAATGCAAACATGGGTATACAATCAACAGGTGTATCATGTTACATTTGTTACAAATATGGACATACAACACAAAACTATAGATATTGACAAACTTGTTAGAAATATTCAATATATGACAAGTTACTGAGAGGGGAGGGGTGAATCAGTAACTTTAAATTCTTCCTTCTAAATTTGCCACAAAACAATCTATGCTATTGCATGCATTAATATTGAAAGTTAAAACCTTTATCACACAAGAGAACACAATATTTTGGTGACCCAAAAACCTTCCAAATAGAAAGTAAAACTGGGGTGGGGATGATACCCACAAAACTTCAATACTGCAACATAAAGTTGGCCTATTAAGACTTACATTGACCACTTTTGGTGGTCTACCCTATTAGGATCCCAAAGGAATGCTATGTCCACCTTGTTCAAGGATTTACAAACATACAATGAAGTATGCACTGGGTTAAGAAATTTATACAAAGATTGTTAAGTCTACCCTGTTAAAGCATTTAGAAACTGATTCGCCTATTAAGATGAAGTAGTGGATCTACTTACAATTGATTTTTGATAAGATCCTTTATGCACTGATCACCTTATGTGATGGATATAACTTTTTTGCCTCTATAATGAGCTTCTTTTATTCCTTGAACTATTGCTGATAATATTTCACATGTACTTCTCAAAAATATTTCATATTACTTGGCTATTGCTTCATACATGTGATATCTTACAATACACCTTACATATATACCTTTCAAATTTACAAAACTGTAAGGTCAGCCAAACAGAAGTGAATAGATACATTACAAAGTTGGCCCAATAGTAAATAACTCGGGTTCACTGAACTAACTTGGTGACCTTCTGATACATGGTGTTCACTACATTACTCAGCATCATCATGCACTTAGTAGAAGTGAAGGCTTGGTCCATACTAATCACTTGATGTAGTTCTAAACTCAGTAACCACTGGTGACTTAGTAGATGTAGTGTCACTCAGTAGATACTTAGTAGATACTGCACACTGAGTTTATCTTGCTTCACTTGGTAAACACTACTGCTTCCAATGCTCGATTACACTGAATCTTCATGCCATAAGCTTACTGCTCAGTAGACATTGTGAAGCTTGGTAGACACTATTGATCTTCATATTTCTTGTATTTACTTCATAGCTTCAGGAATGCTCGATGTAAACTGTTGAATTCTTCAAAGCTTGGTTAACATTGGAATGCTCGGTGAGTGTAGAAAATTAAGTGTTGAGCTCGATAGCTATACTGATATGGATAAGTGTTGTCACTAATGGAAATATTAACTTAATGCCAAAAATCTCCCCCTTTGACATTAGTGACAAAACACTTATAAGCCAAAACATATGTACATAAGCTGACTCACTGAATTTTAGTTTTTCAAAATTGATCTTTGTAAAGCTGCTGCATATACATTTTTACATATATTCTCTTGATGACACATCATTTTTACATATATTCTCCTTGATGACACATAATGTATGTACAAAGATACTTATGTACATAGCTATACACATATACATGCTAACTCTATTGAGTGCTATCTCCCCCTTACACTTATACTAATATCTCTCTTTATATACATAATTTCCCTTTTTGGTTACACTAATATCTCTCCCCCTTTTTGATAGTAATGCCAAAGGGCTACATATACTATCTATATAGTTGCACCAAAATGAGAGAGAAATTCTTGATGTACCTTAAGAATGAGGGTGAATGAGGTATCCCAATTCTCTTGCAAAATTTTGTAGGTGGAGAGAACAATTTGAACTTCTGCTGATAAATTGATCATGTGATCAGCCACTGAGAAGTTCTGATCCTGGACCAATGTCTTGCAATGAGCAATATGTTGCTGCATTGTATCCATTATTGGAAAGATCATGTTTTGAATATCAATCAAGGGTTCTCTTATTCTTACTTCTTCTCTTAAAAGTTCTGCTAGATATTTCACCTTGGTGTGATGAGAGGAGCTAGAAGAGGGGTCAGCCTACAACTTTGATGCACTAGATTTCATGTCAACATCAATCTTATTTAACTTCTCCTTTATTTAATTTGTAAAACCAAACACATCACAAAGTTTGGCAAAAAGTGATGCTGCATTATTAAAAGAATTTTCAAAATTACCCAAAAATATGGACAACTCCACTTGTTTGATTGTTATCTGCTAAGCAATATGATTTTACACCTTGTTATCAAACTTCCTTTTAGCCTTTTCAATTAGCTTCTCTTGTCCAAAGGAGTCCTCATCATATTTCTATACAACTTCTTCTAACTAAATCAAAATATGTTGAGTGGAATCCACTTCAATACCTATAGCATCTGTAATTATATTCTTGGCATTTTCAATTATTCTATACTCCTTATCCCTTTCACACCTTAGCTACTTCTACATAGCTTTATTCTCAATGAGTTGACTGGCTAACCTCATTTCTTCAATAGTAGCAGTCTAATAGTCAATCTTAGGTATTATTATTTCTATGTCTAAGTCAATGTCTTCTTCAATTTCATTTCCAACGATTAGAAGTTTCAATGGTTTCCTTGGTATTACTTCAGTGATGACAAGTTTGACTTTTGGAATAGACACAATAGTAGATATAGAAGGGCTAGCAATGAAAAATGGTATAGGGCTTAAGGATTGAATGCCAATAGAAGTACTAATTGGACCAAAAATTGAAACACTTCCCAAAAATGGTGCCACACTCTGTAGAATACCCATTGAAGTGTCTAAACTAATTGGAATTGAAGTAGATGCAGATAATGCTGATGAAAACAAAACTATAGAGCTTACTGAAATTGATGAAGACGAAATTGTAGAACTTACCGATGCACTAACTGAAGATGCAAAAGTAGAGGGAGCTAACTTGGTAGCTGAGGAAGTAACAATCAACTCAGTAGATGAAGTACTTGACACTTCCATTGTAGACACTTGGAGCTAGGAGGGGGCTGGTGAAGATTGAGCAATTGATGTTGCTATTGTGCTCACAATATCACTAGTAGAAGCTATCTCCATAGATGTGACAGTATGTGGTGGAGAGTGAGGAAGAGACACAATTGATTTTGTTGCAATTTTGACCAGATCATCTTCATCCTTTTCTTCCTCTTCTGCTTCTTCCTCCTTTTCTACTTCATCCATTTCTTCTACTTCCTCCTCCTCTTCTTCCTTCTCTTCTTCTTCCTTCTCCTCCATTAGAGCATGCAGTTCACCTTTAGTAACTGTGATGGAAGGAGTGTTGTCATCATCATTATCATCATCACTATCATCATCTTTAATTATAACAATTTCATCTGATGACTTTTTGAGATGATATACATATCTCCAGATGTCTGAGGCATGCTTAACCACTGATTCTATGTTATTCATTAATATAAAAGATGAGTTAAGCTTTAGAATCATTCTATCTTCATGCTCTTTTATTGTCTTCTTTACTTCTACATTAGTCAAATTAGGTACTAATTATCTCAACTATTTTTCAAAGATGTCTTTTATAGTTTGCACCATGTTCTCCCATCTGACTTTGATATTGGCAAAAAGATCTACATGGGTTTGACGTTGAATTTGAGTAGAGGAGTATTTCCAAATACCCATCTTCTCTATGACTAATTCCTTAATCTCTTTCTACTCAGTTGGAGTCTGAGTCTCATATTTGAGAACTTTGAAGTTACATATTCCTGCTCCAACTCTTAGTTGTTTCACCCTTTCCTCAAATGTAGGTGGAGAGCGAATGAATACAGGTTCAATTTTACCTTTCCTACCTCTCCTAGAGAACAATGTAGTTGGTTTGTTCTGAAGTTTAGTGATAATCACTCTACCTTTCTTCCTTGTTGGTTCCTCTTTCTCTAATTGTTCTTTTTCACCTTCATCATATTCCTCTTCTTCATCCTCACCCTTGCCCTCAATAAGCATTAGAGGACCTTTAGTTGTCTTCAATTTGGCAATTCTCTTCTTACCTCTGCTGAGAGATTGAGGAATCTTGATACTAAGCTCTATCCTCTTCTTGGCCTCCTCATAAGTGCCAAATGTAGGAATATTTGGATTGGTTGGCTCATTTACTAAAGCCTCAATGATGTCTCTAGCTTCATCAATGTTAATTTCATAAGGTGATGGTTTTACCCATGCCACTCTCGGTATGAGTACTTGAATGTACACTCTATGATAGTCCACCATGAAGCATATGTCATCTTTGTAGTCTTCCACAAGCTTGGGTGGGACTCAAAATTTTTTGTTCATTTTCTCCTTGAATGCCCCAAAATAATTATCCAACACCCTTTCAAATTTTTCACCCATTTCTTCAATAAATTCATTTATCTAATAAAGAAAAGGGGTGTCTTTCCTTCATATGACTATGCCCTTAGATGGAAAGAATTTTTGAACATAAAAGAATAAACAGGTAAGAAATGAACCGAACTTGAAGGAATTGTTCTTGGAAGTCTTCACACTTTCAATGTTTTTGTTCAATTGCTTCAATAATACATCTAACAAATCAAATTCAAGGTTCTTCTTTATAACCTTGTATGTTAGGTCAATTGCCTCACAAGGAATGTTTTTTGACTGACTCAAGTTGTAGATCTTATGTGCAATGATATGGATGCTAAACCTAAGCTCTATGTCAGTGACATTTTTTAATTTCAAACCTCTACCATCCCACTCGGCTAGGGTTTTCTTTTGCAGTTCCTCCTGACCTAGGGTTTTGGTTGACTTGGCTTTGCATAGTATTGGCAGACCCATAACCTTGTGTATCATCTTCTTTGTAATCAAAATGGGTTGCTCCAACCATAATTGACCATTGTGAAATTGACTCAATATGTATCTTATCCATTTCACTTGGAAATTTTGAGGCATATGAGGGATATGAGTTAATCCTTTAACTTCCAAATGTTTATGCTCGGGTTTCAAAACTCTGTTAACACACATTTCAGCTAGGGTAGTATCCATTTCTAGTGTCCCTAATTCTTGAACAGAACATTTAAAGTGAGTTCAAATGTCATTAATTAGGAGTACCTTAGGCAGGATTTGCGATTGAGCTCTGTAAGGATCAAGTGATTCAGCAATGGCTGGAACAATTTTGGAATTGGGTGCTTTCAATTTGATGCCCTTAACTAGCATTTTAGAACCCTTCTTTTGTTTAGTCCTGCTTCCACTAGTAGACACCATCACTAATTGGTAGATGATAAAATTCATGAAGATCTCGCTACTAAATTGCCCAAAGACACTAAAATGCTCTTTCAAATCGCTCTACTCTTTGAATGATATGGATGTGATTAAAAATGAAGTCAAAATTGCCCCTTTTATTGAAAAAATTTCATAAATGGTCTGTGCCATTATGACAAAGTGCATGACAGACTATCATCCACTAACCTAACTTGGCAAGAGTATCAACTCAGTAGACAAACCAAATTTCTCTTATTCTAGACCTCACTCAGTAAGGTCTACAACCAAGTTTCCTTGGTGGAGTCTAATGCAACTCGGAGAAAGATGACCTTTATGTGGTTCTAGTGTATCCAAAATACTAATTGGATCATTCACATTCCTCGTATTTCTTAGAACTATTTATGATTTACTTGCTGAGTACAACTCCAATACATTCTTAGGAATTTAGTTTGAGGGGATGGAGTCACCCACTTCTTGAGTGACTTCACTACCATGATTCGAGCTTGTATCCTTAATAGATTTAGGAATCTATTGCTGGCTCATTTATTTCCTTATATTGTTAGCCCTTGCTTTCTTTTCATCTTCAACTTTGCCTATATTCATGCAATTTTTAGCTATATGACCGAGTTCAGTGCATGTGTAACACCTTATAGTAGTATCTTTCTTTCTTAGGTGATGCCTTGCACAATTTATGCTACTGTGTCCATATTCTCCACAATAATGACATTTGCACGAGTTATTGTAGTCCCATCCAAATATTGCCTTTACAAATTGTTTAGCTAGATTGAATGATTTGGATCTACACTGAGATGCATTGTGACCATGCTTTTTGCATTTGTGACATTTACTTTCAAATTTTGGTTTCTCCTTGAATTCATTGGCTTTGTGACCATGCTGATTGTACTTGTAGCACTTCCCATTGAATTTTTTTTCCCATTACTCTAGCATTTGTTTGATGTATGACAAATTTTCCCACAATGATTACATGAGGGCTTTTGATTCCTTTTTGCACATTGTTTGGAAGATTCACCTTGTTCTTCATTGTATCCTAGTCCTACTTTACCTTTTTGCCTATGAAGATTCTGCTCATTTTGCTGATTCAATTGTTTCATGTCTTCTTGTGATTTCAACATTCTCTCATTGATTTGTTTTTTAGCATTTAGGTCATTCTTCAATTTTTCAATAATTTTCTTTTCACATCGCAGTTCTCTCATTATTATTTCATTGATTTTCTTTTCATAATTTAGATCACTTCTTATTCTTTCATTGTGTGCTTTGAGAATTCTAATTTCTTCATTTGCTCTAGTGATTTGATCAATGAGGTCTTCATGTTTATTGGATTGATTATGTTCTTCATTGTTTCTTGCATCCAAGTCTTCATTTTCCTTATTCCTTTGTTCCAAAATTTCACATAGTCTAATTGATTGGATTTCTTGTCCTCTTTTGAGTTTTCTTACTTCTTCTTGCAAAAAGCCATTCAATTGCCTCATTAGCTTCATCTGAGCTACTTGATGGGAAAAAGTCTTCAATCTTTTCTTCAACATACTGATGGTCATCCATTTGTCTTGCAAGTTCCTTCCTTCTTTTTAGGGATTGGGAAAGATTCTCCTTTGCTTCTTTGAGTTGAGTTATGGCCATCTCCAAATCTAGCTTTTCATTTTCAATTGCCTTGTCAAGTCTGAATATCTCCATTTGTCCTTAGATCTTTGCTCAAGCTGTCAAACTTTTACCTTGAGAACCACAATGCTTTGATACCAATTGTTGGAAATATTCAATATATGACAAGTTACTGAGAGGGGAGGGGTGAATTAGTAACCTTAAATTCTTCCTTCTAAATTTGCCACAAAATAATCTATGCTACTGCATGCATTAATACTGAAATTAAAACATTTATCACACAAGAGAACACAATATTTTGGTGACCCAGAAACCTTCCAAATAGAAAGTAAAATTGGGGTAGGGATGATACCCACAAAAATTCAATACTGCAACATAAAGTTGGCCTATTAAGGCTTACATTGATCACTTTCGGTGGTCTACCTTGTTAGGAGCACAAAGGACTACAAGGTCCACCTTGTTAGAGGATTTACAAACATACAATGAAGTATGCACTTGGTTAAGAGATTTATACAAAGACTATTAAGTCTACCCTATTAAAGGATTTAGAAACTAATTCACCTTTTAAGATGAAGCAGTGGATCTACTTACAACTAATTGCTGATAAGATCCTTTATGCACTAATCACCTTATGTGATGGATATAACTTTTTTGCCTCTGTAATGACCTTGTTGTATTCCTTGAACTAATGCTGATAATCTTTCGCATGTACTTCTCAAAAATATTTCATATTACTTCATTATTGCTTCATACATGTTATATCTTACAATACACCTTACATATATACCTTTCAAATTTACAAAATTGCAAGGTAGGCCAAAACACAAGTGAAAAAATACATTACAAAGTTGGCCCAATAGTAAATAACTTGGGTTCACTGAACTGACTCGGTGACCTTCTGAGCATTACAAGAAATGTTTGAAGCAATTTTTATAAGCATTAAAAGAAAGAACTTGCAAAGAGAAATTTGTGTCCTAAATTTGTAGAAGTTGAAATACTTTGTTTAGTGCATAAGTTAAGCAAGAAGAAAATCTCTAAGGAAATGGTAGTTGTTGCTAAGACACCCTTCATCATGAGCATCAACAAAAGACCAAAACCAACATGCAAAGTTTACCTGGCGGATTCAAGCACACAAGATGATGTCAAAGCTTTATTGTCTATACCAACACAAGTGATATTGACTAAGTATATTACTACTTTTATCCATAACAAAATTGTGGTATTGGGTAATGTAGGAATTGAATAAATGTATAACAAAGAATTTTGTGTAGACAAATGTCATGTCTCACCTTTCGATTTACCTAGACTTCTTGTTTATGTGGTGATCTAGTCTATTTTGACCTATTCAACCTTTGTTTGAAGTTTTATTAGAGAATAAATCAAGTTTAACTATCTTAATTGTGTTTAATAAACTAGTGGTGTATTAGTTAATATGATGAAATTATCAATGTAATGCAGTGATGTATGTTTATAATTGGATGTTGCATTTCATTTATATAATGAGTATGTAATTACATTTCATGATTATATTAATGATGCTTGTGATTATTTTCATGATGCTTAATGTGGATATTGACTCATTTCTTGTTGTGAGTGTCTGAGTGGATGCAGGGACATCGAGATGAGAGTGTGGTTGATAAACCTAAGTAGCTTGCACACACTACATAGATTATGTTTTGTAAATTATGTCATCTATGTAGATCCTTTATTTTTTCATATTTGAATAGTGTGAGTGTTCTTGACTATAGTATACCTTAATTTAAATGTGCTCCTACTCAAATCCTTGAGCGACAAATAAGTGTTTTTATAGAACCTATCAATTATGTCTCATAATTACATGAAATTGTTTATGAAGTGGAAATACTAAAGAGATATTCTATACTTAGAGTTAATTGTTGATGATTATATTGACACAATATTTTTTATTATAAATGGTAGAAGTGTTAAATCAATGATAATATATAATGAATTATCTCTCTCTAACTCCACTTTATGTTATGTTCTCTTTTTCTTTTATCATTAAATGAAAAAAGATGAAATATTATCTCTCTCTTCATATGCTAAATCAAATGTAAAAGGAAGTTGGGTTAGTTACACCTAGAGGGAGGTAGAAGATATATGGTCAGGGCTCTAGAACTAGGGAAGATGGTTGAAAATTGTAGACATGAGTGGGAACCAAGATCAAGATCAAAGGTGGTAATGGAAACTACAACGAGATCAGCACATGATTGGGAAGAAATATTTGGAATAAAATCATCGAATTAGTAGGTTCCTTCATGTTTTATTAATCTCAGATGCATTCATTTAGTGCCTAAAATTGTGTGATTTGGAACTTTGTTCTTGTATTGTAGTGTTATGTTGCATCTTTGTTGTAGTAATCTTGAATTCTCTAAAAATTAAGAGAAGAAGTAATAAATAATGTGGCATTTGATGTTTCAATGAAAAATCTAAATGGATTAAAACCTCATTTCTTCTCCCTTATGGAAGTGTAGCAACCTACTAAACATGCATCTGGACTTAATTGTTCACAAAACTGATCTTGTGAAGTGGCTTCCTTAGAACCCTTAACTTTGCTAGTGATAAATTTTCCAGTTGGGAGTACAGAGCAATTCCAATTGAATTTTTCACTTCTACTTCTTTTTAAAATGTTTTGTAAATCTACTCTATTTCCTTTAATTCTACTTGCAGCCATTTTTGGATTCGAGGTTATTGAGGTTAGAAAGAGATTCTTAATTTTAACTAAATTTCCAAAATGAAAACCACTCCAAATTTTTATTGCATTCTTGCAGTGGTCAATTGTTATACCTACTTACACATCTATCAAAATTGTTTCCCTATACGAGTGGACATTTTTTTCAAAGAAAACAGGCTAGTAAAGAAGCTAATTGGAATTTAAGTTCTTTTCATTAACTTAGACTGGTGAACATTTGGAAGAATTTTATGTTAGATGTACAAGATATAAACACAGCTGTACACATTCAAATAAACTAGTGCTTGATGTCATATTATATTTACCCATGCATGTAGATCACATGATGAGAGTTCTAAAACAAAAATTCCTTTTGATCTCTTGAATGTTGAGATTTTCTCTTCCAACTGGCATTTTGTAGAAATTGTAATCTAGGATAAATATAGAGAAATCACTAACAATGTTGTGTAAACATTGTGGAAAACTCTTGAATATGGCTTGAACTCTGAAATTAGAATAAACAAACTCCAAAGATGTATTAACTTCCATGCATAGAAAATGCAGCATAGTTATATTAGAAGTCATGTGTCTTAATTCAAGATATATGATCCAAACCTGTGATAGATTGGAAAGAGATTGAATTGGTTAATATAGTTTTATTTTTTAGTTAAGATTTCTTTTCCTTTACTTCTAATGTCTGAGGCTTTGAACAAGTAAGATACACAATTTCCCTGTTCCAATTTCACTTTGCACTGAATCCATTGCTACTTATGAAATATAATGCTATTATTGGTGGGTTTTTTAATAGATAAGTGATGTAAAAGTGATAACATGTTCACAAGAGTGGATGGGATTATGATTAAACCTGATATGCCTTAATTCATTGTGAAATTGCAAACCTCAAGGAATGAATACTCTTTTGGAAACTTCTTGAAATGCTTAAATGTAGATAAGTATTAGGTTTTGGTTATATGTTGAACTGAACTTATGCCTTGAGTATAGCAAAAGATTATGAGGTATAATGCACTCTTAAACATGTAATTGTTGTCCTAAGTGAATTTTTCACTTTTTCATGGTTGGGTGTAATGTGGATTAAAAGGGAGGGTTAGAGATGGATGCATTGTGTTTTGTTTCTCTCTATTTGCTAGTTCAAATAGAGTGGATACATTACATTTTGTTTCTTCTTTCAGCTAATTCTAGCTCTAAAAATGCTTGGCCCCTGTTGAGTCAATAGTGCCAAAATTTGATTCAATCTTTGATTGGGTTCCTCAACTTGTGGAGCATTGTTGGATCTAGTCCTTTTTCTAGCTCTAGTGGCCATGGTAATATTTCAAACACCTACACATATTGGCGTATGTTAGCATAGTAGCTCAATGCCCTAAGGTTTATACACTACTCTAATGCCATATGTAAGAATGATGTCCTACTCAAGAAATTGCCATGTCATACAATCACTTGAAATACATAGACCCTAAGATAGTAGCTAGAACACTTATTTAGGGTTGGTTTTATGGTTGAACCTTGGATTGTAGAATATGGTAATAGGGTTGAGTGCAGGGTAGAGCAATGTTTATTCTATAGTGAGTTGGAACTCCCTAGCTTCCAAATAGATGTCAACTTATATGTAGCTCATTTGGACTCATATGATGTCATTCTAGGCATCAATTGGCTAAGTGAACATAAAGCCTTAGTTAACTGTTAGGAGAAGGTAATTGAATGCTTTGATGATTCAGGATACTTTGTTATCTAAACAATGTCAAATGCCCACTTAAATTAGGATAAATCTTTGTCATGCAATTGAAAAAAGAAAGGAGAAATGGGTATTAGTTATATGTTGCTCATGTCAAATATATGGAAGAGATACCATGTAGTGCCTACCCCTAGTCTACATTTTCGAGCTACATTTCTGATATCATTGCCAAACTCTTTTAGGCCAATTTATGTTTGATGATTAGTATTATTATTTTAGAGATTATCAGATGTTGTTTTACACTCAGTTTATTATATGATGAGATTACTTGGTACTCTATATTTCATGCATGTATGATGATTATTCAATGGTTTCAGTTATTGATGATGATTAGTTAGATGGTTTATTATTCCATGTGCTTCTTATGGATACTTACCCCATACTGCATGTGTATGGTGCGCGTGTTGTTTTATTTATGTATGGTGTTTCTGATGTGGTTAAGGAAGGGAGTCGTAGTCACCTGCTAGTCAGGATCTACACGATGTACCACTCCCTGCCATTGTCTGTTTAGCTTAGAATATTGCATTTGTACATGCGTGGATTTTTATGTAGGTTGCAGGTACCGGGTATCGACTTCCCTAAATTGTCAGGATGAGCGTACCCTATCACACTGTCTCAATGGTAAGAGAGGGGAGATAAACTCTTAAGTCCAATTCCTAAACCCTTTAGCCAATTGTCCTAATTGATAATTAGGACAAGTATCTGAGTTAAGTACCCTCTGAATGCATCAAATGATGTAATTTCGGGATTATAACCTTTTTGTTTTGATTTAGTATATGCTTTTCTATGTAGGGTTTTCGTATGTTGTTATATGAGTCCTTGATGTGTTTTCTATTAATTAAGTCTAATTAAAAAGATTAATTAATGATTTAATTTAATAGAGAATTATTATGATATCTTTAATATTTAATTAATTGAGAAATTAATTAAATAAAAGAACTAAATTTGGAGATTAAAGTTCAAAGATAAATTTAGAACAGGATAATATTTATTTAATTTAATAATAATATAATTGGAGTTCATTTTTAAATAAATGCTAAATATTATTGTTAATTAAATTAATTAAATATGTTATCAATTAAGTTTCTAAAATTAATTTTTAAAAAAAAAGTTGAAAGACATTAAATTATTAAGAATTCTAGATCGCATGATCTAAGCTTGAGTTTAAATATGAAAAAATAAATTAAAAGTTTAAATAATAAAAATTAATAACGTTATTTTAATTTCATAAAGTGCACATGAGATTTAAAGTAATAAATTAATTTAAAATAGAAGTCAAGTGGAATATTAAATAAAGTTATTTAATAATTCAACTTAATGTGCATGAAAGTTGAATGCAAAATAAAAGAAAAGATAATAAAGGTTAATTTGGAGTTAACTGAGTTGGGCAAAGAGTCTTCTCGGGTAAATGCACAATTAGTGCCCCGATTTGAGGAGAAATTGCTTATCACAACTTTGGGGGTTCATTTTTGGGATATACGAAGTTGGACGGGAATTTTTGGGGAGACAACTTTTGGGAGCGAATTTCAGAAGGCTAATACAAAAGAAAGATTTTCGGAAGAAGATTATTGAGAGGAGCGAATTCTCTTACAGTTCCTGGAGATTGCATAATAGCATCATGATCAAGTAGGGTCTTGTGTTTTTTATTATCGATTAAATACGCAATTATCCTTTCCTATCTTCTTCGTGTCTGGGGTTTGTAAATCTAAAATTCTCTGTGAGGAATACTTAAACATTACGATATTGGAATTTATCAGATGCTTGTTTATAAACTTCTGTATACATGAGATTTAAATGGGAAGGGTTGAATCTGATACCGAAATTCTAGATTAGAAGTTTGGATGGTTGACTTTATTTCTATACCAATATAAAAAAAAGAGGCAATTCTTTAATATATTTATATGTTTATATATTAAAGAGGATTTGAGTTAGTATATTTATAAATCTATATATATATATATATATTTATATTTATATTTAAACAAAATTAAATTTTAATTAAAAAAAAAATTGTTAAAAAAACAAATTCGTTATTTTTGGTTTTTTTTTTAAATATTATATAAAACAAAAAAAAATTGTATTTAGTGGGGGGGGAGGGAATCACCCCGTACCCACCCCCACTGTCGGCGGGCCGATAGTACCTGCATTGTAGGTACTACGATGGCAGGTATAGAGTACCTGCCGCCATAGGCCCTGCGACCGCAGGCCTGCGGTAAAGCCGACGGGCTTTAAACGTTGGCTTAAAAAACTTTGTTAATTTCATTTTTTTTTTTATATATAATTTTAATTATTTAAAACAAATTTTATTATTATTTAAAACAAATTTTATTATTATTTAAAATTTTTAATTAATAAACTTATAATATATTTTAAATTAATAATAGTTTTATCTTTATTAAATTTTAATAAATAAATATTAAATGCATTAAACATATTTTGTAAATATTAATTTATTAATAATTTTGGTTTAATATTAAAAAATTAACAATTAATGAATAGATTAAGATAAGTAAGTAGAACAAGCAATTATTGATTAATTTAATTAAAATTAGTTTAATTAAGTTAATTAATAATGAATATTATTTGACTAAATTATAGATTTGGATTATTGATTTAATGAAAGTTATTATAGAAATGGGTTAATCGTAAAGGGTAGTTGTGAAAACCTAGTTACTTGAATTCGACATTAAACTGAAACATAAACCTTACCTTAACTCAATAATATACTTTCAAATCCAATCTCTGAAACTTTGATGTTTTCTTTGTGTTCTCTGTGTTTTGGGGTTGTTCTAGTATTAACCAGTTTAGGTTGTTACTAGAGGCTTGGGGTTGTGAATGTGATGTTATGATGATTTGGTCTCGATCTTTCTTAACCCGACCATGGTAATGTGATGAAGTGCTCTATGACATGATTGTGTTTACTGTTTGTTATTGCTTTCCAGTTTCCTTGTGTGAAGCTGAGATGTATGTATTTGAGATACCTGACTTAACCATTTTTGAGTCTTGATCAGTTATATTTGATAACCATTTTTGAGTCTCGATCAGTTATACTTGGATTGTTTTTCGATCGCTTGAGAAGACTGAAATGTTTGTTATGTTCTTGATGATGTCATGTGTTGACTTGACCATTTTGGAGTCTTCGATCAGTATTGTAATTTACTATTGGGATACTTTCTGGTTGCTCATTGGAGAACCATTGGATTTTGTGACTTATCATTGATGCCTTCAGTTGCTGATAGAGAACTGTCGTGATCATATGATTACTTTTTGATATTATCTGTTGCTCATGAAGAACTGATATAATTTTGTGGCTTATCTTTTATGATGTCTTTTCAGTTGCTTGTATAGGACTGAGGTGGTTTTATTATGATTCTTTGATTTATGTTTTCATGAGCCTAGGGTAGGTTATCTATGTGTAGAGTCGGGAAGTGGCTTACAATGGGGGTCAGAGCCCTAAGAGGCTGCCTTGAGAAACCCATTGTAAGTCATTTTTAATAAAGTGAAAACATTTACACTAAATGAGAGAAAATGAACCTAACAAGATAATTGTATGTTCTCTCCCATGCCTTGAGTGCTAGTACAGACTAGGATGGGGTAGAGAGAATGCTTGGTTACGACCTTGCATTCCATAGTAGGCCTCGTCAGTACGAGAGGATACTAGTGGCCGCAGGATCAGTAGGGACCCGAGATTCCTAAGGCATTGCTCGGGTAACTTCTACATGACTTTTGCGATGACACTTTCTCGCTTGCATATTAGGTTTCCTATGTGTCTTGTGGTACCTCTGGGATTTAGATGTCGATCTTTTTAGGAACCCTTGAGTTAGCATACTTATAGGATTTCCTGGACTTAGAGAGTATTTATAATTATAGGTTTTGTTATCCTATTTGGGACTTGAGACTATCTCCTCAGCGCAGTGGGAGTGGACCATTTAGGTTCCACGCGGTCGGGTGGTAGTGCTTTTAGTCTTACCATTGAGATCCATTCTGTGGTCACCGTGGCTGGAGTTTTTGTGATTGGCATTTACCTTCACTATGTTCTTGGATTGTTATGATGGATGGTTAGATTTTATGATAGATGTTTTATCATTATGGATGTATGGATGTATCATGTATGGTGAATAGTTTCATATATTTTTACTGTACTTTGTATCATGGATTTGAGGATGTTGTATCTTGATCTTTACATATGTATATTCTTTTAAGCCTTTCATACCCTGTGACTTGTACAGTGGATGATTGGGCATTCTAAATTAATTTTCCGAGAGGCATTCGGAACAAATGTATATTATGGACATGGGACTTTTTGATTATTCTTTCATATGTATGTGATAGTTGTTAGACTTAGAATTAATTAAATTTTAAATGTGACTCAACGTCTTGGGATCTTTAAGAAATGTAACTTACAATGTATGTTTGTCGATGATTACATGTTATTGCTTCCACTACTATGTGTTTGATGTGTATGTTATACTTTCTTACTTTAAAAAAAAAAAATGTTTAGCAAACTTAGTAAAACTTTAGGTTAATTCTTTTGGATCCCTTGGCGGGGCGTTACATACCACCTCATTTAGAGGATTACTCCATTTTGCCAGAATTTAAAGATGTGTTCCTAGATGACTTACCTATACTACCTCCTAAGAGGGAGTTTGATTTCTCTATTGATCTAGTGCCCATAGCATTAACCTCAATCAAAGGTTCCTTATTGCATGACCTCCATAGAATGAATTGAATAAACAACTATAGTAACTTTTGGATAAGGGTTTCATCCACCCTAGTGTATCATCATGGGGAGCTCCTATAATCTTGGTCAAGAAGAAGGATGGTTCTTTAAGATTGTGGATCGATTATCATATGTTGAACAAGGTGACCATCAAGAATCGATATCACCTTCCACGAATTAATGAATTGTTTGATCAAATGAAGGGAGCAACCATATTCTCAAAATTTGATTTGAGATCCAGATATCACCAACTTTGGATCATGAATGAGGACATACCTAAAACTAAATTTACTACAAGGTATGGGCATTACAAATTTTTAGTCTTACCTTTTGGACTAACAAATGCTCATGTCACTTCCATGAACTTGATGAACAATATCTTTAGAGATTTTCTTGACAAGTTTATGGAGATATTTATTGAATATATTTTGATATACCCCAAGAATTTAGAGGAGCATGAAGAACACTTGGACATAGTTTTGTAGTGCTTGAGAGAGAGAGAGAGAGAGAGAGAGAGAGAGAGAGAGAGAGAGAGAGAGAGAGAGAGAGAGAGAGAGAGAGAGAGAGAGAGAGAGAGAGAATTGTATGGAAAACTCTCCAAGTGTTCCTTCTATCAAAAAGAGATATATTATTTGGAACATATTTTATCAGTGGCTTGCATAATAATGGACCCCACAAAGATAAAAGTCATCTTTAAATGGCCAACTCCATAGAACATGAGTTAAGCTTGGATGTTAATGGGCCTTGTTGGGTATTATAGAGAATTTGTGGAGGGATTTTTGAATATTGCAGTACCTATCACCTCCCTCCAATGAAAGGAAAAAAGATTTGATTGGACTAAAGCATGTGAGAAGGCCTTTCAATTGCTAAAGGAAAGGCTTACTTCCACTCCTATCTTGGTTATACCAGATCCTAATGGACATTTTGTTGTCAGAACAAATACGTCAGGAGATAGACTTGGTGGCATACTGATGCAAGATGGTAAGATTGTAGCCTATGACTCCAGAAAGCTTAAACAACATGAGGTTAATTATTCTCTACATAATTTTGAACTAATGAAAATAGTACATGCTTAGTGGATGTGGTAGTATTACTTATTGGGAAATCCATTTGAACTAAAGACTAATCATATGGGTTTAAAATATATTTTCACTCAACCTGATCTTAATGCTAGATAGAGGAGATGGTTAGAGTTCCTCAATGATCATGATTTTGGCATTTAGTACACTAAGGGAAAAGAGAATAGGGTAACAGATGCTCTCGGTCATAGAAGACATGACATTACTGCTATCACTACTTCTAGAACCTACATAAGGGAGTACACTCTATAATATTTTTCTTGTGACACTCATTATGAATGGGTGACTTTAGCATTGCATACCAACTCATTTGATCCATTTTTTTATGGATATTTACTCGATGATGATGGTTTACTAAAATACCAGAACATGATATATGTTCTTGGTTGTGGAGGGTTGCAAAAAGTAGTGCTTGAGGAGATGTATTGCACTCCATTTTCAGGGCACCTAGGGGTGAACAAAATGATGGTTGATGTGAGCCCACTGTACTTCTAGTCAGGACTCAAATGGGATGTGATACAATATATTGCTCAGTGTTTAGAATGTTAGTGTGTTAAGGCTAAACATGTCCATCTAGCCTCAATTCTTTACTCACATGATATTCCCTAGTACAAATGGTAGGTTATTAGCATGGACTTTGTGCAAGGGCTACCCATGACTCGATGCAAGCATGATTTTTTTCTACATTAATGCAAAAATAGGTTTTGAGGGGACTTGAAACCGATTACAAGAACAAAAGATAAATGAGTAGGATCACCAGGTTTTAAAAAGACCTGAAACCTAAAGTTCACAACAAAGCATCAAAAAGATAGGTTTTACAAGGACTTAAAACCATAAAAAATTTTAACATAGTGAAAACCTAGGTTTTCCAAGGAATTGGAACCTAGATTTAAAATAGTAAAAAGATGGAAACAAAAAAAAAGGGAAATCAAAACCAGTAACTTGACCAGGGACCAAACACCTTCAAACTAGACCAACAATTAAATTAGCTCTTTAATGGCCTTAGCTAATTCCTTTCCAACCTCTTTTGTGCTCTAAAATATATCTTCCACAATAATACCAAGAACCTCCACAGTCATCTTCTTTGTACTCTATCTCAATCTTTTGCTTAGACCACCTAGAATCTTAGTTGCAACTACATTGAGAGACATGATCTACTCATTACTATTCTTCCCTAAACTAGCAGTCATGGCACATAAGATGGAAGTTACCATCTCCATTTTTTTCCCACTATCTTTAACCAGTTACCAAAGTTCATTTTTATACTCTTTAAGTTTCTCAAATATGTTCCCAACTTGATTTTCCAATTGGGTTCTCTTAATTTTTACTTGATCCAGTTCTTTCTGCATGTCGCCCATTTTTTTTCTTTAGCATAGTTATTTTGTTATAGATCCAAGAATCAACTTGGAGGGAAGTATCCACTTTCAACTTGGCTTTGTAAAGGAAATATAGCTTCACTAAATTAGTTTCATCTCTAGTCTCTTCACCAGACTTTTTCCCAAAATCATTGGTAATTTCCTAGGTTTCCTTAAGATGGAGTTGATTCTCAAAATTTAAACCCTTTTGTTCCATTATCTCTTTATAATTCTCCTTATTCAAGCACTAATATTTAATGACAAGGGCTTTGTCTCCATCATTCTTCTTTGTTTCTATGTCCATTAGACTATTAAGGTCAATAATATCCATTTCTATTGGTGTAGGCTGATCACTTTGGTTCCCATCATTCTACCTCAAGGCTTCAAAAATAGTTTTTGACTCCAAATTAATTTCTTTACTACTTTCCCCCTCATGCTTAACTATATAAATACCCTTGCTTCTAGAGTACCCATCTAGATTAGAGCTAAAATCCCCCATTTTCATATTATCCTCTTCATCTCTAGTTTTCTGAAATTTTGTAGCTTCCTAAATATTTTTGTCCTTCTTAGAGCCCTTTCTATCACTAAAATGCTCCTCAATTTTAGCCTTAATTTTGTTAGCACTAATATTTTGATGAGGCTCACTACCAAGTGATTTACGCTTCTCCATAATAGGAGAGGGTTTTACTCCATTATTTTTACAATAATATCTAATTAATAAAATAAGCCCCTTATGGAGTATAGGTCTAGATTCCTTCTTCATATGGGCCCGAAGACTATGAAGCAAAGAGAACTTCAAATAAAAAGGGAAAGACATCATGTCTTTATACTAGAAATGGTTTTAAAATATGAAATGAAATTTGTGTACCCTTTTAGATCTTCCATCTAGAATGAAATATGCATGAATGCAGGATAAGACATCTTTCCATATAGCCTTGAGTTGGTCTAGGTCATAGAAGTTCTAAATCTTCACAAGGATTTTCTCCTCGTCATCATTTTTCAAAAATTTCTTCAATGTTGCATTCAAATGTTGGTTTCCTTTCTAAATTTTAGCCCCCCCATAGGAAGACAAGTGATCTTTGTAATGAATTACTCTATCAAATTCATAGTAACTCCATGCATAGTAAGCCTTTCTTCAATCCAATTCTTGAAGAAATACTTAGTGATATGGGGCCTGCAGCCATGTAACTTCTTGATATACTTTGTCACTTTTTCCTTGGAGAGTATACCCCATATCATAGATTTCACCTTCTATTCCTTGCAGGTCATTGACTCTTGTTTCCTCGGCTCTCCACATATTGCATAGCCTACTCTATATTTTTTTAAGAAATGCTAACATCAACTAAGAGCAAGGTATGTTTAATCTCAAGAATATGCTTTATCCTTAAAGTGTGCCAAGTACTTTTAATGATGACACAATAGTACCTCCTTGAGATACACAAACAATCCATAATAAAACCATTACTTATCATAATAAATTGTTGAATCTTTTATAATCTTTCCTTTAATGGAATTATTTATATCATTATTAATAATCATCATCAACTCACTCTCCTTGTTGAGATAATCACACCAAGTCATCTTCGCATCCCTATTAACCTCTTTATTCACTATCTAGTTAGCAACTTTATTGCCTTCATGGAAAATATGGGTAATAATAACTTTGTCAAATTTTTAATAAGATCTTTAATCTCCATAATACTTCCATCAATACTCCATGTGGTCATACTCTTGTTATTTAGCATATTGAAAATATTAAGAGAATCCCCTTCTAGTCATAATTTCCTTTATCGAGATTCCACTGCCAGCCTAACAAATATATAGAACCAAAATAACCTCAGCTTTATGACTAGTATAATGACCTATAAGAATAGCAACAACATCCACCACTCTACTAAAATGGTCTCTCAAAACTCCACTATACCCCACTCTTCCAAGATTCTCTTTTGTTGATCCATCAAAATTAGCATTCAACCAACCCAAAGGAGGAGATCTCCATTTCACATATTGTCTCTAGTCATCTTGCTTAGCATTATTTCCTATACCATTCATAGGATTTCTTATTTGGACTTCATCACTATTTTTTTTCTGAGATCTAAAATTCTCTTTAATGGCTCTGATGATATTTTGACCCACAACCCACACAGAAGCTTCTTTATTTCTTAAAATTGTATAGTTCCTTTCTTTCCAAATACCCCAAAAAAGATGGGGAAGAGAGATCTTCTAGAGAAAACCAATTTCAACTCCTTTAATAGGAAAAATCTAATTTTGAAAGCATTCATCAATATTATTAGGTTGAACCCACCGAGTATTCCAATATTGAGGAAGTGAGCCCCAAACATTCTGGCTATATCTACAATTCGAAAAAAGGTGATTCCTATCTTCCAAATCCATCTTACAAAAACAACAGCTATTCACCAAATAAATACCTATTTTTGGAAAATTATCTAGACTTAAATTTTGAAACAAAGTCCAAAAGAAGATATTAATTTTAGGGATGAGACCCTTGATCCAAGCTCTAGCCTACATGGGGGAATTAACCTTATCCTTAGGTCTAAACATAGAAGAGACCTTGAGACATCCACTAGATTCAATGCCCCACATGATTAAATCCTTTCGATTAAGATAAAGGCTAAAAGCATTAAGGGAAATTTGGATGATGGAAAAACTTTGATTAATCTCAGCAATGTTAACCCAACCATTTATAGATGAATAATTCTCCACATATTCCCATAAACCTATTTTCATATTTCTATTGAAATCGTATCCACAAAATCATCTATCAAAGGGTGATCCAAGATCCACTTATCTTCCCAAAATCTAAATTTACATCCATTACCACCTTTCCACTTATAGCCTTTATTCAATCTATGTTTGGCACCTTGGATAGCACCCCAGATCATAGAAGAACTAGGGATGATTGGGTAGGATAAAAAATAGAAAATAGAGGGAACATTATAAAGATACATATGTTTCCAATTTGAGCTCCATTCCTTATCATCGTGATACACTCTCCACCCTTGTTTGGCCAAAAAAGCTTTATTCATACTTCTAATAGATCTAATACCCAAACCTCCTTCCATCTTAGATTTATAGACCTTTTCCTAGGCTATTAGAGCCAATCTCTTTTTTTTTTCATAGTTCCAGACCATAAAAATTTCCTTCGAATTTTATCAATTGCATCTGCAAATTTAGCTAGAATCCTAAAAAGACTTAAAGCATAAGTTGGGAGGGTTTGAAGACAAGCTTTGAGAAGAGTAACTTTACCAGCTTGACTTAGCATATTACCTTCCATCCAGCTAATTTCTTATTGAATTTCTTAACTAGATCCTCCCAAAATGTTTTAGAAGGCTAAGCCCCAAAGGAAGGCCTAGATAAATACTTAAAAAAAAACCTATAGAACACCCAATAATAATAATAGAAATTTTCCTTTGTCTAAGAGCAAGAGTATTGATAAAAAAAGAAAGAGCTCTTATCCCAATTTATCAACTACCTAGAGACAATTAAATAAAGATTCAAAGCCTTTTTAAGACATCTAGCCTCCCTAACATCATCTTTTCCTAAGAAAATAGTATCATGCACAAATTGTTTATGAGATCAAATAAGAGGATGAGATGTAGGTCTCACACCTTGAATTTACCCTCTCAAAACCATCTTCCCAATATACTTGTCCAAACTATCAGTCATAATAGTAATGAGAATAAGAGAAATAGAATCACCCTACCTCATACCCCTAGAAGGTATACAAAATTAGAAGAACTCCCATTGACTAAAAAAATTAGAGAAGAGGTAGAAACAAGCTAAAAAATCAACTTAATAATAGTATCATTAAAGCCAAAGAAAGTAAGACCTTTTGAAGAATACTCCATTCAACTATGTCATAAGCCTTAGCAATGTCCACTTTCATGATAAAACCTTGGTTGTTGGATAGAGATAAAGAATGGATGTTTTCATGGACTGAAATAATTGAGTTCAAAATTTTCCTTCTAGGAATGAAACCATTATGTTTCTTAAAGATAAGGTTAGGAAGGCTACCCAATAACCTCAAAGTAAGAACTTTTGAGATGATTTTGTAAATTGAGTTCCAAAGGCTATTTATGGGAATCAGCTCCATACATCTTTGGTATAAGGCAAATAAAAGTAGAATTAGTCTCCTTCAGCATTCTTTTAGTTCCAAGGAATTCTTAACTACATCACAAACATCTTTACCTACTAGATTCCACTCTTTCTAGATGAAGGACATAGGAAAACCATCCAGGCCTGAGGATTTATCTCCTTCAAAGGAACAAACTGCTTTATAAATTTCCTCTCCATTGGGAATAGCTATCAACATTTTATTCTCCTCACTAGAAATCACATGAGGAATAGCTTCAAGAAGCTTGAACTGTCTGGTACCATCCACAATTAGGTCAAAAGTAAGAAGTGAAGAAAAGTAGGATATCGTTTCTTTAGAAATCTCAATTTCATTAGTAATTTTCTCTCTTCCCTTAGAAAGGCTAGAAATTTGATTCTTGGCTCTATGTTTCATACTAGTGAGATGATTTTTTTTGTGTTTCTATCACCTTCTTCCAGTCAAATGGATCTAAACCTCTACCTCCAAAATGTTTCCTCTTTAGAAATGATGCCATGATATAAAACCAACTTCTCATTCTCTTCTTTGACCAACTCCAAATAACCTTCTTGTTAAATTCAATCTTGGATAGTTTTTAGGTCATCCTTCAGATTTTGTTTATCCTCAAATATATTCCCAAAAGACTTCTTATTCCATTATCTAACTTTTCTTTTAACATACTTGAGTTTGGATACAACTCAAAACTGAGTCATTCCTTCAATATTAATATTCAACCATTCTTCTAGCAAAGCCTCAAAATTAGGGTGTTGCATCCACTTTTTCTCAAATCTGAATGGGAAATTCTTCCTTGCTTGAATAGCTTCAGCCTTACAAAAGAGAAAAAATGGTCAGAAGCAATCTCATGTATTGCATTAAGAGTACAGATAAAATCTTTGGTCTAATCTAGAGAAATTAAAACTCTATCCAAGCAAGCTTGAATACATTCATTTCCAACTCTTTTATTACTCCAAGTAAAGTCAATCCTTTGGAGATCCAAATCCATTAAACCTTCTTTATTAATAAAATCCATAAGATCTAGCCTTCCTTCCAATTGACTAGAATTTCCCCTTTTTTTCATGTTTATAGAGAGGGACATTAAAATCCCCCAAAAATAACCATTTTCCATTATAATCTAAATTCTTGAGCTTAGAAAGAGAATCCCAAAACTTTTTTCTAGAATTTTTGTTATTAGAAGTGTACACATTAGCTACATACCAATTTTTATCTTGAGATAGATTCCAAATCTTAACCATAATGAAGTGTTTATTGGCATCCATTTGGGTACTAGAAAACATTGAATGCTTCCACATTATTAGAGTACCACTTGATGCTCCTTCAGAACTACTAGCCATAATACAATATAGTTCTTGAATGATTTCAAATTCTCTACTCTACCTTTGTCCATTTTAGTTTTTTGGATCACCATTATATCAGGTTTATGCTCTCTAACAAAGTTTTGTACTACATCTTACTTATGGATACTATTCATCCCCCTGATATTCCTTGTGATGATTTTCATTATAAATTTTTAGGGCTAAAATCTAGAATAGTTACTTGCTTCCCATCAGCATTTTTCTACATACTTTCAGCTTCTCTCCTCTCTTTAGTAGTTTTTCTACCAGATTTGTTTGGGTTTCCAACATTTGGTTTCAATTTTATAGGAGCTATTTCCAATTTACTTTTTCTAGTTGCAACTCCTATAGGAAAAGGGTTAGTTTTTCTATCTATTTTTTTTTCCTTTGACCATGATTTTGTTTTGGTTCTTCCTTCTCAATTATTAGATCCAAATACTTAGAATCTAATTCACTTCCATTTAGAGGAATTTCTTGACATAGAGGTTTCAACAAAATAAGATTTCCTTCATCCTATGAATCATCCAAAATATCAATCTCGTCTAGCTATCCACTCCTTTCCTCTAGAATTTCTCCTTCCTCAATCTCATCTAACTGCTCAACCTCTTCAAAATCCTCTACATCATCTTGATAGATAACCAACTGGTTTGATAGTATTTTAGAGTCTTCAATTTCCTTAATAGAAGATGCAATTTCCTCATTGTTTTGGATCTTTTTCTCTTCATCCTCCAATATCCCCTTCCTTTGATCAACCTAAGATTTAAGACTATCTTCACTTTTTTGGCCTTGCATAATAGTTACTTCGGGTAAGGCTTTAGGTTTCCAAACCCTTTTTAGAACCTTCTTTTCCACATTCGCTATTTTATTTTATTTTAAAGTTTTAGTGGAAATTTTTTTTCCCAGCAACCTAATCTTTTGCAAAAAAAATATGCATTAGGAAGATCTTCAAAAAAGACCTCTTGAGTTATCTTGTTCATAGTTGACAAATTAACTAAGGTATCCCACTTCATTCTTGGCAATCTGATGGAAGGATCACCTATTTTGGCTAGGAAGTTTATTTAAGAGATATTTCGACTCCATGGTATACCAGAAACCATCATCTCTACTAGGGACACTCAAATGACTTCAAGGTTTTGGACAACCTTGAACTTAGCTTTGGTTACATACTTAAACTTTAGCACCACTTATCACCCTAAGACTAATAGGAAGACTGAGAGAGTCAACCTTGTGCTTGAGGACTTGTTGTGTATGTGTTGCATGGTTCAATAGGATAAATGGGAGGAGTACCTTCCATTAGTGGAGTTTGCCTATAATAACTCATATCATTCTTCATTCGACATGGATCCTTTTGAGGCCCTTTATGGACCTAAGTGTCATATTCCTATCAATTGGGATAGGGTCAAGGATAGGATTATTGTTGATCTTTAGATGCTGAAAGAGATGGAATAATAGATGATTTGCATTTGTAGTCAACTGAAAGAAGTAGTTGACCAACAGAAGGGTAATACTGACAAGATGTGCACCTTCCAATAGTTTTAGGTTGGTGAAAAGGTGTTCTTATGAGTTAGACCACAAAAGAGCTCAATCTCATTTGGCAAGAGTTCAAAAATTGCACCGCAATTTGTTGGCCCCTTTGAGGTGTTAGAGGCTATCAACCCTATTGCATATCTACTTTCTCTATCAAATGTTCTTTCCCACATCCATAATGTTTCTCATGTTTCTATTCTTAAGCCTTATCACCTTGACATGTCTCATGTGCTTGATTGATATGTGTTGCAGGTGCAGGATCCAGGGGTGGTGGCAATTCAACCCACCTGACTCATTGGGTAGCATACCATCAGGGTACAAGATAGGAACATTCTCCAATACAAGGTCCAATAGGACCAATTTGGCATGGATGATGCCACTTGGGAGGACACAGAGGATTTACATAAATCTTTTCCTTATCTTTTTGTGTAGACTATTTTATTTAGTTAATCATTAATTTTGGATGTGTTATGTATTCCTTTTTTGTGATTGGACATTGGGATGATGTCTCTTCCTAGAGGGGAGGGGTATCATGTCTCAACTTCCAATTTTCCTAGACTTCTTACTTATGTGGTGATCTTTTCTATTTTAACCCGGTCAACCTTTGTTTGAACTTTTATTAGAGAAGAAATTAAGTTTAACTAGCTTAATTGTATTTAATAAATAAGTGGTGCATTGGTTAATAGAATGAAATGATTAACATAATACATTAATGTATGTTTATAATTGGATGTCACATTTCATTTCTATAATGATTATATAAAATTTTGCATGATTATATTAATGATGCTCTTGATTTGTTCATGATGCTTAATGTGGATACTGCCTCATTTCTTATTGTGAGTGTCTGAGTGGATGCAGGGACGTTGAGATGAGAGTGTGGTCAAGGTAAAGAAAGTTAGCCTCCTAAAAGGTTTTTAGGATTAACCACAGATAGAAATAAAAATTACATGCAAATACAACCAATATTAGAAAATAATAAATAGCACAGAAGAGAACACAAGACACCAATATTTGACATGGTTCACCCAATCCTTGGGCTATGTCCACCAAATAGCAAGTCCAATATTATTACTATCTAGTGATTACAACCTGATTACAATCTATAATCCCTTATAGCTCAATACCACTACAAGAAGTAATTATTGCATCACACCCTTATGAAATCCTTAACCGTAAGCCATTTTAAACAAGTATTTTTGTCACTTTAGGGTTAAAATTAGTTACAACATGTCTAGAAATTATGGAGTATATACAATACTTCCCTGATTACTCCCCAAAAACTAACAATCTCCCACTTGGGAACTGATTAGGATCCACACTAGACAACAATTTCCGTCTTGGAGACTGATCTTGTAGAAATGTCACTACCCCATGAGGCTCCCACTAGATCAAACTACCCTAGACTCAGTTGTTCTTTTGTTATGTTCAGTCAAGAAGGTCAACGAAAGTTGAAGAGAAGTTCATCTTCTCCCTTGTCACTAATTTTTTAAACATATCTATTGGATTATCATTTGTATATATCTTTTCCAACTTTAACTGTCTATCATCCAAAACTAACCAAACAAAATGGTACCACAATTGGATTTGTTTTGTCTTTGAATGTAGAGAAGAATTATTTGAAAGATGATTATCCCTCTAGCTATTTCTAAACAAATAATCACCCCTTTGTGGGTATCCCAATTCTTCTAGGAAGAGCTTAATCCATATCATCTCCTTAGTTGCCTTTGTAGCAGAAACACACTCTACCTTTGTAGTGGATAAGGCACTAACCGTCTCCAATTGAGAAACCTAGCTCACTACTACCCCACCAATAGTAAATATAATCTATAATACTCCTCCTAGTATCAATATCTCCTACCTAATCTAAGTCAACATAGCCTTGTAAGTCAGTAGTAGAGCCCCCAAAGTGTAAACACGTATTGGATTTTCCTCTAAAATATTTGACAAACTATTTGACTACATTCCAATGCTCAATTCTAGTATGACTCTTATACTTGATAATGAATCTCATTATATGTGCAATATCTAGCCTTGTACATACCATAGCATACATCACAATTCCTATAGCTAAAGCATAAGGTACCTTAGACATCTTATCATCCTCTTCCTATGTCCTTGGACACATCTCCTTAGTCAACTTCAAATGACCAAGTAAAGGTGTGCTAACAAATTTAGCATTCTCCATGGAGAAATGTTGCAACACCTTCTCAATATAACCAACCTAAGGTAATTTCAATTTTATGTTCTTCCTATCTCTGCAAATTTTCATACCAAAGATTTTTTTTGCTGCCCCCAAATCCTTCTTAGCAAATGAATGTGCTAACTAGTTTTTTAACTCCTTAATGTGATCAATGTTAGACCCAGCTACAAGCATATCATCAATGTATAAACATAAAATAATGTAGATATCACCGTCCAACCTCTTAAAATAAACACAATGATTTGAATAATACCTACTATATTCATGCTCATGCATAAAATTGTCAAATTTTAGATACCATTTTCGAGGTACTTGCTTCAAGCCATATAAACTTTTCTACAATTTGCACACTAAGTTCTCCTTACCTTTTACCTCAAATCCCTATGGTTGTTCCATTTATATCTCTTCATCCAAATCACCATGAAGAAAGGTTGTTTTAACATCGAGCTACTCCAAATGCAAATCTTTGGTTTCCACAATACTTAAAACAATGTGAATAGAAGTCATTTTAACAACAGGGGAAAATATCTCATCAAAATCAATGCCCTTTTTCTATGAAAATTCTCTTACAACTAACCTACAATTAAGTCTTTTCTAACCTCCATCCTCTTCTTTCAAATTGTAAACCTATTTACTATGTAAATTTCTTTTACTTGCAAGCAACTTGCATAAATTCCAAGTCTTATTTTTTAGCAAAGAGTCCATTTCTTCTTTCATTGCAGACTCCCACTAAATCTTTGTATCCACTTGTACAACTTCATCAAAGCATTCAAGTTCACCAGCATTAGCTAGTAAAATAGAGTAGAAAAAGGGATAAAATCTTTTTGGAGGTCTACTTAGCCTTGTTGACCATCTAACATTCACTAGGGTGTGTGGTATTTTTTTTTTTGATTGTTACAAATCATGAGGGACTACTAGAACATCATCTTTTGGAGTATCATCCAGCCCTACATAATCATTTTCTTTCTTCTCATGCTAATGAAACATAACTTTGTAAAACACTTTCTCATTGAATATGACATCCCTTCATCTTAATATTTTATGATTTTCAAAATCCCAAAGCTTGTAACCAAATTCATCAATGCCATATCCAAGAAATATACATTTCTTTGACTTAGCTTTTAGGTTGGTTCTATTTTAAGAATCTATATGTGAAAATGCTTCACAACCGAAGGTTCTAAGAAAAAATAACTCACCTTCTTACCAATCCATGCTTACTCTAGAATACTAGAACCCAAATGAGTAGAGGGACCTCTATTAATCAAATATATAGCAGTATTGACAGTCTACTTCCACACATTTAAGAGCAACCCACCATGAAACCTCATGCTCCTTCCATGCTCCATTATTGTCTTGTTTATGCATTCAGCCACTCCATTTTTCTATGGAATCCTTAGAAAAAATTTATGTCTATGAATACCATTAGTGGAGAAATAATCTTCAAATTCATGACTGCAATACTCAACACCATTATTAGATCTGAGATATTTTAATCTCTTTCTAGTCTCATTTTCAACCAAGAATTTAAATTTCTTAAAAGTTTGAAATACATCATATTTTTGTCTAAGGAAATAAACCCATACCTTTCTAGTTGCATCATCAATAAATGTAACATAATAATGAGATTCACCAAGGGAAAATACCTGAGTTGGTCCCCATACATCTATATGCACAAGCTCTAATTTCTCATTTTTCTTTTCCTTCTTACTCTTCACAAAACTCACTCTCTTTTATTTTCCATACACAAAAATTTCACAAAAATCCATATTGATACATTTTAGACCTGGTAAAACTTTCTTTGAATGAATTAATTTCATACTTTCCTTACCCATTTTCGCAAGTCTTCTATGTCATAACATTGTACCTAAATCTACAATAATTGTTTTTTCTCCCTCCTCAACTACAGCAATTATTTCTTAGCATTTATAATTCTTTGATATAAATAAAGTAGAAGGAATAGTATGTCATGTAAAAAGATATAATGTGCCTACTTTCATACCTTTTGCTACTACAAGGGAAACTTTTGAAACCTTCCAATTTTTATCATTAAAAGTAACTATGCAACCCTCATCATTGAGTTGTCCTACTAAAATTAAATTCCTACCCAGCCTTGAAACATGTTTTACCTCATGTAGTAGCCAATGATTCCCATTTTGTAATTTAATCTTAACTTTATCCTTTCCAAAAATTTTATAATGTTCATTATCCCCCAAATAAACAAGCCCAAAATCCCCTTCGATATAATCAATAAAACAACCTCTATGGGGTGTAGCATGAAATGAAGCCCTAAAATCTAAAACCCAAGAATCATCAACACTTTCTAAAGAAAGAATCAAAGGATCCTCTTCGAATTTTTTACTTACCAAATTTGTCTCCTTTTTTCCATCTTTTTTGTCTCCTTCATTGTTCTTTCAAGTCTAACAATCTTTCTTCTTATGCCTTGGTTTTCCACACTACTAGCAATCTCTTAGCCTTCTGGATTAAGATCTCTTCCCCTTTGGTTTTCCTCTTGATTTCCCATGATTTCTAGAATTGTTTCCTCTCTTAGTCATTTTTCCTCTTCTTTGTGCATTCAAAGCACTTCTTGATGTAGATCCACCTAAGATTTTCCTACAAGTTTCCTCACTCAGAATAACAACAATCACATCATCAAATTTTACAATATTAGATCCAAAAATAGAATTACTCATAGCTATTACCAAATCATTCCAGCTCTTAGACACAGAACATGAAATTAAGAGAGCCCTAATTTCTTCATCAAAATTGGCATTCACAGATGATAACTAATTAGCAATAGTATTAAACTCATTTAAATGATCTACAATAGATCCACCTTCTGCCATCTTCATATTAAATAAATGCTTCATAAGAAATACATTATTTGAAGTGGAGAGCTTTTCATACAATTTTCCTAGGGTTTGCATAAACTCTGATGTAATCTTCTCTTTTGTAATGTTAAATTTCATTGATGGTGCTAGGCATAATCGAATGCTTCCAAGTTCCTTTCTATCTAAAATCTCCTAGTCCTCTTTTGTCATAGTTCCTTGTTTCTTAGTTTTTCATTCCAATGGCTTCCATAAATCCTTCTAATAAAGATAGTCCTCCATTTTCATTTTCCATAGTTGAAAGTTCTGCCCATTAAACTTCTCAACCTTCAGCTTACCCTCATCTACCATCACTCCCACTCAACCTTGAGACTTTCCTACAGAGGATAACTAAAAAACCAACCTTTCTCTATTACCACTTGTTAAAATTAACCATACACAAAAATAAAAATTACATGCAAGTATAAACAATATCAGAAAATAATAAATCATAAAAAAGAACATAAGACACTAAGATTTAACATGGTTCACCCAATCCCTAGGCTATGTTTGCCAAACAGCGATTCCAATATTATTACTATCTAGTGATTACAATTTGTAATCCCTTACAGCTCAATACCACTAAAAGAAGCAATTATCTCATCACACCCTTATGAAATCCCTAACCCTAAGCTATTTTATTTAGGTATTTTAGCCACTTTAGGGTTATAATAAGTTACAATATGTCTGCCCAAAATATCGATAAAATAGCCCCCAAAAAAAATTTTCACAATGTACTACCCCCAAACCTCTACTAGGGGCTTGGCCGACCCTGAGCCACATAGAGGAATTATGGAGTATGTACAGTACTTCCCTGGTCAGTCACCACAAACTAACAAAGGGGATGGTGGGATAATCCTAAGCAACTTACACACACCACATAGCTAATGTTTTGTAAATTATGCTATCTATGTAGATCTTTGATTTTGTCATACTTGAATAGTGTGAGTGTTCTTGACTTTAGTATACCATAATTTAAATGTGCTCCTACTCAAATCCTCAAGTGACAAATAAGTATTTTTATAGAACCTATCAATTGTATCTCATAATTAGATGAAATTATTTATGAAGGGGAAATACTAAAGAGATATTGTATAGTTAGAGATAATTTTGACGATTATATTGACACAACATTTTGTATTATAAATGGTAGTAGTGTTAAATCAATCATAATATATAATGAATTATCTCTCTCTAACTCCACTCAATGCTATGTTCTCTTTTTATTTTATCATTAAATGAGAAAAGATGAAATATTTTCTCTCTCTTCATATGAGGAAGAAAATGTAAAATGAAGTTGGGTCAGTTATGCCTAGAAGGGGATAAGATGTATGGTTTGGGCTCTGGAAATAGGGAAGATGGCTAGAAATTTTGGAGAAGAGTGGGAACCAAGAATGAGATCAAAGGTAGTACTAGAAACTAGAGGAAGACTAGATCTAGATTGGGAAGAGATCTTGGGAATAAAATCATCGAACTATCAGGTTCCTTCATATTTTATAAATCTTATATGCATTGATTCAGTGCCTGAAATTGTGTGAGTTTGAAATTTTTTCTTGTATTGTAGTGTTGTGTTGCATCTTTGTTGTAGTAATCTTGAATGATGTAAATAGTAATCTTGAATGATGTAAACATTAAGAGAAGAATTCATAAATAATGTGGCATGTGATTTTTTAATTGGAAAATCATAATGGGTAAAAACCCCATTTCTTCTCCCTTGTAGAAGTGTAGCTACCTACTAAACATACATCTAGACTTAATTGTACATGAAACTAATGTTTTGAAGTGGCTTCCTTAGAACCCTTAACTTTTCTATTGATAAATTTTCCAGTTGGGAGTATAGAGCAATTCTGATTGAATTCTATCCTTCTACTTCCTTTTAAAATATTTTGTAAATCTACTTTAGTTCTTTGAATTCTACTTGCAGTCATTTTTGGATTCAGGGTTATTGAGATTAGAAAGAGACTCTTAAGTTTAACTTAATTTCCAAAACAAAAACCACTCCAAATTTTTATTTCATTCTGGTAGTGATTGGTTCTTATACCTACTTATGCATCTATCAAAATCATTCCCTATATGAGTGGACAACCTTTTCAAAGAAGATAGGCTAGTGAAGAAGCCAATTGGAATTTAAGTTATTTCATTAACTTAGGCTGGTGAACATTAGGAAAAAAATTTAGTTAGATGTACAAGATATAAACATAGCTCTATAGAGTCAAATAAACTAGTGAATAAAATGTATTACATTTTTCCATGCATGCAGATTGCATGATGAGAGTTCTAAAATAGAAATTTCTTTTGATATCTCAAATGCTGAGATTTTCTCTTCCAACTAGCATTTTGTAGAAATTGTAATCTAGGAGAAATGTAGAGAAATCATTAACAATGTTGTGCAAACATTGTGGAAAATTCTTAAATATGGCTTGAACTCTGAAATTAGAATAAACAAACTCCAAAGATGTATTAACTTCCATTGGAAGTCATGTGTCTTAATTCAAGATATATGATCCAAACATGTGATAGATTGGAAAGAGATTAAACTTGTTAAAGTAGTTTTTTTTTTTTTTTTTTTTTTTTTTTTTTTTTTTTTTTTTTTTTTTAAGGAGGGGTAAACACTTTGACCTGGAGCTATGAACTAGTGAGGCCACAAATGGGTTACCTCATCCCCATTAGATTTGAACCTTGATGGCAAGGATAACAACTCAAAAACTTAAAACCATCACAACATGCCTCTATTGGAAACTTGTTAAAGTAGTTTTATTTTTTAGTTCAGATTTTTTTTGCCTTTACTTCTAATATATGAGGCATTGAATGAGTATGATACACAATTGTCCCATTTGTATTTCATATTACTATGTGTTCAATCCATTGCTACTTTTAAGATATTATGATATTATTTGTGGCTTTTTGAATAGATAAGTGATGTAAAAGTGATATCTTGTTCACAAGAGTGGATGAGATTATGATGAAACCTGATATGCCTTAATTCATTGTGAAATTGTGAATCTCAAGGAATGAATACTCTTTTGGAAACTTCTTGAAATGCATAAATGTAGATAAGTGTTAGGTTTGGTTATATGTTTAACTGAAATTACTCCTTGAGAATAGAGAAAGGTTTTGATGTATAATGCACTATTAAACATGTAATAATTTTCCTAGGTAAATTTTTGACTGATTCTTGGTTGGGTGTAATGTGGCTTAAAAGGGAAGGGTAGAGATGGATATTGTGTGTTTTATTTCTCTCTACCCACAAGTTCTAATAGAATAGATACATTACATTTTGTTTCTTCTTTCAACTAATTATGCCTCTAAAAATACTTTGCCAAGCAATATATTTTACTGCATTTGTGTAGATATGTCATATTTCACTTTGCATATGAGTATATGTTCTATGATTTCATTCCTACATATGAATAGATGTGCTATGATTTTATTTTATTGCATATATGCTATGTTTTTATATTTTACTTGGTACATTTTTTGATTAGGCTACTTAGACATATGTGGAAAGTAGTATGTTTCACGATTGCCCTAAATCCATCTGATCCTCTTGTTCCAAGTTGCTAGGCTTCTTGTGCTAGGTTCAAGGTGTTCTTTATTTCAAGAAGGACCCCAAGGGAGATAAACACTCTATGGTTGGCATGGTAAAAGTGCCTAGGCCACACTCTCATCTTAGATAACATATGGATGATGTTTGATGGCTTTGGAGACTGGAGCTTACATATAAACATATATTCAAGGCACCACTTATAATTCTATTGTGATGTAGTGTAAAAAAATCATCTCATGATGATCATTATAATATAATTATGTGATTAGGTAATGTACTTATAATGATCTTGATGTATTATTCAATCATGCATATGATGGTCATATGATGGATGTATGATGTGTAAATCAACATTTTAGACAATGTATTGTAATTACCTTTGTTATGGTAAACTCAATTGTTAATATTAATTATGGATAATGAATGATTATTGAATTTTCAAATGATTTTTTAATTTTGTATTTTGTATTTCAAGTGATTGTATAATGTGGCAATTTTTTGAGTAGGACATGGTTCTTACAATAGAGCACTAAAAGATGGTTACATGCACCTGGAAGCTCAAGGTCTCACGCATATGGTGCACATTCCTAAGGTATTTTCTAGCGAATGGATTAGATATGTATTGAGCCAAGTGTATGATGGATCACTTTGGCTAGATTAGGAGAAATCAATAAAGATCACAAAGAAGATTGTCAATGAGGTTACAAGCCTATCGACATAGGGGAAAGAATTTCTATTGAAAGTTAGTATGATGAGTGAGTTAAGGAAAATAGTGTAAACCACATCAAATAAGATATCCATTAAGGTAGATAAGGTCAAGAACAAATGTACAAGGTTTTCATGTTAGGATTAACCACAGATAGAAATAACGATTACATGCAAACATAATCAATATCAAAAAATAATAAATCACACAGAAGATAACACAAGACATAAAAATTTAATGTATTGTGATAAGGAGAGCACTTAGGGCTTTGGCCTAGCACCTTGCAAAGGCCCCTTGACCTTGTCTTGGGGTTGCTTCCCCCAAACCTCCATAGTAATAATCTTGGGGGAAATTGCATCAAATAAAGTGAGAGAAATAAACCTTTGAGTTTGATTAGGCACATTACAACATTATAGCAATGATAATTGGATACAAAGTATATCAATCAAGTCACCTCGATAGTGTGCCCAAAATAGCTATTTGGACAACATAGGAAATTTCTACCCAAGTTAAAGTATATGATTTATTAGGAATGGTTTTTAACCAAGTGAAAATATGGAACATTTGAAGGAGAAACAACAAGATATCAAATATGGTACTTTACTTGTATGTATTTATTTCTATTTTAAGAAATTTTTCCCATATAGGAGAGGTAGAAAAGAATGAAAAAGACCAATTATTTACCAAATTAATGATTACTTTGAGAGATTAGGAGGAAAATTTAGGAAAATCATGCAAAGATACTTCAAAGAATTTCAACTAAGAATACATTAAGCGCTATCAGATTATAGGCATTGTAGTAGAAACGTGTAAAGATTCTTTATGTTTTATTGGTGAATACTAAAAATTATAGGATTTAGCTAGTGGAACTGAGTATTTCTTGGATTCCATATTTGGACTATGAGGTCACAGAAGAAGAGTTGGTCAGATATGGTGACTATATATTGAGTTTTCCAAAGAATACTTTAGTTGTACATTCTAGGACTTATGAAGATGTTTTTAGTAGAAAAGCAGAAAAGAAGATGAAGAAGACCTCAAGCACAATGCATGAGGCATCCAACAGCCTAATGGTGTAGGAGGTTACACAAGAAACATCATCACTTTAGTTATGAACCCTGATGAAGAAGACAAAGGAGAAAGGTGCTCAATCTATTGGAGATATTATTGTCACTATTTCAGAACATGAGGAAGGAGACAATGGTGATGAGATTGAGTTAAGAACACCTAGAGAAGAAACTAGAGAAAGGGTCATAAATATTGATAAGGGAAAAGTATTTAAGAGAAGAAAGATTCAACCTATTGTTGTAGAGAGAAGGATCACTCAGAGTCAAGTCAAGACTCCACTAGCATCAAGGAAATCAGAAGTTGAATTGGAGAAAGAAGTGAGTTCAAGGGGAAGAAAGTCTTATAGGATAATGTATAAGATTCCATCCAACCCCAAGGAACTAATGAAGTATATCATAGATATAGGTTTAGTTGGTAAAATGGATCCTGATGCATTTGTAAATCTAATCAAAACCAGTAAGAAGATGGTCAAAGATTAATTGATAAAAAAAATTAGAGAGTCTGGTAAGTATCTTGGAGATGTAAAGGATAAAGTTCCCCAAAAATTATATACTACTTTGTTAGTGAGATGGAACTCTGCACATTAGAGAGTGGAGGAATTGAGGAAGCAAGTACTAAAAGAATTATATCTTGATTTATCAGTCAATGATGTTGAAGTATGGATGGATAAGTATTGTAAGGAATTTAGGACTAAATTAATGACTCTTATGGTACTAGTTGATTAAGAACAAATTTTGATTCAAATTATTAGAGACGTATGGATTTAAGAGTTATAGCAAGATAAAAATCAAGCCTATTAATGGGTGAGACCTTTAAATGTTAATGATGTATTTATAGTTAGTGAATTATTGGCATTAGCCCTAAAAAACCCAAGAAGAAGTATGAAGAAGAAAAGGTTTTCATTGAAGACATCAATTATGGACAAGCTAAATATAATGCTAAAGGTAATGATTAGGAAAATTTGGCATAGGTATAGATGAGTGCACAAGGAATAGGAAAGGAAACAATGACTAGTATCGAATAGAGTGGAATAGAAAAAACCAACAAGGCTAGACATAGCCAACAAGAAATTGTACCAGTAAGTAGTGGTTTCCTGCCACTACTTGATCTTACAAGTCAAACATTGATATCAACTAAAGAAATATTGAATACAATGGGAAAACAAGAGGAGAAAAATCCTATATCCACTTAATAGAAACACCCATCCCTAACAAAAAATGTACCAAGAGTGACTGAAGGAAATATTGATGAGAAGAAGGATATTGATGATGGAGGTAGTCAGTCTACAGACTTAGGAGCATGGAAATAAAAAGGGAAGAGTGATAGCACTCAAACCCAAAGTCATAATGAATCTAGCCTAACAACTTTCAGAACTAAGAAGAAAAATTATAAAGGAAAAGAAGAAGATGATAAGGATAAGGATAAGAATGGAAAGAAGGATCATGGAAAAGGCCTACAAAAAACTAATGTCAAAGGAAAGAGAAAAAGATAAGAAGAGGAGGAGGAGGATAATGACCCACCTAGTGATGACCCTCAATTTTATATATTGAAGGAATTTGTGTTAATATTAAAGAAGGATCAAGCAAAATTCTAATGAGTTTTAGACATTAAGACTGAGATTGATCAAAGAAGATCAAATAGGATTAATTTCATATGCTTGAATGTCTTATGTTGGATATGTTATTGTAGACAAGGAGAAGCCATTTCAATGACAATTAAAAGTATATTTGGATACCATGGAAGTAGTAGGAACACATCTCGGAGATTAGTTAGTTAAGGAGGCTACATGAAAAGTGGAAGAGAAAAAAAGACAAATTGTGTCAAATAAGATTGTAGATTTGAAGTGGAATCTAAAGAAAGATATTATTGAAGAACAGGAGATTGTGAATACAAAAACTAGGAAGTATTTTGCCCCATGTAATTTTGACACTTTCATTGTAGAGTTAGACACTAGCATTATCAGAGTAAAAAATGAGAGATTGAGTCATATAGGAGGTTTGGACTCATCAAAAAATAGTGTAAAACATTCACTAAAGATAAATGAGTTAGTTTCAAAAGAACAAGATCTCATAGCTGAATAGAGCTACAAGGTATGTTGAGTTTGCATATTGATGTTATGAAGTAGAATTTATTGGAAGCATGGGGTATTATATAGGTACCAAAGAATAGCATGGTGAGTGAAATGGGAAATACAATAGAATAATTTCAAAAGAATATTCTTACTCTTCAAAATTTGAAGAAGGCATGGGAAACATTGATGAAGCTCACTAAATCAAGATTTTCAACCCCTGTGAGAAAATTGTCTAAAATTATGATTCTTCACTATATATCTTTATTTCTTCATGCTAACTAGCATTTAATTCCATAAACAAAAAGGGGGAGACAATCAGATGAAATTTTGCAAATTTCAATTTCAAATGTTGAGCAGAGAAGACTAGAAGGAAGAAGTGATAGGAGAATACAAGTATACAGTGCAAAATAGAGGATATATGAGTATCAAATCCTAACACAGAGAATTCATATGTATGGGGGAGTACAATATACATGGAGTATAGAAATAGAGTTAAGTGTTTTTGTTTTTGTTTTTGTCATCAATGCCAAAGAGGTAGATTGTTGGAATTTCAATTTTATAAGTATGACGATGAAGTTTTGTCTTTAATGTCAAATATCTAAGGATAATTCATTTACCCAATAAGCCCACTTACTATAAGTATCAATAAGGAGAAGGTACTATCGAATTATATATAGTTATCAAAAATCCTAATTGTCAGATAAAAGTATGAACAATGTAATTGGAAGTTTACAAGAAAATTTTTGTTGGAATTAGATAATAGAATGAGGAAAGAGGCTAACCCTAAGATCTATGGTCAATATTTTTTGTAGGGTTAGCAATAAAAAAATGAGATAACAAAAAGGGATTGAGATTATACAAAGGGAATAGAAGATGGAGAGATGGTGAATAGAGAGAGAAGTGAAGAGATTATCAAAGAGGAAGAATAAAAGCAAGAAGGGGTCTAACAAGCTTAAGGTAGAGGCAAGAAATAGGTCAAGTTATCTTGTACAAATATTTAATTAGTTTTCTAAAATATTTGTAATATGTTTCATAGGACTAATAAGTTCATCTATGAAATTTTGTTAGATCCTCTAATAAGATGAATGTCTACATAGGTGGGATAAAATATCTTCTCCACATAGTCTTAACATACTAATGATACAATTAACACTATATCAATGACTCCTTACAAGGTGAGTTTTTCATAAGGAAGCTTTATTGTTATCCTAATCGAAAACCTTTTGACTATAGTGAAAAAGTTTTGTGTTCCATCACCACCACAATTTTTCCCTCTGACTAAGGGTTTTTTGTGATACCAAAATTCATGTTTTGTGTGTATAATAATTTCATATATGATGTCATTTACTTTCATGTATATGATTTATTAAGTTGGTAATCATGTTATTAGTTACATATAAGGGTTATCAAATTAAGGTTAATACAGAATATCAACTAAGATAATGAAAAAATGTTAAAGTTTCTCAAGTATTGATTCACCAGCACCCCCACCCCATACTTAACATTTTTGACTCATAATTTATAGGATCTTTGAAAGGTGTGACTTATAAGGTTCTTAAAGAGCCCACTAGGGATCAATTGAAGGTAAGGATTCAACATTAAAAAGGGATGAGGTCAGAATTATGCCCTGAATGAAATTGATAGAATGAAAACCCCTTAGTCCTTAGCTATTAGCCAAAAAGGTTCATTTGTAAGGCTCATGCTCCCATATTTTATAGCAAAAAATATTTTGTGGAGGACCTCCATTAAAAAATGGGGGTAACCTATTGAAAAAATCATAGGAAGGCTCCTTGAATAGAAACTCACTAAGGTTGATAACAATGTGATAAGCCTCTTAGTTTAATTCACCAATTAGGTTCCCAATATGGAAATGTATACTTACCTACTCTACAAAAAGCCTACAATGACAACATTAGTGTGATGATCAATTGAAACATATTTTCTACACATAAAGACAATATTATCCTAGTTTAGTAGTTACCTTCATCTTATAAATCTAACCTCGATGCAAGTATGGAAGAGATAACTAGGCCAAGGGCATGTCTAGCTATTCCAACCACCTTGCAGATTAAACACAATGGAAGAAAACAAAAGAGAACAACACCAAGGGGGGAGAGAGAGAGAGAGATATACTTTATTGATTGATTAAGTAATCAGCATACATGCCCAGCTATAAGGCCTTCTATGTTATGGCTGGATAGAAAATACAACTTCCAAATCCACAATCTAGCTTCAAATTCACATTTCCAAACACATATGCATTCCACCTTCAAAACCATCTAAGTTCTCTACATTCTACCTTTAACCTAAACCTAAGAACTCTTCTTATACCTGCCAAAATGGCTTACAGAAGATTCTAGATCATTACATGAAAAGAAAGGTCAACCTCAAAATGGTCAACACTCATCCCTAAACAAGATCCTATCATTAAATTCAGGATTGAAATTAAATATGCAAGTTGACTCCCACTAAGAGCCAAAACATAGACAACTTGGCTAAAGAAGGAACCAAGCATCAGTAAACAAAAGGCTCACTTGGCACACACTAGAACTCAGCAACAACTAGAAGTCAACAACAACTAGAAACTAGAACTTGTTAGCAATTGGCACTTAGTAGTAACTAGAAACTAGAACTCGGCAGCAACTAGCACTCGATAGTAACTGGCAGAATGAAAAAAAAGTGTAGGATTACAAGGCAACCCAAGATGCTCCTAGATTAGACAACCAAGGTTGAAAGAAATGATTCTCCTTAATCACACAAGTGTCACAACTTGAGCTAAATCCAAATCAAATTGAGAAATCCATGTAGCATCTTTGACTAGTCTATTCTTTTACTTCACTAAATACTCATGGTAATCTTTTCCTCTTGTTTTTTTAGCAACTCTCTGATCCAATATCTATTCAACTTCTTCAATTGGCTTCTTGGTATAATCATCTATTACAACAACTTCATCATCTGAATCATGATACTTATACAAATCAGCAACATTGAATATAGGAGATATATCCATGTCATCAGGTAACTCAACTTCATAAGCATTACCACTGTCAAACTTCCTCAAAATCTTACAAGTTCCAAACTTCTTCATCTTCAACTTACTGTATGTTCCAACAAGAAATATTCCTTTCTTCAAATGAACCATCACCTCATCACCAACTTTAAAAACATGATGTCTTCTAGACTTATCAGCATTCTCCTTATACTTTTGATTACTTTGTTCTATCCTCAATTTTACTTCCTTATGTAAAGACTCCATAAAATTAGCAAATTCTTCCCCTATAGCACTTCTCTTTTCTTCACTAGCAACATCCCTCAAATTTGATACTCCTCTAGGTTGCATTCCTACAACAATCTCAAAAGGTGTTTTCCCCATACTCCTATTCACAGAATTATTATATGAAAAATCAGCTCATACCAATACCATCTCCCAATTACTTGGTTTGTCTCCAACTAAACATATCATAAAATTACTTAAGCTTCTATTCACAACCTCTATTTGTCCATCTGTTTATGGATGGAATGTAGAAGTAAACTTCAACTTGGTACCCATCTTCTTCTGTAAAGTCTTCAAAAAATAACCAACAAACTTACTATCTCTGTTAGAAATAATGCTTCTTGTTAATCCATGCAATCTCACAATCTCTTTGAAGAAAATTTCCACAACATGCTCAGCATTTGATGTCTTCTTACATGGTATAAAATGGGCCATCTTAGAAAATCTATCCACAACAAAAAATATTGAATCGTACCCCTTCACTATTTTAGGCAAACCAAGAATAAAATCTATACCAATGTTACTCCAAGGTTTCTCAGGAATAGTAATAGGTGTATACAAACCAATATTTTGACTTACTCCTTTTGCAACTTGACAAACTCCTTACAAATTTATAAACATCCTGATACATTTGTGGCCAGTAATATTTCTCCCTCAGCAAACCCAATGTCTTATCAATTCCAAAAGATCTTGCCAATCCACCACTATGCTTCTCCTTAATCAAATTAACTCTCATGGAACTCTTAGGAATACACAATTGAATACCCTTAAACAACATACCTTGATGAATAAAATATTCATCATACTTACTTATGTAATCTATTAGATTTGGTGTTCTGCACTCTCTCCATGCCTCAAAAAAGTCAGGATCAATATCATACAACTCCTTCATTTCATCAAAACCAAGAACTTCAACCTTCATCTTAGTCAATAAAGAAAATAACAAGTTTACCTTCTTGACTCAATACAGCTCCTATTGAACCACCACTTGCATGCATTCAACTTGAAATACCTTATTGAAATCAAGCAAAGCTAATACAGGTAACTCAACAACCTTTTGTTTCAAAGTCTGAAAACTCTTGTCAACTCCATGTGTCCACTTGAATTCCTTTTTATCTCCTCTCATTGTCTTAGTCATAGCATTATAGATAGAACTGAAATTCCTTATAAACTTTCGATAAAAACTAACCAAACCATGAAATGATCTTACCTCACCCACATTCTCAGGTGTAGGATATTCCAAATTTTATTTTACCTTCTCTAGATCCATCTTCAAACCATCAACTAAAATCACAAATCCTAAACGCACAAATCTCCAAGAATCTTTTCAGAACTTCATTCATCAACCTCATGAAAGTAGTAGGTGTATTAATCAAACCAAAGGACATAACCAACCATTCATAAAAACCATCTTTTATATTAAAAGTAGTCTTCCATTCATCACCTTCTCTAATTCTAATTTGATGATAGCCACTCTTTAAATCAATCTTGGTAAAATACTTTACTCTACTTAAACAATCCATTATGTCATCCATCCTTAGCATAGGAAACCTATATTTCACTGTGATCTTGTTAATAACTTGGGAATCAATACACATTCTCCATTCTTTTTAGGTGCTAATAAAATAGGTATAGCACATGGACTCAAACCTTCTCTGATTAAACCTTTCTACAAAAATTCATGCTCTTGTCTGTTAAGTTCTTCATTCTGTATAGGTGTCAATCTATATGGTGCTTTATTCAAAAAACTAGCTTCAGGAATTAGTTCCATACAATGACTTATACTCCTTACTAGAGGTAAACCATCAGGTATATCCTCTACAATAATAAATTTATACTCATTTAGCAGGTTTTCAATTGTTGTTGGTACTCGGCATCTACTAGTTTCTACTATCACTCGATCGATACCAACTTTTGCTATAACTCTATCATTACTACCAAAACTTAGTCCTCTAGGAATTATTGAAAAAAAAACTTGGTTCATTTTCATTTCTTTTTCAAATTTTTTCCCATTAACCATGCAAATTTTCACAGTAGTTCAATTAACCTCATCTGGACTTTCAATCAAAGTCAGCAATATTTTCTTTTTTCCATTCACCCAAAGTGTATATTGATTCAATCTTTGATCATGTATAGCATATATATCATATTACCAAGGTCTACTTAACAAAATATGACAACAATCCATAGGCATAATATAACATATAACTTTGTCAACGTAATGTCCAATCTTGGACTTCACAATACATTGTTCACTTACCAATATTGTATGCTCATCCTTGATCCATGAAATATGATAGGGTTTAGGATGCTTCAGCCTCTACAACTACAACTTTTTAATTAGCTCTTTTGATGCCAAAATTTTATAACTTCCACTATCAATGATTACCTTGCAACATCTTCTAGCCATCTTACATCTAGTTTTGAAAAGACTTCTCCTTAGGACAAGTTCCTCATCACTTCCCTTATTACATAAGGTTCTTCTCACCATCATATTTTTTCCAACCTTGGGGTCCACTTGGTGAACCCTTAGCATCTCCTTGAATCACAACATTTATATTACCTTTCCCACTTTTAGAGGATCTACACTGAAAGGATCTATGCCCTTCTTTACCACATCTAAAACAATTACCACGAAATCCACCCCTAGAATAAGAATTACCTATTCATCAATAAGAACCAGTACCTCCTCGATAAGAATCACCACCTTTCCACTTGCTCTTTCCTTTGTCATCATTCTTCCCTTATCTTACACAAAATTATCAGATCTACCACCTTCTCCATAAGATCTACCTCTACCTCTCTAGAATCTACCACCTTCTCCATAAGATCTACCTCTACCTCTCTAGAATCTACCACCAATACCTCTTTGTATGTGTTCATGCTTCTTTGTTAAGATCTCCTTAGCTTTCAAAGCACATTGGTATGCTTCTTCCACACTTTCTAATTTCACAAAAATTATTTCATTTTGACTTCTAGATCTCAATCCATTTAGATATCTTGCAATATTCTCAACATCATCATCCACATGTCTAGATCTGATGTCCAATTTATAGAATTCCTTAGGATACTCCTTCACAATCATTTATCTTTGTCTCAAATTTTGCATCTTTCTCAACAAGCTAACTTGGTAATCAGCAAGAAGGAATTTGTTCACCACTTTGTTCACCACTTTCACCCAAGTTTTGATCTTCTCCTTTCCTCTCCCGTGTCCATCAGTTTGTAAATGCTCCCACCACAATGAGGCATGTCCCTTTAACCTAGTAACTATAATCTTCACCTTCCTATTATTAGGACTATTTTCATAGTCAAAGAACTTCTCCATTTCAGGGATCCAATCTAACACACCACTGGTATCCAATTTTCCATCATAAGGAACAACTTCTATAGTAGGCTTTGAGTTTTCCCTAAATAATACTCTCAACAACCTTGCCTTATCTTGATCTTCTTCAAGTTTTGGATTAGGGTTTGGTACTACTACATCATCACTCACATCATCAAGATGTGTTCCTCTCCTCTGGGTGGTCTCTACAACATCTAATCTAGTTACAATCTCTCTCAATGTATCCAATACTAAATTATCAACATTTCCTCTATGTTGAACCATCTTTACAAATCGAGTTCCTAAAATATTATAACCCTCTATGAGTTGTAGATCAAATCCTTTGATCTGCTACCCCACAACCAAATTCACTTAGGGTTCTACACAATCCAATCTCTATAAGGATGAACCTCAAGCTCTGATACTACATGGTGCAAGGAGGAAAGAGATAACTAGGCCAAGGCCACATCTAGCTATTCCAACCACCTTGTAGAGTAAACAGAATGGAAATAAACATAAGAGAACAAAACTAGGGGGGCGAGAGAGAGAGAGAGAGAGAGAGAGAGAGAGAGAGAGAGAGAGAGAGAGAGAGAGAGAGAGAGAGAGAGAGAACAAAATACTTTATTTATTCATCAAATAATCAACATACATGCCCAGCTATAAGGCCTTCTGGGTTACAACTAGATACAACATACAACTTCTAGATCCACGATCCAACTTCAAATTGGAATTTCCAAACACATATGCATTCCACCTTCAAAATTCTCTAAGTTCTCTGAGTTCTACCTTTAACCTAAGCCTAAGAACTATACTTATATCTGTCAAAATGGCTTACAAAAGATTCTAGATCATTACATGAAAGAAAGGCTGACCCAAAATGGTCAATACTCATCCCTAAACAAGATCCTATCATTAAATTCATGATCAAAATTAAATATGCAAGTCAGCTCCTACTAAGAACCAAAACATAGATAACTTGGCTAAAGAAGGAACCAAGCATCAGCAAATAATTGGCTCACTCTGCACAAACTGGAACTCAGCACCAACTAGAAATTGGAACTCAATAGCAACTGGCACTTGGTAGTAACTAGAAATTGAAACTCGACAACAATTGGCACTCTATAGCAACTAGCACTCAGCAATAACTAGCAGACTAAACAAAAGGTACAGGATTACAAGGCAGCCTAGGATGCTCCTACATCAAATCTTGATAGAAATATCAATAGGGGGGCCCTTTAAATGATTCATCTTTGCATCTAGATATGAGAATATGTATATAGGATTATTAAGTGTCTCCATAAAATTTTAGTGGTACCTCCCAAGGTCATTTCCTATAGTTATATTTCTTAGTTTCTAAAATTACAAAAGCAAGAAAGGAAAGTGTGCCCACAATATGATAAAGGAGAAATGAATGGTTTGAGGATCAAAGGTTAGGAATAATCATTTAAAAATAAATTAATCACCTTATAAATTCCAATGAACTATTTTTAAGATACTCTCCTTATCCTTAAGGGTGTCAACATTCAAGGATTAAAAAAAATCCTCACACAAGGGTACGTTCTTATTTATTTTTCTAAAAATTACTCTCATTACTCTATGAGCTAGGCATATCTATTACTCAAATTTTGTCAACCTTTCAAAATTTACAAATGAGACAATGATCTTATGGGTATTCTTCATCGTCCATTGTTTCCTCACCAATGTACATTTTAGGAATGTAATCTAAAGGGTAGAAGGAAGAAGAGGAGTTTCCCAAAGATTATGAATAGGGTTAGGATGAAAAGAGGCCTTATAAATGGTATTTTGTGAGGTCAAGATAGAAGAAATTGTCATTTTAAATTCAAACAAAATTTATTAGCCCCATTCAAATTGTTATATAAAGTAGTATTCTTGATATTAATTTTCCTACTCAAGCCCTATGACACTTTCTCACAAAATTATGTTACTATAGAATTATGGTATTCAATGGATTAGGAAAATAAGGTTATTGCTTAAATTTTAATTGATATAGTTTAAAATTATGAAATGGTAAGTGCATATTAATTGGTTCACTTTTAGTACAAGTGTCACACTTGAATTTTTTTGCAAGAACAAGGACACGTATAAGAATGAAACATTGAGCCTAAATGCACACCCACTTCTAATAGGTGTTCATTATAATTTAGTGTCCTATACTTAAATAAGTACCCATTGTGAACATGTATTCCTTTTACAATAGGTGCACATTTTCCAAAGTTATGTGTTTAAAGTAGTTCTTTGAGAATTTTGGGATTTAGATTGCACTCTGGTACCCAATTATGGAAAATGGTGGGTAAATGCATTACAAAATATTGGCAAAGATCTTAGTGATGATGTAGGTAGTACACTAGATATATTAGAAGTGTGTTTGTATAAGATGAACTAGTCACCTTCAAGATTTGTATAGAGGATCCTTTCTCTGATCAAGATCATGTAGTGATCACTTGTAGTTTTCTTTTTAATTTTGATTATGGAGCTCTTTCAAGCCTATTTCATGCACATGTTAGTTTCAGAGTTATTTGATTCATAGTTATATGACATTATTTCATGACTTAAATTTAAATCTAAATTGATAACTTTTGTAATGATGATGCTTTAATGACTCCTAAATAGTAAATGTAATTACTTTCATGATAATGTCTTATGATGTATCTTTAAATGATGATTACTATGTATTTTTGAATATGAGTTATTTATATTTGAATATGATGCTATTTAAACTCATGATTAATTAAGGTACTTATCCCATACTTGGATGTGTATTGTGTGTGTGTGTGTTTTTCATTTATGTCTAATGTGCTTGATATGGTTAAGGAAGGGAATCATAGTCACCTGCTAGTTAGGATCTACATGATGCACCACTTCTTGGCATTTCCTATTAGAAACAATAGTCTACCAAGATAACTGAGAGGGCAGGGGGGTGGGGGGGAGCAGGGGTGAATTAGTTATCTAACAATTAAAACATTTATCTTCTTTAAAAAAACTTAACCATTCAACCAAAGTAAATAGAAACCATAATAAGATGTACATAGACAATTACACTAGATATGTTGACTAGGGAAACCCTTGATCAAAGGGAAAACCCTGGTGGGAATGATGCCCACAAGATGATGTACTAATATAAATATTCCTTGTTAGAGGATGGACCCTATTAGGAGTCTATTACAACATTTAGTATAATGAGTCCCTATTAGGAGACTTTGAATCCCTGTTAGGAGATTCCAACCTTGTTAGGAGTTGTGGTATAATGTATGCAAGAAGAGCCCACTACCCAAACATGCAATTTCAACTACAAGAAGAGCTCACTACTCAAACAAGTAATTTACTATTATCTTCTTCTTTCCTCTATCATGTTAACTGAACAAATCACTATTAGACCTTGTAGACCATGTCAAGAATCTCAGATCCAAATACCAAACCTCAAATCACTCAACAAAACCTTAGCAATGAAGTTTCCTTCACTTTCACATTGCTTTCCTCAACTTCACATTTTGTACCTTACTATTGCATTCCAATAATTCAAATCCATACCATGATAAAGGAAAATTTCCTTCCTTTATACCAAGTCCATAAAAAAATTCCTTGAGTCAATTGTTAGACCTTCTCAATTAATTATTATAGGACCACATTAAGAACACATTACACTTAGCGATAACCTTAATCTTTCACCTTGCTACTTAAATAATTTTTCGTACACTCAATATTATGACAAGTGAGATTAGTCACATCATCACCAACATGTCATATTTATGTCCTCAACCTTGATCCTCAAGATATCAACTCTGCTAAGAGATGTAACAAGTTTACTAGAACATGCCTCTATAAACTCTATCTCAAAATAAACGTCAGCAAAACTTGCATAACTTCTTCTAGACTTGTCCTTTCTTCTTCTGACATTAACTACATATATGAGATACTTAGAAGTATCTCCCATAATCTTAGGTGGTTATCATGTTCAACTAGTCATCCATACCAACTTGATATATCTGTTATTTTTCTGTTAGATACCATAGAAAACTGCTATGTAGACATTAAACATGCTATGTTGACATCAATGACAAACTTAGCCATGAATGTAACATATCATCATAGTAGTACTCTCCCATAAGAATATCATCAGCATTCATGCTTCCAACCAATCTTCCAACAATCTTCCCCTTTGGCATTGATGGTAACATAGATGAAAAACATCTAGTTCCAAGAATGCCAACAAAAAGATTGTCCATCTTCAAATCCTCTTCATCAGTCATACTCCCCCATTGATATACCCCAATGTGCTCTATACCAAACTGTCATTTTGCATATTGTGCTTATGCTAAAAATCTTCCTTGGTATACTACCAAACTTCTCCCTTTTAGCATAATTTTTTCATGCCAAACTTCTCCTCCATTGACATCAACATCAAAGATTTCTACAACCAACATCACTGCATCAAACTCAGTAACAACTTGCTAGCTCAAGTATCAAAAGACATTATTAAGAAAAACATCAACAAGAGTCCTAGATGACTTTGTCCATCTTAGATACTCCCCCATACAAGAAGCATCAACATTTAGTCTAGACAAACAATGGTGCTCTATTACCCTAGACTAATGCACTCTTGCATCTTTTACTCTAATGTAGGAAGGGGCATAACCCCAAGCATACCTCACAAATACTCAAAATTCTATTTGGGAAGAGGCTTAATGAATATATCTATAATTTTCTCTTTAGTGCTCACATACTCCAATATGATTTTTTTTTTGCACCTTTTTCTCTCAACATATGATACTTAATAGAAATGTGCCTAGTCCTCAAATGCAATACTAGATTCTTAGAAATGTTTATCCTACTTTTGTTGTCATAATGTATAACAATAGGTTCACTGATTTATATCCTTATATTCTTCAACAATTTCTTCATCCAAATTACTTGATTGCAATTATTTGCTGCTGCAACATACTCTACCTCTGTTGTACTTTGAGATGTATAGTCTTACTTCTTTCTTAACCAAGAAACCAATCTTCCTCCAAGAAAGAAAGCTCCTCCACTAGTGCTCTTTCTGTCATCCATATTGCCTATCCATTTACATCAATATAAGCACTTAGAGTAAAATCATTAGATCTATCATACCATAATCCAAACTTAGATGTTCCCTTCAGATATCTAAATATCCTTTTCACTATTGCATAATGTGCTTCTCTAGGAGCAACCTAGAATCTTGCAACAATTCCAACTGCATTTTCTATATCTAGCCTTGTGTGAGTCAGATATTGAGATCCTCTGATCATAGATCTGTACTTCTACTACTCAACAGTTGGTGTCTCATCCTTAGTAGATAACTTGTGTCTAGTTACCATAGGTGTTCCAATAGGCTTGCATGTTTCCAAACCAAACCTTTTTAGTAAATCCTTCAAGTACTTATTTTGGGAAATAAAATTTCCTTCTTTATTCTATACAATCTACAATCTAGGAAATATTTCATCTCTCCTATCACAATCATTTCAAATTCATCCTTCATCTCTTCTACAAACTTCTCACTTTCTTCATCATTTCCTCCAAATATGATGTCATCAAAACATATTACCAATATCATCAAACCATCATCAGTTTCTTTCTATTTGTCATAATTTGTTCCATCAAACTCTAGACTAACTTCCTTGAACATGTTCACCATGAATCTCCCAAAGTTGTTAAACTTTTTCTTCAAGGACCTGAGGCTCTAAAACCAATTGTTAGAAACAATAGTCCACCAAGATAACTGGGGGGGTGAATCAATTATCCAATAATTAAAACATTTATCTTCTTTAAACAAACTTTACCATTCAACCAAAGTAAACAGTAACCATAGTAAGATGCACATAGACAATGACACCAAATATGTTGACTAGGGAACCCTTGATCAGAGGGGAAACCTCGATGGGAATGATGCCCACAAGATGATGTACTAATATAAATATTTCTTGTTAGAGGATGGACCCTATTAAGATTCTATTACAACATTTAGTACAATGAGTCCCTTTTAGGAGACTTTGAATCCCTATTAGGAGTTGTGGTATAATGTATGCAAGAAGAGCCTACTACCCAAACATGCAATTTCAACTACAAGAAGAGCTCACCACTCAAACAAGTAATTTACTGTTATCTTCTTCTTTCCTTTATTCTATCAATTAGACCACTCACTATCAGACCTTGTAGACTAGGTCACGAACCTTGGATCCAAATACCAAACCTCAGATCACTCAACAAAACCTCAAAAATGAAGTTTCCTTCACTTTCGCATTTCTTTTCTCAACTTCACATTATGTACTTTACTGTTGCATTCCAATAATTCAAATCCATGACATGATAAAAGAAAATGTCCTTCCTTATACCAAGTCCATAAAAAAATTCCTTGAGTTTCTTGTTATACCTTCTCAATTATTATAAGACCACATTAAGAACATGTTACACTTGGAAATAACCTTAATCTTCTGCCTTGCAACTTGAATAACTTTTTTTAGTTGCAATATTATAATGAGCAAGATTAGCCACATCGTCACCATGTCTTCTTTAAGTCCTCAACCTCGATCCTCAAGATATCAACTCTGATCAGAGATATAACAAGTTTACTAGAACATTCCTCTATAAACTCTATCTCAGAACAGACATCACCAAAACTTACATAAATTCTTCTAGACTTGTCCTTTCTTCTTCTGGCATTAACTACATATACCAAATACTCAGAAGTATCTCCCATAACCTCAAGTGGTTATCATGCTCAACTAGTTGTCCATACCAACTTGATCTTTCTGTTGTTCTTGTGTCAGATACCACAAAAAACTACTATGTAGACATTAAACATGCTATGTTGACATCAATGACAAACTTAGTCATGAATGTAACATATCATCATAGTAGTACTCCCCAATAGGAATATCATCAGCATTCATGCTCCCACCAATCTTCCAACATTTCCTATTTAGTTTACATATATAGATGCATATATACATTCCTGTCTTTTATTTAGATCCAAAGCTATCGAACATCGACATCCTTGAATTGGTAGGATGAGTGTGTCATATTGCAAGAGCTTAGGAGTAAGAATGGCGAGATAATGTTCATGTCCAATCCCAGCTATAGTTTAATTAGTTGTCTTGAGAAGGGGGATTGTATTTAACTATCTACCTTTTTTAAACCAATGAGCTTTGCATGTGTGATTTGATTTTGGTTTCTAGTTGGTTTTTCTCATATTATTTTTATGTGATTTACATGGTAAATGGTTTAATTTTGATACTTGGATTTATCTTTTGACATACAGATCATTGAATATTATTTGATTTAAAAAGAAGGATATTAAAATATGAGGATATTTAATTAATCAAAAATTAATTAAATGTGTGCTTCAATTCAAAAGATTTAGTTAAAAATCTAATTTAGGAAATTGGATAAAGAGATTAAAATATTAAAGATTTAATATTATTTTATTATAATTATTTAATTATTATTTATTAATAATTAAATTAGAGTTACATTTAAACAGTGAGCTTTAATTATTAAATAAAATAATAAATAATATTTTTTATAGCACTTGCATAATTCAATAAATTAGAGAGGAATTTAAAATAATATTTTAATTTAAAAGGGGTTTAAGTGTGCATGAAAGAATTAAAATAATTAAAATATTTATATTTTAATAAAGCAAATGAGTTTTTAGAAAATTAGGGAACTATAACCCTAGTTAAGGTTATAGTTCTTTATTAGAGGGTTTGTAGTTCATTTTTCACACACATAGGCTTTGGGAGAGCAAATTTGAAATTTGAGCAAAAAAATTGTTGAAAGTTTCAAAAAGATTAGATTTGCAAGCATTCATAGATTGTCTCAAATTTTAGTTGTCGTTCGGAGGTAGGGTTTGAAAATCCATTGTAGAATTCCATTTGAAAAATATGTCTACTTCATGTCTTCCTAGGTGCTTGCAAAATGATTATTGATATTTTGGGCAAAGAATTATGTTTTGAATTTTGGAAAAGAAAACTTGTTTTTTAAATCAATAAAAGGAAAGTGCTTGTTATATTAATTTCACAAATTTGAACAATTTGAAAAAACCCTATTCAAGTGTAGGCACTAGAGGGAAAAGAATGGGGTGAAGAAAACCCTCAGTATTGCCTGGGATCAAAGTCTTGATTCCATAAATATGCCCAAACTAGGACTTAAAGAGGGCATTCCCTCTTTTACAAAGATAAATTAGGGGCATACCTCTTGTTACAAAAGTTTAATTTCATTTACAAGAATTGATGAATAAACAAAAAGATTGAGAACAAGAACAAAAAAGGAGATCCTGTGTGAATCTTGGAGAAGGAAGGCTTAAGAACAAAACATGTTGAAGTGTCCATCTACACTGATCAAACACTCTAAAAAACTAGTTAATTCCTTCGTTATCCCATTACCTATTAAATTACAAGGGGAAGATGTGAAAGTGTTGACTTACAACAAACTGAAATCATATGAAAGAAATTCTAGTAGAAATGCCAATGAAGCCTTCCATGGCCCTTACACCCCATACTAGGATAGTGAGAGCCCTAGTCCATTCAAAACTTGCTAGAAAATCATAAAGCACCAAAACCTGTATACCCATCCTCTAAAACAACCAATCAAAAGCTTCCTAAATTGTAGAGAGAGAACCATGTGCTTAAAGGAATTCAATATAACAGCCTCTAATTCCAAGTTGGATCTATAGAAAATAATGATCCAATTAATATAAGTGAATCAAAGCATTGAATATAAAATAATGCATAAACATAATAATCTGGAATTTTTTCAAAACTATCTTGTTCCAAGCCTTGAAAAATATTGATTGATGGAAAGTCTCAAGGAGCTCCTTAAAAACTAATAACTAAAGGTTAGCCAAACTATTAAACAACAAGCTGAGAGAAAATTTGATGATCCAAAAATAATAACCTTTTCCATCTTCTTATAAACCCTAAAGGTCATGGGTTATCAAACATCACCTAGACTACTCAGGCTGTCCATGTTTGAATTAATTAATTATAGATTATTGCTAATAGTAGCATCAAATTAAGAGACTTCCTAGTAATATTTGATAGAAAAACTATCAAGAAAGAATAAAAGGAAAATTAAAGACATAATCAATATGTAACACTAAACCTAAAAAATATGAAAGCTAACCCATATTCCAAAGCCCTCATCATATATAAAATAAATGAAGAATTTTTAATCTAACTCAGGCAATGGGTATGTTATTAACAACTATAAAACATGCACAAAATTTAACTTCTAAAGGTCTGAATATACTTATTGTCAAAGTAAGTTCCTTTCAAAAAACAATTATTGTCCGACCCTTTAAAAAAATATAAGTGAGATTTGGATAGTAAAAGTTTTTAAAAAACTCAGCATCTATGAAAGTTTGAAGCATTATCATAAACTATACTTAGAAAGACCAAAAATAATGTCCAAAGAAGCTTTCATTCCCTAAAAGCATCTTGAAGATTTTCTATGGTAGCTCACAGGACTCGTTCGTGAAGTATCCTTTCTTCTTCAAAGTAGTGTTGGATAGCCAATCCAAATCAATGGAGTCTAAGATGGCAATAAAGTGGAGAAGAAACCTAATGTTCCTTTAGTAAACTTCTCTATCTTCTCAAAAGCCTATTAGATCCTCTATAAAGATAATAGGGTAAGTAGGAACAAGTTATGCCCTAATGTAAAACATGTTATAGTTGGCTACAAGAGCAATGGTAAGGTCATCTCTAATGTTCATAAGGATTGTGTTGAGATCACCTAGCAGATAATCATCAAAGAGTTCAAAACAGAGACTAGCTATTAAATCATTGTTCACATAAGAATGATAGACAACTACAATGAAGATGGCTACAGTGTTCACATTAGAGCAGAACCTATAGGGATAGTTGATATATTGGGTGCCCAAGCATTAAAGAATTGTTCTTCAAACTACATTATTCCTGATAGGGACAAACTACATAATTCTCTCAATCTTTATGGGCTTATCAAAATCCATAAGTCTTGCAATAGAGATTAGCTTAATTGGGGTGTCCATAATTCTCAAAATATAGGCAAAGTGACCAACATTCCTTAATAAATAGTTGCAGAGAAGTATTTCCCAACTTAACCACTTATCTCAGGAGAATAAGTGCATTTAACAAACACATAAGGAGTAAATTGATGCATGCATGAAATGTGCTTTCCAGCTTGTAAAAGTAACAAATTCTCTTTCCTTAGAAGTACATCCAAAATTTAAATTTAAATGAAGGACAAAAGTGATAGAAAAGAAATCTAAAAGAAGTCCCCATTGGGCCCTAGATAAAGTTGTTGAAAGAAGATTTTTGCAAATAGTCTAGTTATTCCAAGTATTGTAGAGAAATGATGCTAAAATAAAATTACCATATGTCTAGTAGAACTAACTACCTAGATACAACTTTTAAAAAGACCTAGATATTATCACAAGGTTAGAAAATGAAGATCCCCCATAGATTTTTTCCTAAGTAGAAGGTGAGTTGAAAAAAATCTTCGAGAGATATATGTCTTGTTAGAACCATCAAAACCTTCATTTTCCAATTGACCTACCATAGAATTTCCTTCCCTATAGATATGATTCATAGTGATATGCTTAAAACATGGGAGGATCTCTAAAGCTTTTGTCGAAAAGGATTCCAATTTCTAATTAGGCATGAAATCTTTTCGTAGAGGATTGATGATTATGCATGAGTCACCTTCAATCACAATGTTTTTCAATTTGAAGATAGAGAAAAGACAAAGGCCCCACACCAAGGCTCTTAGTTCTGCCTCATTATTGGAAACATGTCCAATGAATTTACAACTTTTGATTAAAACTTCTCCCTTAGAATTTATAATACAACACCCTATACTAGCTACTCATGAGTCTCCCCAAGAAGTCCAATAAAATTTCATTTTAACTCATCCTTCTTGAGGGGGGGACCATTCACATTTTCCCCTTTCATTCATATCCTTCCCTTTCCCTATGAAAGGAGGGAGCTTCAATCCCAACCATTTTTGTCTCATAGAGTCATCTCATTGAGTCAATGCTTTGTGGGATTCAATGTTGTTACATATCTTATTGTTAATAACTTCAATAATCAATGTTTCCATTTTAACTATAAGTTCTTAATATGAAAACTTCAAATTTCTAAAGATTCTTCTATTCCTCTCTTTCCATAGTTCCCATAGGATTATGGAGGGGGAGATAATCCATAGACCCCTAAAAATGGAGTCTTTATGAAAGATGGGCCAAGATAGGGAAAGTGATCTAATGGAATTAGGTAGAGAAGATTTCCAAGATATCTTTTTGAAAAACCAATTCTAGCACTAGCTGCCATAGTCACAATTGACTAGTAAGTGGTTAGGATACTTCTCTTTTTCACATAGTAGACTTTGAAGGCGGCCTTCAAAAACCATTCTTTTAAATTTGTTAGTAGTTAGGATTTTTTCTTGAAGGGTGAGCTAGGAAAATGCTCCTGCTTTTGGGAGGTAGAGGGAATCCCAACACAAGATCTAGGATAACTCTACTAGGGAGATTTCTTAGTTCCATCAAGCAATTGTATCCCTCTGTTACTAAATATTCTCCTATTTTGGACCCATTCCAAATTAGTTTTTCTTCTCTATCTATTAAAGCTATGGATCTTTTTTCCAAGATGGTCAACAGAAGATGTTTATTAGACTCAGGCGCCTTAATTTTTATGAAGGATTTTCATTGGTAGCCCTCGAGAGAGGAATTTTCTTTGACAACATAGTTACTTAGGAATGGGCCCCAATCTTCTTCTAGGATCATCCTTCCTAGGAATCTAACCAAAATTTTGCTTGTTCACCATTTCCCACTTTCCAAGTAATTATATTAGAGATTATAGGTCTACATTTAAGCATGAAGTTCCAAATGCTCAATCTTGTCGAGGGATTTTTTATTCTAAAGAGGCTAAGTGGATCCACTGGGAAAAGATACTTATTACATAGAGCTCTACCCCATTTTGGATGAGGGTTTCTAAACATTCTCCAATTTTTCCCCAAGGGCTGAAGCTTGATCTTTGATGTTCCTAATCCCAAAACCTCTATTTTCCTTTGGCCTACATACCTTGTCCCAATTTAATAATGGTAATTTATTAATGTTATCAGAACCTTTCCATAGAAAATCTCTGAATTTTTTATTTAGGAGATCCGTGCTCTGAATAGGAAGATTGGTAATTGAAAGATGATATAAGGGAATACTTGTTAATATTTATTTTAGCAGAGTAAGAATACCCACTAGAGAAAGCCATTTTCTTTTCTAGGATTGAATTATTGTCATGATCTTACTAATTAAATTATCCCAACTAGTTACTTTTTTTGTCTTGATTCTAACTGAAACCCAAGATATTTAGATGGAAAGGAGCCAGTTCTAATGTTAAAAAAATTCCTAATGCTTGCTTCTAAAGGAGGGAATGCATTAAAAATGAAGACTTCTAATTTTTCAAGTTGATCTCTTGACTAGATACTACCATGTAGTTATTAAGAATGGTTTTGATGGTCTTAGCTTCTAAGATTCTTGCTTCACCATACAACATGGTGTCATCAACTAATTGTTAGCAGGAGGCAGGTTCATCATTCCTTGTTGGTTGAATTCCTTTAAGTATCTTATTAGAGAAAAAATTTGGAACTCTCTTCCTAGGGCCTTCGACATCAAAATAAATAAGAATGGAGAAAGAGGGTCCCCTTGCCTTAATCTTCGGGATGGGGAAAGGGTTTCTTATGAAGTACCATTTATAAGAATTGAGAATCTAGGAATAGAAATGCATTCAAAGATTAAGTTGATCCCAAGTCTTGCAAAGATGAAAGCTTGAAGGCAGTTGCAAAGAAAATACCAATTTACTTTATCATATGCTTTACTCATATCAAGTTTTATTAGCATTCCAGGTTTTCTAGATATTTGCAACAAATGCATAATTTCCTAAGCTATTACCTCCCCATCATAAATAGATCTACCAGGAACAAAACTTGTTTTTTCTTCACTAATGAGAGATGATAGAATATTTTGAAGCTTTCTTGCTAAGGTTTTTGTTAATAGCTTATATAATGTATTGCGGAGTGATATAGGTCTATAGTCTTTAAAGTTTTCAATAGATTTCTCTTTAGGAATTAAGCTTGGAAAGTGTTATTAACTTCCTTTAGGATTCCTCTTGAGTTACAAACACCTTCCAAAGCCTTTGTGACTTCATATCCTATAAAATTCCAACATTTTTGAAAAGAACTAGCTAGGAAGCCATTCGAGCTAGGAGACTTATCCAAATTCATTTGTTTAAGAATTTTTTATACTTCTTCCTTAGTAAATGTTTCCAAAAGTGCTTTGTTCTTCTTTGTAATAATTAAATTAGGAATTTTATTTAGGAATTCTTTATGACAAGATGAAGATGAATCATTACAAAGTATTTTTTCAAAAAAGGACGAGGTCTCTATTGCCACCTTTGAGGGATTTTCTAAGATCAACCCAAACTCCATTTGAATCCTAGAAACCTTGTTTTTAGCTTTGCGTAGTTTTGTGCAACTATGAATTTTTTGTGTTTTTATCTCCTTCTTTAAGCCATGATTCTCTAGATTTGTGCCTCCAATAAACTTCTTCCTTGGCCAAAATATTTTATAGCTAGAATTTTAGTAATTTTTCATGGTTATATAGGGCATCTCCCATCCCTGCAGACATAACTTCCAGGCTAACCTGCTCAAGCTTTGCTTCCACTTCCCTTTTTTATTGAAGATGTTTCCAAAAGAATATTTATTCCAATGAATGAGTTGCTTCTTAATCATATTTAATTTTTGAACTACTTTATATATTATAGATCCATTTACTCTTGCTTCCTTCCACCATTGCTCTAGAAAGAGTAGAAGAGAGGGGTAAAGGAACAAAATTTGCTCAAATTTGAATGGATTTCTAATTGGGGATTCTCCCATGAAGATATTAAGGAGAACAAGAAAATGATTTGAGCCTGAAAAAGGTTAGGTTTTAGATTTGAGATAAGAGATTTGATTGGGGAGGTAGCTCCAGGAGAAGAATCTATCTAATCTTTCTGTTATCTGATTGAAGCCATGCCTTCGATTATTCCAATTAAGGGAGTTGTCTATTGAGGCAAATTCCAATAAGGAATTTGAATTGATCCAGTGATTAAAATCTTGAGATCTTTGAGGCAATTTTGACACACCTCTTTTTTTTGAGGGTGAGGTGACAGCATTAAAATCCCCTCCTAAGATACAAAAATGACTAAGGTTTTGGAGATGAGAGATTAGTTCTTTCCAGAAATTTCTTTTTTTAGTAGTTGGGATAGGGCCATATACATTAAGGAGTGAAAATACTAAATTTTTACTAAGATCCTTCACTTGAGCCAACATCCAATACTTTTCTACATGAATAGGGGAAATTCTTATGTTACGGGGATTCCATATAATAGCCAAACCTCCTGAGGCACCTATAGCTTGGATTCCCCATATACACTTGAATCCCAATTGTTTTGTCTAATTTAGCTATTTCTTCTGAGTTCATTTGTGATTCTTGTATAATGGTTATATTAGGTTTATATTTATTAAGACAACACTTTAGAAGGTTTTTCTTGTTAGGGGGCATTAAGACCCCTAACATTCCAAGATAGGACTAACATGGTCCCTTGGGAAGGCTCACCCCCTTCCCTGGTTCAAAGAGATACGTAAGTTTTTGTTGCCCTTTAGCTTCTATAGCCTAAGATCTTAATTCATTCAAAGATTTCCTTCCCCTTTTTTTAGAGATTCTTTCTACTTTAGGAGAGATTGAGGAAGCCTCAATTTGTTCAATACCTCTTAATTTTTCTAGTTCTTCCATAGTATATCATTCACCACCTAGGGCAACCAATTGATCAATAAGCTTTTTTTTTTATAATCTAGACCATCTTTGACAACATCTTTTGTAAAGATGTTAATTATGTCCTCTATCAATTTTTCACGTAATGTGTCCTTTTCTTCTCTACTTAACTTTTTGAGAGAGTATCCCCTGCTATTAAAATAAGAGGGTCCTTCCTTGGAATGGAGGTTGTGATCCCTAATTACTTGAGTGTAATAAAAAAGAATCCCCATGGTGGCAGGCTGATTCAAGGATTGCTCAGGAGAGTTTATAGGCTCCAAATCTAGGATATTATTCTGATTACAGATCCTTGTGTTATTTCCATCTTTCTTAGAAAGATGTAAGCTTCCTCCTTCAATATAAGGATTCTTTCGTCTAATAATAAAGAACACCCCCCCCCCCCCCCCACAAAGAGTTAAGAGGCACATAATAGTCTGGATTAGGAGCTTTACATAGATACAAAAAGGATGGCATAGCTTTCTTCTAGGGCCCCTCTGAAATTGCATTACTACCAAGTGAAGGGGTAGTAGGGGGCATGTTCTAAGGGAGAAGCTACTAATTTTTAACCAATCTTTTCTACACAGATTAATCCTTTGAAGATGGGTTCTATAGTTGTTATTGGTCAAACAGATTGTTTGCCAAAGGATGTTACCCTCACAAGAACCCATGAAGATTTCTAGAGAGGAAACATTCGCATTGATTTCAACCAAAACTTTGACATCTACAAAGTTAGTGAAATTGTCTTCTATGCCTCTAAAGCCTCCCAAAGAGTCCCTTATTTGTCTTAAAATATTTTCATGGAGGAGCTCCACAGGCAAATTTTTGAAGGCAACCCATTTCATTACTTTATGATTCTAAAAATTTCAAGAATTAAAATTAGGTTTCTATTATAAGAATTTAACATGTTGGCCTTCTAGAAAAAAGTGGGACCTCATTAAAAAATTTAATTCTAAGTTCAATGGATTTATAGTAAATAAAGATAGTGTTATTAGAGAGATTGGTAATACTTTACCTAGTTACCCAACACCATTATCGTTTGCACAAAGAATTTAGTTGGAATGGGGCCTGAGATGCTCCACTTTACAAATAAATCCTTAAATTCACATTGTTTCCATCAATTTTTTGAATTTACATTACTAATTATTAGGGTTTGGTGATCCCTATCATTTGATTGAAATGCCTTCATCATTGAGGGTTTGCCCTATTGCCATTACAAATTAAGGGATTATTCATTCAAGTGTTTTGGTCAACATTATCCCTCACTACTACATTTGGGCCCGAATTACAATGGTAAGCCATCACAAATATGATGATAATCCATCACCCAATCGACATTAGTCAAAATTGGCTCCTGTCAGACTTTTGTTGTCGCAAGTTGTGATAGAACGGGTTACTGTTGCAATTGAGATGGCTATAGGTGTTTTAAATTGGCCTACCATTTTGTCAAACCATTCATTTTCACCATAAGAATTGCAATAGAAATCTATCGAAGACACTGTCGCAATTGCAAGGTCTATGCAATAGATATGCTATGGGTCACATGGCAAGCCATCAAAAACCTCCATTGCAATTGGGCAGGCATGTGGCAAGAATGTTGTGGGATTGATTGGATGCTTTATTAATTTAAAAAAAATGGCAAAAAATTTTGAATAGCTATGATGCAATCATAGGTTAATATTTAGCTTCACTTGGTTTCAATCATAGTTTAATATTCTCCACTAATCAAGGCCAACCACATTAAGGTGTAAGCTCATTTGGCTAGTTGTTGATTAGATGGATTGATAGATACATATATTTAACTAGGTTATGGCTTTTGTAAGGGAACGAGCCTTGTGATTATGGCATTTACACATAAGCAAAACTTGCTTCTTCAACTCCTTACACTCAACTCTTAACTGAATTTATTCTTCTAGCAATGAGAAAAGTTGCTAAAAATTCTTGGAAGTCAAGGGACCTTGAACCTATGCTATTTTTTCTAAAGACATGGGAGAAGTTACTATCAGCTTTAGTACTTCATTCCATTTTGGATCTTATAGTGATGCCCAAATTAACAGTGGCATTAGATACTTGGGATCCTCACAGGGAGAGTGTGTCAATACATGCATGGTTACATCCTTGGCTTCAATTTTTGGGCCAGTGTATGGAGCCTTTATATCCAACCATTCGTTATAAATTGGAGAATGTGCTTCATGCCTGGCATTCAAGTGATAAATCTACATATGCAATTTTATCACCTTGGAAAACTATATTTGATCCTACTAGCTAGGAATAGTTGATTATTCATTTTATTGTACCCAATCTATTGAAAATTCTATAGGAATTTATAATCAACCCAACTAATCAACAACTAGACCAAATTAACAGTAGTAGTAGATACTTGGGATCCTCATAGGGAGAGCATGCCAATACAATTCAAAACCCGTAGAATTTAAATCAAGTTATTTATTTGCAATTGTTTTGAACCTTTAATAATATAGGCATAAAATACAAAGTTTGCTAGATTTAGACATTCTAGTTAAATTTATTGGCAAACATAGAACAAATAATAAGATAGTCCACTAAGTTTCCCAACATGTTGCTACATTGTGAATACCCTGTCTTAGCTAATTTTCCTGAATCTAATTGAAGTCAAATTATAATTTTAAAAACTTGTATTTCTTGAGCTATAGAAAACATAGTTGTAATTAAGAGGTGCAGACAAGTAAACATATTTCAAATCCCATTGCAAAATAAAGCAATCATTAAATATAGATACTTTTTAAAAATCTGAACTAATTTGCCCTTAACAAAAATAGATATATTCTATGATTTCTATACAATATTTCAACTAGATTTTCTCATTAGAAATCATGGCATTTGGAAAAAAAACATAGATTTGAAATAAAAGTTTGCATTAGCCAAAACCAAATAAAAATGAACTTAATTTTTTCACTTCGTTGAAAATATCATTTGTTCCTACATTGTGAAAACTTTGTCTCAGCTTATTAGGAAACAAATTATATAATGGGGTTTCTTCTTTGGGGGCAAATTAGATGCATCTTAAGAGAGCATTCAAAGCGATATTGTTAAAAAATTTATACTGTGCTTAAAATTGGTAGAAAAAAGGAGGGAATGAATAGAGTTCCTATTTTCGGCTGGGAAAACATTTTTCAATGCTAGTAAATTAAATGGGCATCGACAATCAGAATGTGGATAAAATATTGACCACCCATTTCACTTAATCCACATTGATTGATGTTTTACAAGATCAAAAACATCTAAAATTTCTTAATTTATCTTTATGTTCTTTATATCTGAGCTCTTATAATCTTAATTTTGATAAGGTAGTTGTTTATAATTTGGATAATCTTTTCTCCTTCAAATAGTTGAAACTTGCAATGCATATTCATAATGAAATATGTCAATTAATCTTTGATTCATGGCATTCCAGGGGTAAGAAATGTCAATTCGGGAATCTCTTTGGTCATAATGTCAAACACTTCCAGAAGATTTCATAATGCACTTGGGTCAAGAAAGATTACATGCTGGAATTGTCTATGTGGTATACTTGCATTTAATAATTAAAAAAATAATATAGAATTATAATATATATTTTTATATAATTATTATTAAATAAAGAAATAGGTCTTATCACAAGACAAGATAAGAGCTCAGTTTTCTATGGACAAGGGAGCAAATTTCGTAAGTAGAGAATCCTAGCAAACTTTTTATCTGGAAACTCCTTACGAAGGATTTGTTTGGAATTTCCAAGGATGTTGATATTCATGATAGTTCTGTAATTACTACCTATAAGGTTTATTACTCCCAAAGACTTACCTTTCCCCTTGTTGAAACATCTAGATAGAGGGAATGCACTTAAGAATTGGTACAACAACCTAGAAAGAGTACCTAAGAAGAGATGGATCTCACATTCATTCATTAATAAAATATATAATCCATTCATTATCACATGAAGTAAAAAAAAATTATGAGCATCCATAAAACAATCTCATAATGTCCAAATCTAACATCTAACATTAGTTCATCCTTTAACATTCATTAATAGTAGCACATAAACACATAACATTCACTAACATATGATATAAGGTATTTAAACATGCCTCAACCAACTATAATTTAATTTTGGATCACCTACTTGATTGGTTTCGAATTTTGTTCTCACCAAAAATCATAAAATGTAAGAACAACTATGCCAAAAATAGCATAAAAAGATGATTATTGTGCATCAATCATGTTTTTAAGCTCTTTTGGAACAATCGTTCTTACAATTTTTTTGGTTCAATCTCCAACTTGACAGTATGTGTTTTGAAAAATTATTGTTAGATTGTGAGTTAGGAAAAAGAGAAATATCAAACTTTAAAAAGGTGTACATAAATGCAATTACTTTATAAACTTCAATTTTATAAACTTACAAAGAGAACCATAGAATTATAAGAAACTATTTTGGTTTGTACTATTTGAAAATTATAGTTACAGGTGATAAATTTATATACCTTTGATTCAGAGAGCACAAATAATGGAAATGAAGTATTGCAGAAGGTGCAAGCTCAACTGTTACCCCTCCCCCCATGTGCATGGCACTGTTAAGTAGAGAATAGTTAAAACCACACATACATACATAGTTAAGTGCTACCTAACTATGTCCAAGGCATCTACACATTGGAGTTCTACTCTGACTACTAGGTTGCCTACATACTTGTATCCATGAGATCAAGACCCTTGAACTACTCACTCTAACGAATATGTAGTTCTAGTTTCTATATTTTTTAATGTAGTTGTATTCCTATAGACATCAGTGACCTTTACTCACCTAATACATCTCTTCTCCATCATACACCCACTCGGGTGAATTAGGAAAGTTTCTATAATTACAATACTATAATACCCTGGTGCAAACTTTGTGTTGTAGTTTACAGTTAATGTAAGGTTAACCTATATGCCTCCTAACTCACTCCTTATATAGTTATGTTTAAAATATTGTGACAATAATCAATGGGTCTAAATAGACTAGTCAAGTTAATGTTGAAACACAAAGTTCACCCTTTTATTTTCAAAAGCCAGGTACACTAGGTACATATATTGTCTTGAAATATAAACTTCATGAGTTAACATATAATGTCTTAAAATAGTTAAGTACTACCTAACTATGTCCAAGGTGTCTGCAAACTGGAGGCATACTCGACCTACCAGGTTGCCTACATACTCATATCCATGGGATCAAGACCCTTGAACTACTTACTCTAATGAATATGTAAATATGGTTTCTAATTGTTTTGATGTAGTTGTATTCCTATAACCACTGGTGAGCTTTACTCACCTAATACAGCTCTTCGCCATCATACACCTAATCAGGCGAATTTCTATAATTATAATATTGTAATACCCTGGTGCAATCTTTGTGTTGTAGTTTATAGTTAATATAAGGTTAACCTATATATGTCCTAACTCACTCTTTGTGTTTAAAATATTGTGACAATACCTGTGGCCATGCTACCTATTGAGTAAGTTTTATTATTTTTTTGTTGTGCCAAGATCCCTTTGTTTATATACATACATACATATACACATAGATATACACATGCATATGTGTGTGTGTGTTTGTACACACACACACACACACACACAAACATACATGCATTCATACATTCATACATATACAAAGATCACAAGGGCATGGAAATGAGATGGCAAAGATCACAAGGGCACAACAATAAAATGTAGCAATCACAAGGGCACAGCAACAAAATCTAGATCTCCACTAATCTCCACAATACACAAGATCTCTCTATATATATACATACATACATATACATACAAATATATACACATACATACATACCTAAATCTACATATTCAATTTTATCACCTTGAAAAACTGTATTTGATCCTGCCAGCTGGGAATAGCTGATTGTTTGTTTATTGTACCTAATCTGATGACAGTTCTATATGAATTTGTAATCAACCTAACTAATTAGAAACTAGACCAATTTAACTAGGTTATGGCTTATTTCTTTCTAAAAATATCTGTTATGATATGTCATTATAAAATTTCTTGCCTATTTTTCCTGGTCTGCATTATTTTTCTGCAAGATCTTGAGTATGTCTTAAATGTGTATGATTAAATGAAATAAACAAGAGTACTAGTTATAGTTGTATAATTCTAGTATTACTAATTATGCTAAACAAAATGTTCAATAAAACAAGTATGAAGTAACATAAGTGGATCATATGCTCGATCCTACTATGACTTAATGTGAATGCATCTGATCATTACCTGGATGATATTATGCATGAAATATTTACTCAATCACCAAAAGATATATAATCTATAAGTACAAATTTTTGCATACTTAATTTGGTATGGATGAATTTGATTGAATGCAATGATAATTGCTTGTGTGAATTCAAGACATGAATGATTAATTTAATTTAGCACAAGTACTATGCAAGTGTGTATGTATGCATGTAAAGTAGTTCACACAGTGATCTAATTTACATACATACATGCACATATGCGTAAAATCATCATAATTAGTTATCCTTGAATCTGACCAAAGTTATTATATATGAACAAGAGATACATGTTTAGAAAGAAAGAAAAAAAAAATTTAAATAGGTACCTCTTCTCCCCTTGAATAAAATCATAGAGCAAGGGCGCAGAGACCACAAGGGAATGGAACAAAATCCTAGATCTCCACTGATCTCCACCAACATTTAGAGCTCTCCACCCTTGTTCGGAGCTTTCCACCCTCTTTTGTGCACAGCTCTCCACAATCAATCAAAACAACTAAGGAATGATTAATGTTGTGTTTTCTTTTCTTTTTTGTTTAATATAATCCATTATCCACAAGATCTCTCTGTATACATACATACATACATACATATACATACATATATATATAAATACATACATATATATACATACATACATATATACATACATATATACATGAAAACAACAATGCACTTTCTAAGAGTTTACAATTATTCAGCAAAATTAATGTTTTACAAGAAAATGCGTCTGAAGAATTGTTAGCTTAGAAGCGAGAACTGTTTGAAATTTGTTCAGCTTTCACCTCAAGATTTGTGACAAGGGCTTAACTACCTCGTGCCTACTATAAGTTGAGTGGTTGTATTAGGGATTGATATATTGGTCTTTTGGTGCAATGGCAACCCCACTCTAACAAGTTGTATCAGACCTTGGTCATAGGTTTGAATCCTTAGACCTTTGGGTAATGTTGAGGGGGAGATTGTTCAAAAAAAATTCAGTGCTCCCCTCAAAATCTGTGACAAGGGCTTAACAACCTCCTATGTACTATAATTTGAGTGGTTGTATTGGACATTGATAGATCGATCTTTTGGTGCAACGGCAACCCCACTCTAACAAGAACATGGTGTTAAAACAGTACAAAAAGTGCTTGACATGAGAGGTCTGCAAGTGAGAGTTTTGACCAATCTTGAAAACTTGAATGTTGAAATGAAAGCTATAGATGATCAAACACCTATGCCAGAGTTACAACACACTATGAAGTTGATTTTAGATAAGGTAGAGGTGGATACTCATGAGTTTGATAATCAAAATTTAAGGCATGAGAGCAAAGGAGAAGGAGCAGCTTTATAAAGAGAATGAGAAGGAATGACTTTAGAAAGAGACTGCGCCACAGAAACAACAGCTAAACAACATAGAGATATTATGGAAGCCACTGGATAGAATATAGGAAAGTGTTGTGGTGAGTATTATGACATTGCAATCACTTGCAAGTGTCATTGAGAATTTACAGTCTAAAAATAAAATGCTTATAATAGTGTTTCAAGTATTGGCACAGTCTCCTTGTGATGATCTCAAGTATTAAATGCTTATAAGAGTGTTTCAAGGTTGGGAACCACTTCAACATCATTTGCATGGTTTAGAGGTAATGTCATTGTGGCAGAGGCTTCTGTAAGGAAATGAGCCTCATGATTATGGCATTTACACAAAAGTAGAACTTGCTCCTTCAACTCCTTACACTCAACTCTTCACTGAAGTTATTCTTCAATTCCTTGTGTATGCAATTTTATCACCTTGGAAAACTGTATTTGATCCTGCTAGTTGGGAACAACTGATTGTTCATTTTATTGTATATAATCTGATGACAATTCTAAAGGAATTTGTAATCAACCTAGCTAATTAACAACTAGATCCATTTAACTGGTTATGGCTAGTTTCTTTCCAAAATTATCTATTATGATATGTTTTTGTAAAATTTCTTGCAAACTCTGCCCATTTTTTCTGGTTTGCATTATTTTTTAGGAGAATCTTGAGGTAAGTCACTTAGCACAAGTTGAGTGAGTTTTATTTATTTATATTTAGATTTTAGAATATATATGCAATTGGATCAATCTTTTTGTTTTGTAGCTAAGATGTAATAAGCACCTTAAAAACCAATCTATAAATATACATGTTCAAAAGGAGATATAAATAGATACCTAATTAGAAGGAAAGGAAACCAACATTTACGTACCCGTGAAGAAAATCGCAAAGGTAGGGCATGGCAAAAAAATCGTAGAGCAAGTACACAACATGGCAATGAAATCACAGAGCAAGGGCACGACATGGAAAAAAATTGCAAAGCAAGGGCACAGTACCAAAATCGTAGAGTAGGGGCATGGCAACGAAATGTAGAGATCACAAGGGAATGGAAACCAAAATGTAGAGCAAGGGCATGGCAACGAAATGTAGAGATATATCACATGAATGAAATGCACCAAACACATATGCATAATCATCAGGCTCATTCCCTTGCAAAAGCCATAACCTAGTTAAATATACATATATATCAACTCAGCTAATCAACAACTAGACCCATTTAACTAATTATGGCTTGTTTCTTTCTAAAAATATCTGCTATGATATGTTTTTGTAAAATTTCTTGTGAACTCAGCCCATTTTTTGTGGTCTACATTATTTTTGTGCAAGATCTTGAGGTAAGTCACTTAGCACGAGTTGAGTGAGTTTTATTGCTTTATTATTTGGATTCTAAAATATGTATGCAGCTAGATCATATATGTAATAAGAACCTTGAAAAAGATCTCTCTAAAAAGAGATACATGTTTAGAAGGAAATATAAAGACATGCATGTTTACAAGAAAAAGAAAAAAACATTTACATACATACCTCTTCTTGCACTTGAAGAAAATCATTGAGCTAGGGTACTTAGATCACAAGGGCACGACACAACAATGAAATTGTAGAGCAAGGGCATGACATGACAATGAAATTGTAGAGCAAGGGCATGACATGATAATGAAATCATAGAGCAAGGGCATAGAAATGAAATGTAGAGATCGAAAGGGCATATCAACCAAATGCACCAATCATAATGGCCATGACAACGTTCACAACTCTCCACCATCGTACAAAACTCTCCACCTCTTTCACATGCAACTCTCCAAAATCAAAACAAATGGAAAATGATTGTTGTATTTTATTTTATTTTTTTCATGCTCATGAGGGCGTCACAATTATGACTATAACATCGGTATTGCAATGGCGTCAAGGACAATTGCAAATAAAACATAAAAATGACCACAAATTACATCGTCATCACAAATTATCATTGCAATTTGACCCCAAATGTTGTAGTGCCTCCTTTGCATATCAGAATCATAGGGTAATCTAATCCTTCTTTGTCCTAAAGCAATAGAATTTTCTCATGTCATAACTAAGGGGATTCGCATCAGGATTACCCATAATGGCAATCCCAAAATTTTGAGCCCTATTTTCATATGGAGTCGAATTCTGGGTGCTAAAGGAATTACCCTCTAATCTTCTCCTCTAGGGGTATATGAATTTCATTGTAGTTAGCTTTGTGTTTAGCCATGAGAGAAAATTTGGGACCCTTCGTTGAAGTAGAACAAACCTTGTCCAAAGTAGCAAATGAGTTCCTAGTGGCTATGGGAGCCTTGAGCAAGCCATAAATAGATCTGGAAACCCATAGAGTAGACAGTTTGTCCTGAGGAGCTGGAAGGTCACAAGAATAATTGTCCTGCATTGATGGATGTTGTTGGCAATCAACAGAGCTTATTACTCTGCTCTTCACTCTTCACTTTCTCGCCATTTTGAAAAGAAAACATGAATGAGAACAGTTATAGAAAATCTAGAAAAGCATTATGATTGTATTCGTTTAAAAATCATTTTTATTATTGATATTGGAGGAAAACAAGAAATTAAATTAGCTGGGTTTCAACTTTAAATTTTACCCATAGAGTCATATAATTATCATGAATTTTTTAAATAAGGATAAATATTTTTCTTATATTTGAGATAAATTTGGCTACAAAATTTATTAGAAAAATAAAAGAATAATTAAGATGTTATCTAGTTACTTGACTACAATATTTTTCTTTGGTTTGATACTTGACTTGTACTTGGTATCTAGATGTTGACTTTGGTATGTGAGGTTGGTATCGGTTGAGTGTCTCTTCGACTTTGGTTATCTCTCTTTATTAGTAGTTTGTGTACCTTTGATGTAGATTGAGCTATCTAGATTCCTTTCCTATGATTATTTTATGTTTTGATTATTTGTGTGTGGACCGTTCATTATCTTCCTACGAGGTCAAGAGGTAGTGACTTATTACCATTAGGTTCCCCCCATAGATTAGCAATTATTGGATGTACCTTAATGCAGTTGTACCTTTATCATTCTTGTTCTTGTCTTGGAGACATCAATTTATTTGATGTATCTCTATATAATTTATCTTGAAATCCTACAGAGTGGTGAATTGTATATTGATATACTTGTATTTATTACTAGATACCCTGCGACATTTGCAGTGAATGATGTTATCTAGATGTACTTTATCATATCAGGTGTTCTTATGTATGTTCTTATGAGATTGTGTATTTTTTATTCATTTTTAATTATGGACATTGTACTTTAGACTTAAACTATAAATAAAACTTCTTACATGTGAGTCGACATGAAGGAACCCTTAAAGAAGAAATTTGTATTTGTAATCCATATGTGTAAATGATGTGTATGTGTATATTGCTTCTGCATTGTTACTTTAATGTTGTATAAACTTGAAAAAAATTACTTCAATATAGCCTTGTAACATATTAGGTTTATTTCTTTTGGGTTCCCAAGCAAGGCATTACAGGTTGTCTTAAGATAACCCAGTTTGTTGATACGTTATGACAAAGAAATCATAGCTAGCAGCTACAACATGTCGAAGTGAAATTGTGAGAATCTTGACTCTTTGAATATTATATGTGATGACACCATGATAGAAGTATTATATTTGGTTATTAACAACTTTCAAAGCCTTGATGACATCAAATTGTGATCAATTTGCGAGGATATTTACAATATTGGAGATCTATGCAAAAGTTAAAGTAACCTTCTCTTAGATTTGGGATTGCAAGGTGTGATCCACAATATGTTTCATCAATTTTTGGTCACTATAAAGAATCACAATGATAATAAGATTTTTTATTTTTATTTTTTCATGGAGAGTATTATGATTTCAAGTATTGAGGATATGGATTTAGTATCCTAGTCTATCATATTTATGTTATGGGCTATTCATAATTATGAATACATTCCTTATATTTTAGATTGGTGAATAATGTATTTAGGCATTGTGAGGAAAAATTGAAGTCCCAATCACACAAAGCTAACAAATTTGGTGGAAACAATAGAGTGATGTGGAGGATAAAGAGTCACATAAGGATTTGTAAAAATCTGCTACTATGCCCACAAGTGGAGAAACATAGCCTAGATGACAATAACATAGTTGAAGAGGGTACTTGCATGGAGCTCACAAAGCCAACATTGACCAATTAGCTACATGGATATGTATACACTACTGATAACCTTTTCATGGACAAGGTCCATACTTTATGAAGTATGAAATTTTTCCTCTTAGAGAACATAAGACGAACATGATCGTTGCTTTTTTAAAAAGGTTGGTATCTACATGGGAAGAAAAAATTACACGAGAGTTGAGATTTCATACCATCATTCTTGGGAAGTGATTTATTGGCATGATGGCATGATAATTTTAGTTTAGGGCAGTTGTGTTTGATGATTAGCCTCAATGGTATCTTTACTCAAAGCATGGCAATGTGTATATCAAAGTGACATGAGAAATTTACTAATCTCACCTACATCTAATTGTGTCCATGCAATTGTGTTTTAGCACAAAGATTTCGATAGGGCTACCAATGTTCATGCTTGGTTTGGGATCCTAAAGTAGATTGTTGGAGGGCAAGTAATCTTTAGGCTGCAAAGATTTGTAATGTCCCCAGTTTTAACTGACTTAATTAACTTAATTAAGTGATCCCAAAAATAAATAAATAGTCTTTTTCAATTAATTAATTGTTAAAAAAAATGAGGGCCAAAATAATAATATAAAAAATTGATAATAATATCTCTCCAACCCTTTTTAAATTTATTAGTTGGTAGTATCTTGGTCGTATCAGCACATTTGTAATCTATCCAGAAGTTTCTCATAACTATGTATAAGGTTGAGTTAGTCATTGTTTTTTATTAAGAAAAATAGGTTTTGAAGGGTGTCTGAAACCTTGTACAAGTCTAAAGAGTTTCAATAAGTACAGATGCATAAGTACAACAGACAAAAGAAAAACTGGTCAAGCCCAAAACAAAGGGTAACCAAGGTGACAGAAAAGCCTATCACTAGCCAAAACCAAACACCCAACTAGAAGGCAAAAAACTGAACTGAGAGCCAGATACTACAATGGAGCTCACAATTTGCCCTTTGATTTAGAGCCTCCCTTGCACGATCGAAGGTTCATTTCTAAAGGAGCAGAGGGCTTAACTTTCTTTTTTTTTTTACTGCAGTCCAACCATCCTCCATCTTTGCTACCTCAATAAACCAATCCCCAAAAGAAACTGAACAATGGAACCGAGGGGAATCAGAAGCAACAACAATCTCCCTAGGAGAGCCCATAGCCAATTGGCCCCCAACAGGACTAGGAGGATCATCTGATACAAGGGCAAGGGCAAGAGAGGGAAAAGTGTCCTGGCCCCCAACAAGACCAGGAGGAGCATCCAATATAGGGGCAGGGGCAAAAGAAGGAATAGGGTCCTAACCAAGAGTCTAGACTTCCTCCGCTACCACCAACACCAAATGATCATTTGCAAGGGAATCATCCACAGGGTCATCCATAGGATCCAGAGGCGCATCCAGGGATGAGTTAGTCATTGTTATAGGTATGTGAATTTGGTATTTTCTTTTGTATACAAATTTCAATTGGAGTTCATATGTTCATCATTTCAAAGGTTTAAGATCCCCCCTACTTGGCTTTAGTAGTTTTAATTGGGGTAACTACTCACCCTATTTTGCTCGACTCTTGGTTTGAATTATTGTAATTTTAAGTGTCATAATTATTAAATATATTTTTCCCTTGTTTGTGTGGATCCCTATCTTTGTGCATCTATATATTATTTATGCGAATGTGTAATTTGTGGAATACCTTTAGCAATAAATATTTCTCAAAAATTCCATCTTCATGTGTATACATACCAAATTTGTAAGTACCGATGCCATAGCTATATGGAGAGTTTTACATACAAAGCAATATTGTTGTACAAATTGACATACAACAAAAATTTGACCAAACACATAGGAAGTGTTTCTATATGCCAAGGGTTGCAACTTGAAACTATGCAACCAAGATTGCCTTCGGACCGACATCCAAGAGTACATCACAATTTTTTAATAAAATATCTATAATTCAAAATTTTTAAATTATTATTAAATTAGAATAAGTATGTTATCAAGCATGCATTCATAGTGAGCAAATGGGCAGGCAAAATGTAGAATTCAAATTTAAGAATCAGTTACAAGTAATTTGAAACCACAAATTCTATTTTATTTTTATTTTTATTTTTAGATGTTTTAAATTGAGGTAGTATTGAGATGTTCACCCAAAGTCTCTAAAAAATAAATTGGTGTAGTAATTTTACTCGTGAATTCTCTAGAATAGAGTACATTGCAAAAGGTCTTCCAACAAGTAATCCCCAAGTTTTGAGACTTAGTGAGACCATTACTATTACATGATCGATGACCATGGGCTTTGATAGGTAATTTTAGAATTGTTAAAGAGGGACAAGATACAAAAAGTTATAACATAGTTTGGATTAGACATTATGGAATCATAGCATATAAAAGGAAGTCTCCAATAACCATTTCAAGGTTCAATAATCGTAGCATTTTTGTCATGTTTACCCCTTCAAACACTAATATTTAAGGGCTCTTTAAAAATTTTGCATATACCAATAATAGTCAATCATTTTTTAGTTTTTTCCATTGGTCATTAGCTCATTTGTGCACCACTATTGAGACATTTTGTTGATTTTTAAAGATCTGTTGCAAATGTACTAAGCACTACCATTGTATGTGTTTTCCAAATGCAACAAACACTTACATGTATATATGTTAATCAAATTATGTGCGTGTGTGTGTGTGTGTGCGTGTGTGTGTGTGTGTGTGTGTGAATTTCTCTCATATAATTATATATATGTTTATCTGACAGAAGTTATCAAACATCAACACTCCCTCTTATCTAGGGAGGATAAACACATGTATTAACAAGATTAACGATATCTTTGATTGAAAGATATCCATCATTTTTGTATCACATTTGATATCAGGAGTATTGATCTCTTAAATTTTCAACATATGATATTCACCAAATATTCAAAAAGTTTTGATATCACGAGTCTTGGTCTCCCAGAATATCAACATTCGATATC